>OX376352.1:17561106-19961106 GCA_947369235.1 Udea olivalis | reverse complement strand
ATCAAAAATCAATTTGTTTTTTATTTTCAACAGACAGAACAGAATGCTGTTCATGTGTTGTATTGTTTACATTCCTCCTAACAGTAATGATGACGAATATTTGTTATTGTTTAAGGTATTAGAAAAATTCTGTGATACGAAAAAAAAAAAATTGTTTATGGGAGACTTAAATTTGTATTCCGCTTCGAAATACATCAATAACTATTTCGAATATTTCCAGACTTATTGCGAATTCACTCAGAGTAATAGGATAGGAAATTGTAATGATCGACAGTTGGACCTAGTGTTGCATACGTTCGGGGAGGGTGAGAGTGTGTGCGTGTGCAGGTCAGCGGGGCTTGTGCCTATCGACGCATATCACCCGCCACTGGCTGTATCCGTGCGCCTGCGCTCGCGGCCCGTCCTACACTGTGACGCACCACTGAGTGCCGATGCACTCAACAATCACAATCTTTTTTCACCTGCGTGGAACTTTAATAAAGCTGATTTCCCATTATTGTATGCGAGGCTAGCGTCGGTAAACTGGTCGTCACTTTATGCGTTAGATTTAGAGCCAAGTCTTGATTTATTTTACGGGACTCTCATTACAATATTGGATGACTGCGTTCCACGGAAACAGAAACCTCGGGTAAATACAAGGTACGAATATCCCGAGTGGTACACTGCAGAGATAATTCGCAACATTAAACTAAAAGCTGCTCTTCACAGGCGTTTTAAAACTAGTGGTTCACGGTCTGATTACCAAGCATTCTCTCGGAGTAGGGCCAATGTAAAAACTTTAATTAAACTCGCTGAAGGGCAATATCAACTTCGGGTCCAGAGTCACTTACAGGAGGATCCAAAGTCCTTTTGGAACTATGTAAGGAGTAAAAAAGGTTGCAGAAGTCCTCAAAAGATCTTGAAGAATGGGGAGGTATTGACTGCTGACCAATGTGCTAAGGAGTTCGCAGAGTACTTCCATTCGGTTTATGCAATAGACCGAGCTAGTTTGGATGTGCAGGCGGCAATCATGGAAGCAGGCATCGAGAACGGAGCAGCACGGGTCCACCTCGAGGTTTTACAGCTGGGTGACGTGCAGCGCGCCCTGCAACGACTTAAGCCAAAAATATCTTCGGGGCCGGACGGCATTCCACCTTTTGTATTTAGAGATTGTGGCCGAGCCACTTCTAAACATCTTTAATAAATGCCTGAAATCTGCTGTTTTCCCGCAGAGATGGAAAACTACTAAAGTAGTTCCCGTGCCTAAAGGAAGTCCTTCGACGGAGGTAGGTGGATACAGGCCGGTGGCGGTGCTTTCTACTCCGGCGAAGGTGCTGGAAGCGGCGGTCCACGCAGCAGTTTTTAATCAGGTGAGTGCGCAACTTTCCGATGCTCAACACGGATTTCGGCCAGCTAGGAGTACAGCCAGCAACCTCCTTAACTACATGGCCGACTTGGTACCAGTTGTGGACAGTAGGGGACAAATCGATGCCGCTTACTTTGACTTCAAAAAAGCATTCGACTTGGTCGATAATGACATATTGCTCAAAAAGCTAGCGAGTGTCGGTTTCACCCCACATCTGCTCCTTTTTTTGCCGATTACATGACAGACAGGCAGCAATACGTGGAGTACGCTGGACAAAGGTCTGAACCTTATTTTGTAAGATCTGGTGTAAGTCAGGGCAGCAACTTGCGACCCCTGGCGTTTATTTTGATGATAAATGATTTACCAGGGGTAGTCAAGGATGCAAAATGCCTCTTATTTGCGGATGACTTAAAATTATATATAAGCATCAAAAATAAAGAAGACTGTGAGAAATTACAGAGGGATATCGTCCGAGTGGAAAACTGGAGCAAAGAAAACTCCTTACAGTTTAACACATCCAAATGCGTGACCATCAGTTTCTCTCGGGCGCGCGCCCCGATTCAGCATACCTATCTGATGGACGGCAAGCCCTTGGTCGGAGTAGCGCAGGTCAGGGACTTGGGGGTGAACTTTAATAAAGAACTCAACTTCCGAGAATACATCATTAAAACTTGCAAAAAAGCATACAGGATGTTAGGATTTGTACTGCGGGGGTTAAGGGTTTTACGAGCATTAGCGTAGTTATCACGCTCTATAACACCCTAGTTAGGAGTCACTTAGAGTTTAACTCAGGCATTTGGGCCCCTCATGAAGATAGTATATTCTCATGCTAGAAAGAGTGCAAAATAAATTTGTCAGGTACCTCTACATGAAACTGTACGGAGTATATCCATTATACCCTTTGATGTATCCAACTTTATTTATTTTAGGTATGGTTGGATACAACAAATTGGAGGTAAGGAGAGATCTAGGTCTCAGTACCTACATATTTAAAGTTCTTGTAGGAAAAATCGAAAACGCAGTGTTACTGGGCCAAATAAGTATTTTTGTTCCGGACAGGTATGTGTGGCGGCGGCGGAGGCCGCGGCTACTTGCGCCGGTGCGCGGTAGAACTAACTTGTCGAGTAAGGCGCCGCTGACGCGCGCTCTCGCCACACTCAACCATATTGCTAAGGATTTAGACCTTTTCTACTGTTCTCTGAGTGAATTCACAAGAATAGCCCTTTATATTTTATCGTATCAGAATATAGTATGTTAAATTGTTTTATTGCTGTTGATGCTGTTCTATTGTATTAGGTACAATACCTGTAATGATAGAATAAATTTTTGATGAATGAATAAATAAATAAATAAATAAATAAATTGTACCCAAGACAAGGTAGTCATTGTTTAAAATGACCACCTTGTCTTGGGCTGATGATGATGAAATTATGGAAAAGTGATAAATCAGGCCATTTTACTATCGTTGCCCATTTGACAAGGGCATTATGCGTATATACAGTCTGGTTCTTAATAATTGTGACCGGACTTATCAAGTGGCCCGTAACATATACAATGCCGGGTGTATTTTAGGCAATGTATGAAATATTACGAATATGGTTGTCCATTCCATACTTTGCCTAGGCATTGTTTAGAATGCCCAGTAGTCTTGCGGCAATGTGTGAAATAAATACCTGTCTAGATTTTGCCTTTAATTATCATGGATTATTGAGATAACTCAGACTCAAAAAACGTAAAGCTTGAATAACTTCTGACAAAACGCATTCCGTGGTTATTCTTTTTGTTAAATTTTACATACAGAAAACCTTTTTCAACCGAAATTGTTTCGCTCTGTAAGACGTGAATTTATTAGGTTGCGAGGAGCTAAGCGACGAGCATGTTAGGTTGACATGTCAGAAATGAACTGGCCTCATTTTCTTTTTTGCCGTTTTACAATTTCATATTACCTATAACTGAAGATATTTTGATAATGAAAACCTACGAATCGGTTTATCTAAGTTCCTACTCAAAATGTATGCCAAAAGACGTTTCTGACAGAGAACTTTTAGTAAACCCTATTAACACATTGCCGACTGCGCATCCGGCATTGTATACAAAGCCTAAGAAAAGTATATAAAATAAGAATATTTCAAACATTGTTACATAACTGTTTAAAACAATAATGTGAATGATGATGACTAATTGGACAGATATTTCACATTCAAGGCTTTATCATAACGTATGTTAATTAATATCTACGGATCAGTTAAAGAGTTCGTACAATCACAACTTTCGGCTCCCAAATGTATTTAGTTGCGGAAAGTACCAAAATAGCTGCTAAGCAGATTTGCCATCGGAAATGGGCCTCCCAGTAGTTAGCAACTCTTGAATAACTTAGTTCCCTCTGGAGGACCACTCGCGTTGACTTGAGCCAAAAGAGTGTAACGCTAATACAGTCAAAAGCATAAATATCTATACGTTTCCCTTAGGCTACAGAAATGTCCGAACAAAACATTAGCAAATAATATCTATAAGAGAGTTAGTTCAGACTCTTTGTTATCGTGTATATAGATATTTGTGGCTACTGTTTTGCCACGATATTTTTGAAGCCTATGATTTTGACTGTACCTACATACGGAGGGACTAGGAAGTGAAATTCAGTTAGTAGTTAACAATGAAAAAAAAAACCTAAATTTTCAGGAGAAGGACAATGGGTCATTCGTCACACCCTAATCGTCGCCTATTTCACGAAATTAACCACACAGTAGAATTATTGGAAAACGATCGTACGATTTCTACTCTTACGATAGTTCATTGTTAATATTGCTGAAGCTAATACCCATCAATTGTAGCGATGACTTGATTTCAATGACGGAGGCCTTTACCCGGCAGTGGGACAGTATACACAAAACAACATGGTCTAGGGATTTATAAAACTTTTTTAAATAACTTAAAAAGTACTGGCCTTACAAAAAAACTATTAATGACAGATTATAAAAACATTATTAAGTTCCTGTTTTAAATTCAAATTTGTATCTAAAAGGTTTTGTTTTAAGCTGAAATTCGCATTCATTGAATTTCTTCCAAAGAAGTGAATCTTCACGAACTTCTAACTTGATTAAAACTCCATAAATTTCTATAAATCTTTGTCAAACGCATCTCCGGTGTTCATTTAATCATGCCACGTAGACACTTGACCAGGAACGAAATGTTGAGGGCATGATTCAAGCTGGCGCTATCCAAATTGCGGATTCTGAAGCCACGAAGACCAGTCATAGCGCTATCCAGGCTTTGGTCACGGTATCGTGTCACGTAGGAAGTAGTGGAACGGCACCGGGGACCTCAACGCATTACAACACATATACAGGACCGATTCATAGTAAATGCTGCACGAAGTTAACCAAATGTAACGACGATGCAATTGGTTCAAAGGCTACAGAGAGAGTAGGTATGGTTTGCTGGTAAGCGGTCAAACTTTGAGAAGACGACTGCATGAAGTCAACCTACGTGCTCGTAGGCCACTTCAGGTACCAGCGCTAAGGAGAGGCAATCGAAGAAGAAGATTACAATGGGCTATTGCACACGAAAACTGGAACCATTCTCAATGGTCACTTGTGCTTTTCACTCATGAATCCAGGTTTGGATTTCATCCTGATTCGCGAAGAGTGCGCGTTTGGAGAGAACCTGGACGTTGGAATCGAATGAAACCGGCTCGATAGAGACGTCACGATGCAAGTCGGACGTACTAATGTCGATGCTTTTGGTGAGGTATCTTTACGTATGTGCTGTTCGCAAATAGAAGGATATGTGAAGTTATAATTATATATAATTATACTAGGTAAGTATAAGTATAACTTCACATATCCTTACTGCCCACTTAGTAAACCAAAGAGAAAAATAAAAGCAATGAAATTACTCTCAATTAGGACAACATGTAATGGTCCAACGTAGAGCGTCGTAGCCTAAAGGTTAATATAGGCTAATTACTATTTCTGAAGAATTTTATCTTCCGTTTCTCCACAAAACACATTAATTTACTGTCGTGAGCTATTTGACGCTTAAGTCAAAGCGATAAGGTTTAAACATATTGTTGCTCGAACTGTACCTAAAGGTAGATGTTTGAAGGTTTCCTTTCCTTACAAACCGAATTCTAAACTTTGTATCCGACATCTGTATCCCAACTCCGACAATGCGTGCGGGTAATCTTATCAATATCGTTCCAATTAACAACGGCACCCGAGGCAGAGTAAGGTGTGACGTAGTTACCAAACGTGTTCATCAGTCTACGCACAGTGTAGGTATTTTAATATAGGATGGATGAGTAGTAATGAGTACCTACACACAGTCGAGATACACACCCTCTGTCCGTGGGTGTTAAAGACGAGTGGACTGTAGAAAATGGTCAGAAAATACTTTATGATGGTGTTTGTTTCAGCGTTGTTCGAAACTATATTGGAGACCCTGTAAAACTAATGTGTTTAGGGGGGTATAGGTAGGTTACCATGAGATGAATAATTGAAAATTTCAGAACAAAAACTATAAGGGCCTGCAGACTGCAGTCGTTCAAACCTTTTAGTCGATTTAGTTGTTACAGTTGTTCAAGTTTCCTAGTCTTATCCGTAACCGACTGAGTCATATTAATTGAGACTAAAAGCTGCAGTCTCAATTTTAGAGTGGAGTCTTAAAAGGCTAGTCTTTATTATAAATAACTAAAGGACTTGTTATTAGGAATCATGATTTAAAACTTCTGTTTGATTTTGGGGCCTAGTATTGGACGTCCCCCCCTATTCTTTAACTCGCTAAGCGACGCGTTTTATTAGCTTGTCAGCTACGCAGTAGGTATTCAAAGTTCAATCGCTTTTAAAATCTCGATTTTCTTGCGATCGAAGTTAGTGAATAGCCTAGGAAACATATGACTACTTTTATCTTATAAGCAGACTAATTAAATAGGTATGTGTTCACTTTCCTTCATAAAAAAGTGAGTCTTAAATAAAAGCATCACTGTTTCCACGTATTTAGGTTTCTTTTCACTCATACATGGAGCTTGAATGGCAAGGCCGTTTAGGTTTTTAAGTACGTGCATGCTAGCTGGCCAGCAAGACTCGTTTTATTTCTCTTTTCTGTGATCACGGACGCGGAAGGAAAGAAAAAAAGAAAAGTGGTGTTTGTTTTGTTTATATAATGTGGTGAAACTAATGTTAATTAATCAATTTACTAAGTAGTTGTTTGCGTAATATTTTTTATTAGCTAAGGATTGTGTCTCTTGTTTATGAATAATCTTAGATATAAGTATGTCATATTTATGACCTACCTACTTGATTGGTAACTAAACAACAAATTATTGTTTTATTCAATACATTTTTAGTTACTGCATGATCCCAAAGGAAATCCGTGGCCTGGGTGAGTTCTTTCTTTTTTAAAATCAAAAATAGGGTCACCCTAAACTTTATGACTTTTTTACCTACATCAGTATTACTCGTACCTACCTACATACTACTTAAATCAATAATGGTATTTATTTGCTGAGTCACCTACCTACTAAGAACTTAAGTGCTTTACAATATTTTGGAAGGCTAACGTAGCTTTAAAAGTTACAATTCGTCAATATTATGCATAACATGTCACCATCAATGTGTATAACTCAGGAGTTGTATACAATGCCTAGGCAATGTATATGTTGAACCGGGCAGTAGGTATTAATACGGACCGGTCCTAATGAATAATGACCAAATGCATTGGCCAATTTTATAAATTAATTACTTTGGCCGGTCCATATGAATAATGAAAGACTACTCGTGGGCAGTTTAATGATTCAAAGTTTCAGATAGCTTGAATTTATTAGTTGTACCGGGCATTATAAATAATTTCACTTTCAGAATCGTCCTTTGGCATATATTTTGGGTGAAAAAAAATTGAAATCGATTCGTATGATTTCTTTATCAAAATATCTTTATATTAGATAGTATATCAAAATATGAAACGGCATAAAGAAAATGATGCCAGTTAGTTCATTTCGCTTCGCTTCTCGCAACCTAATAGAAACATCAAAAATCAATTTGTTTTTTATTTTCAACAGACAGAACAGAATGCTGTTCATGTGTTGTATTGTTTACATTCCTCCTAACAGTAATGATGACGAATATTTGTTATTGTTTAAGGTATTAGAAAAATTCTGTGATACGAAAAAAAAAAAATTGTTTATGGGAGACTTAAATTTGTATTCCGCTTCGAAATACATCAATAACTATTTCGAATATTTCCAGACTTATTGCGAATTCACTCAGAGTAATAGGATAGGAAATTGTAATGATCGACAGTTGGACCTAGTGTTGCATACGTTCGGGGAGGGTGAGAGTGTGTGCGTGTGCAGGTCAGCGGGGCTTGTGCCTATCGACGCATATCACCCGCCACTGGCTGTATCCGTGCGCCTGCGCTCGCGGCCCGTCCTACACTGTGACGCACCACTGAGTGCCGATGCACTCAACAATCACAATCTTTTTTCACCTGCGTGGAACTTTAATAAAGCTGATTTCCCATTATTGTATGCGAGGCTAGCGTCGGTAAACTGGTCGTCACTTTATGCGTTAGATTTAGAGCCAAGTCTTGATTTATTTTACGGGACTCTCATTACAATATTGGATGACTGCGTTCCACGGAAACAGAAACCTCGGGTAAATACAAGGTACGAATATCCCGAGTGGTACACTGCAGAGATAATTCGCAACATTAAACTAAAAGCTGCTCTTCACAGGCGTTTTAAAACTAGTGGTTCACGGTCTGATTACCAAGCATTCTCTCGGAGTAGGGCCAATGTAAAAACTTTAATTAAACTCGCTGAAGGGCAATATCAACTTCGGGTCCAGAGTCACTTACAGGAGGATCCAAAGTCCTTTTGGAACTATGTAAGGAGTAAAAAAGGTTGCAGAAGTCCTCAAAAGATCTTGAAGAATGGGGAGGTATTGACTGCTGACCAATGTGCTAAGGAGTTCGCAGAGTACTTCCATTCGGTTTATGCAATAGACCGAGCTAGTTTGGATGTGCAGGCGGCAATCATGGAAGCAGGCATCGAGAACGGAGCAGCACGGGTCCACCTCGAGGTTTTACAGCTGGGTGACGTGCAGCGCGCCCTGCAACGACTTAAGCCAAAAATATCTTCGGGGCCGGACGGCATTCCACCTTTTGTATTTAGAGATTGTGGCCGAGCCACTTCTAAACATCTTTAATAAATGCCTGAAATCTGCTGTTTTCCCGCAGAGATGGAAAACTACTAAAGTAGTTCCCGTGCCTAAAGGAAGTCCTTCGACGGAGGTAGGTGGATACAGGCCGGTGGCGGTGCTTTCTACTCCGGCGAAGGTGCTGGAAGCGGCGGTCCACGCAGCAGTTTTTAATCAGGTGAGTGCGCAACTTTCCGATGCTCAACACGGATTTCGGCCAGCTAGGAGTACAGCCAGCAACCTCCTTAACTACATGGCCGACTTGGTACCAGTTGTGGACAGTAGGGGACAAATCGATGCCGCTTACTTTGACTTCAAAAAAGCATTCGACTTGGTCGATAATGACATATTGCTCAAAAAGCTAGCGAGTGTCGGTTTCACCCCACATCTGCTCCTTTTTTTGCCGATTACATGACAGACAGGCAGCAATACGTGGAGTACGCTGGACAAAGGTCTGAACCTTATTTTGTAAGATCTGGTGTAAGTCAGGGCAGCAACTTGCGACCCCTGGCGTTTATTTTGATGATAAATGATTTACCAGGGGTAGTCAAGGATGCAAAATGCCTCTTATTTGCGGATGACTTAAAATTATATATAAGCATCAAAAATAAAGAAGACTGTGAGAAATTACAGAGGGATATCGTCCGAGTGGAAAACTGGAGCAAAGAAAACTCCTTACAGTTTAACACATCCAAATGCGTGACCATCAGTTTCTCTCGGGCGCGCGCCCCGATTCAGCATACCTATCTGATGGACGGCAAGCCCTTGGTCGGAGTAGCGCAGGTCAGGGACTTGGGGGTGAACTTTAATAAAGAACTCAACTTCCGAGAATACATCATTAAAACTTGCAAAAAAGCATACAGGATGTTAGGATTTGTACTGCGGGGGTTAAGGGTTTTACGAGCATTAGCGTAGTTATCACGCTCTATAACACCCTAGTTAGGAGTCACTTAGAGTTTAACTCAGGCATTTGGGCCCCTCATGAAGATAGTATATTCTCATGCTAGAAAGAGTGCAAAATAAATTTGTCAGGTACCTCTACATGAAACTGTACGGAGTATATCCATTATACCCTTTGATGTATCCAACTTTATTTATTTTAGGTATGGTTGGATACAACAAATTGGAGGTAAGGAGAGATCTAGGTCTCAGTACCTACATATTTAAAGTTCTTGTAGGAAAAATCGAAAACGCAGTGTTACTGGGCCAAATAAGTATTTTTGTTCCGGACAGGTATGTGTGGCGGCGGCGGAGGCCGCGGCTACTTGCGCCGGTGCGCGGTAGAACTAACTTGTCGAGTAAGGCGCCGCTGACGCGCGCTCTCGCCACACTCAACCATATTGCTAAGGATTTAGACCTTTTCTACTGTTTTCTGAGTGAATTCACAAGAATAGCCCTTTATATTTTATCGTATCAGAATATAGTATGTTAAATTGTTTTATTGCTGTTGATGCTGTTCTATTGTATTAGGTACAATACCTGTAATGATAGAATAAATTTTTGATGAATGAATAAATAAATAAATAAATAAATAAATTGTACCCAAGACAAGGTAGTCATTGTTTAAAATGACCACCTTGTCTTGGGCTGATGATGATGAAATTATGGAAAAGTGATAAATCAGGCCATTTTACTATCGTTGCCCATTTGACAAGGGCATTATGCGTATATACAGTCTGGTTCTTAATAATTGTGACCGGACTTATCAAGTGGCCCGTAACATATACAATGCCGGGTGTATTTTAGGCAATGTATGAAATATTACGAATATGGTTGTCCATTCCATACTTTGCCTAGGCATTGTTTAGAATGCCCAGTAGTCTTGCGGCAATGTGTGAAATAAATACCTGTCTAGATTTTGCCTTTAATTATCATGGATTATTGAGATAACTCAGACTCAAAAAACGTAAAGCTTGAATAACTTCTGACAAAACGCATTCCGTGGTTATTCTTTTTGTTAAATTTTACATACAGAAAACCTTTTTCAACCGAAATTGTTTCGCTCTGTAAGACGTGAATTTATTAGGTTGCGAGGAGCTAAGCGACGAGCATGTTAGGTTGACATGTCAGAAATGAACTGGCCTCATTTTCTTTTTTGCCGTTTTACAATTTCATATTACCTATAACTGAAGATATTTTGATAATGAAAACCTACGAATCGGTTTATCTAAGTTCCTACTCAAAATGTATGCCAAAAGACGTTTCTGACAGAGAACTTTTAGTAAACCCTATTAACACATTGCCGACTGCGCATCCGGCATTGTATACAAAGCCTAAGAAAAGTATATAAAATAAGAATATTTCAAACATTGTTACATAACTGTTTAAAACAATAATGTGAATGATGATGACTAATTGGACAGATATTTCACATTCAAGGCTTTATCATAACGTATGTTAATTAATATCTACGGATCAGTTAAAGAGTTCGTACAATCACAACTTTCGGCTCCCAAATGTATTTAGTTGCGGAAAGTACCAAAATAGCTGCTAAGCAGATTTGCCATCGGAAATGGGCCTCCCAGTAGTTAGCAACTCTTGAATAACTTAGTTCCCTCTGGAGGACCACTCGCGTTGACTTGAGCCAAAAGAGTGTAACGCTAATACAGTCAAAAGCATAAATATCTATACGTTTCCCTTAGGCTACAGAAATGTCCGAACAAAACATTAGCAAATAATATCTATAAGAGAGTTAGTTCAGACTCTTTGTTATCGTGTATATAGATATTTGTGGCTACTGTTTTGCCACGATATTTTTGAAGCCTATGATTTTGACTGTACCTACATACGGAGGGACTAGGAAGTGAAATTCAGTTAGTAGTTAACAATGAAAAAAAAAACCTAAATTTTCAGGAGAAGGACAATGGGTCATTCGTCACACCCTAATCGTCGCCTATTTCACGAAATTAACCACACAGTAGAATTATTGGAAAACGATCGTACGATTTCTACTCTTACGATAGTTCATTGTTAATATTGCTGAAGCTAATACCCATCAATTGTAGCGATGACTTGATTTCAATGACGGAGGCCTTTACCCGGCAGTGGGACAGTATACACAAAACAACATGGTCTAGGGATTTATAAAACTTTTTTAAATAACTTAAAAAGTACTGGCCTTACAAAAAAACTATTAATGACAGATTATAAAAACATTATTAAGTTCCTGTTTTAAATTCAAATTTGTATCTAAAAGGTTTTGTTTTAAGCTGAAATTCGCATTCATTGAATTTCTTCCAAAGAAGTGAATCTTCACGAACTTCTAACTTGATTAAAACTCCATAAATTTCTATAAATCTTTGTCAAACGCATCTCCGGTGTTCATTTAATCATGCCACGTAGACACTTGACCAGGAACGAAATGTTGAGGGCATGATTCAAGCTGGCGCTATCCAAATTGCGGATTCTGAAGCCACGAAGACCAGTCATAGCGCTATCCAGGCTTTGGTCACGGTATCGTGTCACGTAGGAAGTAGTGGAACGGCACCGGGGACCTCAACGCATTACAACACATATACAGGACCGATTCATAGTAAATGCTGCACGAAGTTAACCAAATGTAACGACGATGCAATTGGTTCAAAGGCTACAGAGAGAGTAGGTATGGTTTGCTGGTAAGCGGTCAAACTTTGAGAAGACGACTGCATGAAGTCAACCTACGTGCTCGTAGGCCACTTCAGGTACCAGCGCTAAGGAGAGGCAATCGAAGAAGAAGATTACAATGGGCTATTGCATACGAAAACTGGAACCATTCTCAATGGTCACTTGTGCTTTTCACTCATGAATCCAGGTTTGGATTTCATCCTGATTCGCGAAGAGTGCGCGTTTGGAGAGAACCTGGACGTTGGAATCGAATGAAACCGGCTCGATAGAGACGTCACGATGCAAGTCGGACGTACTAATGTCGATGCTTTTGGTGAGGTATCTTTACGTATGTGCTGTTCGCAAATAGAAGGATATGTGAAGTTATAATTATATATAATTATACTAGGTAAGTATAAGTATAACTTCACATATCCTTACTGCCCACTTAGTAAACCAAAGTGAAAAATAAAAGCAATGAAATTACTCTCAATTAGGACAACATGTAATGGTCCAACGTAGAGCGTCGTAGCCTAAAGGTTAATATAGGCTAATTACTATTTCTGAAGAATTTTATCTTCCGTTTCTCCACAAAACACATTAATTTACTGTCGTGAGCTATTTGACGCTTAAGTCAAAGCGATAAGGTTTAAACATATTGTTGCTCGAACTGTACCTAAAGGTAGATGTTTGAAGGTTTCCTTTCCTTACAAACCGAATTCTAAACTTTGTATCCGACATCTGTATCCCAACTCCGACAATGCGTGCGGGTAATCTTATCAATATCGTTCCAATTAACAACGGCACCCGAGGCAGAGTAAGGTGTGACGTAGTTACCAAACGTGTTCATCAGTCTACGCACAGTGTAGGTATTTTAATATAGGATGGATGAGTAGTAATGAGTACTACACACAGTCGAGATACACACCCTCTGTCCGTGGGTGTTAAAGACGAGTGGACTGTAGAAAATGGTCAGAAAATACTTTATGATGGTGTTTGTTTCAGCGTTGTTCGAAACTATATTGGAGACCCTGTAAAACTAATGTGTTTAGGGGGGTATAGGTAGGTTACCATGAGATGAATAATTGAAAATTTCAGAACAAAAACTATAAGGGCCTGCGCAGTCGAAGGACTTTTGTCCGCGGCAGAGAAGAAAGTCCGCTCCCCGAAAAGGACTTACCAAGGACTCAACGCACACGGTGTGCGATCATCGTTGTCCAGAAATTTAGTGAAGCGCACGTTATGGAGGCTAATATTCTGGGTTACTAAAGTTCGCTGCGTGCATTGCTGCTCATAGTTCCTTAGTTCTCCGGTCCGTCCGAGCTTTTCGGCGTACTTTTAGTCCTCCGTGTGCGTTGTTCGATACAGTTTGTAAGGAATCTATTTTGACGGACAAAAAAGTACGTCGCGGATAATCCCTCCTCTGCACAGGCTTTAAACGTTTTTTTTGACAGACAGTGATTTCGCTGAAGATACCTAGTTACAAATAAAAATAGCATCAAGAATAATCTCCGGGTTTTTATAGGCTCCAGTAGAATAAAGTACACCTTTGATGGTTTCCGGAACGGGACAGCATCTGAGCTTATTAACTTACAGTTGAACAGTCCCGGGCTGTGTAATGTAGGTACCTAAAAACTCGAAAACACATTTTGGGCGACAGGTCGCCAATCCAAATCCATCATCCAGAAATCATGCCATGACCTCCTACCGCTGAAGATCATATGCCATCTCGATTACAATTCACAGTTCAAGGTAACGTTTGCGAATCGAGGGGACTAACGAGAGTCGCCGTAACATAACTTTCAAATCATTTTGGCTCCGGGATTCATGCGCCCGAAGCTCCCATTTACCACGGTAACTAAACTGTCAAGTCGAGTTGGGTATACGCATTAACTAACCAGTGGCATTGCGAGTAGTCGACCACTTTGGTCACGCATTTGTTGTGGTAATGCAATCTTGCGTCGAGGCGTGACGCGGGTACGACCGCTGAAATATTAGATTTGAATTACATTTTTAAAATGGCAACATATTTTATCTCTGTGTTATAAGCGCTTGGTCTTAGAGCACAGATTACTTAATATATAGTTAGGTTACCTACCTGATGGGAAACGACAATGAGCAATAGATTTTTCACTTTACGAAAACGCGGGATTGTATACAAAATGTCTAAAAAACTTCTCTACATACTAATATTATAAAAAAGAAAGGTAAGATTGTTTGTTTGCTTGTATTGAATAGGCTCCGAAACTACTAGACCGATTTAAATAATTATTTCACCAATTTAAAGCATCATTTTCGGTAAGTAACAAAAGCTTCATTTTAAAGGAAGAAATAGTCAATGCGGGTGAACGTTCGGACGGACAGCTAGTTTAAAAGTAGTACCTAGTACGTTTATAAACCGCTGCCTTTATCATTTTACATATCAACTAAAAAAAATCGCTGAATAACAACAACGCGCGAGCGATACCCCTGGTGTTGCACGCGTCCAGGCTGCGGTAACCTCTTACCATCTGGCGGTCCGCGTGCTTGATTGTCACCGACGTGGTATAAAAAAACACTTCTAAACTAAGTAAGATTACGCAGATAAATTTACATATTGTCTGTGTTTGTTATTCTTTATCATATCTAAATATTACTTGTCATTTCTTCAGAAACAGCGATAGAACTTGTAGGAAGATAATTTGCATAATGGGCACTGCCTTGCGTTACGCCCTCAAGATAAGTCGAATTATTTCAACATTTTCAACGTTTCACTCATAGCTTTCGCTCTCTCTCGTATTCGGTTCGCTATATTTAGTAGCTAGTTTGATATTATTTCTGTAGGAAAGATGTAATTTTATACTACTCGAGTTAGAAAGATATAGTTATACGAGTAGGTTGATATTAGTAGGTATTTGTAGAAAAAAGTGATCGCAACCCCATACATTTATGCTGATCTTGGGCCACATTATAGGCGAGATCTATAGAGCTTGCTTAGCTTAAACCTAAACTTATCACAGAATAGCTGTTTATTTACTTTCTATCGATATAACATTTTTTTTCTTAGTTTAACATCAACTTGGTTATTCGTTAGTAATAATTATAACAATACTCAATAAGTGAGACAGTAATTAATGGTCAAGTCTGTGATTAGCCAAGTAACGACTATAGATCTCGGCCTTAGTCTCAACATCTTCTCACGTATTAGTAGTAAAAGTCATTAGCCTTTATACTATCCCACTGCTGGGTAAAGGCCTCTTAACGTTGAAATCTAGTAACCTCTACAATTTATGGGAATTGGCTTAATCACGACGCTTGGCAAGCGTGTTAGTAATCACAAACCCGAAATACTTCACCTGATATAGGATTTGACTTCTGGAACTCCGGGTTTCAGGCCGAGCTCTGCTACCTTTCGGCCACGGAGGCGTATAGGCGCTAGTTAAAAGCAGAAATGTTTTCTTTGCGGACCCGCCGCTGAGCACAGGCTTGTAGTGCCTGATATCCATCTAGCAATTCCTATTGGAAGATACAATTTGCCGTTCCTGGGAGAATTCATCGTTAATCCATATTTTTCTCGGAAATTTCTAAAGAGGTATCTCTAACGAAATCTGTTTTCCAGTTGTGACAGTCGATGACTGTCTTTTGTTTAGTTAAAATATTAAGAGCACACCAGAAAATAACTTCACTGTATGAGTTATAAGTTATGCTATAATAATACTAGATTACTAATGTCCGGCCAAAAAACCTACTGAAATATCACATCGGAAACTACATATTATTACATACATTTGGCAAAAAACATTTCCCAAAACAACTTTTCGCAAAATTTTTAGTTAGCATATCTCTTTTCTGGCAAATTATTGTAAGTATAACAAATAATTGCTTAATCATGTTTCATTTGGCCAAATTTTATTAAATCAAATGTTTCTTTGGCATAACATATCTATTATTCCCATTCACATACCAATTTGAGTGGTGCATAAAATAGGTACAAATCAGTTTATGATTATATGATACTAAAAACGACAGTTAAATTTTCGGTTATAATATCAACACTTTTCTGCCACATGGTCATTAGCTGACAATTAGGTTCTGGCACTTGCCGACCGCTGCCGCGACTGTGTTGCTGTATCAACAAAAATAATCATTTGCAAACGCTATGATTTGAGTAAGTATATGAAATGACAACTGGCCAAATATATTTTTGGAATACAATATTTGCAACACTGAAACATTTTCTATATAAATATTTGTCGTAACTAATAAAACTTGACTAAGTAAAATTTTGTGAAATGATAATTTGACCATAGAATAAAGTGCAAAATGTACATTTGCTAAAGTTTCATTTGGAAAATGAAACTTAGGCGATAAGTTTTTCGGGAAGTGAAGTACTGCTCATAGCTTTTTACGCCGGGGAAATACATACATACATAGTAGCTACTACTGGCCTAGGTCTGACAAGTCGTTTTTTGAATATTTTGAATATGGAACAGAAGCAGGATACTGTTATCTTATGACCAAGACTTTCTCATGCGTGGTAATTTAGCACATATCTCATTGATTGTAGCTATAACTTAATTCCGAAAGATTCTGGGAGACTTTACAGGCTAACTATTTCTACTTTTAACACATAACTTACCTAAATGCTAAGCTTGCATGAGTTGCATTGCATCATACAGTCAAACTTAATATGAAAACTCCTACTTTGATAAACCCTAAACTAGATTTCACCTTATTACCGAGTACCGAAAGTAGTTATTTGCATTGTAAGTAGGTACGTTGATACTCGTATATTATTGAGTATTCTCTGATACTGTCGGAATTAGTACGATTTCCTATTGAATCCATGCCAACGCACATGTACTTGCATGCGATGTAATGCAATGCACCGCTCCTAATCCCGACCTAACCCAGTTGCTTCCTAAACAGACATAAATTAAAATAGATAAAGCAAGTCCCTACATCAGTATTAAAACCAAGCATGGCAGTTTTTGACGCCTACTGTGACATAACTGTAGCGTACTGATGCATAGTGGGTTGATCCTGCAATACTGAGGATAAATAAATTTATTTCATCAAATCTCTTTATTGTTTATCGATAGATTACCCATGAGTATCTATCTATCTAGATGTTTTGTTTTGAGTGTCATAGTTTACGACTATGCTACTCAGAACAAAATCGATTTTATCGATTTATATTGAATTTATATATTATTTATTTTGTTGTTTTGTTATTTTATAATAATTAGCATCTGTTGTTGTTTTCAAAAGTAATTTATTTAGTTTAATCTCGTGCACCGTGTTTAATTTATCTGTTTAATCGTGTGGTTGACTGGTAGAGAATGCCCTTTGGCATTAAGTCCGCCAATTATATCATTAATTTTGTGCAATGAAGAATAAATAAATAAATAAATAAATAAAACAAAACTATGTGATGAGACGAAAACTTGCTTAATGATAGTCTAGCTAGACGATACGGCTTTCGAACAACTACCAGATATGATCTCTATTCCTCAATCCATCTTAATCAAACGTGCGGACTAAGTGAAGCAGCATCAGAAAAAGTGAATTATACTCCGATTCGACTTGCGAAGAATGTACACTCACATCATCGTTTTGGATGTATGTCTTGGTTCCTGAACATCTATTTGCGGATTGGATTTGATTAGTGATTAGGTACCACGTCGACCGTCTGCGATGTGCTCATACATAACTACTTACATTCTCTAATGAACTCAATATAGTATGGAGGATGGGCAATTTTTTTTGGGTTAAGGAAATTTATTCTCAAAAAAAGATATACATCCACTTGCATGAGAACAGTGCAGTGTATTGTCACTTGAACTAAGTACCTGCTTACTCATCTGGTGTATCACGATTTTACGACTGGGTTTCTGTAACGTACTGCGCTTCAAATGTTAATGCACCAAATGAGTTTTCTTCTAAATGTCTGAGGGTATTTTGTTATAAAGCTGCAGCGCACTTTCAAAAGTGATAATTTTATTGCCATAGTTGGTTCTCACCTTGGGTAATACAAGAAAGCTTGCGCGGTGTGTACTTCGTTTAGTATTTTTTTTAACGGTGTTTAGAGCTATGCTAGTATGGAGAGAGTTATTAAAAAATAATAAGAAAACATGCTAAATAATTATACAATTGTTTTATGTTCATCAATTTGGTATCTAAATATATTTTTGAAGTTGATCGAAAGTTATATTGGAAAAGTATTTTAACAATTTTGTTTTGTACAACTTGAATATTAGCTAACTTCGTTTTACAAGCACCACCCCATACTTCTATTGAATAAATTAGGTGTGGTTTAACTAGAGAATTATTTGCTGCAGTAATATTATTCTACATAAATTGCAAAGGGATCTAGATTCCTAGAACTGCTTATGCTTTCAAACGAACATACTCGGGCGAATCCTTTTACTATCCCAGATCCAGATCCATTTATTCACTATAAGTAATTATTATGAATAAATAGATCTGGGTCATCATCTAATGCGCAAATAGGCCATACTATCACACTAATTACTTATAAAGTAGGTTGAAATGTTGATTAGAAATCCTACACTTTTTATTTAAGGTTTCATATATTATGTTCAACTTCGTTTGATGTTCATTAGAGCTAGCTCTTCCTTAGTAAAATGTACTTTTAGCGTGATTTCAAAGGCTTTTAAACTAAAAACGGTAAATAAAGTTGCATTTCATAGATAGGGAATTCCAAAATTATAGGGAATCTACAATACTAAAGGAAAAAAATATCTAAAATTATTTTTTCCTTTAGTACTGTATTTTCCGACCATGATTAATCAGTGATAGAGCCGATTGCTTGCCCTTTTTATTGAAGTTTGGCCACACCCTAACTGTTTTATTGTATTTCTTCCTAACGATCGCCTTTAGTATTAGGGCCCAATAAAATCAAATCCACAACAAGTGGGTAAGTGTAGGTAACAGAAAACCATCGACCCCTTATCAAGGAAAAGTACAAAGCCCTAAAAAAGCTACAAAGTTAAAGTTTTGGAAACCATACAAACGAAAACAACTCTTCAAGAACTTTAAAACAAATGTAGGAGACCGCTACCCCGAAGACAGGGCGTGAGGGAGCAGGGCGGAAATGACTAGTTGGATAACAAACATCGAAACAGGAAGGTGGTGGAACAACAGAACAGCTGGGGCGAAGTTTGCCCTTTCACTTGTGAGTTTTCTGTATCAATATTTTTCTAGGAGGTAGGCACCCCAACTCGGATCGTGGATCGTGTAGTCCCGAGTTCAAATCTGGCCAGAACCATATTTGTGTTCATTGTAAAATTTACGATTAACTCTCCGGTGATGCAAAACATCGTTATAAAACCAAATTAACCTGAATATTAGTGGAAGGCTCACCGCCTACCATGTTGGGTTTTGATACCACTGGTGAAAATGAGCTTCTGAGTGATCTGTTCACCATGACTACACCGTTTGGGATATAATCGTGATTTGTTTATGGTTGTAGAGCTTTATACGTTATTATGTTCCTTCTTTGAATGTATGCTACGAGTATTTGCCACTGAGATACTCATCTGTTTTAGTGCAATCCAATTACAAAATGATATTCACTAACCAAAATATAGGGCTTTCGGTCACGGGATTCCAATTAAGAAATGATTTACTCGAAAGCTAGAGCAAGTTCATGAAGTCAAGGTCACTTGTAATAGTAGTTTACTACTACCATACTACTACTGTGTCAACGTTTGGATGTTGACCCTTAAATATAATAAACAGCGGAAATATTTGGTTAAGTCTACTCAATCACGCGATAAAATGATTGGTGTGCTTTTCTCGATCGAGTTAATGGCTTCCCACTTCATTTTGTAACTATATATTGTACAAATAGCCTTGTTTATACAATTTCGTTTTGGTTATTACGGGGAATGAAAACTGACATGTAACTGTCAGTTTAAACATGACTTCAAGAGTCATCATTAACCAACCTTTTCTTTTGCCATTCGATCATAAAAACCCAAGATACCCTAAGAACGCCTAAAAAGTGTATCGAAAATAAGAGTGCATAGAGTGATAGAAACTTGGCACTCAAACACTCGATGTTTAGTTTACTCAAAACGACATATTTTAATGTACTGGCATTGAAAATGAGAGAGTATCACAGCGAATTAAGGTTTCTTTTCAAAAATGTTATTTATGGCTAAGGTAAGTGTTCGTTCGTGAAGCATCTAACACTTTTTAGAGTTGATTTTGTTCGCAATGGTGTATCTTAGGTACATTTTTATGATCAACGTTTTTTACTCCCAAATCCTTTACGCCCTGTGTGCAATGCAACATAAGTATGTATAATTTTTGGCTCAGCGTATTTCAAAATACAATAAACGCCAAATTGAAAATATAAGGATGTATTCATGATGAATAAATAAAAAGGGTATCGGAATGGAAACTGGATAAACAGGAAGGGATCATATCGAATAAATGAAATGAAAAAGAACTCGTAGGCAGTTAGAGATCGGTACATTGGTTGTATAGTGAAAATGAATTATACGCTATTTATAGTATCGATGTTTGTCACCTTATGGTTACTCGTACTATACCTACGAATAAAAATACCTAAATGTTGTAACATTTATTTATTTATGTTGTGGCGAAAAGACCCTGCCGATGAAGGGTCCGTTCCGTAACGTCCACTCTGCGTCGGGATGTTATGTCCCGCCAACAAGAGAACGAATGGTGGTTCTGACAACTTCTCCGCAGATACAAGGGTGGTAGGCCTTCCACTTCGAATGTGGAATAGATGCTCCGAGTTCTTCCTCCGGTCGTGCACGGTGGCTAGGTAGGGTTCCACGTTACCTTGTGGTGAAAACACTTTTGCCGCGTCACCTTGCAGTCTCACAAAGGTTCTTGAAAATCAACTCAAAAAGACTCAGAAAGTCTTGGGGATGATGAATTTTACCACTTATAAAGTTTTTTTTAACGAAAAAGTGCTGTTTTTTGCAAATATTAGACTGCGCGCCCGCGCGTTGATCTCTGTTCGATTCACACTCTGTGGCAGCCAATCAGAAGCGACCAGCCTCTGTATTGCCCACGTATGTAACGAGCTCGGCGTCATAACAGGACAAAAGGACAAAACGCATTCGAATTCAATGTTGGCGGGAATTTCAAATAAAGAACGACTAGTGAACATAATATGTATTTAGAAGTATTACAGTACACACGTAGTGCAAGATCTGCTTATTCTGAGTCCGATGATCGTGGTGTAAGACTGGGCCCGCTGAAAATCAGTGTCTGGGCCTATCAGGCACAGTCCTTAGCTGAGCGCGGTCCAATTTATTTTTTGGACATCGTGCCACCGCTGCATGTTAGTCTGTTATCATGATTATTTATTCTATTTATTTTCCTTTACAATTGATGGTTTGTAAAACGATGTCCATGTAAATAATAAATGTTTTTTCAACACACTTGCTCATAAAGTGGCTCTAATTTCACTGCAATTAGGCACCTGTAATCAAACTGTGACTTTTTCATTGCTATTATTTACAATAGAGTTTCATTTTATTTTATTGGTTGAATTGCTTTGTTCTTAAAAAAGTTTCGATGTAAAAAAGATAGTGTTTAATAGTACAAATAAACTTTTTATCTACCAAATAAAATGATTTTTTAGTATTATTTTCTTCACAAATGTGTTGAAAAACGTCATATGATACACATGTGTATTGATGATTACCGTCCTCGGCTCTCAAAAGACCCTCACCTAACGGTGATTCGTCTTAATGGCGCCTCAGCGGTAATCACCAACATTACACACTTGTACCTTATTGTACTATTTTCGTTCTTTCTTTCATCTTAAACGGTTCCAGATATTTATTTATTGCTACTAGTTAATTGTTTATTTAGTAAATTTATCAGGTTACAAATAGGATAACTTACGATTAAATCATCGCATAAATTAATAGTTAATGCCTGAATATGTTTCAAAAAGGACGATTTTTTTAAGAATTCGGAAATGTTTCATACGTTATATTAAGAATGAATGATCTATACGATCACGTAGCAGCGTGAATCTTTAGGGGTCATAAAAATCTGTATAAATGCAAGAACTTACCTATTTCATAGCAAAAAAAACAAATAAATGGCTAAAGTTCACGAAACCCAATCTAACAATAAATGAAAACCCAATCTGGTCAAATTTTTTGCGTTTTTTCCCCTATTTTGTTTTATTACATTCTTTTTTATTCTTTTTGAAGATCTTATGTAAAAATCTAATCTAATCTAGTCTGGTGTCATTATTAATATTTCTGTATAAACTACTCATGTACATTCAGCATTTAAAACCCCAAAAAAAAGAAAAAAACATAACTTATTCATTTAGGCTTGTAGACAGCACGTATGACATAGACCAAGCAACAAAGAACAATGACTAAAGACCGCATTCTATAACGTACTCAAGCACTGATCTGAGCTTGAGTAGAGATTTCAAAACGTCAGTTCATAAAAAACGTCAGTCAAACCTATACTCAAGTACAGTACGTCTACCATGAGTTGCCACTCTATATTTAGGTTATCGTTCGCGTAAAAAATTGTATTGAGATTTGACAGAGTCATGTCATGTCAATAATGTAAACTCGTGGTATATATATTATTGGCCACAGCATCTTTGCAGATGATTGTTGCAGCATCACGAGGGTAAATTTTGGGGGGTGCAACGTCTCCGGTGACTATAAAGTCCGATTGCAGCACGACACCTCTTGCCACACCTGTCACAGACGAATCGAGAGCCAAGGGGAGTCGCGGCACTGCGTTGAAGTCTTGTTGTTAAACTCGTGATAGACGTACATATTTTGTTTAAGAATACGGGCCTAAGTGTCCGAGAAACCGCTTCGTGTTACCTTGTCAGCATTCAGCTTCTTAATCATCAATCCCAGTAAAAGTATGGAGAAAGGCACATAAACAGAGTTTCATTAAGGCAGTGCAGCGTGCACAGAAAATGGAGATACAAACCACTTTTTTGCCTGCCGGAGTCCCACGACGTATTCGCATCACTAGGCATTATCAACCGCATTTTCTTTGATACTGATACAGCAGCAAAATGCTTTCACCAGCTTTTATTCTATGCGAACTATTTTACACAAAACCGGCTTCGGTTCCGTATAAAAATTCGCCAACATTGAAACTCCGCGAGCGTTCTCGTGTGTGGGATGCATATTTTACGCTTCACGGCGCCGCGGCTTCCGCTCGCTTCCTGTTGTAGGTACTTTGTTTTTATTCATCTCCATGGACTAGGAAATTTTAACTAATTGAGTAAACCTGGCGTGTGTCCGTTAAACCATGTGCGCTAACTGTATTCGAAGGCTCGATCATGAACAGTGTCGATCAAATTATTTGAATTTATAGTGATGATGTTTATGCAATTGGTATATTGGGTGAATACGCCTATAACACTGAAAATAAGTCATCGATACAATTGACATTTCATAGTTCTTAAGGATATTACTCAATAGTTCTATCATCATTCGTAGCCGCTAAAACTCAATATAAACATAGATACTCCCCCACAGCCACTGAAAAAGATGACACGTGTGAACGTACTTCCAGTGTCGAAAATAATGCAGACCTCTTAGAATAATTACATAAAGAAACCAAGTCCGCGCGCCCATTTTGAAGCACCTTAATTGGAGCCATAAATGGCTCCAAACGGACCGCTTTGCAGTGTACATTACAGCTCCGCAAAGTTCAATGTCAAAGCGCGCCGCACGTAAGCAAGTAATAGTCACGCATGTGTGGATCGGATTAGTGCTTCGTTTTTGACAGGGCGGTTGTATGAAGACTATCCTTCTATACGTTATTATTCTGAAGCAGACCCCCTATTACAATCTCTTACATCCAGTCAAGTTAATTCCCTAAACTGAGGGCAGCAAGCAATTTCGTCAGTAAATGTCCTGCTTAGAAGATGTGTTAGGGCCAGGTAACCGCTGACTGGCTGGAAATGAAAAACATTTTTTGTAATATTGCCCGTCAAGATGACCTCACTCCACCTGGTGGACAGCGGTCGTGAGGTCCAGATATGAGGCTGACAAGCCCAGTCATTCAAACGAATCACTGGGCTGGCCATCCTCACCTTGAACGCCTGCAGAAATGCCTTTTCACGCCCCGCTTGAAGAACCCGGGACTATAAGAGGAAGGAAACACATGTGCTGGAAGAGCGTTCCACGCCTGGATGGTACGACAAAGAAACGAGTCACCGAACCTATTTACAAAATTGCTCGCTATACTCACTTTGGGGAATGAACTTGACTAGTCATAAAGGATTGTATCAGGTTGATATTATTTAGTCCACGTTTAACCAATAGGGCAATGAATGACAAAATCTATTAACGGAGTTAAAACAGATTGAGAAATGGCGTATTCCTACCGAGAGAGCGCTGTTGTGACATCGCAATAAGCGTCTGGTTTTCATACCAAAGGAGCGCCTTGTCTTATCTTTTTTATGGATGGTCCTCCTCTATTTATTTTTCATTCTTGATTATGGTTATGGTTCCAGGCGGCTTGCATCCTCTGTAATCTTACTGTATATATTATTGTGGTTAGATATATTTTATGATAGGCTTCTTCATCCCTAAACGTGATCTAATTGACTGAAGTGAAAAGGGGCCACCCATTGAGGAGCTCTCTTATAAAGCCAGTAAAGGATAGAATTTCCCCCACATTCTTGTGTGTGGATGCATATTTTACACTTCGTAGCGCCCCAGGCGAGCTTTGGCCTTTATTACTCTTCGTGTATTTACTAGAAGTTCTTTAAAGTTCAGGTAGGTACTTTATTTGGTCGACATCTTGTGGTTTACTTACCAAAATGTTCAGCCACTTACTATTTATATTATAAATTTTAGAAGTTAACTTCCTTCGCTTAGACTTTTAGCATATAAATTACGAGTACTGCACTACAAACTCACCAACTATTTCGATTTTTTTTCTATAAATGCTCAAAACTATTGATTTTATATTTACAGCTTGTGGTAAATTATTGTGCTGTCACTTAGAAAAAGATAAAAGTCATCCGATGTAGTGTTATTTTTAGACTACTTTTTAAGCGTATTTGAAATAGAAATAGAAAAACATTTATTAACTTTATGGACATCGTTACATTCATAAAGTAAACACAAAAGAAGTAGGCATTAACAACAACACATATAGGTAACAGGAAAAGAAAAGATCATACCATCAGACAGCGGTGTTCCGATGCCCAAAAAGACAAATGGACCTCACTCAGCATATAGCCTGGGCTTTATGGGCCCAGGTGCTGATTTTCAGTAGGCCCAGACTGAGATGACGCACGGACATTTGTGGCGGACATACGTGTGTGCGCGTGTATTTGCTTCATTGCTGTTTTTTAATCAGAGAAAACCAGGGATCCCACTATGCATTCACTGCTAATTCCTCGCAATTGGCTCTCCTTTGACGGACCAACAGCACCGTGAGATACTCTCATCATCCTACGCCATCAACGTTGCCGCTAGATGTCCCAGCCTACGACCAGGTGGAGCACCAACCAAAGAAAGCAAATCATCCATTGTGATGGTGGCAGAACCCAGATGTGCGCTTGATGCTCCCCAACCCAAGCCTAAGCATTCACAAAACCTCGCTGCCCCAACAAAGGCAATCGCTGTCTCAATGGTACCCAAATGAGGGCTGCTGCCCGTAATTTCTACCCAGGGGAGAATATGGCAGCAAGCTTAAGGTAAGTCTTTTGCCAACGGAAAGCAGAAGCCATTGTCTGATAAAATAAACTTCCTTAAGGATCATCAAACCACTGTCGTGATACTTCTACTCTCAGTGTTGTACACATGCAAAATACAGACAGACGTATGATGTCATCATAAGTAAGGTCCTTATAAACAATGTAATGTGAGCAGTTTGACATTTGCATGCTAAGTTACTAAGCAAAACGTGAAGTGAACTTGGTTAGTTTCTTGTGAATGAATGAATGATGTGTGACACTGAGACAGCCTACTGCAAGATCTAAGAAGAGCGTGAACATACACATAATTATAAATCTACATATGTTAAGGCAAAAATGTTCGCCTAATTAGGTATACGAATGTAGCTTCCCATTGCACTAACGGACCACTAACCACCAACTAAAAAGGTCATGGATATAAAGCAAGGCTGGAAAACCAGTTTATTTTTCGAACCGTGTAATTTGCTACAAACCGGTTTTTGCCGTTCTCATAAACGGTCTCGTTTTGGTTTGTTCTGAACAAAATCCTATGGAAGGAACCGTACAAACGTTATGCTGAAGAACGGTTCCAAGCCCTGATTTAAAAAATGTTTCCATGTAATTTGCAGGTACATATTTCATCTCTAAAAAACCGGTGACATTCCCAATTTCTCACTGTTTTAGCTAGAGATGTAGCCAAGGGTTTCCCAAGACGAGGTCTCCTCCTTTATTACTCTAGTTTTATTTACTTAAACTCTCAAGTCAGAGCTTAAGTTGTTGGAGTGAAGGAGAGCAAGTTTTTAACTTAATATTTTTGTAAAGAGTTTATTACGGACTTGAATGGAAGCTAGTTTGAAGCAGGAAATTAGACGAGTCTGGTTTTATATCTGAAATTCAATTAAGAAAAATATTATCTTGACTATTCACTGCCCGCAAATTGAAAGACAACCTTTTATAAAACTTGAGTTGCAAGCAATAATTTTTCAAAGCAGGTTATACAAGTAAAAAGTTTAAATAAGGCACACGCGTGGCTGTGACATCCTGCTTTTTGTCTTTTTGTAACTACGGCAAAATACTCATATGACTATAAATAACATTGTAAACAATATATTTCCGTATTCCTTCGCTGCTCTACGTTTTCGACAGAAGTTAACGATGCCATATTACGATGAGGTCTATTGATTCTAAAGCCAATAGCTACTTATTAAGACGGATAAATCACATATACGTAGTTGTAAATGAAGTTATTTTATCAAACAGATAAAATGGCAATTCCCTTCACGTTGCCTTTTATACAACCCCCCCCCCCCCTTTCTTCCGTGTAAGTGGGATCAAAGAGGATAAATAAAGATTTCTTCAGCTCCTTCCGCCGATGGGAACAAACTCGCGGGATCAATCCTTAACGCATCAAAAACAAAGATTGTTTTGAGGAAAAAATACATGTACTTAATTTTATTTCATTTTAATATACATTTTGACCTAGGTCACTAACCAATTATACTATCTGCCTTTCATGTAGATTATAGGCAAATTGTATTTAACACGTTAACAAATATCACCCTGTAAAACACCAATTGATATACAATGACCCGAAAATGGTTATTCAATACAAAATTGAAAAGACTCTGGTTACTTTCATCAAATAATTGTATCGCAGTGGGTAAATTCATACATATTCATTTGCTGTTTTTGAGCAGCGGCTGGGTGTGCAATCGTCATTTGATAGGCAGGAAGCTGAGGAAAGAAAAAAAACAAAAAATATGAAAAGCTTTTTGAAATACTAACAAGCTACTCGTAGCTTTTAAAAAGGGTCGAAATTAGTATAGTTTATCAATCTGTATGGTGTTTTTGATTTCCCTGGTTGTTAAAAAATAACCTGTTAAATAGTTTAAAACCACGTCCTTTTAATTTGTTACCGCTGTGCTGCATTGTAAAAAGTTTTTTAAAATAACACAAATAAGATCTGAAATAAGAGAATGATACTCACAATCCTTTCTTCGGACTTTCAATTCTTTTGAATTAGACTCGTCTGAATCGTAAAATCTTTTGATTTAAAATATGCAGCTGCAGTTATTGTTTTAGGGTAACATTGGTGCGCGGCTTGGTAAGGTTGCCAAATAAAAAAATGTTCTTCGTGCTTCTTCTTCATGCGCACTCCTGTTTCATTTAAGTTAAGAGCAGTTAATGGGTATGTACCTAATCGATTAATGTGAACCATTTTCTTAAAGTGCAGAGTGAGAGTTTAACTATGATAATAGTGTACAGTTAATAGTTAAATTTGGTTGTTCCTTACCAGGGCAATTTTGTGCTGGTGAGTTTTTCTATAAACCTTTGGAATTTTTCTAGTTCCCGCAGAGTCTACTACGAGAGAACCTTAGGTGAAAATGGATCAATAATCTGCAGCAGCTGGTTTTCACAAAGCTTGCTTGTTTCCCACTGTTTTTTTCATACCACTATTAAAAGAATAATTTAGTACCTATAGTAATAATTGCTACCTAAAGTTATCCAAGCACAAAAATTGTGTACAATGTGTTTCGCATCTACTGCAATATATTGCTATAATATTTAGCAAAGTTTCCGTAAATCAGCTGTATTTAAGGCTCATTTAAACATCTCAACGGAAATCAGGTTTCGACTCTGAGTAAGTAAATCTAAGAGACGAGTTCCTCGGTGATGTTACCGGTTAGTTTTCGTGCGATACAACCTTAGCATTAGTCGCAAAAGATAATCCAGTCTCAGTCTAGACTGAAGAGCGAGCTGAGAGCGCCGAGTGAAATAAATGAACTTTTTATTTGAAAACTTCGTCCCATCGAGAAAATGCGACTCGTTCTGAAATTTTTGCACCAGAAGTTACATGTACTCGTAACGACGTGTATTGATGAGGTTTGTTTGGGTGAATACTCGGATATTTTAAAGCAAACATTTCAGAGTTTAAACACATGCTCATTACTAGCCTGAAATCATGCTACTGTGGGGACACATACGTGACGACATCTCAAGCAACCCAACACTACTATTGAGCAATTGCTTCTTAGTAGCATGTGTGTCGAAGCATTGCTGATAATGAGCATGCTCATGTCAGTGAAAAGTGAGCATGCTCGCAAGCTATTTTAGAGCATGTGTAACTGTAGCTTTGCTTTTAAAAAGTAATTAATATAATGTCTCGCTGAAAAAAGTAGTTCAGCCTATTCAGCTTAACAGACTACATATTGGAAATACTTTTATTTTAAGAGGGTTTGCTTTTTGCGTTTGGGGTCGATCGTAAAGTGGCATTTTTTTTGGGGTTTTCGTGATTATTTAGCTGAATTCAAATTAAGTATAAATTATCTCTCTATTATTGAATGCACCTTTTAATTTCATAATTATAACTTTAACTGTGTACAGTATATTTTTAAGTGTCTTATAAATTTAAAAAAAAACGTTTTTTATTTAATTTTGCAAATAAATTAGCGACTACCTAATTTTAGACAATTCAATGTATTTTTAAATAGTATTTTGAAAACATAAATTACAGAAAAAAATTGAGTTTTATTTCAATTAAATGAAATGAACACGAAAATCTTACAAAAATGCAACGTTTTCGATACACCCCCAGCTAACGCTCTTAATAGTTAAACAGTATAAAATGAAGTGTTTGGTTTGTTTGCTCAGATCTACAAAACTGCACAATATATTTAAAGTGTATTAAAAGTTTATTCAGATTAGCTGCACTGATGCACATACAAAGAAATTCAATGTTGTTATGGAAAAATCAATTTAAAAAATTGTGCATTTCATTCAATTAATCACAGAAAAATCAAAGTATTAATAATGTGAAAAAAAGGGTCAAGACTCAGAAGAAGGTCAATCAGTTACTAAAATAATAATATAAATAAAAAAATACAAAATGTTAAGAGGGCAACATTGTTCAAAGCTCACTAAGCGTTAAAGCACGCTTCGCGTGGGGAGTTTGAAAATAGAATATCGTTGACATAGCTTAGCGGCTGCTGTTCTAACACCATAATTAAACATTTTTCCTTCTTTCAAGATAAGTATGACCTACTCAGTAGTGGCTTTTCATTACTGCGCTTGTCAGCCTCATATCTGGACCTCACGACCGCTTTTTTTTTTAGCCCAAGACAACACATCTCTTGTAATGGTCTCGAAGTAGGAATTAATATCCCTGTGTTACGAGGTACCACACAAGGAAATAAGCCAGGGGCGTCTCCCAGCACACCCAGGCCCGAGTCAATTCAGAAAAGATCGTTTCCTGAATTGACCCGACCGGGAATCGAACCCGGGACACTACGGAAAGCGAAGCGAGAAACCATGCTAAAGCGCACTGCGCCAATCGTGTCGTCAAATCGTGTGTGGGCTTTCCGTCAGGTAGAGTGAGGTCATCTTGACGCCCACTGTAAAAAAACAATACAAAACTCTCTAACAATGACTGAAAACATACCAACAATATTCATCCCTTGTTATAAGCTCTACCTTCGTGTATTTCGATAAGAGCGTCTGACATTTTCCCAAATTCTCGCTAGCATTCCCGAGATTTGCCTCGCACCCCATGATAGGTACCAGCTGATCTCACAATGGAGCAGTATTTTACTTGTACATTCCGCCATAAGCCTCCGCCCACCAACGTTATTGGCTCGGGATTCACTCTCTTTGTCGTAACTGTTTCCAATGACTCTAATAGCTTATAAATTGAACAGGAATGGGGCATTTGCCCAATTTAAAACTGGAATATTTAGACAAGGGGAAAATTACTAAGTTTCCTTTAAAAAATGGTTGAAATAACTTTACTATGGCTATTTAAGATAAAGTTGAATAAAGTATTAGAGCGTATTAGGTTGAGCTTATGTCCTTATTACAGACTAAGCACAGCTAAAAATAGGTTTGGTAACTAGCCCGTATACCGTACAGACCATTAAAATCATATTATCAGCACGCCTGGCCCAATACATGGTGAGGCTCACGAATTCGGGCTTTGTTACGAAAAATCGACGAACATGTGCTTTTGATCATTTAGTAACTTGGCGTTAAAACCAGATCACTCCAAAATGTATTTAATTATTTAATTAAAAAAGAGTAGGTAAATCAAATAATTGCCTTCCCATCTGCGTTTGCTGCTTTACCTAACTGAAAAGAATACCTTTATTTATTAATGATTTAAGACAATGTATGTTTTAGTGAGATTTTTTGTTACAATATTTGTGTTTTACGCATTAAAGATATTTTTTCTCTTTACTGAACTAATTAGGTTAAGCCATATTTAAAGTAGAAAGTAAAATTATACGTGCGCCCAATATTTTATATCCAAATACTGAGCGCATGTCTCAGCCCACGGAAGTTTTGATCACAACCACCTGCGATCCACCATTAACGCCAATGTCGCTTAACTATCATGATATCAGGCAAGATCGAGGTCATCTACACACATCAAAAGTGTCTAGGGATCAAGCATTTTTATGCGGATTTCTTGAGATTGAGATGTGGCTTTGTAATAAATTTATGATTTTATAAATTTATATGGATCCTTTTTGGTGCATTTCATAATTTGAAACAGGAACTGTCAATCAAATTCGAGTAAAAGATGAAAATCAGCTGTCAATATTTTCCCTATAAAAACATACAACGCATTGAAGACATTATTAGTGCTACTGTTTCCCTACTACTGATTAAAACCAACGTTATTATGGAGCGGCGACGTCATTTAAGCAGGGAAGAAATGCTCAGAGCCGCGGGAATGATAGAAGCTGGTTCCCGGCAACGTACTGTGGCTTTAGCTCTGAATACAAGTCAAAGTGTTATCAGTCGACTTTGGACACGTTACCGAAGCACTGGTACCGTGGCTGAGCGCCATGGAGGACGGTATCGCTGCACCACACGGAGACAAGACCGATACATTCAAATCACAACTCGAAGAGCTCCAACAATAACCGCCATGATGTTAGCCGTGAGGCTTCATCACTCTTCAGGGAACTTAATTAGCGACCAAACAGTCAGAAACCGCTTGCATGAAGTGAACCTTCATTCCCGAAGACCGCTAAGGGTACCACCTATAGCAATGCACAATCGTAGGATTCGTTATCAATGGGCTCTTGAACACAGAAATTGGGCAGAAGAACAATGGCGTTTCGTGTGCTTTTCTGATGAGTCTCGTTTTGGTATGAGACCGGATACAAGACGTATACGACACTGGAGAACCCCTGGACGCCAACAGCATTAAAATCCTGCCAGAAAGTCCATCCTTATAGTGGTGGAACCATCATGGTATGCGCGGGTCTTTGGATCGGCGGAAGAACTGAGTTGATTTGGATCAGAGGCAACCTCAACGCTCAAATTTATGCTGAGACGATTGTATCAGACGTCATCGTTCCTCTACAAGTGCAAATCGGTCCCTTATTTCAGTTAATGCATGATAATGCACGACCGCACACCGCAAGAGTTGTAAGACAGACTCTCGCCGCAGCTAACATCAATGTCCTGCCCTGGCCTGCTCAGTCGCCAGACTTGAACCCGATTGAGCATGCATGGGATATGCTACAGAGAAGAGCTCTGCCGAATATAGAGGGTATCCAGTCTCAAGAAGACCTTTTTTTGTTGTTGCAACGAACATGGGCGGCCATTCCACAGCGTGATTTGGATGAACTCCTTTGAGTACGCCAAACCGATGTTCTTGTGTTGTTAGTGTTCGCGGTAGAAACACGGATTATTAATTGTTTAAGTTACCCAATAAAATTTTAAAGAAAACTGTTATTTCAGTCTTTTTTTCGAACTTTAATGTTAGTGGTTCAAATGTCAAAAATCCCTTTATTAGGAAAATGGCAAATTTCTTTATTAATGCAAAGGTGACTTGGTTTATCGTTACTGTAGACAAACGAAAACACTTTATTTGATGAATCCTTAAAGATAATTTTAATTAATATCAATCAGGAGAAAAGTTATTGCAAAAATATATGTTGATCCCTAGACACTTTTGATGTGTGTATTATGGCTTAAAATAAAACTTCTACACGAACAAGTCCAGAAAAATAAGATATGGATTGGACAGCATTGTAATAAATCTTTATAAACAGTTAAGTGTTTCCACGACGAAACAGAGTAAGTGGATCCACTCCATCTCTGCCAAATTATTTTAATGATACCAAAGTATGACATCATAATTTGAGTTTCTAATTTTAAAGTTAGAGAATATAAATAAATATGCGCCAGACAACACACCTCTTGTAATGGTCCCGAAGTAGGGATTAATATCGCTGTGTTACGAGGTACCACACAAGGAAATAAGCTAGGGGCGTCTCCCAGCACACCCAGACCCGAGTCAATTCAGAAAAGATCGTTTTCTGAATTGACCCGACCGGGAATCGAACCCGGGACACTACGGAAATTGAGGCGAAAAACCGTGCTACAGTGCACTGCGCCAATCGTGTCGTCAAATCGTGTGTGGGCTTTCCGTCAGGTAGAGTGAGGTCATCTTGCCGCCCACTGTAAAAAAACAATACAAAACTCTCTAACAATGACTGAAAACACACCAACAATATTCATACCTTGTTATAAGCTCTACCTTCGTGTATTTCGATAAGAGCGTCTGACATTTTCCCAAATTCTCGCTAGCATTCCCGAGATTTGCCTCGCACCCCATGATAGGTACCAGCTGATCTCACAATGGAGCAGTATTTTACTTGTAAATTCCGCCATAAGCCTCCGCCCACCAACGTTATTGGCTCGGGATTCACTCTCTTTGTCGTAACTGTTTCCAATGACTCTAATAGCTTATAAATTGAACAGGAATGGGGCATTTACCCAATTTAAAACTGGAATATTTAGACAAGGGGAAAATTACTAAGTTTCCTTTAAAAAATGGTTGAAATAACTTTACTATGGCTATTTAAGATAAAGTTGAATAAAGTATTAGAGCGTATTAGGTTGAGCTTATGTCCTTATTACAGACTAAGCACAGCTAAAAATAGGTTTGGTAACTAGCCCGTATACCGTACAGACCATTAAAATCATATTATCAGCACGCCTGGCCCAATACATGGTGAGGATCACGAATTCGGGCTTTGTTACGAAAAATCGACAAACATGTGCTTTTGATCATTTAGTAACTTGGCGTTAAAACCAGATCACTCCAAAATGTATTTAATTAAAAAAGAGTAGGTAAATCAAATACTTGCCTTCCCATCTGCGTTTGCTGCTTTACCTAACTGAAAAGAATACCTTTATTTATTAATGATTTAAGACAATGTATGTTTTAGTTAGATTTTTTGTTACAATATTTGTGTTTTACGCATTAAAGATAATTTTTCTCTTTACTGAACTAATTAGGTTAAGCCATATTTAAAGTAGAAAGTAAAATTATACGTGCGCCCAATATTTTATATCCAAATACTGAGCGCAAGTCTCAGCCCACGGAAGTTTTGATCACAACCACCTTCGATCCACCATTAACGCCAATGTCGCTTAAGTATCATGATATCAGGCAAGATCGAGGTCATCTATTAAGGCTTAAAATAAAACTTCTACACGAACAAGTCCAGAAAAATAAGATATGGATTGGACAGCATTGTAATAAATCTTTATAAACAGTTAAGTGTTTCCACGACAAAACAGAGTAAGTGGATCCACTCATCTCTGCCAAATTATTTTAACGCTACTAAAGTATGACATCATAATTTGAGTTTCTAATTTTAAAGTAAGAGAACATAAATATAAATAAATATGCGCCAGACAACACACCTCTTGTAATGGTCCCGAAGTAGAGATTAACATCGCTGTGTTACGAGGTGCCACACAAGGAAATAAGCCAGGGGCGTCTCCCAGCACACCCAGACCTGAGTCAAATCAGAAAAGATCGTTTTCTGAATTGACCCGACCGGGAATCGAACCCGGGACACTACGGAAATTGAGGCGAAAAACCGTGCTACAGTGCACTACGCTAACCGTGTCGTCAAGAATTAAAATGGATTCGGGTACTTAATAATATATTATAACAAGCGAGAGCGTCGTGGCCTAGTGGTTAAGCACCTAACTTGGATCGTGAAACCATCGTTAAAATCTAGCCAGAACCACCGCTGATGCCACCAAAACATCGATAAAAAAATAATTAAACCCGTATAACGGCGGAAGGCTCACCACCTACAATAGTGTGTTCTGATACTATTGGCGAAAAGTAGGCTTCTGAGTGGGAACTTTTCAGAAGCCACACACTGTCGTCATGATGAACGGAAGTTCGACAACAGTCACTTGCCTCTGACTACCCCATTTGGGATATAGTCTTGATGGTATGTTATGTTATGGTATATAATATTTGAACAAAAAGCTTCAGATTACTGTTCCACTTCGATCAAAGCCAGTGTTTCGAGACGGACTCTTATAAAATTCAATTGGCTGAAAACGGAAACGTTCCGTTACATATTTAATAAAAAAAAGAGATTAATTGGTTAATAAAAATCTCTCGATAAAGCAACGGGAAAAGAAAGTAGGTAGGAGTATGTACTTAACTACCTACGATCGCGTCGTGTCGTAGCTGGTGCTACGGCTACGCCAGTGCCGCTACGGGCCTCGCGCGCTACGGTCGTCTAAGGCGCTACGGAGTCCGAACAACCAACTGAAATGGAATAAAATTCTCGTTTAGTTCAAATCGGGATTGTGACCGCGCGCGCCGTTGGCGATGCAGTGCAAACGTTTGACCAAACAATTGAAAACTACCCACTGGATGGAAAGCCGGCCGGACTGAGTGATGTAGACAAGTTGTTTGAAACGCTTTAAACTGTGAACTTTATAAACGAATACTTAATAAATACCATTGGGCAGCTAAAGGTAAGTGCCTTTTTTACTTTACAAATACCAAAAAGTATTTGCTAAAATGATCAGCGACAGAAACATCTTAGTATTTACGAGCATAAGGCATAAGTATACGGAAAGGAACATTCTGAATTCTGAATTGATCAGAAAATGTCTTGCCTGTAATTTTCGTACATCACTACAATTTATATGTACCTGGCGCTCAAAATTATATTTTTTATGTTAAAATAAGCGTCGGGAATAAAGCAAATCCTGCCTCGATGTTGTTCTCGCTCAATGTCAACATTATACGATGTGAGATATCGCAAAACTCTCACGCCTACCTTCCTCCAGATACTACCTACATTAATCCCACCCGGTAAAGTATTTACAACTTTCAATGCCTGCTCATAAAGGCGTTGGCCTTTAGATATGATACAAACCAGTATACACGTGCCATCAGTAATTACACTGAAAAATTGTTACGATCTCTGACGAATGTCGCATGAGTAAGTGTTTGTTCGATTTATGTTTTTATATTATATCTCGTACCATTAGAATACAAAAGAAAAACAGCATATTACTGGACATAAACCGTTAATAGCTTAATTAAATAAGTAAGCGTAACTATATCTGTCCTCTGTTTTTTTCTGTAACTGCGAGTTACACGATCAAGGGCGTTCGATTCAATTTATTTCAAATAAGTTTATTTGCAGAACACAAAGATCCTTTGATTACGATTCAAATTAAGTATAAAATAGGTGTCAGTAAGAGAGATCCAGATAAGTAGTGTTTTTTTTAATTTTTATTATGGACTAGACAATCATTTGATCACAATCGCACCGGGATGTAAGTGACGATGTGGTCTATGATGGTACATACCTGCCCAGTAAATGCTTTTCACTTTTGTCTTGAAGAGACCCAGGTTGTATTGTTCGCTTTGCTTTGGCCTTATAAAAGAATCGGCGAAACGCTTCGTTTCCTGCAGAAATAGGCAACTGCCCACTGTCGGTGAGCCGTTCAATTAAACCAGTTACCTTTTTTTGTTCGGGTGAGAAATGCCCTGTGCGCTATCCCTATGCCTGGGTGAGGCAGCGAGGGAATGTGGGACTCTCCGACGGTAAAGCCGACTCCTACCTGGACCAAGTTGTTTTTTTACAGTACTTTTACCTAAGGAAGGTTGTTGATAGAAAATAAAAAAACCATAAATGCTCCAAAGTTTCTTTACGGTACCCACTGTTGTACGGGAAGTAAAAATTATAATCCTCGGGATTAATCTTTCTGAATTGTATGGTTTAACGATTAACATCGTCAAAGCCATAACAATGCCATTTCAATTACTTCTTTGCAGGGAGTTCATCCTCACAGTCTGGATCCGCAATGGTCTTGTATAGTTCGGTTTCAGAGATGTTTCCTTCTGAGGACTCTTAAATTGTGGAATGAGCTCTCTGCTGAAGTTTTCCCATTCAGTTGTAGTATCTACATAGTTCTTCCAAAGGGGTTTGAAAAGGTTTTTGCAGGGTTGACAACGTGCGAGTGATGCCCCTGGTTTTGCACGCGTCCATAGGCTGTGATAATCGCTTACTAGTCTGTCCGCGAGCTTGATAGTCACCAACGTAGTATTGAAAAAAAATCCCATTGTTGATCGCAGGCCTCCTCCATGGATTCATAAAATGGGTAGTTGAAGGTGAGATCTTCATTTGGTCACCCGTTAAAGACAACGTTGTTTAGAGGCGTATCATCCTGATCGGCCGAGGTAGGAGTTTTTGGCCTGATAAACAGTCCTGAACTTAATTTCCTGTTTGAATAATGTTTACAATGGATTAATCGGAACACACCTGGAGCTTATGATCAACTCGCTTTGGGCAAGTACGATCTCGTTAATACCCATTAATTGTGTTTATCTAAGGATAAAATCTTTTCAAGCGTAGTTTTTAACTTACTCCACTATTGCTTCACACGTAACCGAACCAAAATAAGTTAAATAACCACAAATACGGGGTGGCGATCGCGAACCCAGGTTGTGTTCCGGAAAATCCGAAGACACTTGGACCAACTTGAATTCCGGATTTCGGGGCGAGCCCTGTTACCACTCGGCCACGAAGGCGTCGATAAAGTGTTTAAAGGTCAGTCAAGTGATCTTTAAGAGGATACAGAAGCGCTGTTTTTCCATAAAAACGTGTTCCTCCCTGGATATAGCTAGTAGAGAATGTTTTTTTCCAAAAAATCTATTGCCACCATTGGCTGTCCCTATATTTTCCTTTTTATTATAAATTTATTAATAAAAATATGAATCCACAAAAAAAAAATGGTCAGTTATTATAAAAAAGTAAAAACAAAGCAACTGGCCGTGTTTCTGTTTTTTAAAATTTGTATTGGGATTTGACATGACATGACATGACAATGTGAAATCCCAATACATTTTTTACGCGAACGATAACTTTAATTTAAAATGGAAACTCGTGGTAGACGTACAGGACATCGAAACGTCAATTTTGTGTCCTTTTGATAGGTACGAGTAATTTCGGTTCCAGTTGCAGTTGTCTCTATCGCACTCTGCGTGGGGCTTGAGGTTAGCAACAGACAGCAATAGATTTTACAAATACCTATTTTTTAATTCTCTCGTCCGTGTTGTGTCCTCTTAACTGTAAAGCGATTTGCCATTCAAGCACACGGAAACGTGTATTCTAAATTTAGTTTTACCTTTTAGATTATTATAATAGTAAATAATAATCGGTTTTCATTACGTATTAAAAACTGAAATATTCTTATAAGCCTTCATATAAAATGCTTTAAGAGCAGGTTGACTTGTAGATATTTAAAAACGGAATATTTAGTTTGTAAATGAAGAATGAAGTGTTTATAAATGAATATGTAAGGTTTGATCAGTTGGTTTGATTCAGTCAAGTAGATATCGTATTTTAGTATAATCTTTGATGAAAGAAGAACTTTGAACTGTTAATCGCTAGTTAAGGTAGGTGAAGATGAAATATAGAGCCTTTTTTCTTAGCTGCTTCCAGGTATACAAATAACCTACAAACTGAGCCAAGGAGTCATTGGCAATAAAGTGACCACGTCACTGAATGAATCTCTACTCAGTACTATTTTATCTTCTTTGACACCAAAAAGTAGTTGTTCTGATGGTTTAAAAAGGAGAATAATAATCTTACTCTGACTACTGTCCGAGGCAGATATTTTACGGTCAAACAAAACAATTGATAAAATTGGTAAACTTTTTGGTAGTATGATACCCTAAGAGAACTAGAGTAACGCACAAAAGAAAATAGGCTCACCTCATTTTTTTTGCCACCTCTCATTTTAAGAAAGAACTCGATGAAAAGTGTATTTAATATTTTGAGTAAACCATGACATTAACAATCTGCTTACTTTTCACTGCGTTTCGGAACACCGAATCAAGCATTTAGTCAGTTCAGTCAGACAACTTGAGATGGCCAAGAAACGTAATAGATTTTATTACCGGGAAATCTGTAGCATGTGATTTAGTTAAGGGAGTCTAATGACGTAATTAAGTTAAAAAAAATTACCCGGCACCAATCTGTCGTTATTCTTTACCAACCTTGAAACCCTCTTGTTAATAAAAATAATAAAATAAATAAATACCATGGACAATTTACACCAAGATCATCTGGCCTCAAAGTAAGCAGAACTCCTACTATGGGCGTCAGAGACTGATAAACATACTTATATATTTCTAAATACATACTTAGATAGATAATAACACACAGACACACAACAAACACAAATGTTCGTCACACAAATGTTTGTCATGGGTGGGGATCGAACCCACGACCTCCGGCGCTAAAGGCAGGATCGCTGTCATTGCGCCAACAGGCCAGATGTAATAATAATTAATATAAAGTGAAAAATAATGCCATAGCAAAAGTATGTCCGGATAACGCTACCGTTGTTTACCTCGGACTTAACCCTTGTTGACAAAGGCTGGGCATTACAATGCCCGTGACTCATGGAAGACAAACAAGCTCTTGTACACACAGAAAAACATATTGAAATGAGGACTTTGGCCATATACAGCTATGGTAGCGTCATACACATTTATGGTTTAGAATCAAACAATTGAATTATTGAAGGAAAGTCACAAAGAAAACAAACACTTGTGAAGGGCACGAGGACAGTAGTCGACATTTTTCAGCGTTTTTTTGGACGAACTTTGTAGCGCAGAAGCTCTCAGCCTCTGTAGTTTTGAAGTAAGCTGTTTTAATATTGATTTCAGAGATTTTTGTAGTGACCAGACTATGAATTTGCCTAGACTGCGACTGGGACCTGGTCGTAGTCCCTTATTATGCCTGCGATAGTTCCAGACCGGGCCTACACCTACAGAAATAGTTTATCAAACAAATACAGCCTTATACGCCCCACTGCTGGGCACAGGCCTCACCTCAACTATGAGGTGGTACGAGCCATACTCCAATACGCGGGCTCAGTGCGAATTGTTGGAGAGGTGAATGTAAGGCCAGTGATAAACCTTACCGTCAGATGTTATCAAGCGCCGCCTTTTTAGGCCTCTGACAAGGCTTCACGACTAATATCTTGCGACGTCAGCTGGAACCAACTGTTTAACGTGGCCTCCGAAGCACGGAGATCCCCGATAAAATCATTACTTAATTTCGGTCGGGATGGTCACCCATCCATAACCCGACCTGTCTGGCGTTGCTTAACATCGGATCGTTGCCGATCCGCTGCCGTTACTTAGCCACGGGCACCTTAAAGAAATAGTTTAATTGTATAAAAACATAAAGGTACGTTATTAACACCATCAGACAAGTTATTGTTCCTGCTATGGGCATTTTTTTTGCCCCACTTTCAAAAACTGAAGGCGTGTAAGGGAGCGTTTCAACCAGAGATGTGCGAGGATGCGTTGCGAGGAATGTGTATGTTAAGAACCAATAGAATTGTTTCATTCACCTAGCTTCGCGATTCTATTGGTTCTTAACAAACACATTCCTCGCAACGCATCCTCGCACATTTCTGGTGAAAACGCACCCTTAGTGAGGCTTTCAGGTTTGAAAGTTTGTCATTCTGCTGTCAACTGGGGATGGACCTTTGTAATGCGCAAGCACATATTTATTATGACCACAACTGATTTACGAGCCCGGCAATTGGTAAATTTATTTATAGAATGAATCATTATGTACCCATTATGAAGCTTCATCATGGTCGTGCAAATTAAGGCAAAACCTACATTTTGATGTTAATTAAGCTTCTACAAAGTGTACGATAACGTCAGCATTTTTTTAAATAAATTGGTCATGGTATTTTAACTATTATGTTCCTTATTTTAGGAATTACCTTTTATATCCGTTTGGGTATTATGTTTCATGAATTTCAAAAAGCTTTTATTTACCTGAACGCCCTTTGTAACACAATGTGCATGAGCAAAACATTAATATGTTATTGTGGGAGTAATAGAAATCAATCCTGAAAAGGATCTGCCAAGTAATGAAGTGAAGTTTAAAATAAGAGGGACGATCAAGTTAAAGAAATTAGATGTTTATTTTTAGACTACCCTACCTAGTATTTTTTCTCACAGACACTACTAGAAAAAGTAAAGGTCAAGTATTTATAACTTTAATCACGATTTTCCTCTCAAAGGCAATTAATGGACTATCATTACGAGTACATCCGATTTGAAACCATACAGTTTCAAATAGCAAACTGTAAATACTTAAGTCCCTAACTAAAGAGAGTCAATACAAAATTCGTGAACAACTAGCCTATCTTTTAAGTTTAGTATTGACTTGGCAATTTCAATTCAAATTCAAAGTAAGAATAATAACGGGGAACCCAAAGAACCTATTTTTTTGCCCCAAAACTGCACCATAATACAATAATATCCCTGTACATTCAACAAATAATGGCAGCATTGGATGGATGGTCACAAGTATTAGTTGCCACTGTGAGCTAGCAATCTAAGAATGGAGATTATTCTGCTGAGTAGGATACAGATAAATCGCGATTAAGAAAAACGTTTTCTCTCTAAGCTCATTAGCAAATCAGGCTTAAGATCAAAGCAAGATACCTTGTATTTTATTCTTTCTTACGAGCTATGCTAATAAATGCTAATCACTCGCTCCATGAGTCACAGCGCCATCCGTAAATAGTGTTATCTCCAAGAATTTACATAGCTAAATTGTTTATTTAGTGGCTACGGAAACCAACACGTTGCGACGAAATCGTCCCAGTGGTTACCGTGGTATGTGGGGATTAATCGTGTGGTGAATGAAGACGGCATCGCGGCAGTGGTAAACCTCTCCATTATGCTGTAGTCGAGATAGCGTTAAGCTTGACACGTTTCTTGACATTGAGTGACGTTTTCAAGATAAGACGCTGCTGAAAGGAAATCGTCTTTTTAATTCACTGATTTTCTGAACATTTTCAATATCTGTGCTCACTACTGGGTTCATTTTGTCGGGAAAAATCAAGTTTTACAAAGAAAGTTGATGTAACTTTTAGGCGGTCTTATTGCTAAAAGCAATCTCTTCCAGACGACCTACTACAGGTAGAGGAAATATGACAGAAAGGGTAAGCAAGTGCTTAAAAAGAATAGAAAAATATTTTAACTAATAAATACATTACTTAATTATACATAACATAAATACAAAATACCAATTGTTTAACCAAATATAATTTCTATACGTATAATACAAGACTTGACATTGTTTTTCAACCACTTTAATTATAATTTTAAGCAAATCGGTCTAAGGATACAAATAATTGTATAAACATATCGCCTGCATACCCTGCACTTTGCGGAAACTCTCCACAACACAACCACGCCCATCAACACTCCATACAATTTCCCAGTACACTGCATTCGATGAATGCAGGTCGGAAATCCAACGCTAGCGACCCGTCAACGCACCGTAGATATACCGTAGCTCCGATGCTGTCTAATCTGCATACGCCGCTTTAAGTAACGTCAAGAGTGCTGACCTAGTTGTAGTCGAGGCCGCCTTCAACATGATTGAGGCATTGTTTGATGACGTTCGTTCGATAGGCGAGGAAGTTTCACTTACTTTGTGCCGGTCCCTTAAACACATATTTAACAAATATATGATCAAACGAAAAGCGGAATTGGTTTTTACCTGACACACTCAAGAGCCCATAATGCATTAAGCCTGAGATCTTAATAACATTAGTTCATAGTTCGTTATTGCTTCATGATGGTACATGAGATCTTAAAATCAAAATTGAACCCGTCACATGAGCCCTGCTAGGGCATTACAACACAAATAGAATACCTAACTTACAAACTAAAATACACATTATATAATATTTATTCTAATATTAATTTAACTTACATAATAAAATATTATATATTATTTGACGATACGGTTGGCGTAGTGCGCTGTAGCACGGTTTCTCGCCTCGGTTTCCGTAGTGTCCCGGGTTCGAATCCCGGTCGGGTCAATTCAGGAAACGATCTTTTCTGAATTGACTCGGGTTTGGGTGTACTGAGAGACGCCCCCTGGCTTATTTCCTTGTGTGGTACCTCGTAACACAGGGATATCAATCCCTACTTTGAGACCATTACAAGAGGTGTGTTGTCTGGCGCATGTTTATATTTTTTTTTATATTTATATTTATTATACTTGAAAGATTTGACAAAATTATAATTTTTCATTTAAAAACTCTTTTACAGTTTAAAAACATTTCCCAATCAGGCACTCCTTTAGGTTCTTACAAAAAAGGTTTTTTGTGTCTATGTTCTGAATCTCAAGTAGCAGTTTGTTAAATATTTTGACAGACATAGAATAGAATAGAATAGAATATTAATTTGCAGAAATATGGTGGATTACATGATGTTCTTGAAGATAGTTGAACACATATTTTATCTATTTATGAAGACGTGCAAACATAAAAATTATAATAGATTAAACAATTAATAATTTCATTTTAAAAATAACATAAAATAACATAAACTTAAATTAACATATAAATAAATTGATTCATCATTAATAATAATATTTAACAGATAACACTAGAAACATAGAATTCATTCAAATTGTCAGTTTTTGGTCCAAGTACTCAGACACAGAACAATAGCACTTCCGCGCAAAGAAACCGTAAGCCTGTTTCTTGAATTGAACCATGTTCATCACCCTCAAACTATCTGGTAGATGGTTGTAGACTCTGATATCCATGCAATATGATCTTTTACTATATGGTATGTACTTGAACTAACCATATGTAATTTGGTAACAGGTTGCACTGGCCTATTATTAAAATTCGTGGTTTTGTGTAAAAATCCTTTGCTTGCGAAAATTCCTTAATGTTATTTTTGACAAATTATTATTTCGAAGATATACAATGAAGCAAGCAATTACTTCTATTTTCTCGAAATCTCGTAGTATTTCTCCTACCTAAGTAGGGAAATGTCACAGTTGAAAAATACATGGCTGGTAATAATTACAAGTATGTACACAGTTACTCTCTTATTCACCTCACATAGTTCAATACAAAAGCTTAGGTACCTATCTCTGTGATCATCAGTATATATTGCAAGTCTAGTTATAATTCTCACAGTTAAGTCCATTTTCGTCTAGGAGCGTGTTTCGACCCAGTTCTAATCGAGGCCGCCGTCAACATGACCGATGATGGCTGCGAGTTGGGCAGGCAATCACGTACAATTAGGCGCCTATATCCGTCAACATCGATATCGTTCAAAAATACAACCGTTTATCATAGTTATTGAGGTGGACCGTTTGAAAAAGTTTGTAAACAAACAAATAAACATCATCAAAGGTATCACTATCCAGGAACTAGACTAAAAAGTTTTAAAAACTTATAATTATACATTTTACCACGCAATTCATTTAGACCATCTTGTGCCGTGCTGGTGGCGGCACTTTAAAAGAATACTTTCCACAGCCCCATATCTTCCCATGGGTGTCGTAAGAGGCGACTAAGGGTTTCTTCCAGCAGACCATCTGCTCTTCAGGTGGGAGACTTATGTCGGCCGGTTGTTGTTACCACCATGCAGTTGTGTAAAACCCGCCAAGTGATTCTGACCTATCTCGGTCAGGTCGCGTTCCGGGATCAGCACTGCACTAACCGGTGCCAGGGGGACTGTGATCGTGGCAATTGTTGGACCGGTGGGGGCCCTAGCGGCGGTATTGTGTGTGTAGTGTGTATCGGCCCGCCGGCCAGGGAGACCCGTAGAAACGGTGGTGCCGCTGGCCGCCCGCGGCATAGTACAGGGGCCCAAAAGGGGTTAACCACCTCTGGAGGCTGCCCCACCAGGTCGCGCATAATCTCGGGGTGGCTCGTCGTGCCGGGTGGTGCCCTGTTCCGGTGGGGCCCGGCGACCACACCAGAGGGGGTACGGGGGCCCTTCCGTCCGGCGGACCGGCCTACACTATTCCACGCGTTTAATACCAATGCAGGGCACCACGCTTTGTCTTTCATTGCCTCGATCACAGTCGTCCTTTCACGCCCCTCCCATCCTCCAACTTCTATGGCAGTCAGAAGCACGAAAAAACGGCCTACAGCGGCATCCCCATCCCCCACCAACACGCTGTTTGAGGTGGAGTTCGCTAACATCCGCGGACTCCATGCAAACCTCAACGCCGTCCATCAACACCTTGAGACGGCGAGGCCTGCGATGCTCTTTTTGACGGAAACACAGATAGGCCGCCCTTCCGATACGTCATACCTGCACTACCCCGGCTATGTGCTGGAAGAGTCCTTCCAACCTAAAGCCGGTGTATGTCTATTCGTCAGGGCGGACGTCTGCTGTAGCCGTCTCCGCTGCCTAGAAGACCCATCCTTCGCCACTCTCTGGGTGCACCCAGAGAGTGGAGAAGGATGGGTCTTCTAGGCAGTGCACGTGACCTGGGCTCCACAAGCCGGGTCTATGCGTGCATATACCGCTCCCACAAAGGCGACGCCGAGACAACGCGACTCTTCGAGCATCTGAGTCAGGCCGCAGACAACGCTCAGGCGCAGTTCCCAAATGCCGAAATGGTGTTTTTGGGAGACTTCAATGCCCACCATGAGTCCTGGTTAGGCTCATCAAAAACAGACCATGCAGGCCGAACTGCCCATGCGTTTGCTCTCACGCAAGACCTGACGCAACTGGTACACCAGCCCACCCGGGTACCAGATATTGTCGGTCATACTCCCTCTTTATTGGACTTTCTGCTGACGAGTCACCCAGCCGGGTACAAAGTATCGGTTGGTGCTCCATTGGGCTCCTCCGATCACTGTCTGGTTGGCGCTACAGTGCCTTGTGCAGCTCCCCCACAACCTGTGGAGATGACGCGGCGGTTATGGCACTACTCGTCGGCAGATTGGGACGGATTGCGAGAGTATTTTGCCTCCGTCCCTTGGCGGCAGTGCTGCTTTGGAGAAAAGGATGCTTCAGAGAGTGCATCTGCTATCGCTGACGAGATCAGTACCGGAATGGAATACTACATTCCTTTTACTGATGTCGTCAGTGCTAGCAAAACTGGTCCCTGGTTCAATCGCGAGTGTGCCGCAGCTGTTGAACAAAAACAGGCGGCGTACCGTGCTTGGTCTAGGGCCCAGGCACTTAATGATCATTCAAACCTTGCCTCCCTGAAAGCAGCCTTTAATAAAGCCACCAAGGCCACGAAGAGGGCTTACATTAGAGCAGACGCCCAGCGAATTGCACGTGTTGGCCAAGAACTCATCACGCACCCTACGGGTAGCCGCTCCTACTGGCGACTGGCTAAACACGTGCAATCTAACTTCTGTGTGCCTTCGCTGCCCCCACTGAGATTCCCTGATGGATCGTTGGCTCATCAGCCGCAAGAGAAAGCCGATTTACTGGCTAACCTCTTTGCCGCAAACTCTTGCATCGATGACTGCGGTGCTGCGCCGCCTGATATTCCACATTGCGGCTCCACAATGCCTGATATTCGTATCAGGCAGTGTGATGTACGTGCCGAACTGCAGTCACTCGATGTCAGGAAAGCCAGTGGCCCTGATGGAATCCCAGCTGTGGTGCTGAAGAAATGTGCAGCGGAGTTGTCTCCAGTGTTCACTAGCCTGTATCGCCTCTCCTACAATTCGGGTCTTGTGCCGCTGTCTTGGAGGGAGGCGAACGTTCAACCAGTTCCCAAAAAAGGGGACCGGTCTGACCCTGCCAATTACCGTCCAATAGCCGTAACCTCAGTTTTAGCTAAAGTGTTTGAGCGGATCATAAACACGCAGCTCATCCGCTACCTAGAGGATCACTCTCTCATTCACGACCGTCAGTACGGCTTCCGACCAAAACGGTCTACGGGTGATCTTCTAGCGTACGTAACACACATCTAAGGGGAGGCTATGGACAAGCATGGGGAATCTTTGGCCGTCAGCCTTGACATTACCAAAGCTTTCGACCGTGTATGGCATCGTTCGCTTCTTTCCAAGCTTCCGGCATATGGTCTGCCACCTCGCCTATGCGACTGGGTCGCCGGATTTCTGGAGGGACGTAGAATTCGTGTCCTTTGCGATGGTCAAAAATCACGCTTTCTCCAGATTAATGCCGGAGTGCCGCAGGGCTCCGTCTTGTCGCCGACGTTGTTTCTTCTGCATATCAATGACATGTTATCTCTTGGTAATATTCATTGCTATGCGTATGATAGCACCGTCCACGCGCGATATTTCGAGTGCCCTGGGGCAAAGCAGACTGACATCGAGGAGAAGAGGCGAAGTCTTGTTGTTGAGCTTGACGGAGTGTTGGACCGCATTTCAGAATGGGTTCATGCAATCTTGTCGAGTTCAATGCCAAGAAAACGCAGGTGTGTGCATTCACAGCAAAGGCGTCGCCGTTCCTTTCCCATCCCACTCTTCAGAGCACCCCACTACCGATTAAGGATAGCCTAAACATCGTTGGCATGGATGTTCGTAGCAACCTAAACCAGCGGGACTACATTGAGAGCGTCATTAGAACTGCATCCCGTAAACTCGGAGTCCTGAACAGAGTGAGACGATTCTTCACGCCTGAGCAGCTCTGTCTCTTGTATAAGACACAAGTTCGCTCGTGTGTGGAATACTGCTCTCATCTCTGGGACGGTTCCGCTAAGTACCTACTCGAAGCTCTTGACAGGTTGCAGCGGCGTGCTATTCATATTATTGGAAACCCAGAGGCAACTTTGACCCTTGAGCCTCTCCAATTGCGTAGAGACATTGCCAGGCTAAGTGTTCTCTATCGCTTCTACAATGGGGAATGCTCTGACGAGTTATTCCAGCTTATCCCACCCTCACCTTTCCACTCCCGTACCACGCGTGCTGGACTACGGCGTCACCCACACACAATTCAACATTTGTTGGCCCGAACTAAAAGGTTCGGTGACTCGTTTCTTTGTCGTACCATCCAGACGTGGAACGCTCTTCCAGCACATGTGTTTCCTTCCTCTTATAGTCACGGGTTCTTCAAGCGGGGCGTGAAAAGGCATTTCTGCAGGCCTTCAAGGTGAGGATGGCCAGCCCAGTGATTCGTTTGAATGACTGGGCTTGTCAACCTCATATCTGGACCTCACGACCGCTTTCCATCAGGTGGAGTGAGGTCATCTTGACGGGCAATATAAAAAAAAAAGACCAAAAGCGAGCAACAAAAGCGTTAAATAATTTTGTTGTAGTATGCATCTTAGCTCTGCTGGATAGGATTCATAACCCTGCCACGGTAGATAATGACTAACCAGTACGTCGACGTCCACGCCAAAAAGCAATTTGCTAACTATTATTATAAAGGTTAGGTTTTCCCAGAAACGTTTTCACGTTGCATCTCACTCGTTCTTCGAATTTCTTGCCGGAGTCTTCTCGATCGGAAACAACCTCCGAACCGGTGGTATAGCCACATTATGTTTAATTATAATCTTTACTATCATATAATTATTTTACGTTGGTAAGTTTTTTTTTAATTCGCATATTTTTGCTATAATTTTTTTTTGTATTTGACTTGTCATGAGTACTCTTTATAAATAAGTCTTTATGAATAAATATATTTTTTATTTTACTTTTACGTGAAGATGTATTTTCTATGCAGGTATATACTTATATATGCCAAACATTATTACTGTTAAATGAAATTTTACCTCATCTTGTGTTTCGTAATACATAGTTAAATAGTACGATCTACGTTTATTGTACATTGCGCAAATACTACGCTCTCGGTGCTCAGTTAGCATTTCCATACGTCATTTTTATTTTACTAACTTCGCAAGTCGTCATTAATTATTTTTATTCCCATATTTTTTTAACCAGTACACGCCCAAGTATCAAACATACCATGCGTGGTTACCACATGGTATGGTATTTAGTTGAGTTAGTCTAACTTGACCGTAATAAGTATTGTTGTATTCCTTTTACCGGTTACTTTTTAATCATTATAGCTAGTTCAAAAGTAGCTACTTCAACACTTCTGTAAGCGAATGTACTTATTCTGACACTGCTTCGACTCCATTTTGGTAGTGATTCTGTAAAGTTATTGGTTTTAGTTTTTTTAAATGATTTAAATAAATATCTGGGACAATTTACACCAAGATCATCTGACCCCAAACTAAGCAGAGCTTGTACTATAGGTGTCAGAGACTGATTAACATACTTAAATATTTCTAAATACATACTTATATAGATAATAACATCCAGACACACAACAAACACAAATGTTTGTCACGGGTGGGGATCGAACCCACGACCTCTGGTGCTAAAGGCAGGATCGCTGCCATTGCACCAACAGGCCAGTCACAATTTTGAAAATAACTTCAAAAAACAATGTTACGCACTGAATCCTGACATTACACTGATTCAAATTACCGTTGGTTTGCAGTAAAGAAACTGACACTAAGAATCGATCTACGTTGCCAGGTGTTCCGATCGCTTCAATATTGAAACAGTAATTGCTATTGATTTTCTATTTCAGTATGTACAGTGGCAGCAAGGGAGATTTCTTTGTTCCGTAGATGGTGTGGTGGGGCATAGGCTGGGGCAATAAGGAATAAGTTATTGTCTTATCTTATTGTCCGTTGTGCTCGCAGTCATCAGCTTCAACATAAATATAGCACGCGAAACAAATACATTATAAATATCCCTGGACATTAAATATCCCTGGACATTAAATATCCCTGGACATTATTCCACACAGCGCCATCTAGCCCCAAAGTAAGCTAATTAAAGCTTGTGTTATGGGATACTAGACAACGGATAGACATACTTAAATACATTTTCTTTTGTAAATACATACTTATTATACATAGGAGACACCCAGACCAGTACAAACAGACATGTTCATGCACACAAATGTTTGTACTGTGCGGGAATCGAACCCGCGACCTCTGGTGTAGTAGCCAACTTCTTAACCATTGCACCAAGTCGGTCGTTTATCAACACAAAGATCTAGAATCAACACAAAAAACTAGAATAATTCTACCTGATCCTAGTCAGTTGGAAGAGCAGCCATCCGGATTGTGGAATACGCGCGTTTTTATCCCGCTCCAGCCCTAGGATCAGACCGATTTTTTCTAGTATCTATCTTAGTGTAGAAAATAGTGGATTTTTATATGCTAAAAAATTTAATTTAATCTTAATTATATTGTATTTACAATTTCCGAGGTTTTTAATGTCAGTGGACTTTGTACTTAGTTCAGCATGTCCTGCCAGGACTAAAAACACGAAAATATTTCAGCCACTTTTTACTGCTAAAAATAACTATAACTCTCTACCTTTATTATCAAAAAAATATAAATAAATATGCGCCAGAGAACACACCTCTTGTAATGGTCTCGAAGTAGGGATTAATATCCCTGTGTCACCAGGTACCACACAAGGAAATAAGCCAGGGGCGTCTCCCAGCACACCCAGACCCGAGTCAATTCAGAAAAGATCGTTTGCTGAATTGACCCGACCGGGAATCGAACCCGGGACACTACGGAAATCGGGGCGAGAAACCGTGCTACAGCGCACTGCGCCAATCGTGTCGTCAATTATTATTGAATGTTTGAAAATAGAAAAGGATAATAATAGTACACGAAAGTGAATAAAGTCACAATATACTAGATACCCGCCCCGGCTTCGCACGGTGTAAATGGTGTTACCATGTCATGAAAATTCTGTACTCAATTTTTTTAAATTTGTTTTTATACAAACCTTATTCTTACAAATTATCTGCTTACAGACATTTCCAGGTTAAATGTTTTATCATCAAAGATATAAACTATTACTGACATCAGCTGCTTGAGAACTGTCTCAAAATAGTAAGCGAGAATTTGATTAGAGTGTGACAGCAACATTGCTACGAGTATGTTTGGTTTTGCGGCAGCCACGGATTTTGAATTTGCAAACGTCTGCAGAAGCTGCCTACTGGCACGCTGGTCAGATCCTTGTGGATCGTTATGATTGATCAAACTCAAACTCAAAATAACATCTTTATTCAATTAGACTTTTTTTCATTTTATTTTGATCTGCATCGGTTGTATTCGTAGCCATAATCAAATGGTTTATTACAGTTTTGAGGGCATTTCAGTGAGAAACAGTCCTTCACAATTTAAGATCCCTTTCAGGGTCGTTTATCGAGATCTAGGATAGACCATCGTTTCAGTCTTGCTGGACTGTTCGGCTGAAGCAACTGTTGCGCAAGAATGTTGCAATGTTTTGAGATTCGACTTTTATATGCGGTACTGTATGTATGTATATTCTTAATTCTTCTTTTATTGTGTTCATATTGGCAGTGTATTTCACTTTCACATTCAATTAGACTGTAAAAGTACTTATGAATAGTCAAAACAAAAGAAAATACATACTAAATAATAAACATAAATAGTATAATAATAATATGAATATATAAATATACAAATATAATGCGACTCTACCTCCGCGTCGGAGTTGTTTCTAACTTAGAAGACCCGGCCATGAACTCAGCAGTTGCTCTTTTAAACTCGATTTGATTTCACAATACCAGTTGGTAGAGTACGATTTTATTGTTAAGATAAAAATGGCTTAAATTCTAACATTATAATGAAGAAGAACCTAATAACTACATCAAATTGACGCCGGAGGTCGTGGGTTCGATCCCCACCCATGACAAACATTTATGTGATGAAAATTTGTGTTTGTTGTGTGTCTGGGTGTTATTATCTATATAAGTATGTATTAAGAAATATTTAAGTATGTTTATCAGTCTCTGACACCCATCATACAAGCTCTGCTTAGTTTAGGGTCAGATGATCTTGGTGTGAATTGTCCCAGATATTTATTTATTTATTAAATCTACAGAATATAACACAATTTATAAATGTGCACTAGACAACACACCACTCGTAATGGTCTCGATGTAGGGATTAATATCCTTGTGTTACGAGGTACCAGACAAGGAATAAAGCCAGGGGCGTCTCCCATTACACGCAGTCCCAGAATTCAGAAAAGATCTTTTCCTGAATTGACCTGACCGGGAATCGAACCCGGGACACTACGGGAGTCGAGGCGAGAAACCATGATACAGCGCACTACGCCAATCTTGTCGTCAACAATAGTATACCAAGTCATTTATACAACTCTATTCTTTAACGCGAGTGTTTGTTGTGTTAAGATTCTGATTTTTTTGATTTAGATAGAGGTGGCACCACAATATAACGTGGGTAGTGGACACGCAACATCATTTTCAGATGTAAAAGCCTGCTGAAGATTCCACTTGGAGCTCTCCAGAGTATACAACCGTAGGCGTTAAATTTGTGCCTATTATTATAATAAAGAGGAAAGATTTCATTTCTTGTTTGCATTGAATAGGCTCCGAAACTAATAGACCAATGTGGAAAATTCATTAACCATTAGAATCCTACATTTTGCCTGAAATTTTTGAAATTGTTCTAAACTAGCTGCCCCAACAGATTTCGTTCTGTCAAAAGATATTGGCAAATGTTTGACAGCTGTGAACATTTTGTATGGGAAAATGCTTTTTCATTCATTTTATATTTTCATCAATTTCCCAATGTTTTTTAACAGTTATTCTGCTATTCGGGACGAATACAAATACAATGTATCAAAAGCCATGAAAATCGGTTCAGCCGTTCTCGGGTTATAAGTGTTAGAACCCGACTTTGTTTTATATAAATAAATGGATTTATGAATAATTATCCGAGCGAAGCCGGGCGGGCCGATAGTATCACATAATCTTTTATAAAGTTTATTATTGTCATTGATTGATATGTGATGAATTTCCCTATCCTGACTGTTTATGCTAGGCTAAATCGAACTCTATAAATACTAGCGCAACGCAATACCCCAAGCTGGTTCGTTCGATTCATTATGCAAAGACAGGCGAACAGGTGAGCGGTTTGAACTCACAAGTGAAGCTATAAAAGAGGTCAATAGTAATTGAACACTATACTAGCACGTAAAATAAAAGTGTTCGTTCAACGCACAAGCGTTTATGGAAATTAAATATTTTATGAGATTGCAGCGCTAAATGTTGGGAGAGGAAAGGACCATCTCGTAAAAGACTCGTTTAGTTAGGATCGAGGACGAGTAAATCCTACTTCACTTTGGAAGGCAGTGAAGTCGTAAGACACTATTTTGTTTAGGTTGATAGGCAGTTGTGCTTAGGGTTAAGGATGAGAGGATCTAACATTTTCAGCAAGTAACATCGAAATGTTTGTAAAGTGTGTTTAAATGTAAAATGATTCGAGAGGTGTATAATGTAACTAAGGGAGTTTAATATGAAAATAATTATTTTCTCTCAAGATAGGTTGTATTTGTGAAATAATTATATCTTTGTTTAACATTGTGGGAAAGGAAACACTAGATTTCTAGCAACAGTTATTTAATAATAATTAATTCGAAATATCAAGTTATTGTAATTGAATTGGAGTCGAGATAATTACGAAATTCTATCACTTAGCACATAATTAGGACAACTTGTTTATACGGGTTCTGCCTTGGTTCCAATAACTACTTTTCATATATAATTTCAGTTTGACGAAAATCAATACGATGAACTGCAGATACTATGTAGTTTTACTACCACAGAGGAATTTATTCTGCAGATTTGTTCGATTAATCATAATACCGTTCAGTAATTGTTAAGCCAACAACTCTTATAAAAACAAAGCAAGCGAAATAACTTAGCCACGAATCTTAATATCAAGACCACAATCACTCATTTCGGTTCTCAGACTCAACAGGCGCTACAGGAAAGTTGTAAGCCAAAAACGCTCCGAGAAGCGAAACAGAAATGAAGTTATTTCAATTATGAGATCCTTGCTTCATAATATCTCAGAAATCATTTCTTTGCTCGCAAAAAAAAAATCAGGGCTGTTTCAATAGAGCTGCATTGGACGAACAATCTGTTTTTTGCAATCAATGAAAACGAATAGAAGAAGCGAACAAAAAAACAGCTTTCCTCCATAAGAACATGACTCAAGTATCTTTTTGACTTCAAAGGTCATAGAATAAATTAGGTAATGTAGCCAGTAGGTTAGGTTACCTGTCCAGACATCAGACACAATATATTTAAAATATATATATACTTAAATGTATATAAAGAACATAGCGATGACTTTGTTCACAATGCTTGCAAAAACTATAATTTTTTTGATTTTCACTTTATCAGTGCCAAATGGTTTTTAACAGCTAATTTAGCAATTACGGTTACTAAATTTTTTGGAAATTCGTGTTTAGCTTTAATTTTATTTTTTCAATCGCTATTAATAATTTCACGTGCAAAAAACAGTACAAACACCGATCACGTAGGCGTAATGCTTATAAGCCTGAAGAGTGTGGGTAGTGCCAAACCGAAAAGTTACTTATTATTCTGATTTTAGGTAAAAGGATTCCACGAAACGGTATCAAACTGGAACAACTGTCCAGCAAAGTTCAGTAGCTTTCGAAGAAGATTTCTTAGAATTCTTCCGATCAGGTGCGTAATGTTGTTTTCACTTCTCATGCTCTAAAAGTACGCCAATATAGCCCTACGAAGCGGGACTAAAGTGACCACTTTAGTCTCTAAGGAGTGTAAAGTAATTAGTTTTTTAATTTCCTTAATGTGACATAGACAAACTCAAACAGCCAGTAAAAAAATATACTATTATCTGCGGAGTGTGGACCGTCTTCATTGCGAAAATGTTGAGAGTTTTAGTTCGATGATTTGTCCCGCAAAGAAGGTGGCGCCATGTGTTTTAAATTGTTAATCTGTGGTTTAGTTCAGAAGAAAAAATGACCATGACAATTTCAGAACTTTTGTCAAGTGTAAATTTGTTCAGTTTTAAATGTTTTTGTAAATTTACTATTTTTCTCGCACTCAAAGTACAGTTTGCACCTCGAGACTAAACGCCAACTTAATATACCATCGGTTTCATTGACTCCCTCGCACGCGCGAGAGTCAAACCACCTCTGGTATATTATGGCTTCGTTTAGTCCCTCGATATAAAATATACTATTTCACTTCTCATGCTCTAAAAGTACGCCAATATAGCCCTACGAAGCGGGACTAAAGTGTCCACTTTTGTCTCTAGGGAGTAAAAAGTAATAAGTTTTTTAATTTCCTTCATGTGACAGACAAACTCAAATAGCCAGTAAATATAGATACTATTATCTGTGGAGTGTGGACCATCTTCATTGCGTAAATGTCAAGAGATTTAGTTCCATGGTTTGTCCGCAAAGAAGGTGGCGCCATGTGTTTTTATCTTTTGTTGGAGGTGGTTGGACTCCCTCGCGCGCTCGGGAGTCCAACCACCTCTGGTATATTATGGCTTCATTTAGTCCCTCGATATAAAATATACTATAAATAATTGTATACAGTTGCTACTATTTAAATATATTTAGGATTGGGGACGAAAATGGATTGCCAAAAATTAAGTCGCAGTGTTTTTTTTCATGATAATTTCACATGTGTAACCTGTTAAAATAGCATTTTAGGATTTGTCATGCATGATATTGTTCTGAAATGTCGTAATTAATTTGAACCGCAATAAGCACAAACGCAACAAATAACTAACTGCTTTGTTGTTTGATTTGATATTTTCACTTGATAGATTCATATTAAGTGTTCGTAATTACTAACGTCTAGAAAACGTGTCGAGCAATGTAGATTTGTAACTACCTACATACATTCTAAAACATGAGATGTAAAAAAAATAGGTATATTGCTAGGTATATTGTACTGTTTCCTTGGCTGAAACAGACTCAACTCAACAACAATAACAATAATTGTACCTACATTATACTATCGTATAGTTTCAGAAGAATACGCGATATTTTTTTTACTTTTTAGTGCAAATTAATTTTTTGAAGGTGGTTTTAATTCTGTTAAATATTTTATTCGTCCATTGCGCCGCGCGATAGCAGTTGAATGCACACATCCAACGCACGGTAATACGGATTTATGCATTTTTAATGCCTTCTGAAACTCTGCAAGCCGGCGATAGCTTTTGTCAGGCTGCTTTTTTCACAAGCGACTATATAATGAAGTCTTGCGAAATATCACGTTTACAAAATAATAAAGTGAGCTCCAGCGCCTACTATGCCTCCAGTTCATTGTAATCTCGTTTTTAATTGATAGGCTCATATGTGGCTACATGGTGCCATATATCTACGTGGATCTGCGAGAGCCTCAGATTTTAGTGATGTTTATAGTCTGAACCTTTGAACCGAAGAATAAAGTTTTAGTTTTTTAATATTTTGTATTTTAATCTGCCCTTATTATATTTATACAGCCCGTGCAGGCTTAGATATAGCATGGATATAGTGTGCGCTTTGGATCGAGTACACCCTCAATCATAGGTTATAAGGCCTACAGTGCTAGTCATCATTAAAACTAATATTTAGACATAATGAGGGTCTTCGTTTTACTATACGACTTAATATAAGCTTTACTCATTCGTTAATTTTAATTTGCCACTCGGCTTAGAGGTTTCTAATTTCAACAATAATTTCTCAGAAAATAGAAACGTTTGCTATGTGGAAAACAATATACAACAATGTGTTCATTATAATTTGTAGCCCAACGGTTGGGCGGCTGTAATAACAGAATCCTGAAAATGATTTAGGTCCAAAATACTACGTTATTAAATTTTGATGCTCGTAAAGGACATCGCTCGTTCCCCATTACATTGAATGCCCTGGAACGCACAGTAATTAGAAAATACTAGTTGTGTTCGGAATTATTCACTAATTCTTATCAGGCATTTGCTGAAACACGGACAACTTTAGGAACCGTTGTCTACTAAAGAATGTATCCGATTTTGAGGTTATAGTTAATCGTAAACGATGTACACTTTTTGTCATGTTCTGATAAATATGTAAGAAAGAACCTAAGTGTCAAGTGATATGAATTAAATGAACATAAAATACAATTAGTATAACCATTTTAAAAAATCATATTCATTTTGTTATACAACGTGTTAATGAAGAAAGCGCAAAACCTGAAAACAGTTTGTTCAGAATCGAGAGTAGAATCGATTTCATCAATAAAAAACAGGGGTCAAATTTTAACCAAAAAAATATTTCAATTACGCCGTGTTTAATCATTACTTAACTCTTTAATTGCAGCGGCACGCGAAGCGGCGACGTCGCACTAGATCGCACGTAATTACCATAGACTTTTTGATTTGCAGACAAAAACAAGAAAACAAAAAAAGCTAATATCTTCGTAAATAATCCGCGAAAATTAAATTTAATAATTTACTTAATTCTTTCATAATAAAAATAAGTTGGTGTGTCTGAGGTTTCGCGCTTTTTCATTAACACGTTGTGTAGTGTTGGCACCTATAAAATACATTTACTGAAGAAATAGCGAAAAGCAGGTACAAATTTAAGTTCTTATATGCTTGAGACGAAACAAAATTATAGCGCGATCTAAAGGAATATAACTCCATCTATTTCACTTGAAACTAATTTGTCATCACTTTTGACAAACCGTCTACCAATCATATCCACCACCAACCATATCAAATTGTTTAGTAGTTACAAATCTTTTTATTTTTCGTTTCTAACCACACAATGTCCGTTTACTATGAATAGTTGCTAATAAAATAAAAATAAAATAGAAGAATTATAATGAAAGACATTCGTTTGTGCATGCTAGGGCCGATTTTGGCAGTGTCCTTCATCAACGAAGATTATTTTCAGCTTAAAGAAAAGTAAAGACGATCGATGATTATATAATGCTTTATAAAAAAAACAAAGTAAGTCATTACTTTAAATGTTCATTTGATCAAAAATAAGCAGATTTCTAGCCATATTTATGTTAAATATAAACACACTAGCTGCAGAACCTGTAATAAAAAATAATGAAACCTTTTGTGTTCATGTATGTACGAAAAAATCTAAATCTGTCTCAAACACAAGCACGCGTACACTTCACATTTGAATTACTTACTACCTATACTGTCTGTAAGACGGACGATTACCACGATAATAGGCCCTGCCAGAATATCAGCGTTTCTGTAGTGCTCGCGCTAGAGTGACACATGCTGAGGCAGGTACCTAATTGGCCCACTGTTTATGTCACTGTTATAGTTTTTAGATAAGTTATTTGTATCTATACTTTGGTTTTAGTGTCAATTTCTGTATGTCATGCTTGGGCTAATAAATCTTTTTTTATCATTTTCTTCTTATAGTATATTTTATATCGAGGGACTAAACGAAGCCATAATATACAGCTGGCGTTTAGTCTCGAGGTGCAAACTGTACTTTTCACTTTGAGTGCGAGAAAAATAGTAAATTTAGTACAAAAACATTTAAAACCGAACAAAAGTTCTGAAATTTTCGTGGTCATTTTTTCTTCTGAACTGAACCACAGATTAACAATTTAAAAGACAATGCGCCACCTTCTTTGCGGACAAATCATGGAACTAAAACTCACAACATTTTCGCAATGAAGACGGTCCACACTCCACAGATAATATAGTGTATTTTTTTACTGGCTGTTTGAGTTTGTCTATGTCACACTGAGGAAATTAAAAAACGAATTACTTTACACTCCTTAGAGACTAAAGTGGTCACTTTAGTCCCGCTTCGTAGGGCTATATTGGCGTACTTTTAGAGCATGAGAAGTGAAAAAAATATTATACGACCATGATATTGTGTCAACTTTGGCGTTGCCAGCTAAGATATTACTTAAACATTGAAATTCTTTTCCGCCTGACAGAACTCATAATAATCAAGCAAAGTTATCTGAAAATATTTCCGATTTCAAAAAGTTCCCTTCCGATTGAACCAATCCCGGGGTCTCACCCATCATCGTGAAACGGCTGAAGAGCCATTAAAAATCGGCCCACGATCCGCTCCTAGCCGAAGGAGGCGATTGTCAAAAGGCAGTCAGCTTATCGAAGGCTGCCATCGGCACCAGACTTTTAATCCGGACCGAACGATCCTTTCCGATGTGATTGTGCGTAATTGGCTCCTATTGGTAACTTCTCGAGGAAGTGGCTCTGGAAAATATTTTCACTGACCTACTTGACCTGATTTGCTCTGACGAAATATGCTAATTCAAATTTATTTGGAAAATCAACTACTTAGAGGTTAATTCATTTCATGGACAATTTTTTTATTTTTACTTAGCGCCAGACAGACAACACACCTCTTGTAATGGTCTCGAAGTAGGGATTATTATCCCTGTGTTACGAGGTACCACACAAGGAAATAAGCCAGGGGCGTCTCCCAGCATACCCAAATCCGAGTCAATTCAGAAAATATTGTTTCCTGAATTGACCCGACCGGGATTCGAACCCGGGACACTACGGAAATCGAGGCGAGAAACCGTGCTACAGCGCACTACGCCAACCGTGTCGTCGAACAAAATTTTCGAGCCAAACTAAATTTCATTTTTCATACAAAATACTAATATCAGTCAAATCCACAATCCTCTGCATCAGGTAGGATTTGCCAAATACGAGTATCCCTTATAAAATTAATAGCCTCAGCGCACTACGCATCGCTTACGTCCGCGGCGATACGCTTACCATAAGAGTCTTAAATGTATCTCACATAAGTATTCTTAGAGTGTATTTGCACTGCGGCCCACTTTGCCGCTTTTCTGGTAGGTCCGAGTCAGAAGGTAAACTGCAAAAGACACAGGCCTCATCCCAAACTAAACCTTGTACACTCTTCCATGGAACTAACCACAGGCCGGCGGCTACCCCGTGTTATAACACAGGTATATTATTAAGCCCTTTTAATTTAGAGTAGTCACCATGGTTGTGTGACCAAGATGGTGTCACCACGGTGTCCTAATAAAATAGGGCTCAAAGAATTTGGTTGCAGCACGACTGTTCAGGCCTAAAACTCGTCAGATCCGGTTTAAGATCTGCGTCTACAAGTGAGGTGGTTAGGTAGCATACGAATATAAGATTGAAACTGTAACACAGTGAGGAAATTTGTCCACTGTGCATTTTTCCTCTGTGCTGAAATACAAACACATAGACATTTTGTTTATTATTTTCAACAGTTTTCTTCCCATCTGTCCTTGTGTATAGCATGATGTGGTATTGTGTTTATTTGTTAAAGCACTAAAGTCTAACTTTATTTCAGTATTGAAATGGAAGTTCACGATTCCACGAGAAGAGTTCTTAAAAGTACACCTGATTCTGAAACTAACTCCTCCATATTAAACTGACTTTAAACTAATTTAAGGAGTTTTAAGAGGTGTTTATAGAATATGCGTTAGTTGAAGCTTAAGTCACCATGAAAATATAAGCTTTTATATAGCATCTATACAACTGTGCTAAACTCAAACTCAAATAACTTTATTCAAATAGACTTTCACAGTAAGTAGGTGCTTTCAAATCGTCAAATTTAAAGCAAGATATACTAAATAATAGTCATACATACTATAATAATATAGATGTATTATAAATACACAGTATACAGACATAATGCGACTCTACCACTGCGTCGGAGTTGTTTCTTGCTGAGAAGACCCGGCCAGAAACTCAGCAGTTACTCTTTTAAACTTGTTTTGGGTTTACAACAGGCGTTAGTAAAGTACAGTGTATCATTTGAAGATTCACCCACCCTTGAGGGGATTTATTTACAAACCTACGTACAGCTTCGTCTGCCGGTCCAACACAGTTAATCGATATGTTAGTTAGTTCCTCCTTTTATGTAGCTTTCAGCGCACTACATCTCTGAAACGCAACCGCAGAGCCGACAGTCCGACTCGTTCAGTTACAGATGTGCGTGTGGTACAGCAATTCATTCCCTTATCGATTTATTCACACTATTTTGCTGGCATATTTTTTTTAGTTACAAACATTAACAATAGCCCATAATTTTCCCAAAAAATCTGTCACCTGCTATACCTCAGTTGTAGGTCTTTGGCGTGATTCATAACCAAGAAAACCTTACCTAATCGTACCTGGCGTCGCAAGATATCAGTCGTAAAGCCTAGTCAGAGGGCTAAAAAGGCGGCTAGTTAACTTCTGACGGTAAGGTTTATCACTGGCCTCACATTCACCTCTCCAACAATCCGCACTGTTGGAGTATGGCTCGTACCACCTCATAGTTGAGGTGAGGCCTGTGCCCAGCAGTGGGACGTATAAGGCTGTATTTGTAACCTAATTAATATGTGTTAATTTATGCGAAGTATCTATCTGTTTGATTAATTGCACGTCAAATGGTAAATTTGGAATATATTTGAGTAGGTACAAGGTATGCATAGTTATTTATTTTAATAATTAGTATTCAGTTAAAATTTCGCTTAGGTTTTTATTTGTGCTTCTTCTTATCTTTGCTGTTTAATTTGCTGTCATTTTATTACGATAATGAAAAATTTAATGTTTTCGTTATTTGATTAACTTGGTGCGTATGATGGCACAAGGCTTTGTTTTATGGAAAGGTTACCTTGCGGATCTTTTTTTATTTCTCTTTACCATGTTTCTTGTGAATATGTTCTACGTATTGTCCATGTTCTTTGTGGTTTATTAATGTGGGATCTTTGTGTTCGATATTTCTAATAAATACTAAAGGCAAGGTGATTCATTCCTTTGATGTCAAACTGCTTTTATCAGATACGAGTATGCTATTAATATCTACGTTTTCTTTATTTTTGATGTTTCTAGTAGACAATGCAGTAAACAAAACATCAGCCCGTGCATATACTTAAAAAATATTTATTTGACGTTGTTATGTGGTTTTTGGGTACGATGTTTCTTTCAAGAAGTGGCGTTATACCGGTCCTCCAGTGTTCAGGTGGAAGGGAACGCAGGGCACGACAGTAGGTGTGCCGTTGTTTGTGGGGAAGCTCTGCACGGGCATGAGTTGTCAGAGCTGAAACCCGACTTGACTTGAGCTTGTCGGCCGACTTGGGTCCGGAGTCTGTTTGAAGATTTCCATGTCAGCCAAAGTAGGTTGTCACCAGGGGGGAGTTCCTTCGCCAAAGGAAGTAGCGAAGCCGTGGGAGATCTCTCCCGCCAGATGTTAAACCGGGTGTCATAAGTGCTTTGTTCTTGGGGCAGCACCTCTTTAATTTAAAGCTGTGCCAACTTTTAAGCCTTTGGAGCACACCGGTATGTAGCCATGCATGGGGTGTCTAGCATCTGAAAGCATTTTGGCTCTCTTTGTAGGACTTGCTGCTTCTTTGCGGACGTCTGGTGGAGCGACTTCAGCTAAGGGGAATAGTTTTCCGACAGGAGTCAGTTTAAGACAGCTCGTGATAAATTGGCTTTGATAGTTCCCTGTTCCTTGACCAAGTTATAATTTACCTCTATTTCTCGTTTCTTACGGATCGTTTAGTGTTTTGTAAGTTTGTCGTTCTCCGGCGAGGTAACCATGAGAATATCTCCTCGGTAATAAAAAAGGTTATGATCGTGCAAGAACTCGGTTGCCTAAGCAAGTTTTCCTTGGCTATATTTGATATTAATACCAATTAAAAAATATTTTTTCCAGTAACACTAAATAAGTATGAAACACCCCTGGTAATTCTTACCTGTCCATTTTTAAGTCTGTTCTGCCATCCCAATTTACGCAGCTCGTCAATATTTGCCGATCGATGGGCGGGCGGGCTTGATGTAATTGCCCTTAGAGAGACTTCACATGAAGCAAGATTTTGGTATATTTTTATAGTTCTGTCTAATTTTTGTATCAAAACTTAGGTATTTTTAAGTCATGCTCAATTTTTATAGTGAAGAACATGACTCGTAAAACTACAAAAGGCTTTTGGAGCCAGACTAAAAATTATGGTCACGAAAAGAAAGCGTCAGTCATATCTATGGTTATTTTATGTATTCGCAGAACATGCTTCGAATTCTTAAAACTGTAGTTAGTATATTTTTATTATAGGAATAGTTAAGCACAGAGTTTTAAAAGAAGCAGTCTCTTCTTCATCAAATTTTTAGGTTTTCATACAATGTTGAAAACATTGCAAATGGTTATTTCATAGAAAAAAAACTTAAATGGTAAAAATACGACTGCAAAAAATATTTTCTATTTTACTTTCATTTGTGTAAAAATACAGAAAGCTACTTTTTTCATACCTTGAAAGCATCAAAAGGGTAACCCACGCTGAAACCTCTAGATGGGATAGCGTTATGTTCTATGTCATAGCACTCACAGAAAATTATGTTACATTTCTTTCTGTTGAATCGACTTGAGTCAAAAATGTTCATGCAAAGTTAATCTCTTACGACGTGTATAATAAATAAGCTCTAATGTGAAGAAAGAAAAGGTGTTACACTTTTGTAGGTATAATATAATTTGTGTTGATCTTGTATTCGGAATAGTCACTAAAGTTATTCTCTAACTTCGGTAGCGAAAAAAAGGCTACAATTGTGATTTGACGTCTAACCGCCTTATTCATAAAAAATAAAGCAGGCTAATTAGACTGTTTTCAGTATGCTAAAGTTGTCTTGAAGCAATGTTTAAGTTTTTATGAATAAGGGGGGAAGAGTCTGCATCTTCAATGGCTGACAATCAATGATCCCAGCAATTTACAACACAGCTAGCTATCCGTCAGCAGCTTCAGCGCGCGCAGACAGTCTTTCCCGTCAAAATATAGCCTAAATTCAAATAAGTATAGCCTATGTCACTCCCTGATAATGTAGCTATCAAACAAATCTTTCCTCTTTATAATTAAAAATTATAAATTAAAATTGGCGTAGTGCGCTGTAGCACGGTTTCTCGCCTCGATTTCCGTAGTCGCCCGGGTTCAATCCCCAGTCGGGTCAATTCAGTAAACGATCTTTTCTAAATTGACTCTAGTCTGGGTGTGCTGGGAGACGCCCCTGGCTTATTTCCTTGTGTGGTACCTCGTAACGGATATTAATCCCTACTCCGAGACCATTACAAAAGGTGTGTTGTCTGACGCTCATTTATTTATTTATATTAGTATAGACAAATGACATTAGCATCTATGGCTGGATAGTTGAAGTATGTTTTGAATATTTTATAAGAATTTGGCCATTTATAAAAGGCTCTGCCTAGTTTGGTGTCAGATGATCTTCACGTCCGCCCGCAAGGTGGACAGACGTCCTGACAAAAATGGCAGGATTCTAGTGGATGAAGACCGCCTGCAACCAGTCGCTTTATGGAAATCGGCGGGGGAGGCCAATGTTCAGCAGTGAACGTCTTGTGGCTGCGAATGATGAATATGATTTTCTTGTTAGCTGTGCCAGATATTTACTAATTTATTTCAAGTAAAATTTCTCTAATTAGCGCTTGAAACCGATGAAAACTCATCTTAATAATATTTCCGTACCTTCCTTTTGTTGCGGAAACTTCAAACTTTACCTGTGAATTTTGATCGACGCTGGAAAAAAGCGTGGATATTACATTTTGTGCGGTTGGCCCTGAATTGTTTACGAAATATTTTTATTAGCCGTGGCTCCTATTAAAATTTCCGAGAAATTTAATTTGTGTGTTAGCGGATATTTATTTAAAATATTATTCAACGTCAAGTAACACTGAAAAAACAGTTGTTTAAATTATACACGAAATCTTGACAGCTTCATCACAGTTCGATTTGTTATTTCAAAGCAGGCATATGTGTGAGATAGTGATAACGCCATACCCATCAATTGCAGAGATGTCTTGATTTTAATGATGGGAACCTTTGCTCATTGGTAAGACAGTATGAAAGCTTTTTTTTTGTTTCTTTATTCTAAATAGCTTTTCTGTAATTTACTGTTTGCAATGTGTATTATTTTTTTGTTTTGCAGAATAATGTTTTGTCTTCCTTGCTTTCTTTTTTCTTAGTTACGCGTTATCTAAGTTGTTAATGTTTAACGTTTAAAACGTTAAATAAAGAGCAAGTGGTAGATTTAATGAGTAAAATTCGTATAAATAAGTGATTGTCTCAACAAAATGTTTCTTACAAAGGATAGTAGTAACATCACTCTACATAGATCACCTTAAATGTCTATAAGCTCTTAGACCCCTCGATAGACTTTGTTTTCGGCAATTTTACAGCACATAGCCATTTTGTCCCGATACTAACATTTCGTGACGTGTCAGAACATTAAGCCGGGCGTCCAAATGTAGTTTTACTTTTGAGATAAACTGCCACGCAACGCGAACACCGACAGAACGACTTGCTTTTGCCATTATAATACAGGGCCGTATCTTAAGATGTAAAATAAGAATCTGGCTGTTATATGACAGATCATTTATTGTCAAATACAGTGAAATTGAGTCAAATATTTCATTCCTAATATTAATTCTAACTATCATCACTAACATAAGATTAAAAATAAACAATAAAGAACACTTTACGCAGATAAAAATAAACTTGAGATTACTGTTAAATATGACCAAAGGGAGTGAAATTGACTGACTGTTATTTACGGTGAAGTTTGTCGTCAAACGGTAATTTTTGGTCATTGTAATCTGATGCTGGATTCAATTTATCTGAATTGGACAGTTAAGTGACCGGTCATATAAGGTCAGATTCAGTCATTTTAGAGCTGTGTTACCACTAGTAAAATTACGTGGGAAAGTTAAGGGAATATTAATCTGTAAGTATTCAAAGTTACCCAATGCTACGAACTGCTTGTTCAGTTTTCAGTATCACAGGACTAGGTCAGGTCAAAATATAATTTAAGTTTAGAAATTCAGGAATTGAACAACTCTGAACTTTTTGCTGTTACCGCTATTCCAACGTTAACTATGGCGTTTTCCCACAAGATCCTAAATATGCTATAATAATATCTGCTGGTGGAAATCGTACGAGATCGGTTAGATTTTCAACGGAACATCATTAGGCAGGCATATCAACATTAGCTTAACCTGCTGCATTATTGACACTTGCTGCCTCAAGGGTTGCATTCCGCTCAGGAATGTAATAGTCAACTTTTTTTAACATCTAAAATTCATTATTATCGATCAAACTCAATTTTGATAGTTTTATTTTTTCGAATAATTATAATTATGAACTCGACACGAAAATTACTTCTCATGCTTCTCATGCTCTAAAAGTACGCCAATATAGCCCTACGAAGCGGGACTAAAGTGACCACATTAGTCCCTAGGGAGTAAAACGTAATTAGTTTTTAATTTCCTTCATGTGACACAGACAAACTCAAACAGCCAGTAAAAATATACTATTATCTGTGGAGGGTGGACCGTCTTCATTGCGAAAATGTTGAGAGTTTTAGTTCAATGGTTTGTCCGCAAAGAAGGTGGCGCCATGTGTTTTAAATTGTTAATCTGTGGTTCAGTACAGAAGAAAAAACTGACCACGAAAATTTCAAAACTTTTGTCAAGTGCAAAGTTCGGTTTTAAATGTTTTTGTACTAAATTGACTATTTTTCTCGCAATCAAAGTCAAAAGTACAGTTTGCACCTCGTGACTAAACTCCATCTCAATATACCCTTGGTTTCATTGACTCTCGAGCACCTCTGGTATATTATGGCTTCGTTTAGTCCCTCGATGTAAAATATACTATTAAGGACGAGAGAAAGAGGTTCATTATTATATTTTTGCGTAGTTTTTTTTATTACACAAGTACCTACTCGTAATTGTGTGAAACATTTCTTTTAAATAGAAAAGAATCAAATAAATAAAACAACTTTAAAAACATTTGTAGCCTAGAATCTCGAAACATAATTCGTCCCTGTATCCATTTCTTTTTCAAGCTAAAACGTAAGAAATGGTAGATTGTTACGGTTTAGGGTTCAGCGAGTCAGTTCTTACTGTCAGTAAAATGGCTCCCAGCAAGAAATAAAAAGGGATATGCTCCATTTTAAGAAAGCAGTGAACACGTGATGCGGTTCAATCTATTTCAGTTAATGTCTTCCCGATGTCTAGCTGAAGAAGTTTTTAAAGCAAATTAATTACCCAAAGGCAATTCCTTTATGGGATTTATTAAATTGAACATTATATGGTAGAATATTATAATTAATTTTATAATTGGACGCTTGAGCACGCAACTTTCATCTTTGATAAGAAACTGTTGCAAAGACTTGAGTGAAAATGGAAGTACACTCCTCGGGTTTCGTCCTAACTTTAAGGGCTGATTGTCTGATTTAAATACAGGCACTTAAATTCGTAACGTAATTGATGCCTCAGTCGGCCCAAATTGGGGATATTTTTAGTTTAGTTCCTAGATTCTTTGACTCGCAAATCGGGAATGTTTATTAGCTACAAACACAGTACATAAAATGGTGGTGTAATATAACACTATAAAAATGCTTACCCATGAGCCATTTAGTCAGCTTTCTTTTAAATATTTTACCTAGTAATATTTTTTTAGTTCTTCTTCACCACGGTTGTGCACCACGGCCCCCACCTCGCGCCCTAAGGCGCTGCGCCCGTGGGCGCCCGTTTGGGCGGGCAGTGGTAGGCACCATTAGTAAATAGACCTGTAGCAACTGTACTTTTAAAACGTCAAATCATAACAAGAAACAAATATACATAATAATAGACTTAAATACTGCAATAATATGGATACATAATACACTGTATACAAACATGATAACGTCAGCACAAATATTTATACAAGGCTACATATTTGTGGCTAATATTTTGCTCAGATATTTTTAAAGCCTTTGAAACGTAGAGTTGTGCATTAAACTGTAGGATCCTGTACTAACTATATTAATTCAGTTTCATCGTCATTAGCAGTCGCAAAAGTTCCACAACGGAACATAGGCCGCTGCTATAAATTTCCAATAATTAAACGCGTTCTCATTAATATTGTTCGAAAGCATTATATTATGAGTATGTCTACTGAATGTATTTGTTTTATTTCAAATTCTTTAATAAATGACTGTTTCTTTCGGGTTTCTAAGAACATTATTATTTTGTTTAAACAACTACGAGTGGGAGTGGGGGGGGGGGGGTGGATGTACTCGTACTCAAATCAGAAATAGGGTCATTCTTATGCTGCGTACGGATAGCGCATTCCTGTGTTACGCGTAGTCCGGATACGCTGTCCATGCGTATATTGGATACGCGCACAGCTCCTGTACAGACCGCCGCGAACCTGAACGCGAGGTCAATCGATCTATAGTGCTACGCGAGCTCATATCACTTGCCATGAGTCCGAGAAACATAGCGATTGCATATTTCAACTCGATGAACACGCGTCCATTTTGTCGTCCAAATACCTTAACTGGGCGTGCGGGTCTCCTTGACGCGCAACCAAAAATCGAGTGTTGCGAGCTAGCTCGCGCGGCACGCGTTCCCCAGAAGTAGCCGCGGAGCTGCAAGGTTCGGACACTAGTAACTGACTACGCGTACCAATGTACGCACTTTTCGTACGCGGCTTTAGAAAGCTAAAGTGATCGATGTAACCCAGCGGGTAAGTGAAGATGAGTGGCGAATTATCACATAATGCAAAAAAACAATAGCTGTTGTGCGAGAAAAGTCTGTCAGAGACCATTCGATGGAAAATGCATCCTAAAACGCCTACCCGAAACGAGGACGGATGACCAAGAGGAAGGATTTTTTTGCATGCAATGCAGTGTATTCCGTGTAAACTGTGGGCGAGAAAAAGAACACAGGGTTACAGGCAGTTTAAATCCAGCTTATTTGGATATCTATCTATCATTTTTAATATAAGGACTGCCATGTGGCTTCAAATAATAATGACAATAACTTCAACCTATCATGTAAGAGTACAAATAAGACCTAAGGCCTAATTAAGTTTTGTTTTGCTCTATATTCTCCGGGTAAGTGAAATTTCTGCATGTACTGCAGGTACTTGCCGTTAAGAGCCGAATACAAGCTCATGCAATTCTCAATCATTAAGCCAGCTAATTCCGACAAATTTCCATGCATTTTGCAACAGAGAGTCAGTCGTGCATGGGAAATGTCCTCGCTATAACAAAATAAATTCATCATACCCATCTACTTAATTCAACTGCAATAATGTAAAATAATTAAACATTCATAATATAATAGCACAAATTAGGCATGCGCGGCGCTCTGATAGATAGCCCGCTTAGAACAACACGCTATTTTTGCACACGCACACAGAAACGTGAGTTTACAGGCGAAGTCAGTCAGTTTCAGTATCGCGGTTAGTCGCACTGTCAAAAGTATCGAGATAATATTTGTACGTCAGATACATTATAGTTAAATGGTCAAAAATGGTTTCGCGCAGATATTTGCTGCAATGTAATTTGGCTGTATGAACTCCACACGAAATTGTGATTACACGTTTTTCAAGTTACCAAATGATTTTGATAGGTAATAGGTAAGTCAAACTCAGATAACTTTTGCAAGTTAGTAGGCACTATGTAGTATAAGTATATAGGTAGGTAAAACATTTTATTTCGTAACACATTTAAACCCAGTAGAAATGGGCTTTTACTTTTTCCTTAACTTATCTTACCACGCATTAGTAAAACACCAGTATTTTATATTATTTTGTCGTGGCACGCGCAGCTGCCAATACGCCGTCGGCAGGTGACCGCCGACGCGTCGGTGGCTCATTGTGTTCCCTACTGGTATAAGGAGTAAGGACTGTATGATCAAGCCCATTAAGCTGGCAGGTTGCACCGGGAGCCCTGTTGAATTAGCAGACGCCTTCTGTAGATAAATGATTTCTTTTAATATGTATTTTTTATTTATACCCATCTCATCTCTTTCTGACCTTGGCCCTTTTTTTACATTTTTGTTTTTGTCGGGTTTTGTTAAATCGGGCTTAACGGGCGAATATAGTAGCAACCCTGGGCAATCAGGTAAGTTTTGAGAAAAAAGCGAAAGCGGTCCTTCTTTAAACTCTTTATTTTGTAATAATAGTGAACAATATGTTGAGTTGCGTATTTGTGACTTTTAAATTTTTACAAGTCGTACACCTAGATGACAATAAGACAATTTTCTCACCTTAAAACATATTTGTATTGTTAGACCAACTTTTTAATTTGTTTATTCGTCAGATACAAACATAAACCTACAGCTACTTCAGCCACACGTTAATGGTAGCGACTGTTGCCGTCATGGTGAACGGAACACTCAGAAGCCAACTTTTCATCAATAGAATTAGAACCAAACGTGGTAGGCCGCTGTTATCCGAGTTGATTTTGTTTTTTTTTTGATGTTTTCCGTCACCGGAGAGTAAGTCGGAAATTTAACAATGAACACAAAGATTGAGTCTGGCCATATTTTGAACTCGGGACCACACGATTCACGACCCGAGTTGTGCTTAACCCCTTGGCCACGGCGCTCTCGAGATCAATGCATGCATGCAGGAAGCAATGCAGCGGGCAAGAATGTGCGAAAAAAACATATCCTAACTTTGAAATTAAAATAGGCATATTTATCATTGATAAAGCCAAACAGACCTTAATAATTAGAGCTTTACGTTTAGGGAGCTCTTCAACCTGAAAGAACACGATATTTACCCAAAGGTTAATGCTAGCATTAAATGTCAAGCATCGACAACAATGCCTATGACGGATGAGTATAATGAGTCGACAAACGCGGATAATGATGGCAGAATGATGAATAAGTAAAAACCACACCGATCGATACTTCGTTCGTTGCCATTAAAATTGTAATATAATCACAAGTTAAGCAGATATTTTAAAACATAAAACGGTTCACATCTTTCGTGTGGTTTAACCACTAGATCAAGCAGTGGTTTATCTGTCACCGTCAGAATCACTGGTCACTTTATTATTTTAGACGTATTTATCGTTGTAATTGTGACTTTTTTCAAATGCCTTTCAAAACTTGGGGAAAAAAACAGTATTTACCACTTTTTCAGTTTCAGTATTTTTTTCTGAATTATTATTAAGTGTTATAAATGTAAATGCTTCTGAATTAAGTAGACCTAGTATTCAGGTAACAATGAAAATACATTAAGCATGTGCCTCAACTATTTGCGCCACAGTAGCCAAAAAAGTGACACAAGCCAGAAATTTTCGAAAATTTGTAAAAAAAATCATAACTCGATCACTACCAAAAATCGCAGAACATACATGAGGCTCAAGGTATGCTGGCACAGGTTACCCGGGACACCCTGTATATTGGAGTCATTGTGAACCATCTATTCTAGTAAAAAATGGCCCTTTCAAGGAAAAAAACAACGGAATAATTAGGCTTTCAACGACAGGTTGGTGGAATTTGTTTAAGACCTAAAGGCAGAAGTTTTCGTAGTTAAATGTGGGATCCAAAACTGCCTAGTCATCATACAGGAGCAGCAGAAACTACTAACTTGTCAAGGGTAAGCATCCAAAAATCGTGAATATCAAACTAGCAATGGTCGTGGTCACCATCACTTTCCTACATTGAATGTACTACAACCCAATTCGCTAAACGAGTCGGGTCCCCAAGCGCTCACTTTCGTAGGCGACGACCAGCAAGCTAATGAAGAAATCAGGTAGGTAGCCCCTACGATTACTGCTTTTTCAAATTCAAAACTGCGCCGCAGTAACAAGGCAATTGTTAATAACAAAAAATATTACTGCTTGCAGGAATTTTTGGATGATAGATTAAAATAATATGTTACTACGCCGTAGTTACATAGTAGTTACAACGTTGAAGACATTAACTAACATATACATGTACAATATTCAAAACATTTTAATAATATTATAGTATAATTAAAAACTAACATCACAACTTTTTTCTGTACTTCCAAAAAAGAATTAATAATAATCTAAATACAATATAATACGAATACAATATAATAATATAAAATATAATAAATTAAAAAAACTCAGTTTTTTAAATTCATATTAAATAATAGTTCTTGCAAATACGAGCGTAGGGTGACACCTACCCCTTATTATTTTTGCCGTGCCCTACAGGGTCCATGATGTCCTGTATTATGTTTTTTAACAACTTTGTAACTTATGGAGTGCAATAATAATATGAATATGAATAAGGCCTAATCGAGGTCTGTTAGACCCGCAGATAATGTAGAGTCAAAAGCATGAATATCTATACGTTCCCAAGGCTTCAAAAATATCTGAGCAAAAATTTGCCACAAATATCCATGAGAGTTCATTTAGACTCTTTGTTGACTTGTATAGATATTTGTGGCTTTTGTTTTGCTCAGATATTTTTGAAGCTTTGGGAACGTACAGATATTTATGCTTTTGACTGTACAAGTAGCTTTTTTAATCGTTCTAGTATGCAGGAGCCAAAAACAAACACACAATTTAGTCTTTCCTCTTCATGATATTAGTATAGAAAATGGGACCTCTATTAAGTTAACCCCATGAATGAAGGACGTCAAAATGAATCAGAATATAAAGATATGTAAAGTTACTTTGGTGATTGTGAACTTTGCTCTAAAGGTCAGTTGGGGTTGAAATAACACTGAACCAGATCCCGCAAGAAAATTATGTCATTCATACTTTTCTTTTCTCCTATTACATTAACTAAAATCTTTAGACTTTAGGTTTTCTTTGATGTCACTTTGGGGAGATAAGTCAAGAGGCACGTCAAAGATAATCCTTACGAAGGATCTAACAGGATGCGACGGGATACGTCAACGTCGCCGATGGAGCTAGTCGGTGATCTATGATCATTATGTTAGGATGTATACTACTTGTGACAACTTTAGGACAAGTATAACAAGAGTTTTATAAACAGAGTTAAGTTTGACGACACGATTGACCGTACTGTGGGGTGGTTTCTCAACATGACTTGCGTGGTGTCCTGGATGCGATTTCCGGTCGGGTAAATTTAAGAATCGAACTTTTCGAAATAGGCTCAGGTCTGGGGTGGGAGGCAACCCTGGCTGAAACTCTTGCTTGTTATCACAAAGATATTCTGTACCTAATTTGAGACTATGGTAATTGGTGTTTTGTATGGGGCATATATACTGTTTTTTTCATAAATCAGTTTTGCAGAGGAAGTACTCGTATTCATATCAGTTTGATAGTCCAAAAAAAGTATCCTAGCAATATTTCGTAAATTTGAATATATTTTATAACTGGCAGCTATTTCGGCCAGCATATTATTTCGGCCATTTAAAGAGGTAATACTGCTAGCATCCTGTGTACCCTTGAAAACGAGGTGGTGAACAGATTCCCTTTAAGTTTTTTTTCATTTTTATATTATTCGTAAATTTGTAGATTCTCTTTTTTATTATTATTATTAAATGTTTCCTAGATTTAAATTATGTAGGTCGTATTTGTTTAGTTGTTTTATTTTTAACTATAGAATAGTTTTTACACAAATTAATTTGTTAATTAATTTATGTTTAAATATCAGAATTGAAGACACTTCAACTTTTAATAAATTTACTCAAATAGAACACAATAAATATAGTTCACAAGTCACAACAATACTCCAGGAACAGAGTCTCTAAAAGCGAAAACGCAATCAGTCTCTCTCGCGAATCCGCAAAGCAAAAAAAGAGAAAACGAATATTGGGCTTAAAAACCTTTGGGCGCCATATTCTGCCCAGTCACGTCAATAAAAAGTAAATAAAATGGCTGCCGCGACTGCGGATCTAAAAGAAAACTTGTTTCAACGTGGAAAATTAAACACTAATTGAAAGTATTCTACAGTTATGCAATCAGTTAGATTGCCAGTATAGGTGCTTAGAGTTTGAAAGGAACATCCAACTTTGTTCAATCATCATCTACTTTTGCTGTTGACTGTACAATCACTATACTTTCAGATTATACGAAAAAGAAAATTTGTTCTTCTCTTTAACGAATTTATCATATTTAATGCAAAATATTAATTTAAAAAATTTGGATATGACATGAAAAACTAAAACTAAAATGAACAGATTCGTTCCAATGCGCTAGTTGGTGTATTTTTTTGTTCTGGAAAACATCTTTATTCTAATTTTTACTAACAATAATAAACGATTATGATGAAGCAAACCAATCTTGAAAACCCGCTTGTAACAGATTTAAAAAAATAATAAATGATGGGCCTACTTTGCATGTCATAAAGCGATACAACAAAATATGATGATTATTGGATCCAAATTGTAGCTATCATATCGGACACGCGCTCTGAACTTCCTAGAAAATATCCTCGAAAATAAAGATGTTTGGTGGCTCCGTCGGAACTAACGTAGGTATCTAATGGTTCCATTGATCGGTTTCGCGATGTGCCCGCACCGAGTCGTTCGTGTTTTTAAAAGATCTCTCATGTCTATCCGTATCTATTACTGTTCGTCTGGAACGCTCGCTTTCTATTCGATATTCGATTCTGTACCTACAAGATTGAAAGACTTGAGAGGATTTAATCATCTATATCCATTTCTGAGCATCAATATTATGAAAGAGAATCTAAATTCTGAAATATTTATCTAATCTCACTGATTTTCACAATTTATCTGTTTTAAGTTTTGCATGAAAATTCTGATTCCGTAAAGTTATGAACTTGAAATTTGGTGTTGAACAATATTTAAAAAATATACTAATAATAATATGTTTAAGTAGGGTCTTCTAGGATTTTTAAAGGGCTTTGTATTTTATTTTTTTATTTTTAATTTAACCTGAAATTCAGCCAACGGGTTATGATGGTGGTTGGTTGAGGTTGCTGCTGGGGGAATCATAATTAATAGTTAGTTGATTTTAAATCTGATTATTGATCTTCATGAGGTGTGTCCACAGTCGCTATGAAATGTGACCAGATAAGTACACTCAAAAAATCAAAAAATCAGTTGACGTTTTTCAGGCTTCATCGTTATGTGGTACGAATATTATGTAATGATGGTGACAATGTGGCTCAACTTCATATAGGTAATACCCCGCAAGCCATTTTATTAACACGAAGTTCAACTTACTGAAAACTAGGTACGAGTATATTGTGTTCTGGAGCAGTTGAAGAAGTTATATAAAAGTTTATCTTCCCAAGAACATCCTATATCCGTTTGCGAAAAAAACTTCCCCGGCCAAGTGAGATAAGAGATCTCAGAACTGCTCGACTTTGCTGAGCCACCATTTTCTCTAACACCGGATAATGTTTTGCATAATCCTTAGACAAGGTATTATTTCCGATACTACACATCTTTGTGTTTTTGTATACCAATTTTCGTATTAAGATTAACATAAAATATGATTATTTATAAGAGAGCTGGCTTGAATGAGGCTTGAATTACAAGCATACCTTTTAAATTTAAATAATTAAAGAGAAACTTATTAGGGGAACATACAGGACAGTCCGTTTAGTAAAAGCATTATTTTTGTAATTTTTATATTCCTGCAATGAACATATCTTAATTTATCTCAAGCTAAGCTCAAAATCACAGCCACAGAACCTATTGGGAACTGTATATACTCGTATTATGTATATCTACTTCATCTTCGCAATGATTCTGTATCCCTGCCATGGCGTTGGTACTTTAATTGATTATTGCCAAGCATAGTATTGTGCTACTCATACTCAAGGAAGATGGCCTCATGAAGATCTGTTACTGCGTATTTGGCAGGAAAGCATGTGTGGCTTGGTAATTCCGAAAGACTAAATTTAGGCCTCATTAACGGAGACGCGGAGCTTCGCGCGTTGCTTCCTTTGGTCAAATTATTAGTCGCCAAATTTCACTTCCCAAAAAACATTTTGCCTAAGTTTCATTTCCCAAATGAATCTTTGGCAATTGTACATTTCGCACTTTATTTATTTGGTCTAATTATCAATTCGCAATTTCACTTTGTCAAGTTTTATTAAGACAAATTTCAATACAGCAAATGCTTCATTTTGGCGAATAAAGACGTGGGTCTTTATTCGCCAAAATGAAACTGAAATTCCAAAAAAAATTTTGGCCAAATTGTGACTTCACATACTTACTTAAACTATAGCGTTTGCAAATGATTATTTTTGCTGATACAGGAACACAGCCGCAGTAGTGGCTGGCAATTGCCAGAACCGAATTGTTAGCCAATTGAACTTATGTGGCAAGTGATGATATTATATCGAAAAATTAAATTGTCGTTTATAGTATCATAACATGATATTATTATATTATATTATATTATTATCATATATAGTATCATATAATCATAAACTGCTTTGTATTTTATGCACTACTCAAATTGGGATGTAAATAATTTAATTGACAGAATCGTATGCCATACAACATTTTGGGAAGAGTATGTTGTGCTAAATGAAACATTTGACTAAATAATATTTGGCCAAATGAAACATGACCAAACAATTATTTGCCAAAAAAGACATTTACTAACTAAAATTTGCGAAAAGTTGTTTTGGGAAATGTTTTATGCCAAGTGATAATTTGCGTATAATAGTTTGTGATGTGATGTTTTGGGAAAGGTTTTTTGGCCAAACATTAGTAATACATTCAAACAAATGGCGTTGTATGAGTGCTTTTACGGAGAAGCGATTTTATACGCGTTTGTTTGAAATGAAACGCTGCAATTCAAGCAAACGGGTGTCACTTTTTTCAATTGCCGTGCGGGCGACGGACGTCCCGCGTCTTGTAAATAAGGCCTTACTGTTTGTTCCTAATTTGAACTTTTTCTGCATTAGCCTAACTCAGTTTAAAGTCGGTTATATGAGTAGTGGATTATTTATAAAAAGGACTATGATTATTGATCATATGCCACGAACGGTCTGTTTGTAAGCCGACTCAAAGGAGAGCCCGCATATTGTGAGATCGGCTTTGTGATATGTTTGGCGTTGTCTAATATTTGAACCTCTGCCGAAACTGGTGGGATACACGAATATATAGTGTACACGATGTCTACGAATTTGTACTGAATTTCTAAGTGGATCTCCTGACAATATAGGGTATGGGATATTTAGTGGGTCTGAACGTACAAACAACAAAATTCAATTACCAACTGGTTTTGTTATTTAATACGCAAAAGAGAGGGATGTAGTGCTAGCATTACACTCCGGAATTCTGTCAAAACCTGCAAATGGTGTTGACGCCATAACTTCTCCCCTTTTTTTATTTTTTTCGTGCTACGGGTCAAATTGATTCGTATGGCCTAAAGATCAATCGTTCGGATTGTCACGCCTTAACACCATTTTGCAGGTTAATTTAACGTACCGCACTTAACTACTGGTGATGGACGGACAAGCGAATTTTCCTAATGTTCATCTTTTTCTCCAATTTTATTCTTAAAATAAAACAGTGTGTGTTCTTATAGTTTCATATTAAGGTTAGGGTGGGTACCAACCCAAACCTAACTTTCGCGCGTTGCCCATCCCGTAAAAACCTCTATTGTATTGATTTTCTAGCAAACCATTAAAGAAACCGATAACAATTATACCTTTTTAGAAAGGCCATAAAACCAGGTAGTTATTACCATTTTTTTAAGCTTGCGTTCATATATTTTTTTTAGAGTAATTGATGTAGTTTTCTGGTAGAAATTACGAAATTTTGTAAATGTCGCCATTTAATACCGTTTATTTCTGAAACTATTAGGATTTAAGGCTTGGCCTTTTTTTAGAAAACATTTGCTAGCTAACTAATTCACTTTCTGAAAAGTATCAGTAAAGTGCCCAAACTTCATTAGTTTTTTTAAAGAAATTGGTTTTCGGAGACAAGTCGGAAACTTTAGAAAAAATATTAAAACGCCAATATCTCGTTAACTATTAATTTTGGATACTTAGTTGATGAGGGTCAATTTATTGCAAACGACGTTTACTATTACCCATTTCAAGGAACCTATTCCTTCTATTTACCCTATCAACCTGTATATATATTTCAAAATGAATACAGCTTTTGGGTATTTAAATTAGTCGAAACATAAGTCAATAGTCCGGTTTTGTGATTCTAACCCGAAATAAGCAGTTTTTTTTTCATACTGCTTTACTTTGCAGAAATACAGATTTTGTACCTCGTAACATGCAATATTACTCCCTTTGAATAAAGGCACTGTGATCATTCGTCTATCATTACCAACCGGCAAAGTCACTTTCTCATATTACAGGTTTAAGATTAGTCATTCATCATTTCAACATACAATAGAAAAACTATTTTTTAAGAATGTGATGTGAATATTCGTAGTAAGGCAAAGCTACTGAATATCAAGTAACAGCCAAGGATGAGGAATAGATAACTCTAGTTAGAAGTACCAAGTATGGAATTCTGGACAGAATTATTTGGGTATTTCAATAGTATCCGCTGCTGGGAGAATCCGAACGGAATCTATATTATTACAATCGTCCATTTGAACTGATGAGATATATTGAACAAGGAAATATTTTGTTGTGTGTTATATTATAACTTGGCAATGGATGACCTTGAAATTATTTAAGCCAGATCTTTTTTTTTTCGGGCGAGAGCTTGACTTTCGACTATCTAGGAATATTAGAAATTTTTGTCTCTCGCTTTTCTTTGGATGAACACGTTTGACATAAATTAGTATATACATTTTATATCAGATAACAGATTGGATGAATAACAATAACTTAAACTGAATTTAAAAAAAACTAAAATCATGATATTCTACCCTATCAAAAAAAAACATATTTAAATTAATAACCTAAGAGACATAATGGTGTAGAGTTGGAACACGTTGACGAATACAAATGACTAGGACTGACTATAGATATACATTTTAATTGGAAACCTCATTTAGCTAACTTAAGGGGAAGTGGTTCACAAAACACGTTTTTAGAATTCATTTTTGAAGTAGTAAACAGTGAAATTATAATCTAATAAAATTTTCTGATATTGTTGAGGGGATAAATAACAAAACAGGGAATTCATCCGGTGGAAACATGATTTGATAAAGTTGGCTCGATAGAACAAATTCACAAAGTTACCTCTTTTCGTGACATTTTGTCTTCTATTTTTGGTTTTATTCCTAAATTAAAGATCTGATAGTATGGGTCCTTTACCAAAACAAAGTTAAAAGATAACTGGAGGGATTTCATCCGATGGTTTTTTTTATTACAACTATAATTTTTTTTAATAGATTATTTTAGTGATTTTCGGTCCGCGTGGCGCTAACCAGTTTCCATCGAAAAATGTTGTGCAGAACCACCTCACCGTAAAATCAAAAATTTCCAGATTTTCTTATGCTCTACAAGAAATTAAAACAGATAAGTCTACAAATGAAAAAACTGCACTAATTACCTATTGTGCATATGCCTATTTTGTATTCTAGTACAAAATAATAAATAAAAACACGTAAATTTTAATAACATGCATTTTCTTTTGTGACTAGTACAGAAAGTTCTAATAAAAAAGTAAATATATTATACTAATGTCGTGGATAAATTCGACACAACATACGTTGTACAACAGATATTAGTGTTCTTAAACACATAACACCCATTTAATCAACTGTAATATTCTGTGAGAGCTCGTCGAGTGATATGTTAGGCATTAGTTAAATCCCAGGGTTCCTGTGGACAGAGCTGACACAAAATGCCTCTGCTCATCAGTTACTACTTCGTTATCATCATTAAAAGTAAAATTTTCATCTCTAATTTTTTTTTCGTTCAATTCTGTCCGAAAAGACAAATACCTAAATTTCTACCTATGCGACTACATAAGATAATACAAATTAATGTATTAGGTTGGACAAAAGACTCCGAAACTACATGCCAAAGTGAAAGAACTTTACTATTTTCGAAACCTCAAAACCCAGCGCTACGGGTCTATTAAAAAATTGATTGTTTCACAGCACCAAGGGACAGTAGATCTGAGTATTTGACATGAATCCCAGCTTGATACCTCCACGCGTTCCTGAGAAAAAGGGACTCGACAGACAGATCGACGGACGGACATACAACAAAGTGATCCTTTATGGGTTCCGCTTTTTCCTTTCGAGGTACGGAACCCTATAAATTTAAAGTATTAACTCTTCCAGGCGTCTAAATATAAGAAATTGGCAAATTCGTAAAAAAGTACCCAGGTTTTTTCACTTGTCGGCAGGACATTCCGTTAAAATATTCCCTACGCCACAGAAATCAAACGAGGTAAAGCTGCCCTCTTCAAGATTCGATTCACACTCGAAAAGCACCTTGGTCATGGCTGTAAAAATTTATAATAAACTACCGGTAACTTTTGAGCATATACCAAATCAGAGAGAATTTACAAAACAGTTAAAAGAACTGCTGATCAGTAAAAGTTAATAATGCATATATGAATACTTTAGCGACAACCTTTAGTAAAAAACTAAGTTTTAAAATTAGGCAAAATGTAACCTTTAACTATTGCTGTGCCCGACGGGTTCCATGATGATCTAGATACCATAGTTTGTCTCACAGCTAAATTTTTACATTGTGGAAAGCAATAAACAAATAAATACTTTACAATCGATAATTAATTGTACTTCAAAAACAGCCTTGAAAATTTGGTTTACTATATTTTTACAATATCTTTGCGTTCTAATGTTTGTTTTATGCCACAAAACTGTACAACTTAGAAGAAGCAGACTGTAAACAATGGACAGGAGCGTTTACGCCAAGCTTTACAAGGGGTACCTTATGCTGCTGACATAAGACACATATTACAATGGTTTTGATGTAAACGCGTCTCGACATGCATTAAAGTAGGTACAATATCATACCTTTTCACAATGAGTCGTGGTCGGTAGTGTTCGAGCTATAAAGTGAGTGTGTTATAGCATTCTCGATCTTCTGTAAAAATGCCCTAACACGTGACCCTCCAATTACATACCAATAACAACACGTCACTCGTGATGTTATACGAGATGAGGCGCGTCTAGCTGCCAACGCCAGGCGGCCATTTGTAATTCAAATAATCCGATAGAAGGGCCCAGCTCATTCGGAGCCAATTCGGAAGTAGTATTGGCTAAATTTCTTTATTTGGTCTCGTTTTCGACCCATATGGTTAATAGATTAGATAGGGGTTACATACTTCAGCTATGATATATCTAAACACGCTAGCGATATAGTTCAGGTTTCAAATGTGAACCGAACTCAAGGGCGGATCCAGCTTTGGCGCCAGGGGGGGTGGGGGTCACATAGTCGCGGTCAAGTCACAAGAAGTCATAATTTAATTTTAAATAAAAATAGATACAAGTAAACAGTAGGTTTCATTATTAATAAATGTAAGTACTGTACTTAAAAAAACCTACCTAATTTTAAATGACAAAATCAATTTTTCTTTTACGTCTTCTCCTGAAACGCGTTATCACTTCATCTATTTCAATAGGTTTTTATGGACGTGGAGAAGTGCCAGTCCGTTTATGCGTTCTTCAACCATTAAAGCTCTTTACCACAATCAATTTTATTTTTCGTAACGTAGAGAAAAATCTTTCCTTTCGAAAATCAAAATTTTTTTCATACAGGATGCCCCTGGAAGTAAGGATCAAATCAAAATAGCGCATAGCTGGGGTCGTTTCTGATCTTTTTATCTCCGTCAATAGTACCTAGTCCGATTTCTAACCGTTAAAAGTTATGACCAGTTTTCGTTTTTCAGAAAATCGCATAAGGCCAAACAAAGAGATTTTTTTTGGCTTTCTGTGTCTTCCGAAGCACGAAGACTCCATTTGGCTTACTCGTATGACTATGACAAAGGCAGCTTATGTTCCAAAAGCATCCGAAGCAAACCTTCACTTTGCCTAATCTCTTTCTAGAATAAAGAAACTCGGCTCAAGGAACAAGGTAGGACTTTCTCGTTGGCAATCAAGTTTACCACAGATTATATTTTCGGCTGACGTCGCAAGATATCAGTCGTAAAGCCTAGTCAGAAGCCTAAAAAGGCGGCTTGATAACATCTGACGGTGAGGTTTATCACTGGCCTTACATTCACCTCTCCAACAATCCGCACTGAGCCCGCGTGTTGGAGTATGGCTCGTACCACCTCATAGCTGAGGTGAGGCCTGTGCCCAGCAGTGGGACGTATAAGGCTGTATTTGTTGTTGTATGTTTGTTGATATTTTCCATGATTTACCGGGTGATTATCTAAAGACTTACAAAAGCGATATAGCAAACTCAGTAAGCTATGTAGGATCCATACTAATCCATTGGTGTAACTGAAAATTTGAATTTTTCAATCGACTTTATTTTTAGGGTTTTCGAAAATGTGATTGTCGTCTGATTTTATATGGTGACCTTGAAATTAAAGTCAATTAAAAAAAACAAATTTTCACATACATGGTTACTACATCACTTATTGAGTAGGTATGCCTTTTCTTTTTTTTGTATGTCTTTTAATAATCACCCGGTAGGTATGTTAATATTGCTTCTATAATTTCATTATTTTACTCAAAAAAAATGTAGTACCCATAAAGTTACTTCACTATAGTTTGTAGCTTGTTCCTAACATTACCTTCCGTTGTTCCTAGCTCCGGCAGAAATTCAATTGAAACTTTCTCTCAGGCATTATTCAAAAGTTGAGACCAAATATTTTAGGGCTGCGACAAAATAAGGGTAGTAAACAAATTCCTATCTGAAGTCCGTTGCTATGGTCTGGACTGGACTCCCATTTAATTAATGAGCAATAGAGGTCGATTTCAGCACATTATTTTATAAATTTTTGACCGGAAAAACTCTTCAATAAGTAGGTATTAGTCTAGTTCAAAGTCAGAGTAAAATGTTTACTTTCTTTATTTTATTCACAACATTATCTAATGTTTTATTCAAATTATATATGACTTTAAGTTTACATTATCGTTCGCGTAAAAAAATTTACTGGGATTTAACATTGTCATCTCATGTCATGTGTCATCTGTCATCCCAATACAATTATTTCACGCGAACGATAGCGTACATTTAATGTGGCAACTCGTGGTACTCGTAGACGTACAGGAATGTTGTATGTCTACTATAAGTTTACACCAATGACAGCCATAGAAACAGAAATAGAAACAAAATGGGATACCAATTCTGAAGTCAACTAGGTACCGTAGTATTTGAGGAAAACTCATGGTAGATATACTGCACTCATTTTTGACAAGCGTCATCTATTATAATTTATGTCGGTGCCTGCAATAGTATTTTTTAAATTTCACTTAATACTTCCTCGTAAAACAAAAACCCTCACAACCACTGGACGAACGTTTCAATTGTCACAGGTGACTCGATCACGCGATAATTCTAGTGATTAATCCGATTGAAATTGGGTCGTTGCTGCTTTTTTATTCGTAACTGGACGAAGGGACTGATATTTGTTTTCGGTTGTAAATTCGATATTTTATTTTAAAATACGACGGGGTTTTCTTTTAATGTTTTTTTTTGTATCAATATGTGACGATGCCCACCCTTTTTGACAACATATACTACGAAATTAAGTTGTAAATATTTATAGTAATTATAAAATTTGTATGCCCACGCAAAGTCAACAAACTAACAGCTAGAATCTACATAAACCTCGACCATGAGGTCGAGGTGACGCATGAGCGTTGTTTTGAAACAAATTTAAAAAAATAACTACTGAGTTTCTCGCCGGGTCTTCTCAGTAAGAATCAACTTCTCCGACGCGGTGGTAGAGTCGCATTATGTTTGTATACTGTTTATTTATATATTCATATTATTATAGTATTTATGTTTTTTTTTATATTGCCCGTCAAGATGACCTCACTCCACCTGATGGAAAGCGGTCGTGAGGTCCAGATATGAGGTTGACAAGCCCAGTCATTCAAACGAATCACTGGGCTGGCCATCCTCACCTTGAAGGCCACCAGAAATGCCTTTTCACGCCCCGCTTGAAGAACCCGGGACTATAAGAGGAAGGAAACACATGTGCTGGAAGAGCGTTCTACGTCTGGGTGGTACGACAAAGAAACGAGTCACCGAACCTTTTAGTTCGGGCCAACAAATGTTGTCTATTATTGTCTATTATTTAGTATATTTTTTTGACTATTTAAAAGTGCTGATTAAGTCTATTTAAATAAAGATATTTGAGTTTGAGTTCCAAAGATTATTTTTTATAAAAACTTTCTACGGTTTCTTTTTAAAAGTTTTTATTTTTAATTTGGCCTTATTTACTTATAGCTGCGTGTTTTCGGCTATCTTTTTCAGCTGCCTGGTAAATTGGATCTTTCCTATCGTATTATTTCGTTAATGCCGTTATACTATCTCTGTCTCACTCTAAGCTGTAAGGAAGAAATGGGAGGGGTGTTTAATAATTCATGGTTCTTACCTACTGCGCTTGGTGAAATCGATTTAGGTCGAGGTAACGATGTATCAGGTAGTGGACATTTAATCGAATGTAGTAAGGATCCTATTCCAGAGTAATTGATTAGGAATTCCGTGGGCGGCAACATTCGATATTTGTTAGGTAGTTATGTCAGTCACTAGTCAATAAAAGTATTATTTCGAGAGTTTTTTCCTAAACAATTATTGTGTTATTACTTTGTAGATTTGATGGTGGAGAACCTTCACATTGGGATTACGTTTTTACCAATTATCAATTTATTACTTACTAGCTGTCTGTCTGCGGGTTTGCCCGCGTATAGGCTGTTTTCCCCGTAAAAAATATAGCCTAAGTAATATTGCCATAGCTTACTTTCTCGACCAACACGGTTATGACACGGTTAATTCTTCACTTTTCGAAATCGTAATTCATAACACGTCCCGTTGGAAAACAAAAATAAACATCCTATTGTGTGGAAATAGTGTAAATTCCTCTTTCAAGAAATAACAAATTCTCTACAAAAAGGAGCTCACCAGTTATCCTATTTTTCACTATCGTTCATAATCTACCAAACTCCGAAGCAACCGTTTCCTAAACTTGTGAACTTTTCACTTCACCGCGTCGCGCAGTTCGGTCACGTTCACAATGTTTCAATGGGACAAAAAGTTGTCGAATAGAAGGGATCTTTTATAAATGATACGTAATTTACTACGGTCCAGAAATTCACTCGATATAAAACATTTGGTGCACAAAAAGAGAGTTTGTAAGAGAACGGGAGTAATTTCAAATTGGAAACGTGGCCACATTAACTGATTCATGACTGTTACTACGAGTACTTACAATTAAAAAAAAAGTTAAGGCCTGGTTATTTTTAGGCACAAGGATCTACTTCATTTTAAAATTAAAATAAAACCTAGTGTCTGCGTGTCTGGCGCTGATCCTTGAGCCTGGTTGTTATACTAGCATTTTGGGTATACTACATTACAAAACATCACGACTTTATCCGAAACAGAGTTGTCACAGGCAACTCAGAAGCCCACTTTATACCAATGGTATTAAAACCCTTACTACTAGGTTTGATTTTTATTTTTTAATAATAATAATAATAAAGAAAAATAATATATAATACCATGCAGAAAGCTGCTATATTGAACACTTGCCGCTTTATTAGACGTTTCTTCCAGGATGAGCCTTACAATAACCAATCAGACACGACGACATAGGTAAAAATAGAACAGATTGCTTTGTCTTGTACCCGTAACTGTTCTAAAACCAGCATTTGTGCTGAGAAATAATACAAGAATTAAATAATAATAATAAATCATTTATTTCGGACAGCAAAGATCCATATTAGTTAGTTACATATTTGACTTATGGCTAGTGTTAATATGTGTACAATGAGAAAATAAAAAGAAATACAATAAAGAATAATGGAGATTAATGAAATAATAGAGTGATTATTAATTGAGGTAGTTGAGGCTATTCTATGATTGTTATCTAAATATTTCGAATTGACTTTTCATTTTATCTCACCTGTTCTAAGTGAATACCTGAATTGATTCTGTAATTTAGTTCAAGGTTTCTAAATTAGAAAAAACATATTTTTGATTTTCTCCATGTTTTGTGTAGTTTGGCATTCAACATTGTAAATTATCGTCCGTTACTAACACCACTTGACTCAAGCAACACAGATTTATATTTGTCCCTTTTAACCTCTCCGTTTACATACGGGTCTCAGTCACAATCACCGAATCTCAATCTAATTTTTAGTTCACGTCACCCGAATAGAAAATTGGGATCAAACTAGCCCGCGGCTCTGAAGGCGTATTTTTCGGTACATTTGCCGTTAATACTGGTTTGCGAAGTGCTTGCCAAGCGAGCCGATCCGGCCAGTCGGGTCCGATCGACCTTATACACCTTCTAACACAGACCAAAATCAAAATTGCATAGGTGCCGCTGGATTCCTCTGTCTGTTTGAAAACCAAGTGTCCCAATTTTTTGACGTATCGATAGCGTTTTAGTGATAGAAATCCGCCATTTTTCAATTAATTCAAATTAAGTTCATAAGGGCGGTTTAAGAATAGCTTTTTTATGCGCGTATATGCGCTTACATTTCACCGGATTCAGTATTTATATGCATTGTACGAGCGCGTCAACGCTCGTCAGAGTAACGCATGCGGCAGAAGGCGCACCTGTACGCGCTTATGCGCTTCTAAAAACGAGCTTATTCACGCGTATAAAACGCTAGGCTGTAACCGGTCTAAAAAGGAATTAATAAATAAAACTACTTGATTTTATCATCCGTTGCCATAACGGTTATGGGTTGACTTCAAACAGCATCAAAAGCGGTGACAGGCCTCAGTTTTGACACACGAAGTTCTCCCGTCATCTATTGCAATTTACGTCTGTTACTTGTAGGGTGTTTTTTCAACAAATCGAAATACGTTTTTTTCAACAACCCTTTTTTATACACATTCAAATGGAGTATACAATTTTGTGCGGATTGAGTTTGCGTCCTCTTCTACTGATTTTTTATTTCATTTTGCACGTTCCACACACTTCGATATGGCTGGTTGGTTTTAACTCGGCTCGTGATGAATTTGAGACGACAAAGTGGATTTTGACTAGCGAATGGATCAATCACGAAAGCCTTTGATGGAGTCTTGCACTTAACCTGCCCTTGTGGTAAAGCATGATATCCTTTGAACCATTTAATGTTAACGGTAAACGTTTTGGTGCTAGTTGGCACCTGAATAATTGATGTTATTGCGATAAGACTTTTAGAGAATCTGCCTACTCTGTGAAAAAGCCTGAGAAGGAAAATAATAAAATAGTCTGTAGCTGATAATGTAGTTTTACATAATAATAACTGTTAAAAAAAAGATTTTTTATAAATCGGTTCATTAGTTTTAGTGTACATTCTTTACAGACAGTAAAAAATTAAAATCTTTCCATTTTGAAATATTAATATACTCGTAAATAAAGACATGAAATTAATTTCCAGCAACCTGAAAAAGTTAATAATTCAAAAAAACTTCTAAAAGTTTTGTAGTTTTCAATCTAGCTGTTCATCTCTAGAGATGTGGAACGAAAGACGTATGACGCAGGCGCAGCCACTGGCTCGGAAAAATGGTTTCGAGTTTAATCAACTGGCGAAATTGGTAGGTGGAACAATGTGCTTTTCACCATGGACGAGAACAGATAAAGATGATTATTTGAAGATTGAAATACTAGAAAAAAAAACTATTGGTTGCTTTAATACGCAATGCAAGCCACACAGTTTCCATAAGACAAACTTCTCTCGCTTCGAATACGTGGTCGAGGGCGTAGTTGACTGTAAGTCAGTCTTTATTTATTATTTATTTGCTCTATCAGTATGAAACAGGTCACTGCCCTAGAGAAAGACTTATAAATGCGCATGACCTTATGCAATTACATTAAAAATAAAGTAGGATCGAACGAGATCACAAATTTTATGAAATTTTCAGGGGTTCACTAACGCCAAATCACTATTATACGAGTATCTATCTTTAGTATCTGATAAACGGTAGCACTGCAGGCAGAAATCAGCTAACAGCTGTGCCGCTCAAACGACCAAGCCCTGAAAACATGTTAGATTCTGCATTGCATATTCCCCACTTGCATACAAACTGACTTCGTAGTGGCACCTGCAAATAATGTTCTATCGGTAAAGGATGAAATGGAATGAATGATGGAAGTTCTATCGCGCTGCCAAAGGATCGATACACGAGCACATTTATGAAATCTTTATGCCACTTCTTTGTGCTTTCTCTATTATGTTCACCAAATAGACATATTTCATTCCAGATATAGAACAAATGTAGGTAAAATATTGAAGCCTTAGTACTGTCATTCTATTTTGTAAATGGCGGTTTTCTATTTGTTTATTCCTTATGAAACCTTTGTTTGCTTATACTTTGTGGGCTTAACATAATATACCATCACGACTTTATCCCAAACAAAGTAGTCAGAATCAAGTGACTGTTGCCGTCATGGTGAACGGAACACCCAGAAGCCCACTTTTCACCAATGGTATTAGAACCCAACGTGGTAGGTGGTGAGCATTCCGCCGTTATCGGGTTGGTTTTTTATCGATGTTTTCCATCACCCGATAGTTAGTCGGAAATATAACAATGAACACAAAGATTTTGGTTCTGGCCAGATTTTAACTCGGGACCACAGGATCCGCGATCTGAATTGGGGGGAGTTGTGTGCTTTGTTTTTTATAATACAGACGTGATCACCTAGGAATAATGATTCCTTAGGATTTATGAGTAATAACTTGCACAAAAATCCTAGGAAGCCACAGCAAAGAAAAATTGGTTAAAAAAGCTGAAGACAGTCGACTATTTTCAGATTTACGGTGGAATGGAATTAACTTCGCATAACATCACGATCCACTACGTGCTTCTTAACAAACTAGCCTGCGTGCAAATATAGAAAATAGCATTTGAATTGCGTTTGAATTTGTGACATTTATTAAGAGGCCTTTTGTATTTTGAACGCATGATCCAACCTTTCAAGCGCCTTATTTACGACCTTTGGAAAAAAATGGATAGTATTTAATGGAGCGACATACTAACCTAACCACCAAAAATACTATCTGAACCTCTGAATATTCTAAAATCAGTGTTTTGTGGCCGACATAATATTAATTCTGTGACGCATTTCAGTATTTTTACTTGTTCAGTTTCTTATTTCTCATAAATAACGCCCAAAACGTCAAACATATGATTTTGTTGACACATGATGAACTAGATTAAGCCTTCAACTGTTAAAAAAAGTTATAACTTTCCCAACTTTACCGAATAATAGCTCAAGTTTACGACGGATTTTTGTTTTAAATATTTACTTAAAATATAATCTATAGTCTTTACTTATAATTAACATTAAAAAATTATGTCAGTATACCAATGATCTTCATTTAATCGAAAAGTTTTATTCATAATTCCATCAGTTAGTTAAATCTAAAAACATAATAAGAATACCCCAAAATTTGCAATACGCGCGCTATGGCAGCAAGTAATTTTGGTAAAGGCCTCTTAAATACTGAGGCAGAATTTCATGACAAAGGACAAAACCTTAAGTAACCGATAGTGATGTCATTCAAAAGCTCTATTGCCAATGCTTTTTATCGCACTCCGTGAAATCCGCACATCCGTGAAGCAAGCAACTGCGTTATTGATCAGCTTTGCCAATAACCTACAAATAAATCTAGGTCAGGGCAATATTTGGATTAATAGGTGGCGTTTCATTTAAATTAGTAAGAATTTAATTGGATTATGTAAATAAAAATTATATAAATAAACTAATTTAATTAATGTTTATTTAAAAAATTCATGTTATTTTAAATGCACTAAATGCAGTAAAAAATAACAAAAAATACGATAAAATAAATAATTGTTTATTTACTGATTGCTTATTTTGCGATAATATTTGAAAGAAAGCGAACATTAGAAATAAAAAAACATTTATTAAATTTATGGACATCGTTACATTTGAAAAAAAACACGTAAGTGGTAGACATACAACAACAAAAGTAAATAATAATAAGACAAAACAATAGACCTCACTCAGCATTCAGCCTGGGCTTTAAGCGCTTATTTTCAATGGGCCTCAACTGAGTAGACGCAAGGAAATAAAAATATAATAAATATTTAATATAGATAAGAGGATGGTGAGTAATTAAATGTACTGTGTAGTGTAAATAAGTGTAATACTATACATAGATAAGATCTATAGAGCATCGTGGCCTAGGATCGCCTTTTTAGGATGGCGAATATATAACCAACATACTTTCCATCTCCGATACCATCTTTCGCCAAGTTTTTAAGCTAGATTCAAACTTTAAAATCCAAAATGGGCGTTAAAAGTCATTCAAAACCAATAGTCACGCATGCTACCAATTAGCAAGCAATCTGAAGTTACTAAGACACGGCTATGCACTTATAACTACTTCGGAACTTCGCACAATGGATAAATAATTACGCTTCGCAGTTAAACTTGCGTTTTAACTTCGCCTTCATTTAAAGAGTTTCAACCGTTAAGCATTCAAAATTTCGCAAGTTGCTTACTTCAGTTTGCGCTTAAGACTAAACTTAGGCTTTTTGAGCTTAATATACTCGTCTATAGTTGCTACGAGTAAGTAAAGTTAGAGAAGCACCCACGTACATTGCAACTTTTAAATTTGTTCTGTCTTGACAGAATTTCTTGATAAGAAAATATCGTTATTGGTTCTGGACATCATCCACGGTCCATAATAAAAACTATTTATTTGACTACCTGCCTTTTTGTTTAAAATACTGTTAATACGATTTAAAAACTTAAGAAAACCATCTGGTGCTACTCAGTTATAATAGCACTAGCTGTCCGTCAGCGGCTTCACCTGCGTAGACTGTCAAAATATGGCCTATATAAAAAAAAAAGATTGTCTCTACCTGATAATGTAGCTTTATATTGGTGAAAGAATTTTTGAAATCGGTTCAGGATTTTCGGAGCGTATTCACTACAAACAAACAAGCAAACGAACAAATCTTTCCTCTTTATAATATATTACTCAACTCTGCATTTGTTTCGTTGACCGGGCGAATGCTCTTTTATTTGAGCTACTGCGTAACATCTCCATTAATTTACTAGTGTATTTTCAGCCGTTAACAACACGTGAATACAGTAACTTTAGAGGAGATTCCCATATTGTATTTCAATTAACAATTTCACCTGCCCCAGTTTCTTGCTTTCAGTCGAACTCCAGATATGTCACAGTCACAATCCAATTTCCCTCCGGAAATCCATTTGTATCCCGGTTTAACAGAAACACTCACGTTCCGGTTCGCGTGGTCCTTAGAATTGTGGTTGTGTCTTTCTTCACGTTTGACTAAGTCATAACGGAGCTCTACAAATGGTTTTGTACTCAATCTCTTTCGAACAATTTTCAGAAATCACATTCGTGTTATTCAACTCGGTCTGGGTGACAGCTGCCATAAAGTTTTAATTTAGTTCTGTTTAAAATATTCAGTTCCATAGTTTTTAATTTCACATTGAGAAAGTTTATTAATTAAAAGCAACCACTGAAGTGGCATACGACACAAGCTTTTATGTGTTTTAATTGAAAAGAGGTAGGGTAGAGCGAATTCTTTCGCTCGTAATTAAGCTTCCATTTGAATGGGAATGCCTTATATAGGCCTAAAATATGAATACCCTAAAAGAAAGCACACTTAATAACCCAGCTTATATAACCGATGTGCAACACGTGCATGTCCTGCTGGCAGTAAAATAATTTTATCTGGCCTGACAGGTTCGGTAACGGTAAGTTATACTTTTTAGGCTCTAAATACACATAGTCTACAAAAATCACCAGTAGGTGGTCTGAGAGCAAGCATTGTGTTCCACCTTTTTGTTTAAAAATACATACTTACTAACACTAATAATCCATGGAAAGACCTAACAAACAGGCAAACGACTTTTATTTATACTGTTTAAAGCGAAACAAGTACGATCTACCAATGTGTTAGTAATCTTAGGTAAAGACCGTCATCGCAAGAAGTATAACGGTGTTCAAGTACACAGGAACCATCCCGGAAGTGACAGCGAGTCCAACATCTGCGCGAGATGGGGAGATAAGCCTTGAGCGTGGAGACGTCGAAAACTCTCGAGTAATCGCTTCAGCTGGTCTCAACAGCTTCCTGAAATTTACTGCAATGGAGTGAGTTAGCATAGCTTTTAGTTTCTTGTGATCGAATTATAACCTAGAAGTTCTTTGATTTTATAAATATATTATTATCAGTAGTCTTCAATATAATTTTGCGTCTTCAGTGGCGTTTATTTGAATTATTACTAAAAATACGGGATGAACGTTCGCGCTCGGATCCCATATGGCCCGAGTTCAAATCTGTCTAAAAACATATTTTGTGTTCATTGTAGGTACTTTAGAATAAGACTTTACGACTAAGTCTCCGCGCTGAAAAATATCGGTGAAATCCGGATAACGGCCGGTGGGCTTGCACCTACTACGTTTACGAAACGTGGGCTTCTGACTGTTCCCTTTGGGACTAACTCGTTTAGGATATAGTAGAGAGCGCGTGTATGTTTGTATTACTGGAAATCAAAATTCAACCAGAGGTTAACACTATCACGTTATAATTACTCGTAACACAGACGATAATTTTCTTTAAATCACTCACGATAATGTGATAAAAAGAACCATAGCTTCAGGTTTGAAATGTATACCTTGCGCATTTTGAGATACTCGTAGCTCAAGGCGTTGACGTGGTCGAGGGTCGAGCTCACGGACCGTGTCAAATACCTGGGATCTGTGTTAAGCGCGTCTGAGGACATCGACCGCGACGTCAGAGCCCGAATTTCTGCGGCTTGGGATAAATGGCGTGAGGTGACTGGTGTCATTTCTGACCTCGAAATGCCGACCAAGCTGAAGGGGCAGGTCTATAAAACCATCATTAGGCCTGTCCTTTTACATGGCAGTGAAACATGGCCGTTACTAGAGCGACACAAGCAGGAGCTGCGCGTCATGGAAATGAAGATGCTGCGTTGGAGCATCTTCATTTCTCACGCAAAGATCGCGTGCGTAACACCCACATCCGCGGCAGCCTTCGTGTTTGTGACATCGCAGACAAGCTCCAGGAGTGCTGCCTTCGTTAGTATGGTCACGGAGATCGGCAAACTACGTGGGCAACAAATGTCTGGCCATGCCGCCCTCACCAGGTACCGGTAGAAGAGGTCGACCCAAGAAGCGGTGACTCGACGTCGTTAAGGGTGACATGCGTGCCAACAGACTCACCAATGAGGATGCACAAGACCGCGCGAAGTGGGCCAAGAAAATAAGAAAAGCGGACCCTGGGACCCCGCACACCAGTGTGTGTTCACCGCACGGATGATGATGATGTAGTTCAGGGAGTTTTTACTCTTTCTGCAAAATTACGTTTCACTGTTCATGATATTCTTATTAAAATGTTTCGCGAAGAAACAACATCGAACCATTTCCGTAAACTAGCTAATAAACCATGATTGCTTTGTATACGTTGCTGCAATAACTAAGTGCTTGATAAAGTTCTAGTTGAAAGCAAACAATGTTTACCTTATACTGCTTGCACGCAATAAATTGGCATCAGTACTATAAAGCGCTGGTGAGTCTTGTTCGTTAAAAACTAAATTTATTTTTAGGTAAAGGGTAAAATAAGAAAATGATCACTCAACGAGTTATCAAAAAGATAAACCAGTATTTTGCTACGTGAATGAACCAAAAATGAGGAATTTTACTTTTACCGATGTGCAGGTGAAAAAAACTGGGCAAAGTACTGATGGCAATTAGAGCACAGAACATCTGAGCCAAGGTAGACTGACGACCCGATTAAGGCCACTGAAATAGTCACAAAACTGTATGGTGACAAATGAGAGAGCGATGTTTTGGTGCGAAGCAAGGTGTACCATTGGCACAGAATAAAATCCATTGGGATAGCTAAACCTATTTCCTGTCAATTACATATACATAACAATGGATATTGTATTTGTTATATTTCCGGGACAGGATCCTGTTTAGGTAACTTAGGTACCCGATGAATAAAATTATTGTTACGCATGTTAATAACCTATGCACATGTGGCCCCAGCCTTAGTCAGAATGAGATAACCACTGTAAAAGCTAAAAATAAGCTCCCTCAATATGGGTTTACGACTGATACTAAAAGCAGTCTAGCTGGTATGGCTATTTTGAATTTAGTAAGCATATTCAGCGATAAGATAGTGCTTTTAAATGAGCAACAGATGGAACTGATATTCTATCATAATATATATAGGTATATCACAGATGACGTAAAATGATCCTATCCTCCTATGCAAAAAGTACTAATTGGGTTAGTCAGCTTTACAAACAGTTGTTCAAAAGCTCTGCTTACTACACATACCACGTATATATTTTTGTCTCCTCTGCCTACCTGTACGTCTACCACGAGTTGCCACTTTAATTTGCGTTAACGTTCGCGTAAAAAATCGTATTGGGATGACACATGATATAATTTGACGACCGACTTGGTGTAATGGTTAAGAAGTTGGCTACTACACCAGAGGTCGCGGGTTCGATCCCCGCACAGTACAAACATTTGTGTGCATGAACATGTCTGTTTGTACTGGTCTGGGTGTCTCCTATGTATAATAAGTATGTATTTACAAAAGAAAATGTATTTAAGTATGTTTATCCGTTGTCTAGTATCCCATAACACAAGCTTTAATTAGCTTACTTTGGGGCTAGATGGCGCTGTGTGGAATAATGTCCAGGGATATTTATTTATTTATTTATTATTTATAACATGACAATGTCAAATCCCAATACATTTCTACGCGGACGGCAATGTCAATTTGAAGTGGCAATTCGTGGTAGACGTACTGCATCACGAAGGTACATCACACGTGTCTGTCCCAATGATTTTGTATGATGAAGCAAGTACACACTTTTTACAAAAGCAAATGTTTTCCTGTTTCCAACTCACTGGGTTGACATTGGCTGCGAACAATACGAGTACTTTCATGTTTTCTCTGATTTCTGCCAGACTTTGAGTGACATCGATAGCATTTAAAGAAGTTATGTGTCGTGATATTTGCTGTAGTTAGTATGTAATTACTAGTCATTGAATTGTCTGCTCAAAATATCAAGGTCATCGTTTAAAAATCCAGGTCGGCCAAAGTATACTTTTGCATATTATTATTCGAAACAAACAAGGCTCAAAACGAGGACGGGTTCATCACCAATTCTCGTTTAGCAAGCGAGGAAAATGTATCTCCCAATGCAACTTACTCTGTTTACACCATACATACAATTATTTGTCACATTCATTAAATTTTAGCGGTGACGGAAATGAATATTGAAGAATTTGTATGACTGCACAAGAACGCGCGAAGTGGGCCAAGAATGTAACAAATAAATAATAATAATAATAAATAAATATCCCTGGACATTATTCCACACAGCGCCATCTAGCCCCAAAGTAAGCTAATTAAAGCTTGTGTTATGGGATACTAGACAACGGATAAACATACTTAAATACATTTTCTTTTGTAAATACATACTTATTATACATAGGAGACACCCAGACCAGTACAAACAGACATGTTCATGCACACAAATGTTTGTACTGTGCGGGGATCGAACCCGCGACCTCTGGTGTAGTAGCCAACTTCTTAACCATTACACCAAGTCGGTCGTCAACAACAAAGGCGGACCCGTGGGTGGACCCCACACTCCAGTGTGGGTTCACAACCGGGATGGACCGCAAGGATGATGATGATGATGTATTGAATGGGCTCCTAAACTACTGAAAGGATTTTAAAAATTCTTTCACCAAGATAAAGCCACGTTATCCAATAGTGACATAGGCATTTTTTGTTAAGGTTATATTTCATGGAAGAAACAGATCTACGTGGACGAAGGCGCTGACGGACAGCTAGTCATAAATAAAAAACCAAACCCTATTAAAACCAAGTATTTGGGAACTATTACTCAAGTAATCGTTAAACTACCAAAAAAGAATAGTAAGACTAAGAGCTTAATATGTAATGATAAATTTAGAGAGCCAGTGTTTCCATTACAAACAACGTGGCCAAAAATAGACCATTAGATGATCAATCACAGAAGCCCCTACGTGGCGTTCGAGCGCCTTCGCGATCGCGCACGTACCTAAGATAAATATTTGTTCCTCGACAATCCGTTGCTTGGCAAACACTGATGCGCGAGTAATAAAGTGTATTACAGTAGCTCACATGATAAGGTTGTAGCAAACGTAAGCCTTAATACATTTCGTGTGAGGAAAAATCATTTCACATCAGTTTGAGTAGGGCACATTACGCAATGCAGCCACTTGATAATACGCTAACCGTGAATTCTTTTTAGACGTTTTATAGTGAACATGACTTCGTAACGTCCGCCTGTCATTCTAACAAAAATTTATTTCATATAGCTCGGTAGTGTAGTATCAATAATGGAAAGTTTTAATTGGACATTGTTGACGAGTACGTTTCATCAGTCAGGCGGTTGGCTAACATATTTTTATAACTGGTGTTAACTGGCTCGTAGGAGTAATAGATAGGTGGTTTTTTAAGAACGCCTGAAGCGCACGCTAATTATATCAACTATTATTTTTTAGAGTTAGTAAAAAAAATCTTGGTTTAGTGGAAAATATTGGTCCTACTAATTATACTAAATAATAAAAATAATTTCCCCTTAATTAATGTGTATTTCGTATGAATATTTAGGGTGAGCTAAAGTTGAATGTTCTTTTTTTTGTAAAATTATTTAGATAAACTGAGCATCCTATCGCTAGGAAGCGATCTCTTAAGAAAAAAAAACAAAAGGTAGTGTGAGATACCATAACATAGGTACATACATGACATGAAATACTTCAATGCATAGTACATGTATTAAAATAAATTGTTTGCTTTGTTGATTCTTTGATTTGAATTTTACTCGTAATGTCACTACCCCATAACTCAGCAATAAGGACTTTCAGGGTAGTTCAATTCTTGTTTATTGTCAAACAAATAAAATCTTATAGGTAGAGACATAACAAAGCCCTGTTTGATCGGCCCGGGGTAAAAGTAACTATTTGCTTCATTACATTAGCTGGAGGCGTGTGTACGCAGGTAACTTTCCTCCCTCCGTGATCACAAGAGCTAAGAGAAAAGTCTAAAAATAAGAAGTCAACTTGTTGACTACACGAGAATAAGACTCGCGAGATAAGTTGAAATCAGTTCATTTATTCAGTCAATTCATTGAGTTAACAAAGGAATCTTTCCATCTTTTTCTTTCTTTGTTATTAAAAACCAACTTTTGGTCACGAATTCTCAGACGTGTCTACGTGTCCTCATCGCTGAGCGTTTTCTTTTACGTCAAAAGCAACCTAACCTCTTACGATTGTAAAATTTGGTTTAGCGGCTTAGGCGTGAAAGCATGAAAAACAGGGCGTTACGAGAGAATTTGTATTACTAGTATAGATAATATATTTTTTTTATTTAATTTACTTTTTAGTTAAAGACTCCGAAATGAAATGCAGTTAGTTCAATAATTAGGTACGCTATTTAATCAAATAGCAGTTCGCAAGCGTTCGGAAACCGTTTCGCAAATGGCGGCGTATAGGAACAGGCAGAATCAGCGCGTTCAGAGGCTCGGCAAATATTGTTTCACCCCGTTCGCGCCGCTAAATGAGACCCGTAATCCTACATAATATCGGCTGTAGCTTTGCCCCAGTGACGTACAGTTCCTATCTATGAAAGGGGAATTTTGATATTTTTTTGACTATAAGTATTTTGTTATCAACTCAGATTGCAAAGTGGATGCCTCAGAACCCGACGTATCACGAGTAAATTTACTAATAATAGTACTGACACAGTCCCTGCTTCAAATACTACTTGAACCCGCAGTAGAAACAGAAAATAACATCGCTTAAATTAAAACCAAGAAATAAGATGCATCCTATTTCATATGATATCTTAGTTTATATTAGACAATGTTAAAGCGCTCGTATTATGGTTGGTTATCAAATACACACATCTGCATACCTGCATATCAAGCAGCAATCTCAGGGAGATTGCGAACGCAATCCGTCTGTGTTATCTAGAACGTGACAATATTATTAAAATCCATTCTGTCTCACCATTTGTCTGCGTGAGGCAAAAAAACCTATTTGCATTATGCCAAAAATTGTAACTTTCGTAATCTAATCGTCTGTGAAAACGTCAACCACATTTTTATTCAAAAAACGCGTTACGTCGTGACAGAAGAAAATAATTTCACTCCCGTGTTCGTTGAAAGTGTGTCGGAGAGGCGAGCTTCATAACAAAAGCACAGTTTCTTTATTTATTAAAACGAGGCGTCTCAGAAATGTGATTTAATAAAAAGAGGACAGGCGCGAGAAAATAAATGGCTCAAAAAATGTAAACAGAAATAAGCCACAGGGTACGCCTGAGTGCGGGCTTAGCTACTTAACAAAACTCAAACATTCCTGTAAATTATGGAGCCTTTATATCAGTCATAAATAAAATATAAATAAATATGCGCTAGACAACACACCACTTGTCATGGTCTCGAAGAAGAGATAAATAAATATCCCTGTCTTAAGAGGTACCAGACAAGGAATAAGTCAGGGGCGTCTCCCAGCACACCCAGACCAAAGCTAATTTAGGAAAGATCGTTTCCTGAATTGACTCGACCGGGAATCGAATCCAGAACACTACGTTAATCAAGGCGAGAAACCATGCTACAGCGGACTACGCCAACCGTGTCATCATAAAAGTCATTATCTGTTGCAGTTCCGTATTGCAAGATAAAAGTAACTCCATACACCACTCGCTATCTTTAATCACTCGTGCAATATGATCTAATTATAAATATAGGCATTACTGGAAAGAGAAAATGATTAAGGCTATGCTTTTCCAAGGTAGTCAAAATTTGATCGAATTTGCTTGAAGATAACTAATAAATTAAAAGATATTTTAGCAAATAAAAAATTGTACGAGTAGGTTAAGTGTCTTTACCTAGGCGACAACTTCTCCAAAACACGATATAGCATAATTTCAGCGAGAAAAAAAACACAATGAAGTACGTCGACGATTTTTTTGTTTTACTCTCAAATATTCATTATTAACATTTTGCACTTAAAAATAAATATATAGATAGGTCTTTGTATATTCTAGGTCGACCACTTTTAAAACTTTATAATTTGACTAATATTATTTCATAATAAATTCATTACATGAAAACAGAAGGAAGCCGCGGCGTATTCCGTTCGCGTTGAACTAATCAGTGGCTCACCGAATGCTCTATCGGACGGCGCGCTAAATCCCAGCCTTAAGAAAGATTCTTGATTTAATATCTATACAGTTTTAGCTAGTCAGAAATTAGTTAAGTCTTTTTACCCACAGACCCTGCAGTTACTTTGTATGATTAAACTATGTATAGTTATTAATGTAAGAAAGTAAGTAAGTAATTGGCCTATATACCCCACTGCTGGGCAAAGGCCTCCATTATTGAAATCAAGTCATCGCTACAATGGATGGGTATTGGCTTAATCACCACGCTTGCCAAATGCGGGTTGGTGATCACAAACCCGGGCTGTGTTCAGGAAAACACACTTTGCCCGACCTGGGAATTTAACCCAGGACCTCCGGGTTACTAAGCCGAGCTCTGGAACCACTTGGCCAAAAAAATGTGATTTATGAGATAGTTTAGGTACTGCGTTGTGGGTGTACCTCCAAATCCACTATTCATGTTCACTCTCATGCCTATGGCTTTTTGCCTCGAAGAGCAAATCTTTCGCCTAGCTATGATCCAATAAGGTCTTACAAGTAATTATGTAAACAAGTTTTTATATTTGTTCCAAAAATTTCCCGTACATACAAAGAAAATTAAATCCAAGCTAGCGTCGAACCCTAGTTAGCAAATTGCACTAGCAAATGTCATCAAAACACCATCTTTCCCAGATGTTGTGTTAGCGTCGCGGCGATTGCGTGCAGTGCATTCAGAGGTAGCTACTTGCCGAGCACTATCAGCTCAACAAAACCATTAAAAGCAGCGCCTAGAAAAGGCAACACAGAGATAAATCTAAATTAATAATACAAAGCGCTTTTTTCGTATGAGAAAATAAGCGTGTCACCGTTTTTAGACCGCGAAGCTAGGGAATGAAACAATGCTATTGGTTCTTAACACACACATTCCTTGCAACGCATTCTCGCACATCTCTGGTGAAAACGCACCCTTAAGGTCACAGCACAAAATATCGGCGAGGCATCGGCACCGCTCCGAAAAGCGGTCGGCGCGGTAACAGCCGGAATTGACATTTTTAAATGTACACACAATTCAATGCTCTTACTTGAATGGCCAGTTAATTGCCGGGTTAGAGCGGTGCTGTTGCGGTGCCGGGATAAAAAGATGGAGACACTTTCATACAAACTCGACGTCATCTGGTGTTTCAGTAATCCTCCCTACTCGGTCCCTCACTATTGAGGATCGTGACTCTCGCGAAGAATTTGTGCAATATGTGCTCTTCAACGGCTTCGATCTTCTGCTTGATGGGGCACTCGCTTATGAGGACCCTGCAGCGTGACACCAACACGCTTGGTCTGTCCATCATTTCGGGCTTCGCCCTCGTGGACTCTTACCCTCCAGCTTGCCAACCACGAGCCACTTCTCTAAGTTATCTGGGTGTATCTAAAGTAGGTATTGAAGGGTCCTATGTAAATGTGGGCTCATACACATATCAATATATGTGTATGACAACCCATATTTACATTGGAAATCCGCAACAAATATTATTAGTAAATCAAGTTTTGTGAAGTTTTTTTTGAAAATAAAGTACAGGTGACAATTGTGTCATGTTGTGTATAATATTTGTTTACATATATTTACATATTTTAATCTTATTTATTTATTAAACTTACATAACTAATATATACAACATTGTAATAATATTAATTATTTACATCTTATTTACAAACGTCATTTGTCACGGTCGAACGTGTTGGTAACGTTGGAACGTGCAAACGCGCACCAACTTTTAAAAATCATATCTACATTTTCGCACAGCGCATCGGCGCCAAGCAGTCTGAGATTCGCAGACAACTCAACTCATTGTTTATTACCTATCGTGCGTAATTGTTAAGTAAATGTTGTGAAAAGTTATTGTGCTACATTACCTATAGTGAAACGTCTTCTGGCTAAAAACTGTGATACGTGTGTTACTGACTGGAAATATTATATAATGTAGGATTGAAAATACAGGCAAGTCTATAGTGAATTGACATAATATTTATTTGTCTACTTGCCATCTTGACCCCCACATAAACAAACCGCGGAGGGGCGTTGTGGCTTGTTGTTTTGCGGACAGAGATGTTGGTTCTATGCGCAGTCCATGGCATTCGTAACAACCTACATCAGGACCACATCTCAAAAGCATTATTACTCCTTCTGTCTGCTGCCTTCACCGTCCATCGACTCAGTTTCAGTGATAGAAATTATATATCCCTCAATAAATAAATAATATCTGGGACAGTTTACATCAAGACCATCTGACCCCAAAGTAAGCAGAGCTTGGACTATGGTTGTCAGAGACTGATAAACGTACTTAAATAGATAATAACACCCAGACACACGTTAAACAAAAATGTTCGTCACATGAAGGTTTGTTATGGGTGGGGATCGAACCCACGACCTCCGGTGCTAAAGGCAGGATCGCTGCCATTGCACCAACAGGCCAGTCAAAAAAATATGTTTCAGCGTTAATCTATTGATTTTGTTAATCGTGACATCCGTTGGGCGTGTTCAGAATAAAACAGTGTCAAAAGAGTTTCACTACACTCCTTGTTCGCACCCGCGTCATCCATTTCGATTCACATCTGCAAAGCCACCGTTCGCGGCCGATAAAACTAGTGGTTTCCTTAAACAAAACAAAGATAAGGTTGCGTGATCGAGGACAGTAGTGGCGAGTATTCGAGATCGATACGCCGTGACCTTCCATTAGCCCAAAATAAAGTATAACGGACAGTTCAATTTCTTTTAAATATGACAATTACGCAATACTATGGTAATTATGATAGGTATTTTTAACGAATTGCGTGTTGGACGAAAGCGAATCAGTACAAAATGTAAAGAAACAGAGTTTCACATCTTTTTCCTTCGATTTTGTACCTTTTTTTGGGCACTGTGTGAAGAGTCAACCAGTTTGCTATTAGGAACCAATTAATCCGTAACCTATTTAAAATAAAATAAAATAAAAATAAAATTAATTTATTTCATCATTAACCATGGTTACATCAATAAACAAGGGTCGACTTCTTCTTTTGAGTGTGGTTAGCACCCGAGCCAGATGGTTTTATTAAAACAGAACTGAATAGCAATACCCTAACTAAACTATTTGACAAAATTTAAAACAATTTCATTGGTTAGTTAAAGTAATATTCGTAGTTTTGTTGATGCAATTAGGTAAGATTGGAGTCGCTGCAAGCCGACCCAGCGTGCGCACTAATCGAATGGTTTCAATTGCTTATTAAAAATCAACCGTTGTTGGTTTGTGATTTTATTTTCATTGTATTGTGCTTGATTTCATTTAATGTTGTCGCGGTCATTTATTTTCAGCCAGGATTTAAATCAAAATATTTTTTTCATAATATTTATAATAGTTATAGTCTAAAAAGTTTGCCTAAAATATTCTTAAGTTATTCTTATTTGTCTTACTATTGTCGCACCTATATGAAAGAAAGAAAGAAAGAAAAAAAACAATTTATTGACCCTAACACAAATTAAAATTAGCTTAAACTAGAGGGTACAAAATAAATACAAATAAGACAAGAAATAAAAACTAACGAAGATGTAGTGGGCCAATCAGGACCCTGCCTCAGCATGTGCCACTGCAGTGCAAGCACGGGAGAGACGCTGGTATTCTGGCAGGGCCTGCTGATGTGGTCGTCCAGCCTTGAAGTATTAAAAACTAATTAAACTAGGTAATTAAAAACAGTGTGCAGTGTGCAAAAAAATAATTAAATTCGAGTGTAGTGAATGAATGAGGTGCCCGTGGCTAAGTGACGGCAGCGGATCGGCAACGATCCGATGTTAAGCAACGCCAGACAGGTCGGGTTATGGATGGGTGACCATCCCGACCGAAATTAAGTGATGCGTTTTTCGGGCATCTCCGTGCTTCGGAAGGCACGTTAAACAGTTGGTCCCGGCTGACGTCGCAAGATATCAGTCGTGAAGCCTAGTCAGAGGCTTAAAAAAGGCGGCTTGATAACATCTGACGGTAAGGTTTATCACTGGCCTTACATTCACCTCTCCAACAATCCGCACTGAGCCCGCGTGTTGGAGTATGGCTTGTACCACCTCATAGTTGAGGTGAGGCCTGTGCCCAGCAGTGGGACGTATAAGGCTGTATTTGTTGTTGTTGTTGTAGTGGAATGTAGTGTGTAATCTGTGGTAAGTCTTCAGCTTTCTGTCACACTGACAGAGTGACAGGACAGAGACCAAATCAAATACCAATTACAGCATTACTTTTGTTTGATTGCCACGTTGCATGCTAACCGCGTGCAACTACACAAAAAACAAAATAACAGTTGCAAATCCCTGGCAGAGTTAAAAAAGAAGATAAAAAACAGGAAAACATGTCAAGAAAACCAAGAATGATATTGAACACATTAGAGCTCCCCAGCGTATCGCCTCGTGAACAAACTGGAGGTGAGACATTGGCTATACTGTGGGTCTGAAATTTGCTTTGATAAGAGATGCTTTTTCAAAGCTTTTCTAAATGAGTAGACTGTTTTCAGGTCGCGCATTGGTGGGGGGAGGTCATTCCAGCACCGCGAGGCGGCAAATCTGAAAGACCCGCGAAAGGCCGTGGTGCGATGTTTTGTGGTTACAAAGATGTGTTTACACGATTTTCTGGGGCACGCGGCCCGCCCCTGAGCCCACACCAGCTTGTCCCACAGGTATTTTGGATTCCCAGTGCTAACTACTCCAAACAACATAGTGGCAAGATGAAGCTTTCTGCGGGCCTCCATCTTTAGCATGCTAGCAGAGTTGAGAAAGGGGGTGACATGCATCCTTGGAGGAATGTGGAAACAAAAACGAGCGCAGGCATTCTGCACACGCTGAATCAGTTTGACTGATCTGGTCAGTAGGCATGGTCCGTATACTGTGTCACAATAGTTCAGCTTAGAGAGAACCAATGTTTCACAGAGAGTGATCCTGATTTGCTCACTGAGGAATGGTCTAATTCTGTACAGCAGTTTCAATCTGTAGAATGAGTTTCTGACACAGTCAGCAATATGCGCTTCAAAATTAAGATTTCTGTCCATAATTAGGCCTAGGTTCCTTGCCCTGTCCACAAGCTTGACAGGTTCCTCATTAATGACAATATTTGGTGGAGTGTCAGAGTTGATTTTTTGACTGTTCAGTTTTGAGCCCATTATCATTAATTTGGATTTCCTGGGATTGAGGACTAGGCAGTTGGCCGTGGCCAAGTGTTGAGGCGTACTATTTCCTCATTCATGGTAGCCACAGCCTGTGCCAGGGCCTCAGGACGAAATGGCAGAAAGAGCTGTCGGTCATCAGCATACAAGTGATACTGGCAGTGATGAATGCTGTGAATGATATCAGCGCTGTACAAAATGTAGAGTATCGGGCCCAGGATTGATCCTTTAGGTACACCGCGTGTGACAAGTTGTGGTGCTGACTGAACACTAGATCCATTTGCCTTTTTCAGTTTCACGTACTGCAACCTGCCAGTCAAGTAGCTGTCAAACCAATTGATGGCGCGTGCATCAAGGCCGTAATATGCCAACTTAGCCAGCAGAAGAGAAATATTGATTGATTCAAATGCCCGAGAAAAGTCCAGAAGCAGCAAGAAGCCCATTAGCCCCCAATCTTGAGCAGCCAACATGCCATCGACAACATCCGCGAGAGCAGTCGCTGTACCTAAGCCTTTACGAAAACCAGATTGACATTGGGGTAGCATGCTGTGCTGCTCGAGGAACCCAGTAAGTTGGTCACATACTATTCTCTCCAAAACTTTCGAGACGCAGGGGAGTAAGCTAATGGGTCTGAGATCCTGCATAGTAGCAGGCTGGTTAGATTTGGGCAAAGGCCTCACAACAGCTGTCTTCCAGTCACTTGGGAAAGTGCCTTCTGCTATCGACTTATTGACTATGGCATATAATCATATATAACTAAAAAGGATTACCAGAAAGAGCTAGTCGTTACGAATATGTTTTCAAACGCAGCTTTAGCAGAATTTAAAATAAACATGGAGAGATACTGTGATTTCTGCAACTCCTTCCCATCGGAAAAATAGGGTAAAATATGTTTGTATCTAGACAAACGATAACAAACACCTATTAAACGAGGCATAAACTAATTCCAGGGATAAACAAAACTCAAACACTCAATTAAGGCAGTATTCTGAGCGTATGTTTATATAAAACAAACTGACAACCGAACTGACTCCGCATAATATTAGAACTTCACCGAGAGCCATTCAAAATGTATTCAGTTGTTGCTAGGAACTCGCAAATACGAGGAGTATGCGAATTTGGCTTCTACTAGATTTGATACTCTATTAACTTCGTAGCCTATTACCAACAAACAACAACAAATACAGCCTTAATTCATAATTCATACCCCTATATACGTCACACTGCTGGGCACAGGCCTCACCTTAACTTTGAGGTGGAACGAGCCAGACTCCAACACGCGGGCTCAGTGCGGATTGTTGGAGAGGTGAATGTAAGACCAGTGATAAACCTTTCCGTCAGATGTTATTAAGCCGCCTCTTTAGGCCTCTGACTAGGCTCAACGACTGATATTTCGCGACGTCAGCCGGGACCAACTGTTTAACGTGCCTTCCGAAGCACGGAGATGCCCGAAAAACAAATACTTAATTTCGGTCGGGGTGGTCACCCATCCACAATCAGACCTTACTGGCGTTGCTTTACATCGGATCGTAACCGATCCGCTGCTGTCACTTAGCCACGGGCACCTCAGCCTATTAAATAAAATTTAATATTCTACCAGATGTTTTTTCGGATTTTTCGAGTTTGTGATCGATCACCAACCCGCATAAGGCAAGGGTGGTAAATTGTAGCGACTACATTTCAATGATGGAAACCCAGCAGTGGGACAGTACAAAGGCTACTTAACCACCGGACCACTAGACGCCGGGAGGGCTTCCAACCATGTGGTTGACTTTCCAGCAATCCAAATTCGGTTTGTCTGCGTCTTTTCTGGTCCGCACCGCAAAGGAGTGAAAAACTCTTTCTGCGTCTATGTTTCCGAATACTTACAACCTTGGTATCTTCAAGGCCATAGTGAATAGGCATTTTCTGGGTAAGCGTGTACGACCTTCGGCCTCGTCATCGCTTACCACCAAGCGAGACTGTGGCCAAACGCAAACCCATTTTAAATAAAGAAAAAGAAATGGTGCATCTTTTACCTAGTTAAATGAGTCGCTAAACTCAGCAGAGCTTGTTCTATAGGTGTCAGAGACTGATAAACAAACTTTCAGTCTAATAACATACTTAAAAATACATTAAACTCAAAACTCAAACTCAAACTCAAATAACTTTATTCAAATAGACTGTATCAGTACTTTCAAATCGTCAAATTTACAGCAAAATATACTAAATAATAGACATAAATACCATAATAATATGGATATGTAAATATACAGTATACAGACATAATGCGACTCTACCACCGCGTCGGAGTTGTCTCTTGCTGAGAAGACCCGGCAAGAAACTCAGCAGTACTCATTCATATCTACACAGATACCTATAATAAAATTTTATACGGATAAATGCTTTACTGACTGGGGAAAGCACCCACTACCTTTAGCGTAATAATTAGCGCAACAGCGTTCCTTTAGCGTAGGCACAATATCGACCAATTGCGCCAACAGCTATCCAGTAATTGGCATCGTTTTTCCTGCAAAAAAGGAAAAATAACTCGACTTATTGATAAGCAGAAAGGTAATTTTGAAAGCTCCCTGTAATTACGTGGGCCGGATGTTACTAGAAATAATGAGGTACTTACTTTATAACCTATTATGTGTCTGAAGTGTGGTAATGTTATTTTAAGCTGTTTGACTAACTGAGAAAATAAAATACGAATTACAGTAGTTATACGCTGTTTTAGCTGTGATTGGGAAGCTTTTAAAATGCGGTAATTTAGTAATTTTTTCTTTCGTGATAAAGCGAATCTATATGTTATAAATACATACATAATTATATACCATGACGACTATATCTTATCCTGGGTAGACAGAGGCAAGTGGCTGTTGCCGTCATGGTGAACGTAACTCTCAGAAACCCACTTTTCCCCAATGTTATATTGATTATCCAGGTTGATTTGGTTTTGTATCGATGTTTTCCATCACCAGAGAGTTAGTCAGAAAATTCACAAAGAACATAACGATGGTTCTGGCCAGATTTGAACTCTGGACCACACAATCCACGATCTAAATGAGGGCGCTTAACCCTTAGATCTATGTTTTATTTTTCTTGAAATTCGTTCCAAGTAACCTTGGGTTGTTGTTGTTGGACAACTTTGTTGAAATTTCTTGTGTTTGCACAGGAGGTTACACAAACACCTCACGTTGCGCAGCTCAGGAATTCCCAAAAGCATTGGTTCATTTTAAGTTCAAGAAAATATCTACAAATTTACAAGTCTGAATGGCGAATCAGATTTTATACACTTTATTGCAGTTATCACCGTCCATACGTCTACCACGAGTTGCCACTTTAAATTTACGTAATCGTTCCCGTATTTTTTTTTATTGGGATTTGACATTGTCATGTCATGTCATGTCAAATCCCAATGCAATTTTTTGACGCGAACGATAACGTAAATTTAAAGCGGCAACTCGTGGTAGACGTACAGCAAGGTAGTCAACGTGACCTAAATAGAATAGATTTTCCCTTGTGTCTGAATTCTTTGGCAGTCGGCGTCTTAAAAGTGTATATTCTTATTTGTTTTCTTACTCATAGGTTACTTAACATTTATTCTGACTTTAAGATTTTATCTAAAGTCACTGAGACCTAAAAGAGCAAGTAAAATCTTTGAGTTGAAAAATTACTACTATTTATTATTAATAACTAGCTTTCCGCCCGCGGCTTCGCCCGCGTTATCGTTACATAATATAATGGCCAAATTACATTAAATCTTTATAAATTGTAGCCCATATAAGTTTCATCCTAATCCGTTCAGATGTTATTGCGTGAAAGAGTAGCAAACATACTCGTATATACATACTTACGAACTTTCGCATTTATAATAATACTATTAAAATTTGTGAGAATGTGTAAAGAGGCGTTCAACAGGCATCAACCTTTACAAAACCATTGCAAAATAGGTTTATGTCAGCAGTACATATAAGGTGTTGATGTGAACGCGTCTGTGCAGATATAAATAGAAAATGCGATTGGTCTTAGTAAGTGTTCTATAATACACACTTAAATGTAGGCCACCGCGACGGCAACAGTCACCTTGTCAATACCCCGAGATGTTAAGTAACTTAACAAATATCTGGCACCACTCCCACTCTATCTACCACTTGTACTAAGATTTGGCTCTCAACTAAGCAGAGTTAAGTGTGAGGAAGCCATCTAATAAGTTGCAATCTGATCTACAAATTTCCGGTATATATGACCATTACAGCAAAGTTTCTGCTGTGTGGTAAGCAAATCGAACTCCCGACATCCAATTACTAACTGACTTGCAGGGACGTACGCTTGCTGCTGTCACTGACGTCTGAAGATGTGCTTAGCTATGCTTTCTCAAGATTGTCAATATTCGATCGACCTTGTTTGAAGATATGATATGATATGATCTTCCTGCGGCGGTGTTCCCAAAGGGATATGACATCGGGGCCTTCAAGAAGAGAGCGTATTCCCATCTAAAAGGCAAGCAACGCATCGGTGACACCTCTGGTGTTGCATTTGTCCATGGGCGGAGGTGATCACTGTCCATCAGGTGACCTTCTAGCTCGTTTGCTCCCTATTACATAAAAAAAAAAATGTTATCTACTAAATTATAGGATATTTTAGCATATAAAACTTTTACGAGTAGGACAGTGTCTTTAACTAAGGCGACAACTTTTCCAAAACACGATATAGCATAATTTCACCGATAAAAAAAAACACAAAGAAGTACGTCGACGATTTTTTTATTTTACTCATACATTCATTATTAACATTTTGCACTTAAAAATAAATATATAGATAGGTCTTTGTATATTCTAGGTCGACAACTTTTAAAACTTTTTAATTTGTCTAATGTTGGGCGCCCCATTGGGCGGGCAGTGGAAGGCACCATACCACCACCACGCCCGGCGGCAGGCAATGGGTGGGTGGGAAGTACACCGTACTGACATGCCTGGGCCCTCTTAGCTTCCCGGTGGTTCCACCTGCCACCAGTTCTAAGCCCCCCCGCTACGACAAGGGGGGAGGGAGCCCTGCGGTAACCAGATCGAGCATAGTAGACTTCAGAGTCATATTCTGCAACACACATAAATAACAGTATTCGAAGTTTTAGATTTTTGATGCATGGTTTTTCTCGCTGAAAATACTTCTCAGTGCTTTTCTGTATTTAGATCATGATTCATGATTTTTAGCTCCATATCACGCCGGATGTCTAGTGTTATAATTTTTGACCTATGTCACGCACTGGCTGGCTGGCATTGTTATGACCAGCGCAATTTGAACGCACCGAGCTTCTGTATACATAAATTAGCTGAATCTGTTTGTATTGCTGTTTTCCACCTAGTTTAAAAAAGGAACGTCTTCGACTACTAAACAGACTGGTGAATAGAGTAGAGTGACAATCTTTCTCAAACAATATATCATGCATCAGCGCGACTGCTAAGTCTATAGAATAAGCAATTCCCGTGACAGTTGTAACTATGCAAACCATTTGACCATCCATACATAGCTTTACTTTGCTAGTAGTTTAATGTATGTTTGCTCATAACTGCAACATAACTCCGCGTCCCTCAAAGCTCAGGACCAGCGAATGCATGATGTTGGCCCATTTGTTATGTCTTTATGTCGCATGGTATGTCTGCATGAGCCACCAAACTGCATATTTCACTGTACTTTTTGTACGTTCTAGTGGCCTTGGACACAAAATTATATGTAAAGGTAGTAGTAGGTTACTTAGTTGCTTTAATTTTATTATCTCTATGTGGTGACAGAATATTTTTTTAACTATTTTTTGCGTGTGTGCTCCTAGTAAGGTGCTCCCTCACTTGGAGCATTCGCCTGTAATGCAACACTACAGAGTCGAGCATTACATCAGAGAAGGAGGAGAACCGAGCATTACAGTTTATAAGAATGACTGAATGAATCAACTGAAATGATTGAATTTATTAAGTTATGACGACCGACTTGGTGTAATGGTTAAGAAGTTGGCTACTACACCAGAGGTCGCGGGTTCGATCCCCGCACAGTACAAACATTTGTGTGCATGAACATGTCTGTTTGTACTGGTCTGGGTGTCTCCTATGTATAATAAGTATGTATTTACAAAAGAAAATGTATTTAAGTATGTTTATCCGTTGTCTAGTATCCCATAACACAAGCTTTAATTAGCTTACTTTGGGGCTAGATGGCGCTGTGTGGAATAATGTCCAGGGATATTTATTTATTTAAAACAGTGCTCAACTTGATGATATTAAATTGTGTTATATTATTTTGATAAAACTTCCCTGTAGTTTTGTAAGGCAGTATTGTAAGGTAATGCTCAAAATTGAATCTGAAATATACATTACAGGCGAATGTTCGTCATGTCAGAAAGGCAGTACTGCAATGTAATGGTCAAATAAAACCTGAAACGTTACATTACAGGAAAATGCTCCAGGTGAGGTGCTGATAGATTTGAGCAATATCTTGTACACACCAGAACATCGAGAATTCTCTGTTTTAAATTAACTTTATTTATACATCGAAATGTTTTGATACAACTTAATCTATTATATATTATATTATTAGTTTAACGACACGATTGGCGCAGTGCGCTGTGACACGGTTTTTCACCTCGATTTCCGTAGTGTCCCGGGTTCGATACCCGGTCGGGTCAATTCAGGAAACGATCTTTTCTGAATTGACTCGGGTCTGGGTGTGTTTGGAGACGCCCCTGGCTTATTTCCTTGTGTGGTACCTCGTAACACAGGGATATTAATCTCTACTTCGAGACCATTACAAGAGGTGTGTTGTCTGGCGCATAAAAAAAAAAATTTTTAAAACCAAACAAGAAAGTTACATTTACAAGGATTTTTTTAGAAAACTGATCATTTGCACACCTTTCGCAAAAAACGTTACATCACGATGAAAATAAATAATGATCAAGCAAATACTTCACTCTATACCGACTTTTAAATATTTCAAAGTATGTGACAGCTTTATTTTTTAGTGCTTAAGAGGTTTTGCATAAAAACTGCCTAAAAACGATGCCTTTGTGCAATTTTAGTGGGTCATGAATAACATCATTGTCTAGAAGTATCTAAACTAGCATAACCAACATTGAAAACTTACAAAATACGCAACTAAACGTGCTCTGCTTAACCTTTGAAAGCTTCGTTTGCCTTCAAATCTTAGAATATCATTTTTCACGCCTCGTGTGTCTGCAACGAACATACCCGTTGTCTCGAAACCCGAAAAGGGAGGGCCTCGGCGGTATGCGTGATAAATCTCATCATAATTTTGTTTGTCTACTACATTCACTACGTAGAATCTGTTCCAAATATACCTAATACACTGTTATACACTGCTTGCTTATACTCATTTGCACTCATATATTCATAGGCAGATAGCCTACATCTAAATTTTAAACGATTCGATGTTTTCAGTGAAAAGCTAACAAATACTGGCTTATTTAAAATAAGCATAAAAGGTTACACCTCAGTTTGGTAACTCACCGCGTAGCTCACCTGGCGATGAGCTACGCTGTGACTTTAATCCTTCAGGGAAAGATTATGGTGAATGAGAAAATCCTTATTTCTGATTCGATCACGTACCGAAATATCGATCCTAGTCTCCAGCACGTTGAGTGACCCCAAGCTTTCTTAGAAAGTTAAAGTCAGAAAAATAAATACTTAATGATGAGTGTAGATGTACCTACGGCTATCTGCGGCCCCATCCCAACCCACGCAATAAACTTAATAAATTAACTTTTATTTTGAGGAATCATTCTAATCGTCATACTTTATTTTACAAATACATGAATTGTCATTTTAATAGGCTTTTAACCGGAGTAAATTTTTAAATTTTAGAATTGGGCAATGCCTTTCTTCTATACAAAGATATAATATAATCTAGAAAAATTCGACCTGATCGTAGGGCTCAAGCGGGACACGAACCCGCGTCTTCCACAATCCGGGCTGCTCTTACAACTAAGCTACCGAGGCCGTTATCAGACCTGGCGAATTTATCTAGTGTATTTTACGTTGTAAGCCAACGTTGTTTCATCTATGTTATAAGGCAAGCGCCTTTAACACCCGAAATAAATGTTATTGCAAATATTTGACTGTCGATTAAGATGAAACTTGCTATAGGACAAGTTAATTTTTATTTCCAGCATTAAAAAAATGTCTTTAAACCTTTTAAAGCTTTCTAATCCTCGTAAATTTAGGATAGGAGTAGACCTCCTGCGGGTGCAGTTAATAAAAAAGTATCATAACATAAACATATCATACAATGCTCACAACTATTCCAAATTAGCAAATGCAACTGGTAAGTTGACTGTTTGCCATCATGGTGGCAACAAAAAAGTAGGCACAGACGTACGAGTACCATCTTCCCATTCCCGTAACTTACTCGTAATAAATAAATTTGCTCCACATTCAAGTCTGTAATAAATGTGTCAGGAGCACAAAACATATCAAATTTTATCTCCATTACCATACAGCATGAGTGGAATTCTTAAAATGGCGGCGCCCGTATCCGGTTGACACGATTAGGCGGGAAACAGACCGGAAATTGCAAAACCGCGCAGGCTGAGAGGAGGGGAAGCCACAGATTATATTTATAAGCGAAGCTTTGGATGTAATAAATCAAATTCGAGGTTGTGATGCGACAACTGGCACCGTCTCCAGACAGCTGCGGGAATATTAAAGTAGTTTCTGGTAAAGCTGTGTGTGTTTGGAAGCAATTTAGTATACCAGGTGTTCCCCCACGATTAAGGGGTACAAAGATGGTTCAATGCTTGTTCTATGAAAGAAATTCAAAAATTATGTCATGTCTTGATTAGCAGGACTACGTCATATAACCAAAAAAAACAGTAATTAGGTTTTATAACTGTCACACTGCTGGGTTAAGGTCTCTATCATTAAAGTTAAGCGCCACATTTTATGAGTATTGGCCTGAAAGCAAAACAATCTTGTGATAAATTAGATGACAGATCATTTATAGCAAATTATTCTATCATTATGTTGTAAAAATTAAACAACTTAACAAATGTTATAAAGTCTTATGCAAAAAATGGAAATTTTGATGACAATTCCTTACTAAATTTTGACAAAATGTTGGTGGTTACTTTTCGCTCTACGGCGACGATATTTGCCTAGTTGTTATTTAAACTAATATAATAAACAGGAAAGATTTGATTGTTTGCCTGTTTGTATTGAATAGGCTTCATCCTACTGATCCAATCGTGAAAATTATTTTACTAACAGAGAGCTAAATTATACAGAAGTGTTCGGCTATATTTTGTTATAATTGAACAAAAAATCCAGTGAAAAATAATAGTAAATGTAAATCAAGTCGGAGAAAAGCGGGCAAAATGGACACCAGCTGACAAACATTTGACAGAACGAAGTCGGCGACCCAGGCGACCTTGTTAAAAGCAGTTTCATATGTATCTTGATAATTGTAATAATTAACTCGTAATCAATAGTCGTAGTAGTAATTCAAGTTTAATTACTACTACGACTTAATTATTACAACGTTTATTTTTTAAACAAACTGTTGTCAGCTCATATTAAGTACATAATTTACAAGCGATCGCTGTAATGCAATGATTTGGATTATTAATAATTTTTATCGGAGAGAATGAACTGAACCGTTGATATACCTATGTGGTAATTAGATTAGTAAGTACACAGGTACCATAAGATTATAATCATTTAACTTCAGAGATCTGGAAGTGGCTTAAGCACCCAACTCAGATCGTGCACCGTGTGGTCCCGAGTTCAAATCCGGCCAGAATCACCCTTTTGTTCATTGTAAAGTTTTCGGCTAACTCTCCGGTAATGGAAAACACCGTTAATAAACCAAGTTAACACTGCTAACGATGGAAGGCTCACCACCTACCACGTTGGGTGGTATGAGAATACCATTGGTGAAATGTGCGCTTCTGAGTGTTTCGTTTACCACGACGGCTAAAGTCACTTTCCTTTGGCTACCCTGTTCGGGAAATTACCTGGATTGTACATTTACAGTAATTTTCCTAAAATATTATGGGTTAGGCTCAGAAATTAACTTCTCGAGTTGAGCTCCGTAAAATTAAAGCCTTTGTCTCTCTCAGTTCCGATTACCCGTCCCGAAACAACTAATTAAGTTTCTTTTTAATCAGTTTAAAAGTGAAAACTTCACTTTTAATGTTCCTTTGTGCCCTGTTAATAAAATGACATCCAAGTGGTTAATTTTATCCTGAATGAACTTTAACTAATTTTATCCGAATACGGGCGGAATGATAACCACCCATAACGCCCTTTACTGAGATTCTCTCTTGGGTTAACACAGAAGATCACAAAGTAGGTATTCGTCGGAAATTTCAGAATCACGCGACAAAAATCGTATTATGTCCTAAACATTGTACTAATCTTTATATTTCAACAATATTTAAGGGATTGAGTGAGGTTGTGAAGTTAACATGATGGAGCTTAGATTTTCTTTTTTTGTTTTTGTCTACTTTTGTTATTTCGTCCTTTATCTCATAGAGGTTTTATTTTGTAGACGTTAAACAAGAAACTCTTAAAGTGTAACCTATAAATATCAAAGGTGTGTTTCAAAACAAGAGAGATTTATGAGTAAATTCATAGACTTCATATTCATAGACTAGATTATCTTTCTTCAAGTCATTTCAGATAAACTGACATTGAAGCACCGAAAAAAATTTTGAAATCGACGCCCGTATTTCAGACACGCTGATATGATAATATTATAGCATTATTCACCCCGCGATTTACAAGATTTATTCAAAACACACATAAAGTGAGTTCAATATTCGAATGTTCTCAGAAATACCATTCTGTAAAATATTATATATTCTTGTTATGTCTGTCTATGCCTATTTCAGTAATTTGATAGTTTTGTCAAACAACACTACTGATAAAAGTGTATTAAATGCAAATGCGTTTAGTGAAACATTCAACTGTTTTTCAGCAAGTTTTGTTAAATAAGTATTGCCCTCTCAATTTTTTTCACTTAAATAGTTTTTTACTAGCAAATTAATATAGTTAATATCACCTAAAATTTAATAAATACATTTCTTTAAACAGAGGAGAAAGACGTTCAAGTAAACAAACTACTCTAATAAAATAAAACTGCAAGGTTTTGAAGTGAACGGTAAAATTTTTGTTAGGGCAAATTTCACTGCGCTCTCTCACTTTGTTGATTTTATTGATGTGAAGCGACCACATGGTTGACGTCGATGCTTGCACAAAATAAAGAGTTTACGGAAAGACCGCTCACGCCTTTTTCCTAAACTTGCGTGACCGCCCAGGGTTACTACTATATTCGCTCTGAATTTTTAAAATGAAGTAGGTAGGTTCATCATCGTCAAATTGAACAAAAACAAAAACACTCGCGACAGTGCGATTGGCCGCGACACTGATGCTCGCCGGTATCGCCTGTAAACTCACTGTGTGTGTGCGTGATCAAAATGGCCGGTTTGTTCTAAGTGAACTATCTGTCAGAGGCACCGCGTCGCATGCGTAATTTGTGATGCTTGCCTAGAAGATGTGATAAACACATACTAATACTTTATTGAGGTCTTTTAAAAATACTCGTTATACGACATTCAAAACCGAATTATTTTTATCTAATGCTAACCCAACTTAAGCATTGTTATTCTTTTCTTAACAATAACATGATACAAAACAGCGTTATCCCTTCTTGGAATGCGACAAACATTTCCCAGGCTTACAGACCAAACGATGGAAATATAAAGGTTGAGTTTAATGACTCCTTGCTCAAGCCGCAATGAAATCATGGCCATTACCAAACTCCAATTTCATGAAGTAATATTTCATTCCAATTAATTAAAGACATAACTTTGAGCTTCGAGCCTTCCATCAATTACCAATTAGATTGAGATTACAGTGAAAACTAATAACACTCAAGTCGAGGAGACGTCTGTCGTTTTGGGGCTCGCGCGATAGACACCCCTTTAAGTTGCTGTAAGTGGCTAGCTATAGCGTGGTGAAAACGCCAACTTGTGAACAGGGGCCATCTTTGAAAACTATGTTTCAGTTTACCATCACTGAACAGCTTCCGTCATTAAACAGCAATCGTTGCGTTTTTGTAGAATCTCCTGGAAAACCCTGTCCTACGTCTGTGGTAGAGTCATCTATGTTATATCCATGCTAATATAATAAAAAAGAAAGATTTGTTTGTTTGTTTGTATTGAATACCTAGGCTCCGGAACTACTGAACCCAGTTTAATAATTCTTTCACCAATATAAAGCTGAAGCTATATTGTTTGGTGCTGATGTTGTTCATGACAAAGTTTTCCAACTCGCAGCCCCCTTGCGGCTAATATGCCTTCGCCGATAATCAGGATTCAGTTGATTTTAATATTGAAAACCTGCGAAAGAAGCCGTAAATATTTATTCTGTTGTCTTTGTTCAAGCTCTGAATTACATACCAATTTTTGTTATTTTATAAATTATGTTTTAAGCAGTAAAATTAATCATAAATTTAAATTCTTTGTTTCTTTCACCTCCTAAAACTGGAGCAGAACGGAAACAAAATGGGCATTTTTAAAATGTTTGGTTAAGTTTTTGCAACTTTACTTAAATGTTTTGGTAAACAAAAAGATTTAAGTAAAGTATAAAAGACGTACGTAAAAACCACTTAAAGTAAGCACTAATTATTTAATAGCCCAACACACATTGAAATCTATGGAGGTAAACGGTGATCAATCCGCACTCAAAGTTTTGCTGCGTCTTTTCTGGTCCGCACCGCTAGGGAGTGGAACACTCTCCCTGCGTCTGTGTTTCCGGATACTCACAAGGAACCTCGGTATTTATAGCCCAGCACATTGAAATCCATGGAGGTACCCATTGAGTGTCTGTTGTACAGATGAGTGTATATTGAAAACGTATGGCGCGCTTGTAAAACCAGTTTTATTGTGGCGCGCGACGGGACGGTGAGCAATCCGCACTCAACGGTTTGCTGCGTCTTTTCTGGTCCGCACCGCTAGGGAGTGGAACGCTCTCCCTGCGACTGTGTTTCCGGATACTCACAAGGAACCTCGGTATTTATAGTCCAACACATTGAGTGTCTGTTGTACACATGGGTGTACATTGAAAACGTATGACGCGCTACGTGAAAACCAGTTCTATAGTGGCGTGCGACAGGACGGTGAGCAATCCACACTCAACGGTTTGCTGCGTCTTTTCTGGTCCGCACCGTTAGGGAGTGAAACGCTCCCCCTGCGTCTGTGTTTCCAGATACTCAAAAGGAACCTCGGTATCTTGAAGGCTAGAGTAAATAGACGATTTCTGAGTAAGTGTGTACCTACCACCGTCGGCCTCGTCATCGCTTAAGACCAGACACACCGAGACAGAAGCCAAACGCAAACCCATTTTAAAAAAAAAGGAGCCTCGAATAATAACATTTCTAGAGTGTCTGATTTCTAGGTAATCAAAGGCAGTTTTGAATAAACGTCAAAACTACCAGTCTGCTTTAAAGATATCAATTACCAAATTAGTGATTGTTTACTTTTTATTGCGGAGTAGTTAAACATAATTTGTTATTTTACTTTTTATTTCATTTGCAACTCGCTACCTATTGTAAACATTAAAAATATGTGTCTCTTGTGAATTGAAACCCGTGTTATGTTACAAACGTGTAATTAGCTTCGAGCCTACTTTACTGTTAATTACGTGCTGGTGGTGGTTAAGTCTAATCTTAGATCTCTATCAGTAATACAAATAATTATTAGTTACAATGCGTCGTGCTTTTGATTATTTCAATAAGCATTATATATTTTTCGGTTTTTTTTACTTTCATATTTTGGTAACTAAATTCTACTAAACTTTCAATACAGACCGGACTGTTGGTGATCATGCCTTTAGCACCGGAGGTCGTGGGTTCGGTCCCCACTGATAACAAACATTCATGTGACGAACATTTCTTGTTAACAATATGAGTATGTATTTAGAAATATCTAAGTCTGTTTATCAGTCTCTGACACCCATAGTAAAAGCTCTGCTTAGTTTGGGGTCAAATGATTTTGGTGGAATTTGTACCGGATATTAAAATGTATTTTTAATAAGTTAGTTTTTAAGCTTTACGGAGTGATTGGAGTGTTTCAATTCAAACAAACGCGTGTATAATAGGTTCTCCGTAAAAACACTCACACAACGCCACATGTTTGAATTCAGTGCGGGCCAACATGTAAGTTTGTTTTTAAATTATAAACAGCAACAAATTCAAGTTGTTACGATGAATAAAAAGATATTAAAAGTTCGAGGATCACTTTGTAGACTTGTCAGACTTGCACAAGCAGAACAATTTCTCCACTTTAATGATGAGTCGAGAACCTAGAGATACTTATTAGCACCTTAACTTTATGGACCTATGAGCAGAATAAAACAGGATACGGCAACTGGAAGTGCAGACCTAGAGAAAATGGCAAAAGGCTGCTGCATGTATGATATTATGCAGGATATTATTTGGTTAACCTAGTATATAAACCTACCTAAATACCCTACCTAAAATATACCGCATTATTTATGAACAAAAACTTAAAACTGTCTTACTCTTACTACGTAACTTTCACTATTGTATTGAAGACATTGTTAATGTTAGTTTTAATGAATATAGGGAAAAGTTAGAAATTATGATTTTTGTTTAAGTTTGTAAGCATAATTTTATTAGGAAAATATATGAAAAACTTATAAAACTATGTTTATTTCTCCACCAGTTTTTATTTTGTATATCTTATACACTCAAACACCACTACTTGCATGCAAAAAAAAATAAGCATTATGAAAACTATCAATATTTAGTACTTAAGTATTTCACGTTTTTTTTCTCGCGAACCCAGTGGTGAAGTAATTCGCATCTCTATTATGCAACTCTCACTCGAGCCTGTCATGTCAAACAAGCGAAGCGCGTTCAGAGTGTTGGGCAAAGTTCACTGACGTCATCGAATAACCTACTCTACTTTGCATTTTATTAACTAAACAGAAGTTACGAAATAAACCAATATTTACTTATCAATTTCCAAGTTTGAACCTAAGAACTGTGCTCGGATACTTTATAAACATTCCTCACAATATAAATGGGTTTGATATGAAAATCAGTATTTCTTTGGCAGTAGGTACTAATATATATTATTCTGTTTTTAAAATTTAAAACTGCAAATGATTCATATCATCCTCCGTTCTATCAATGTTACCAAAAAAAGACGATATAGAGAAATAAAACTTAAATACCAAATTTTACTGGCGTTATCAGTATAACGCCAGTAAAATTTGGTTTAATTAACCCAGTGGTTAACCCTGTTATAAGAGAGATAATTCCAAATAAAAATATTTTTTGTATGATAGAAATATTACAGGTTACAGGTCGTATTATTAAAACGCGAGACAAAATTATTATCAATACGCAATAACATACGAGTACACAAGCCGTTTCAGCCGTTGCCGGTTATAAACGGGACCACTAGTGTCTCAAATTTTAGAATTAAGAATAATCTTTCATAGAGCATAAAACACTCAAACTACTCCCCAACAAAAACCACTGAACTGTCCTATTTAATACCGGGTAAAGACAAATGACGTGTTTCGCTCCGGGAAAACTACCGTTAATCCGGGCCGGGACACGGAAACGCTTTTCAGTCGCAAAAACCGGTTCAGCGTCTCCGGTCATTAGTTCTTTTGTTTCTGACAGTTGCATCCCTTATAGCCGGGAGAACTTAAATAAATGGTCCTTCGTCGGCAAATTACTTCACCATAGGGATCAAGTAACTTAAGCTACTTAACAAGGACTTAGGTACTAATCCGGTTATCGGGTTACTCGTGACGGGCTAACCCACTTGTTTGCTTTACCTGGAAGAATGATAATAGAGTAAAGTTTCTAATGGAAACTTACCTGGGGCCTTATTAAAATCCCTCTTAACTTGTCAAGTTCATTCTCTAAACTGAGCGTAGCGAGCAATTTCGTAATATGACCTCTCGTTTCCAGCCAGTCAGCGGTTACCTGGCACTATCGCATCTTCTAGTCTGGATATTTTCTGACGAAATTGCTCGTTACCCTCATTTTAGGGAATTAACTTGACTGGATTTAAAATCGGATAACAATCCTTCATTTTATTTTAAGCAAACGAGCTGGAAAGTCACCTGATAGAAAGTGCCCATGGACAACTGTAACACCAGAGGTGTCACCGATGCGTTGCTTGCATTTTAAATGGGATTAAGCTCTCTTCTTGAAGGCTCCGATGTCATATTCCTTTGGAAATACCGACGCAGGAAGATCATTCCATATCTTGGATGTACGCGGAAGAAATTGACGCGAAAAACGTACGGTTGTTGCGCGCCACCCATCCAGGTGATGAGCATGGAATTTCGACCTATGACGTGTCGTGGGATGATGAAATTCAGCGGCAGGTATAAGATCATGCAATTCTTCTGAGCACGCCCCATTGAAAAGACGGTAGAAAACGTAGAGAGATGCAACGTCTATCCGTAGGGCCAAAGGATCTAAGCGGTTGGAAATCACAGGGTTCTTGACAGTTCGAGCGACTCTCGACTGTATACACGGTCAAGAGTATGGAGAAGATACTGAGGTGCTACAGCCCAAAGATGGCAGCAGTACTTCATGTGAGGCCTTACTTGTGCCTTTTAAAGTTTAAGGCGCTGAGACGACAAGAAATACTGCTTTGCTTTGATTAGCGCGCCAGTTTTTTTGGAAGCCAATTTGGCTTTAACCTCCAGATGACTGCGGAACTGTACATCACCCGGAACGTCAAAGATTCCGATGCTAGGCCTGATACTCAAGGGAGTGCTCTCAAACTAGGGACATGCGACAAATGGAGCTTTTTTCGCGGTAAATGCACAGAGTTTTGTCTTACCGGGGTTGAAACATATTGGGGTCGCGAAGGGGGGCCTGCGTGTGTTTCGGTTTGCGATCCCGAGGAAGACGGTAACGCGTGTCTTCGGACACAGTAGTCTGTGTTATCGTGCACTGGAGTTGAGCTTGCTCCTCCCGAGGCTGGCTGCCAGGCGGCCTTGCGCGCCGAAGAATTGCCTTGCGGTCCTGCGAGGAGTCTCTCCCTCGTTGGGGATCCCGGGTCCCTTCCATTCTGCGCCGAAGATGACCACCGTCAGGTTTTAGTGGGTAGGGGTCCCTGTTTTCCCAGGAGTTCCGAGTCCCACATATTCCAGGTGTACCGAACCCAGGGCCTTGGGAATGCCTAAATACATTTCCTGACGCAAAAAATAAATAAAAAAAGACGATGTTATTTTGACCCCACTGTGAGACCTGTTCAAGGAATGCCGCGACTACAGACACAAGCTCTCATCGGTTCGCGTCAACTGCGGTCTTGGAGAGATTGCGTTGGCCAAAGTACAGTGCGTCCCCAGTGCTGTCATCCGCGTAACAATGAACCTTTTGCCACTATCGCAGCTTGACCGTTTACGATTCTAAAAATTCTTTATGGGTATTACGATGTCAGTTTTTTAGAGTTACTTCTGCAACTGAAAAGTGTTACCCCCGCACCCATAAACGCTGATAAAAGTTGAGGACCCCTAAAATTGATGCTGCCCTGTCACATGTCAATAGAAATGAAAGGGACAGCTATACATGTTAGGACTTCTCAGCTTTGATTGACGTTTGTGGATTCGGGCGTTAGACTGGTACTATTTGACAAATAAACAATGGTATGAAACGTCAAATGAGAGTTCGTAATATCAACACGTCGCGCAGAAGTTCTGCCAGTTTGCATGACGTAATGGTCAAGTGACTGGGAATAAGAGATCATCATACCAAAATGCCAGGACGTTCAATTCACTGACAAATACGAGCAAGCCTTAAGAGATCGTAATTTCGCCCCTGAGGGATCCCAAAGATCGGATGGTGGAAGTTTAACTTTTGTTTAAAAAGCCTATTACTACTAAAAAAAATATTTATTGATAGATTCAAATAATCCAAATCTATACAAATATTTTAAATAGGAAATATTTGTTTCTTTGTTTTGAATAGGCTCCGAAACTACTGGACTGATATTAAAAATTATTTCACCAATATAAATAAAGCTTCATTATCAGGGAGTGACATAGGCTATTCTTTTTTAAAATTAAGGCTATATTTTGAAGAGAAAGACTGTCTACACGGACGAAGCCGCTAACGGACAGCTAGTTAGCAATAAAGAGAACATTTAAACATAAAAAAAAATTCGTTTTATTTTTTTATCAAATTGTAATTGGCAAAGGTAAATGGGTATATTTTTTGATGCAGACTTTTAACAAATTGAATAGTTTCCCGAGAATCTAATCAAAAGTTACCGATATCAGGGTGATAAGCTTTGGCTACAATATTTACCAAAAAACAAAAACCAATTTTTTTTACACTACACGTCGGTGACAGTCAAGCACGCGGACCGCTTGATGGTAAGCGGTTACCACACCCTATATATGAACCCTGTCCAAATTCATTTATGGTGAAAACTTTTTCATTTTGTAAAACAAATCATGTGATCAAAAACTATTCAGGTGTATTTTATTATTAACGGTGTTTACAACTGTCTTTTACAAATAACGCTCATGTTCACGGCTGTCAAGCGACTTGGTGGGTAAAAAAAATTGACTTCATGAAACAACAAGCACAAAAGAACAAAAAATATTTGTTACTTATCTACTTGGTTAAGGTTAGATGTAACCACAATATGAGATATTTTTTCGGAGTCAGTGCATTAGCCACGGTCTTTACTCCTCTAATGCAAAGTTCTTGATTATCTAAAAGTCACAAATAACGCATGTGGCGCGGGCAGTGCAGACAGATCGCTCAGAACAAAGCGCCATTTTGATCACTCATACAGACAAAGTGAGTTTACAGGCGATACCGGTGAGAATCGGTCACGCGGCCAGTCGCACTGTCGCAAGTGTTTTTGTTTTTTCGAACTAATTTATTTTGAAAATTTAGAGCGTATATAGTAGTAACCCTAGGCGGTCAGGTAAGTTTAGGAAAAAGGCGCTAGATGTCCTTTTGTAAACTCTTTCTTTTGTGGCAAAGGTCAATATAAAAGTAAAAAAACATACCCTTAACATCGTTTTCGGTGGTTTTTTATACCTTAAGGCCAGGGGTTCTAACAACAAAACTGTTATCTAAATCGGTCGGAAATTCGAAATTAACTCACCTAAACTAATATTATAAAGATGTGTTCGTGAGTTTGTAAGTTTGAGGTAGGTAATCTCCAAAACTGCCAAACCGATTTCAAAAATTCTTTCATTGTTAAAAAGCTACATCATCCTGAAAAACGTTAGTGTCCGTATGAAAACTTTGAAAATATGTAACCCAAAGTGTTATAAAAATTAGTTCACGTGGGCGGAAAGCTGGTAGATAATATATTATTTTGAATCTAGCAAAGTATCCATACTTAACTTTCACTTGATATTATAATAACGAAGAAACATTTGGACAATAGACCTATTTTAAGGTTTCGAAAACTTTTACTTCCTTATATTTCAAAAGTTATTAGCCACCTTTTACCAGCAACAATTCAGATCCACTGTCTACACATTCTTTAATATAAAATCTCTGTAAAATAACGGCCTTTTAAATTTTCGTTTGCGAAAGTAAATATTTCGCGCAGCTCGTTTCCATTTGGGAAAGATCTCGATGGATGCTCCGACGGCAGAATTTATAGCTTTTGGATTTAAGTGATTTTTTATCCCACTTCGTTCTCTACGAAATTGAAGGATTTTGTGAAAGAAAAGAAAGGCAGTGACGCATTATTTTATTGTGAGAATCTGTTTCTGATTATTTTTTGATGCCTACAGATGGCCACACATTGAGTGTAACAAATTATAGTGTTAATACGAATCGTTGCATTGTAGTGAGTGTAGCTTGACCTGTGGTTGTGTGTGTGAAAGAAGTTGTGTATCTGGGGACTAGGTTCACGAGGTATGGAAGGCATGAGGATGATATTGATAGAAAAGTGAATATGTTAAATGGAGCGCTGCATGCCTTTATAAACAGCCAGAAGGTGTCGGAGAAGGCGCGACTGGCTGTTCATGCCGGGGTGTTCAGTGCCGACGCTTATGTACGGAAGCGAGAGTTGGGTATGGCAAAAGAAGGATGAAAGTAGGATAAATGCAGTGGAAATGAGAGCATTGCGAAGTTTGGCAGGAGTGACATTGAGTGATAAAGTAAGGAATAGCATAATAAGAGAGCAATGTGGTGTGAAAGAAGATGTTGTTACAAAAAAACAAATTTGCAAGGCGAGGGTGGATGGAGCTGTTGAAAGGGGAAGGCCTAGACGGATGTACTTAGGACAAGTCCAAGACGTGTTCAGTAAAGGTCAGGAGTACCCATAATCGACGAGCATGTATGAAAGGATTAATCAGAGTGGAAGAAGCGCAAGAGGTGTGTCAGGACCGTAGCAAGTGGAAAGATGTGGTCTCTGCCTACCCCGTTGGGAAAAAGGCGTGATGGTAAGTATGTATGTATGTGTATACCTACTAATGTATAATTTGCATGCGCATAAGCCTAACGTTCTGACCTTATCTCTTTGTGATTTAAATTACAAAGAGATAAGGTTTATTTACGTATGTGCACAAAAAATTATTTCTATAGTTAGTTGAAAGTCACTAGTTCTAAATTTGCTTTCCTAGACTTTATCATGATATAACTTTTATTGAATTCAATATTTATGGGAAAATACATTAAGTCCTCTGCTAAAACAGCTGCGAGCACAGCTGCTACAGTTGTATAAAGCACAGATGAGGCCGTGTATGGAGTACTGCTGCCACCTCTGGGGCGGATCAGCTAAGTATCAGCTAGCTGCTCTGGACTCAGTTGAACCACGTGCCGTAAGGCTCATTGGTGACCAGGCGTCCACTGTCGGGCTGCAGGATCTTGAACACCGGCGCAAGGTTGTCAGCCTCTTGATTTTTTATAAAACCTATTACGAAGAGTGTGCGAGCGAGCTGCACGAGTTGGTTCCGCCGGCACCTTTTCACCATCATTATCATCAGAGCGGTCTTTCCCGGTTGTGAACCCACACTGGTGTGTGAGGTCCCAGGGTCCGACCACCGAAGCACGAAACGCACAATGGCTTTCCACCCTCACGTTTTGGATATTCCAGCTATCCACACGAAGTGGTTCGCTGATTCTTTTATAATGAGAACAGCAAAGGTGTGGAACTCGCCGCCCGCGTTTGTTTTTCCGAAAGAATACAACCTGGGTCACTGTAAGACAAGAGTGAATAAGCATTTACTGGGCGGCCATGTACCATCATAGACCATATTACCACTCACCACCAGGTGCGATTGTGGTCGAATAACTGCCAAGTCAATAATAAAAAAAAAATGTTGTAAACACTCACATTTAATTTTAATTAATTTTACTTCAGTGTAATCGATTATTTGAACCAGTTTTATTATTTTATAACGATAGAATAGAATAGAATAAAATATTTATTTATTTGCTGAAAACATAGTATAACTATAGATCTTAAAATTAGAAAGGTTCACGCATGTTTTATCGATCTGTCGATGTGCAAATAGTGTCGTCATGCTTTTATATTACTTATTTAGTATTTCACAATTCTAATTAAAGCAATGTTACTAAGAAAAACACAATAATAATAAATCTCAATGTCAATATCCAAACAATCGCAAAACCAATCAAAAACAATACTTTTTTTACCCAAACCCAGTTTAGTCAATATGGTAGCCGTGGTGAAGAAGGCATAACACATCAATTGTAGCGATGTGTTGTTTTTATTATGAAGATTTTACCCAGCAGTAGTACCGCAATAAGCTAATTACTTGACCTACCTACCTGCTGTTTTCATGGTCAAGGAATAAATATAAGTAGGTTGTCTTAAGTACTTTTACTTCTATATGAATGAAAATATTTTTTACTATTTACTTAACTTTACTCAGAATAACTATTCGGCTTTCAAGTAATCATTTATAGATGACGCAAACTCCTTCGGCGATGTAGGCGTTAAGCCGACACGTACCCAGCTCGGGTGTGTGGTGTCGGATCCTCCGTAATGTGACAGCTAGGGAATAGTTAGTACAAATTTGAGACGGGTAGCACCTGAAATAAACTAAAGTACATGTACTCGTACGTAGTCATTGTCTACTTTATTCTTATTAATATAATATAATAAACACTTCTTGATAAAGCTTGTATATTCAGAAAATTAATAGTAATTATTTACAGGTTTTTTTGATCTGATTCAATTATTTCGATACATTTTAAGAAGGCATTTCAGGGACGATAACATTTTGACATTTATAAACAAATCAAAATTAGTGGTAAATCAGTAACCAGAATAACACAGGTGGTTGCACCTGTGTTTTTCTGGTTCATTAGATTCATCTCAATCTGTTTCACCCAACACTGATTAAAATTCATATTTCTGCTGGTTCCGCAGAGCCAGTTCATTCATCTCTGCAAATTTATTGCTACTCTCAGCTCCAAAACCCAGCGCACTCATTCTGCTCCTTGCATAATGCCAAATAATTATAATTTCACAACGCCAGCGGAAATATCGCCGGAATATTTCATAAGGTTCCAGAGATTGCGATAAATTACACAGATTACTCTCAGATTGACCTTATTTACATCGAACAACATTCAGATTCATGCCGGGATCTGCCAACAAACAACTTTAAATTGCGGTTTTAGAATGACTTATAAAGTTCTGAGACGGAAAGCTGGTCGAATACAAATTTGTATTACATTAGCTTAGCATTATCCATTCATTATTTACTAATGCAACTTTGTATACAATCCAAATAATGCTTTCCACTTATTGACCAGTTATTGCCAAAAATAGCAGTTTGATGTGTCTTCGAATACTCGAAGGTTTAGAATGATTTTGGTGGTGACGCATTTTTTAAACTCAATTTGTTTTTCCTTCCAGAATATCAAGATGGAGTTATAAAGAACAAGTTCAAATCATATTAAAGTAGACACTCAAACAAAATGCTGCATAGAACATCATCATCACGGCGCCGAAGAGCGTCAAGGAGCGCGGCCACATCTCCACAGGCAAGGTCACCGAGAGCCTCCGTACAAACTTCTAGAAGAGCCTCGCTCGCAACTACAGAGACTGATGACGAAATCGAGCCGTCACCACCTCCACAAAGGAGCCCACGAGCTAGCCTCGCTCCCGACGCAGCTCTAGATATATACCATCGAAGTCCACGACACTCCCTAGTCCCAGAAATCAGATCAGCTAGGAACTCCATAACACCAGACACCGCAGTAAATTCTAGAAACACATTAGCGCCAAATAGAAACAATTTACAAGTGGACTTATCCTACGGGTCCAGATTAAGTTTGAATCCTCAAGACTTTAACAGAAGTCCAAGAAACAGTATTACTCCAGATATGACAGCGAGGAGTCCGAGGAGAAGTTTGGTGCCAGAAGGGACATCGTGGAACCAGCCGAGGAATTCGCTAGTGCCAGATGTTGGGAGAAGCCCTCGACATTCTGTGGCAAGCATACAGATAGACCCTGCCAGAAGCCATAAAGACCTAGGACCTAGTCCGAGGACGAGCCCTAGAGGAAGTATAGAGGCGCCATTAAAATCTAAAGACTTACCAGAAATGAATAGAAGTCCTAGAGGATCGTTGATTCCTGACTGTCAGAGAAGTCCCAGAGGTAGTATTGCGCCCTCAGAGAGAAGTGCTAGGGGTAGCTTGGTGGCAGGAGAGATAGACGTTTCGAAAATTAGTCCAAGGGGGAGTCTAACGCTAACGTTTCAGGAGCCCTTAGTTTCAAGAGAAAGGCGAGCTAGTGAAGATAGTCAAGCTGCAGGTGAGTTATGATATTTTAAGTACTACCTACTTTTTTTTTAACTAACAATCTATTTTTTTTGGCTTTTTCGGTGCAATTACCGTAGTAGCTTTTCGCGTTGCCATCTTTTGTACTTACATTATAGTCATCTCTAAGCATATGTTTTTAGTTTACGACTCACACTTTAGAAAAATGAGTTCTTTCTTTGAAGAATCTATTCTTAGTAGGTAATGTTGAAGTTTGTTTAACTGGTGTTCAATGACAAAAATACTAGTACCGTTTTCTTCTTCTTCAGAACTGTACTTCTTGTAGAAAACCTCCGAAAACTCATAGAGAGGTTATTGTAACTTTGCCACTACAATCTTCATAATGGAGTGCTGTTTGGAAACAGTTATCATGTCCCAGAAATTATATAGCAGGAAATCCATAGATATAAAATGTAAAATCAAAAAAAAATATGTTCTTACAAGTATAGTACTTCCATAGGCTGCGGTAACCACTTACCATCAGGCGGTCCGCATGTTTTATTGTCACTGACGTTGTATATTAAAAATATATATTTTGTTATTTATTATGAATAAAAAAAACATGTTTTTTGCCTTCTAAGTTTAATCTCAACTTTTTAAGAATACATTTCGAAATAAGTTCATCTTTTTAATTTTTAAATCATATCTCAGGCACTCGAGGGCGGAGCGTGTCGCCCTACCGAGCGTCGCTGGGCGGGCGCCAAAGTGGCACTGGAGCCCTTTCCGATACGGGGTCAAGACGCGCCTCCAGCTCCGTCAGTCAGGTCAGTCATCGTCATTATTTACTGATTAAGAACTATTTTTTAATTCGTAGAAGGGTGACATTTTATTCTTGTTCTCATCACTCTTAGTCGTAGGTAAGGATATACGAGTATTCTAAGGTGTTACGTGCCGGCCTTACAAATGCCTATAATATAAATAAAATTTAATAAATACGAGTAAATATGCGCCAGACAACAAACCAATTTGTCGTGGTTTTGAAGTATGGATAAATGTACAACATTATAATCGGCATTAGCCTTTAGGATATTGATAGATACAACATTTTACATCAATAGTTTGGTATTTCCTATCACGTGAGTACGTGATTGCTAAACTGGTGTGCCAGCTACAGGCATGTGTATTTCGGGCTTTAACATTCATTCAACTCCCACCAACCCCCACCCTTCACCTGTCACTCATTATCTTTCTATTGTTGCCGGTCGAATCGTAAGCCGATCAAGTTCAATGTGGCAAGGAAATTATTGGCCGAACTCGCTCGTGCAGTCCGGACGTAATATTCGAGTGAGACGCATTCTGAATACGATATTGAATGACATATATATCCAAAACTATGTATTTGAATAGAGTGCAGTACTCCAGAGTTCAGACCGCAGTTCTGGTTTTTAAGAATTTCTATGACAACTTGAAACAGTTAAAATAGTATGTGTGACTTATTTTTCTGCACTATTTGCCTTATTTCCGATTTAGAAACACAATTTTTCCCAATTCTAGTTAGATTTGAACCTCAGTTCTTAACAAGTTTGTTAAGAACTGAGGTTACTTACTTCGAAAACGTATTTACATACATTTTTAGTCCCTAGGTAGGTAGGTAGGTAAAGAAACATACCGTTCGAAATTGATGTAGATTTTTTTGTATTCTACTAATAATATTTTACTGTGCAAAATTCATGATACCCATTCAGTTTACAACATACCATGTTGTGTCTACTTTTCGCCCTTCCAAAGTGTCACGAAACTCGGTAATTTTATACCCCTAATCTCACATATTCGAAAATACTTTGACGCAATATGACTTTCGTCGAGATTAATATAATCTTAATTAAATCAATATAATACAATACAATCTTAATTAAATAGAATAAGATTAATTAAATCTTTGAAATTCCGGGAAAACTATGTGTCACCTTGTATGAGTTTGACCATTCGAAGAGGCGATGGTGGAGATGATACCTAAGGGTATGATTTCTGAAGGAATGATTCTTGAAGGTATTTTTACTAAAGATATGACGCCTAAAGGCAAAATTCCGTCAGGTATGTTTCCTAAAGGTATGAATCAGCGGCCAGCAATCTTCAGTTGGTTTCGGAATCATACGCGTCTCTTAAGTCAGAATGGTGAACCATCAGTTAAAACTGAGATTCAGTTTAAGTGTCTAAGCACACTATGCCGAAGTGACGCGACCGAAGTTCCGCATGATTACGCCTGCAATGCTATTTGAATTACTGATGACACATTATGCCGAAATTACGTTGCGCTATAGCGTACAGCGTAACTTCGGTCGGGCGTGAGTTCAGCGGCCACTTATTTTGTAGAGCACACAATTATAGACTCTAAATACACACACAAAGTTGAGCAACTGAATTTCTGCGGCGTAAGATCGGCACTTAAGGTGTGTTATATCAGCCGAATATGTCGGAACGTAAAATCAGCAGCGGAACTTCGGTCGCGTACCTTCCGTATAGTGTGTTTAGATACTAAATGTCGGTTTTATTGTACGATGAGCATACAACTAAATTAGTATAGTTATGTAATTGTCATTATGTCTATTGTCTACCATGAGTTAACATCAATGACAGCCACTTTTGTATGGGATTTTGTTACTGCAGCGCCCCTAGTAATTATAAATGGAACCAAAGAAGGCATACCTATTTCTGAAGTTATCTATCGTAGTGATGTGACAGAAACTCATGGAAGACATATTGTTGAGGTAAAAAAAAATACAAAGGCAGTTTAGTTTTAACGCGCCAGGTAAAAATAACAATTTACTTTGTTTGTGGAATATTTATTAAACAAAGGACGAGCATCTGCCGGATTACCCTACAGCTTTTTAGAAGAGGCGTAAAATTAATCAACTTTTAATTACTTGCCTTCCTCGTTTATTATTAGCTGTAAAAGTATTAATACGATTTGAGTTAGTATTATGTTGCCAGCTAAGTGAGTCTGGCATGATCAGAATAAACCAGGCTCCCCATTGAGAGCCCGTGCCAAACTATCAGATGTAAGATAGATGGATAAATAGATAGATAAATATTTTATTTCTCATATAAAATTACATTCCAAAATTACATGGCAAATTGCAGGCATTCATATTGAGATCGTCGAAAAATATAAAAGTAATAGTTGGAAATAAAACTTAGAATTAAACAATGAGATAAAAAATATATAAAGAAAAAACACAATCCAATAGGTAATTAAGTACCTAAAATGTCACAAAAAAGAATAAAAATAACAAAGTACTTGATTACGATGTCAAAATAATTGAATTAAAACAATGTCAAAACCATAAAAATAAAAAAATGTCAAAACCATTAGAATAAAACAATGTCAAAATAATAATAAAACATAATAATTCTACATAAAATTTATAGAAAAATAAAATGTCACGGTAAAAAATGAGCAATAAAAGGAATTAAATGTCGTCGTGTTGTTCAATCCCCGGACGCCTCCTTATCTCAAAGAGTTGTTGAAATTTCAGCAATCTGCCAGGAGCGATGTTATGCGCTCGAGCCGAAAACTCCTTTTAACTTTCCCCCCACATTCCTCAAGTTATTACTCGAATTCCTTCACTATCCAATCCATACGCCTGTGGAATTCCTTGCCTTTGCCTATCAAGCTATCTCAATCCCTTCCTTAATTAAATCCCGTGTCAAAGCGTATTTCCTTTCACTGTGAGCTTCTGCTCCTCATGGTTATTTTGGTGTCTACTGTGCTGCGACGTCCTTGCCATAATAATTCTTTGTATGTGTGTATGATAAATGTATGTTTATTGTATTATGTATGTTTTTTTTTGTATATACAGATATATACATTTATTATATATGTAGTTATTTTATATGTATTTGTAGGTATATAATCTTGATTGATTGATGGATTTATTTATGTATATATATATTATATTGTTGTTTTTCTCATAGATTCATTTTCACTCCACACAAAGCTCATGCTTTAAAAAGTTCCCCTACCCAAAGGTTGCCTGGAAGAAATCGCTCTCTAGCGATAAGGCCGCCTAAATTGTACAAATTGCTTGTTTTATGTAATACAACTGTTTTTATTCCTTTTTTGTGCAATAAAGTATATCTATCTATCTATCTATCTGTCGTCTTATAATAGATTTCAAAAAGTTTTTCAATAAACTCTTTCATAGAGTAAAATGGGTTATCCAGTAAAAGGTTTCTCAGTCGACGCCCAATTACCAGACAGATCATTTTTAAACTTGGTGGGGAGACGCTTAAGTAGGGCCTATAACACGTGGGTTCTTCTCAGAGAGTGCCATGCAACGAGGTACTGCACCCCTAGCCAAGTGGCAAACGCTCGGAAACGAATCGAACTTCGCCTTCGCTAACGCTTTGTCGCAAACGCTAATAGATTGGTAGCCAAGATGAACGGAACGCGGCGAACGCTAGTTCTCTTCTAACTTGCTTTAAAAATAAGAATTTTGGCTATGGTTTCGCACGACGCCAGCCAGACGCAATGTCAAAGTCGAAGAGTTTGACGCAACGTATGTTCTAAGTTGTTGTTATTGAAATATTTTCAGTGTTTTTAAATCACTCTAAAGTGTATTTGTATTTGTGTGCAGCCCACAATGTTTTTAGAGCATGCATTATAAATAAATAAATAAATAAAAATTGGTTTATTCAAAAAATCGGTATGCATTGTAATAAAAAACTCACAAAATACTAAATTTCAAACAAAGAAAACACCAGCTGGTTGAAAAATCGCCATTTTGTTACGTTGGCATCAAGGGGCCGGCGTTCGCTAACTATCGTAGCGTTGAAACGCTTAGGGGGCGTAGTCGCTTATTATTTTATATTATTTTCCATACAAATCTTTGAGCGTTTTCGTTCAACGTTTGACACATGGCTATGACCAGCTCAGTGATTGCTTTGCATTACTGTGCTTGTCAGCCTTGAGTCTGGACCTCACGACCACTCTGGTGGAGTGAGGTCATCTTGACGTGCAATATAAAACAAAATCCATCGGTCTTCGCAAGTTTGATCATGTTTCAAATTCCGCTCTCAACTTAATTGGCTCCCAATACGTCTTCGCCGTGATCTTCACGTTCTTTCTTACTCTACTCTGTCCTGTTTGATCCGCGGTCACCGCCATATCTCCAACAACGTTACGAGTTTCGGCAATCTGCCATATGAGTTTATGCAGTTCACTGCTTCTGTCATTTCCTCTTCATTCCTCTGAATATTATTCTAAATCTTTTACTGTCCAATCTATTAGCCTATGGGATTCCTTGCCCTTCTTTATAAGGTCTTCCAAAACCCTACCTATTTTCAAATCACGAGTCAAAGCATATTTTCTATCACTTTGACTCATCTTCTTGTTGTTATTTAGGTGTCTACTGAATAATCCATACTAAACTTTATTTATGTTTATATAACTTTATTTATTGCTTGATTTTAAATGTATGTATATTTTTTTTTGTCGAATTGTTTTCATTTTTATTGTTTTACTGTTCATCTTGCACCACCGTAACTGTTTACTCTTATTAGTTTCTCAACCCGAAGGTTGACTGAAAGAGATCACTTCTACCGATAAGGCCGCCTCAATTATACTCATAGATTATGTAAACTTTATCTTGTAATGGTTATATTTGTGCAATTAATAATATCTTATCTTATCTTAATGTTTTATGTTGGAGAGCTTTAACAAAAAAGGACCAATCGCAGTTTGTACGGGCAGATAATCATATAAAATGCAATCAAGATTATAATGCAAATGCTTGCACTACTGCCTGTAGTGTCAAAGGTCGTGGGCACATAAACCAGCACTTGGTCGACAACAATCTTGTAGCTAACAATTATATTCGTTATGAGTCTGGGCGTCAGTGACTGACTGTTTAAGTATGTGTTGACCAGTTTTCAACTATAAGATAAGATAAGATACTCTTAATTATACAAAAAACAGTAAGTAAAACAATAAGTGAGAATTACAGATCACCTTGATGTACAATTTAGGCGGTCGTATTGCTAAAAGCAATCTCTTTCAGACGATCTACTACAGGCAGAGGAAAGATGACAGAAAAAAAAAATTAGGAGGATTTAAAAGTATTTTTACTTATAAATTTAACATTATTAAAACAATAAATATGAATAACATACATACTCGTAATACAATAACGAGTATTATAAAACCATTTACTATATACATGTTTTATACAATACAGAACATAGGTAATAAGAACAGTTGACGACACGGTTGGCGTAGTGCGCTGTAGCACGGTTTCTCGCCTCGATTTCCCTAGTGTCTCGGGTTCGATACCCGGTCGGGTCAATTCAGGAACCGATTTTTTCTGAATTGACTCGGGTCTGGGTGTGCTGGGAGACGCCCCTGGTTTATTTCCTTGTGTGGTACCTCGTAACAACATCGTTGAATGTATTGTTTAAATCATCATTATTTGAGAATATGAGATACATTTGCGTCGTGTTCAAATTTTTTTAAAGTACATGATTTTAGATGTTCTCGTATCGAACGGAGGACGCTAGTGTGGGGGCACTCGATGCGAATGATTACGAAAGGGCCACTCACCTTCTATCAATAAAGGGAATCGAACACCAATAGACTAGCCACTTTATTATTTTAGGATTTCAATGTTGCCCCAGGCCGAAGTAGAATTATCGGTTAGGTTGACCAGTTTGCGTAAAACAACACTGAGTGTAAGCTGTTCATTTTATTTTATATGTATATGAACGTTGATAAACTCAGATTGACTGTCAGAAATTGAACGTACTTTAGGTTGCCCGCCTTGTAGGCAGATCACATTGTACGAGTATTACTGAGTGTAGCCGCTTGCAGCTTATTTTTAATTCATCTATGTAAATGGAATGAAGTGGATGGAAACTAGAAAAATTCGACCTGATCCTAAGGCTCAAGCGGGACTCGAACTCGCGTCATCCACAATCCGCGTGGCTGCTCTTCCAACTCACTGCTCTAACAGATCTAGCAAATTTGTCTGTGATATTGTAGTGTATTTGATGTTGTAAGCTCGTGACAAGCTGCAGGAGTGCCGCCTTCGTTGGTATGGTCATGTTTCACGGAGATCGGCAAACTACGTGGGCAATAAGTGTCTGGCCATGCCGCCCCCGCCAGGTACTGGTAGAAGAGGTCGACCCAAGAAGCGCTGGCTCGACGTTGCCAAGGGTGACATGCGTGCCAACAGACTCACCACTGAGAATGCACAAGACCACGCGAAGTGGGCCAAGAAAATAAGAAAGGCGGACCCTGGGACAACACACACCAGTGGGAGTTCACAACCGGGATAGACCGCACGGATGATGATGATGATGATGATTTGACGGTGTAAGCTAACGTTGTTTTATCAGGGGGCATACTCACTAACACAATGACCGTAGTTTTGGTCAAACTAATGTGTCAAAAGAGCCAACAAAAATATGACATTCTTAAATATTAATTTGTACATACATACCATCACGACTTTATCCCAAACGGGGTAGTCAGAAGCAAGTGTCTGTGTCGTCATGGTGAACGAAACACTCAGAAGCCCACTTTTAACCAATGGTATTAGAAATTAATTTGTAAGTGGTGAATATCATATTAAAGATTTCAAAAATACGTGACGGTTGTATTAATTATCTTCGTTTCTATACTAATGTGTTAGTGAGTAGGCCCTCAGGTCGAATTTTTTGAGTTTTTATCGTAGGATGAAAAATAGAGATGGAATAAATGCATTGTTATGCTAAAAATCAATAAATTTAATATCCAGGACAAATTACACAAATATCATCTGAAACTGAGCAGAGCTTGTACTATGGGTGTCAGAGGCTGATAAACATACTTAAATATGTCTAAATACATACTTACGAGGGTCATTCAATAAATACTTAGGCTACAAAAAGTAAACGAAAATTTTGGAATAGTGGCAATTTATTTTTCAACATAGTCTCCTTTTAATTCGATACACTTAGCCCAGCGATGCTCCAACTTTTTTAACCCGTCCGAAAAATAGTTTTTGTCAAACTCTGCAAAATAGGCCTCCGTGGCGGCGATGACCTCCTCATTTGATCCATATCTATTCCCGGCGAGTGATTTTTTCAGATTAGGAAACAGAAAGAAGTCACAAGGGGCCAAATCTGGAGAATACGGTGGATGGGGCAGCAATTCGTAGCGTAATTCGACCAATTTGGCCATGGCAACGGCAGACGTGTGAACCGGTGCGTTGTCGTGGTGAAACAGCACTTTTTTCTTCGCCAGGTGGGGTCTTTTTTCTTTAATTCGGCGTCGAATCGGCCCAATAAATCGGCATAGTAAAGCTCTGTAATTGTTTTACCCTTCTCGATGTAGATCACACCTTGTGAATCCCAGAAAACGGTGGCCATAACTTTTCCGGCCGATTTTACAGTTTTCGCCTTCTTTGGAGCACGTTCCCCGGTCTGGATCCATTGTTTTGATTGCTCCTTGGTCTCTGGTGTGTACCAGTGTATCCAAGTTTCATCGACGGTCACAAAAGGACGCAAAAACTCCGCTGGATTCCGCTTAAACAGCGCCAAACACGTCTCCGATGTGGTCTCACGGTTGCGCTTGTTTTCCGGTGTGAGTAAACGCGGCACCCATCGCGCCGACAGCTTTCTCATTTCGAGTTCCTCGTGAAGAATATGATGCACTGTTCCTTCTGAAATGGCTACAGTCTCAGCTAGCTCCCGAACCTTCAATCGGCGATCTGCCAATACGAGATCATGGATTTTTTTAATGTTTTCCTCCGTAGCAGCTGTTTTCGGTGCACCTGGACGTGGTTCATCAAAAACCGACGTACGGCCACGTGCAAACTCGTTGAACCAATTCTTGACGGTGGCCATCGATGGAGAAGAGTCACCGTACACAGCATCCAAGCGCTCTTTGATTTCGATGCGCGTTTTCCCTTCCAAAAATAGTAATCGAATCACCGAACGATATTGCTCTTTTTCCATTTTTGTAAAACCGATCGACACGTTCGCTTCCATAAGTTGTCAAATTAAAACAAATGAAGGGATTGGAATGAAAATTTGAAAAAAGAATTAAAAAAGAATGTGCTACACTGTGGTAAAACTCTTTTGAAACTACAACGCCCTCTGGCGATGAGGCTAGGTAATTATTGAATGCACCTCGTCTATATATAGATAAAAACACCCAGACACACAACAAACACAAATGTTCAAAAGTAGAGTTTTTCAATAATACGTATGTTTGAACTCAGGTATCTGGAGACGAGCAAAGACGACTATGCGGCGAGCAAGAGAAGTACAGCGAGCGAGTAGGCCTCGGCCTGGGGGTGGGCCTGACGACGTACGGCTCCGTGGCCTATCAGCTCAAGGACGCCAACATGGAGGCTTCAGGCACGGTGGACTTTGTCTGCCGGGCGGCTAAAATAATGAACAGAACTAGTGAGTACTTTTTTATTATCGTTGGTGCCATCATTGGCCTATAGACTAAGAAAGAAAACAGGTTGACTTTGCCTAGTTTACTGCTTTAGAGTTTTTCTGACTAGTTGCTAGATTTAGAACGTAGTCGACCGATTCAGCATTTTTTTAATTGTGTAGGGATTGTCCCTATATTTTTTTTTAATTTTCAAAATATTTGATTATGCCATGCAAAAAAAAAATCTACCATTAAGTAGGTAATTTACTAAATTTCATTCAAATATAAACAAATCGGTCGATAAGTCCGTTTTTAATCCGGTAAGATCATCACTGGAGAGTCAACCACAAAAATTAGGCCTAACTCCTTAACACCGTTAAAAACACTATGTGGAAGGCTCACCGTTTTAAATTCAAGACAAACTAAAGCTTTCTCTGTTTAACATGACTTCGTCAGTCAACTTTCCTCTCAAACTATCTAAATTATGATTATATTCGAGAGCGTATGTCATGAAAACGAACCTCTCAATAATAAAAGTAGAGCCGAGAGCGAAATGTTCCCTGTTACGTCAACCGTCCCAAAACATTCCATAACAGAACCGGCTACAATTTGTTTCTGTCGCCTTCGAGCAATATCTGTCTTGTGTGGTTGGTATGTGGTCGTAACATTCAGTTTCGTCAGTTAGTCGTGGTAACTAACTTTATTGGATTGTTCTTATGGTATTGTTGTTTACATAATCGTTTTATTTTATTAATTTAACTCGGGAGATTATAAACAATCGAAATTTTTTAAACTGTACCTATCAAACCATTTTCACGCATAATTTATCGATAGTTCATAATCTATCCGTGGCAAACTGGTAAATTGTAAACTGGCATGCGACAGAACGCGCTGATTGGTTGAACGCCATGTATTGTGTCCTACGCCGCCATCTTGGGTTGACAATTCCTCAGTCGCTGGACATAAACAAACAGATATTTTAATGATTTTTGATTGTTTTCGTTTTGATAATTACTGAAAGAGTTAGAGTAACATTAAATAGTGATTCGTTTGAATGACTGGGCTTGTCAACATTATATCTGGACCTCACGACCGCTTTCCATCAGGTGGAGTGAGGTCATCTTGACGGGTAATATATAAAAAAATACCTTGTCACCTAAGTAACATCAAACCTGTAATCAGGTGATAAAATTGTACAGATTGTGAACCCTGTTGGGGAGTTCAGCTTTGTTCACAATTGTAACGGTTTATAAAGTACCGATTATTACCACATTTTATTGTAAGCATAATAATGCTTACGATAAAACGTATAAACTGTAATAGTACAGTTCACAATAAATATATAGTTTAGGATTTCGCGAGATAGATTGTAAACTAACGGTGTCCACGATCATACTTCGACATATTCAAAGATTTTTTAATCATTGAATTAAACGACTGAAGCTAGAAACATAGCTTTCATTTAATTTAATGGGTATCATTTCCATGTTTTTCAGTGTAGGTATGCATTAACTTAGTCTTGACAATCAATACATTTCATAAATATGCCAGGAATGTTTATAAAAATAAATGGTTAAAGCGGTTAGTGTTAAAAAAAGTGCAAGGAAAATGTATTTGTAATATTCACGCCATAGATTTTTCCTAAAATTATATTCAGGTAGATCTCAGCTGGTGTATATAAATTATCTTTCCCCGAAGTCTTATACGATTTTCGTATCCTCTCTTATCCTTGAGACTTTCGTAGATTATTCCCAAGTTCTCGCTATTTGGAAGTGTTTTAGGCCTATAAGCTAAGACTTGATGGCCCTATTAGTATTCAGGCGGCAAAGGGTCGCTTCTTACACTTCATTTTTCGTAGAGAAATGCCTGATTAAAAGGAGCAATTGATTTATTTCTCGAAGGAAAACTTATTTTAATTATGCCTAAAGTTTTTGTAATAATGAGAGCGTCGCGGCCTTGGGGTTCAGTACGCTGACTTGGATCGTGGATCATAAAGTCCCGAATTCAAATCTGGCCAGAACCAAAAGCTTTGTGTTAATTATTCCGATGAACTCTCCGGTGATGGAAAACATCAATAAAAAACCAAATTAACCCGGATAACGAGGTTCACCCCTTACCACGTTGGGTTCTGATGCCATTGGTGAAAAGTGGGCTTTTTAGTGTTCAGCTCACCATAACTGCAACAGTCACTTGCCTCTGACTACCCCGTTTTGGTAATTATGTTAAAGCTTGAACTTATGAATTTTGTCATCTCTAAGTTTAATTCAGAGTGCTTTTTCTTATGCATTGAATGACGTTTCCTTTTTTATACAATCTTATACATAAACTCTATTTAATATTTTCCTAGACATGTTTAAAGTTTGTTTTTTTTGGCTATTTATAATATTTTTTATATAATTTTACTTTAAATAATATTTGCAGTCGAATATCAATCCCTGTCACTCAAAGTACACGACCTAGTAAGTTTTTGAAAAATTGTTAGGTATTAAAAAGCTACGAGTACGTACAGCTTCGATAAACCGATAAATATATTGATATTTTTTTTTGATTTTAGGTATTTGAATTTAATACTTATTCATTAGATTAACTAAATTGTTTGTTAACCAGTAATTTAAACATTTTACTAGTAAGTATTTTTCTTATAATTTACGATAATCTTTTATGATAATGAAAATTGAAATGGTGTTAAGAAATTCTTACAGGTTCTAAAACAATTTTTTTAACAAAAAACTGGTTATTTTAGACGTAATTTAATTGAGTTTCTTTGTTTCAGTTTTGATGACCGTTTTCCTGGCCTGCCTCTCGACATTACCTGTGATTATGTTGATAATGGGTAAGAACTACTTTATCTATTAAAACCAACGATGTAAGGCAATTCTTTTTAATGATCCATAATTTCAAGTGGAGGTTTAATTGCGTTATTTGCCCCTTCACAATTGCATGCCATACAGTGAATGCATTTTTAGGTACTAGAAACTTCATAATAATAAATCAATATGCGCACAACACACCTCTTGTAATGGTCTTGAAGTAGGAATTAATATCCCTGTGTTACGAGGTACCACACAGGGAAATAAGCTAGGGGCGTCTCCCGGCACACCAGGCTCGAGTCAATTCAGAAAAGATCGTTTCCTGAACTTACCTGACCGGGAATCGAAACCGGGCCACTACGGAAATCGAGGCAAGAAACCGTGCTACAGCGCTCTACGCCAATTGTGTCGTCGTAATATAATCATAAATACAACATTACGAACAAAATACATTACAAAAAGTTTCCGATGCTTAGTTCGGATGTGTGAGTTTTGTAAGGCACGCAAAAAGCAACCTCAACCTGCTGGGGTACTCTTTCATTTACAATGCAAGCACTTGGTTCATATTTTGACATTCGCGAGGGTTTGAGTGCTCAATTTTGCTTTTAGCTCTCTTATTCCGAGACACTTTTAAGGCGTTAATGGGGAATCTTGGGTATATGATTGAAGACTAGAAAGCACAACTTTATAATCCAAAACATAAACAACGTTTCAAACATAAATTACAAAGATGTTCAGGACAATGTCGGCACGTTGATTTGTATCATTTTAACGACCAAACTGCATTAACTTGAGAGGAATATCAAATACGCCGCCGGCAAAGTATTTACTTTACGACTGGCACGCCGCCTGCTGACTGCATGTGGCACTACTAATTCCTACATTTACTTTGAAGTTGGACAGAGAAGCATTCCAAGCACGAGGATGCTGCCACCTGCCGCTTTGAAATTCGCGTTCGCATTCAAGCCGTTAAGTTATTAGAGTTACAACCAGTACGTCTACCACGAGTTGCCTCTTTAAGTTTACATTATCGTTCGCGTACAAATTTGAACTGGGATTTAACATGACATGACATGACAATGTCGAATCCCGATACATTTTTTTACGCGAACGATAAGGTAAATTTAAATTGGCATCTCGCGGTAGACGTACTCGTACTGGACTTACGGTGTGACGTGTCTTTTCAAAACACGGAAGAACTTACTTCTAAAACCGAACTAGAACTTTATTGATGTTTTTGATGTCATAGTTGTAAAACCTTTTCTGTTGAAGTGTTAAATTTACCACTGCATTAGTCAAGTCCGTAACTCGGCGTTACGGTAACTTAAGCATTTTAAAACCTCGCCGGATCGGTGTATTATCGTTCCGGTGCCGCATCTGCAACTTAACTATTTGCTTACCGAGCGCATGTAATCAAATTAGAGTTTTTAGACCGACCCGTTTCGGTACAGATTTTTTACTGAGCGCATACGCACGCCTCTGCATATAATGTGCTATGTATCTAAATTTAAGGCCTTTAAGATAAGATAAGATAAATATTATTTATTGCACATCAAATAAAACATTACAGCTTAGGATTACAAGATTATGATGAAGCAATTAGGCGGTCTTATTGCTTAAAAGCTATCTCTTCCAGACAACCCAAGTAGAGGAAAATGTCAGGAAGGGTAAGCAAGTGCACAAAAAACTGATAAATAAAAATAAAACAATTGATTCACTTAAAAAATAACAATTAAATATAGAATCCGTAACTAACAGCCCACGAATAACAAAAAGTGATCAGGGAAAGAAAAAAAGAATATAAGTAAACAGAAAGGGAGAAGTAAAAAGAAGGAGAGAGATTAGGAGACTAAGCAGGAGCGTTAAAGGGCGAGGAAATGTGCTTTGATCCTTGTTTTGAAAATAGAAAATGATTCTGACTCTCCAATAAATAAGGGTAGGGTATTCCAGAGACGAATAGATTTAACAGTGAACGACTGTGTGTAGGAGTGCGACGAATGAGGAGGGAATGCAAGGCGAAACTTTTTAGATGACCGCATCGGCTGACCTCGTACTGGTTGTAGAAATCGGAACCGCTCCTTAAGATAACGCGGCGACAATGGGTTAAACAAAATGTTATACAGGAGAAAAAGAACGTGAAAATCTCGACGAAGACGCATAGGAAGCCTGTTGAGCTGAGACCTGTACTCAGAGACATGATCGTACTTTCGCAGTCACAAAAATAATGCGGATGCAGAAATTCTGGAGCCGCTCAAGTTTATCAAGAAGATTCTCAGTAAGATCTAGAAAGCAGCAGTCTGCGTAGTCGAGAATGGGAAAGAGTAAGGCCTGGACAAGCGCAATTTTGGTAGGTATTGGCAAAAAATTACGAAGCCTACTTAGTGAACTTGCAGCAGCAAACATTCTCCGGCTAACCTGACCAACCTGGGTTGTCCAAGTTAATGTATTGTCAATTCAAACACCTAGATTTTTGACAGTTTTACTCTAAAGTAACTACCACACCGTCAAATACAACTGAAGGCAGAACATCCCAGTCAACCCTAGAGATCAGCCACGAACTGCCCACAATTACTACTTGCGTTTTAGCCGGGTTTGTTGTTGTTGAGCCCAAAAGACTTGCTCCAGTTAGAAATAAGATTCAAGTCAGCATTAATGGTATTATTAACTCTGGGCAGATCAACAAGACTTCCTTGGGAGTAAATTTGGAGATCGTCTGCAAAAAGGTGATATGAAGAAGATAGATTTTGAGAAATAGAATTAATGAAAGTAGCAAAAAGAAGAGGAGACAAAACGCCACCTTGGGGTACGCCGGCACTAAGGTCGCACCATGACGAGAATACATTCTCAGCACGAATGCATTGCCGGCGCCCATGCAAGTAACTATGAAACCAGTCAATTACAATTGGAGATATGTTGAGAGAACGCAACACGCCAAGTAGGATGTCGAAATCAACAGTGTTGAAGGCATTACTGAAATCCAAAAGCGCCAACACAGAAAGACTTTTTTGGTCCATACCAAGACGAATGTCATCCGTAATTTTGACAAGTGCAGTAGTCGTACTATGCCTTTATTATACATGGAGTGCAATAAACTGATTAATTGATTGATTGATTATTCCGTACAGAGCGGCCGGCCTCACCTGTCTCACCTCCGCCAGCTCCGCCGCACGCCTCACTGAGATCTGTCACATCTGAGCCTGTCAGGAAATGTTTTTCAGCGGATAATCTGTACAAATTCGGTGTAGAGGCTATACCGAAAAGAAAACGCACCGAACCGGTGAGAAAGAGGCTTTAGCGTAGCAGTCAACTGCAGTTTCATGGCCTACCATTAACCAATCAGAATTGTGGTTGCTACCAACGTCATATAATATCAAAACGCGTCCGTTGTAACCAGAAATTGGTATTGGTATTTATAGCCTCAGACGGTCGAATACGCTTTAACAAAAGTACGAACCAAGAGCATAATCCGATTAACCCACGTGAGGCTCTCACCAACGCAATTCAGAGGACTCCTGGAATTTCATTCAGATAGGTTTTACGTGGCCCACGTAGAATTATTTCAGGTAGGCCGACTCATTTGCTTGATATAAATAGGCATTTCTCAACACAAATACTTACTATTAAACACTTTGATGGCAAAGTGGTTGAATATTCGGAATCTCAGGATTTTGGGCCTCAATTTCGCCAGCCGCTTTTCACTATAGATAAAGATTGACTTTGATCCTTATCTTGTCGATATTCCAGCCTTTATGCTAGTGCCACCACAGTGCTACCACTTATTAGTGGCGACAAAAGCTGGAAGGATAGTATTTTAATTTAATCGCTTAAAAATAAATAGCTAACTACAACAATTAATAAAACCTTCTTCAGATTACCTACAAGAGTCAATAGAGGAATAAAACAAACAATCAAATAAAAATTCATAAGTTTGAAAAAAAGGGAAACAATGGCGTATCCACGGCGGCATGCAATAGTCACCAAAACGTCGCGATAACAAGGTGAAGCAATTTGCCTTAATTGTTCGTTGCACAAACCCGTTAAATGTTAGAATTACATAGTTGAAATAAAACACAAATAAAAAAACACCCTAATGTGGCGGTTGGCACGTGCAACCGTGCCTGGAGACCGTGTCCGACACTTGCTATTTAGGCTTTGTATGAGGATCGGCGTCTTGGTCTCCTATATCGGGCGCGCGCGCCATGTGGCGCCCGTACCAAGCCAGTGATTAGCACCCGACGCGGTCTCATCTTTCTGTCACCTGTCTTTGTTTCCTGTCTCAGTAGCAGCGTCAACCGCACTTTCACTTTTAGCGTTTATTTAAAACATTGATGAAGCTATAACTAAAGTTTTGTGGAAAAAAAAGTTGCCTTCCGCTGCCAGTTAAGCTACTCGTACCTCTAACGCAATTTACGACTTTTTGCCGGAACCTCAGGAAGAGTGGTTGATTTAATTCCGTTCGTAACGGCGTTCCATATTATTTTAATTACCCATTTTAAACATTTAAATATATTTTAAGTTTATTTCTCTGGAATTCAACACTGATTGGTAAATCCAAGTAAATGCGATAAAGAGTTCTTCAAAAGGTTATATATGGTTGACAATGCGCGACCCGCGACCCCGAATGCTGCAGTAACCACCTACCATTATCCAAAATGGTGCGTCGTTACAAAAATGTTCTAGGGTGAAATGAAAGCTTATACAATTTTCGAAACTTTGATCTTTACACTTTTTTCATATTCGCAACCGTTTTTGAACTGCACGCTCTAAAAATGAAGAAAGTATATTTGTTTAGGCTGCCCCCATGCTTGTTTGTATTAATTTATTTTTTATTTGATTAAAATGACTTAATATCCTGGGTGGCCTAAAAGGGTACAACAAAATGAGCTGTACATGTGAAATTGGCTCACCGTAGGTCTGGATTGAAAAATTGGTAGGAATGGATATTATGCTTCTGTAACTGTGTCATTGAGTGAGTTATTTTCAAACCTATTACCGACAAACCGTGGCTCTCCCCTTTTGTGGTATTGTAATTTGTTTCACAAATTAGGCCCATTTCCTATTGTTAAGCTCGTATAAATATTAGTATTATGAGCATATTGTATGGAGATACAACAAAGCAAATGGCGGGTCGTCCGAACTCCAAATTGTGTACATTAGCAACATACCGAGGCTTGCTTATGAAATACAAATGTTTTTTTTTGAAAATCATATTGCTGAGTAAATTTTATCGCGTTAGATTATGAAGAGCTCCCAGTGGAATTGTTTTCTTAAGTAATTATTTTATTAACTCAGTTAAGCGATTTTACACTTTTCGTGCTTAAATTAATTTTCAGTGAAATTGAAGTGACAAAAAGCAGCATTCATTGCAATCAAGGATTTTGACGGGAGCTGTATTTTTTCATTATGTTTTTTTTGCTAAGCATTTTATGAGCACATTAAACTTTCTTTAAAAATGCAAATACAATGCGAATTATTGTATTACGCTATGTGCAACTCTTAATTAATGAGGTCATTAAAATTCGAGCGAGTTTTTGAATAGAGCCGAAGAAGGCGAGTTTCATTGTAGGTAGTATCGGAAGAGATGGAAGAGATCGCTCTGTAGCGATAAGACCGCCTAAATTGTACTAAATATTTACTTTTTTGTTTTTACGTGCTGTAAGTATTTGTTTGTGCAATAAAGATTATTTATTATTATTATTATTAGTATCGTCATTTTGTGTAAAAATACATAGGTAATAGGATTTTTAATGATAACATACAAATTTTGTATGCTACTGTCACTATTATTGAACCTTTTGAAAATGATGAGAGTCATTATAGCGGCATTTCATACCATTACTTTTACAGGAAAACATAATATATTTTTTAATGTCTTCCTTAAAATAGTACCTACCTATCTTTGACGTCCAGATTTATTTTTAAAACATTGCTTTTCTGCAATTTATTTATTCTATTAGTTCTAATTGCGCGCAGTGGGGGAGGCCTATGTCCAGCAGTGGACTATGATAGGCTGATGATGATGATTAGTTCTAATTATTATGAAATAGGGTAACAAACGAGACGTGGTCTCTAACTGTGAGCCTCCTGAATAGGCTCAGAGTCACTCAGCGAGCTATGGAAAGAGCAATGCTTGGTGTTCCTCTGCGAGATCCAATCAGAAATGAGGAGCTCCGTAGAAGAACATAGCCAAACGAGTTTGCAAGCTGAAGTGGCAGTTGGCAGGACACATTGCTCGAGGGACTGATGGTCGATAGGGCAGAAAAGTGCTCGAGTGGAGACCGCGTATCGGCAGGCGCAGCGTAAGACGGCCCCCCGCGAGATGGACGGACTGGTCAATTCCGCGGGGAATAGCTGTGTACGAGCAACGTCCAGTTTAAGTCAAGTCATCATTTACACTTTGACCTCATTTACCAATATTGTATATTTCACTAACCAAATCAGTTCGCATAGAGCCATCAAGAGCGCCGCGCGTACTCACTCATTACTTTAAGGTTTATTTTATACCAAGTTTAAATCCGAAATTATACCTTTCATTTATCATAATCATTTTGCTTCGGCCTACACAGCCTACTTGTATGCTGTTTATTTGTTAATAAATCATTATAATGTAAGGTATAATCGATATAGCTAGTAAAAGTGGGTAATCTCATATCATAACACTTTTGTACTGATACCTAGCACAGTAAACACCAATTACCATTATTTGGTTGTTTTATTAGACCATATTACAATTAAAGTAAAAAACATTGTTTGCTTCGCACCCCTGAACCATTTCTGGTTTGTCTTAAGTGATTAACTAATTTGAATTTTTAATTCTAATTCATTTTACAATGGTAAAACTAGTTTGTAAACGTCACCCAGTTTTTGTATTTACAACTTGGCAATGATTTTGCGAATAATTTCTTATATCCGCATGGACACGGGATTATGAAAGTATATGGGTCATTGTGGTAGCCCCGTATTTAGAACACTGATATCTGATAATACTCACAATTCCAAAATAATGATATACTTAATAATAAAATGGAGGGCCACAGAATTCCCCGGTGGCCGCGTTGTCCGTTGTTTCTACCAAGGCAATTTTACTTCGATATAAGTCAGGGATTGGATGGAGGATGTAAATTGCAACTACGTCCGGGTTTTAAAAACACTTTTATTCGTGTTCACAGATTATATTAGAAAGAAATATATATATATATATATTTTTTAATAAATATCCCTGGACATTATTCCACACAGCGCCATCTAGCCCCAAAGTAAGCTAATTAAAGTTTGTGTTATGGGATACTAGACAACGGATAAACATACTTAAATACATTTTCTTTTGTAAATACATACTTATTATACATAGGAGACACCCAGACCAGTACAAACAGACATGTTCATGCACACAAATGTTTGTACTGTGCGGGGATCGAACCCGCGACCTCTGGTGTAGTAGCCAACTTCTTAACCATTACACCAAGTCGGTCGTCAAATTTTAAAGTTAAGACTTTTTAAGTTTAAGTTTTAAAAATATTAAAAGTCGTATCTACAAAACTTTTCTATGGGTACAATAGGGTTAACCTTAAATTGCCGAGGTGGTGTCACTATGACACCGCGCAAGTTGAAGCAGGAATATTTTAACAACCAACAGGGATAAATATCTGTCTTTCTCAGTAGCTACTTGTTTTGACTTGATATTTTCTTAGCCGGTCGTGAACACGCAGCACGTTCACAGGTGTGCCCGCAATCGGACCTCTGGTGTCAGTGTGACGTAAGGTCGGTGTTAATGTAGTATTTTATGTTTTTTTTGTCTTCATTTTTTACATGGCACAAGCAAGTACACTAGGAATCGGGCGTAAGAGAAAAAGACAACTGGATTTGAATAGCCCTAGTGATCAATAGATCCTAAAGCGCTGGTTAGACGAAGAGTTACAAGATTTTAGTGATTGTGATGATGACCTGGATTTTCACCTACTCAGCGAGCTGATACAGATACAGAGCAATCAGATTCATACCATGAAGAAGTCGTAGACAGTAAAAGCGGGAAGTTGTGTAAGACTTGTCCATCTAAGCTCAAAAGGAGCCCTTTTTCCAGTATTTAACCACAGGAGCTGGTTCCACTGGCAATTTTGCATAACCGTAGCATCGCAATTTGTGATACCGGAAGTAAAAAGTCGTGCATTGCAAAATCACTTCTTGACATGTCAACCAAGTATTTTAAAAAAGTATCTAAAATATTAATAGTGAATTATTGTGAAAAAACAAAATAAGACCTCACCGAATGATGAGATTACATAAATGAAAACTTGATGATGGTTTGAGGACTAAAAGTATAATTAAATCATGAGCCCTTTTATACAAGTATTCGTATTGTTACGCAGGCTTTTGTTATTTGTTTACATTTTCTTTGTCTTAAAAGCGTTTTTTAACGTAATTCTTGTTCTTTTATACCAAAGTGAAGCTTAATCTTATCCACTTATTTCAAAAGTATTTTATCGGATTGTATTCTTCGTCAACGTTATTTTAGTTTTAGTTTTAAATTATAAAACATTTGACATTATCTTTTGTCATTGTTTCAGTTTTATGAAGTCTGTGAAAGAAACTAATTTTGCTTAGCATTAATAGTAAATTACTTGTTTACAATGAACTCTTCAGATATATTGAAGAAGAAATGTATCCTTTTTATAATTTTTTAATAATGAATATTTTCATCCTTGTTGTCGTTGTTGGTCTTTGTTGTTTTATGATAATTTGTAGCCAAATAAAAAAATCTTTAAAACGGAAGTGTGTTTTATAAGCTTATGAAAGTATAAAATTTAGAATAGAATAGAATAGAAAAAGTTCATTTGACACAAAAAATAAACACAAATAACATAAAATACTTAAAACTAAACTTAAACGTAATGTGTCAAAAGGGCTTCCACTCAGCATTATGTCGTGGTGCATTGATGCAGCACCACGGCGCTGGTTTTCAGTGGTCACCTGATACTGAAGAAGGAGAATGGGGCGTAGCAACAAGAAAAATGATAGGCAATACAAGAGAGACATACAATATTTGAGACAAACATGACAATTTAGCAAAGTAAAATAGTAGAAACCCAATCATGTTATTATTATTTTATAACTGCGCTGGTTATTTTCGCTATTATTTTCAAAAAGACAAGCTGACCATACAAACGTGTTTATTTACGCTAAAACTATATTCTCGTGATACTTGTCAAATGCACTTAAACTAGGCGACCAATGCATGATGCCAGATAATTCCCGCCGTCCGGCACTTAGAGAGCATGCACACTATTGCAGATTTTGCAGACAAAAAATATATATATATATATAAATTATTTTGCTGAGGTGGTTTGGTCATATGGAAAGAATGGATGAAAGGCGATTAACGAAACGGATTTAAGGGGCAAGGGTAAATGGGACTGTTGGAAGGGGAAGACCCAGAAGAATGTTTCTTGGGCAAGTTCAAGATGTTCTCAGAAAGGGTCGGGTCAAGAGTACCTTTAACGGACGAGCATTTATGAAAGGACTCATGAGAGTAGAAGAAGCGCAAGATGTATGTCAGGATCGTAGCAAGTGGAAAGAAGTGGTCTCTGCCTACCCCGTTGGGAAAGAGGCGTGATGGTATGTATGTATGTATGTATAAACAAACAACTGTCTACAGTGGACTAGTAAGTTGTCCCACAAAACTATTTTCACAGTGTGTCTGTGGGATCATGAGTCTCTAACTTATATAACTTAAACTTAAATGCTAAGGTAAATTAGCTAAATAATATTTTTTGAGTTTTCTTTTAAATACTTTTATATTTTGTAATCGGCGTATGTCCTCAGGCAACCAATTCAATAGATATGGTATCCGTTTCTTTAATGTTCCGTCACCAAAGTAGTTATTAACTTTAGGTATCTCAAATTTTCCCGCGGACATAGACCGGGTGCAATGACCATGATTAACCAATGTTGGGCTAATCTCCTGACTGTCGAGGTTATTTAATACTAAAAGGTATTTATGACGCTCGTTATGGCACTCAAAAGGCGTTAAACGCAGACGCAGATAGTAAACTTTGCATGCCTTTTAAGATTGAGTAGCGCCGCAACCGCGCAGATATGGCACGCGCTGTATTACAATAAAGATCCGCTGTATTGTCATCATCATCATCATCCGTGCGGTCTATCCCGGTTGTGAACCCACACTGGTGTGTGGGGTCCCAGGGTCCGCCTTTCTTATTTTCTTGGCCCACTTCGCGCGGTCTTGTGCATCCTCAGTGGTGAGTCTGTTGGCACGCATGGGTCGACCTCTTCTACCGGTACCTTTTTTTTTTCCGGGTGAGAAATGCCTTACGCACTATCCCACTGCCTGGGTGGGGGCAGTGGGGGGAGTGTGGGACTCTCCGCCAATGGAGCCGGCGGCATACCCACTAAAAAACACCCGGGTATACCCTCACCGCTTTGGAATAGGGCGACATGGAGCCTTGCGGATTACCACGTCGAATACGAAGGTATAGACTTGCATAAATATAAACACACTTAAACAATATAAGAATGTACACACAGAACAACGAAACAACAGAATAAAAAAAAATGCTAAGGAGCTTGACCCGTAGCTTAGCAATAAGGCCTAAAGTAATGGATGTAATTATCTGAAATAAATAAATAAATTGAAATTGAAAGTGCATACGAACCGCCACATAGAAGGCGTTTTGATGCTCGACTTTCTGACTGAGACAGGAAGGTTATTCCGTCATCTAAAAGGCCCGTCGTCGGCGCATCAAAAATGCCGTGTGCATAATCCTTTATACCTGTCGATTTAGGAGCGCCTCAGTTCAGTGGACACGGCTGTAGGCAGCTTTAGCGCCTGATTACCCGACGCTTCGTCAACCATTCCCGATTCACAGTTCGCCGACTGTAATAAGCTTACGTAGTGGCTTCAAAACTATCGTTCGTGGAAATGCTAATGATTTTCAAATGTTTGATTTTGGGTGCAGTACAATGGCTTCTTTAGAGAAATGAGAGCTGAAGTAAATTAATTACTCTACTTATTCGGAAATACCAGAAACTACTGGTGCAGGGTTTATGTAAAAAAACGGCCTTAAGTTATTATTTGGAAGCCAGCTGCAGACTGCAATTGCCGACAGCACGTGTATCGTCCCATTGTCACTTAATGGTGTAACAACCGGACGCTGTACTTGCTGTCGGCAGTTGCAGTCGGCAGCTCGGTTCCAAATAGTACCTTTAGGAGACCTCTAGACAACATCTCGTTTTTTTAATCTGCCCGTTTCATTTTTATCTCATGTCTTCATTATATTTTTTTCTTGTTTGAATGAAACTCCGTTACTACAAGTGCTAGGAGTCTCAAATTCTGCTAGGAGTTCTTTTTAGGTCTTTTGCGAATAGTATAAATCCTGTATATGCCATAAAAATGAAGGTCACGCGGACGAAGCCGCGCGATAATTAAACTCGTGTTGTCGCTGAGTATACCGAAATCCCACGTAAATATTTTACTGCAGACGGTCACTGACGTCTATAGTAAAGTGTTTGTGTTTGTTTGTTGTTTGGTATTTCGGTCAAATTTATCGTTTGTGTAAGACAACGATACAGGTAGTGTTAGTGATGTACAAACCTCGAGGCGTCGAGTTCTACTTTTGAAGCTTCGAGGTGGATTGGCCGGACTCAGTGAGCTCGGTAGGTTCGTAGACCCGAGCCCAGCCGAGACGCGAGCTCCCTGAGCCACGCCTCGAGGCTTCAAAAGACTTCGAGTCTTAAAAAGAGTTCGAGCCATAAAAAGAGCTCGAACCTATCAAAAGAGCTCGAGCTTTCAAATAAACTTGAGTCTTAAAAAAGCTCGAGTCTTCTTAACCTATTCTCCTCTATTTTTCAAAATACCCTTCTGGTCACATATATTATTATATCCCACAAACACATATTTTATTGCCTGCTTTGAAAAGGAAGACTCCGAACGGAAACTAACTTGACCGAGACTCGCTACGTCTCGAGCGCTTAAAAAGACTCGAGCCCTGAAAAAGCATCGAGGTTGGTCGAGCCTTGAAAAAGCCTCGAGGCTCGATCGAGCTCTCAAGAAGGATCGAGTTCTGTAAAAGACTCCCGAGTCGTCGAGCTTCATACAAACGAGGCGAGCCCTGTACACGACACCGAGCTCTAGACAAAAGCACTTGGAAGCCTCGAGCCTTTTACATCACTAGGTAGAGGTAATTATCTGTTAGTATGCTTGATCCTACCAATGCTAACACCAGCAATATCCCCAGGGGTTCAGTACATCCGCGATTGCCCCGCCTCCCCGCGCATCCCGGTGTACATGGTGGTGGGCGGCGCGGCGGGCGGCGCCGGCATCTGCTGGCTGCTTTGGGCGCAGCTCGCCAGCAGGAGCTCCAGCAACAAGGCCAGTGTGCCGGAGAAGGTGCTGGCGTATTTGCTGACTATATTTCTGTTTGGATGGTAAGTTTGGCAAGATATTTGGAAAAATTTCGGCATTTGGTATTGACAATGATAAATTGCTTTATGCATAGCTTCGGTGTACACTATAATTACAAATATAAACTAAAATAATTGGTAATTGCTTCTGTGCAAATTGCGACCTTCCGCAAACAAGGCTAATGGCCATAGGTCTTTTACGAGGTGTTTCTATTAGTGGGTAATAAAAAAAAATTGAACCTGTTGCCAGTCAGTCGATACAGGCTATAACGTAGCTAAATGTTTCCTAGCACTCTGAATACGTCAAACCCTTCCACGAGACTCTAGAAGAAAATAAAATTACAGTACCGAAATCGAACCTTACTTTATTTCATAAAAATGTATTTTACATGGCCATAACAATATTTAATAAATTACCACCCAGTCTCATGGATTTGCCTTTAGATAAAAACATATTTAAAAGGTTTGTGTTTAAGTGGCCTATGGAGAAATGTTTCTATTCAATTAATGAATATATGGAGCATAAATTTACTTAATGAGAAATAGTAGTATTATCTTCATTTCATTGCTGACTACTATTTCAACACTAAAATATTGCCCCTTTTTTTCATTTACTGACATTTTATAATTTGTAATTTTAAATATTAATCGAACTGACATACTTAATGTATAATGATATATAAATAATTTCTATAACTTAATTAATGCTTCAAATATTGACTTCACATTTTTTCTTTCTCAATAATTAATGGTGTAAATACTGCCCTAAATATTTTTTTTAGTGTAAATCAGTTTTCTTTTTTAATTATCATGTCATGAATTTTTTATTACATTATTAAGTAATCAATATTTGCATGCCTACCTTTTTATTGCATGCTTACCTGTTTAAAGGCAGAAGACTGTTGATTCCAAGTAATATTGCAGACTATCGCTATTTAAGTACACAGTTTTGAGCAAATAAATTATTTCTATTTCTATTTCATCCTTCCAACAGACATGCATACTAGCCAGGTACCGATGAACTTATTATGGTCGAAGAAAACATTGTTTATCTAATGCATTGCGCTCGTGAAATCAGTGCAGTGCAAAACTTAAGGCCTTTTTCTTAAGGCCTTTTTTTTCAGTTGTATATATGGCTCATACTCGTAGGACTGAAAAGTTGAAAACTCGAAATAAACAGAAATAGAATGTCAATTTCTATTTGCAAAGTATTTAAATCAGTAAATACTAAACTCTACAATGATTATAAATTCAAAGAATATTGCGTTATTGCGTGACTAATCGCCAACCGTTAGTTTATTGCGAGTATTACGTAAGATCACTGTCAAGCTAAAAATATTGTAACTGTAGGACCCGCTTAATGTGTAAGCATTTTCAACTGACAAGAGGTGAGATTTACGTTATTCCGAATAGCGTGTATAGTTATGTAGTTAAACACGATAGTTCAGTCATCTTTGTTACATGATACCGCGGAATGTGTCTCTCCGTCTGTGACAGTTTAGTTATCGTTGAGACATTGAAATATTATTTTTAGAAACGAGGAAAACACGATATTCTGTTGTTTCATTTCTCGGCTCTAAGTTTAATGTTTATTTTTCACTTACGCATTAGAAGCCTCGATGATAACAGCGAAATCTTAGAAAATGAGATGAAATTTATTTAAATAAAAATTCTAAAACTCATCATTCATCTTCGAGGATGTCAAAAGAATATGGGTCTTAAATGTAGTGCATTGAAGGTTACAAAGTCACAAGCATGAAAATGCATACTTTTTTTGGGGTTAAAATACGCAAACTTATCTACTTACCAATCATATATTATCAAAGTCAAATATACGAGTATCTATTGCAATAGGTTATCATCATTATAAAATACGAGTCTTTTAACTACTACCGTGAAATATTTTTACATGGGATAAAAATGATTTCGAGAATTCAGTTTATAGTGAATCAGAATGCTTTGAATATGCTGAGGTATACGTCTAAATCTTGAAAGCTCCAAGTTTATAACATCCCAGTAATATAAATTCCGGTGAAGCATTCCAATTTCTGGGTAAGTATTATATATTAAGCGAGCGGAAAACTATTTTGCAAAGATTGGAATATTGATATTTAAAGCTTATTGCTGAAACTGGAATTAGAATTATTAGCTGGTAAAGTAACCACCTACTTATTCTATTTAAGTGGACATTCGTTGACATAGTTAATTTAATGTTATAATACAAAAAACAAAGTAATTTATTTTCAATAAACTGGTAGTAAGTAATAGGCAATCTAGATAGCAAACGAACAAACAAACAAAAATATCTTCATTTAAATAGACCTGGGGGGCTAGCCAAGAGCAACACCCTATGTCATCCCCATACATTTGAACGATTTCTATTGTAGAAAATCGTCGTGGCGTGTTGCTCTCCCTGGAGCAAGTACTTTAAATCAATCATTACAAGAAAATAAAACTCATTAATAGACCTAATAATATGGATACATATAATACATACACAGTAGGAACATAAAAACATTATGTGACTCTACCACCGCATCGGATTTTGTTTTTATAAAAACATTATGTGACTCTACCACCACATCGGATGTTGTTTTTATAAAACATTATGTGACTCTACCACCGCATCGGATGTTGTTTTTATACTGAGAAGACTCGGCGAGTGACTACTTACTTTTTTAAACTTGATTGGACAGTTTTTAGCCCCTTTTTTAGTGTTAGATTCCTTTGTGGCTCTAACAATAGACATAGTCTTTGTCGCTGGCACCGAGAAGTTTAAGTCAAGTCAAACTATTTTTTATTTAAATAGACCTGTAAAAAGCACTCTGAAATGGTTAAAAAGTCGAGAAAGAGTTACCAATGCATGTGACATGACGTCAGGATATGATACATTTTACAATTTAATCATATTTTTTTTTATACCACAAGGTGGCAAACAAGCTTACAGCCCGCCTGATGGTAAGCAGTACCTATGGACGCCTGTAACATCAAACAAATATTTGTTTAATATTATTAATCAGTGTATTAACGTAGGTTAGTATTGATAATACCTATGTATTTATCATCTGTATTGTTTTCAATAAAAGTGTTTAACTTTAACTTTACGAATGAAACAAAGCAAACAATGATTTAAGTCACGTAGTCTAAAGGCCTCTGGAGCCGGTATTCTGCCCAAACAAACGTCCGATTGCCTTCATCCAGTAATAACCTGAGTCGAGAGTTCGTGCCGAAGCTTGTTACTAAAAGTTTTGAGTTACGAGCCTCCACCCAAGTGAGCCATCTGCTGCTAAATAGCAGTAGTCAGTAAAAATCGAAAAAGGAACGTAAGCTTGAAATAAGCACAAGACATTTCAAATACAAAAAGGAGAATACTCGAAATAAACATAATTAAAATAATACTATGGTTGTAAATAACATATTCGTAAATAAACATAGTGATAAACGTTATTTCTACCAAGAAAACTCCAGCAAGTACCTAACTATCGAGTTTTCGAGACTCCAAATTTGTTTGATTTCATTATTTTTTAAGACAGAGTAATTTAAAAATGTAAAATGTAAAGTTGATCTAATACACAAATCAAAGGTGAAAAGAAAAAAAACTTGGTCTGATTTTACTTACTACGTTCAGATTAAGACCACAAAAAAAGTCCTTGAAATAAAATAAAATTAAGAAGCCTTTTATTTCCAGATTCTACACAACAATAAAAATAAATGATTATTACTTTCTTTTTTTTAAAACTTTCTCTGTTCTGGAACCTCCCTCGCGGTGAAGGCCTCCGCCAAAGATTACCACCTTTCTCTATTTTGGGCTATATGATACCATTCCGGGCCGGCAATCTTCTCAAGATCATCGTCACATCTCGCTAGTGATCTCCCTCTGTAGCGCTTGCCCGACGGGCCCTTTCATGACATTACTGTCTTGGTCCATCTGCGGTCTTTGAGTCGAGCCACATGTCCGGCGAATTTCCACTTCAGTTTTTGGGCATGGCTTAGGGCATCTATAGCTTTAGTTGTAGCTCTATTTTTATCCCTTGTCTTTGAATTAAACAGATTATTTTGCTTACCAGGTTTGGCTTCGGTAACTACTGGACACTGGGCATCATGTGGCCGGACTACGCGCCGACGCTCTTCGAGCCGAACAAGTGGTGTCACCGAACGCTCTACGTGTTTGCGCTCACGCAGCTCAGCGTCGTGTGGGGGGTGATAGCCCTGATGCTGCTTCTTCTGCTAGCACTGGTCGTCTGTCAGGTGAGGAATGGTATTTTGCGTACTGCCAGAGTCTATACACTGGAAACCTGTGGGGCTAGCCAAGAGCAACACGCCACGGCAATTTCGACATTTAAAATATCAATAGGAGTAGTTAAACCCTGAAAATGCTGGATGTCCTGCGCGTTTAATATAATGCTTCAGAATGCTTTTGGGACTGTCCCAGTACTTCAGTGCATTGGAGATGTTTGTTCGACCTCGTACAGAGGGCTTTCAGCAAAAAAAAATTAAAATTGGCACAACGTAGAAAAAAATGGTATTTCAATTAGAATGCAACAAGTTGCTGATGCGCTACCAGCGCTAGCTCTTAACCAGCTCCTTGATTCAAAACCAATCTAACAAAGGATAGGTACCTTAAATTACTTGCAATTTTTATTAATAAATATATTCTTTGCAAGCTTTGATGGTGGTTGGATTTTGAATCAAGTGACAGATCTGCAAAGCGCTTTTATTTCAAAGAAGAATAAATGACACTAAGTATACAAATTTTTGTTTTAATATATTGTATCTCAAATTATGGAACAAAAAACCAACTTAGGCCTCTGCCTCGAATATTGCGGGCGGCGAGGCCGCGGCGGAGGCTGCTCGGGAGCGGCAGGATTTTATGCGTAAAATCAAATAGACTAGTCTACCACGAGTTGTCAATGCAAAGGAGATTGCCCATTTTACTATGGAGCTTCGTTCCTCAGTGAAGTATTTTGTATAATTACCAAAATTGGAAGTAAAAGAGGAGTAATGTTATAAAATAAAATGAAGCAAAAAATATCCCTATATTTTGTGGGGTGTTCTTGATATTCGAAACCGAAGTCCAGTTTTGAGGTTAGTATAGATACCTAAAAAAAAGTATTGGTGACGGTTACACTTTCATTAGTGTAGGTATCGATAGATATTATTGTAGGAAGGTATAGTGTAGATGATCGATAAATGTATAGTATCCACTGCAATATTATAGATCAAAGTGTATGAAAAAAGATTTAGCATGTAAAGTAAGGTTTTTCCTTGTGTTATGTTGTGTTGTGTTGGTAACCAGAATCAACGAAGGTACCACAAACACTCAGACCCAACAAAAATATCTGTTTTAACAACAAACATTTGTGCTGGTGCGGGAATCGAACCCGTGACCTTTGTGTCTCAACCGGCGCGTTAACTATTGTTGGGCCGGGTCGTATTGCATGTTTTGACAAGAAAAAGGCCGCCGATAAGGGTTTTAAATAAAAATACCTTTATGATTAAGTACCTAAACGATTTATTCATGATCATAATCATATTCATAAAAAATAGCATCTAAAAATGAAGCTGGGGCATCAACAGATCTGTAACGAGCCCAACTAAGGTACTTTAATATAGTCATGACACGTGCACAGCAGCCTACAGTGCGCTTGCCCACTAGACAACTACAGTAGTATCCAGCAATGTCAATTAATGAGTTAGTTATAACTCTGTTATATAAGATATATGAATAGCAGGTCCTACTGCTTACATGCCGTGACTTTATTCTGCCTCTTAATAGACACTTGTTTGTCCCCAGCACCAATGGTGAATCATCTTCAATAGTATCGTTCGCAACTTCAATTTCGTATTTTCCGTTCCTACGAACGGGCTCCCCGTAGTACGACCGTGCCTGTTTTACTTGATACGATCCCAAAGCCACTGTCATCAATTCATGTAATGATATTTTGGAAATGGTTCTAAATGCGAGTGCACAGCATCAAATAAAATGAAAATAGCTCTTCGTCTATTAATATTTTCATTTATTACATATTCCCCTAAATGTCTCATAGTGTTTAGCTTATTTAGAGCTATTTCTAAGAACTGGTGGGCATCGGGCCTCTCTTGTATAGGTTGATGAAACTTGTTTAATAATGCACATGCTATGTTAAAATCTGACATCAGATGTGTTGAAGCTCGGTTATAATATTCTTGACGGAATAACTTAACATCCCGTTTTATTCGTCCATTTACAACTTCAACCACCCATCGACACATTGTAACACATCTTGACCGATTTGCCTGTTCAGTTGATAACTGATTTTCCCCTTTCAGAAGGGATTCCGGAATATACGCCTTATAGCCATATGTATGCAATTGGTCTATTATATACATCTCTGAATCCTCTATCCAAAATAAATACATCATCACGTCTAAAATAATTTCTAAACGTACTATTTACTTACGAAATTCATTGGACATTATAGCAGAGTCACTTTCGGTTGCTGGAAATGGACCAAGTCTATTGTAATATTGTACCATCACAACATACAAGAAGAAAAGGTTTAACGAGAATACAGTATTTATGCAAGCTACGAGTATAAGTTTTTTTTTGGTACAAATAATTACTGCTGCTTTGAATATATATGTATGTACCGTAACAAATTACAATTGCAGGCTTAACATGCTCTGCTAAGTCTGGGTTTCCAAATAAGCCCTCTGGGATAATTTTATTTTTCAGAGCTACGTCTTGGATTGACAAACAACCTAACCCCAAATATAAAGGCACAAATGAATTCGTATATAATAATATTTCTCTCTGGACTATTCTCCGGCACTTGATGTGTCTTAGCTCTCATTATGGGCTTTCCACATACAAGGCACACCTGCGGGTGACCATAAGCTCGTACTACTTCAGCTCCAGTAGAGAAGGTTATGGATTCATTTTGAATTATAACAAACATTCTTGACAGATATGATTGTCTTCAGAGATCTAAAAAAAGAAAACAATAATAATTACCCAAATAAAATCCACCCAATCCAAATTATCACTACAGTTTTAATAATTTGGTTCAACAGTCACCAATATTTTGGCCCAAACTAAGCAGATAAGTTCTGTTATAAAGTGTTTGTGCCCTTGCTTGTGCTGCTGAATTAATGCCAGTTGTATTTAGATGTTATTATTTACTTCTTGTATTCATGTTTAAATGTTTTTTAAAGGTGAAAAGTGCCTATTAAACAATCTCTCCTCATTGTTTAATTGCATCGAGTTTAAACCATAATAACCAAATGTAATTAATTAAGAAGATAAGATATTTTAAAATCAAAACTAAGCAGAGTTTGTACTATGCTGACTAGATAATGGATAAACAGACTTTTAAACATTATATTAAGACATCCATGAATCAGGTAAAAAATATGTGCTCATCACACTATCAGTAATTCTCTTGCCGAATTCATACTTGCTTTAGTCTGGAGCGCAAACTAGACCAGGTTTTAAACTAAGCATGTACTCATCATCCATCATCATAACCAACAGCAGCGTCAGCCCATACAAAGAGTAATTATTACTTACAGTTGTCTGGTTTATTCAAGAGCTTAAAATACTAAGCATAGCATCGCTTGCCCCTCCCACTTGACGGTGAGGCAGAGGATGTTTTAGAGCAAGGGAACAGTTTACACAGCGAGGCCACATCGTCCACGTTCGTTCGACACAACACAGCACTTGCACAAAAGAGTACGTAAACGTGGAGGAATTATTCAAAGTCAACCCAACACGAATTGCTGCAGCCTATACAAAAACGGTGACTACGGTAGCAACAAACGAATATTCATCCAATAAACACTGCTTGCTTGTTTTTCACCAATAAATGAATGACAGACATTGACATAATTCTTTTTAAATAGCAAACAATAACTTGGAAAATGCATTTTGTCGTTTACGGGGTTCGTTAGGCATACTGCATCTGCAAGACCTAACTAATCCAATAGTTTTTTTAATACGGATATATAATAATGATGCGATACTGATTAACTGCAAATAACGAATAATGAAAATATAAGTTATATAAATAACTAAACCTCTTCTTTTACGGTGCATCTAGTGATTTATTGTCAATGCATTATTTCTGACTTCACCTGTCTTTGTAAATGCACTTCAAATAGATTTTAGTCATTTACGTTATCAATAAAAATGAGTACTAAAACCCCACAAAATTTTCGTGTGTAAATAACGCGTATTAATCATAAAAATATGAAATAAATAATGGATTTTATTTCATGCCTATACTCGGCTTAGAAAAAGAGAAACAGGATTGGGCAATCTCCTTTACGTTATCGTTCGAGTAAAAATTTGCATTGGGATTTAAAATGACAATGTCAAATCCCAATACATTTTTGTACGCGAACGATAATAAATAAATAAATAAATATGCGCCAGACAACACACCTCTTGTAATGGTCTCGAAGTAGGGATCAATATCCCTGTGTCACGAGGTACCACACAAGGAAACCAGCCAGGGGCGTCTCCCAGCACACCCAGACCCGAGTCAATTCAGAAAAGATCGTTTCCTGAATTGACCCGACCGGGAATCGAACCCGGGACAGTAAGGAAATCTAGGCGAGAAACCGTGCTACAGCGCACTACGCCAATCGTGTCGTCAAAAAATAATGTAAATTTAAAGTTTCAACTCATGGTAGATGTGCAGCCCTCGAAAACAGCGGCGCGGCAGCGGGGGGGGGGGGGGGGGGGGGGGCAGGGCGACGAGTGGGCCGTCGCAAAGTTTGAGGCGCAGGCCTTAAGGTCTTAACATCCTTGACTAATTGTGACAACAATCAAACATAGTAGTAACAGTGTTCTTGCTTCCAGCTAGAAGACGAATTCATCCCAATCAGGGCAGCTACTAACTCCTGTTGCTGGTTAGGTCGTTAGCGTAGGCTCTATAATAATATCTAATGATATTATCTAGGACAATTTACACCAAGATGATCTGACCCGAAACCAGGCAGAGCCTGTACTATGGGCGTCAGAGACTGATAAACATACTTATATATTTCTAAATACATACTTAAATAGATAATGACAAACAACAAACACAAATGTTAGTCCTACAAATGTTTCACGACCTCCGGCGCTAAAGGCAGGATCGCTGCCATTGCGCCGGTCACACACAGGCCAGTCGAATATAATATGCTATTAAGCTGTATATTAAGTGTATGCAATCTGCTACTAATTAATCAATACACGTGTCGTCCGTTAGCGGTTACCTCGTACCAAGAAACCATACACATCCGTTATTTTTATATGCGAACGCGACACCACGTCAAACTCTACGTCTAGGCACCTTCCAATCATTTTCTGGAAGAGGGTTGAGTGGAACAACAACGTCTGGATCATAAGATAACTTATGAACATATAATGCCTTTTTCGGGAACTGTACGTCTACCACGAGTTGTCACTTTAAATTAACGCTATCGTTCGCGTAAATGCTCGCTATTAATTCATTTAAAAGTAGGCTCCATAGATGGCTTAATGAGGAAAGTTTTTATGAGCTGAATGATTTTTTCTCCCTTAAATTATAATGACATAATTTACTGATATTTTTAACAGAGTTCATATTACTGACATAGTACCTAATTCATAATTATAATTGATATTTATTCAATGTTTGCATGCTACTTTTAAGTGGCAAAACATGAGAACATAAACAGAATTGTAATAACCTTTTACCGTGTTTTTCAGCAAATAAACGATTTCTATTTCTATTTCAAAAAAATGTATTGGGATTTGTCATTTTTACACAAACGATAACGTAAATTTAGAGTGGCAACTCGTGGTAGACGTGTTGGTCTCCCAGGTTTACTATCTTTTGGGTTCCGTTATGTAAATTATAATAATTTTCAAACTAAATGGTTGTGGTTCCAATGGCAAAAAAATATTAAAAGTTGATCTGCCGTCTTCGGTACATATTAAATGCCTAGAAACGTTTTTAACGTAAGCTTTAAATGATTGTATTAAGCAAAAAAAAATTCTTTCATAATCAGAATCATTAAAATTTGTTTAGCTTGAAAGTGGTACAAAGATGTTAAACAAAAATATACAGAGATCTCTTCACTATATCATATCATGCAAAATTCCTTAATCTAATTTTCAGTTTACATGAAAATCAGCATTGTAACTGGAAGGCGCACATATTAAACTTAAATATGCATAAAGTTGAGCAAGTTTGTCTATGCCCTTGGACGCTTGCGGTGCACGGTAGGAGAAGGACCGGCATTGAGTGCTTATCACGGATATGTGTCGTCGGTACTGAGATATGGTCTTATACTTTGGGGAAATTCTCCAGATATAAGTAAAACTATTAATGTGCAAAAAAAAATGCATAAGAGCAATTTGTGGAGTAAGGCCAATTGAGATATGCCGTCCTTTATTTAAAAAGTTTAAAATACTAACACTAACAGGGCTTCATATTCTGGAAGTAGGTAGTTCTGTGCGAAATCATTCAATTTTTTACCAAAAGTACAAATTGTCAGACCGGAGACTTCGTCCGAGGGACACGGATCGACTCGTGACTCCTTTTAGCAACAGTGCTCTCTTTGATAGAAATTGTATCGCAATGTCCGTTAAGATTAACAATAAAATACCAATAGAAATAATGAAATTAGGAACAAATTTATTGTTGAAAAAATTAAGATTTTGGCTAATTGATAATTGTATATATAATATAAAAGAATATTTTGACATGAAATGAATTTGATTTTATTCATGGGGACATTGAGTTGCTAATTATTATTGTTTTCCAAATGTTATTATCAGCTGTTTGTTTAATTTAATTTATTTTAATTTTGTGATGAAAGCATGTTATGTATATTTAAATCTTTAAAAATGTGGTTAGATCTGTCTACCATTTGTTGTGATGTTGAATGCCTACTGTATAATTAATTGATGACAATTTTGCATGTCACCTTGTTTGACAAAACGTGAGCTCTAATACTGTATCTTTATTGTAACCTGTACTACCATGTTTTATGCGAATAAAGAAATCTGAATCTGAAAATTATTACAAATCATTATTCTCAGAATGTTATTTATTTTTTATTTATTTATTTTTATTTATTAGTTTGTACACAAATTACAGTTTTTTACATAGAAAAATAAGGATAGCTAAAGTACAGGTGAGCTTATCTCTAAAGAGAGATTTCTTCCAGCAGACCATGATGCAAAGAAAAGCATAAAACAAACAGTGATGGATAGACAAAACTGTGAACATAATTTTAAAGATCAAAATTTCTATAAATAGACCAGCTTACTTACAAATAGACATATATTATTACAAATATAAAACATATAAGTACCTAACTAAAATAATTATACATATTTAAAAATAAATAAAATAATAATTATTGTTATTATGATCCAACACAATTCAATCATTTTTTAAAAGATGTTCTTTTAACAATCTTTTGAAGGAACCCACAGTGCGACACTCTCGAATAGAAACTGGCAGCTTGTTCCACAGTTTCACAGCCTGAACAGTAAAAGAGTCACCATACATGCTCGTTCTACAGATAGGGGCAGTCAGCTGTAAATTATAGGCTGAACGATGAGTTCTGCCGGACGATGAAAGATAGGAGAAGCGCTCACAGAGATAGCGTGGAGAAGAAGGGTTGAAGAGGATGTTGTAAACAAGAACCATCATGTGATAATCACGCCGCAAACGAATAGGCAGCCATTTCAACTGCTTTCTGTACTCAGAAACATGATCATACTTACGAAGGCCAAATATGAAGCGAATACAGACATTTTGAATACGTTCTAGCTTATTGAGGAGTTGCTCAGTAGCGTCAGGATAGCAACTATCCGCGTAATCAATAATCGGAAGCATAAGTGTCTGAGCTAGAGTGATTTTAGTGTGAATGGGCAGAAAATTCTGGAGACGCTTCAGGGAGTAGAAGGCTGCAAAAACTTTTCGGGCGACTTGACTAACATGATAATCCCACGCAAGGTTACAGTCAAGGTAGACACCCAAGTTCTTGACCGAAACAGCATAGTCTATGGTCGTTCCGTTATACACCAGCGGTGACAAAGTCAATGCGCCAACCCTATTGTACATAGACCTACTACCGATGATAATGACTTGAGATTTCTGCGGATTCACGAGCAGACCATACGATTCAGCCCACCCACTAATGCGTTCTAGATTTTGATTCATTTCCACTATTGCTGAATCAATATCATCAAGTTTGAAGTGAACGTGAAGTTGCAGATCGTCAGCATAAAGGTGGTAGTTAGCAGACAAAACTGAAGTGATTGCATTGATTGCTCTTATTCCTGTAATTTCTAAGATAGTCGAAAGCTACATAAATGAATCACTCTTCAAATTTCATTTCAAAGGGAAGGTCCACTAACTTGGCAATATATCACCTTATGCGAACTGTATCTGAATGCCTAAATGACGAAACACCAATAACAGCTATCTTCATGGACATGTCCAAGGCATTTGATTTTGTCAGTCACCAAAAATTGTTAGATAAACTGTTTCATTATGGCATAAGAGGTCCGGTCCATGAACTAATTGCTTCTTACCTCGAAGGCCGTGTACAATTTACCGAGATAACGAAAATAGACCATAAGAAAAATGAGATCCATTTCAAATCTAATCGTAGAACGGTAAAATACGGGATACCACAAGGAAGCATACTAGGTCCGCTATTATTTCTCGTTTACATCAACGACCTCCCTCGAAGTGTCCAGCACCAGATGTTTTTATTTGCTGATGATTCCACATTAATTGTCAAAGGCACTGACAGAGATACTTACGAACGATCTCTAAATGAAGCTCTCTCTAATGTAATTTCTTGGATGGAGACCAATAATTTAGCAATCAATTTAGAAAAAACAAAATACATACAATTTAGTCTCAAGCAAAATAAAAAAGAAAGCATCGAAATACACTATAACGGGCAGTTAATAGAACAGGTTGAACAAATACGTTTTTTAGGTGTAATTCTGGACAGCGGCGTGAGCTGGAAACCACATACTACCGCATTGTGTCAGAGAATTAGTAAATTTGTATTTCCGCTAAAGAAGCTGACTCTGACAGTATCTCAAAAAGCGGCGATAACAGCATACCATGGATACGTCGCCTCAAATTTGCGCTATGGCATTATACATTGGGGAAACGCTGCTCAAAAACACTTATTACCTTTATTCCGTGCCCAAAAAAAGTGTATAAGAGCATTGTTTGGTGCCAACTCGAGAGAAAGTTGCAAACCATTACTAACTCAACTCCAGGTTCTTAGTCTTCCATCTTTGTTCATCTTTCTTACATGTCATTGTATATTTGTCAAAACCAACGAGCATTATTTCAAATTAAGAATCACAAAGTATCCACGCCAAACTAGAAATAAAATAGATATACTCCCACACCATCCATCTTGTACAACATTTTTTTCAAAAAGTATATATAACATAGGACCAAAAATTTTTAACCACCTCCCTGATTATTTAAAAGAAATGTCATTACAAATATTTAAAAAAAACATTGTTCCAAATACTCATTGGCAAGTGTTATTATTCTTTGCATGAGTACTTTGAAGACAAAATTAGGATAAAACAATGATACCTGTCTGTCATTATGGGCTATAGTATGTAGGATAAATAAGAAAAGGATTTAAGTTGGAATTTAAGTTTATTAAAAATGTATATTGTACGCCTGAACGGCTTGTTATAATGTAACTTTAAACAATATTACTCACAACACCTGTAATATACAAACTTATAACTTGGCAATAAAAAATATTTGATTTGATTTGATTTGATTTGATAAAGATCGAAAAGAGCAAGGGAGAAAGGACGCCACCCTGAGGAACACCAGCAGTAAACTCACACCAGTTCGATGAATTGAAAACTAAAAGATCGCAAACAGGTCTAGGGAAGCTACGAAGCTGTTCAAGAGTAATTGATTTTAAATGTGCATCTAAACAAACGGGGGGCACAGTAAAATAAGAATTTGACGATTGAAGATCAGTTAAGATTGGAGAAGATTCAGTAGACTTACCAATACCCAGCGATCTTAAAAACTTCCACACGTTAGCAGGGTTGGAATCCTGAACAGTAGAGTGAATGTGGCGCCTTTTTGCGTCCCTACACATCCTATTGCAACGATTCCGCAACTTTTTGTATCGATAGGAATTAAGCTCAGTCTGAAATTTTCTATATTTACGTTTAGCTTTATCACGCAACAGCATAGTCTGCCTAATATCAGGGGTCAGCCAAGGGGCTGGTAGATGTTTCACCTTGACACGTCGAACAGGAGCATGCCTATCAAAAATGTTACCGAATCAATCACGCAAAATTCATTAACATAAACATATAATACAAAATAAATGAGTTACAACAAACTAGACCCAGGGGGGCTAGCCAATAGCAACACGTCACGACGATTTCTACAATAGAAATCGTTCAAATGTATGGGGACGGCATAAGCGCCAGTAACAGCTTATGTCATCCTCATACATATAAACGATTTCTATTGTAGAAACCGTGGTAACGTGTTGCTCTTGGCTAGCCCCCACTGTAAAATATTCATCAATTGAGTAGAAACATCTTTATGTAACACAATTCATTTAGTTTATTATTTAAATATCTCTTACTTATCCTTTATTTTGCACAGCCTTACCCGTTATATTATACAAGTCTCTCTTCAGAAGGTAGTCTGGAAGAGATCGCTTTAAAGCGATAAGACCGCCTAAATTGTACATTTGATGTCTACTTACTGTTTAACTTGCTGTATTTGTTTGTTTGTGCAATAAAGATTATTTATCTTATCTTATTTATCTTATCTTTCTATCAACCACCGTTTGAGGTTTGACTTAAATCTGTTAAGTAGGAGTACTTTTATTTTAGACTTTTATAGCCATACAGTAAGTACTTCTACTGTAAGGCGTCGTAGAGTTAGCAGGTAGAACCAGTTTGTTGGGATGCCTTGTATTAAAATTACGAAACTGACTTTTTTTTTGAATAAATTTGTAATTGTTTTTTACAACTAAACATATTTCATAGATGTATGCATGTTACGGTTAGCAACTTGAGATTTTTTAATAACGGTCTGTAGGATGTCAAACCGTCAACATTGCAAATAGCTCGAATACATTGTTTTGAAATATATTCTGAACAAATAGCATCTTATTTTACTTTGGCACCCCAAGCGAATGTTTACAAAGTTTGAATAGTGTAATTGAATGATGAATTTGCGTAATTTATTCATCGTGTCTCGGTTACAGAATATTTAATCAAACTTAACCTATTTAGCCGTACAAACTGTCGGAATAACTAGATTATTTGAGGCTCGGTCATGAAGTATGAGTTTCACGCAAACGACTTTAGCGGCCAAAGTATGGTTCCATTGGCCGTTAAAGTCATAACAATAACGCACATAAATAGTCCAACATTCCTATGATTTTACGACAATTATACGGTAATTACTTAAAATATGGGAATATTACTTAGCTTTGGCCTGTATTTTCCTCAAAAACCGGCTTGTATGCCGAGATATATAAAGTTTAAAAATCAAAATACCTAATAATAATAATTTCTTTATTTGCATAATACGTGGTATTTGTAGGTGGTATAGTAAAATAAGTGCACTTGTTTTGCTTATAATTAACACGCAAATTTGAGTTTTTGTTGATAAGATATCTACATTTAATTGAGTTGAAGTCTTTGGGCCGCGCCCACCGGAGTTCTACCGGAGTGAACTGAACTGCCTGCCTATACGTTTACTTAGATCCGTCCGCATTTTAAGCACTCTTTTTTCAATCCTGTTCGAACCTAATTCTCTATTTCACGTTATCCATAATTCGCATAATCGTCAGTTGAGATCTATAAATACTCTTTCTCTTCTTACACCGGCTCATTCTTCTGGCTTTCTGTCTCTGTTTTGGCAATACGACTTTGGAATAAGCTGCCAGTCTCAGTACGGAAGTCGTGCAGTAAATTTCAAAATGGCTTTGCGCGAGCATTTCAAAAGTTTGATCACGCCCCAAGAACTGCAGTTAGTAGACTCCTGTTCTCGCTATTCATTTCGTCTATCTTTATCTGGTAATGCTATTGTCCCTTGTACCATATTTTCAATCCATAATTAAATACTATACGTCTATATTTTTGTGTAGGCTATTATTCTCCTTAAATGTTTCATTATTTCATAATTCTGTTCGGCCTATACAAACACTTAAATACTGGCGCTAGCTACTACCACCAGCGTACACTCATGGCACGGGTCGAACCCACGACCCGTAGCTTTTTAAGCAAGAACACAAAATTAGCCAACGAGCCAGCCCCAGCGACAATGGATACGCAGACAATATAATCTAGGCGCCATTTTGTAAAAAAAAACTGTAAATGAATTTACAAGTAGCTCAAGTTCAAGAATAATTTCCAACTTTAAATGTGACGGATCCCCACGACAATATTAATTTGTACGTCTAAAATAAGGGAGGGATTACGGGTAGGTACCAGCTTATCTTAATTCTCGGTATCCCCTTTAAATATGATAATGAACTCTGGCAAACAGTAAATTAAACTTCGCTGAAGTTGTAATCGAGACCGTTATTAAGTATGAAAACAGATACCTTGATTTCAACGAGACATTTTCTAGAAAAAAGGCTCATTGAAGCTTTGATACAACCAGCGCTATGAAAATCCAGTTCATTGATATTTATTTATTTAAGCACATCGTATTCATTTCATATTTTTTTGTCATTTATCAGTTGAAACATGAAAGAGAACTAGTACATTACATTGCGGGAACAGAGTTATATTCCAAACACGGCAGTATTTCATTAACTAAGACAGAGCAGCTATTCCTACTGCCCAAGTCTGCTCGAAGCCTGCACTGAATCTAAGAAGATTTTCACAGCCACCGACGACACATACAGTCTCTTATGTCAAATGCTATAGATAGGATAAAGCCACTGCATATGAACACTATATAAGAACGTTTCTACGAATTAGTTTGGGTAAGTTTAGAATCAGCGTGATTATAAAATTGAGATTTAACAATTACCGGTGGACCAAATTAATAAATAAATAATGACTGTTAATTATTTACTTTTAATGTTTAGGGTTCGCAATAACTGCAAGTCAGGTGGAGCGATGACCTGTGAATGCTGGCTGGCAAAAACTAGATGCGTTAAGCTGGGTAGGACGTGATGCCGCGCATTGCGTGAAACATAAGTCCAGCAGAAGACTTTGATGGGCCAGTTTGCAAAAATAATGGAAAGTAGTGTAAAAATAAATCGGCCAGCACGCCATCTCATTCTTCTGTTCGATTTTTGCTTTTAAAGGTAATAACTAAACTAATATTATTAGTTTACTTATTTTATTGTTGTGTATGTTATTTTATTTTTATTTAAAGAGAGTTTGCGTTTGGCCACAGTCTCTCCCGGTGGTAAGCGATGACGAGGCCGATGGTGGTACACGATTGATTTGACGATCCACTCTACAGCATTTCCAATATACCCCTTAAAAGCCATAAAAATTACATATCAAATATACCAGTTTCCCTTCATCCAGGTATTCGGCTGCGGCTGGCTAGGCCCGCCTCGCTACAAGTAGCAGCGGCGGAGCGTCGTGCTCGAGCTGTGGCACCGCAACATCAACAACACCATGGACGTGGCGGGCGCGCTAATGCCCTTCACGCAGGTGGTCCGCCCGGAGCTCACCATCCATGTCCAGGAAGTGCTGACGGCCGCCGAGCGCGAGGAGAAGAGGATCCCGGAGATGTGCGTCTCCGAGCATGAAGAGAAACCCTGATGGTTAGTGCTGGTGATGAAAGATAAGCGCGTGCGGTTTAGGATGCAGCATGAGGTCTACTACTTCTAGTGCGTTGTAATAAACCACACCTGCAATTACGGTCTATAGGAAACTAGAGAAGAAACTGCTTCGCGTTATACACAAATACACAGTCACGAACTCCTATTCAACATCGCACACTTTTGCCTACTGTATTTTGAAGTTTATTTCTGTCTTTCTTTATATACATATTTTATTAAACTTAAATTTAGGGGCTAAGGCTCTTATTCTAGAATCATACTCAAGCATTCATCTGTGTTTGAGAAGAGATTTGAAAACGTCAGTTCATACAAACACGTAACGCAGTACGTCAGCCACGAGTTGCCACTTTTGAATTTACGTTATCGTTTGCGTAAAAATTTGAATTGGGATTTGACATGACATGACATGACAATACAATTTTGTACGCGAACGATAGCGTAAATTTAAAGTGGAAACTCGTGATAGACGTACGATCTATACTAGAGTACGGATTTTGTTTCAGAATACGGGCCCTAAACTCCTTCCTCACTACTGGTGGTTTCCCACATTTTTAAGAAGGCAAACAATCGTTTTCTTTCATATAATATGTCATATCCTTTGCCGAACCTATATCCGTTTGAAAACCTTGCTGAAGAACCCTGTAATGCGGTTGGTTTACACAGTACGATTTTTACCATTTTAGACCTAATGAAAGTTCGTTTGTTTTCGTCTTATTTTCCATTCACTTAATAAATCAAGCCATCGAATTAAAAAATGATGGTCTAGCTAGAATATAGTGATAGCATTCCGTCATTCAATATTTACAACCCCCAAACAATAAACTAACGTTCAATACAAATATAGATACAATTTTGTATAAACGTGTAAAACAGTTATTACGCAATTACGCGAACATACGGGTAAGTAAGTATTTAAACGCTCACACATTGTTCTTATTCCCTAATACCGTTATTTAAAATAAAAAATAGATCAAATGTGAGATAACTTGAATTTGATATATTTCTTTATTATCATTTCATGTGTGACTTGACGATTGAACGAATCGAAGCATCGTTTCGTGTGTGAGATTATTGAGTCCTAATAAATTATGCTCCGTGTAATTGTATTATTATTCTCAATCCTGTGTTATTGCCGCTAGTGCTTGTAAGTGGTTTAGAATGTTTTAACACAGGTTCGGTTGATAGCTATAAAGAGTGAAGTGAATAGAATCGTGAAGTAGAAATGGATTGAGGGTGCTGTATTCGTAAGTGATAGAACTTTTTATTAGTAGATAATGCTTACTAATAACTCGTGAAAGAAAGGTAATTTTATGTAAATATATTATTATTTTGCAATTAGATCATAATTTGTGCTTCAAAACCAAACATTTTTCAATGAATGAAAACTTGGTAAGCTGTTCGGTTTTGAAATAGATCTAAATACCTATTTCATTCTTATAATTGGGCCTCATTAATTAATAAAATTGTCTGTACAATGAAGTTTAATATAAATAAAAAAAACGTCATAAAAACTTTACATTATCCTGTAAGTATCTACTTACAAAAGCTTATCAACCTTTTATCGGCTAACAAGGGATTTAACTTTAATTTGATGAGTGTTTTACAATATCACTTGAAAAACGGTAACTTGGTGAAGTTACCATTGCGTAATACCTACTTTAGTATTCAGTGCTATATACCTACAATCAATTTGCAGAAGATTATTTTTATTTACTATAAGATTGTGTACAACGAATATTCATTAGTGTTACGCATGCAAGTTTATGTATGCCTAATTTATTTTGTAAGTGATATATTAGTAATCATATCGTATTGAAATAGAGTTTTTATAATACCTTAAAAGTACTTATGATATAGGTAAGTATTGTTTCATGCCCGAAGAAATATCTTACGGCATTGAAAATATATGAAAAAAAATATGGGGATTTATGTTAAATAATTTGTTAATAAGTTTTGCATGCACATTAACAAGTAACGTATCTTTAAGTAGAATAAAATAAGGACGTCCCGTATGTTTAATTAATTTCCTGAAACACAAGAATGAGTGTTTATGCGGGTTTCGCTTTTAATATTAGTTATACTGGAAGGATTGTGTGTTATCTTGATGGGTTGTAGGGTTGTAGGTTGTAGGGTCTGGAAGAAAAAAAAACTTTTGTAAAATTATTTTCTCTCACGACGAACCACATGGTAAGTGGCTACCACATCCTTTCAACACGTTGCAACACTAGATATATAATTAAGATTTAAAGAACTTTTGAATAGTCAGCGAGAAGAAAAATGGTCCTCCAGAATCAGGTGTAGGTACCTCTTTTGAAAGTTGAAAATAAAATCGTGAAAACTACTACTCGATAGTAAATTAAATCTGACCCAAACGATGTATTCACTAGAATGGAGTATCTTAGAAGCTAGATGCTTTTAAATTGTTTTATTTAGGAACTTGTTAGATTTATCGTGAAAAATGTTTATCAAAATTTAGTTAAAAACAGTTTTGGGACCCTTATTAAAAGGCTTAACTTAGAAGACCCTTAGCGTGGTAGTTGTAAAAATTATGGGTTTCAATAAATCGCAAAAAACTGCATGGAACAGGCTTTAATAGGAATTTTGTGGAATAATGGTATTTTTGTATAAAACAAACTATTTAGTCACGTAATTGATGTGCATTTAGATGACGGGCTATGAGGCCAAAAACCCACGTAATTATAAAACTAGCGAAATATACTAAAATTTAGAGATAGATTGTGAAGTTTATATTTTCCCCGAATTTAAAATCGTCACTCAAAGATATGTCAACCCACTGTCTATGTTGAGCGCCCTAAGACCGCTTTCACACTAGGGCGTCAGCAGCGCGGCAGCAGCGCGGTAGTAGCGCGGCAGCAGCGCGGCAGCAGCGGATGCCTTTACACTATAAAAACAGCGGCTCTGCTGCCGCGCGACAGCACTTGGATTAGGGTGCGTTTCCACCAGAGATGTGCGAGGATGCGTTGCGAGGAATGTGTTTGTTAAGAACCAATAGAGTCGCTAGGCTAATAAAAAGCTAGGTAAATGAAGCGATTCTATTGGTTCTTAACACACACATTCCTCGCAACGCATCCTCGCACATCTCTGGTGGAAACGCACCTTTAGTGCGGTGCAATCCACGCCCTAATATATCTTTCCCTGTTTATCTCGATTATTTTGCTGTCTGTCAACAAAAACGTTCGCTTACAACACTGACTCGGCGCGTCTGCCGCGCGGCCGTCGCACTGCTGAAATTGCCTTAGTGTGAAAGCGCACTAAGGCCGAGATCTATAGTGTTCTTAGCTTAAACTCAGACTTATCTTAGACTTTGAACAGCTGTATCTACCTGTATCAGCTACTTCTTTTCGATATTACATAATTTTAGTCTTAGGTAAACATGAACTTAGATATTTGTTAGTAATTAATTATAACAATAATCAATAGGTAAGAAAATAATTAATGTGATAAGTATGTGCTTCGCAGCTAAGTAACGACTATAGATCTCGACCTAAGTTTCAGTTTTGAGGTTTACTAACGCTTGAGAATTCGGGGTATGATGGTTTAAAAAAAAAGGATATTTATACTTTTGAACTGTGTTAAATTGTAAAATCCTATAGTTAAAGATTTACTTACTTACCTATAAGTATTAATATGATAATTAGCACTAATCTATTATTTCGGGCAACTCTTTAAACTTCAAGTTCGCAACTAAAAAAAATGATGCTCGTCCTGAAAATAATATCAATCGTCCCGGTATGTGACCAATTTTTGGGATAAAAAGGTTTTTACGATTAATAATTGAAACATCTGCCAACTAATATTTAATTAATTGAACTTTGCACCAGAACCAATCAGCTATCAGGGATTTTATATATTTTTTGCACGAAGTGCTGCTCTATTTCTAATATTTTTCAATGTTTGTATAAAACTAAAAAAAAATAGCAATGCAGATAGAATTGAATTCTTTACTTGTAGTTTTAAGTAGATAAGTTAGGTCATTTATAAGTGATTCGCACTAACATGACTAGTGCAAACCCAAACTATTTGCATGTAGCCGTAGTTCTAAAAACTTTGTCTTAAAATATGTTTTATACTCCTAAGAATAGTAAAAAAATTATAAACTGCTTATTTAAATGAGCATATTAGATGTTAGTCACGCAAAATTAGTCATTTATATACAACTGGACTTGGGAACATAGAAATCCTGTAGTTATTTTTATAAATATTTATTGCTATCGTTTGTAACAAAAATACCTATATCAAATTATACATATAATTTGATTTGAGTATTTTACATACAATATGACTCATACATAATATGTCATGATATATTCTAATTAATATTAAAAGCACAACATTGCATATCCTAAATACATTTAATATACGTATTTATGTAGTCTGTATTGAACAACATTTTAGAGGTACTTAGTATGAGTATAAAAAATACTTTCCACTACTTAAGGTTACGAATGTTTGACCGAATAAATACCCTTTGTTAACAAACATCGGCTGACATTTTCTTCATAAAACACCAAGTGGATAAGTCAGTGTATGTTCACAAAGTCAGAATTAGAATTCTGACACGTTTATGTTCTAAGGAACTAATTTAATTTTACTTATTTATACAACCTTTATATAGGTTAAAATAATAGATGTTAAAGTTATCATCAATATTAGATGTCGTATATGATATTAGTGCCTAAGCGAATGCGTCAAAACGCAGCTTCATTTTGACCACAAAATTATATCATTAAGTAGTTTCCTTTTAGAGTATTTTAAACCCACATAGTCATGTCCACTAGTCACCATGTTATGGTATATTCCTATGTTTAAAACATTGATTAAGAATGTAACAAATAACAATTATGATAAAGACTATATAAAATCATAGTTATTTTAATGTCATATTATGACACTTGGATATGTTTAGCGTATCAAATTAATTGTATAAAAATTGTATTGTGTGTCTTTAATGTGATGAAGTGAGTAATAAATGTTTTTCTTATCTGCTTGTTTTCTTTATTCACTTATAAATAATAATCAACGAATACGTGGCTGACTAAGGTCAAATGGTTCGATTTTATTCGATTTTTGATTTTTCCTTTCTGGTTCCTATTTCTGTAGTTTTTCCATGGAACTTTGAAGTTGTCTGATATTCCAGAATAACCTTATTAATAAGGAGGTTTCAATATTTTATATGAGGTGACTTTATTTATTAGAGTATAATATTGTATCACAACCTATAACTTTACAACACCTATAGGTGTTGTAAACATGATGTCCATGACAGGGCATAGGGAGGTGAAACAATTTTTATCGTCGTACACAAAAAAAAAGGTAAATTTGTACGAGATAGTAATCGATAGTTCATTTCTTTCGCTTTAAAGTGTATAAAACAAAAATAGCTTAAGTGTGGAAGAAAGCTCGAAAAATTCACTTTAAGATGACAAGGCCTTCTATTTCAACTCACCTTATACCGAGGTGACTTGAAACAGGGGTCAAGAGGAGTTTAAACAATCATTAATTTTGAAGAAAAGGCTGCAAATATATAACAATTATATAATTTGTTCAAAGGGTTTTATAAAAATCCTAGCGACATGAATGTTAAATATTAATTCAAAACAATGATGAATGACCTAAATTTTATCTGAAGGGCATCATCCTGAACGCGCTTTTGGCGCAATATAATGTATTCCTTGGCTCGCCATACCTCGATTTGTTTTTATTTCGTATACTGATTACAAAAAATAAACGAAAACTCAAAAAAAAGCAAAACAATAAATTCACCTTTTAATTTATTAAAAAAATCGTCATACAAAAAAAACGAGGAGAGTTGAAACAACTTGTTTCAAATCTCCTCAGTGGCAGAAATCCTACCTTCCGGTAAACAATTATCACTTAAAGACAAACCACAAAGCAATGACTCGAACAAACCCTTTTATTTGAATCCTCAGTAAATGAGCTTTCGAATCATACTCATACATTATACAAGCTAAACATCGAAACCTTATCAACTTATGAGATACCCAAAAAAAACGCCAAAACTTAGATTTTGCATTTTTTTCACATGGGTTCCAGAACTCCGCAATCACGTGCCGAGTGCGGAGTTCTGGAGAGCCCGCGGGGGGTGCGACAAAACAGCGTTGTTGCTTGCTCGCTAAGTGTTTTGGATGCTGCGAAATTGACGTTGCTTCAACTCACCCTTGTGTCAAAACCCCTCGGTCTCCCCTACATGATTATCCTAATTATCGATTGCATCAAACTTAATTACCGCTATATAAATATATCCTTTTGAATACTAACTATATAGGTACTTTATAACTTTCAAAATTATCACCGTGCAATGGTGAACAGCATGTTAGTTGAGAAGAAAAATCTAAAAGATAAAATCCCGTACATTCACATTTAACTTAAGTGACAGATATACTTACTAGAACTGACCTACTGAGGTGGAAATGGCCAGGTCACATGCTAGGCTTGTAGATTGGAAAAGTGGAGCAAGCGAACCAAGGTATGGTACCCATGGGATGGTACAAGCAAAGGGTTTTGAAGGACGGGATTCATCTGGCAATAAGTTCCAGTCACACTAGGACGGGAAAAAAGTTAAATTTTCTTCAATAAATATAATAAAACAATAATTTAAATAAAATAGGAGATAAGAGTGGCTTGGACAGAAACCAATGGAGAGACCTTTGCAAATTTGTTGGTACTTTAAAATGCGTGAATTTTTGCAGTTCAAGTACTAATAATTTCCTAGCTACAAACTGGGAGCTGGTAGAAAATGAAAAGTTATCTTATATACGGATAGCTTTTGCCAACAGCGGTCTCTGTCTGTCTATTTCTCTGCAGGTTTTTTTTTAAACACCGACAAAGATTATGACCTCCGAAAAATCTGAACGTGATCTCCCAGTCCTTTATTTTAGTTTTTACTAGAATACACTTTTTACTAGAATGTAGAGTTACGAATAAGTCGTCCTTTATTTATGATGGTCATCATGCCCTTCTGCCTATTTTGCCACCGAGTTTTATTCATATTAAGTGTCAGAACAGCGGTCTATAAGTAGTTGTTATTAATTAAATATTTCATAGAACCCAGAGGTTAACGTCCAAAATATTCAAACTCAATTTTGTTGTTTATACCACGAAAATTTTTATCCACAAAATAAACATTAGCTTAAGTTTAATAAACCAACAAACATAACTTTAGTGAGTGCCAGGGGACGTGAACTCAGTAAACTCATGTTTACCTAGACTGCAAAATTATAAGAAAGAAAGAAATATTTTTGGTTTTCAGTATAGTTAACAAAAGAGGAAGCATCGATTTTCATCATTCGTTGCCATTGATATTGAAAACCAGTTGAGCATGTGGGTGAAATGTTCAACAGACTTTCAATAATTGTCAAAATAAATACTATACATGGATTCGACGATAAATAAAAATGCTTAAATACTGCTCCATAAAAACCATGCCTAGCTTGGTTTTTATTTGTATAATGAACTATATTTATTTCATAGCCCACCTTAATTGAAATCAAATCACACAAACCACTAACAACAATCAAATAAAAAGTTATCTATTATAAACGCAAGTAGGTGCCCAGAAACTCCTTGTATGACCTAATTTGCCAAATAATACTATTATTCCTATGATAAATGTTAGAACACTCGTGTGTAAGTAGGTTTCACAGAACCAGCATTATCTAAATAAGGGAATGTTGATTCTGTATAGTTTTGGGCGACTGAAAAAAAACTGAACAATATACACAGTTTTCATTGTTATTATTTGTAACTGATATTTTATAATTTTTAATGCTTGTTTTCATATCTAGTAGAAAACCAGAAAAAAAAATTCAGACCCCGATGATTCTCTTAGGCACACAGTACCAAATGCAATTTCTTTGTTCAGTGTTCCAACATATATTTTTCAACGTAGAACAATACCGAAGCCGAAGGAATCCCAGGAGGCGGGCATCCATCTTGTTTGGATTTAGTTTGCTATGACTTTGTTTGTGTTGACACCCAGATTATTAGATTTGCGATAGCACAACTTGCTAAACCTAATAGTGTGAATCAATGTTGACGCTTAAATTAACCACATTTCAGAACTATGTGCACGCAAGTGTTTCTGCCAAGTATAGCATTATCAATATTTTGTTAAAACTCAAACTTATTAATAAAAAGCAAATAGTTGTTTAAAACTAAAGTCCTACCCTACTTTCATTACAAGTTACCTGTTTGTAGCAAATACATACGAGTCAATTTACACGACTTCAAAAACAACACCTTCAAAACGCCATAGGAGAAAGATAGCTTGTCGTTAACTAACACGGAATCTGTTAGTTTTCTTTTAAGAATAACTACCTTTTCTTGTCCAACGAGATAAAGAAAATATTTATTCAAAATAGTCATATCGATTGTTAGGTATTCGATTTCAATTTAAGAATGCAAAGTTTTCAAAGCTACGTGAATTAAATTTACGTGCGCAGGGGACTCATTACAATCGATACCACGTGATACCAGTATAGTTAATTTATTTATTTATTTATTTATTTACTAACACAGATACAAACATAAACTTACAGCTACTTAAGCCAACACGTTTATATTGTTACTCTAAAATCTATTTCATAAAACGAAGGGTAGCGAGCAATTTGATCAGTAAATATTTAGTCTCGAAGATTCGTTAGTGCCAGGTAACAGCTGTCTGGCTGGAAATGAAAGATCATATTGCGGAATTACTCGCTACTCCTAGTTTAGAGAATGAACTTGGACAAGTTATTAGGCATTGTAATAAGGCCCGTGGCCATCGCTGTTAGCTAACTGGCAAGCCCTACAGTTAATTATGTTTTCATCTTCATACATTCGACTACATATACGATATACAAAGACGACTTCTCCACTTGCGTTGCACATTTAATTTTACCAAATTGAATAAAATCATGTCGAAACCTATCAAGTAATAATCTAATAGAGAACTTGACTCTAATACAACATTCCAAAAGACTTTACATGTCACAACAACCACAGCAAACAACAGGTCATTTATTTTAATTATGTCCTAAGATGAGGCAAGAGGCGCTTGGACGATTGACAGTCAACTAGCAAGATGTTTATTTGAACATTAAGACCTTGTCTATTTTATCAGTACCTATATTGACTATGTAAACAAAACGTTAAATTACTTTCAAACCGCAGCAGGTTGTTAATCCCTTTATAAGGGTACGTGCAAGTGTAGGTATTTTAACGTGAATTAATGGCACTATTATATAAATACCCAAGTTACCCCTCGGATAACGGCAGTGGGCTCGCCATCTAACACGTTGGGTTCTCTTATGACTCGCGTACTCAATTTGTTATTGGTCGAACTACGAGCTCGGCGGTCAACGACCGTCATCGGCCGATCAAATCAAACGTATGTAAATGAACGGTACACGTTCACCAAAACCAATTTTGTCGGCCAATGGCGGATAGAACTACTCGTACGATTACACGTTTGATTTGATCGGCCGATGACGGCCGTTGACCGCTGAGCATAATTCGGCTGATAACGGATTAGTACACCTATTCCGTTATCAGCGTTATCCGTTATCACGTACACGTGAGCCGTGGGTTTTGATTGTTTATTTCACCAGGACGGCATCATTCTACTTGCCTTTGCCTTTGACTACCTCGTTATCGAACACCACGAAGCGGGGGTATGAATGAATGAATGAATGAATGAAATTTATTATCTGCTTATGAATAAGGTACACTGAAGTATATTTTTAGGACGTTCTGCTTACTCAGCCGTTATTAACAGCATGCAAATTTAAAAAAAAAAATGGATTGAATTTACAAGGCATAAGTGTCAAAATTACAAGATGTCAGAATCGATTTAAAAAGCAAGTAAAAATAAAAACATAACAATAGTTCAAAGGACATTAATAATAAGCACATGTCAACAGTTATTCAAATTAACATCTCCAAAAAGTCTAAAAGTCAAAATTACCTACAGAATTTAGAAATTCCTGTGTTGTGTAGAATGCCTGCCATGTGCATGAATCTCCCATTGTTTACTACACCTCCCCCTAAACCATGACCCCTTATTAGCAATATTATAATAACCTTATTTAAAAATGACATCTGAATGATAACAATAGTGAAAAATTTTAATCTTTACTTTGTCACCTGTATGTCACTCTCATTTGAATAAATAACAGATTTGATTGATGACGTTTCAGTAATATTGATTCAATATTGCACTAAGGGCTCATGTTAAGGCTCCTAGGCCCATACTGCAATATCTAAAAGCAGTATGAATGTTATTATAGTTTAGGCAACTGCGGCCTACCCCGTGGGAAGAAAGGTAAGATGTTTTATGACGATCAGGTGTTTTGATAATGCTTTAATTTATTTGACAAGGGTAACTGTGTACTCGGTGTAATTTCACACGAGTGTTACATGGTTAATAATTATTTTAAACATAATTTTACTCACAAAGTCAAGGCACTTTGAAACTTATTCTCGATGAAACTATGTGTAGCATTAAACGCATTTTAAGCATTTTATTTTCATTATTCTCATAATAATGAGAATGAAATGCTTAAAATGCGTTAAATGCTTCACAGAGTTTCTTGAAACCATGAAAAAAATATTATACCTGTAGATTTTAACTGTATCAAGCTTGTATTTATACATCACATCAATTATGATGTGATGTAAAAATACTCGACATATTAATGTCGAGTTTTCATTTTTAATTACAAGACTTCAAACATGTTTGAAATATTTTAACATACAATTCCAGGCTCCCACTTTATTATCCAAACGATTTGTATTTCTCACTTTACGAGACAGCTTGGCAGTAACAAGTGCATATCGAGTGCCATCGATCTATGCCCATGAGGATCGAGTATTGAAGCTTTAGCCTGCTAACTCGGTAAAAACAACAGATGCTGGTCGTCTTAAGCGTTAGTTGAACGAAAATCAATTTTAGACTATGTGTGAACACGAAATACTCTCCGGTAACGGAAAACATCGATAACAAACCAAATCAACCCGGATAACGGCGGAAGGCTCACCACCTACCACGTTGGGTTCTAATACCATTGGTGAAAAGTGGGCTTCTGAGTGTTTCGTTCACCATGACGACACAGTCACTTGCCTCTGACTCTCCTCCGGGGTAAAGTCGTGATGGTATGTGTATGAACACGAAATACAAATATCGCATGTGCGCTAAATGTATACTTTGCTTACGCCTATGCATGGATGCGATATGGAATTATCCAATGGTGCCATAGCACAGACGCACATGGCATGTTTATAAAACAAAAACAATGTGTACGAAAACTTGCACATATTCATCAGCCGGAATCATGCAAACCACATTTCACCAAACTAAATCGTTTAACTTTTCCGTGTATTTCATCTTAGAAGCAGTATTATTCGTAAGGAAACACCACAAGCTCTTTGAAATTAATGAAAACTCTAGACGCCAACATTATATTGTGCTCCCTGAACCAACAATTGAAATGTATAAATGTGGCCCGTTCTACAGATGCTTACAAATATACATAAAATAAAATACTAAAACATACAAAAGTTGAAAAAAACGACGATAAACTTATAAATATACTGAAGCAATTTCTTATATAAAAGTGTTATTACACAGTCCAAGAATACATGTGTGAAATAAAGTAATTAACGATATTATCCTTTAAATTCAATCTTTGGAATGCTCATTTTAATGTATTCTATTGTTATAATGTTAAGATTGTAGGTAATAGCCACATCCTAACAAGGTATGTATTCAGTCCATCTCGTTTAAGTTAGTTTTTTATGCTGTGAAAGTGATCCTGTACATGTGCTGTATTTAAATAAATAAATAAATGAAGGTAAGAACATGTGATTTTAATTTATATGCATCGACGTCTCGTGGCGATATATGCTCGGGTAGAGCACACTTAAATGCGTTTTTAACGATGGTTTGTATTTAAAAAACATTGCAACATCATACATTATCTTCCAAAAACTGTTCTGCTTCAATAACTGAGGAATTTAATGAAGCCGTGGTGTCTAAAGGTATGTTACTAAAATAATTATCAAAAGCTTTGGTAACGTTGGCTTCCGATTGAATAATTCCGTCGTTGATTTTAAGAGACAATGTGGTATCGCGCTGTTTGGGTTTACCTGTTTCGTGATTTATGATGTCCCAAGTGGTTTTTATTTTGTTATTGGACTTAGATACTTTATCACCAATGTATAATGCCTTAGCCGTTGTGCAGGCTTTCCTGAAGATCTTAGAGTAGTTCTTGACATACTCAACAAAAACTGGGTTGATGTTATATTTTTTCATAGCATACAATTTATACATCTTACGCCTACTTCGGTAAATTCCTGGCATGACCCATTCAGAAAATTTCGATTGAACTTTGCAAGTAAATTGTTTCGTTGGAAAACATGCATTAAATTCTTTTTTACAACAATCAAATAGTTTCCCGTAGACTTCATCAGGATCACCTTGTTTGTAAGTTATTTTGCACTTTAAATTGGTCCTAAAACTATGAATGCGATGACTTGCCTTAGGTCTGCACGTAATTTTTCTAGGATCAACATTAAACTTTAGTTTGGTCTAATAAGGTTATCTTCTGCCCACAATGATTAGATGTTAATTCAGAAACCATCGATCTTGGGTACACAGTTACAAAACATATTATCCAGACAAGTAGCTGTTGTTGCTATTATAAATAAATAAATAAATAAATAAATATCCCTGGACATTATTCCACACAGCGCCATCTAGCCCCAAAGTAAGCTAGTTAAAGCTTGTGTTATGGGATACTAGACAACGGATAAACATACTTAAATACATTTTCTTTTGTAAATACATACTTATTATACATAGGAGACACCCAGACCAGTACAAACAGACATGTTCATGCACACAAATGTTTGTACTGTGCGGGGATCGAACCCGCGACCTCTGGTGTAGTAGCCAACTTCTTAACCATTACACCAAGTCGGTCGTCAAAACATTATTTATAGTGTGAACCAAACTTACACCATTTTAATGTAGGTTCACACCTTTTCTATGTACTTGCAATACAGGTTTTACTATACAACTTAGAGACATCCACTGCTAAACAAAGACTTCTCACACAGATTTGCCATCATGTATGCTATGCTTCGGCCAAGTTTGAGTGTAGAAAGTGTCCTCGATACCCGAACTCGACTATAAGCTACTGGAGGCTAGCTTCAAAGCTGATGGCTGCTACATTTCATCAGAATTCAGTGAATTTCTATTTTAGTCAGAATTCCCCTAGACTCTCATGTAAGTTTGAATCGGTACAAGGCACAGAAGTGCATATCGCGTGTCAGCCGCGCCGAGGGCCTCCGGGGATCTGTTATCGACACCCTAGCGCAGATGTAGAGAGAAAAACAAACATCTAATCAAAATGGCGTGTTAACTACCAGCAAGTTAATTATACTGTCCCGGCGATTGTGTTTGAACGATGGCAGATGAGAATTTGAAGACGATTGTAACAGATAATGTTATTTCGAAGATTTCGGAATTGTTATTATTTCAAATAGTTATAAGATCAGTTGTCTCATTGTATATCTTTGAGGAACCCAGATGTAATGTACACTTTTATATCGTAATTAATTGGCAACATTTATAACATTTACGAGTATCTTATACCTGCCGCTGAATTTCATCACCGCACGACACGCCATAAATTCCATGCTCATCACCTGGATGGCAAAAGTAATGAAAAAACCAGGTAGATAAAATATTTTTAAATTAAGGGTATTTATTTCAAAAATTACAGATGGTGTCTAATTCTACATATATTTTAATTTTTATATATATTTAGAATAGGTACTCGTAATATCTAAATTGAAAACAGTGCCTAAAAAGTTAGGTTTGAAAGTCTGTTAATGTTAAATTTGAAACTCCAAAGGATTTAATTCTTTTTATTGCATGAATAATTCATGAAAAATTCAGAACGCAGAACGAAACTCTTTAAAACGTTTTTTGATAAATCTGAAAGGTTTGGACTCTAGTAGCAAATGTGTATCACATTCTGATATATTCCTACTGTATCTATATGAACTTAGAATGAAAGTGAGTGAACGGCAATTTTCCGGACAATCAAACTAAGTGGTCGGAAATGTAAAATGTAGCCGCTCAGACAAAGTTGTGGGGCGGGCGGACTAATATGTTGCCATCGGATTGGTTCAACTGTTATGGATTGGCTTGAGTTTAATGGTGGTTGTAAAGCTAACTAAGTGCCTTAATGTACGTACACTCTTATCTTGTAAAACGAAGGACTTGCGATGGTCTATTTTGGGTCAACATTTACGCTGCTTCGTAAAAATTTTAAATCATCTAACCATGAAGGATTTGCTCTTTTAAACATTTATTGCACTTATAGTAAATCCACTTCATAAAGATTATCATAGTCCACTGCTGGACATAGGCCTCCCCTGCAGCGCGTTTCTGTCAGCAACCATTCGCAAGTCATTGTTACACCTATATAGCTGGAGGGGGCCCTACACTATGTTTTCCGAAGTAAGATAGACAATTACATGATGCTTAAAATACCAAGCAATTGAGATAAATTTCAAACTGTTAAAATGTAAAAGCAACATCTCAACAGATTGAAATTTATCTCAATCTCTTAAATGATACATTTTTGAATGTAGGGCTTTCAATTTCTATGTTTCAGATCACGTGAAAGCTAGATGGATTTTGATAAGACTATTACACCAATACTCCAAGAACTAGATTGAAATTTAGAGCAGTGGTGGTAAATATAAGTACCTGGCAACAGCTAGTTTAATAATGAAATATGTCCTCCATTTTGTCCTTCAGACAGGAATCCGCAAATGTTCGAAAGCGGTAGGCGTTCGTCGCCTCATGGAAAAAAGCCCTGTCTTTTGCCAGATTTATTCCACAGGTGTATCAGGTTTCATTTGAAGAAGAGTCCAAAATCCCTTAGGAGCTGTTCACCTAGATCGCGCGTGCGCGTTCGTAAATAATGTCCATCGTTCACTTGGGACCTTTTGAGACTTATATTAGCTTTGGGCATTCAACTTTCAGGATTTCAACGAAAAAGTTTATTGCAGTGTTCGGTAAAGGTGTCAACAGTGCCTCTAAGGCACCTTCAAAAAGTGAAATTTTCCCCAGTGTTATGGAAACCTAACTCTACCATAACCTAACTATGATACCATGAACACGCAGACTCAACGCCATGTCAAAACGTTGAACGTACTCGTATTTTGGGCTTAGGTAAACAAAACAAAATTTCATTGCATGAATAAAAATTTCATGCGATTTCTGACGAAAGAAGAATAAGCTTTTCTTCTTTACTCATTCACCAGTTCAGATTATGACACGAACGAATTTTATGTTCCAATGTTTCCGTATTGTGTAATCTTTGGAGAAAATCGCAGGTAAAACCAATTTTCCCGGCTTGTTGATCCTTGTATTTCAAGTTCGAACACAAATCACAATCTTCTCAATAATATGCTGAGTGAATATTTCCTGCGGCCGAGCGTATATGGGTACAGCCAGAAGCATAAATACTAACTGATTATTAACGATAGATAGATTCACGAAAACGATTTGGCACACTCAGTGATTTAGAAACAATTTAAGTGTTTTTTTTCTAATCTAGTTTAAATAAATAACTCAATAAATATGGGCCAGACAACACACTCTTGTAATGGTCTCGTAGTAGGGATTATTATCCCTGTGTTACGAGGTACCACACAAGGAAATAAGCCAGGGGCGTCTCCCAGCACACCCAGACCCGAGTCAATTTAGAAAAGATTGTTTCCTGAATTGACCCGACCGGGAATCGAACCCGGGACACTAGGGAGATTGCGGCGAGAAACCGTGCTACAGCGCACTACGTCAATTGTGTCGTCTATCGTAGTTCATTTTAAGGTATTCATACATAAAATACTGACTATTCGACTGATTTTGTATGGTGACCTTAAAATTAAAGTAAATTGAAAGAATAAAATTTTCGCTTTCACATTTACTAGGTACATCACTTACTGATTATGCCAGCCAAAATTTCGTTTTTATAAATCTTAAGATGATCACCCGGGATATGTGAACATAAGAACTTTTTACAGGTGTGGTCTACATGACCAACTAAGTATTTATAATTATTTTCAATACATATGTAACTGTAAAAATAATATACAAATCAACTTGTGATTCTGACTGTACGCGTAATGAACAAGATAACACTTTTTCAAAGAGTATATTGTTTGGCAATAATGTGCTTCTACTACAATTTGAAGTAGGTATCATTACAATTCATTCATTACATTGAAGAGTGTTATGTTAAGCACCCTAACTTGGACTGTGGATTGTAGTGCCGAGTGCGAGTTGCAGTGAGAGAAGTGAATGACTTCACCATCGCGTTTTGCGAGCACATAAATGTCAATTACTATGGAATCGAGTCAGCGCCATCTAGCGGCGAATTCGGGCAACATTAAGGCCGCTAGATGGCGTTGACTCGACACCATACAAATTCGCGTTTTTTTTCTCGCAAACGCGATGGTGAAGTTATTCACTTCTCTCACTGCAACTCGCACTCGGCACTCGTGTCTCGAGTTAGAATGTGGCCAGAACCATTTTCGTGTTAATTGTTACCGATTAACTCTCCGGTGATGGAAAACATAAATAAAAAACAAAATAACCTGGAAAAGGGCGGAAGGCGTACAAGTACTCACCACTAACCACGTTGGGTTCTAACACCTTTGGTGAAAAGGGTGCTTCCGGGTGATGCCTCTGACTACCCTCATTATAATCAACTTGAAATTCAGAGCAAGGATCAATCAATGAAGTGGCTTTTCAGGTTTATATTTCAAATCTATTCACTAGTTCAAGTTGCGTCTAGGGAAAAAACATATAGTCATTATTTTTACCAATTTAATGAGGGGTGGAGTGAATGAAAAGCGGGGAATAGGAGAAACCTAACTGTATAATACTTCTTACTTCTAGAAACAAGCACCGCTTAAGAGCCACCCCAATCTTAATAATAATAGACTTCCTTCCGACTCACTCCGTTCATATATTCATCACTTTCGATCAGTCTTACGTTCCATTCTACAAAAAACATTCCGAAATGTATTAAATGCACAGGTTTATATCGATTACTGTCTTATTGTACTATGTGAAAAAAGGAAAGTAATTTAGTAAAGTTACTGCCGACACTGGTGGCCAAATGCCTTCATCACTGAATTCAAATCATCGCTACCGTTGATGCGTATTGGCTTAATCACCACTTTTGCCAAATGCAGGTCGGTTAACACAAACCTGAGTTATATTGCGAAAAATCCGAAAACACACTCAACGTGATCTGGGATTTGAACCCAGGGCCTCCAGATATCGCTCTTCACCCGGGCCCGGGTGTAGTAAAAAACTTTTTAGGTCTGGCCTTAAAGTTTTGAGGCAAGCTGGCGTGTAAAAGGGCAGTGCCTATCGAATATTATTCTAGCAAGTTCCTAGATTAATCATTATTCGTATGGCAAATTACAGGAAATACTTACATCAAAAAGCTAGTAAATAGGCATCTTGTCAGGCTAGCGTGTATAACCTTAGGCCACATCATCATTCAAGATCAGTACGTATACCACGAGTTGCTACTTTAAATTTACATTATCGTTCGCGTAATTTTTTTTTATTGGGATTTGACATTGTCGTGTCATGTCATATGTCATCCTCATCATCATCTTTCTGTCATCATTTTTTTTACGCAAACGATAATGTAAATTTAATGTGGCAACTCGTGGTAGACGTACAGTATGTCTACCATGAGTTTCTGTCACGTAAATTACGATAGTTGCCTTCAGAAGTTAGTATGCCATTTTTGGTTCTATTTTTGATCACTAGGGCGCTGTACCAAAGTCCCACACAATTACGTCACCGCAGTCAACATACAAGTGTTTTTACAGCCAAATACGCGTCCTATTTTGCACAGAATAAATAATAGCAGATAACTGAACTGCATCTACAACAAAGCAGGAAACAGAAAAGATTTTTACATTATTATGAGGGATCTAGTTCCAGGTTCTCCCGTCGTGTGTTTCCAGTACAACCGGATGTTCATAGTGTGCCGAAAATTTTCGTTGTACACCCGTATGTACTAGAAACACTCAAGGGGTGAAAAACAAAAGCAAATTTCCGCGATTTCTCAAGCATTTTCTATTTTTTTTTCAAATAAATATACATAAAATTTGTGAGCCATTGTTTGGCTCCATCCTTACGTGAATTCTCAGTTCTTTCGTAATAATACCTATGTCAAGTCGACACTGACTCACGCTTGAGCGCACACGCTACGTAATGGCGTCCCGCGTCCCGCCGTGAAATCCGTGAATACCGGGACATGTTTATAACGACCTGCATATAGTATTCATGTACCATTCTTATACATACGATACAGTTGTTACTCGGTAAGTCCTTAAAGATTATTTTACTTACGAATTCATACATATAATTCGTAATTGGATGGAACTAAATCTCTATACCATGAGTATATTATTTAAACTGCGATACTTAACTACTGCAAACTTGCCATGCCATTTTAGTTACACACTATGCGGAGAGGCGATTACCAAATCCCATAAAAAATTTAACAACAGACACTAGCGAATGACATCGACGTAAACTTATGGTGGGAGTACTGATTGATGTAATATTGTTCGTGCTCGTGTTCAAATCTGGTCAGAACCAAAATCATTGGGGTCATTGTTTAATTTCCGACTAACTCTCCGGGGATGGAAAACATCGATAAAAAACCAAATTAACCCGGATAGCGGCGAAAGGCTCACCACCTACCATGTTGGGTTCTAATACCATTGTTGTAAAGTGGGCTTCTGAGTGTTCCGTACACCATGACGGCAATAGTCACTTGCCTCTAGACTACCCTGTTTGGGATAAAGTCGTGATGGTATGTATGTTAGGTTATGTTTGTTCTGTTATAATCGAGGTTTACTTTATCGAAAATATATCAATTTTAAATAAAACAATCATTAAGGTTACAACCTCAAAGAAGCTTAGATAAAGAAGGGAAACAGCTGAAAATATACTTTTTGAGTGAGACTTTGAAATCGAATCACTCGATTCTGAATGTATATTTTCACAAAACTGTACAGTTTATTTATTTGCAATAAAATAACATACAGAAAATAAATAGATAAACACCATGAAGTCTACTCTAAGTTACAACGAATATAGACGAATACATAATTACGCCTAATGAATAATGAATGTAAATAAAACACGCTAATATTTCACATAAACCGCTCACCTAAATTTCAGTGTCAACTTTCCTGTTACCCCTAACCAAGAAAGCGCTACTCGTATTCCGTCGAACTCAAATAGCTTTGTCTCCGGACCCCTCCCTCCTTCAGGTAATACTACCCCCAGAGGCCGTTCCAAGGTTGAGGCTAAAAAGCTTATTGTTGCTTCAATAGAAACGCTTAGGTTAATTTTTTAGTATTCAATTTGTTTTGCAAAAATTAGTAAGTATACCTCCTCGGCGTCGACACTTTGCCCGACCTGGGAATTGAAGCCGTGACCTCCGGGTATCGGGCCGAACTCTGAAATCACTCGGCCACGGACCCGTGTCTCCGGACTCGTACTTGATAATATTTCATTAGTGTAAGTTTCTAATCAATAAATAAATATATACTCATTATTATAAATTCTCATTATAAATTCTTCCGTTAATCACAAAGTGGCAGTGTGACTAAGTGACTAACGCCAACGCAGAGCCTAAACTAAAGGGCTTAAAATCTTAATAAATAATAAATCAATAAATATGCGCCAGACAACACACCTCTTGTAATGGCCTCGAAGTAGGGAATAATGGTGTACCTACCTGTGGTACCTACCACGCAAGGAAATAAGCCAAGGGCGTGTCCCAGCATACCCAGACCCAAGCCAAATAAGCCAATATGGGTTGCTCAGGGAGTGTTAAGTCCGCTTCATAAATTAGACGGACAAATCTGACGTTTACTGGGTTGCCAGGCTTTGGTAAAAAAAAAATGTGTCGGGGCAAAGTGAACACGAAAGTGAATTATTGAAAATAAATAAATATAAATATGCGCCAGACAACCTTTGATTAAATAAAAATAGGAAGATAGATGACTCGCTTCTAGCACGTGAACCGCTTAAACCAGGCCCCCGTCGCCTAATTTTTGACAATACTTCACTCTGACGCAAGCTAGTCTCACTTACGCTAAGGTTAAAACAAATAGGTTTGTCTCTGTCCTTCACATCGCACCACGGTAATGAAGTTGTGCATCATCCCCGTTTTAAGTTGTAAATTTTAAGAACGTGCCGTATCTTCCGCAATTTGATTTCATCTAAGCAGAACTTAATATTCCTGTGTTACGAGTTAGCACACAAGAAAATAAGCCAGGGGCGTCTCCCAGCACACCCAGAAATAATGAAATTATAAATCCTATTCATAGTAATGAATCAATCACTATTATGAATATTTATCATAAATAATACTGTTAATGTACTTTCGGTAGCCTAGTAATGGCTTAATAAGCAAATATTTCCAAAAATTTCCTACGGAGACGGGAAAAAATGGATACAGTCGTAAGGAGTAGGTACGCTTGGTGAAACGTTGGCTTCTGAGTGTTCTGTTCACTAGGACGGCAACGGTAACCACTAATGTAGTCGTGAGTGCATGTAACGTTGTAAATATCTGTCCTGAAGCTTTTCTAGCTTTCGGGTGGACAATTTGTTCTGTGGGTTTCCACGATTAAATGTGGCATAATTATTATCCTATACAAACTGTTGGAGAATTAACAGTATCTGCGGCTGATTTGTATGTAGCTGTGAAATCCGCCCGCCCCATCAACTATTAAAGTTCAAGGCCACACGTCAATTGACTTGGCATTGACATTTACAGGTACTCTCTGGAGTGATGATGCAAAACTATAAAAACAACATTCCACTATTACAACCCATTGTACTACGTATACTGTACCTAATTAAAATACACTTTTTATTAATTATTATTGGGTGTCATTTAAGCTATCGCCAATTTAATTAGTTTTGTATTTCTTAATTAATAGGGTTTTCCCGCAAAATAGTAGATTTGTCGCCAAAATGTAGTCGCCAAACGACATAAAATCAATTCCACAATAAATCACCTGAAATCATCGAGACATATGATCTAGTGCCAAAAAAATGTTTTTGTATTTATTATAATAGGTTTGTCTTAATAACTGTATAGTTAAAATAATTTATATGGATCATTAAAAATTATAAATAATGTCCCTTGAAAAAATCATAAAACTCCAAAAAATGTAGGGTCGTCGTAGTCATGGTTTAATCTAAAAGACGTCTACTGCTGGACATAGGCCTCCCCCAAGGATCTTAATTTATATTTAAACTACCACATGTGGTATAAATATATTAAAATAATAATTTCTAATATAATAATAAATGAAACAAATAAACGTTTACTCAGTTCGGGCCCACTGAAAATCAGCGCCTGAGCCCTTAAAGCCCAGGCTGAATGCTGAGTGAGGTCCTTTTATTTTTTGGGCATCGGGACACCGCTGTCTGATTGTATTTGTTTGTCTTGTTGTTATCTTGTTTTTTTTATATTGCCCGTCAAGATGACCTCACTCCACCTGATGGAAAGCGGTCGTGAGGTCTAGATATGAGGTTGACAAGCCCAGTCATTCAAACGAATCACTGGGCTGGCCATCCTCACCTTGAAGGCCAGCAGAAATGCCTTTTCACGCCCCGCTTGAAGAACCCGGGACTATACGAGGAAAGAAACACATGTTTTGTTGTTGTATGCCTACTTCCTATGTGTTTTTGTCAAATGTACCGATGTCCTTAAATTTAATGAATGTCTTTCTATTTCTATTTCTAATTAAATTCTGGTCACATTAACCAATATTTATCGTTAAAAATAACAGTAAACAATCTGTTCATTAAATAATCAGCGCTGGTTTTGATTTCGAAGATTTATTTTTTTACCTTTAAAGGTATACTCAAATAGACTCATAAAAATTACTTCAGCCAAGTCAAATACAAAAAAAATAATTAGCAAAAATAAGCTAAATAAAAATAAACATAAAATAATACTATGATAGTAAATATCATAATTAAACATAATGTGACTCTACCATCGGAGGTTGTTTTCGATCAAGAAGACTCCGACAAGAAACTTTTCAATCTTGTTTTTATACACAAAAATTGAATTGACAGAGTAAAGTCATAACAAAAAATGTGCAGAGGAGCAGATTATACCTAAGGTGACCACAAATTCTTATCTTTTCAGAAATCCTCAACACTAACAACCTCGCTCTATTAACTTAGCTTTTATTTGTGACTTATACTTAAGAATGAAGAGGCAGTTCAACATGAGTTTGCGGAACTTTATTCAATTATTTTACACATTGACCAATAAATGATTTCCCTACCTTATGCAGTCTTAGACTGGGAGTTACGAGCTTATTTTTATTCTAGTATTGAGTTTATGAACATCACTGTTTTTCTTGAGGAAATGCAAGTTTTTACGGACATATACAACATTATCATAAATAATTTGAGAGTACACAGTTTAAATATCAATCTCTTTGAATAGCTCACAAAGCGAGTCGCGTGTTCTAAGGTTGTAAATGGAGCGAATGGCTCTTTATGAAGATTAGAACAAAGATGGTGTTGAGATCCGCTGCCGAGCCCCTCAAACTGTAGACTATACAACAACTGTAACTATACACTATGACACTGTGATAATAACTGAAGTACACTAATCTTGCTGTTGCGATATCAGTCAGGAGCCTTATTTTTCTAACAGCATAAGCCGCCGAACTAAGTCTTCCTGCCAGGGCAGAAATATGCGGATATTTTTTTTGCGTCAGGAAATGTATTTAGGCAATCCCAAGGCCCTGGGTTCGGCGCACCAGGGATATGTGGGACTCGGAACTCCTGGGAAAACAAAGACCCCTACCCACTAAAACACGGTGGTCATCTTTGGCGAGAATGGAAGGGACCCGAGATCCCCAACAAGGGAGACTCCTCGCAGGACCTTTCGGTGCGCAAGGCCGCCTGGCAGCCAGCCTCGGAAAGAGCAAGCTCAACTCTAGTGCACGATAACACAGACTACTGTGTCCGAAGACACGCGTTACCGTCGTCCTCGGGATTGCAGACCGAAACACACGCAAGCCCCCCCTCGTGCGCTTTGCGACCCTTTTAGTCGCCTCTTACGACAGGGATACCTCGGTAGTAAGCATTCTCTTCCTCTAACCGAAGGGAACAGAAATATGCGGACCCTACTGTAACTTGGGATCGAGAGTAATTCCTAGAAATACAGTGAAATTCGTAATCTCTAATGGCTCGTTATTCATGTTTATAATGGTATCGACCTGTCTTACATTGGGCTTAGAAAATTTGATACATTTAGTATTCTTAGCATTTAGCAGCTTTTCCTTTCTTGGCCGATACATAAGCACGTTTTGGCTTCTGGTGGGGGGTTGACCAGGTTTAAGCGTATAGCTAATCCAGAATATGTTTGCATATAATTTTTGTAAAATGCAGGGCAGTTGCATTTTCCATGCATCCAGTCAATATTGTGTGGTAGATCCACTTTCTATTTGCTAAACTATTGGTTTTTGTAATCATCAAAATCAGTCCATGCATTCTCAGTTTTTTTTTTGCATTACCAGCCGGTACTTCGTAATGTTTAAAAGTAAACTAATCTATTTAATTGGTAACGAATAGTATTATTTTAATAACTGAACGAAATAAAATGTAACCACAGTGACGGTGACATCATCACCAATGAAAAGAAGTCGCAATCAGGGACCGATAATCGATTTATTCAGCTCGCTTAGACTGTTACGACCGTCAAAACATAATAGCCTAAATAAAAACTCTATTTAGCCTATTTCTCTCGCTGATGAAATGGCTTCATTTTGGTTAAAGATTTTTTTAAATCGATACTGTAGGTTTGGAGCCTATTCGTTAGAAACAAACAATCGATAAATATAATAAATATGCGCCAGACAACACACCTCTTGTCATGGTCTCGAAGTAGGGATAAATATCCCTGTATTACGAGGTACCAGACAAGGAATTAAGCCAGGGGCGTCTCCCAGCACACCCAGACCCAGGCCAATTTAGAAAAGATCGTTTCCTGAATTGACCTGACCGGGGATCGAAGCCGGGGCACTAAGGAATTAAAGGCGAGAAACCGTGCTCTAGCGCATTACGCCAATCGTGTCGTCAATCGACAATCAAATCTTTCCCCATAATAATATAAGTAGGGATCTAAGTATTAAAATGAAAATCGCTCGGTAAAACCTGATCAAATCTACTCTAGTTTTGGATCGATTTCATTTTATTTCCGAAATAACTCTATCCACTAAATAAAATGAATTGGTCGGCTGTTGACGAAATAATTATAGAGATGCGTTGTGAGCAGCTGCTCCTGGGATTGTTCTATTTTAGGACCCGATTTGCATTTTTATAGTCTAAATTGGCAATTATATTTCAATATCGTTAAACAAAGTACCTAATTAAATAAATAACAACTGTTTAATTTTAATCTACCTTGACTTACATTGTTTTTTTGAGTAACCAATGGTTGGGCCACTTAGAATATATAGCCTTAGGGTAATTGAATGTCAAGCGTCACAAATTAAGGGGTATTATTATTTAAATAAAACATATTTTTGTTTACAAAAACAGTAGTAAATAAATGAATGGAATTTCGGCAACGTTTATTCTGTTTTTAAGAGGCACGCCCGAATCCAGAAACATCAATCAAAGTTGAGCAGTCCTGACTTGAGTAGTGGTTCCTTTCATTTCAATTGACAATTTCAAGTGAGCAGCATCAAATTGAGGTGTGCTCAAGTTTTGATTATCGTTTGAGGATACGGGGGAACGTCTTTTAATTTGTCAGGAACATGCTTAAACCTCTTGAATTAAATGATTCAATTTAAACGGTCGAAATGGGCTTCTTTTAAATCCTACCTCTCTATACTCAGTAAATCCTATTTCTCAATTTTAACCTTAATTAAACTGGCACCTAAGAATAATTTTGTTAGCAACACGGTTAAAATTAACTAATTAACCTTTACTGAATTGAAATTAATTTCGTGGAAAAGTATGCAAATTGAGAGGGTTTGGGTTCGGAGGACCTGGTGCTTGAATACGGGACGCGTTAGCATCGGGTCGACCCTCATTTGATACAAGAGGTAATTATTAATAATCATATTTTTGTGATATATATTATATGTTACAGTTAAAACCAGTTTTTACTAAATGCCTTTGTTAGGGCTAGAATCAAGTAATGCTCAAAATTGAATGCATACCAGTCAAAACTAGTTGTTACTATGAAAAAGAGTTTTGCCGAAGCGAGTCAGTTAAATCCGTTCCGACTGAAAATAATGTTCATCATACCTTATTCTGATTGGTCGAGACGTCACCAGATCATCGTATATTTGATTAAATTATTTACTTTTAAGTAATGTTGTCCCCTTGGCCACTACTTCATGTCGATTAACATTATGCTTAATTCTAAGCATAATGTTAATTGTCATCATGTTCCATATATCGCAACGAGCCATAAAATTGTATATATTTTCAGATATCCTAATAATAACGTAGGCTAAAATTATTTGGCAGATGTGATCAGCATTTTAATAGGTGTGAGGGTCAGAGACCTCTGTTTTAGGATTTCCATATATTTTAATGTAATTACCGGTTTTTTTAATAAAATGCTGATCAGATCTGAAGGTGTGTATGGCGATCTGGATCTCCTCCATTTACTCGATGAATGGCTATCATCAGATCACATCAATATTTTCGCCAACAAACTGCAAAACAGTTTGGCGAAGTTTAATAAAGTGTTATTTAGTGTAATCCAGTTAAAAAAAAAAACAACTCAGTCAATCTTTGTCTAAGGCTTCATAGTTACTTATATTGTATGAGAATCGACTGGTGTCCCTAATTATGTGGCCACCACTGTATATATTTTTATCATTCAACCTACCTCAGTGCCTCAAAACAAAACTATACAATCAGTCTGTGTTACCAGGGATTACTTGCGGAGCTGAAACGTGGTCAACAAGCAATGGAAAGGGCTATGCTCGGTGTTTCGCTACGTGATCGAATCAGAAATGAGGAAATCCGTAGAAGAACTTAAGTGACCGACGTACCCAGCAGGTAAGTAAGTTAAAGTTGCAGTGGGCAGGGCACATAGCATGAAGAACTAATGGCCGTTGGGGCAGAAAGGTTCTAGACTGGAGATCGTTTCAAAGAACGATCTCCAGTCTAGAACCTTGAAGCAGCGTGGGACGCCCGCCGGCAAGGTGGGCGGACGACCTGATAAATGAAGCAGGATTCCGGTGGATGCAGACCGCCAATTTTAGGTAAAATCATGGTTCGAAACGGTGATGGTAGAGCAGTGTCAATTTCTGATATTCAATTTCATACTATTAGTTAATTTGAGTCAATTATGTTTGCATACAGTTTTTTTGTGCTTTTTTAAGCTTGAATTTTTCCTAATCTGGTAAACGGAAGTATGATAGGAAGAGTTTTATTCAGACAGCGTGTACTTTTTCCTATTTCAGACCGTCACGCAAACCTCAAAAATGTAAAACGAAGTTTAATCTTTTATTCAGTTAGTTGTTGTTGTAAAAGTTTTCAGAAAGCTTGCGCGGGTCACGTGCAGCTTTCCTTTCAATGTGGATAAGCTTTCAAATCTGAGCATTTTTGTAGCTCTTCAAATTGCTTCAGAACTTTCAACGGTTTCCGTAAGGTTTCTTTACTTACATGTTGTGAATAAAAGTGGTAAATGAATGTGCAGGTCTAGTGAATGACTTGAAAATTCTTCTCCTTTTCTACTTTCGAAATGGCTATTTTCATCATCGTAGGTTTGCCACCTTGGTGGGTGATGTTGGACACAAAAAAATATTTCTTTATGCATTGTAAGTATATTGCGCTTTTCTCCGACATCAAAGAATCAGCAATACCCATTTCAAGACTGTGAAACTTCAGAACAAATAATCACATTACCGCAAAGTGTTACATTTTTACAATTGTTACAAAAAATTTACTTTAGAAAGTTAGTGTGTTGTTGTCGAGGCATTACGTCCAGAGCGCTCGAGCATTTTCTTTCAGTTTTTTATTTATTCTATTTTATTTATTTATTTGAGCATGTAAAGAAAAGTAAAGTAAAGTAAATAACATCTTTATTCATATAGACTTATAAAAAGTACTTATGACATGTCATGTACAAAAAAAAATGTAGCAAAAATATACTGAATAAAAATAAACTAACATAAAATAATACTATGATAGTTCATATCATAATTAAATATAATGTGACTCTACCACCGGTTCGGAGGTTGTTTCCTATCGAGAAGACTCCGGCAAGAAACTCGATGGTTACTCTTTTCAATCTTGTTTTTATACACAAAAATTTAATTGACAGAGTGAAGTCATAACAATAAAGTGTGCAGAGGAGCAGATTATACCTAAGGTGACCACAAATTCTTATCTTTTCAGAAATCCTCAACACTATAACAACCTCGCTCTATTAACTTAGCTTTTATTTGTGACTTATACTTGTGAAGAGGCAGTTCAACATGAGTTTGCGGAATCTTATTAAAATATTTAACACATTGACCAACAAATGATTTTCCTACCTTATGCAGTCTTAGACTGGGAGTTACGAGTTTATTTTTATTTCTAGTATTGAGTTTATGACCATCACTGTTTTTCTTGAAGAGATGCAAGTTTTTACGGACATATACTACACGGCTACATGAAACAAGGTACAAGATTTTGTTCAAGATTTTGGCATTTGACGACACGGTTGGCGTAGTGCGCAGTAGCAAGGTTGCTCGCCTCGATTTCCGTATTTTCCTGGGTTCGATTCCCGGTCGGGTCAATTCAGGAAACGATCTTTTCTGAATTGACTCGGGTCTGGGTGTGCTGGGAGACGCCCCTGGCTTATTTCCTTGTGTGATACTTCGTAACACAGGGATATTAATCTCTACTACGAGATCATTACAAGAGGTGTGTTGTCTGGCGCATATTTATTTATTTATTTATTTAATAAGTGTTTCTTTGTAAAAGCTTAAGTGAATAAATGATTTTTTACGTTACTCTTTTTACTTTACTTTAAGATGTAGCTGGTCTTATAACGAATTATAGTTTCTTTTCTTCCTGATTTTTCAAACACTAACTGGTACATTTGTTTGTCCTATTTCTGTCATGGGATTAGTTTACAACAAGTGAAAAGTATCATGGTACCCCACATGATGGATGACGCAGGTTGCATATCCGTCGCTAAAGTGTCGCACGCTCTATGCGTCATTATCGGAACTGCTTTGGAGTTCATCCATCAGTTGTCACAGCTGTTTAGACAGGACGGGTTGTTATGCCCTGATGAGTTAGAGATACAGAGTAGAAGTTTTTAAAGATGATAACTACGATACGAAATAGATGAAGCGGGTGAAGGCATTTCGCGTAGCAAAAATTAACGATGTGCACATTGCTTCATTAAGTTCAGGCTCAACCACTACGCCCAAGAACGTCAAAATAAAAAAAAATACACAAAGTACAAAAAAACACTAAAACTTTCTATGAACAAAAAATAGTAACATTGAGTTGTTCATTTATTTATTACGAAAACAAATAAAACACTAATCTATACAAATATTATAAAGAGGAATTATGTGATTGTTTGTTTGTTTGTATTGAATAGGCTCCAAAACTAGTGATCAGATCGTAAAAATTCCTTCACTAACAGAAAGCTAAACTATTCAGGAGTGTTATAGGCTATATTTTATTATGATTGAAAAAAACATTCAGTGAAAAATAATAGTATATATAAATCAAGTCGGAGAAAAGTGGGCGAGATATAATAATGCACACCCAGCTGTCAAACGTTTAACATAACGAAGTCTGTTAGGGCAGCTCGTTAGCAATAAAACTAATAACAGTTTTTCTGAGACATTATTATATTTATAACCGAAGCAGGTTTTTCCGATAAGTTTAGTATGGAGTTCTTCAAGAGGGGTTTAAAAAGGTATTTGTAGGGTCGACAACGCGGTGCGCGTCTATAGGCTGCGGTAACCGCTTACCATCAGGCGGTCCGCGTGCTTGATTGTCACCGACTTGGTATAAAAAAGCAGCCAATAGCTTAAACCAGTAACTTCAGACACAAAATTTACATAACTGCATTTACGTGGAATTAGAATTTTTGTTAGTGTGTGCGGTCGTAGATATTCCATTTATTTATTTATTTATACCCATTAGATCTTTGCCACTGCATACGAGTAAACCTCTCACATAGTTTTTTACGAGTGGCCAGCATTTGAAATATGCGGCTTTCATAAGGTAGTCTTTTCAGGACTTTGGTACTAAATAAACTGAGTGCCTCTAAAAGGGAAAAATAACCACTGTACTATTCGACGTAAACGGACATAATTATTATTTTATAAGTATAACGTAAGTGACTATTCTGTCTTTGTGATAATAAAGATCTTTAAACCTAGTCCTCAGTCGTTTTTCATTTCAAATAAACCCTTAACATTCGTAAACTACAAAAAGATTTTCCCAAGTTTTTTGCTGCCCTATCGATAACAAGAACATGAAACATTCGGTACGTTATCCATTCAAAATCAACATACTACTCACAATGACAACGAATGAATCCAACAAATTGAACGGAGTGAAAGGGTTCAAATAGGATTAGGATCTACCCTTAAAGGTTCTAGCTACAAATAAACGGAAAAAACCCGCACATGAATATTTGTCCCAGGTGATGAACGACCCAACAACTTCGACGCCATAGGCCTGATCCTCACCATTTCACCCATGGGCCGAAATAAGAACCGAATACTTTTTTTTAACATATCACTTGTCATGGTCTCGAAGTAGGGATAAATATCCCTTTGTTACGAGGTACCAGACAAGGAATTAATTTCCAGCACACCCAGACCAGAGCTAATGTTTAAAGGAACGTTTCCTGAATTGGCTCGACCGGGAATCGGACCCCGAACTCAGGACACTGGTTAGTCAAGGCGAGAAACCATTACGAGAAGAATTACTTTGAAAGTAATTCATTGATAGAGCCTTGAATGTTCCATTCACCATGGCTTGCGAATGCTGTCGTGAATAAGAACCTAAAATCAAGACTACTTTCATTCACTGGCAGAGTTTGAGCCTTGTCGGGAAATACATATTTAAAGCTCTGTTACAAAGGTTCATGTCTTCGAATATTGTATTAAGCACTTATATATCGAGGCAAGTAAAAAGACAAAATCAAAGCACTTCTCGAAATAAATAAGCGCTTTTACCACATTCAGTTTTCTGTGAGCCAAAGCTCACTTATACCAGTGAAAGCTTATCTCGCCGCAAACTTAAGCCTAGGTAGGTACTACGTTCACATTTGAATTGAACAATACCAAAGTTGGAGTTTACTCTTACGTCCACTACCTTCTACACAAAAGATGCCTAAGTAGAGTATCCACTAAGTATTTTTTAACAAATAAATAAATATGCGCCAGACAACACACCTCTTGTAATGGTCTCGAGGTAGGGATTATTTTATCCCTGTGTTACGAGGTACCACACAAGGAAATAAGCTAGGGGCGTCTCCTAGCACACCCAGACCCGAGTCAATTCAGAAAAGATCGTTTCCTGAATTGACCCGACCGGGAATCGAACCCGGGACACTACGGAAGTCGAGGCGAGAAACCGTGCTACAGCACACCACGCCAATCGTGTCGTCAAAATGCTTCTAGTAAGTATACGTTTCTCAAATAATAATACAAGCTATAGAAAAGTGAAATGATTCTCTTTAGACGACACGCTATCTGAAGTTAGGGAACCCTAAAATATACGAATAAACTTTAGTATAGTAGCAGAGATCTCGACGCGGGTAAAACGCGCCATTGAACATCAGGGGTAAGAAAAGGAGGTTTCATCTTCAAAAGTCAATTTCAAGGTCTCCAGTGAATCAAATTGCGAGTCCTTACTACCCTTTCTTTGAGTATGTCAACCAACAGGAGCCTGAAAACTTCTCAGCCCACTCTTATTGCCCATAATAAATTTAAGTACAAAAATTAATGAAATTTATTAATTTTGGACATTTTGTAGGTACATACATAATATGACTATTTCATCCTAAAATGAGCAGATCTTGTAATAGATGTAAATGCACAAAACAATATAATATTCTGAACTAAACACCTCTTATTCTTAAAAGATACAAAGTTGATTAAAATACTGTTTTCACTATGGTAAAGTTGGTTTTGAAGCTCTGGAGCCTTATTTAAATCGCTTAAATCCAGTCAAGTTAATTCCCTAAACTATATATTCAGTGTGAAAGATGCGTTATTGCTAAATAACCGCTGACTGCTGGAAATGAAATATTATGTAACGAAATTGCTCAGTTTATAAAATTACTTGACAAGTTATAAGACATTTAAACTTAAACCTGTTCAAGTTTAGGTTTGCATAAATATGGAACTGTAAAGCTAGTAACATCGAGTAATAAAACAGTCTAAATTGAGTCGTAATCTGTTGAAGTTCACAATAACAACTTAATAAGAGTATTGGTTATTTTCCATATGAAATACTAAACATATACAACTTTTTTTTTGGACTAAATGAGCTGCTAGCCAAACAAATGTGCCACATGCCTTACGGGCGGGATTTTATCGCACTCGTCCCTACAAAATGGCGGTGGAAATGTCCTACACTCCGACACATTAGGCCCTTCACGAGTGGATACCAGCACGTCCGTAGATTTTACAGCTATTGCTGTCCGACCTACTGAATATAACGACTCGATAAAGGAAGAACATAATCACTTAGTAGTAGTTCCAGAAAAGGCAGGTCTATAAACGTTGTGTTGGTATGGTATGTTACTGTATAGAATTCTGATGGTATTTTGAAACTTTTTTAGAATTACGTTGATTATTTTAGCATTTTGCAATGCTTGTTTTTCATTCCTAAAAACTGGAAAATCCCCATCATTAAGGTCCAAAATAGAATTTTCCCAGTTTTTCTATCTTAAGATGTGAAATACAAGCATTGTAAAATGCTAAAATAATCAAAGTAATAATCGAATAGCAGTTCATTAAGATGAACTAAATTAAGACCGAAAGTTAAAATATTTGTGAAAATATTTCTTTCGGATGTTCATAGGTACTTGCCTTGAAACATTGATGGAATAACGTTAGCTTGCAACGTAAGCATATACTGGAAAGATTCGTTCGTCCCTCTGAGGTTTCGTAAGCTCAGTGGTTTAGAGCAGTCACCCGGATTGTTAAAGACGCGAGTTCGATTCCCGCTCGAGATCATCAAGATCCGAAATCGATTTTTTCCAGTTTTTCTATATTTAGATAAGTTTTGTAGTACCAAGTGGTATATTGATTGAATGAATAAATTTAATGTATAAAAAGAGCTCTTTAAGTTAGGACAAACCCATTTGTAAAGTAGTATGTTACTTACACTTAAGTAAATGAAGGGTTGCTCAACGTTGAGTGATGTTTTAGAACTTTTGTAACTGTATCTAAACAAACCCTAAATTAATGGTGGCAGTATGTAGGTATTTCGGTATCCAGAAATAACTAAAACTTTCAGAGCTGACCAGCCTAGATCAACTACGCAGTTCACGGGGCATATCAGTGAACGACAAGTATATAGAAGCACTAGACTAAATAAAGCAAGCCTTTTTATACGCTTTTTGACAACCATGTCCACCATGTGACTAAATGCTTATGTCTAGGAGTAGGTCAGGGTTACTAAGTTTATTTTTTGACCGAATTGGTGCTTGGAAAATGAGTAGAAGTAGGTTTGCCATGAGACTGCTATTTTTATACTTGTCTTGGCGATACTTTACGTAAAAATCCTTTTAGAGGGATATTTATGTGTTTATTTAGGTTTAAACACAAATCGTTTTGTAGGTTACGAATAAAAAACAATTCCTATCGAAGATAAGTATTATGCGCTATTTTTAAATGCAATCCTGCTAAAAGTTTCCAAATATTCCCTGCGACATAGAATGATATAGAATGTTGCCCTCATCCACGTTGGCAACAAGGCCCTGGGTTATAACACCTAGAATAATAGTTTCATGCAAAAAAGAACATCAGAACTGTGATGCCAAAACCTACTGTCAAAACTATTGTTTTTTGCACATCATGTTAAGCATGTTACTGAATTGTTTCATGTATGAATAATATTCCCGCTTTCCTGATAACGTTGTTACACCCATTTACTGCATCAATGGGCATTTGTTGGAGTTCTTACCACAGGATCTTAAAATATAGGGTTACTCACATTTATAGTTACTTTACTATTTACACTATATGATAATATGCCTGTCAGTTCTCATTGTTCTGTATCACGCATACTATTTTAACTGAATAAAAAGAAACTGACAAAAGAAAATGTTATAAACTATTAAAAATTATTGTCCTTTCGAATCTTATCAAGTATATTGTTGGTATTATCAATAACTGTTAATAAATGAAGTAAATGAAATTAAATTAATATATTTAAACAGCGCATGATGCATGAAAAGGAACGCCATTCAATAGTGTATTGACACTACTGAATCGACAAAAAATCGATGGATAGGAGCGACCATTTTGTAATCACGTCATTCGTAATTCGCATCGGTACGAGGGCGTCTGCCCTGTGTGCTATTTTTTTAATGTTATTTCCGAGATACGGCGTTTTATTCTATAACTTATTAGCCATAACACGTTGAGAATTTATTTAAAAATAAAAAAAATCGGTAAATTCCATTTCCTTTGCCAACTCGATTAAATTACATTCGTTACATCACTATAATTGAAAATTATGAACTGTCAGTGATATCATCATACGGCGAAAGTAGTATAGAGGTGCCTAGATTCCCCTTCTATGTGTTATTATAGCACAAATTCCAGCTCGGATGGAGCCAGTGCCGCTGAGTGACGAGAATTACTGCTGACATACACGATGGATAACGTTGCTGAGGAATATTATTTATTTAAGAAAAAAGGAGCTACCTTACAGCATTAGCTTAAATTATTCTTAAGCTTAGCTAAACACGAAAATCACTTCAAAACTCGATATAATAGCCATCGTATTATTATAAATCAAGCTTCATTAAATTTAACCGATACACGGAAACATTGGGGCTATTTACTAGGTGATAATCAAATGACTCACGAAGAAGATATGATAAACTCAGTAAGTGATTTAGTTACTATCTAAGGGAAAATTAAATTCAAATTATTAACTTTAATTTTTAAGGTCACCTTAAAAATCAGTTGAACAGTCAGTATTTTTATATAAAAGCCTTAAAAATAAAGTCAATTTAAAAAAATAAAATTTTCTACAAATTCACTAGGCACATAAGCCGTATCGGTTTTTTAAGTCTTTTAATAATCACCTGGTATAATAGGATATTATGTCCTCTCTAGTTGATATGTATGTTAATATCATCTTGCTCTTGTCCCGTATACTCGTGCGCTTGGTAGAATAATGTATACATGTGTCAAAAGGAATGTAGTCATAGCATTAGGTAAACATAAATATCCTCAATTCTAAGACGCGCGTGAGCACTGGCGGCCTTATCGCGTACGCATACAGAAGGACCTCTCACGCCTTTTCCTAAACTTGCCGGACTTCCTGAGGTTACTACTAGATTTGCTCAGAATTTTAAAAATAAAGTAGGAAGGTTATACCTAACTGACAACACTAGCCAAAAAAAAATTTCACCACGTTCGACACAATCAAAAACACTCTCGACAGTGCGACTCGCCGCGTGACCGATTCTCACCGGTATTGCCTGTGAACTCACTTTATCTGTGTGCGTGATCAAAATGGCGGTTTGTTCTAAGGATGTTCTTCTGTCCAGGCTGCCGCGCCACATGCGTAATTTGTGCTGAGGCTTTGTCTGTAGGTGTTCCGTTTATAGGTATACTCATGTGGTTTACACATCACGTCTACATGAAAAAAGATTATGTCATCACAAAATGAAATGTTAAATAAAATAGACGGAACTAGACCTGAGTAGTTTGCATTAGATTGCACAGGGACCTGCCTCACCCGGGAGAGTCCCAGATCAACTTAGCATGTTTGTTATTAATGTCGGCAATTCTTGTGAACAAGTGCGGTCAAACTCTCATCTGGCTTTTTCTAACTTTTTCCTACTTAGATTCGTAGTTCAATAAGTATTTTTAAGACACTTGTGTATATATGTTACCGGCAATGTGTATAATCCGGCATTGTATACAATGCCTAAAACGTTCAGGCAATGTATGAAATATTTTTCATTTTATACTTTGCCTAGGCATTGTGTACAATGCCGGATGCGAAGCCGGCCATTGACAGAATAAATAAATAAATAAATAAATATCCCTGGACATTATTCCACACAGCGCCATCTAGCCCCAAAGTAAGCTAATTAAAGCTTGTGTTATGGGATACTAGACAACGGATAAACATACTTAAATACATTTTCTTTTGTAAATACATACTTATTATACATAGGAGACACCCAGACCAGTACAAACAGACATGTTCATGCACACAAATGTTTGTACTGTGCGGGGATCGAACCCGCGACCTCTGGTGTAGTAGCCAACTTCTTAACCATTACACCAAGTCGGTCGTCAAATCGTCCTTTGGCATACATTTTAGGTAGAAAAGATAAACCGATTCGTATGTTTCAATTATCAAAATATCTTTAGTGATATTAACAAAGTATAAAACGGCAAAAAAGAGAATGAGGGCAGTTCATGTGAACCTAACATGCTCGTCGCTTCGCTCCTCGCAATCTAATAAACCCACGTCGTACATAGTGAAACACTTTCTGCCTAGAAAGGTTTTCAGTATGTAAAATTGAACAACACTAATTAACTTGTTTGAGTTTGAGTATTTACCTCAATATAGCTCGATAATTAAAGGCAAAATCTATTTATTTTACACATTGCCGAATTATTCTATACATTATTGAACCTCGTTTTCTTTTTTGTCTTTTTATACTTTGCCATTATGACTAAAGGTATTTTGATAATGAAAACATACTAGGTAATAAATTTATCTTTCCTACATAAAGCATATGCCAAAGGACGATTCTGAGAGTGAACATTCTTTTTAGTGAACCCTTTTATACACATTTCCGACTGCGCATGCGGCCTTGTGTACAATACCTAGGCATTGTATACATTGCCTAGGCATTTTATACAATGCCTGAATTATACACATTGCCTGCAATATGTAGGTATATCGTTCTGGTTGTATTTTATTTTATTTTGATAATGAAATATCTGGAGAGTTATCACAAATATTAACTACATCAATCACCGTGCTATTTATATACAAGTACTAGTGAACAGTTTAACTAAATGATGTTTTGACGAGTCAAAATTGAAATTTTATGTGTGACTAAAGCATACTAATATCACACTGTATTAGCGTCGTCGAAGCCACCTGTACGAATTTCAAAGCTGTGTTTTTAATATAATGAATGCGAAAGTTTATTACGTTTTAACGTCCAAACGAATATTTATGAATCGAGCATAGATATAATTGGACTTCTTCTGTCGCAATAATAAATACCCTCCACTATGGAGTGTTAAGTTAACAAGTACCTGTTAAAAGATGTCTAGCTAGCTAGCTAGTCAATAAATTAATAAAAAAAATGTCACAATGATGAAAATTTCCACTGCATAAACATTCAGTTTTCAATCGTAAAAGCAATGTAAACGTTTGTTCAATCATCATTTACTTCGGTTATTGAACGTACGTGACTTGTTATTTTGGATTGTCCGTATACTTACTTATAGTTACTACGTTTGTTTTACGTTAAATTCGTATTCCATTCATGTAAGTTTAAAGTTTGAACAAAGCTTTCCAAATAAATTCAAACTCATATTTGCATTATTGCTTATACTAATTCGAAATTCTCGTCACGAAGATTCTCGAAGCATGTTATTGGCTTGTATCTCATTATCCCTCGGTACATGAACTCTCGCAAAGGTTTACTAAGAAATACGGTTTGCGCAGAACATCTGAAAGTTTAATTTTCAGGCAATAGATTCTAGGAATATGATATTATCCTTGTCACTGAATGAGTAATTGAATTGGTGTTTTCGCCATAAATGACAAAGCAATTACATACTAGTGAAACTCATCCCTCATTAAATCAATGACTGTGGACTCACTAACAACGCATAACTGAAACTGCAGGGCATAAAAATTGTTATCATTAAATTTTGATAAACCTTTGGAATAAACCTTGATGCTTTTTCTGTCAGATTATAATAAACATATAATGATATCAGTGTAATTAAAATCGTGCCCGGCGTGCCCCAACACCTGCACGCCAGCGGATTTAATAGACGGCAGTCGATCCGCAATACAAGTGGCTGAATTCTGGGCTGCTACGATGTACTTAATTCTCGGGTTCCATCGACACGCTAAGAAGAAGAAGTGTATGTAATGATATCAGAAACTGACTATTCACTAGACGTGTCAAAAGCCATCGCACGTTATCTCATTTAAACAAAATCATAACTCGGCCGCGCAAAATCAATTATTATCAAACACAACCACTACTATGTACTTAAAATAATATTCAACTCCATTTAATATCATTTTTGTTGGTCGACGAAATAGCTAATGGTCATAGCACACTACCCCGGCACCTTAACAGTACAGCACCGCTTCAAACAAACTTTCCATTCAAATTAGAGCATTGAATTGTGTGTACCGTTAGTACATTTTACAATATCAATATGAAAAAGCAGTTGCGTAAAACCCGCTGACTCTGACCTGTCTCGGTCAGGTCGCGTTCCGGGATCCGCACTGCACTAACCGGTGCCAGGGCAGGCCTTCAAGATGAGTATGGCCAGCTCAGTAATTGCTTTGCATTATTGTGCTTGTCATCCTCATATCTGGACCTCACGACTACTTTCCATCAGGTGGAGTGACATCTTGACAGGCACTATAAAAAAAAGCGGACGGCGAGCGGCCGGCGTGCGGTTTTTTAATTCGAGGCGATGCCGGGTTGGAGCCGTGTTGCCTTGCTGTGATAATGTGTTGTGACCTTAAGCGTGATTTCGTTGCTAGCGCACAATTTGTTTATGATTGCGTTTCAAAGTTTTAATCACTTACTTACTCATTCTGCAGATCCTAAACAATGTTTTACAATGTGACCCATTGTATTCTTGTCGGGTATAAGTGATAAAATAATTAAAATAGAACACCTGTTAAATTAACAGCGATAATCTTATCCTAGTTATCAGCCTTTAAGTTTTACACATCACGACTGGATCAAATTGTGTAACAGAAGATAGGTGCATATACTATTCTAAAATGACGATACTGAAATTAACCCTCTTTATGTCAATGACTAAAAGCATGCCTGGACCCATGTGCTTACAGCAACAGAACTGTTAAGGTATCATTTCGAAATTGAAAACGCAGACCACAGTGATATCGACTAGGACACCAAACTGTCAGATTCATACGTACGTATGCAGTATGTAATGACAGTCATTTTTGCTTATCCCACCCTCACCTTTCCACTCCCGTACCACGCGTGCTGGACTACGGCGTCACCCACACACAATTCAACATTTGTTGGCCCGAACTAAAAGGTTCGGTGACTCGTTTCTTTGTCGTACCATCCAGACGTGGAACGCTCTTCCAGCACATGTGTTTCCTTCCTCTTATAGTCCCGGGTTCTTCAAGCGGGGCGTGAAAAGGCATTTCTGCAGGCCTTCAAGGTGAGGATGGCCAGCCTAGTGACTCGTTTGAATGACTGGGCTTGTCAGCCTCATATCTGGATCTCACGACCGCTTGCCATCAGGTGGAGTGAGGTCATCTTGACGGGCAATATAAAAAAAAAAAAAAAAAATTGCATGACTGCATGCATTCTTTTAATGTTACTAACTGTAACTAGCTTTCTGAGCCTGAAAATAATTACTGAATACGAAATGTATCAAAAACAAGAGCTACCATGTTAAAACCACTAGAAAAACAATGATGTCGACGTGGCTCGAGATAGGAAAACAGGATAGTGTGAAATGGGGTCCTCGAATTTAGTCGCTAAGTGAATTTTAGCCCCGATGCACACTGAGTCACCGAGTCACTTGGAACTAGTTAATACCATCAGAATAATAATGACCTGTAGGGTGGACGGATGTAAGATGGGTTTTCCTTTTCTGCCTCCCGCCACGCGTTTCCCTATAAACTTTGTATGTGCTATGATAGTTGTTTCTTTATAAAAATGCTCGTTTTCAAAGTCAAAAAAAAATATCGGGTCTTGAAAGGAACTTTCTTTCAAACATTGATGAAATAACGTTGCTTTACAACTCTGAATAGAGGGGTTTTAACCTTTGCGGCATAGCCACCAGTCGCAATTTTGTTTTTTTTTTATAATTCCGTAAACGATAAAAGTGTAATTATGGAAAGAGGACACATAAACAAAACACGTTAACGAGTTATTCGAAGGCAAATATCGATATGAAAAAGGTACTTACATTGAATTAAAAATATAGTAATTATGAAGCTTTTCTTGTTGTTTTGTTACCAAATAACAGATTTGAGTACATTTGAACAGTCTATTTTCTTCTTTCACAATCTCCCTACATCCCAAGGTTGTCTCAAAGAGATCGCTCAAAAATAAAAAATAAGGTCACATTTTGCCTTTCCTATACTGACACTTTAAAGCTGTTATTCTACTACACAGTAAAGTATAGGTTTTTGTTACTTTTTCTTGGTTTTTTTAACCAAATACCAGGTTAAAACCACATGAGCTTTATTATTTTAAGCACATACAAATAAACTCTAATAAAATACCCATAACCAACCGTTTATGTCCTGAAATCAATTATATGTTGACAAAATAACACGAAAAGTCTCATAATTAGTAGATTTTAATTCAAATCACCATTTTCACATCGATCTTTATCATAAAATAACTCGGAAACGTGACACTTTAGTTCTATATGTGTATGTGTATGTTATTCTTTAGTCCTCTATCCAAATGTACCACTTTTACTGTGTGTAAAAATCTTTGAAAAAAAAATGATGGCTGCTTCCATCCAATTTTTTTTAAGTACCTTTATCATGATCGTTGTTGTCCTCGTCAGCTTTGTTTGAAGAACAGACAGGTTCAGGTCCTAAGACTAAAAAATTTTTTTTTCAGTTTCTATTTGTACTGTGCTGTAAGTCAGACGTAGCTATTTGAATAGTTATTAATACTCATAATTAGTAATATTTAGCTATCTTACTCACTAGTCATCACCATGAAGATTGATAATATCTACTTGTCTTGTCTAATATATAATATTCATATACAAACACATAAGTAGCAATTCTTTCTCGTTTTGAAATTGGATATCAGAAATAACACCTCACTGTGTCGCAAATGGCGGTGCAAGCCCCAACTGACTCGTAAACTAAATTCTACGGGACCGTTAAGCCAACGTCGTGACGTAGACACGCATGCGAAGCTTCGCATCTAGTAGTACGTTTTTATCTACGATAGCAAACTATGAGATCTGGGGATCCGGGAGTAATGCTTGTCATTTACACACTTGCGTTGGGTACGAGTATCGCGCCATTCACGAAATATCGCAACAGAGTAATAAAGTTGTAGCCATTATTTTTTATAACAGTACATTTTTGAAATATTTTTTTGGAGTTCATAAATTTAAATGTGTCGTGCTATGCTGCTTCACGAAGCATCCTGGTGTTACATCCCTGTCTGCTACAATGTAATATATAATATATTAATATTTGGGATTTGAAACTTCTAGGAAACAGCACACTAAATTAACTCTATTTGAGTTTGCATTTAGAAAAATTTAGGTATGTCATCAGTCTCTGAGACCCATGCCATAGTACATACAAGCCCTACTTAGTTTGTAGTCAGATGATCTTGGCGTAATTTATTCCAGACTTGATATTCATTTACTAGTCTAAGATAAAACAGTCACCGGTTAGGTTTCAAATTTAATTTGTAGCATACGAGTATATTATTTTAGTAACATAAACCTAATAATCGTAATTTCAAGAGATTCCAGCAACTGAAGTAAAATATGAAATATTTTTCTACTCATTCGCTTCCACAAAAGCAAAATTTTCATTTTGTTTTCCGACAAAAATCCGTATCCCTAATTAAGGCTGTAAGTATTGAAACTGCTGACAATAATTTACATGCCGTTAAGATGGGTTCTGTACCCGAGCTCACTTGAGCCTCTAGGGCCCTTTTATTTCGTGGGTCTTGCGAAACCGCCTCAAGGACCTTAAGATTTTGTTTGAAGTAAGGCGTTTTATTTGTAACATTGAATTTCTGTGTCTCGCGTTGTTAAAGTACATAACCTATGGGTATTAGAATAGTAGTGTGAACTGTACTTATTAGGTATGAGTAACCAAATTAGTTTTAAGACTAAATTGATTTTAAGTCTTTGTTAACTCATAAGCCTAAGTCACCTAAGTGCTCAACTGTAATTGTCAGTCATTATCATTCGCAACCATAGGTGCTACCGCTCTTAGGGCCCCTAATTAAAATTCAAAATTCAAAATACTTTATTCAAATAAGACCAATAGAGTTACAGTTCTTTTGAATCGTTATTTAACATTTTAAACTCAAACTCAAATAATTTTATTCAAATAGACTGTATCAGTAATTTCAAATCGTCAAATTTACAGCAAAATGTACTAAATATAAGACATAAATACCATAATAATATAGATATATAAATACACAGTATACAGACATAATGCGATTCTACCACCGCGTCGGAGTTGTTTCTTGCTGAGAAGACCCGGCGAGAAACTCAGCAGTTACTCTCTTATACTTGTTTTGGGATTACAGCAGGCGTTAGTAAAGTACAAGCAGTGTGTCATTTTGATATAAATAAACCTAAAAGAATATAAATATAAATATGCGCCAGACAACACACCTCTTGTAATGGTCTCGAAGTAGGGATTAATATCCCTGTGTTACGAGGTATCACACAAGTAAATAAGCTAGGGGCGTCTCCCAGCACACCCAGACCCGAGTCAATTCAGAAAAGATCGTTTCCTAAATTGACCGGACCGGGAATCGAACCCGGGACACTACGGAAATCGAGGCGAGAAACCGTGCTACAGCGCATTACGCCAACCAAATTCAGGAAACGATCTTTTCTGAATTGACTCGGGACTGGGTGTGCTAGAAGACGGCCCTGGCCTAATGCCTGGTCTGGTACCTTGTAATACAGAGATATGAATTCCTACTTCGAGACCATGGACAAGTGGTGTGTTGTCTGGCGCATATTTATTTATTATTATGGTACCCAATTTATAGTGAATCTGATCAGACCATTACGTCTACCACGAGTTGCCACTTTAAATTTACATTATCGTTTGCGTAAAAAAATGTATTAGGATTTGACATTAACATGTCATGTCATGTGTCATCCCAATACATTTCTTTTAATCGAACGATAATGTAAATCTGAAGTGGCAACTCGTGGTAGACGTACAGTTCTCGAAAGTGAGAACTGTTCACAAGTTGCCGTATGATCCAGCCATCGGTCCACTCAACCATATTTTAGAGAATGAAACGACCTGTCACACAACGCCACCACCCCAAAATGAAGGCGACTAGTGATTGAACTGGGCCACTAGACGGGACAGTAAAAAGTAAAGTAATAGTAGAAAATATATTTATTCATGTAGCTCCTCAACATTTTTTCTCAGCCTCCAGGTCCCGTTCTAGCGTCTGGTTGGCCCCAGAATTTTTCGAAATATTTTCCTTTGCCTCCAGCAACTTCTCCTCCTCCATGAACGTCAGTGTCCAGGTCTCGCAGCCGTACATTAAGATCGGTCTAATAACAGATCGGCCTTAGAATTAATAGGGATAAAACGGAATATCTACACATGAAGCGATACAAGTGAATATTAATCTGTACAAAGGAGTAAATAGATTTCGGTACTTAAGGTGTACAGTTACAGATACCAACCAGCGGGAAGACGAAATAGATATTCAAAATGCTCTGCGGTGCACAGCAGTTCTCCATATAGTGCTCATGTCTAGGTTAATCAGCAGAAAAACCAAGATTCGTGATTACGAAACTGTAAATATCATAAATAAACATAATGTGACTCTTCCACCGGCTCAGAGGTTGTTTCCGATCGAGAAAACTTCGGCGAGAAACTCGATGGTTTCTCTTTTCAATCTTGTTTTTAACACCAAAATTAAATTGACAGAGTAGTCATTACTAAAAATGTGCAGAGGAGCAGATTATACCTAAGATGACTACAAATTTTACAAATTTAAGAAATCTTCTACACTATAATAACTTCGCTTCACTAACTTAGCTTTGATTTGTGACTTAAACTCGTAAAGAGGCAGTTCAACAAGAGTTTGCGGAATCTTATTAAAATATTTTACACATTGACCAACAAATGATTTTCCTACCTTATGCAGTCTTAGAGTGGAGTTACGAGCTTATTTTTTTATAGAATTTATGAACATTACTGTTTTTCTTGGAGAGATACAAGTTTTTACGGACATACACTACATTATAATAAATAAATAGAGAGTACACAGTTAAAATATCAATCTCTTTGGATAATTCAAGAAGCAAATCGCGCGGTCTAAGGTTGTAATAGCTCTAACCAAAAGAAGCTAAATACGACCCGCCATATAAAGTGTTTCATTTCATCAAAACTCAACTTGGTGGAACAAAAGTCACTAATCTTACCACTTTCCAAGATGGCGGTGCTTAACGTTTCGGCTTAAAAATATATCAGGCTAGGCGCTTAATAGAACTGAGGACTTTAAACGTGATTGCCAGCATTTTACTGTCCCTGAATCGCGGCCGCCTCGTTTAGGGCCTGAATAACGTCTTTCGCACCAATAAATACTTCTAGTAAACTATCACGCTGGGTTTTAGGACCGAATGTACTTTTCTGGTTTATTTGTGTTTGAAAATACGCGGTTTGATACAACTTTGAAAACATTGAATGAATTGTTGCCAGTTACACTTAACAATGTTGATGAGATGTTGTAGGTATCGATTCATCTATACTTATATTATAAATGAGAAAGATTTGATTGTTTGTTTGTTTTTTGTTTGTATTGAATAGGCTCCAAAACTACTTAACCGATTTTAAAATCATCTCATATGTACCCACGCATAAAGAAATAGGGTAATACCGGTAACATTGGAATATTTTATCTGTCTGGATCGGTACCTACCCGAACCGGTTTGTCTGTGCCACAGTAACTTGCTTCTTTATGTCCTCGCGCCGAACGTCGCCGACAAGTTCCGACTGCTCCGATTAGCGCTGGAAGCCGTCATTTGCTGCTTAAATTGCAGAGCAACAGTGGCGTTGAAAATGGATATTGACATTTTGTTTTCTTCAGTTTTTAGTCAACCACCTAATTGGGACAAAAAAAATAAAAAAGCATTCGAACAGATACGTGGTTGATAAATGTTAGCTAGCTTGTTCGCTTCTGCTAAAAAAAAATGTTTAATTCAGCATTTTACAGTTTTATTTTGCTTCATGTAGAGGTTATATGAACGGACCAGAACCACAAATTAGACATTCGCGGCGCTCTGACAGATAGCCCGCTTAGAACAACACGCCATTTTTGACACACGCACACAGAGACGTGAGTTTACAGGCGAAGTCAGGGAGTTTCAGCGTCGCGGTCAGTCGCACTGTCAAAAACATTGAGATATATATATATATATATATATTTGTACGTCGTCAGATACTTACAATATAGTTCAATGGTCAAAAATGGTTTCGCGCAGATATTTCTGTTGCAGTGTATTTGGCTGTACGAACACCACACGAAATTGTGACTATACGTTTTTTAAGTTACCAAATGATGTTGAAAAAAAGTAAAAATCAGATAACGTTTGCAAGTTAGTTGTACTATGTACGAGTATTATAAGTATATAGGGAGGTAAACCATTATATTTCGTAACACATTCAAATCCAGTACAAGTGGGCTTTTACTTTTTCCGTAACTTATCTTATCATGCATTGGTAAAACACGAATGTTTTTGGTATATTATTTTATTGTCACGCGCGGCTGCTGCATCCGCGCGGCGCCGCCGACCGGTGATCGCCGAAGCGGTGGCTCATGGTGTTATCTACAGCCTACTGGGTAGGTAGGTAGGTAGGACTGTATGATCAAGCCATTAGGCTCACAGGTTGCACCTTGACCCCGGTAAGTGAATTCTTATAATATAATACTTTTATACGTATTCACCCATCTCAACTCCTTTTGATCTAACTGGACCCCTTTTGTATATTTTTGTTTTTGTCGAACTAGGTGCAATTTTTCACTTGATTTATTTTATTTTATGCGGTATCTGTCAAATCGCGCTTATTTGGCGATTATAGTAGCGAGTAGCAACCCTAGGCGATCAGGCAAGTTGATAGAAAAGGCGAGAGCGGTGCTTCTGTAAACTCTTTCTTTTGTGCCAGAACCGATAAGCGCTGGCAGATCGGCGCCGGTAGGCAGCTTTCTACGTGTATACGCCCTAAGTATGTAAAGCACCAAAGAATATTATCGATTTAAAAAAATAAATATTATCATTAAATCTATTAGATAGAATAACAATTCAGCCTTGCTGAACATTTCAAATCGAATACGTTTATTATTACTACAGAAACAAAGCAACTTAGCATGATCAAATAGTGTAAAACCACAGTCAAATTAGGCATCCATGTTATTAAATTTTGTGGTAAATGTTGTAAAACGAGTATAGTATCAATTAAAACAGTTTGTGGCTTTATCACATTATACGTAGGTACTCTTCATTATGAATGCATACCGTGGCGGGTAAATGTACACTATTTTATATGACATCGTGGGGAGATCAAACGGCCTGGGTGTCGCAAATTCACTCGCCGGCCGCTGCCGCGGCACGCTCGCTCGGTTTTTGGTTGCAGTTCTAACCTAACCTAGCCGAATTTATGTATTTTCACGGCTGATAAAATTTTCTAAGTCCACTTTTAGGTTAGTAATCAAACTGGTGGTGGCGTGCTGTGACGGGTCGTTTTATTCCCTAGAAATTATTAAGTGGAACGATGGCAGGATGATACACCAACTTGTGAACAGGTGCCACTTTCGGGAACTGGTCTGCTCATGTCACTACCATTTGGGTTCCGTAATTTAAACTCTATATTTTTGTTAAAACTGTATGACTCTGGTTACAAAGGCAAAAAATGGTAAGCGACTACTAACCTGCATTGTAAACCACCTTTTTTGTAATAGAGCTACTACTGAGTTTTTTCTGGAAACAGCGTCTTCTCAGTGGAATTAGCGTTCCGACGCCGGCGGTAGAGTCACATTATATTATGTATTTTGTATTTATCGTATTTAGTAAATAGATTGAATTAATACCTATTATGTATTGCTGTTTTTACTAGGTAACGATAAAATATTGATTGTCGATTTGAAAGAACTGTTACATATATTTGGGCTACTTTAATGAATTATTACTGAAATTTGCAAAAAACCCCAGTTACCATAGCTTTTGTAATAAATCCTTACGCGTTTAATCCTAAACCAGTTTACTGGTATTATAATTCGGCAAGTTGAGCGCTGCGGTGCGGTGCAGTAATTGCAGACTGGATGCACTCAGCGGTGATTGGTCGCAGCTGCTCGGCGGTAGGAGTGATTAATTTTATGTAGGCTAGAATTCGGGCTAGACTGAGCTTTGTTGGTTTCAGCAGAGCGAAAAGATTGTATAAGGCGTATTATCCAACAGCCTGAACTACATAGTAGGTAACCCAGGAAAATTTTGACAAAGCTTCTTCTTACTACGCTTCGATTGTGGAATAAGCTCCTTGCCGAGGTTTATTCGGGGGAATACAGTATGGGGTAAGAGGGGGGGAATCCTTTAAGAGGGGAGTTAACCTAAATGGTCGGCAACGCGCACTGCCTCTGGTGTTACAGGCATCCATTGGCACATATATAACAATTAATGGAAATAGTTTTAGTTTATACTATCTTAGATATCGTAGTTTGGTTTGTAAGGGGGTCCTCCAACATCTTCGGGCCCCAAGCCAACCTCGCCTGCAAGCTGGTGCGCCCTGTTGATTAACGAAGGAGGCTCTGGCGACGGCTCCCCTTCATGGGTTGCGAGGTCAGATGGCAGTCGCTCCCGTAAAGCCAACTCAAGCCAAACAAATATGAAAAGTCAGCACAGAGTATCCGGACCCTGGGACCCCACACACCAGTGTGGGTTCACAACCGGGATAGACCGCACGGATGATGATGATGATCTTAGATATCGTAGTTTATGTAAAGTAAATGTATGGAATAACAATTGTACATATGTATCGCCAATTAGTATTTACTAGTCAGGATATAGATAAAGTATCTGTAGTTTAAATTTGAAGATTAGAAATGGTACTCACATTGCGTATGATAAAATGTCGCGTGAGCGGTGGTTATTAATCGAAAAATAAATAAATAAGTAAAATTATCCACTCTTCAGCAGTTGATCACTCTGTTTAGAATTTTCCTATTTTCTATCTAAACTTTAACTTTAAATGAGTTGAAAAAGGGGAAAAAACTCAAGTGGAACAGACGTCAAAGCGTCGTCAAAAATGAATCAAAGAGAATTCCGCTCTGTCGCAGATATAGCCCACAATTTGTTCTTGATATTTGACACAGAAATTTGCATCGGAAAAGCTTGGACCGTTTGTATTTTCATTCCACTGTTTTTTGATTCGCATAATATTTAAAAGCGTCTGTCTCGTTTCACAATTTTTTGGAGTCTCCAAATGAGATTATTGAGGCTAGTATAAAGTTAAAAATATGTATATTCTCAAAATATGTCTTCAGAGTATTGACGTTTTAACGAAATACAGTAATTTAATTACTGTTCTGACCGTACTTTAATTGATTAACTTGTACAGTCTTTAAAACGTACACTTCTTTAGAAGAGCTGCATAATCCTGTGAAGACTTCTAATTTTATTTATTTATTTATTATTTATTGCACATACATAAGAGTAACAACGGCGGACTTAATGCCTAGAGGCATTCTCTACCAGTCAACCACACGGTCAGACGGATATTATAGGCAGTGCGAAAGATAATAGTTAAAACTAAGTTTACTAAAATAATTTAAAAAAACAATAGCAAAGTTATAAAATAAAGAAACATAAAAGGAAAATAATAGCATCCATATACTAAAAGTATTACATAAAGTATTGCAAATATGGTACAAGGAAGATAAAATAGCATTACCAGATAAAGAAAGATGAAATGAAATGGGAGGACAGGAGTCAACTTTAGTTCTTTAAACTTTTAACTCTAAACTTTTAAATTGCTTGAGCAAAGCCATTTTTAACCGTTTTTAACTTCCGTACTGAGACTGGCAGTTCGTTCCAAAGTCGCAATGCCGAAACAGTGAAGGAACTAGCCAGAAGAATGAGCTGGTGGGAGAGAAAGAGTATTTATATATCGCAACTGACGACTATGCGAATTATGTAGAGAGTAAAATTTGTTTGTCTATATCTTAACGAATACTTAGTTCCTTTTCCTAGAAGATTTTTCAAATATTTGCAAAGGTGTATTTACGTAAGCGTATTTTCATTATTTTTTGGGACAAAGTAAAATGGCGCGTGATAAAATAATGACATCGAATTCTCGCACTCAGTAACAGCAATGCCGCATTAAAGTTTATTTATCGTGTGCGAATTAGTACATATCGCTTAGAAAATGAGATCCTTAGCTCATGCCAAATTGCCGTAAATTTAAGGTACTCGTAGGTTTTATCAATTATCTTACGGCTTAGACTTTGTCTGTAATTTTAAACAACGAAATTCACCATTTTATTCAACGTGATTATAAATTGCGGCCAAGTAAGTAATATTAGGCAGAGGCATAGAAATTTGTAATTTGCGTCTTATTTTTTGTATAAAATATCAGTATACAAGATTTATTTACTCGTTTAAATGGCAGCCTTGCCAGGCCTTTTAATTTATGTTTTAATTTGAAAGTGGATTAAACGTCCACTGAAACTTAAACACATTTTGTAAATGGAAATGGTTCGTGATAGTGGTTACATAATATCCAGAATTGGAGAGCGACTATTGCTGTATTTCAGCAACTGTGTGATTTCAGCTGGTCTAGCCAAGTGTCAAACGTTAAACGAAAACGCTCAAAGATTTGTATGGAAAATAATCGTCGGTCGACATGTCACGTGACTTAATCGTAACGAATCATAGATTGGTGAGAGCCAAGTGTATAATTTATTTCTAATAGATAAAACGAAACATTAGTCGTTCGCTAAATACAGACAAGTGGCACTTTTTGACAAGCGACTACGCCCCATGAGCGTTTCAACGCTACGATAGTTAGCGAACGCCGGCCCCTTGACGCCAACGTAACAAAATGGCGATTTTTCAATCAGCTGGTGTTGTCTTTGTTTGAAATTTAGTTTTGTGAGTTTTTGATTACAATGCATGCTCTAAAAATATTGTGGGCTGCACACCTATTACCTTCACAAATACAAATACACTTCAGAGTGATTTAAAAACACTGAAAATATTTCAATAACATCAACTTCAAACATACGTCACGTCAAACTCTTCGACTTTGACATTGCGTCTGGCTGGCGTCGTGCGAAACCATAGACAGAATTCTTATTTTAACGAAAGTTAGAAGAGAACTAGCGTTCGCCGCGTTCCGTTCATCTTGGCTACCAATCTATTAGCGTTTGCGACAAAGCGTTAGCGAAGGCGAAGTTCGATTCTTTTCCGAGCGTTTGCCACTTGGCTAGGGGTGCAGAAGTGTCCTCAACTGGCCCATGAAGTCATTTTAATACTTCTTTTTAAACGAAATTAATATGCTTAAATAATAAATGAATATCTAGAATGGGCTGATTGAGCTAAATTGATACAAACACATAACTAACATAAATTACCGTAAAGTGAGGCAGGAGTCGAATCAGCAATCCTTTTTCAGAGTAACGAATTGAAATACATAATACGAGTAAACCACTACTTTGTTAACAAACGTTTTAGCACGTTAGGACTTCTGTTTTCCTTCCACGTGGCATATTGTATGCCTTTTTTAGTTTCTTTTATATTCTTTAGCAGCGTTGTCACGAAATGTCAGACACTAACGACTATGTCGGTGTGAACTGTACATCTACCGTGAGTTGCCGCTTTAAATTTACGTTATCGGTCTCGTAAAATATTTGAAATGAGTTTTTTTTTCGACTCAACAGAGGCGCTGTACAAAATCCCATTTCAAATATTTTACGCAAATGATAACGTAAATTTAAAGTGGCAACTCATGGTATACGTACTGGTGTAAAACGGAGGTGTACTACGACTACAATTTAGTTAAATGTTTTTTCGAAGTACTGAAACTTCTTCCATTTATGATATTTAAATGTTTGACTTCTATTTATTTGAGAGTACCTGACTGACAGGATGACTGAACTGAAATCAACTCCTTTATTAGACCCGTAGCGCTAGGCTATTTTGAGGTCATAAGTTTCAAAAATTCTAAAGAAGCTTATTATAGCGTTTTGTGTCACATCTGACTGTCGCATGAACAGCAATTCGACTATTTGTATGCCATAGTTTTATTCAAAATAAAATTTCCGAAACTAATTTAAAGTTTAAAATCTTTTTAGTATCTTAACTAGTATAGCCTGCGGAGTGTGCAAACCTAATTTGTGTCATCTTCGTCCAGCGCAAACTGTCATAAGGTCAGTATGTAACAACAGTTACAACTCCTGCACCGTTTTCTCGAACGAAGCTGACTTTTACAAATAATAAGATTTCGTAGATGAAATTGACTCAAATTAAGAATTTAGTGTTCTATCACAACATACTAAATAAAAACGCGTAAAGTTTAATAACCTGCATTTTCCTAGATGGCCAAATTACATAAGATCTTCATATTTTTAGCTCATGTGTTATTCTGATGTACTATTACTGTAAAGTTTCATCCAAATCCGTTCAGTAGTTTTTGCTTGAAAGAGTAACAAACCTACATCCTCACAAACTTTTGCATTTATAATATTAGTGAGATTACACTTCGAAATATATATAAGTTAAAAAAATCTATATATACAGGGTGTCCCAAAAAGAAGTGTCAAGCGGAAGCCCACAGATAGAGCACCCCTTGGGGTACCCGAATCACTCCCATGTATGTTTCGAGATTGTTCATAGTTTTCGAGATATGATTTTTTTCTGAATTTCTGAGAATTTCTGACCTAAAAGTTTACATTTTTTAAAAAGTAGAAGACTTTTCAAATTTTTTCTTTGCCCAACTGAATCATCATTAATTGCACTTTGATGCATAAAATAATCAGCTTCATAACTTTGACCAAAATTATTAAAATGTTGGTATAAAACGTACGGTTAATGAATGAAGACTTAAATTTTCAACTTTAAATTAAAAATCTAAGCGGGTGACTGTATGGTTTCTAAGTAAACCTCAAAAATGCTCCAGAATCTCAGCTTTTTTTAATCATTAAAAAACAGAAGTACTTAATGGGCTAGTTTGGCTAAAATCAACCTTCAAAGACAGCGAGGTGGAAAATTCTTGAAATTAGCCATCAGATTAATAAATGTTTTTTGGCCATTTTATCATTCCTGAAGTTCATTAATTTGTTAAATAACCAAAAATTACTGCAGGAAAGTTGATTAAAAACTTTTCTCGCAGATAATCACTGTCACTTTGAAGCAAGGTGTCAGAACCCCTATCAGATTCCGTCTTGATAAATTTTGACAGCGGCGCCTGGTAAGGGGTTATGGACTTTGAGTGCGACTACGATTTAGTTTTGTGTGGATACTGGACTTCGACTAATTTGGCTTTCTCAACGAACTTTCGAGCCCATTCGTTTGGTGAGATGCCTTTTACATCACGTGATTATGCTCTTATGTATTACTTTTATGGCTTTGCAAGAGGAAACGCTTCTGCAGCAGCCAGATTGTACAGGGAGCAAGTACAAAATGGAGGTGGACCTCAACCCGAAACTTCGCCTGATCATCGCATGATTTTAAGAGTGCATAACTCTTACATGGGAGGACATCCACCAGGTAGAAGACCAGGCCGTGTATCTCAAATGCATGACCCAGATAGTGTCGAATCAGTTCTCGAAGAAGTGGCAAGAGATTCATCAGTAAGTGTGAGAACAATACAACGTTGAACCGGAATTCCAAAATAACTGGCACATCGCATACTCCAACAAGAGGGATTTCACCCATATCATATTCAAAAAGTTCAGCAGCTTAAGCCCGCAGACTATCCGAGAAGAGTAGCGTTTTGTCAGGAAATGTTGCGGCGTCAAGCTGAAAACGTTTTTTTTTTTTAATATTTTATGGACCGATGTGTCACATTTTAAGAGATGTGGAATTTACAACATACACAACTATCATTCTTGGAACATTCAAAATCCACACTTGACCCGGGAATCTAATTTCCAAGAACAATTCAGTGTCAATCTATGGTCAGGCATCTTAAACGGACAGCTGATTGGTCCGTTCGAACTACCTGACCGACTAAACGGCGAGGCCTAATTGCATTTTCTACAACATAATCTCACCGACTTGTTAGGAGATGTTGACGTGTTAACGCTTTATAGGAATATGATTTTTCAAAACGACGGCGCCCCATGCCATTTTGCGAGAATCGTCAGACAATATTTGTCTGAAAGATTTCCAGACAGGTGGATCGGCCGTGGAGGGCCCATTGCGTGGCCGCCACGGTCCCCCGACTTGAACCCAATTGATTTCTTCGTCTGGGGATATTACAAGGAATTGGTTTACGCCAAGGACATCAGCAACGTAGCCGAATTACGAATAAAATTGAGGCAAGCAGAAGAGACGATAAAAAACAACAGAATTGCCTTTATAAAACTAAAAGACAACTTTTTTAGACGATGTAGAATTTGTATCGAGAACGAAGGTGGACATTTTGAACATTTCTTGTAAATAAATAATATATAGTTAATAACTATTTCTTTTTGTTCTATTAATTAAACTTTCAAAGGTTTATTCTTTCTATTATTTACTTAGCCTTCCTGCAGTAATTTTTGGTTAGATAACAAATTAATGAACTTCAGGAATGATAAAATGGCTAAAAAACAGTTATTAATCTGATGGCTAATTTCAAGAATTTTTCACCTCGCTGTCTTTGAAGGCTGATTTCAGCCAAAGTAGCCCACTAAGTACTTCTTTATTGTAATGATTAAGAAAGCTGAGATTCTGGAGCATTTTTGAGCTTTACTTAGAAACCATACAGTCACCCGCTTAGATTTTTAATTTACGAGTATAATATGTATCTATATGTATATATCTTCATGTGACTATACTACATTATTAGGTTTATTTTATTTGTGTTATTAAGTTTACGTATTTATGCACGTACTTGCCATTTTATATTATATTTCCTCTACCTGTAGGTTGCCTGGTGGAGATCGCTATTAGCGATAAGGCCGCCTAAATTGTGCATTGTTTTTAATGTAATACTTAGAATTAAGTTCCTTTTGTAAAATGTACAAGAAATAATATTATCTATCTATCTATATTGGTTTTAACATTCTAAACACCATATTTTATTGCAAAAATTCAAAAGGCCTGAGAACGTGTCACATGGTCTGATTGTTTCTTCACAACTTCGTACAAGTGGCACTTGGGTAGATCTGCAGACGTTGACTTAAGTCTAATGACTTCCTCTAAAACTGATCCTGGGCTTAACATTTCTAATATATACTACTTTTTTTGTTTTGCCCACGTACACTGAACTATCGCAAACTTTCATCGCATGAATTTATACTGAGCAGAAATCGAACTGACGCTTTTCAGTTGGATCGCTGCCAACCGGGTCAAAGAGCCTGAATCATTTAAATTTGGATATAAACTGTTTCTAACAGAACATGCAATAATTGTGTTTTCAACTATCGCTGGACAATCTACGTATACTGCGAGCGGTCATGCGCCCCGCTGGGACCTGTTAGCTAGAAGTGTGCACTTCAAACCGTACTGCTGGAAATTAGAACACAGTATTTATCTCGTCTTTGTGCATTTCATAGTATATAAGCACGACGTGTGATTGCTAAAACATATTTTTTTAATTCAAATTTAATATGGGTTTGCGTTTGGCCTCAGTCTCACCTGGTGGAAAGCAATGACGAGGCCGATGGTGGTACACGCTTACCCAGAAAATGCCTAGACAGAAAATACCTCGAGGACCCAGGTTGTATGTCAATGTGTTGTTATTAAATAAATGAATTGAAGTTTAAGGCCAGGTTAATCGATTAAAAAATTTATAGATGTGATAAAAAAACCATCGGTTAAAATCCCTCCAGTTATCTATTAACGTAGTTTTGGTAAAGGACTCATATTATCAGATCAATTATTTTAGGAATAAAACCAATAATAGAAGACAAAATGTCACGAAAGCAGGTAACTTTGTGAATTTATTCTATCGAGCCAACTTTATCAAATCATATTTCCACGGGATAAATCCCCTGTATTATCCCCTTATCAATATCAGTAAATTTTATTAGATTTTAATTTCACTGTTTACTACTTCAAAAAATAATTCAAAAAACGTGTTTTGTGAACCACCTCCCCATAAATGAAGTTTCCGGAAACACAGACGCAAGGTGAGCGTTCCACTCCTTAGCGGTGCGGGCCAGAAAAGACGCTGCAAACCGTTGAGTGTAGATTGCTGGGCAGTCTGGGAATATTATTAAAAAAAGTAGTGAAGTGCACAAAAAAATTGCTGTTTTGAAATTTTCATGCATAAAATTTAGAATATAAACTAAAAGACGTCCTTACTCTGACCATACCTAAAGATACGAATGAACTTTAGAATTTTTAACTATAGCGAAAATGTTTACGAGTATGCTAAACAGATTATGTTAAACAGTACGCGTACCTATCTTGTAAAGTATGTCACTAATTGCCACAGGTAAACCACTTAGAGCTGCATAAGAATTCCAACCACTCGTAGCTGGTAAAACAAGTTGTAGTTAAGTGCATACATCGATGTTGGTACATTAAGTGTTTATTACGAATTAAGCGTCCGTAGCGAGATGTATTTCAGATTCCGGCTAATGGCACTTAGGAGTTGTGTTTTAAAGTGAATAATTTCCAGGGCTTTTAAGTTCTTATATACTTCACCTCTGCGACCCTTAATGTGTCTCGGACCTCTGAGACGAGATTATAAACTTCGGGCGGTATTGCGTGGGCTTAAAGTAATTTGGAGAAAAGCCTACTATATTTTTTCAGCAATATCTAAAAGTAGTCAAATAGCAGTACAGTTGTTTAATTCTAAAAATTATGAAGGATAACACTTGTGCTGCATTGTAATCTTTCATTGGTTGGCAAATTTATTAGTTTTAAGAAAAATTGAAATAAAGAAATGTTTCAAAGTAGGATTTGCAAGTTTCTATTGAAACACTGAATGTTATAAATATCGAATTTAATTTCACAGAAATCCATTCAATGATTTTGAATGAAAATTTTTCATACTCGTAAATAGATGTTTTCAACAAATAATTTCTGATTCATGCATGATGTTTCACGAAAAAAACTTTACCAGTTCACTGTCCTGATTCAATGAAACTGTATATCGCAACATATTTTCAAAGTCGTTACTTAGACTTATTTTTTATTATTCGATTAGGTACCTTTTTTAGTGTTTGTGACATATTATCATCAGTTAGACCAGCGACCCCGCACACCTGGGACACCGAAACACCTTATCCACCTCCTGAGACATCCGAGTGCTGGAATGCGTCAAGGATGTATAATATCGCCGCTTTTGTTCAATGTATACCCTGAGTTGATAATGCGCATAACTTTAGATTATTGGACAGACGGTGTGACTATTGGTGGATACAAGATTGCCAATTTACGATACGCCAACGATACCACTTTATTTGCATCCAGTGCCCAACAAATGGAAAACCTGCTATTGAAAATGGAACGCATAAGCCTTGAATTCGGATTAATGATTGCAAGAAAACCAATATAATGATTGTTGACCGCGCCAATAGCAACTCGCCGGAAGTTATTCAAATCGCGAACTGTGTCGTTGTCCAATCTTACGTATATCTTGGAGCTTTATTAAAGAATAATGTCGGATGCATAGATGAGATAAAGCGACTAATGGCTATCACAAGCACATCGATGGACAAAATGAAGAAAAAATGGAGGGATAATAATGGGAAAATCACCAAAACCACGAAGACCAGACTCGTGCGTACACTTATCTTCTCCATGTTTCTTCATGCTGCCGAAGGTAGAGTCTGATCGGTTAGATGAAGCTCAACCTAAGAAGGCATACGTGCGTATGGATAAGACATACCTACAGAGTAAAGGTCTAACCCTTAGTCTAACCCCACCAAACGGCCTACATTGCGGCGGATAGGAACAGATTTTAAAATCTTCAAACGAAATGCAATCTCTCCGGCGGTGTTCACCCGTCGACGCACGCGCCCGCTGTCAATCTGCTGTGCGTGACTTGGTAATATAGATTTTAAACACAGTATCAAAGATTTAATTTCGTTTAAAGATTGTAAAACAGGCTTCTATCCGACGCGATGCGAGCTGTTTGGTGCGGTTGGACCTCAGTGTTATCGGGTTTGGCATCTGAGATGTCATTTGTTGCGTCTCGCCCTTACGTTTTACAAAATAGAACCACATTTTGAATCAAATCAAATCAAATACTTTATTTGCTATAAATAGGGTTACATATCACAATTTGTGGGTGTTATTATAATAATATTAGCTCTTATGCCTACTTAGCTATATTTTTATATCTATAAAATACATCAACTGTCCTTATTATTTATATTATTTGTAATGCGCTCTTTATTAGATTCGTTTTTTAAAGAAATGCTAGGCTAATGGAAAAATGCTTTTACTCCATTGACAAAAGCATTTTTCCATTAGCCTTAACTAAAAGAATGAGAATAATACAATTACATTAAAGATGTATCAGTCAAACAAAAGACGCAGTAGTATCCTAGGTATCTTAACAGTCTTCACTTTTAAGATTACGGATTTCAGGTCATTAAATAAATAATATAACATTTAACAATCATGACGTATTATTATGACTTAAAGGTTAGTTCTGTTAGAATTAATTCAATAAGTGAAACTTTATGTACAAGGATCTCAACTATGTCAAATACACTTAAGTATTTTTTTACATATTTTTTAATTAGTTAACACTGTTATTTAAAAGTAACTGTCAAACTACGGTGGTTTACGTCATGTTTTAAACAGTGTATAAACGAAATGTTCTCGTGATAGTTGTACCGTAACAAAATAATAGGAGTTCGTTCGAATTCAAAACTACGACCAGATTTCACAGTTGAAAAACATTTTAGTTTACTACGCCCTATTTTAGCAATTTAATAAACAGGGTGCGAACAAAACTTACTGCGCGGTTGCTGAGCAATACCAGATTATAAATAGTATTATTTATACGAGAGCACCAGAGAAGCTTGCTGGGGGTGAATGATAAGCCTTGATGACGACGTAAATGGCTTTTGAATTTTATTGTTTGCCTAAGGCTAAGATTTATTAATCAAAATGAGGCTTGACACAACTTGGGAGCCGAGTCTCTTCGGCCCGTAGGCCAATAGTTTAATCCATATCAGCAAACATTATTATTTGGATAGATATTAGTTTTTCCTCAAAAACTTTCCCTGGTCATTGATGAAAATATTAAAAGCATAGCAGTAAGTACACTCCAATCAATACATATTAGCAGTAGTAGCAACAGGAAGTAAAAATCAACACAATAATAATTACTGCCTTTAAGATATCCGAGATCATAATATTATCTTGATGCATTTATTTATTTACTTATTTATTATTAAACCTGGCTTACAGTCTATACCAAAGCGCCAGATTGCTAATTACATAAAATTACAATAAACCACAATTACGCTAGATAACAATAACAGTCTTACAAAAATACAATTTAAAGTTAATAGGTAGTACTTAAAAATCAAATAGCTAAATTACAGTATACAATTAAATGTCATTTTTAACAATTTGTCATATTTATGATATCGTCATGGAAGTAATAAGTACTAACCGGTATCGTACCTTTGCACCAACGTCAGACATGAAAAACAATGTCAGATACAATGTCAAATCAAGAGAAAAACAGAGAAAATAATAGTTAAATGTCAATACACCTTAAATCTTGCTAAATAAGCACGTCAGACTATCAGCAAAAAGGTCAAGATCTTCGTCCTGAGCAAGTAGATCACCGATTAAACGGAGAGCTCTCACGGTGGGAGCGTGCGCGGCGCTCCCGGTGCGCGTAACGGGCCGCAAGAGCAGGCGCGGACGACGCCGTGGCGCAACCATTCCAGAAGTGTCATTGGCTTAACGCCTAGGAACCATAAGGGATAAACTCTCCAGCATCCGCTGACCGTCAATCCTATGATTTAGTAGCGATAAGTAATGAGTAATAAAATACATTAACCTTCTAAGCGACAGAGTTTCTAAGTCAACCATGGCAGAGACAAAAACTGATGGATACATAAATGGATAGTACCCATAGGTTTTTTATACAACCACCTAGAAAATTTACGTTGTACTTTTTTCACCATAAGACTGTACTTGTCTTCATACGGGTCCCAAATTATTGTTCCGAATTCCAATCTACTACGGACATAAGCATTAAATGAAACCTTAACAACCGAGGTGTTGTCGAAGTTAGCTGCAGTTCTTAGTATAAAACCTAATAACTTATTAGCAGCCTTACAGGTTACAGTCACATGTTTATGGTAATCTAACTTAATATCCAAAACCAATCCTAGGTCACGCATGTCAAATTTCCTATCTAAAAGAGCGTCCGATAGCGTATACTCTATTTCTATAGGTGAACGTTTACGGGTAAAGGTAATTACATGTTTATTCCGTTTGCTCCACTCAACCACGCTATCGATGTCGTTCTGCAACTGTATCTTCTTTTTGTTCTATACTTAAAAATAATTTCAAATCATCAGCAAATAATAGACACTTTGCTGTACGTACTACCGTTGGGAGATCATTGATCATAATTAAAGATAGCGTTGGCCCCAACGTACTACCTTGACTGACCCCGGATCTGGTATAGTAGCAGTTAGACTCATAACATTGTAATGGTATTTTTCATAATTAATTAGTACCATAGGTGTATAGTAACAGTATACACCTAGTAGTACCAACGAAAAAAAATGGCTCTCCTAAACGATTTTATTCCTTTTATTTCACTGAATTATTTTGATAAACTGTTTGTTTACGTGCTTAGAACAACTTAAAATTGAAAGCTATTAATTTTAAAATGCAGGGAACAATTTTTAAAACTTTAAATAATTTCGTGACAAATTTTGAAGCACGTAATATAAATTAAGTTCAATATTTTAATTTTAGGTAACGTGATTTTATGATCAATGGTAATTTTTGTTGAGTTAACAGCATGTACCCGAGGTACAAACATTTTATAAAAGCTGCCATGTAATTTAATTTTTGAATACCTCTCCATACAGAGAGAAAAATCGAATTTAAATATTACTGCTTTGGTAGTTGTATGTCCCGCTGATGACTTGGGTAGCTCTTAAGAAAGCTGTAGTATTGTCAGCTAGAGGACCTTATTAGACCTTCAACGCACTAGCATTTTCTGTAGTGTTGTACGCAGGGCTTGAAACAAGTCTTCAAAAACGTTCCGACCAGGTCTTTCTTTTCATAGGATTTTGTTCGGAACGCGCAAAACGTAGGAACATTTTATACGTCCGAAAAACTACTATTATTCGTAGTTTTGGATTAAACCTCATAAACCGGTTTAAAATGGTTAAAATCGTTATATTGAGCGAGAAAGATTTACATTTCGTTCCTCTTTTAAATCGTTTTTATCACGTTCCCGTTCGAACAGAAACAAAACCAATACGTTCTTAGGCAGTTTGGACGAAAACGGTTTGAAAAATAAACCGGTTTCCAAGTACTGGTTGCACGTGTTTATAGGCTACGTAAATGCTCACTATCAAGCGGTCCATGTACTTGTTTGCCACAGACATTGTAAAAGGTCACATAATAATATACCCATCAATTATAGCGATGACGCCTTCTTAGCCGAGTGGTAATAGAACTAAGCCCGACATCCGGAAATCCGGTGTTCAAATCTCAGGTCGTGCTGAGTGTGTTTTCGGATTTGTCGGAACATACTCGGGTTTGTTATCACCAACCTGCCTTTGGCAAGCGTGGTGATTAAGCAATACCCATCGATTGTAGCGATGACTTGATTTCAATGATGAAGGCCTTTGCCCAGCAGTGGTACAGTTTATAGGCTAATTGGGTTGTTGCGAACATCATCAAATTCTAAAAAATATTCAAAATAATCAAAAAATACAGTAAAAGAGGGGCATATGGAAACTTTTAGTTCGTTTACTTAGGTAAAATTTACATTATGTCTCTTCAAACTCGGGTGGGCAAGTCTATTTAAAAAAAGTGTGGAATAAAAAATAGTATACCATTCGGTAATCCACACAATGTAGGTATAGTACCTTTTGTTAAGAAACCATATTCATAAACGCAAAATTTAATAAAACTGCCAAGAAAGTGTCTTGCAGAACGCATATAAATAGGCGTTCTGTGACTTCACCATCTCGCGATAGTTTTTTCGACTGTTTTCGGCAAGTCCAAAAATATGATTTTTAAAATTGCCTTATTCGAGGAGTTTTCGTGTGTTCGGAATATTTCTTTTACCAATGTTTCTATTGTTGAGAGGACTTTCGATAACATTCAAAAAGAAAATGTCACTACCCTATTACCTATGTATATCTTAATTTAAATGATGCTCACATTCCGGAAGAAGCAAGTGACTGATTACCCCTGACGCTAATAAGTCTACGCAGAAGCTGATTAATCATTTAATTATTCGGTTCGTTAACCTCACGCCTGCTAGTACATCTTCATGATAATATTGAGGACGTAAGAGTAATTTTATAGGAGAAAGGGGCCTTTTCGGAAGGACAGGTAAATTTTAGGCACTTTAAGGGAGGTAGTACACAAAACACGTTTTTAGAAATTTTTGTAAAGATATCTAATAAAAAAAACTACCTTTGTTATTCGCTGATAATGTAACTTCTTAAAGATGTTTTTTTTTCATTTTGCTCGAGTAGTTTTATAATATATTTAAATATCAGTTTGCATAAAAAATATCAGAGAAAGTCAAGCTGGACAATTATGAATAATCAGCATTCCTAATCAAAACTTTAGTTTACGTATTTGAAAAGTCTCGTTTTGTACCGTGTATGTACGAAGACTGACAATAGATTTATTGGAAATTTCAATCCAGGCTTTTTAGAAACATGAAGGTATAAAAAGTTTGAACCTAAAACACGTGCCTGATGGGTAAACAGTGTGTCCACGTCCGCGTAAGCCGCGTTGACTTTTTTGAATGGAATTTCGGTACAGCGTCCCTAGTGACTAAAAATTGAAACAAAAATGGCATAGTACAAAATGCAACAATCGCCATTGACGTGACGGAATCTCAGGCTAAGAACTGACGGCGCTTTCCTGCCGCGCCCGCAGCGGTTGCGGGTCCGTAGCTTCTATAGAATGCAGAAATGTATCATAAAATAATTGAAATAATCCTGCGACGGTTTGCGGTCACACTCTTGGCTGTCGATCGGTGGTTGTCTTTGCCGGTAAAAGTCGCAACCGTGGCGGCTGCGGCACCGCACTAAACTCCGGTCTCGTGAATTTGGGTAAAAAAACCGCTAAACCGGCAGAAAACGGTTGACGGCGCGGGTCAGTTCTTAGCCTTAATTTCTAGACATGACATATACATCACGACTTTATCCCAAACAAGGTAGTCAGAGGCCAGTGTCTGTGAAGAACAGTCGTGGTGCATGGTCCATCATGGTGAATAAAAGTCAGAAGCCTACTTTTCACTAATGGTATTAGAACCCAACGTGCTAGGTGGTGAGCCGTTATCCGTGTCGATTTGTTTTTTTATCGATATTTTTCATCACCGGAAAGTTAATCGGAAAAACAATAAACACGAAGACCACACGATCCAAGATCTGAGTTGGTGTGCTGAATCCCTAGGCCACGTTGCTCTCCTGTTTCTAGATATTTTCAGAATTATTAGATATTTTATGTAAAATTATTATATGTTTCAAATAAATAAATTTTATTTTTATTATGAATATTTATTATTCATTTTTATCTCGGCAGATTTTCAGAGAAAATTTGGTTTTCACGTCCTCACTTTTACTGTTACGCATCTACATCCCATGAAAAATGTAAAGCAACTCTAAAACTTTGACAATACTTAAGAAGAAAATCCGTGCGCTGAGTGCGCGTTCTCATGAATTTTAAGAGGACAAAACAAATTATGAGTGAAACTTGGCGATCTCCACAAATTATTCGAAGAGTTCGCTCAAAAGATTTTTTAATCGAGGCTATGAGTTTTGTTTTGTTATGTTGTCCTTATTATGAATGGAGAAAACATATCCCCAAATTGAAGAACTTATCGAAGTTAGGTATTGAATCGACAACATACATCCAAAAATTCCGATTAATACGTCGTGTATTTAAATTCTAACATTGCTAAATAACATATTAATAGGTTGGGGAAAAGTCTTTTCGCATATTGTATGTATGAACTTGTTATAAAATCTCTTTGGCTATACTATTTGTATCTGGCTGGTTTTGGTACCATTAAAAGTTTAAATTTTAAAGAAGATAATTCGAAATGCAAATTAAAAAAATGTGTGATTTTCATTTGTTTTTCTTTTACTGTCAAGATCAGAATCGAATGAAGAAATTCGATACATTTTAAATTTTTACTACAAAAAAGGTAAAAATGCAACGCAAGCGGCGAAAAAAGTTTGCAATGTTTATGGACCTAGTGCAGTGTCTGTAAAAGTAGCACAAATTTGGTTTAAGCGTTTTCAATCCGGAAATTTTGATGTCAAAGATGCACGTCGCTCTGGTCGCCCTATTACGGATAAAATGAATGCCATTTTTGGAAAAGTGGAGCAAGATCGTCATATCACAGAATCCGAATGAACCGTGTTCTCATTTGTGATTCTTTATTACGACGTAATGAAACCGAACCATTTTTGAAGAAGCTGATAACTAGTGATGAAAAGTGGATCACGTACGACAAGAACGTACCAAAAAGGTCGTGGTCAAAAGCCAGTCAGGCTTCACAGACTGTAGCGAAACCAGGGTAACTCGCAATAAGGTGATGCTGTGTGTGTGGTGGGATTGGAACGGCATTATTCATTAAGAGCTGATACCACCAGGCAGGACCATCGAATCTGAACTTTACTGCGAACAACTGATGATATTAAAGTAAGAAGTTGAGAGAAAGTGGCCGGAATTAATCAACAGAAAGGGTGTGGTTTTTCATCATGATAACGCTAGACCTCATACATCTTTAGAAATTCAGAAAAAATTAAGAGAGTTTTGCTGGAAGGTGTTGATGCATTTGCCGTATAGTCCTGACCTTGCACCTTCAGATTTCCACCTGTTTCGATCTCTTCAGAATTCTATAGGCAGTGTCAGGTTAACATCACTGGAGTGCCAAAACCACTTGTCACGGTATTTGGATCAGAAGCCTCAAAATTCAATTCCTATAGCAATAGGATCATGTCTACCTACAACATGGCAAAAAGTAATCGAACATAATGGCACCAACATACTTTAGTTAAATGTGAATAAACTATATTGAAAAATGTTTTGAATTTTCTTAAAAAATGAGAAGAAACTTTTTCCCCAACCTATTATTATGAACTGTCATAATAAACCGCCATTATTTGTTGGCTGTGAACAAGAAGGCTAGAGACTAAGGAGAGATAACTCCCGAAGTGGGGGTAAGCTTTCGAGGGCCGAAAGTCGTATACTCTGTGCCGGGCAAAACGCTGTATTGCGCATGTGCAGCGGCAGCTATTTGTCATTTCATGGTCACATGGTTTTGTTTTGAACGGTGTCACGTGCGACAGTTGTTGTTTTTCGAGGTTGTGTTGACCAATTTTGACACTTCGCGAGGATCGCGGCAAAGAAGCGTAATGCGCATGCGTCACTGTGGGATACGGATTTAGTCCAACCCTTTCCAGGGAGTTATCTCTCCTTAGTCTCTAGCCTTCTTGGCTGTGAAATATCCTGCCATATTTAGATGCGTTCAGAAACTTATTTTGTAACAAAAGAGTTAAATACCGATTAGAACTATAAGGTCGTTGAGCGAAAACCATGCGAAAACTGACACCTTCATAGCAACTACAATTGTGTACTCCACGCGGTAGCCGCGGGCGTAAAGCTAGAAAGTTATGATTATTAGTATATCTTATACAAGCACTTAAAAAACAATACAAAAGAAAATTTTTTGGCTCAGGAAATATCATCCAAAAAGATAAATTGTTAAGGTTTATGACAGAAGAAGTGTTCGAGCATGGTTGGACGAGAATTATCCAAACAAATGGATATGAAGAGGCGCCGATGGATTTTTATGTGTGGGGGGTCATATGAAAAGCATCGTATATCTTATACAAGCACTTATAAAACAATACAAAATAAAATTTTATCTGACTTTTTGGCTCAGGAAATATCATCCAAAAAGCTAAATTGTTAAGGTTTATGAGGTGTACAAGTTAGTGATTTGTTAGAATAAAAGAATTTTTAACCAGGTTGTAAATAACAAGAGTCTAGATCAAAATGTATGCGCAACAACAACAAATTAGTGAGTAGTTTGCACCGCTCATATTCCTCTGGTACATACCAGTATATATTCCATTTTTTAGCTGGTTTAAAACTTACCATCTAAACTAAACAGCTAAATAACACTACATAGACTGTAATGTGCCTCTGCAAGAGACTTACAGCTGAGTAAAATATTTAAAGCAGCCTATTGTTTTATATTATGTACTTTGCTGTACTTGTTAGGTTGTTCTGTCTTTTTATTAATGTTAGAATTTAAGCCGTTTTTTTTAACTCAACAAACAAAATGTACTCTACTAACTCGCATTGTAAAACCACAACAAGTTTAAAAGAATAACTGAGTTTCTCGCCGGGTCTTCTCAGTAAGAATCAACTTCTCCGACGCGGTGGTAGAGTCGCATTATGTTGGTATACAGTTTATTTATATATTCATATTATTATAGTATTTATGTCTATTGTTTAGTATGTTTTTTAACTATTTAAAAGTACTGATTAAGTCTATTTAAATAAAGATATTTGAGTTTGAGTTAAAATAATGCTTCATATAAGTTGCCTTATTGCTAAAAACGAACACCTTTATTGGTGATGTAGAAAAGCAATCCACGGACCTCTGCATCTAAATCGGAAGTCCTGACCACTCTCCTAATTTTTTTTATTTTTATTTATTAATTTATTCTATAATGCACTATGCAAAAGTACAGTTGGCACACTAATCATATATATATATGTCGCAGTAAGATAGATAAAGCCGTAATATAGTTATATCCCTAGGGATATAATTATATACCGACATATATTTATCAACCACTCGGTAAATTGTTCAATGTCTTACAAAACATTGCCTTTGTTTCCTTTTCTCATATTTCTCATATTTTCCTATATTTAATAAACCATCACCATGAGCAGTGGAATCTTTATTTGCTTCATCAACGTAAAAGAAATTCCCTCACAGCGCCTACGAGTGTAGGGAGCGCTCGTAGCAGTCATTCTCTCGTAGCAATCTCGTAGCTCAGTAATTCGTAACAAATCTTGGAGCTCAGTAATTCGTAGCACCGAGCGAGACCTTTAATTAGGTCACGCTACGACATAACATGTGATGGCAATGTGGGGGATAATAACAGTTTGTAAATATAATTGTTTCATTTTTCTTTATGAGTGACATGTATTCCTTAGCTCTAAAAGTTTCGTGACAAATTAAAAAGAAAATGTTAAAATCTATAATCTCTGCGGCCGACTGTCAGATGTAATGTTTGTACACCTATGAAAAAAAATTTTTTGGTGAAATGTAAGGTTTTATATATTATTTATTATATAACATTTGTGTTTATTATCAACTATTTTACCTTTAAATGCTATAAAAGCTATAGTTTATCGATCTAGTTTTCAAAATATTACACTTTAAAGTTTAAGTAACGCCATTCAGGTACGATTCCTAAGAATACGGGTCCTTATGTTTATGCAGAGAGCATTAAATCAAACAAACTAAGCACTGTAAAAAAGCTTCATTCATCAATGTTAACAAAAATATAACTTGAGACGTATCCGTTCAGAGAAACGGGTCGTAAATTACGTTTTAAGTGCAGCTTCGGCCGCGCGCCGAAATGACGTAATCGGGTCACACACGTGGAGCATTTTTAGTCACAATTTATTCACGAGTGTTGACATATACACAAAATATTTAAAATAGAACACGCTATAAAATTTCCTTTACCCTAAAATACTATGCGACAGACGTGCCTTTCCATAAAATGTTAAATGCATGACGTCACCAAAGTGCCAATTACCCTACTCGGGCTGCTTTAAAAGCGCACTAAAATTAGTGTGCACTCGAGGCACCTAACCTAATAACCTGAAACCACTGAACGTTTTGACTGCAGGTCTTGTGAGGCTGGTTGGATTTGTAGTCAAAACGCATGCGAATAAGACAACTATGATTAGCAACATACTATCACGACCATATTCCGAACGGGGTAGTTAGAGGCAAGTGAATGTTGCCGTCATGGTGAACGGAACACTTAGAAGCTTACTTTTGATCAATGGGATTAGAACCCAACGTGGTAGGTTATGAGCCTTCCGCCGTTGTCCGGGTTTGTTTGGTTTTTTTTAATCGATGTTTTTCATCGCCGGGGAGTTAGTCGGAAATTTAACAATGACCACAAAAATTGGTTCTAGCCAGATTCGAATAGTAAAGTAAAAGTAAAAAATATCTTTATTCATATAGACTTATAAAAAGTACTTATGACAAGTCATATACAAAAAAAAAATTGTAGCAAAAATATACTGAATAAAAGTAAACTTACATAAAATAACTATGATAGTACTTAACATAATTAAATATAATGTGAATCTACCACCGGTTCGGAGGTTGTTTCCGATCGAGAAGACTCCGGCAAGAAACTCGATGGTTACTCTTTCCAATCTTGTTTTTATACACAAAAATTGAATTGACAGAGTAAAGTCATAACAAGAAAGTGTGCAGAGGAGCAGATTATACCTAAGATGACCACAAATTCTTATCATTTAAGAAATCCTCAACACTATAATAACCTCGCTTCATTAACTTAGCTTTAATTTGTGACTTAAACTTGTGAAGAGGCAGTTCAACAAGAGTTTGCGGAATCTTATTAAAATATTTTACGCATTGACCAACGAATGATTTCCCTACCTTATGCAGTCTTAGACTGGGAGTTACGAGCTTATTTTTATTTCTGGTATTGAGTTTATGAACATCACTGTTTTTCTTGAAGAGATGCAAGTTTTTACGGACATATACTACATTATCATAAATAAATTGAGAGTACAAAGTTAAAATACCTATCTCTTTGAATACTTCACGAAGCGAGTCGCGTGGTCTAAGGTTGTAAATTCGAATTCGAAGATTTGGGGTGCCTAACCCCTATTCCATGACGCTCTATAAAATAAATAAAAAACAAATAGCGATAAAAACAATGAGTGATATTATCATGGCAAATCATTTCTAATTGTACTTTTGTACTGACGCCTAAAAACCTTCGCGTCTCCATTGGCCTTCTTAAACCCTCAACTAAATCTTTGAATTTATTTGTTCTTTTTATTAGTTAAATCATTTTCCTAACTCGATGACAAAAAGCAAGCTGTACTGGTAAACAGTTACATATTTTATTCCTATTATGATTGCTCAACAGACTCACCACTGCACAAGACCACGCGAAGTGGGCCAAGAGAATAAGAAAGGCTGACTCTGGGACCCCACACACTGGTGTGGGTTCACAACCGGGATAGACCGCACGGATGATGATGATGATGATTCCGAAACCGATTGCAGGATACAACTGCAAGCGGTAGCAGTTGACCCACAGTGACCCCGGCGGTTGCGCACAGTCACAGTCACAGTTGGCTCCAATGTCAAAAGGAGCTTCATTCAGTCGTCTGTGTGCGTGACCATGCGTTTTGAATAGCCAACCTCTAGCTGAGAGTGATGATGATAACAGAACGCGTGACGTCATAAGACATTAATAACTATGTTAAGTTTAAGAGGTTTTAGGGTGTCTCCTATGTATAATAAGTATGTATTTACAAAAGAAAATGTATTTAAGTATGTTTATCCGTTGTCTAGTATCCCATAACACAAGCTTTAATTAGCTTACTTTGGGGCTAGATGGCGCTGTGTGGAATAATGTCCAGGGATTTATTTATTTTAATTTTTAAGAAAGAAAAAAAAAACATTTATTTATTCATGTGATAAAAATACCAACAGGTAGCGGTGTCACGATGTCCAAAAAACAAATTGGATCCGCGCTGGGAAACCGCGCTCAGCTAATGCCTGTACCTGATAGGCCCAGACGCTGATTTTCAGCGGGCCCAGCGAGTGGATACGTTTAAATAATAAAATAAAATAAATATTTTATCGGAACATAACAAAATGCAAGCAATGAAGTTGGAATCCCAATGTGTAGTGTGACCATGTGTGCGTTAACTTATCATGACAAAAAGGCGCGACGTCGGCGAACGACCCTGAGACCAGGTTAGTACAACTAAAGTACCTACTTACGATTGCACTTGCAGACAGTCATAGGATATCTTTCGTTGGTTTTTTTTAGGCTTCCTAATTTCTATATGTCTGAAAAGATGTGACTTACTTAGGCAAATCAATAACACGTTGCACGCCATTGGTGACATAATTTTCTTACCGAGCTACAATGTTATTTATGTTTCTTGGCTCGGTGCCATGAAATCACATATTTGCAATTTAATGCATTTGCCGGGTTGAAAATTATTATAAAAGAAACTAATAAAATTTCAGCTTAATTTGAAATGAAGACTGCAAAAGTAATTCACGTAACTGTAGTTCAGCGTAATGTTGCTTAACTATCGATAGTTAATCATGAGAAATAGTATGAATAATGCTATTCGTTTTACCAAAATTATAAATTGATTCCAATAAAGCGACACCCATTTTCCTTAGGGAAGAAATATCGATTTAATTGAAAAGTTTTACTAATACACTTTATAATATCGTAGGTTTAGTATTTTTAGTATTGAGACCATCTTTATTCTGTTTTTCAAGGCGAGAAATTGATGGTACAAGGCCAGTAATTTCAAAATACCTCCAGGTGGCAGGGCTGGCTCTGCGATAGGGTATGAAGGGGGAAGTTTCATACTAATTAGGTGTCGGAATTCGCTCTCTATTCCCGGTCAGCGTTATTTTTGGTGACGAAACCTTTATCGATACTTAATAATATTGCGTACAACACTAGTCCAGCCTATTAGCATTCATGACCAGTGCGGATGCTAGCCTGCATCATCGCAGCGGGCACCGCATGCACGGCTGCATAAAGGGACATGCGCCTTCGCAAACAGGCCATGCAGAGAGTAGGCTCCATCGCTCTTGAATTATTCAACAAATTGAATGGATTGCTGAGAGATTTTTGTTTGGCCCTAGGTGTCAAACGGGGTTCGAACCCGCGTCTGTCACTAACCGGGTGGATTTGCCACTAAGCTACTGAACCTAGCGATTTTTTTCTAGAGTGTGTTTACGTAGCAAGCACCAATATACGGTATTCTACCGGCTCACACCGAAATTACTCACAATAAAACATCTCTCGATCATGTCATCTTAAAAACCAAACTCAAAGCTACAACTATAGTAATAGATTCAACGGTTACTGATCACAATGCAATAATATTAACATTAGAAAAAATCAAATTGAACATTACTGATCTCAAAAAAACTAAAATAAATTATACATTATTAGAGAGTTATATTGAAAGCATCGATTTTTCACACATATTCAAAATTTCTGCCGCTAATGAAGCCCTTGAATACTTCGTTAGCTCCTTGTCCAGTAAGATAAAAAGTAGTTCCACTGTTTACACGGTGCCACACCGTTTAAGGATTATTAAGCCTTGGATAACTCCTGGTATACTCCGTTGTATTAGGAATAGGGATCGACTGAACAAAAGAATGAAACGAACTATAAATAGTGAAATACTTATGACAACATATAAAAGATACCGTAATTTCTGCAACAATTTACTTAAAAAACTAAAACGGCAATACGAAAGACAAGAGCTAAACAATGCAAAATCGAATCCTAAAAAGCTATGGAATGTGATCAAGGAAGTTACTCATACTACCCAGAAAAATACTTCTCCCACAGAACTCCTAAAAATAGGTACAAACCCAGAGGACTCGGTTGACCAGGTCAATAACTTTTTCGCAAATGTGGGTAGAGAGCTCGCGGACAAAATAGAGCAAAATCCCGTTGCTGAGCTTATTGTTGAGACCTCCAATAACACTTCCAGCAGCTCATTTGTATTCCTTGAAACAGATGAATTAGAAGTGGAACGTATAATCAATTCGTTGCGAAGTGATTGTGCCGTTGGTATTGATGGGATCTCATCTGGTATACTCAAGAAGTATAAATCTATTCTGGTGAAACCCTTGACGCACATTCTTAATTTATGCATAACTACAGGTGTATTTCCTGATTTGCTCAAGAAAGCACTGATTCACCCAATATATAAGTCTGGTAGAAAAGATCTTATCAACAATTATCGTCCTATATCAGTTTTACCAGCTTTGTCAAAAATTTTGGAAAGGATAATGAACAAACGCCTAATAAGGTTCCTTGAAATCAATAGACTAATATCAGATAGACAGTATGGGTTCAGAAGTAATAAATCTACAAACGATGCGGTCCACGACCTAACTAACCATATCGTTGAAACGCTGGACGAGGGCAAAAAATGTATAGCGATATTTTTAGATCTAGCAAAAGCCTTTGACACGGTCTCGGTTCCCAAACTTCTTGCCAAACTAGAAAAACTAGGTGTTAGAAATAATCAAATTAAATTGTTCCGTAGCTACCTTACTGGGCGCTCCCAGGTCGTAAAAGTTGACGAATTTATTACGTGCCCCGTGCCCTGCCTTTAGAGTATGGAGTGCCACAGGGCAGTATCCTTGGGCCCTCTCTCTTTTTGGTCTATATCAATGAAATGTGTAACATCAAACTCGCAAGCGGTAGACTAGTAGCTTTTGCCGATGACACAGCGTTAATTTTCTCTGCTGAAACTTGGGAGCAGACTTTCCGTGTTGCGCAGAGTGACTTTGCTAGAGTAACCAGATGGCTCGCATACAATACCCTGTCCCTCAACACCCAGAAAACAAAATACTTGACCTTCAGTATGAGGCAGCGAACAAACCTAGACCCAAACAAATTCATAATTGTTGCACATAACCATCCAACAGATGATAACCCTTCCTGCACCTGCCCAAAACTTGACAATGCCGAAACAATTAAATACTTAGGTATAACACTGGATGCACGACTTACTTTTGTTCCCCATATTGAGCTGCTATCGGGCAGAGTTCGTAAGCTTATTTTTGTGTTCAAACACCTGAGACATGTTGCGGAGCCTTCAATTTTGAAGATGGTGTACTATGCTCTGTGCCAGTCTCTGCTGGGATACTGCATATCATCTTGGGGTGGTGCTTGCAAATCTTATTTAATAAGACTCGAACGTGCACAGCGAGCTGTTTTAAAAGTGTGCACTTTTAAGCCTTTCCTATTCCCAACAAAGGAGCTCTATGAATATTGCGAGGTTTTGACGGTGCGTCAATTGTTCATCCTCCAAATAGTCCTCCTTCAGCACTCAAAAGTAACCCCTCTAACAATAAACACACGCTCTAGGCGATGTTATCGTGTTCCTCTCACCAAGCGATCCAGGACATCTTTTGGGCAAAGGTTTTATCACTTTCTAGGTCGCTTCCTATATAATCATATAAATAGCAAATTAGCAATAGATTCCAGATGTAAATATGAGTGTAAAAAAACAGTCACCAATTGGCTGTTAAAACTAACTTACAATGAAACAGAGAGCATTCTCCAACCAATGCGTTAAAAACCTTAATGACTATAATTTTTTTACAAATTCGAAAGATTGTCAACTTATTCATTAAAAACTTCATATTTTATTTTATTTAACACTGATCACACGTACCTCACACTCACACACATACGCACTTACTCGAACACACACACACACACACACACACACACGCGCGCGCGCGCGTCAAAATGCACAGAATACACTGCATGGGCAATGAATTTTCTTTAAATTAATTTAGCTTTATAAATTGTAATAACACTAAGAAGTCTCCACAATTTCAAAATCAACTTAAAAACAATGTCATCCAGCGACACAGAAGGGTAGCTGGTTCTTAAAGCACAGGAAAATCCTATTTTAAGTACCAGCAGTTATATAATATAGTCATAAGATGTGCCTAAAACTGTATAAACTATATATAAAAAAAAAAAAACTGTTCTATTGTGAAATAAATAAATATTTATTATTATTATTATAATATGATTATTTCATCAATATTTTAAGGCTTAAGTACCTTCGAACATCTGAAGGAAATATTTTAATATCTGAAGATATAAATCTTTTTAATTTCAGTTTTCAAACCTTGAGATACACATATTAATAATGGTGCTCAAGGTTGTTCATACACTTAGCACTTTTTTCCTTCTTTATCGCAAAAGTATTCAGCGAATTACCTACGGAGGAAAATAACTTACACGTGTATTCTGCGATCTAATATCTAAACATTTCCCTGAAGAAAACGACAAAAGTTTTTCATGTGCTGCTGCGGTCATGTGGAAATCAAACGTGTAAACTTAGCTAAACTCAGGGACGACACAGACGCCCCCAGTGAGGAATCTTGTTTCTCCGGTATTCCCAAACGGTAAATAAATTTTAAGTGGATCTCTGCTTCTGTGGCTGAGCCAATACCTTTTTTATAACAAAAAAGTATGCGAAGCTTGAGAGTTCGTGGTTATTACGTTATACAGGCAGACATGTATCCGAAAAGATTACAAGCAAAGTGGTTGTTATTTTTAGGAAAAAAAACGTGGCACTTTAAAAAAATGATAAATGATTATTCAGGTAGGCACGTAACATGAGTGCTTTTTGCCACATGCCTAACTCTTACGGGTGTCGACGTGCTTACAAGCCTGTATAATCTATATATATTAGATACTAATAAAAATAATAATATGACTTTATTCGCAGATAACACAAGATCCAAGTAATAAAATGAAAATGTAACATAAAAAACACAATAAAACAAAAGGTACTAGATACCCTGGCCAACCAGGAAATATGCCTAATATCCAGGATGCTTTTGATGCTGCTCCGTACTCTGCTGACTTGAGACGCAGCTTTTTTCTGATTCATCGCATCAAAACCGTCCGTGCGCGCCTCGCAGAACATACCTGATTCGCCACTACCGATTCGAGCGATCAAGCTGCGATAAGCCGTGTACGCGCGTTTGGTTTTTTGTAGCGCCAAATGTAGGCGAGTGTAAGCGCGTATGCCAATGCGGCCATATACACGCGATAAAAATGCTAGTCTGAACCCGCCGGTCCTTGGTTAAGGTTGACATGCTTAAGTTTCCGGAAGAAATAGGCGGTACGTTGATAAATATGTTTCTTAGTAATTTGAAACCGTTCTTAAACCACCTTGTTTGAACTGGTAAAATAGTAAAAACTTTATAGAGATTTTTCATTAGACCGACTCTATTTTGCGCTTTGCAGTGTTACTGGTTTATATATACCTACTGCAAATTGCATTTTGATGCATACGCTCCGCTGCAAGAGCTGGAAACTTATTTGCCCACTCGTAAAAATCTCTTGAAGCATCTGACAGTTTTCACTTTATATTCATGATACTCCTCTACTTTCAATGCTAGAGTTTAGTTTCAATAAATTTACTCACCCAAGGCATAAAGTCACCTACGAGAGAACATGAAAGCTAAATTGTTTTAAATGTCAGACATTATTATTTATTTATAAAATTCGATTAAATACATAGGATATGAGATTCGAATCAAATAAATGTATTTAAATAGATATTACGCTTGTAACAGATACATTAAATCATACATTATTTAGCTATATACCTTAGATCTGCATTTTTGGCATAGCCAGCAGGTGCCGACCAAACTTACATTCAAAAGTAAATGGCGGTGGAAGATTATTCCAACATTTGGTTGCCAGATATCGGAAACTGCCTCAGAAAGCGGCAGTTCTATGTTGAAGGATTCTTAGCTTCCATGATGCACCTCGAGTTTTGAAGTGAGAGCCTGAGTGTGCCCAAACAAATTTGTTTCTTTTTTGATACTTAGGTGCATCATTATCGATTAGGTACGTCGAATAAAAGACCCGCAAAATGCAATCTACTACGAGCCTTCATTTTCAATAACGCGCTGTTGAGAAAATGGGTAAAGTGGCTTCTGTGTTCCATATCTTTTTATAAGCCTTCTTGTGACGTGGCGCGGGAGCGCCACACAAGAAATAAATAAGTTCTTAAGAGTAAAAGACGTGACTCCAGTCAGTCACGTCTATTACCCTTAAGAATTTATTTTGGATAGTCATATTGACATAGATAAGACAAAGCCTTGTTTATTAAGCAAAATACGTAAGGAGAAGCTCGACATTCTAACTTGCCTAACGCAAGTACTTGTATTTCCTATTGTTTAATTCCCTACACAAGTAACTGTTACCAACCTGGCTAAGATGCGCAACATAAGGTAATTTCTCGTTTCTCGTCTCTGAGAGGCCACAAAAGAGGTAGACAGGACAAGTTTCCTTGGATGACAAAGGCGTGTAGACATGTTTAACACAGATTTATTAATATTAGAATCGATATTATCAATAGTACTGATTTGAAGACACGATAGTATTGATATAAACAATCGATACAAATAATCGATTAAACTAATCGATGTAATCGATGCAGCTAAACGATACAAAGAATCGAAATGATCAATTAAACTAGTCGATTCAACTAATCGATTCAACTAATCGATTCGACTAATCGATTCGACTAATCAATTCGACTAATCGATTCAACTTAACGATTCGACTAATCGATTCAACTAATCAATTCGACTAATCGATTCAATTAATCGATTCGAAATAATAATCTTACTTTATAATAACAATAATACTTTATTAACCAAACCAAAGAAACTTACAATTATTAAGAAATCGACAGTTAGTATTAACAATTGATATGATTAACGTGCATCAATAAAGAATCTCACACTAGGCTTGGCCTGTCCTGTGAGACTCTTTACAGTTAGATTTACCTGAACAAAAAGTTTGCGGCTCGAATCCAAAGTATTAATGAGGTACCTAATTCTAAAAGTTACAGCCAGTCATATTAAAAAGACTTGAATAATAAAAATAAATAGAGAGAAGGAAGATAAACAAACTCGAACTATTTTTAAATATTCATAAATTAAAATAATCTTACACAACGTTTATCAAAAACCTCGCTTAAAAATATCCTCTGACAATTGACAAAAGAAATTTTTAGTCTTCGGCAACCATACAACGTACTGCTTATTTTGGAGTCAGATAAACTTCGTTTGGGTGTCCAAATTTTTACTAATTGACTGTACTCGTAATCTAGCTTTCAGACTGAAAGTGTAGAAATGATCATATTTTTATACGTTCATATTATGCACAGTTGACTAATGCAAATAATATATGAAGAACTGTATTTATACACCCTTGTATCTCTGGTGATGGAAAACATAATCAACCCGGATAATGGCGAAAGGCTCACCACCTACCACGTTGGGTTCTAATACCATTAGTAAAAAAATGGGCTTCTGAGTGTTCCGTTCACCATGACGGTAACAGTCACTTGCTTCTGACTACCCCGTTAGGGATGAAGTCGTGATGGTATGTTATGTGTATTTATACAATAAAAAAAACTCTCAATACAACTCCCTGAAAATTTACGACTGTCAAAGATTTAAAATACCTTATTTCAACTTTAAATTGCTCATGTCCTCATTAAACTCCATTTATGTTAAAAATATACAATCACAACCAAATCTCCAAACTTTGGACATTAGGCAATTTTTATTCGAGCCGAAGTCTCGACTTTTGCAAGTTGATCAAACTAGGCGGGGGTGTTATTAAAAGTTATCTTCTCAAGATTTTCCTTAATTAAAATTATGGCGGCAACGAACTTTGGTTAAGTCTATTACATCATTTTCCAGACCTGTCATTTTACGTAGGCATCGTGAGGCTGCGTGTCCATTAATGTGGAGCGAAGCGAGGGAGTAACACAATTGGAAGTCCTACAAGGCAGGCCAGCATTAAATCAATTCTATTAGTTACTTAATTTTTTAGAAAACCTTGTCCGCTGCCTCCGCGTCAGTAATTAGATTAGATTAGATTTATTCATTTCTCATTATTAAATTACACGTTTATTACATTGTATGTCATATAAGGGAATCAATACTGAGATCGTCGAATACAAAACAAATGTCAGAAAAAATAATAATCAAACAAAAACAATAAAAATTACAATTCTAAAATCAATAAAAAAAATAATAAAACAAAAGAACATTAAAACAGGATCGAATTGATAACAATATCAAAAAACGGAAAAATTAATACAAAATAATTTAAATTAATTAAAATTTACTACAATTTTAATATTCAGTGCAATAAAAAGGATTGTTTCGGAATGTGGTGGACAGGCAGCTTAAAAACGTATAGACATGTCTCATGTAAAGTTATGTTTTGTACATCGACCATCAGTTGCCACTTTAGATTTACGTTATCGTTCGCGTAAAATATTTGTATTTGTATTGACATTTCGTAAAGCGCCTTTGTTAAGTCGAAATAGAACTAAAAAAGGTACCTTGATGTTATTGTTACGTAATGACACCGTTTTAAAGTGGCAACTCATGGGAGACGTTTAGGGAGTAAGTGAGTAAAATATAAATATCTTGTTTTTCTTCTGTTGTCCTCTTCAGCAAATGAGGATGAAGCTCGTACCTAACTATTGTTATTGCTTTGGTAAGCTTCGATGGCGGCCTTAACTACGCTTCTCCACCCGACTCTGTCTTCAGCCGTTCGGAGAGCAGTGGTGACATTATCTTATAAATATCTTAACAGGTGGTTCTTTGAAACTAAAATGAGTAGATTACGAGTATTTAACTATTTAAGAGAGCAGAGCTCATACAGATACTGAAAAACAATAAACAGATCATTAGTGATTGTTTGTTGAATGTCACACGAATCTTTTTACGAGGTGGCAATCGTACCCACGACCTTCGGCGCTAAAGGGGTGAGATTGTTTTTCTGGTTATAGTTAAATAATAAAGTATTTTTTAAGAAATGCGTTTGCGTTTAGCCTCATTCAGTGGTAAGCGATGAAATAGAAATAGAAATAAATTTATTTTAAAACCTAAAATATACACAGGTTACAAACAAAGATAAAAAGCGTTACAAAAAGTGTCAAATAGGCTACTACTCAGCATGTGCCGTAGTGAAATAGCATCACGACGCTGGTTTTCAGTAGTTACCTAAGTGAAGAGGGAGAAACGTATACCGTTTACAATTTACAAGGAAAGGATTACAAGGGAGAAGCGGTTCAATCACAGAATTAAAAATATAAATGAATTGACGATAAAGGTTGTATAAATCAGAACAAATGAAGCAGTGACACATCCGGACATTATAGATACACGACTAAGATACTTTGATAAATTATTGTTTCTGCAAATTCAATAAATGCTCTTTGTATTTAATTTTGAAAGATTTTTACAATGAACACTAAAATGATTCTTGACAAATTTGAACTAAGAACCACACGATCCACGATCCGAGTTGGTGTGCATAACTCCTAGGCCACGACGCTTTCTCTCGAATATGCGATTGCACATTCAAAGGATGAAACCAACGGTCCAGCGCTAACGATTCACTATTTAACGAACGCAGCCCACGGAGCCATTCCCCAGGATAAAAGGGATAAAATGCCGTCACGTTCCCGGCACGAAGCAGGAATGCAATTTTATGTCAAGGTAGGAACGGAATGGAACCTTCGCCTTCGCAAATTACATGCCTTAATAAACACTTATATAAGTTATAACTTCGTAAAGCGATTAACGACTTCATTAAAGATAATTAAGGCAACGTAAAGGTGTAATTTTACCTGCGTGTAACAACTTGGGCTCGTAATTAAAGATACACCTTAAAACAAAGTGTTTATTTTTATTTTTAGCATTGTAACAATGCAATGGAGAGTGTTGTGGCCTAGGGGTTTAGCACCTCAACTCAGATCTTGTGGTCCTGAGTTCAAATCTGACCAGAACCAAAATATCAATATCCTTCAAGATGAGGATAGCCAGCTCAGTGATTCCTTTCCATTACTGTGTTTGTCAGCCTCATATCTGGACCTCACGACCGCTTTCCATCAGATGGAGTGAGGTCGTCTTGCCAAAAATCAGTAAAAAAATTGGTTATTGTTTTTCCCACTAACTCTCCGGTTATGGAAAACATCGATAAAAATCCAATCAACCCGGATAACGGCGGAAGGCTCACCACCTACCACGTTGGGTTCTAATACCACTAGTGAAAAGTGAGCTTCTGAGTGTTCCGTTCACCATGACAACAACAGTCACTTGCTTCTGACTACCCCGTTTGGGATTTAGTCGTGATGGTACCAGGTAGGTATTCATTAGTCAGAACAAAGATAGAAAAATACTTGTGCGTCGTAAACATTACCAAGAACCCGGTTGCACTAAATGTAGGTGGAACTCTAAACTTGCAAATTAACATAAACCAACAGCAGAAAATAGGTGATCTAAATAAACTGTATAATTTCCAGACTATTATTCAGCCGAAACATGTTTCGGTCACTTTTTAGTCACTCATAAAGCATTAATATTATATAGATGGATATAATATAGATATGCGCCAGACAACACAGAAAAATATCCCTGTCTTACGAGGTACTAGACAAGGAATCAAGCCAGGGCCGTCTCCCAGCACACCCAGAACCGAGTCAATTCAGAAATGATCGTTTCCAGAATTGACACGTCCGGGAATCGAACCCGGGACACTACGGAAATCGAGGCCAGAAACCGTGCTACAGCGCACTACGCCAATCGTGTCGTCAATGTACATGACTAAAATACCTACTTGGTAACGTTTTTGAATGAACTTCCACTGTCGAATGCTGCTCAAGAGAATTTCAAAATATCGGTACTCGTAACTCTTTAAATACGGTACTCAGTCTCCTATGAGTTATGTTATCGAATAATGCCTTGTTGCATTGAATTAACCATTATGCTATTACAGAATAGAACATAGATATGAACCCTAATATAATCATAGATGACGCAATCGTCTGCATTTCGCGTGCATACGATTGCACTCCATCCGACACCGTCATAATTTATAGCCCACTCAACGAAGGAAAAATGGGGGAAATAATTCGTGTAAAAGCTAATTTTGGCACAAATGTAGGGAATGGTGTCTGAAGCAAGTAGAGGGGGTAAAGGTACTTTTTTTAGGTTTTTCTTAAACAATTGGTAAACGGTGGCTCTTAGCAAAAATAATATTTTACTAAAGTACATACAATTTTCTACAAAAAAGGTTATATGCAGTTTTTCGCTGATTTAAAGCTGAAAAGTTAGGGAGGATGTCAACTTGATAGTCCTTCTTATGGAATTGTCTCCACCAAATATCAACGTGTTCTTTATGAAACCAGCTCGTGGAAAGGTGGAGACCAAATGGTTTTCAGTGCGACAACTGTAACAGCTTCCATTTGCCAAGACAATTCCCCTCCTCCACAGCTACGTAGCCGTATGTCAAAATCAAGCCGACTTTCGTCTGTTATTCTTATGTCTATGAATTCAATTAGAACTCCTATAACAAAAACGCTATTGTGACGTTACAGTAACTATCACATAGAGGAAGTTGTGTTGTCTATTCCTGTTTACCTCTGTGGTATAGAAGAATTACACATCGGGGCTTCACACAGAAGCTCAACTTTTAATGGACGAAGTTCCGAGGGGCTAATAGCTGGCGCGCTATGGCTCATTTGGTTTAGTGTTATATTGCTTAATTTCCTTTTGCTTAAAAAAAAGACCTCCCTCACTTGGAGAATTCGCTTGTAATGTATCGTTTCAGATTAAATTTTGAGACTTACATTACAGTGCTGCCTCCCTTCCATGATGAAAATTTGCATGTAATTAAAAAACATTTCACATTTCATTTTGAGCATTACTTCATTGGAACATTATTCGGTGCTTTTCCCTCACCATCGTAATGTTCGAATCTGTTACATTAAGGTGGTCCCTCATCTGGAGCATTTTCCTGTAATGTAACGTTACAGAGTAGAGAAATACATCAGTGAGGGAGGAGAACTGAGCATTACAGCGCGCAAGCTCTAATGTTACAGATTCGAGAATTACGTTGGTGAGGGAAAAGTATGAAATTTGAAATACAGATTACAAGCAAATGTTCGTCATGTAAGGGAGGTGTTGAAATATAGATTACAAGCAAAGGTTCGTCATGTAAATGTACTTTTACAGTTTGCGCACCTAATGCTCGGTTCTCCTCCCTCATTAATGTTATGTATCGACTCTGTGACGTTACAATACACGCGGATGCTTCAAATGAGGAAGCACCTTTAGAACCCACTTCACTTTGCCCGTTCAATCAAGACCGTTACTTCACACCGGAACAGCTGCTCCACTTGTATCAAGCACAAGTTCGGTCGTGTATGGAGTACTGCTGCCACCTGTGGGATGGCTCTGCCAAGTACCAGTTGGATGCAATGAACTCAGTGAACCGAAGGGCTAGGAGACTCATAGGCGACGATGCGCTCGTTGGAACCAAACTTCAGAGTTTGGAGCATCGGCGTAAAGTCGCCTGTCTATCGGTTTTCTATAAGGTGTATTTTGGAGAGTGTGCGCAGGAACTACACAACTGATACCACCGTCTACTTTCTACCACCGGACCACTAGACGCCGGGAGGGCTTCAACCCCCATGTGGTTGACTTTCCGACAGTCCGTACCCAACGGTTTGCTGCGTCTTTTCTGGTACGCACCGCTAGGGAGTGGAACGCTCTCCCTGCGTCTGTGTTTCCGGATACTTACAACCTTGGTGTCTTCAAGACCAGAGTGAATAGGCATTTTCTGGGTAAGCGTGTACCACCATCGGCCTCGTCATCGCTTACCACCAGGCGAGACTGAGGCCAAACGCAAACCCATTTTAAATAAAAAAAATAAAAAAAAAGAACAGTGATATAAATGAAAAATCTGAGACACCTATCACTAAGATAATCTGACCCCAAACTAAGCAGAGCTTAATTTCGGTTTTTCTTATACTCCGTGAAAAACAATTGTCAGGCTTTAGTAGTAATCCCTTTAAGTGTTAAGTGATAAGTGTAGTTTATGATGGATACATGCCTCAATTGATATTTTGTGCCCACTGAGACTCATAATGAAAGAAAGTAAGCCGCTGAGCCGACTGCCGAGGGGGTCACAGAATAATGAGTTTACAGAAGGACCGCTCGCACCTTTTTTCTAAACTTGCGTGAAACGCTTAGGGTTACTACCATATTCGCTCTGAATTTGTAAAATGAATTAAGTAGGTTATACCTACTTGAAAGAACCGGCTAAAAAGAAAATTCATCATGTGAAAAGTTGCACCAAGTTAGACAAAAACAAAAACACTCGCGACAGTGCGACTTTCCGACTCACTGAAACTCACTGGTACTTATCGCCATGTGTCTGTGTGCGTGATCTAAAATGGCTTGTTGTTCTAAGCGGCCTATCTGCCAAAGGCGCCGCGCCGCATTTGTAATTTGTGGAATAATTTATACTTCATTCATTATAACATTAGAAATAAGAAGCAGGGGTGCTAAAATGAATGACAATTTGCATTCGACGTTGCCATGACGATGACATACCTGAGTATAACCTGGCAAAATTAAAAAACCCCTGCCACCACAACGTATGAATTGATTATGTAACACTTTAGATTTGGTAGAGTTTTAGTGTCAGTAAACATGTGTTCGAATAAAAACCCCTGCTTTTTAAGTTTTTTACATCAACAAGAAAGTTTAATGCAAGATAAAAAAAAATAAGAAAAGGCCTAATAAATTCTGAGGATAATTTACTTCAAACGAGAATAATTAAGTGTTACAGCTGCTAAATAAGTACCACCCATAGGCACTTTAATTTTATTTTTTTATTTTCTTACTCTTATTTTGCACCCATGTTTTTTTTCTTTTTTCTGTAATTCTTCACATGTGAAGGACGAACGCAATACAGGCCCTGTCAGAATACCAGCGTCTCTGCAGTCCTGCACTGCAGCGGCATGTGCTGAGGCAGGGACATGATTGATCCGCTTATGTCCTTTTTTTTATTGTTTGATTTTTGTTTGTTTATACTGTGTAATTATTTTGTCCATTGTGAATAATTGGGTCAATCAGTGATTTTCTATTGTAATCTATTTTAATAATGTTTATGGTAAAAGGTTCTTCTTGGGGTACCTACACTTTGTGGTTCTTTAACCATTTAGAACTTTAAATATTCTTTAACCACAAAGTGTAGGTACCCCAAAATGTTGGCATTTGATTTAATTAATTGACTTTATACGTATACCTTTATACCTTTATTTCTGACATATTATTCTAGTTTTGACATTTTTGATTAGTAGACATTTTATAATTTTTATTAATTCTATAAGATTATTCCTTTTTGACATTTTTGATTAATAGACATTTTATAATTTTTATTAATTCTTTAAGATTATTCCTTTTTGACATTTTTGATTAATAGACATTGTATTTTTTTTTTAATTCTTTAATATTATTCCTTTTTGACATTTTTGATTAGTAGACGTTGTATGTATCATTTTTATTAATTCTTTAATTTTTCTTTTTGTTTGTATGGTTTGGTTTTTGTTGTTTTTATATGATTTTATGTTGTTATTAGTGTAATAGTTGTAATTTTTTAATTTTAAGCTTGTGTGCGTCTTGGTTCTACTGTAAGCCACAATTGTATTATGAATAAATAAATAAATAAATAAAAAGAACCTTTTTCACTTCTATGTTATGATATAATGAATGGAGTATAGTTAAGAAATTGTACCTTCTACCTATTTGGATGTAAAACCCTACTATATTCTGACATTGCGGAATACGTTCTCTTCTACTGGGCTCCCTTGAGATGGTTGTAATGTAAAATACATGATACGTTTTTGTCTGTTTTTACAACATTGCTAGGGCCTAATTTCACACATCGCCATAAAGCTTATCTTTTAAGTACTTATTGTTATATTTTATTTCAACTCGTTCATGGTTTCACTCATCAAAAAACGAATACTTGAACTACTTTTATTTTTATTTTGTATTGGTGATAAAGCGCTTTTGTGAAACGAATATTTTATTTGAGATGTTTGTTGATTATTATGATATGGGGTATTTTTGGATACCCCTGAGTGTGAAGAAGCTAAAAAAAATTATTGACGTGTATTTTTAGACCACCCTGTATTTAGTATTAGAAAGACCAACATACTCTCACCATAGTGTAACTTAACTAACATACTTACCTATATACAAACTACCAACATATAATAATGTATATGGACAAAGAACAAGGTAATATATTATGTTACCGTACATTCTTTATAATAGTCCTAAAGAACTAGTTCAGAAATGAATGACGCAGAAAAATTATAAACAATGTAAAAATTTACTAAAAATCACTATAAAAATGTATATACCTAAAAAAAATGCATGTATTGTTTATATCTACATTGTATAATTATATCTAGTAAGTGCGTAAAGACTCAAACCGCCTACACATAAACCTATTTTATGGGATTACAGTTTGCAGGTTGATAATAAAAAAAAATAAAGTTTGTGATTTGGATAATAAAAAAAAAGTGTCTAAAGACACAATATGTAAAACTATGGTAGTTTAAGACAAATTCGTAAAAAACTCTAGTCAAACCGGATAAGTTGCGGCTGTGAGCAAGGCATACATGGGAGAAAGAAAGAAAATAATTATTTTGTTTATTTAAGCATTTTACAAGGATTTTTTTTTTCTTAAGATAGAAAAACTAGAAAAATTCGAATTTCGGACCTTGAATAAATCAGGCAGGATTCGAACCATCGTCTTTCACGCCTGGTGGCTGCTCTGACGACTGAGCTACCGAAATATTACTGAACTGTAACGTAACCGTATCTTTCCAGTATATGCTTACGTTACAAGCCAACGTTATTTCATCAATGTTTTAACTTTCAAACATCAATAAGAAATATTTTTACAAATATTAAAACTTTCGATTAAAATGAAATTTAATAATAACATTTGATTATTACTTAGTTTATTTTATTATTTTGTTTATCTATTTTTAGATATAAAAATTGTAGCAGACGCGAATTTGAATCCTGCCTGCTTTCTTCAAGGTCCGAAATTAGTTTTTTTCTAGTTTTCTTTAGAAAAGAAAATAATTGTTTATTTAGGGATATAGTAATAATAATAATAAAAACAAAATGTGCTAACACAAAAAAATATATGTTAAGAAATCGCACCACTTCTGGAACATATGTAGTTGCAAGGCCACATCATCGGCGTCTCGATATACAAAATTAAAAAAACTTCACTCTGCCACGGATGCCTTTGCCATGCTGTCACTGATTTTCAGGTGGGCCCAGCTAATCAGACGTACCGACATTTGTAGCAGACATACATATCTGGCCTAGTTGGATTGAATGAGAATTTAAAATAAGGAATAAATATATTGAGTTATTAATTTCGAAAGACTCTGGAGGAGAAACTGAGTGCTTAACAATATTGTATTCTTACTATTTGTAAGAAATATTTAAGTACATCTCATTTTGAGTCCAGTCAGCTACTCAAAACGCCCGTCTCGTGCGAATAACCCAATTCAGTAAACTTTCAGAGGGCTTTTTTTGTTGCCTTCATTATTTATGCATTTTACGCGAGAGCCGATAAGTGGAAAGAAGCACGTTTGTGTAACTGCCTTTTAACATTCGAATATCGAATATGTGCTAGCTAACAAAAAGAAAATGGTTTACTGCGGAAAACGAACTCGATTTCAAATTAAACTTTTTAAGGATTCTTATTGCTTTTTACTTTTGGGTCTTAAACAATTTTTACTTGATACTTAAAAAAGTGATTATTATGTATTTTAGCTTATTGAACTTTGAAACCTTCGTGGCCTAGTGGTAAGAGAAATAGGCCCGATATCCATAGGTGTTGGGTTCAAAACCAAGGTCAGGCGAAGTATATTGTCTGGCAAATGTGATGCTACTCGTAAAGACAAAAAGTCCATCAGTTGTAACAATTTCTTGCTTTTAATGATGGGAGTGTTTGCTCAGCAGTGGGACAATGTTGTGTTTTCATTTGTAAAATTAGGTACATAGTTTTTACAGATAATAACTGCTATAAAATATAGATCCTTCTTTTTACCATCTCACTGGTATTCCAAACAAAATTAAAATTTATTTCAGTGCAGCAATACCTAAAACAGACTCTCATTCATCATCTAAGACAGAAACAAGCCCCTCTCGCATCGTGAGACCGATGGATCACTTGCAATGATAAGTCTGCCAAGATGTGTTTATATGTAAAAGGAAATATATTGCAGGTGAGGTTTTTTTTCTATCGTAAATAATAACAGATTATATAAAAATGTTACAAAGAGGAAAGATTTGATCGTTTCTTTGTTAGTTAGTTTGAATTAAATGGGCTCCGAAACACAGGACCGATTTAAAAAAATATTTCATCAATATGAAACTCATTATCAAGGAGTGATAGGCTATAATATTTTATTATGATAAAAAAAAAACAGTGAAAAATATTAGTATATGTAAATCAAGTCGGAGAAACGCAGCTGAGATGTGCTGCTTTACCACCGCCGCAACGTGCAATTACTTTTGACAGAGCGAAGTCTGTCGACGATATCACAGAATAAAATATCATTCAATTTAATAAATCTAAATATATTGATTACAATTTCAAACTAAATATTAATAGAATAAACGAAATCACACATACTAAATTTTTGGGCTTGATAATTGACCAAGACTTAGTGGTTAACTTAAGCAATAAAAACAATAGTATTCTTTCTACACTAAATAAAATTAGGTTATTTACTAACATACAAACAGTAGTCACTACCTACCATCCATATGTTGAATCTTTGTTGCGCTATGGATTTATAAAATGGGGAAATATTAAGTAGCACGGATAAGAACAGATTATTTGTAGCTCAAAAGAAATGCATCAGGACTATATGTGGTGTCCCACCAGGCAATTCTTGCACACAGGCTTTTAAGAATCTTAATCTGCTACCAACACATGCTATGTACATTTAGGAAAATTGCTGTTTTGTTTAAAAACATAATGAACTTTTCATGAAAGCCAATGATATGAACAGTGGACTTAAAAGATACCCAGAAAGACCGGTCCTAAGCGTCATTCCTAAATCTGACAAGTACAAAAGGTATATGTGTAATTTTATGTCACATTTTACAATAAAGTTCCCTATCTCATAAAAAAAAAACTCTAAATGCATTCAAGGCCAAGTTATATACGAGTAAATGGCTCGTTCCTAATAATACCTATGACACGTAAAAATTTGTTGACCGTAGATTCTAATTGTAACATGCCTAATTATTTTACAATTTAATTAATTTACTATTGATTTGTTGTTATTAATTTCTTCGCTTTGTTCTGTGTCAGACGCTGTTAAATAACTTTTTTAAACTTGTAGTAACTTATCAATTTTTGAGTATTCAAAACTCATAACTCATGAAACTTAAAGCTTGAAGGACTTTCATATAGGTGCTTGAATTCATATTTAGTACCAATTACGAGTAATCGTAGATTCTTTAAGACACAAAACGTTTCTTCTATAATGCATACCAGCACTTCAGTGCCGTAGCTTAAAATGAGATATGCAAATAAAAGCACAAATTGCACATCTCGTAAACGCCTCCAATTTGTTACACAATGCAAAAATGTAAAGAAACAAGGTGCACACGTCGACGGAACCCGGTGCGCCACAATGAGCCGTAAATGCAAACTAGTTGGCTTCCCCTGCGAGGGCGGTTTACATGCCAAGACCAAGTATATTTTTATGCTCAAAAGATGCAGAGCTTCAAGCAACTTGCAAACAGTCAAGCATTTCGCACGGCTGACTGCAAGCTCTGCCCAGCAGTATTAAGTTCCACCTGATCTCTCACGTTTCAGCCATGGGTGGTTCAGAGTAAAGTCATTCGTATATTGCGACTGAGTAAAATTAAGCGACGGGAACCTGATTTAGCGCACATGCGTTAAAGGCGAGTCACCTATCCTCTATTTTGGTATAATCTAAGGTATAAATGCATCTGAGTTTAAGGGTTTATTTTAGGTTATTGATAACTAAGATGTTAAACTATCGGCAGTCTGCATCTACCAGAAATATTGCGACATAGTCAAGTCGCTTTTCTTGAGGCGTTGATTGTTAAATTCAAAAGCAATCACACTCTGGTCCCTTAAATTTTGTATTTGTTTTTGCAAATTAATACTATTTACGAGTATCTTATCTGGTTCTGAATTAGTAAATTCAATCAGAGAACGTCGCATGAACTTCCCGTTGTATGTACTCAAATAACGACAGCCTTTTAAAACGGTGTAAACGAATTGTGGAAAGATAAATAATGAATGCTTGAAAAGCAGGATCGCTAACCATCGCGCCAAATAAAGTTCCTAGGGAATATGCCACATCGACGTCGTGCCGTCTAAAAAGACTTAGGGATGATCTCACCCGGCAGTAACGGCTCACTGCCCGCGATATCTCCCCCTGTAATGGCCGCATCAATTTATATTTATATTTCCACGTTACATTTTGATCTTCTTGATGGCGTGTTCATGTACATACAGGCTTAGGAGACAGATATAGGCCGGGTTGCTGCGACCTTTGAGAGCGTTGCGGCTTAGGGTGCTAAACACCCTAACTTGGAGCGTGGATTGAGTGGCCCCGAGTTCAAATCTGGCCAGAAGCATTTTGTAATCAATGTTCCGACCATTGAAATATTATGTAAATATATTACTTCAATGGTTCCGACTAACTCTCCGGTGATGGAAAACAACGATAAATAACCAAATCAAACCCGATAATGGCCGCACGCACGCCACCTACCAAGTTGGGTTCTAAAATCATTGGTAATAGTGGGCTTCTGATTGTTCCGTCACCGTGACGGCAACAGTCACTTGCCTCTGCCTACCGTTCCATTTGGGATATACCTATAGGCATATCCCAAATGATATGGTATGTTATGTTTCGAACTGTGCTTAGTTTTACGTGACAATGTTGTTTAATTTCCAATCTGAAACAGTTCTCCGTTATTTTATTGCTTTAACGATGATGTTTACATAGTAAACAAAGTCACTTACCGCCATCTATTCACTCTAATCTTTCAAGAAACTGTGCAACGGATCACGAATGTTTTTTTTTTGTTTTTCTAAAATACCCTGAGGATACTACATTTATAATCACAATGGCAATTTAAATTAAAAATAATAAATAAAAGGCGTCGGAAAACACACCACTTGTCATCGTTTCGAATTAGGGATGCATGTCCATATGTTACTAGGTGTACCAGACAAGGTTTTAAGCCAGGAGCATCTCCTAGCACACCTAGATCCGAGCCAATTTAGAAAAGCTCGTTTCCTGAATTTTCTCGACTGGCAATCGAACCCGGGACACTACGTAACTCAAGGCGAGACACCGTGCTACAGCTCACTACGCCAATCGTGCTGTCTTGATACATATGTTTAGTTTTTAAAACAATATTTATTGTTCTATGTATAAGGGCCAATGTGCAAAATCGCAATTTGACAGGAGCGACTCCCAAAGTTTAAAATTGGAATAATTTTAAGATGGTAAAACCAAAGTTTACGAAACTTTGCATGGTTGCTAAGACAATTACATTGGTCATTCACATTACATTACTTGATTTGTATATATTTTAGTTTTTTTTTAAACTGCACATTGGCCGCGTATAAGGGCTAGTATAGTTATATACTAGCCCTTATACGCGTTATAAGGGCTAGTATAGTTATATACTGGCCCTTATACGCGTTATAGTTTTTTCCGTTATTATTTAAAAAAAAAACTTCTTCAGAAAGGCCAATGTGTTACATTGGTCGTTATACTCGTATAACGTTTATTCTAAGAATTACAAACGTTTTGATATTATTACTTATAAAATTGATGGTTAATTAAAGAAACTTTTATAATTCAGTGATATATAAACAAATTATTTACATGTTGCGAAAATTATGTCACATTGGTACTTATACGTTAACAGATTTAAAGTTAGAATAGTAAAAAAAAGAAACAAATAATTTAATCAGCAATCATTTATTTATTGTAACATAGGTTCTCTCTTCAAAAACTATGCATTTAAATGTTGTACTTTATAAAATAATATTTTAAACTGAAAATAATAAGCCTTACCTTTCAATACAGCTTTCGAACATTCATAGATCTTCAATTACTTATGTTATACAACAAAAAGATTATATGAAAAAAAAGAAAAAAACGGCCTGTAGGCATATTTATTAATTGTAAATCCGTAAACAAAAAGTTATTGCTTTCCTTCAAAAATCAGAAATGCTTTATTTAAGATTACTTTTGATCAATTCAAATCTAGTAAAAAAATAGTATCTCCTATTAATCGTAAAATAAAATCATGAAAAGTTTAACAAAAGTAAAATTATTTGTCTTAACATAGCGTAAACGTTATTGTATGACTGGTCATCTCACACACTCACTAAAAATGCACTTTAAATGTTATTAGAATAAATCTATTGTTTGCCATCATTAACAATAAGATTAGAGTTCAAGAATCAGATAGAAAAAATATTAATTTTCATTATCACTTTCATTCATTGATATGACATCATTAGATGCCACTAAACTTTCATAGTAACCATGGTATAATGGGGGGATGATATTTTTTCGGCATAAATCAAGTAAGTCCTTCTTTTTAGAAGGTTGTATTGGTAACAATTGATCATAACACACTTGTAAAGGAATTTCAGATGATCTATCCGTCATTTGCCTTCTAGTTCTTACCGGTGGATTTAAGATTTTAGTGTGATATTCAACCGCATCTTCAGACAAATCACATTTATAATACAAAACGTATGATTCGTGACTGCTCACACGAATTTGTTTTATTTTGGACCACATTATTTTTTCCCCAGCTGAGTTTTTAGTCCAGTTAAAGCAGGCATTGGTCATCATCTTCTTAAAGTCAAATATCATGTTCTGAGTGACATCTATGACAATATAAGGCGTTCCTTTTGTTTTCGCCCATCTAATCAATGAGCTCCATTCAGATGGAGTGTAAATACTTTTATATTTTGCAGCTTTTCGTATGGAATGTATGGAATCCCCCTCATTTTGTGTATGACCTTTCTCAAGAAAAGTATGTTTTATATTTATATTTAGCTCTTTGGCCACAAAAAGGTACATAAAAAACATTATTCTATTTCTGTTTTGGCCAGTGCAGTTATCGGACCAAAATCTAAAGTCATCACACCCTTCGCTCTTTTTTAATTTCATTGTGTCATAAACACAGCTAGCTACTTCGTTCGAACCCTTCATAGCAATTTGTTCATTCCATAAATAACAGGTACCAGCCAAATTCCCCATATCAAAAACCGATAAATTATGTACTTTTAATCTTTTACAGTAATAAAAAAGGCTCACCGCACCACTGGGGGACAACAACACTTTTTGCGAATCAAATGAAGCACAAAAGATTTTTGCGTCATTTTGTGAATCACGTTTGTCCTTTTCTTTCAAAGATCTAATCAAGTTTTTGTTCTTCATATGGTTTTCAAAAGTTATTTTACTTTCTTCAGTTACAGGGCCGTTTTTAAAGGAATGACAAACAGCGCACTGGTCTTTTTTAGGAGTACAGAGATATAGTAAATAAACATATAAATTTAGCATTTCATCAAATGCTAAATTTATATGTTTATTTACTATATCTCTGTACTGCCTTAACGACTCGCATTTAGTGTCATATTTTGTTAGATCATACCATTCTTTGTATAAATTATACATCCGGGAATAGAGAGCCGTCCAAGTACACCTTATTACTATCTTTACAACAGTAATGTGAATCTACCGGTTCAAACGAGTTGACGTGATCTAATACACTTTTGATCATTTCTTCATTAATCGATGTTTTGTGGTGGTTATGTCGGCCTCTGTTATCAACGAAAGCAAAACTACTTGTATCGGCAGATTTTTTCATTGCAGTTCTTATCATTTTTGGGCCACAGCTGATGGTGTTTAAAAACATGCTCTTACAAACAACTAGTTTTGTAGTTTGATTATTTAGGTTTACAGGCAAATGATAAATGTATGTATATGATCTTCGTGATTGACCTGGTGTAATTGATCGACAACATAAACAAACGCGCGGGAAATCCCCGTGTATAAGTCTCAAACTGCCTTCTGGACCTTGTACGTTAAAATTTATGTTACATTGGCCGTTTTACTCCAATAAAAAATGTGTTTTCGTGCAGAAATTACGGTTTTTTTTTAGTTCACCATATTAATTGTACTAATAAGATGCATTTTCCACAAAAACCTCAAAATGCCCAAATTGTTAGTTTGGCCCTTATACATAGGACCCATCGATAAATGACAGTATTGCGCGGGGCACCAATGCAATACATCATGCTGCAAGAAGTTTCAACGTAACCTTTTTGTGGGTGGGCCTAAGTCAAAGTTGGTAACGGCTAGTGATAACGAGGGCTTTGTTCTTCGCCGACAATAGGGGCTTATTGTTCAGTAGAGTGAATAATAATGCACTGGGCATATTGTCAAACTTACAATTTGTTGAAACCAAGGACGGGAATCTAGAGTACCTACTTCTAATTATCATTGGAAAAGCCGAATTTGTAATTTGATGTATATAACGTCAAGTATTACAATGCATCGTAAAACTTGACGTTTATCTACACGTGAAATTGTTGATGAAATTAATGTTAAGGCTATTTTTATGCCACTAGTTTCGTAATGTAACCTTTATCAATCCTGTCTTTATCACTTGAAATTTTTCATAAGAATATAATCCTAAAAAGGTTTTTCGTCAAGTAACGAAAGATTCAAAAGATAAATGTGAAGGTCAGTCGACGAGCCCTTGCACTTGATATTTCACTACAAGTTGCATTAAAAAATGAGACATGCCTTTGAAAAGCTGATATAGTTCAGCAAAAGAGGTGAGTTGAAGTGGCCCGGCACGTACCTCGAAGATATGATACCACAGTACTGCTAGATTTTATTGACACATTCTGGATAAGGAAGTTCTGGTACACGACTAAATGCAAACGACAGTAACTAAGAAACCGAAAGCAACCCAGATAACAGTGAAAGGGTCGCACCTAAATGTGATGATCGATTAGAGCATTCACTTGTATTAAAACATAGAGAATTCGTCATTTTTAAATTTAATCGAACCACAATGCGAACATGACGCTCGATGTTTTGTTACACCTTGTTCTTAAAAACTAAGCAAAACAATGTACCGCTCTAGCAAAAGCTCTAAACCCACCTTAAAAAGTTAGGTTTTAATATGATCGACAAAATGTGGGCTCCTGAGTGTTCCTTTCACCCATTAAACAATTGTCACGCATTTGTGAGTATGTATGTAAGTATGTCAGTTTAATTCGTGAGCTCTTCCTCTCTGTTTTTCCTTTCTTCCTGCGTAGGTGCTCTTAATGTTTACCACTTAAACGGAAACACCTCGCTCAACGACCTGTTTTGTAGCTTTGTTTCATTTTAGTTAGTTAATTTTATAAAGTCATTAAAAAATAACATATGTTAAGGTCTTGGACAGGTGATAATTAGATAGTGATGATCATAGATAAAAATGTAATCATAGTTTTTAGTCTGTGTGATATAAATAAGACAAATACTGAGGTACTTTCTATGTTAAGTCTTTGTAAAAAATAATGCCATCTGATCTCTTTTCTTATCTCCAATAGTCCTAAAATTATACTGACCCAACTCGAATACCCTACTGAGGTTGACATTGCCATACAGTACTACAGATCATATGCTAATTTTTAAGTAAGGTCCTGAGAATTCGATTCCTGTTTTGAATTCTCAAGGCTCTTCAGTCCATGGATGTGATTTTCCATAAACTTCAGAACCTAAGACCTTTTTAATTCATCAGGCACGCTGGCACAATGCTAATAGCGCTGTAGGTTGTGTGTTCGATTCCCACCGAGGACGACCATTCACGTGACGATAGAAACCCATTATGTGCGTGGTGTTTTCTTTATTTAGACGACTCCAGGAAAGACGTTCATTATGCTTGTGTAACACAAAAATAACGAGATTGCGCAGAGGTAGCTCCTCGCCAGAATAAACGGGTGTTACTTCTAAAAACAGACAACTGTCGCAGAAGATGTCTCCGACGTGGATTTCTCTGTCATTATGACCCATTCTGTATAAGCAGTTAAGGCGTAATGTCTACTGGGAGATATGTGTCAAGAATGTGAAGGCTGGTAGCAAAATGACGAGAATACGCAAAATCCTGAGAGGTTTTACGTTCATAATTCGTTTTACATGGTAAATATGTATTATTGGTGATTGGAGAATTTAACAATCGTATAAGTCCAACACATTACATTCAAGCGGTTTAGGTAGTGATTGGATATAAAATACAATTTAATATGTTTTGCACTGAATTCATTACAGTTATTAAAAATACGTGAAATTATTTTAGAAAGGATTTATATCCTATTTGATTTAAAAACCTAAAAAATTATAAGTAAGGACAGTCCATTTAAAGTAAATGGTTACATTCAAATGCACATTGCATTTTTAACCAAAAAGTATAAATTAAGCAAGTTAGACGCATGTCTAGTTGTTAGGAGTATGTTTCAGGAGTACATACTCCTAACAACTTGGCCAATCGCTCACGAACGGGCGTTAGTCAAAATGTCTTCAAAACACATTCCCTTTTCGTTAACGAGCGCTTATTATCACCCCCTAATTCTCGGCTTTGGGCGAACAGGTGGGGCTCGTATATAATCTACAAATAACTCGTCCCAGAACACGTTCTGTCGTAGATTGAAAGAAGATTCTGACTAAAATAGCTGTGGTTACTTTTATTTAAAAAATCGGGGAGGACCATTACGTACAATCCTTGATACAATTTTATTAAACGACACGATTGGCTTAGTGCGTTGTAGCACGGTTTCATGCGTCGACTTACGTTAACTCGAATCTGGGTGTGCTGGGAGACGCCCCTGGCTTAATTCCTTGTCTGGTACTTCGTAACATAGGTAAATTGTATCTCTAAGTCAAGGCCATGACAAGTGGTGTGTGGTCTGGCGTAAATTTGTTTTTTTAAATAGTCACTAGCTTTTGTCTGCGACTCAGTATATTTCCCGTTTTCGTACAATAAAACGGAAAATTTTCTCTTGGTGCGTCCCAGCACTCCTCAAGGAACCTACATGCTTTTCAGCTTGCTACGCCTAGTAGTTTCAGCTGTGTCTGTCATTCAGTCTAAGAGCGAGGCCACGAAGAGTTAGCGGAACGTCATCCTACATACAACTTACTATACCATGTCACGCGACGCGTTGGGCCGCCGTGCGGCGTCGCACCGCAAGCGCGTGCGCCGGACTTGTGAACTGTGAGACGAGGCGGGGAGGGGCTGCTCGTTGTACGTTGCACTGCAGTGCCGCACCGCGCACCGCCCGTGTGAGGCACCCTATAGTTCGCAATGCCGCCTCGTGTGACTTTCTTTTACGGAAGAAATTAAATTTTTTAATTAGTTTGTGTATATCATGATGCAGGTTAATAGTACTAAGCTAAGCTTACGACAAATAAGGCAATTTCTGCTTTTCCGAGCAGAGCGCATATTAAACAGGATTTCTTTTTTCGTTTGTTATTCCACCGTTTGTGTATTGATATACGAATGACGTTTGTAGACCTTTTTTAATAAATTGCACAATATAATATATAATTAAGGAATAAAAACAGATTTGGTGGATAACTTTGTTCTGAATCGCAGGGCAGCACATCCAGGGCGAAATCAGACTCTAGCTACCAACCGGGACTCAGTACATTTTACTCAACTTTTTTCGAGGCTTTTCATACAATTAGTATGGCATCGGCATGAACTGACTTCAGCCAAACCTAACTTCAACAATCTTAACTTTTGTAAGTAGGTAATATGGTTCCACATTGATTGTCATTATTTTAAGTGATTTATTTGCTCGCTTAAGAAATTAGCCTCAGGTAGGCATCGAGCTAACTTATCCCGAATTCAAGCACCAATTTTAATATTGAAAACACCTTTACCTTCAAAAGCCAGTGGAAATATTTAGCTCATTAATACTGGCATTCCAATTTCGCTGTTTAGCCAGTATGTTCCGCCATCTGTGTTTTCGTTATACCAACTGTATCGGCCTAATTGTTCTTATTACGTTATTAAAATTTGGTTAATTTCAAGTTTAAAATGACTCGTTTTATATTTAATGGTAAGTAGACTAGGCAGCGTGTTTTAGACCCCATCTGAATACAAAGTGCCTCATTAACGCGGTTACCTGTTAAGTGAGATGGACCGTTGGCTGCGGCAACCGGTCGTGTGCACTTATTTCGCTAATTAAAAGTTTTAGCTCACTTTTGTGAATTTGAACGGGTTTTAATTGAAATAATTTTGATATTTTTAATGCAGTATTTCGGTAGTGTGCTGCTTTGCAATTAAAAAACATTGGTTCCACCATCGAAGCTTCAGTAATTAGGAAGGCTTTCATGACACATGACATGAAATTGTCAAATAATAATGGAAATTTAAAGTATCAACTCGTGGTAGACGTACTGTACATTTTTTAATTCGATATGTCGAAATGAAAGTAGTGTTTTGCTCATGGCTAGGGCCTCTGCTGTATAGTAACGACATCTTGGAGTAAAAGGTAAAAAAAACGAAATACTGGCTCATTCGGATACCTTACAATTCTCATTTCACATGTGTAACAAACCAAAAGGTAAGTGTCTAAGTAAATTAAACTAGAATCACCTACGTAAGTGTTACAAATCCCACTCAGAAAACCCGACGAATCTATTGTCCGTTCAAACGAACTGGTAGTACAAACAAGGAGATTGGGAGGATTGTTCACGCCACAGACATAAATTGAAACTGATGACGCGAATGTACGAGTACGTATTGTACGTCTACCACGAGTGGCCACTTAAATTTACGTTTTCGTTCGCGTAAAAAAATGTACTGAGATTTGAGATTGTCATGTCATGTCAAGTCCCACTACAATTTTTTTCCGCGAACGATAACGTAAATTTAAAGTGGCAACTCGTGGTAGACGCACTGTGCATGTCAAAAAGGGGGCAGTGCAATGCACGCCTTTTGACGCGGTTCCTATAATTCGAGTTTAACCGTCATAGCTACGGATGTCAAAATCCAGTAGATTTACACCTAAATTTCTCTTTCTGTGAATTATTTTAATATGATTTACTATCACAATTTCACTCTATCGTGACGTCACAGACAGAACGCTGTAGCCTAAGGGTTAAACACCCCAACTCGGATCGTGGATCGTGCGGTCCCTATTCAAATCTGACCAGAACCCTCTTTTTATTCATTATTAAATCGCCTAACTCTCCGGTGATGGAAAATATCAAAAATAAACCAAATCAACCGGATAACAGCAGAGAGCTCCCCACCTACCACGTTGGGTTCTAATACCATTGGTAAAAAGTGGGCTTCTTAGTGTTCCGCTCACCATGACTGCAACGGTCAACTTCCCCGTTTAGGATATAGTCGTGATGGTAAGATTTATGAATGTGACGTTACAAAAAGTGTCAGAAAAGTGGTTTACATATAAAAAGTTCGTTAGTTATTTAGATTTATGTCTTGACGCATCAGTTATTGTAACACACTTGTTGGACGATGAACTCGGACAGACAAACATTTATGTCACAAACTTTGTGTTTATTTTCTATCTGGATGATACGAAAACCAGTGCCGTGGTGCTACGTAACCGAACGATGACATAATGATGCGTGGTAACCTTTTGACACATCAAGATTAGATAGTGTAAATACTTTCACTACTGTACGTCGGCAACATTTAAAGACATAACAGCCAAGATCCAGGAGCAGAAAACAAACCTTTCTAATTTGGCTCAGATCTGAGTGTACTGGGATTCGCCCTTTGCAAGTCTTTGTCTGGTTACTCTTAAGACAATCGTACATCCTTATTCGAGACCATAACAAAATAAAGATTGCTTCTTCTTACGAACTAACTTTTCCAAATTATTATTTAAAAAAAAGTGTTTTTTCTCAAATAAAAAAGTATTTGTGTAAAAGTTAGCTTACTAAAATTGGGTATATAACCATATCTTCGTATTCGTATATCGCAATTATTAAAAGAACTGCATTGTCTGTACGTCACTTTTATTTTCTGGTTTGCAATAAAGAATATAACTTAGTTAATACTACTTTTTTACCCTATAAACTGCCACCCTATATACGACCGACTTGGTGTAATGGTTAAGAAGTTGGCTACTACACCAGAGGTCGCGGGTTCGATCCCCGCACAGTACAAACATTTGTGTGCATGAACATGTCTGTTTGTACTGGTCTGGGTGTCTCCTATGTATAATAAGTATGTATTTACAAAAGAAAATGTATTTAAGTATGTTTATCCGTTGTCTAGTATCCAATAACACAAGCTTTAATTATTACTTTGGGGCTAGATGGCGCTGTGGCGAATAATGTCCAGGGATATTTATTTAAGCGGTCCACGCGCTAGAGGCGAGTCACCTATCTTCCTTTATTAATAAAACTGCAGTATCAACTGTTTCTAAAAATAGTTGTCTTACACCTATACCCATCACATTACCAAGAGCCTACATTGGCCACCTTCAGCCACGCAGTGTGCTGCCGCCTAATAATGTCAGCGGCATACATCACCCTGTCGCCAGGATCGATGGCTGATTGATGAGGCGCTCCCGAGGCGCAACACACTCGCTTCGAGCCCCAGGATATAACAAGAATATGTGTTGATGTGTCCTCATTTATTTTGAAAAGTAGACGCAGGTAAATACTACTATATACTACGCAGGTAGACGCAGGTCTAGCCAAGTGGGCCAACTAAGGCCAGGAACAGTAATAAACATATTGCTTAAAATATCTGGGACGAATAGCAACAATATTACCTGATACAGAAAAAAAACAAAATAGGTCTTGGCAGCTTAGATGGGAGAGTTCAATTCCCGCGGTATACCTAGGACTAGAAAAGCTTTTTTCTAAGTTTCTGTCTAAAATACAAAGCTAAATGTTGTGCATTGATAAATGTAAAAAAAAAACAAAATTACAAAAAAATATGTGTTGAACACGCAATTTTGTGTGTTCAACGTCATATTTCTGTATCTGTAACTTTTTGTGACACCCAAAGTACAAAAGCTCAGCTTAGCATCAGTTACGATATTCTTGTCTTAGAATGTTCAAAATTTTTATTTAGCAATTAGGCTTAACAAACTATATCCTCTGTCATGTTTATCATCTATCCCCCGAATGCCACTGGGCGGGCTAGTGGTCATACTACAAACCTGTAACCCTAATAATTATGAGTTCACACCGATGCTAGTCGCTAGCACAAATAACGCAAGCGGCGTGGCGCCTCTGACAGAGTCCAACACAATCTGGATAGAACCAATACAATGTAGGTCTCTTCAAGACAAGAGTGAATAGGAATTTTAGACAGACATGTACCATCATAGATCGTATCGTCATTTACCAACAAGTGTGACTGCGATCAAATGACTGTCTAGTCCGATATAAGAAAGAAGTCCGCTTAGAACAAACACGCCATTTTGATCACGCACACAGACACAGTGAGTTTAAAGGCGATACCGGTGAGCATCAGTGTCGCGGCTAGTCGCACTGTTGTGAGTGTTTTTGTTTTTGTCGAACTTGGTGCAACTTTTGACTTAATGAATTTGGTTTTTGGCCTGTAGGTATATCCTACCTACTCGTACTTCATTTTAAAAATTCAGAGCGATTGAACGAGGGGCATGCCAAAATAAGTTAGATACTCTTTACTCATTAGATTGACACTGGCATGTTATACACCATCTTATAGGCTGGTTGTTTATTGATATATTTTAAAATAGAACACACATAATTTTTTTAATTTTCAATTATTATTATAACTATAAAAACTTGAACTTTTGGCTACTACTTTTGGTGAGTCCGCTTGTTCAGGAGCAACTGTATTTAACACACAGAAACAATGGTCGCCTCGTTTTTCTCATCGGGTCATATTGCTACTGTAGTGCTAGAGGATCGAAGAACGGTGAACTCTGAATGGTATGTCACAGTTTGAGCTCCAACAGTGTAATAGTAAGTAAACTAAAGGGGAAGATGTTTGAAAGCAAAGAAGTTGCCCTGGCTGCCTATAATTTGAGATTTCTGAGGTGTCTAAAGAAGAGTGGTCACAGTTTTTTTCCAATTGGTTCAAACGTATGGAAAAGTGTATCACGTATACACTTTTCCATACGTTTCCACCTCAAGGTGAATACTTCGAAGAGATCGATACTTGTAATACAGAATAAATTAAATAATTTTTGAGTATCTAATTTTATTTTGGCATGCCCCTCGTAGTAGTAACCCTGGTTGGTCACGCAAGTTTAGGAAAAAGGCGCGAGCGGCCCATATGTGAACTTTTTATTTTGTGTCGCTAGCGTCAGCGTTGAAGTTTTGGTACAGCAACTCTAGTAAATATAAATAGAACTGAAAACAACATGAAAATTTCTGTAGTCAACTTTCGTATACGTGACGGGAACTCATGGTATTGAGTACCTTTTTTTTATATTGCCCGTCAAGATGACCTCACTCCACCTGATGAAAAGCGGTCGTAAGGTCAAGATAGGCTAACAAGCACAGTGATGCAAAGGAATCACTGACCTGGCCATCCTCATCTTGAAGGCCTGTAGAAATGCCTTTTCACGCCCCGCTTGAAGAACCCCGTACTAGAGGAAGAAAACATATGTGCTGGAAGAGCGTTCCTCGTCTGGATGGTACGACAGAAAAACGAGTTACCGAACCTTTTAGTTCGGGCCAACAAATGCTGAATTGTGTGTGGATGACGCCGTATAATCAGCACGCGTTTTACGGGAGTGTAAAGGTGAGGGTGAAATAAGCTGTAAAATCTGGTTTCTTAAAAAGAGAGGCAATTTGTTTATATACAAGAGGCTATAAAAAGTAAGGTCTTCACGCCATTAGCGCAGACTTACCGCTATCTAGATGGAGATAGCCTCAAACACAAATCAACTGGTCATTAATCTTCCTGTCCTTAATTGCCCGAATAAATTCTTACGTTTTTATCGAGTAAGCTGTTTTGAATGGCATCTTTGATATAAAATGAACTGGGATCATGGTTGAGTGAAGTTGTATGGAAAATTATCTCTCGGTAACATTTTCGCGACGTCTTTTCAAGCGTTTTTTTTTTTAGATCATTTGGCAGTAGATAAACTTGCATATCTCAATTGGTGGCGACATGGGCCTCAATAGCAAAAGATTATGTTTTTATTCTAAAAATGGTCGCGATTTTATCATAATCATAATTATTTATTTGCACTTATCTTAAGCGCCGAAGGTCGTTCGGCTTTTCGAATTCAGTTGAAAACGGCGGTCTGAAACTTAATGTGGCAAAGACGGAGTACATGGCCTGCAACACCACAAATCCCCAGTCCATCCGCATAGGCGTTGACGTGGTCGAGCACATAGACCGTGTCAAATACGGCCTGGGATCTGTGTTAAGCGCGTCCGGGGACATTGACAGCAATTTCCGCGGCTTGGGCCAAATGGCGTGAGGTGACTGGGTGTCATTTGTGACCCCAAAATGCCGATCAAGCTCAAAATCAGTCAATGAAATATTATGCGAGTAAAATGTAACCCCACAGCGAAAATCAAGTTCAAAAATGTGTATGCCATATTAGTTCCATTTCTAATCACCAGAGGCGCTGTACCGACATTCTTTTTAAAACCAACGCGGTCAACGCGGAAGCTAGCGGCCGTCATTGATCTAAGCTCATGGTAGATATGCTGGACGAATATGTGACAATCATTTGTGTGTGTTCTGCCCCTTGATGTTATTATTTATTTGTACTTTAATGCACATGAAAAAAAGTACAAATGGCTGACTAAATGCCCAAACGTATTCTCTTTCAGGCATCAAAAAGGATACAAAGAGAAGGTACACTGGCTAAATTAATAATCTTAAGTATTAATAAAAGAAACATAAACTAATAAACAATAATTAGGCTGGGGAAAAAATCTTTTCGCATAAAATATCTATGAACTTGTAATAAAATCTCTTTGGCTATACTACGAGTATTTGTATCTGGCTGGTTTTGGTATCATTAAAAGTTTAAATTTGAAAGAAGATAATTCCAAATTCAAATTAGGAAAATGTGTGATTTCCATTTGTTTTTCTTAACAAACAAACAAAAACAAAAAATATCTTTATTTATATAGACCTGTTACAAGTACTTTTACATCGTCATTTCAAGTAAAAAATATATATACTTAGTAATAGACATAATAGACACTTACTGTCAAGATGAGTGAATTTCATGAAGAAATTCGATACATTTCAAAATTTTACTACAAAAAAGGTAAAAATGCAACGCCAGCCGCAAAAAAAATGCGATGTTATGGACCTAGTGCAGTGTCTGTGAGAGTAGCACAAATTTGGTTTAAGCGTTTTCAATCGGGAAATTTTGATGATAAATATGCACGTCGCTCTGGTCGTCCTATTACGGATAAAATGGATGCGATTTTTAAAAAAGTGGAGCAAGATCGGTTTAGCAGTAGTTACGACGTAGCTGAAATTTTGACGCATTTGAAAAAAGCTGGGTACACAAAAAAGCTCGATTTTTGAAAAAGCTGATAACTTGAGATGAAAAGTGGATCACGTACGACATGAACGTGCGAAAAAGGTCGTGGTCAAAGGCGGGTCAGGCTTCACAGACTGTGGCGAAACCCGGGTTAACTCGCAACAAGGTGATGCTGTGTATGTGGTGGGATTGGAAGGGCATTATTTATTATGAACTGTTACCACCAGGCAGGACCATCGATTCTGAACTCTACTGTGAAAAACTGATGAGATTAAAGCAATAAGTTGAGAGGAAGCGGCCGGAATTAATCAAGAGAAAGAGTGTGGTTTTTCATTATGATAACGCCTCAAACATCTTTAGCCACTAGCAAAAATTAAGAGTGTTTGGCTGGGAGAGGTTAATGCATGCGTTAAGGCTCTTGCATATTAGTTAAAAATAATCATGCGTACGTAGAACTGAAAGATATTAACAAATTGTCTATTTCAAATATAATTGAGTGTTCAGCGATTGAACTAACAGATCACGAGATATGTATTGTTTGTGTGTATCGACCGCCGAAAAACATTTAAATATCTGTCGATACATTTTTTAATCAATTGGATTTGATGCTGTCCAAATTTCTTCTAAAGAGGAAAAAGATTGTAATTTGTGGTGATTTTAACATTAATATCTTACAGGAAAAAAGGCGGTCCAATGAATTTTCAAATTTGCTTCTCAGTCACAACCTAAAGTTACAATTCAAGCAGCCAACACGTATAGCAAGCGGGATGTGTCTTGAAAACATAGCTCATAATATTAGGGGATGTAAGGGAGAGGTGATTGAGCTGGCCTTGTCTGATCATACTGCTCAAATTGTACAATTTCCAGTCAAAAAGAGCTGTTTATTGAAACATTGGTACGTTTTTAAACGTGACTACTCACTGGAAAATAAACAACGTTTTGCTATTAATCTTTCTCAATTTCCTTTTAATGATGTATATGAAACAAATGACCCAAATATTGCTTTTGATAGGTTTCATAATGCCTTTAAGCTAATCTACGATCTATGCTTTCCAATTATCAAAATCAAAATTTTTAGTAGCACAAGACCAAAATGGATAAGTCGTGGCATTCGGCTCTGCAGCAAACGTAAAAGAGAACTACTGTGGAAATGCAGGTCTCATCCCAGTCAGAAAAATAAAAACAAATTTAAATTGTATGCAAGGCGGTATAAAGCTATCATTGGGCTAACTCAAAAAGCACAATACGATTTTTTAATTAAAACTTCCAGGAATAAATGTCAAGCCGCATGGAAAGTTATAAATAAAGTGAAGGCCAATTTTCCTAAAGATAATTTAGATTGCATTAATTTGAATGGCAAAGAACAACCCAAGTGACATTGCCAGTGCTTTCAATGACTATTTTATTGACGATGTAAAACCTAATTTAGATAATATTAATAATTATTTTATGATTAATAATAGTATAAACACTATTTTCGCTACTCCTGTCTTTTCATCCGATGTTCAGAATGTAATCAGTGCTTTAAAATACAAAAAGTGTAGGGTATGATGCCATACGCACAGACATAGTTAAAGATGTTCAAACTACTATTTCACCGTTGCTGAGCTTTATATTTAACTTATGCGTTGAACATGGAGTGTATCCAGATACATTGAAGAAAACTATAGTCAAGCCTTTATTTAAGAAAGAAGATAGGAAACTAATGAGATTTTATAGACCGATCGCATTGATTCCAATATTCTCGAAAATACTAGAAAAGTTGATGCAGAAGCAACTATGTTCCTTTTTAGAAAGTAGTAACATTTTAGTGCCGCAACAGTATGGTTTTAGAAAGAACAAGTCTATTAACATGGCAATTTACAACTTTTTATATGAAATCATAAGAAATATGGATCGCCGGATACCTACTGCTGCTTTGTATATGGATATGTCTAAGGCTTTCGACTGCGTGGACCATGGCATATTACTGAACAAATTAGAGCGTTATGGTGTCAGAGGTAATATGTATAGTTTAATAAAGTCTTATCTGTCAAACTGTCTACAAGCAACTCAGATAAGTAGAGTACACATAAAGTCGCAAACTGAAGTACTACATCAATCGGAGTTTAGAGAAGTGCAATATGGACCATTGTTGTTTTTGGTTTATATTAACGACTTACCTTCGGCTACAAAACATCATATGACTTTGTTTGCAGACGATAGCACCATAATATTAAGTCATGATACAATCGCAAATTTGAATCTTGACATAAATACAACGTTGACATCGGTTATAGAATGGCTTAATAATAATAATTTGAAAATAAATCTAAAAAAAAAATTGACAATGAACTTTAAACAAATGAACACTAACGCAACTGATTTGCGTGTAAGTTATGCTGGTAAACCGGTAACCGAAACAAGGACCACCAAATTCTTAGGATTACATATTGACAGCACGCTTAAATGGAAAACCCATATTGAATATATTTGCAAGAGGTTAAGCCAATTTTCATACGCATTACGCAATTTGAGAAAAATTTCAAATGAGTCGGCTTTGCTGACGGCCTATCATGGCTACGTGGCATCGACATTACGATACGGAATTATATTTTGGGGAAATTCTACCCACAAAGATGATGTTCTCAGAGCTCAAAAACAGTGTATTCGGTCCATGTATAATTTGCGCCGAATAAAACGGCTTTGTTATACCTAAGTATGTTTTTTAATGCTCCTCGTATTTATAATAAACTTCCAGACTGTATTCGCAATATTCATGATTTATCCATATTTAAAACGGAACTCCATGATCTTCTCATTCTAAAGTGCTATTACGCTATCACTGAATTTTTGTGCGACGGCAGCTTGCTACGATACAGATTGTAGTCTGATTTGTTGACAATTTGTTCGAATTAACCTAATTTAAATGTGTTCGATTTACTTCTGGACATGCTTATCTAATTACTTTATTATTATTATTTTTAATTGACTACTTTGTAATAAATTGTGACATTCGGATTAAAATTGTTACTATTGTATGCCTGTGAGGCGGAACACAGTGAGACTCTTAAATATGTATGATCTGAACATTATTGTTATACCTGTGATTCACAATAAAGTTTATTTGTATTATTTGTATTTGTATTTGCATCCGTCGTATAGTCCTGACCTTGCACTTACTGATTTCCACCTGTTTCGGTCTCTTCAGAATTCTTTAGACAGTGTCAGGTTAACATCACGAGAGGGCTGAATTCCTATAGCAATGGGATCATGTCCCTACCTACAAGATGACAAATGGTAATCGAACAAAATGGCACCTTAAATGTAAATAAATTATATTAAAAATGTTTTGAATTTTCTTTAAAAATGCGAAGAAACTTTTTCCCCAACCTATTATTATGTACCTTACATAAACTATACGGAAAATGTATACACTATAATACAAATTCATTAACTAAAATAAATAAAAAATACCATATTTATTAGTCTCTGACTCCATTGTACAAGGTTGACTTTGTTTGTAGTCAGATGATTTTAGTCTAAGCTGTCCCTGATATTTATTTATCCATATCACTTGGGCATTCAGAATGTATGTCATCGGGTTGACCCGCGGTGACCGCTCAATGAAGTAGGTCAGGAGTCCGCGCAGGAGTGAAATGTCAGCGGGTCAAAAGGACACTGATGATGATACGCCAATATTAAGCTATTTAAAAACACTTAGGTAATTTTTTGGTGCGTATTTCAATAAACGCTTTAACAATTTTAATAAGGTACTTAACTATCATGTTACTCATGTTCCTGTTGTAACATTTGGTGCTTCTTATTAAAAATTAAAAAAGCAAGGTTTTGTACACAGGTACAGATTTTATTTGTCCCTAATAAATAAATGAATAAATAAATATCCCTGGACATTATTCCACACAGCGCCATCTAGCCCCAAAGTAAGCTAATTAAAGCTTGTGTTATGGGATACTAGACAACGGATAAACATACTTAAATACATTTTCTTTTGTAAATACATACTTATTATACATAGGAGACACCCAGACCAGTCCAAACAGACATGTTCATGCACACAAATGTTTGTACTGTGCGGGGATCGAACCCGCGACCTCTGGTGTAGTAGCCAACTTCTTAACCATTACACCAAGTCGGTAATGTTAATGACAAACCAAAAACTGATACAAAAAGCTTCAGAAAAAGAAAATCGCAGTGATACGAGTATCACTATGAAATAGCACTCAGCATCTGATTTATTTCCATCCAATAAAGCTGTCTAAAATACGAATATAGGCAATAAGGATTCGAAGGGTGATATTTAAATTGAATGTCTAATATTGCAGCCACAACCTGGGCGTGGTTCAAAATGGGGCCATCGTCGAACAGTGTTATGGGTTTTTTTTTTTATTTATTTATTTATTTATTAATTCAATAACTTGCACACTTACAGATCAAAATCCAATTCGTCTACAAGCTAGAAATACAATAATAATAAATGTCGAAATTACACAATATAAATTACGAGCAATTACAATTTTACAATCAATCAAACAAAATTAATACGAAGTCCAATAAGATACATTTAATATACCATCACTATGTCAACGTCAGGTTCGTTACGTCTTGTAGACGAGCTAGAAGTACAAGATTCATCTAATAATAATAATAATTATTATTTAGTGACCAAAGGAAGGTGTACCGAAACTGGGAAGATACTAACCAACGTGTGAACGACAGTCAGCGGCCGGATGCAAGTGTCATGATTGACTTCTGGCGCAGCATCTGGTCGATGCCTGTCGAGCACACGGAGGGTGACTGGATGCGTACTGTCGAGCATGAATGCGAATCCATCGGAACCATGGAGTCAGTAACTATTGACTCCGAAGACGTTAGTTGTGCAATTCAGACGGCTCAGAACTGGAAAAGTCCTGGCCCGGATGGATTACACAACTTCTGGATCAAGTGGTTTCGATGTTCGCATCCATGCTTGGCAGTGCAGTTCCAGGAATCCCTTGAGGTTGGTTCCCTTCCTAGTTTCCTTACTAAAGGTGTCACTTTCCTTTTACACAAATCTGGTAGTACCTCGGAAGCAAAAAACTATAGACCCATCACGTGCTTACCTACCATCTACAAGCTCCTTACGTCCATTCTAGCAAAAAAAATTAACACGCATGTTGTTGCGAACAATGTTTTGGCTCCGGCTCAGAATGGATGTAGGGTTGGGTCCCGAGGTACTAAAGAACTCCTCCTCATAGACACGACCATTTGCCAGCAAGTCCGGCGAGGCAGGAAAGCTCTCTCAACTGCTTGGATTGACTATAAGAAGGCCTATGATTCGGTGCCCCATTCGTGGCTGAGAAGGATCTTGGAGCTGTATAAAATTGATGCAACTCTGAGATCTTTTTTAAGCACATGCATGGGGCAGTGGATCACAGTCCTTTGTCAACCAGGTGGTGGGGATGACTCGCCTGCTCCGCAGGACTTGATAAGGATAGAGCGAGGTATTTTCCAGGGCGATAGTTTGAGTCCTTTGTGGTTTTGTTTGGCTCTGAATCCTCTTAGTACCTTACTAAAGGATTCGGAGCTAGGCTATCGGCTTCGCAGGGGGGGTGAGTTCATCTCTCATTTGTTGTACATGGATGACCTGAAGCTGTTTGCACCAAAACCCCAGGTCTTGATGGAACTGTTAAAAATCACTGAGATTTTTAGCAATGCCATCAAGATGGAGTTCGGTGTAGACAAGTGTGCGGTCATGCATGTACAAGAAGGGAGGGTTGTAGAATCACCGAATTTACAGCTCTCTGAGACGATGACACTCAGATCCCTCTCTGAAGCCGAAACCTACAAATATCTTGGTATGTCAGAGTCATTGGGTGTATCAGTAGGAGACGTCAAGCAATCGGTGAAGGAGCGCTTCTTTAGTCGCCTTACAAAGGTACTCAAGAGTTCTTTGTCAGGTGGCAATAAGGTGCGCGCCTTCAACGGTTGGGTGATGCCTTTACTGATATACTCCTTTGGCATACTAAGATGGACTCAAACCGAGCTGGACGCTCTGGATGTAAGGGTCCGAAAATTGCTCACAACATATCGTATGTTACACCCACGCTCGTCTGTCATGAGACTGTACATCCCGCGGAAGGTGGGGGGTCGTGGTTTTTTAAATGCCAAGAACCTTCATAACCGCGAGGTGTGCAGTCTTAGGAGGTTTTTCCTCAGCAACGAATGTGGGATACATCGCGATGTTGTGGCAGTTGATAAGGGCCTCACGCCGCTCTCCTTGGCAAACGAGAACTGGCGTCAACTACTGGTGCTCACCACCGATGACCGCAGGGAAATATGGAAGAGCAAGGAGCTGCATGGGAGGTTCTATCGGGCCTTAACAGGACCTGATGTTGACCTCTTCGCATCGGTGAACTGGCTACGTTTCGGGGACCTCTTTGGGGAAACCGAAGGTTTTGTCTGTGCAATTGCTGATGAAGTTATGAAGGTGAATAACTACCGGAAATACATCATGAAGGACGGTACGGTCGACATTTGTCGGGCATGCCGCCGTCCTGGCGAGTCTATTCGCCATGTTATTTCCGGTTGTTCTCACCTTGCTAACGGAGAGTACTTGCATAGGCACAACCTAGTAGCCAGGATCATCCACAAGCAACTTGCTCTTCGATATGACCTTGTCGAATCGGAGGTACCGTACTATAAGTACGCACCGGTGCCAGTTCTTGAAAATGGTCGTGCGTTGCTCTATTGGGATCGCTCTGTCATCACAGACAGGACTATTGTAGCCAATAAGCCTGATATCGTGCTGGTAGACCGATCCCAACGCCGGGCAGTGCTCGTCGATATCACCATCCCGCATGACGATAACCTCGTGAAGGCCGAGAAGGGCAAGCTCAGCAAGTACCTGGACTTGGCTCACGAAGTGACCGCCATGTGGGATGTAGATTCGACGATCATTGTCCCGATAGTGGTTTCGGCAAACGGCTTAATAGCGAAGAGCCTCGACCAACACCTCGAGAGGCTTTCGCTTAGCGGCTGGATCAAGGGTCAGATACAGAAGGCGGTACTCTTGGACACGGCACGTATTGTCAGGAGGTTCCTCTCTCTGCAGCCCTAACCACCGGTAGTCTAGGCCTCGCCTGCCCCGCTGCCGGCGGCTCCCTAGGTTAAGATTTTTATGGTATTTTTATAAATCATTGTTTTTGTAACTTTAATCTTAAGTTTTATAATTGTAATTATTTAGTTTTTATAATTATAATTCATAAGTTATTTTTAATGTTATAAATCTCTGTTTTTGTAAGAATACTATACAAATTTTAATTCTAAGATTCATACTGAATAAAGAGAATAATAATTACACAAAAGTACACAAAATAAATTAATCAATTACAATTTTACAAAATTAATACGACGTCAAATAAGATACATTTACTATTAATAGGTATGTCAACATCAGGTATCATCCAAATATAAACGAAATTTATTTATAACACATCCAAATTGGTCAAAGAAAATGTCAATATCATTGTGCTGAGCGAGCAAGTCTCCCAAGCAGCGCAGTGCGCGGTTGGTTGGCGAAAAACGAAATGAAATAAATATAAATAAACACACCACTTGTCATGGTCTCGAAGTATGGATAAATATACGTGTGCTACGAGGTACCAGACAAAAATTAGGCCACGGGGACAGATTAATTAATAGTTACAACGTGAGGGGCGTCTCCAAACACCAAATTCTTCAAATTTTTTGAAAGAAGTTGCGTTATGTGACGGATTCTTATATCTAATATTGGTATCAAATATGAATGGGCTCTGACCGAAATATCATTTAAAATTCAATGAATATTTGGGACAGCGGATTACCTAACAAAACTATAGTTTGTCCAATTTAGGATGATTATTTTACGGGTTTCAATAGAGATGGGGTCTTTAATCGTTAGTGAATCTATTCGATTATCGATTTATTATTTCATAGAACTTGGAATCGTTACTTTACATAGATTAACAAAAAAAAATGTTTTTCAAATATTTTTGAAAAAAAGAGATAATTAAATAAATAAAAAAATATTTGTGATTAAATTGGGTAGGTATTAGGATTTGAAGTTATTTATCACTTACTTTTATTATTATGGTGCACACCCTAAATCACTTTCAAAATCATAATCACTAGAAGAACTAATCATATTAACATCGAATAATATTTAAGTTAAAAATCTTTATTATATTTAATTAATGTTTTTTTAAGAATAATCGTATGATAGATAATTGGAAATAACTTTATTACTAATCAAAATTTAACTGTATTGAAATAAAATACTGTGCCAGCCGCGCTTGATCTTAAATTTAAATGTTAGATTAATTGTATTACACAACCGATTTTATATTTTCTATTGCTATTCGTTCGCAAGGCACTTCACTAAGTGGGCAGTACCCGTCAATAAAGTACAAAATCATCTGCAGTACACTTTGCCGAAAAAAAATGCAATACTTCATAGGCGTGAACTGTCAAAATTATTATCCTAAATTGGACAAACTATAAACTGTACCCTACCCTACATTGCCTTTACCGATGACAGTCGCTAGCGTCTGTGTTGACGTTTTTTTATGGGATTTTCTTCGATCAACAAAGAGGATTTTGGTACAGCGTCTTCAGTGGATAGCAGTAGAACTGAATTTGGCGTACAAATTACTGTAGTCAACTATTACGTGGTGGAAACTTAAGGTAGATGACCCGAACTTGCTATTGCTATTGCTATTGGTGTCACAAAATTCAATCACCCATAACCTATCTTCTTTCTACCACCTTTAAGCAGAAGATCTTCAAATATATTCGCAAGGTAGCCTAGAAAACCTTCATGAAGTCGTGCAGACTGTTAATAATGATCTGGCGCGTATTTTGGTTTGGAGCAAAGATTTTGGACTCGAGGTGAATCCCAACAAAACTCAAGTTATTATCATAGGAAGCTCGTGGTTGGTTTCGAGAATCGAGTGGAAGTCGATGCCTCCTATTATGTTCGACGGGATCCAAATAACTTACAGCAATACGGTTAAAAACCTTGGTATCTATCTTGATGGTAGGTACATAAATTGGGAAAAGCAGATTGGCGATTTAAGCCGGAAAATGTTTGCATCGGCAAGCTCCCTCAGTAGACTCCGCAACTTTTTACCCATACCCACCAAATTTGCTCTCGTGCAGGCTCTGCTATTACCAATCCTAGACTATGCCGATTGTTGTTATTTAGATATCAGCGAAAATTTCCTCAGTAAACTCGAGCGCCTCCAAAATTTCTGCATACGCATCATTTACGGTTTGCGTAAATTCGATCATGTCTCTCAGTTCCGGGCACAGTTGAAATGGCTTCCAATACGTTTTTGCCGAGATCTTCATATTTTGTCTCTTCTCTACACTGTTTTGTTTAATCCCCTTTCACCTCCGTACCTCAAGGAACTATTTCACTTTCTGCAATCTGCCAAAAGTGAAGACATGCGGTCTTGTCGGAAACTGCATCTAACAGTCCCCTCACATTCCACTTCCTATTATTCCAAATCATTTGTTGTTTGCTCCATTCGTCTGTGGAATTCCCTACCTTTACCCATCCGCAAATCTCAGTCCTTACATGTCTTTAAATCCCATGTCAAATCATACTTCCTCTCTCTGTAACCTAGTATTTTATTATGTCTCATCCTTTATTTTTCAGTCCTTAAAAATGGAAACTGGTGATCCTATTGCAATACCTATATGTATTTTATGTAACACAATTCATTTAGTTTATTATTTAAATATCTCTCACTTATCCTTTATTTTGCACAGCCTTACCCGTTATATTAAACAAGTCTCTCTTCAGAAGGTAGTCTGGAAGAGATCGCTTTAAAGCGATAAGACCGCCTAAATTGTACATTTGATGTCTACTTACTGTTTAACTTGCTGTATTTGTTTGTTTGTGCAATAAAGATTATTTATCTTATCTTATCTTATTCAATAATACCTACTTCATTTAAGTAGAAGTTTCGAAACAGGAATAGAATAGAATAGAATATATTTTATTGCACAGAATACAGGTGTCACTGGTAATTAGAGTAGTGATAAAGTACATTGCTATATTCTGCATAACTAAGGCATGCAAAAATTAATGTTGTTTTTATTTTTATGTATAAATCATGCAGGTACACATACAAAATAAATCAAAAAAACTAATAGTAAATTACAGTAGAGTTAACAACACTACATCTAATATCTATTATCATTTAGGAACTCTCGAATTGTATAGTATTTATTAATTATCATTTTTTTAAGTTCAGATTTAAATAAATTCACATTAAACAGTTTGAGTTCGTTTGGTATTTTATTGTAGATTATAGGGCCCATGCAGACTATACTATTCCGTAACAGTGATGTTTTAGAAGGGAACAGACGTCACGTCTGTTTCTTATAACTTGGTCTGAAAGGCGCGGAAACAAATCAGGGTTATTTTTTACATCTCAATTATGTAAAGAGATGGTGCTGCACAAATAGGGGTTGACAACTAAGTTGACAACAGTCCAAACATAGCTCGAATACAACGTTTCTGACATTTTAAAGCCACATCTTTATTGGAGGAGTTTACACAAAAGATTATACCATATCTGAGCACTGACTCTACGAGCCCGTAATAAGCTGTGAGTCAGTGTTAACTGTGGATGAAAGTCTAAAATAAAGCAAAATCCAAACTACTGGTTTTTTTGTGATTTGTCCAGTTTAATCTTTTATCAATTGTAGTGAAGGAACATACACACTTCAGTAATTGAGCACCGACACTCCCAAAAATAGTTATTATTGACGTCTACAATAATATGAGGTAAGCGTTTGTGAGTTTGTATGTTGGAGCTACGTAATCTCCAAAACTACCGAACCGATTTCTGAAATTCCTTCACTGTTATAAAGTTACATTATCACTCATTGCTATAGGCATATCTATATATTTTTTTGATTGGCCGTCAAGATGACCTCACTCCACCTGATGAAAAGCGGTCGTGAGGTCCAGATATGAGGCTCACAAGCCCAGTCATTGAAACGGATCACTGGGCTGCCCATCCTTACCTTGAAGGCCTGCAGAAATGCCTTTTCACGCCCCGCCTGAAGAACCCGGGACTATAAGAGGAAGGAAACACATGTGCTAGAAGAGGGTTCCACGTCTGGATGGTACGACCTTTTTAAAAACGGTAGGGATACGTTTGAAAACTTTAATATGTAACCCAATGTGTGAGAAAAATTAGTCCACGCGGGTGAAGCCGCGAGTGGAAAGCTAGTATACTAATAAAATTACATATGTTATGTAAAATACGCCCTGAAAAATATTCTACCGACCCGATTGGAGGCAATATCGTAGCAAAGGCTTTGGTCAAAAGCCGCGGTCCCTAGGGTGCTATGCCCAGTACCCTTATCAGATTTTGTATTTCAGATAGGTACCTATCCACGAGGCATAAGTATTATCATTTTCGAAAAACAATAGGTTAATATTTTGTCTAAGAATACATTTTTAGGCGAAATTCACAAGACATTTTAGGTACAAATATATCTCATACTCGTATTGACGGATTGACGGAACTCTTTCATCCATTTCAAGATTTTCGATATTGTACAGACGCGTTCACATCAGCCATTACAAAACCATTGCAAAATGGGTATTTTGTCAGCAGCTTAAAGTGCCCTTATGTAAAGCTAGACGTGAACGCGTGTGTGCTTCTTCTAAGTTTTTTCTGGTATTTTCATCTTTCATATACACACATTAACATAATTTAGAGACCTGTAGACCTTAATTCTAAATTATTTACGACTTTTTAGGTTCAAATCTTTTAAGTTCCCATAAACAGTTTATATACAGATTGAAACCTATTTAACTTCACTTTCAAATTCTAAAAATACAAATAAAAAAAACAGAAAAAACAAAATACGGCGGCAAAATTGTTAGTAATTCACGACAAGCACTGCACAAAAACAGTAAGGAAACGACCTCAAAATAACACATCATTAATCCCTTTACTAAATCAGAAAATTCTTGAAAGATGTTTCGATATTTGATAAAACATGCCTAGATTCTGTTGAAGTGGGTATATTGTAATAGTGGCAACAGTAAACTGATAACACTGAGCTCAGATCTTTTGATTCTAAGGTAAAATTAAGCAGATTATAGAAGTAAAATACTGTCTGTAGAGAGAACTCTAGCCGTGGGATATGTTAAAAGGTACTCTGCTTACAACAAGACTTAATTTATTTTCTCGAGCCTTCTATGAAAGTATTTACATAGTGTTTATTTTACTGGTCTCGGGCGTTCTTAATAAAGGGTTGTTTGTATCACAGCGATGGTTCATTAGAACTCTCTGGATTGGTTTAAATTATTTCCAAAACAAACGTCATTAGGGCCTAAGCTCACTGTCACGTTGGGCCACAGAATGAGAGTTGTAAGATACGATTATTAAAAATTATATACTAAGAACCTTTACCTATGCAGTTCTCAATAAGAACAATACCTTTTGATAGAGTTTACAATGGGTATTATGAAACTTCAACTACATACGTATTATTTACTAGCTTTTAAACTTTTCACTTTGAGTACATCTACACACATCAAAAGTGTCTAGGGATCAAGCATTTTTATGCGGATTTCTTGAGATAGAGATGTGGCTTTGTAATAAATTTATGATTTTATAAATTTATATGGATCCTTTTTGGTGCATTTCATAATTTGAAACAGGAACTGTCAATCAAATTCGAGTAAAAGATGAAAATCAGCTGTCAATATTTTCCCTATAAAAACATACAACGCATTGAAGACATTATTAGTGCTACTGTTTCCCTACTACTGATTAAAACCAACGTTATTATGGAGCGGCGACGTCATTTAAGCAGGGAAGAAATGCTCAGAGCCGTGGGAATGATAGAAGCTGGTTCCCGGCAACGTACTGTGGCTTTAGCTCTGAATACAAGTCAGAGTGTTATCAGTCGACTTTGGACACGTTACCGAAGCACTACTACACACAGCTGAGCGCCATGGAGGACGGTATCGCTGCACCACACGGAGACAAGACCGATACATTCAAATCACAACTCGAAGAGCTCCAACAATAACCGCCATGATGTTAGCCGTGAGGCTTCATCACTCTTCAGGGAACTTAATTAGCGACCAAACAGTCAGAAACCGCTTGCATGAAGTGAACCTTCATTCCCGAAGACTGCTAAGGGTACCACCTATAGCAATGCACAATCGTAGGATTCGATATCAATGGGCTCTTGAACACAGAAATTGGGCAGAAGAAAAATGGCGTTTCGTGTGCTTTTCTGATGAGTCTCGTTTTGGTATGAGACCGGATACAAGACGTATACGACACTGGAGAACCCCTGGACGCCAACAGCGATTAAAATCCTGCCAGGAAGTCCATCCTTATAGTGGTGGAACCATCATGGTATGGGCGGGTATTTGGATCGGCGGAAGAACTGAGTTGATTTGGATCAGAGGCAACCTCAACGCTCAAATTTATGCTGAGACGATTGTATCAGACGTCATCGTTCCTCTACAAGTGCAAATCGGTCCCTTATTTCAGTTAATGCATGATAATGCACGACCGCACACCGCAAGAGTTGTAAGACAGACTCTCGCCGCAGCTAACATCAATGTCCTGCCCTGGCCTGCTCAGTCGCCAGACTTGAACCCGATTGAGCATGCATGGGATATGCTACAGAGAAGAGCTCTGCCGAATATGGAGGGTATCCAGTCGCAAGAAGACCTTTTTTTTGTTGTTGCAACGAACATGGGCAGCCATTCCACAGCGTGATTTGGATGAACTCATTTTGAGTATGCCAAACCGATGTTCTTGTGTTGTTAGTGTTCGCGGTAGAAACACGGATTATTAATTGTTTAAGTTACCCAATAAAATTTTAAAGAAAACTGTTATTTCAGTCTTTTTTCGAACTTTAATGTTAGTGGTTCAAATGTCAAAAATCCCTTTATTAGGAAAATGGCAAATTTCTTTATTAATGCAAAGGTGACTTGGTTTATCGTTACTGTAGACAAACGAAAACACTTTATTTGATGAATCCTTAAAGAAAATTTTAATTAATATCAATCAGGAGAAAAGTTATTGCAAAAATATATGTTGATCCCTAGACACTTTTGATGTGTGTAATAACAAAATTCTAGAAGCAATTATCGAAATTAACACTTTCAGCGGAGCGGCCTGACTCATATATTGACGTGATATGTCACACTCTTATTCCATACATATTTAATGGACGTTTACAGACGTTCTGTATATAATACAAAATAGGAGGGTTTGTATTATGACACGAGCGTCTGTATACGTTAGAAGTCACAGAGTGTGAGGCGACAGACCAAAACAGCGCGCGTGCCCTTCCCGCTTGCGGCCTACTGAGGTGACTAAATACGTCATGCAATGCACGAGGCCACGTGTCTTGAGGTTTTGTGACTGTTACGTAAGTGTAAATTCATGTGTGAGTACCATTGTATAAAATAGGGTGAAAATGTATGTGGTGCGGCGCTAGAAACTTGGAAAATCACACTGATACGGCGCAGTGACGTAGCTAATAGAATTTGGTATAGGCGACGGACGTAGAAGAACGTTCTGCGAATAAATGCATACCTTTGGTCGACGTGACTGTACGTTGAGTCACTTCATGCACTCACAAAATGACGTAAAGAAACGTTGCCACGCTGAAAGTGTTAAGCACATTTAAAATTAAAAAAATTCTGTTACATGTCAGAAGAAACGAAAAGCACTGCTTAATGCCTGAGGACAACTCAAATTTGATTTTCATTAGCTGTTTTATAATAGCTAAGAATAGATGGTTTTTCGTTATTTTATAATACTAAGCGCCGAATCCAGGAACGAAAATCATAGTTGACATTTAAGCCAGCGGTGTGTAATGTCGTTTTTACGTTCGGAGTAAAGCCTTGTACGTCTACCACGAGTACCACTTTAAATTAACATTATCATTCGCATAAAAAATGGATTGGGATTTGACATTGTCATGTCATGTGTCATCCCAATACAATTTTTTTACGCGAACAGTAACGTAAATTTAAAGTTGCAGCTTGTGGTAGACGTACAGTTCACATTATTCCAGTAGCAGCATTCCAGTCCAGCGCTGGAATACCACTGGAATAATGTGAACCTGCACTGGAATATCCACACTGGAATGTCCGCATTGATTGAGCGCTGTACTAGAATATTATGAACCGGGCATAAAGCTTGTTTTTACACTTTTACTTAATCTCGTGGCTCAACAAGCAGCCCGGAGCGTAGAGACAAACGATGTTTACGGCGCGCGGATAGAGCAAGCAGAGGTGCTCAGCTTTTTTCTCTACCGAACTGGCCGAAGCTCTACGTCGCCCGTGGCGGCGATCGATCGGTACGTTGATTGCGCAACGAATCAACGTCTCTACATTGGCGAAGTTTGATGTACAATACAAATGTCCCTGCAGTTAAAATGTGTCACTTTGATTTCCTCCTTGATCCCGGATGTTTCATTATTTTGTTTATTTATTCTTTATTGCGCACAGTCTATGTCACAAAAGGCGGACTTAATGCCTAGAGGCATTCTCTACCAGTCAACCACATAGTCAGACAGAGATATTACAGGCAGTGCTAGAAATTAGGTGTAAATAAGGTGAAATGGTTTAAATCAAATTAAGAAGATTTCAAAGAGATTACATAAACATATACATAATAATATCAATTACACATTCATCATCATCCGTGCGGTCCATCCCGGTTGTGAACCCACACTGGTGTGTGGGGTCCCAAGGTCCGCCTTTCTTATTTTCTTAGCCCACTTCGCGCGGTCTTGTGCATCCTCAGTGGTGAGTCTGTTGGCACGCATGTCACCCTTAACGACGTCGAGCCACTGCTTCTTGGGTCGACCTCTTCTACCGGTACCTGGCGGGGGCAGTATGGCCAGACATTTGTTGCCCACGTAGTTTGCCGATCTCCGTGAGACATGACCATACCAACTAAGGCGGAACTCCTGCAGCTTGTCTGCGATGTCACGAACACGAAGGCTGCCGTGGATGTGGGTGTTACGCACGCGATTTTTGCGTGAGACTCCTCACATCCACAGCAGCAATATCAATCACACATCATATAGGCAAAAAGTAAAAAAATAACAGACAGATAACAGGTGTATCCAAGAGAATGCCAAAACTACTAGTTCTTGGGGCGTCATCAATCTTTTGAAGTGCGCACGCGAAGCATTTTTAACCAAGACCCGCAGTTTGTTCCATAGTCGTATTGCCGAAACAGTGAAGAAACTAGACAAAAAGCCAGAAGAATGAGCGGGTGTAAGGAGAGAAAGACTATTTATAGAACGCAATTGCCGACTATGTGAATTATAATAATAATAATAATAATTGCACAATTTTTAGATACGGTAAAATAAAAACTACCAGTAAGTTCTACTCCGTCTCAGTAGATATAAGGCATGAAAACTTCGGAAACAGCAAAACGCACAGTTCAAAAACAATGAAAAAAGACCTACCGTGATATTAAAACATCAAGTAGCAATACACAGCCAAGTACCGGCACTAACCATAGACCCACTAGGCCAGACCCACAAACATTGCAGAGATTCTGGGCTGATATTTGGGAAAACCCGACTCAGCATAATGATCAAGCTCAGTGGATCAAAGCAGAATTAGTGGATGGCTCTGAAACACAAAACATGGAGTTTGATTGCGTACTTACAGATTTTTTTCATGAAGTAATAAATAATCTACACAATTGAAAGGCTCCAGGATCCGATCACATTCATAATTATTGGTACAAAAAGCTTACAACAGTTCACCCGTACTTACACAACCACATTAATAACTTTATCTTACACACAGAAACAATACCATCCTACTTCACCACTGGAACCACATTTATGTTACCAAAGGACTCTACTGATTTAATGAACACAGCAAAATACAGACATATCACATGCTTGCAAACTATATACAAAATAATTACCAGCTGCATTTCAGAACTAATATATTTATAAACATTTACACAGACATAATGTTTTAACTGAATAACGAAAAGGTTGCAAAAAGTACAGTCAGGGTTGCAAAGCAGCTTACCATAGATTCTGTCATCTTGAAAGAAGTTCATAAGACTAAATCCCAGCTATATTTAATGAACATCGATTATCAAAAAGACTATGACTTCGTTCCACATTCCTGGCTGCTACAAGTTTTAGACATTCATAAAATTAACCCACTTATAAATACATTTTTAAGTAAAATAATGGCCAACTGGACAACTCGTTTGAGACTTACTACACCCACTGAAACGATAGAAACCGACGAGATACAGATACAACGTGGCATCTTTCAGACGACACGATTGGCGTAGTGTGCTGTAGCACGGTTTCTCGCCTCGATTTCCGTAGTGTCCCGGGTTCGATTCCCGGTCGGGTCCTTTCAGGAAACGATCTTTTCTGAATTGACTCGGGTCTGGGTGTGCTGGGAGACGCCCCTAGCTTATTTCCTTGTGTGGTACCTCGTAACACAGGGATTTAATAATCCTTACTTCGAGACCATTACAAGAGGTGTGTTGTCTGGCGCATATTTATATATATTTATATTTACATATTTCAGGGAGACATCTTAAGCCCGTTATGGTTCTGCCTTGCTCTTAACCCGTTATCCAACCTTCTTAACAACTCAGGTGAAGGATACCAGATCAAATATAGCAGTACTCTCTTGGACAGACAAAAGAAACCTGTTTGAATCATTTACTATACATGGATGAGATTAAATTATACGCCAGCAGCGAAAATGACTTAAACCAACTAGCTAATTTAACTGAAACTTTTTCTAGTGATATAAAAATGCAGTTCGGAATAGATAAATGCAAGATCAACTCCATTAAATCTAGACAAAATTGGCTACATCACTACACAATGGTATTGGGGTAGACAATTTGATCCTCTCGATGAGAAGTCTTCGTACAAATATTTAGGATACATGCAGCCTCAACTAATCCATCACAAAGAAATTAAAACCAACCTTAAACAACAGTTCAAACATAGATTAAACTCAATACTAAAAACTCAATTAAATTCATGTAATACTATTAAAGCTATAAACAGTTTTTCAATACCCATCCTCACCTACTCTTTTGGCATAATTACTTGGAACCAATCTGATTTGAAGACACTTCAGCGTATAATAAATACATCCATGACCAAATTCAGGAAACATCATCCTTGATCCTGTATTCAAAGGTTGACTTTGCCTAGAAAAGAAGGAGGCAGAGGGCTTATTGACATACACAACATTCACAATAAACAAATAACCACACTCAGACAGTACTTTCATAAAAAAGCAGAGTCATCAAACCTCCATAAAGCTATTGTAGAAACTGATGTCAAATTTTCCCCTCTTAACTTACATGACCATAACACTCAATTTAATGAAAAGCTTGTGGACGAGAAAACAAAAATTGCCGAATGGACTGCAAAATCGTTACACGGAAGGCATCGTCATGAATTAAGCCAACTTAACGTCGACAAGGCAGCGTCGAACGCAGAATTTCATTGATAGTTTCACTCTCACAGGCACGAAAACGTTCTTGGTTCAGGCTTCGGCAGCCTGATTGTTGTTGAGAATATTATGGAGTTTGCCAATGCTAGAACACTACCATAGTTCACAAAATAAAAAATAAAACATCTGTCACCTTCCCTCTCGCCTTGGATCTTTCGTCTAACGCATTAAGCTTTCTATTGTAAACCTAAAAATATATAATAAAACCAAATGTAATAAGTGAAAACTCTTTAATTCAAAGTAACAAAATAAACTCAACAGGTTATGGGCCCAGAGTTCAGACGGAAGACGTGATTAAACCTAAAAAACACAAAACTAACCTAAAAAGTAACTAGTAAAAAAAGTGTAAGATGGATTCGAAAAATGAATACAGTGAAATCCAGAAATTATCGTCGGAACAAGATTTCGCCATGTGGAAATTCCAGATCCAGATACTCTTAAAGAGCCAAGGACTTTTTGAAATTGTGCAGCATGATGATGCAGCAATACCACTCGGAGGTGACGTAAAACTCAATTTACAGAAAGATGCACAAGTGCAGAAAGTAATAATGTGTACTATAAACAAAAAATATATACCACTGATAATGAGTTGCGAAAATGCTGAACAAATGTATTCCAGAATATGTCGATTGTTTGAAAAAAATACAGAACAACAAAAATGTGAGTTGATGCAAGAATTGTTTCAATACAGTTTCAACACAAACAAGGACATGACGCATCATATCAGTGCAATTGAAAATTTGGCCTTTAAATTAAAGTGCATACATGAAAAAGTGAATGATAACATGCTTATGTCAAAAATATTGTCGACTTTACCTGACACATACCACAACTTTGTAACAGCATGGGAATCGGCACCATTAGTAGAGAGAACATTAAGTAATCTGGCTGCACGCCTTTTATCTGAAGAAAAAAGACTAAGTAGTATGTATCACACTAAAGAAGCCTATTATAACAAACATTGTGTGAAAAAGAGTGACTATAATAAAAGTAATAAGACACTTAATAAATCTAAGTTCTGTAAAATCTGTAAAAAATCTAATCATGAAGAAAAAGATTGCTACTTCAAGAAACAGTGTAAAATTTGTAAGAAAAATAATCATTCTGAAAAAGATTGCTACTTTAAAAAAGAAAGTGAAAATAAAAAGTTAGCTTTTCTAATGAATGAAAAAGTAACGAAAAGTAACACCACAACAGAGTTTATAATCGACTCCGGTTGTACTACACATATGACAAAAGATGAAGATTTACTAATAGATACAAAAATAAGTAACACGGAAATATATACAGCGAAGAAAAATGAAAAGTTAGTAGCAGAAAAGATAGGAAAAATTGAAACTGAGACCTATTATATAAATAATGTGCTTTATGTACCACATCTACAGAAAAATTTACTTTCCGTAAATGCACTAACAGAAAAAGATGCAAAGGTAATATTTACCAAAAATAAGGTAATCATTGAACAGAACAATAAAAAGGTAATAGAAGGTAACAAAACTGACAATGGCCTGTACACCATCCAATTACAAGTAAGTGATGATGAATTGTCTTATGTAACATATAAGAAAAATAATGCGATGGAGTGGCACATAAAGTTAGGACACCCAGGAAAAGATAAAATGAAGAAAATGTTAGACATTGTGGAAGGAATGCAGATAAGTAAAGAAGATATAAATAACATGACAGAATGTGAGATATGTATCCAAGCAAAACAAACAAGATTTCCTTTTAATACAAATAGATACAAAGCTAAAAGACCATTAGAGATCATTCATACAGATATTTGTGGTCCAATAACACCAACTACATGGGATAATAAAAGATATATACTCACATGTATAGATGAATACACAAATTATACTAAAATATACTTACTCACCAACAAGAGTGAAGCCTTTGAAAACCTGAAACATTACATAAATGAAGTAGAGAGACAACAAAATCTAAGAGTAAAAACCATAAGATGTGACTGCGGTGGAGAATACTCTAGCAAAGTTATGAACTGCTACTGTAAGGAAAATGGAATATTGTTGGATTACACAACCCCATATAGCCCTCAACTTAATGGTAAATCTGAAAGATACAATCGCACACTAATGGAAAAAGTAAGAGCTATGATGTATGAGACCAATGTTGAAGGAGAACTATGGGGGGAAGCTGCAAAAACTGCCACATACATACTTAACCGCATACCTGTAGAAGGACAAAACATTACACCAACAGAGAAATGGACAGGAAGAAAACCTAACTTTAAAAACATACAAATTTTTGGAAGTGAAGTATATACTAAAAACTTAAAGTACCTACACAAACTAGACAAACGCAGTAACAAATATATAATGATTGGATATACACCAACTGGCTACAAGCTGTGGGACAAAGAACAACGAAAGGTTTTCGAACGAAGAGATGTAATATTTTTAAATAAAAAACCAAGTAAAGAAAGAAACAATGAAGATAATTATTGTAGAGTAGTAATTGAACACGAGAAACAGAATATACCAATACAGGAGGAAAACGTTTCTGATGATGAATATAATACAGGAGATGAGGAAATAAATGAAAACATAAAGAAAATAAATGAAAACATAGAGGAAACGAATGAAAACATAGAGGAAATAAATGAAAACATAGAGGAAACGAATGAAAACATAGAGGAAATAAATGAAAACATAGAGGAAACGAATGAAAACATAGAGGAAATAAATGAAAACATAGAGGAAATTAATGGAAACATAGAAAATATAGAAGGTAGAAGTGAAAATACAGAAACTCGATCAAGATATGGACGAAAAATAAAGAAACCTGAATACCTAAAAGACTATGTGACTAATATTGTTTACTGCCTCATAAGTCAAGACAATGTGCCTAAAACATGTGAAGATGCTATTAAAAATGAAGAATGGAAGCTAGCAATGAATAAAGAATTAACAGCATTACAAGATTTAGAAACATGGGTTGTAGCTATCCCACCAAAAGATATGAAAGCCATAGATACAAAATGGATTTTTAAAGTCAAAGAAGATGGAACAAAGAAAGCAAGACTCGTAGTCAGAGGATTCCAACTGAAAAGAAATGAAAATAGTGATATTTTTTACTCACCCGTTGCAAGAGCACCGACAATTAGGATGTTAATATCAAAAGCTGTCAATGAAGACTTACCTATCAGACAACTAGATGTTCCAACAGCATTCCTGAACGGAAAAATTAAATCAGAGATATACATTAATCCACCACAAGGACTGTCAAATGGAAAAACTTTAAAACTAAAGAGAGCTCTTTATGGGCTGGATGAATCTCCAAAATGCTGGAATGAAACAATAGATCAATTCGCCAAAAAGAAAGGTTTTAGTAGATCCGAATATGATTTTTGTTTTTACTATAAAGAAGACTGCTGGATGGTCATTTATGTAGATGACATTTTATTGATTAGAAACTGTAATCAAATTATAGAAGAAATGAAAAAGGAGTTCAAAGCTAAAGATTTAGGAGAAGCGAATAAATTCTTGGGAATGGATATAGAGAGAAAAGGAGACACAATAATACTAAAACAAACTAACTTAATTGAGAAAATACTTAATAAATTTGATATGACAGACTGTAAAGGAATAAAAACACCAATGGAGATAAACTTTAATATTACTACTGAACAGACAGAAGAAGAAGAAGAAGAAGAACAAGAAAATAAAGAAAGATACAGAGAGTTAATAGGAAGTTTATTGTACCTGACAATTACTTCAAGACCAGATTTGACATACTCAGTTGCGTATTTAAGCCGCTATTTGGACAAATCAAATAACCAAACATGGAAAGCAGGGAAAAGAATCCTAAGATATTTAAAAGAAACAAAGAATAAAGGACTAGTATTTAAGAAAGGAAACAGTCAAGAATTACATGCCTACTCAGATGCAGATTGGGCTAATGACAAATCAGACAGAAAAAGTGTTAGCGGAGCTATAGTACTGCATGGAAAAAACCCTGTAGCATGGTTCTCAAAAAAGCAAAATTGCGTTGCATTATCTACAGCAGAAGCTGAATACATTGCTGCAGCTATGACTACTCAAGAACTGGTGAACTTGAGAGGTATCAGTGAGCACATGAACAACAAAGCAAAAGCAACGCTGCTAGTGGACAACCAAGGAGCCATTTGCATGGCAAAGAGTTTTGAAAATTCCAAAAGGGCAAAGCATATTGACATAAAATATCATTTCTTAAAAGATTTAATTGATAAAAACATTATATGTGTGAAATATGTAAGTTCCCAAAATAATTTAGCTGACCTTTTCACAAAAAGTTTAAGTTTTCAAAAGTCCAGTGATATTCTTTTTAATTTCATGTATTGAACAGTTATCTAAAAGATTTAGTTATGTAGATTTAAGTTATGCTAGAACTAAAAGCAAGTATCAAATAATAATAAAAAAAGGGTAAAGTAAAGTTATGTAAAGTTAAAAATGAAATTGTAAATGACAGTGTTCTAATGTTGCAACTTCAATTTACTTAGATTAAATTTCAACTTGAGGAGGAGTGTTGAGAATATTATGGAGTTTGCCAATGCTAGAACACTACCATAGTTCACAAAATAAAAAAAAAAACATCTGTCACCTTCCCTCGGATCTTTCGTCTAACGCATTAAGCTTTCTATTGTAAACCTAAAAATATATAATAAAACCAAATGTAATAAGTGAAAACTCTTTAATTCAAAGTAACAAAATAAACTCAACAATTGTTTCATTGTTGGTGGCTTAAATTAAACTATTCATTCTAAATTGTATCAATTAATTTATAGTTTTTTCCAAGACTGACTATCACTACACTTTGACGGACAAAATTACTAAACTGTTCGAACGACAAAGATTTCCCACGCAAAAGTGCCGCTAAAACGTAACCCTGCCATCAGCAGTTTAGCAAACCGCCATTTTGAATTCGTCGCTTAATACAACCCCGAGGTTGACGCTAAACTGTCGACTGCTCGCAACGCCAAAAGTTACTCTTGGCTACGGATTTATGTCATTTTGTATAGGAATTCAAAAGACCGGTCGTCCATCTTTCGACAAAGTTTGGTAGAAACGCAGGAGGCGTCAGTTTTTGCATTTTGGCTACGAATCATAAGTTTCGTTTTTGAGCCAACGACCGCTAAATGTCGTCCCCATACATTTGAACGATTTCTATTGTAGAAATCGTCGTGGCGCGTTGCTCTTGGCTAGGCCCCCAGGCGTCTTTAAGTTATCATGATTTATCATTAAATATTTTTAGTACATTTTCCATTGAAGTGATTTATGCATATAATAATAATATGCAAGTGCCAAAATAAATTCCGTCAATATTCAAGATGATTTCAGCCACAATTTATAAATTTCAAACCATAAGATAAATAAATGTCAAGTGTGACAACTGTCACAATACCTACACAAATATTTTCCGCTATAAAATGTTGATAACTTTGATGTTGATAATATTATAACAACAAAAGCGAAGGCAAGAGAGAGAGCAAATACTGTAAGCGCACGACCAACACCACCGCCAGCTCCGTAGCCGAGCTCGTCGTCGGTGGAGGAGTTTGTTACTCCTCCTGATACCACAACGAGCTCCAGTTCAAGCGATGAGAGGGGGCCTCCGCCGCCACGACCGCCGCGACCACCTGCGCGACGTGGACGACGACCACTGCCGGCACGCTCGGGGCCTGAGGGGCAGTCTGCCCCGCGCATGCGATGAACATACGACATGAATGTCAACTGCATGCGCGCCTATTACGGGGCTACAGAGGGAGGAACCAACCTGTCTACGTATCGTGACCGGATGCTGCCTCTGTTTCAGGCCCTTAATCCAGCCGTGGCTTTTTCCACCCAACGACTGTCAGATCAAGTGCGAGTGATTCAGCGTCTACAGATGCTGGATCAGCCTACGCTTGATCGGCTACGCCTGGAGGCGCTTCCAGTTCGCGCGACTTCTTCCTCGACGCGGGACCCGTCCCACGCGCTGTCACATCGGAGTCCGGTTACCGACTCGGTTCCGGTAGCGCCTCGGATGGATCCAGGTGCTGATGGAGGCCAGTGCGAACGCAAGCGTAAGTACTCAGGCTAAAGAGCATCTGAGGAGGGCTTTGGAGGACGCGATTTCGGAATATCGCTCCACACGAGTCTCTAGGCCGAGGTTACCACGTTTGCCTACTAATAGACGCAACTTAGCGTTAGTGGGGGTCCGGGACGCTTTACTAGCTCCGTTTAAAAGGACTAGTGAAGATTTAGTTGATACTCACTCGATTCTGTACTGCGGGGCCATTGCGGCATGCCGTGTTGCTCGTGTCAAGTTCCCGGACTCTGACCGTGCAGTGCGACCTGCCGCCAATGTACCCGCATGGCAAATAAGAATCGAGCGTCGTATCAACACGTTTAGGACCCTCATTGCAAAGCTGGTCTGCTTCAGCCGAGGGAACCATCGCCCTCAGATCATGCGTTACGTGAAACAAGCCTTTGCTGGGACGGGTATTAGGCCGGAACAGTATATGACTTGTGTCACGGAACGAATTGACTTTTTGAAGCAGAAGCGGTATGCGTAGGCAAATCGTATCCGTCGCTACAGAGAACGTGTGGAGAGATATTTACAAAATCGCCTCTTCCAAAGTGACCAAAGGAAGGTGTTCCGAAACTGGGAAGGGATTAACCAACGTGTGAAAAACAGTCAGCTACCGGATGCAAGTGTCATGATTGACTTCTGGCGCAGCATCTGGTCGATGCCTGTCAAGCACACGGAGGGTGACTGGATGCGTACTGTCGAGCGTGAATGCGAATCCATCGAAACCATGGAGTCAGTAACTATTGACTCCGAAGACAATAGCAAAGATTATAACAAAAATCAAAACGAAAGCACAGGGTAAGGATAAAATTAACCTAGATATGATTTTGTGAACTTATCACGTACCATGGGAGTCATTACTGCCATAATAAACATGTCTATCAGAACTGGTGTATTTCCTAGAGCTTGGAAAGAAGCTGTTGTAAAACCTTCACCTAAAACAAGTAATCCTGAATCATTAAAGGATTTACGACCAATAAGCATTTTACCATTGATGTCCAAAATTCTTGAAAAGGTTGTTTCTGTACAGTTGACCGATTATTTGGAGGCAAACAATATTTTACCCCTAAAACAGTCTGGTTTCAGAGCGGGCAGGATTCAGGGGAAGCAACCGTTTTGGTTTTGCTCGATTATTCACGAGCTTTTGATAGCCTGAGCCCATCGTTGCAGATATCAAAACTTGAATTCTATGGTTTCGATGTCACGGCACTGAAGTTGTTTTCTAGTTATTTAACTGATCGTTCCCAGACAGTTGAAATATGTTGTGAAAACGGTGACAAACAGTATTCTGCTATGACACCCGTGACCAGGGGTGTCCCACAAGGTTCAATCCTGGGTCCCATCCTGTTTATCATCTTCACTGCCGATTTGCTGAATTGCATTAGGAATTGTGAACACCACATATACGCTGATGATTGACAAGTTTATAAATCTTTTAATCCGACTGAGTCAGAAGCAGCAGTTGAAAAAATTAATAGCGATTTGCTAAAAATAGATCAGTGGTCAAGGAATGGGCTTATATTGAATCCAACAAAGACTAAGTTTCTTGTGCTGGGTACAAAGAATCAGAGAAACCGGAAAGGTAATATACTATAAAGCTTCTTGATATAAAGATCAAAGGTCGTCAATCAATATAAAGATCAAAGATCAAACGTCCATTGCGCGGGTAACTGAATCACGCAACCATGGTGTGTTAATGGACGATGCAATAAAACATCATCTGGATTAAAACGCTAAGTTATACAGAAATAGAAAACCTTATTTCTCGAGGTGTCTAATTATACTTATCATCTATATACATTTGAACGTACACATAATACATGGTTTCATTTAAGCACGTACACTTACACACACACCCATACACACACCCACACCCACACACGCATACACACACATTATATATTTTCATAAACACATAAATACGTACATACTCGTACCTACTCACCTTAGGTTAATGTGAACTTCAACAACAGTTGTATGTAGTATTCTTTTTAGAGAGCGTTTTCTCCTGGCACAAGTGTTTTCATACACTTAAAAGGAGAATCCAAACTCGGATATTGTAAACACAAAATTGTAAAGCAATAAAGATTTTTTCATTTTCATTTTCATTTTTCATTAAGATTTGAGAAACATTTTGCTGAGACCGTGAAAAGTTGTTTTTATCGATTGAAAATATTATATCGCATTCGACAATATTTAAGAGAAGATGTTCAAATCCACTTAACCGAGTCTCTTATACTATCAAAACTGAACTTTGCGGATACAGTGATCGGCGGATGTCTGTTAAGTCGCACTAAGAAACTGGTCCAAAGAGTACAGAATGCGTGTTCTAGGTTTTGTTTCTCGATTCCACGAAGAGCTCACGTAACTTCATACCTTAATAAATATGACTTGGTTAATATGGAATCTAGACGTGCACTTCACTTTGCGGCTTTACTCTTCGGTGTGATCAAGAACCAAAACCCACAATATCTCTTCCAGAAACTGCACTTCAGTAGCCGTTAGCCCAGAATTGCCGTTCGTCTGATGTGTCCATGTTATAGCACAGCTGCGTTCCGCGGTAGTTTCCGCTATTCTGCCACAAAATGTTGGAACAACATCCCTCCACCAATTAGAAAATCTGACAGTATGAGCTAATTTAAAGTAAACTTTAGGAGGTTCTTGTTGCAAAGTCAGAAACAGAATAGCGGAAATACTAATACCTAGGTTCCCACACATAAGGTCTGCTGGATAATTGTGATGGTCTTGTGAACCTGTTTTTAATGAGTACAGTGTTTCCAGTCCAGTTTCCAGTGCACTGTTACTATAATTTTGTAGTAAATGTGATTTTTTATTTGTTTTTGTTTTTTTGTATATGTAAATTCGCCAGACATAGGTCAATAACTGTATAACTTAGGTTACTTGTTTGCGCGGTGCTATATGCCCACTTTTTCAAGGCATCCGCAGAAAACCTGCGTCGTGGTATCCTACCAGTGTCACGACAATATGCTGAGCGGAGATCTTTTTGGTACTCAAATCTAAAATTTATTGTCATGTAATGTATTCATTGTTAAGTACCAAATAAACCATTTTTCTATTCTATTCTATTCTATAAGACGTTAGTTGTGCAATTCAGACGGCTCAGAACTGGAAAAGTCCTGGCCCGGATGGATTGCACAACTTCTGGATCAAGTGGTTTCGATGTTCGCATCCATGCTTGGCAGTGCAGTTCCAGGAATCCCTTGAGGTGGGTTCTCTTCCTAGTTTCCTTTTTTTTTTTATATTGCCCGTCAAGATGACCTCACTCCACCTGATGGAAAGCGGTCGTGAGGTCCAGATATGAGGTTGACACGCCCAGTCATTCAAACGAATCACTGGGCTGGCCATCCTCACCTTGAAGGCCCGCAGAAATGCCTTTTCACGCCCCGCTTGAAGAACCCGGGACTATAAGAGGAAGGAAACACATGTGCTGGAAGAGCGTTCCACGTCTGGATGGTACGACAAAGAAACGAGTCACCGAACCTTTTAGTTCGGGCCAACAAATGTTGAATTGTGTGTGTGTGTGGGTGACGCCGTAGTCCAGCACGCGTGGTACGGGAGTGGAAAGGTGAGGGTGGGATAAGCTGGAATAACTCGTCAGAGCATTCCCCATTGTAGAAGCGATAGAGAACACTTAGCCTGGCAATTGGAGAGGCTCAAGGGTAAAAGTTGCCTCTGGGTTTCCAATAATACGGATAGCACGCCGCTGCAACCTGTCAAGGGCTTCAAGTAGGTACTTAGCGGAACCGTCCCAGAGATGAGAGCAGTAATCCAGACACGAGCGAACTTGTGTCTTATACAAGAGACAGAGCTGCTCAGGCGTGAAGAATCGTCTCACTCTGTTCAGGACTCCGAGTTTACGGGATGCAGTTCTAATGACGCTCTCAATGTAGTCCCGCTGGTTTAGGTTGCTACGAACATCCATGCCAAGGATGTTTAGGCTATCCTTAATCGGTAGCGGGGTGCTCTGAAGAGTGGGATGGGAAAGGAACGGCGACGCCTTTGCTGTGAATGCACACACCTGCGTTTTCTTGGCATTGAACTCGACAAAATTGCATGCACCGCATTCTGAAATGCGGTCCAACACTCCGTCAAGCTCAACAACAAGACTTCGCCTCTTCTCCTCGATGTCAGTCTGCTTTGCCCCAGGGCGCTCGAAATATCGCGCGTGGACCGTGCTATCATCCGCATAGCAATGAATGTTACCAAGAGATAACATGTCATTGATATGCAGAAGAAACAATGTCGGCGACAAGACGGAGACCTGCGACACTCCGGCATTAATCTGGAGAAAGCGTGATTTTCGACCATCGCAAAGGATACGAATTCTACGTCCCTGCAGAAATCCGGCGACCCAGTCGCATAGGCGAGGTGGCAGACCATATGCCGGAAGCTTGGAAAGAAGCGAACGATGCCATACACAGTCGAAAGCTTTGGCAATGTCAAGGCTGACGGTCAAAGATTCCCCATGCTTGTCCATAGCCTCCCCCCAGATGTGTGTTACGTACGCTAGAAGATCACCCGTAGACCGTTTTGGTCGGAAGCCGTACTGACGGTCGTGAATGAGAGAGTGACCCTCTAGGTAGCGGATGAGCTGCGTGTTTATGATCCGCTCAAACACTTTAGCTAAAACTGAGGTTACGGCTATTGGACGGTAAGTGGCAGGGTCAGACCGGTCTCCTTCTTTGGGAACTGGTTGAACGTTCGCCTCCCTCCAAGACAGCGGCACAAGACCCGAATTGTAGGAGAGGCGATACAGGCTAGTGAACACTGGAGACAACTCCGCTGCACATTTCTTCAGCACCACAGCTGGAATTCCATCAGAGCCACTGGCTGTCCTGACATCGAGTGACTGCAGTTCGGCACGAACATCACACTGCCTGATAATGTGGAATTTCAGGCGGCGCAGCACCGCAGTCATCGATGCAAGAGTTTGCGGCAAAGAGGTTAGCCAGTAAATCGGCTTTCTCTTGCGGCTGATGAGCCAACGATCCATCAGGGAATCTCAGTGGGGGCAGCGAAGGCACACAGAAGTTAGATTGCACGTGTTTAGCCAGTCGCCAGTAGGAGCGGCTACCCGTAGGGTGCGTGATGAGTTCTTGGCCAACACGTGCAATTCGCTGGGCGTCTGCTCTAATGTAAGCCCTCTTCGTGGCCTTGGTGGCTTTATTATAGGCTGCTTTCAGGGAGGCAAGGTTTGAATGATCATTGAGTGCCTGGGCCCTAAAACAAGCACGGTACGCCGCCTGTTTTTGTTCAACAGCTGCGGCACACTCGCGATTGAACCAGGGACCAGTTTTGCTAGCACTGACGACATCAGTAAAAGGAATGTACTCTTAGTATTCCATTCCGGTACTGATCTCGTCCGCGATAGCAGATGCACTCTCTGATGCATCCTTTTCTCCAAAGCAGCACTGCCGCCAAGGGACGGAGGCAAAATACTCTCGAAATCCCTCCCAATCTGCCGACGAGTAGTGCCATAACCGCCGCGTCACCTCCACAGGTTGTGGGGGAGCTGCACAAGGCACTGTAGCGCCAACCAGACAGTGATCGGAGGAGCCCAATGGAGTACCAACCGACACTTTATACCCGGCTGGGTGACTCGTCAGCAGAAGGTCCAATAAGGAGGGTGTATGACCGACAATATCCGGTACCCGGGTGGGCTGGTGTACCTTACTACTGGTGTCACTTTCCTTTTACACAAGTCAGGTAGTACCTCGGAAGCAAAAAACTATAGACCCATCACGTGCTTGCCTACCATCTTCAAGCTCCTTACGTCCATTCTAGCAAAAAAAATTACACGCGTGTCGTTGCGAACAATGTTTTAAAGATATTAAAGAAAATAAAAAAAATTACGAATAGGTCATTGTCACACGAGACACAGTGAAACACGAGACGGGTCTAAGGCGACAACTTTACCAAAACACGATATAGCATAATTACACCGATAAAAAAAAACACAAAGAAGTACGTAGACGTTTTTTTTGTTTTACTCTCAAATATTCATAATTAACATGATGCACTTAAAAAAACATAATATATAGATAGGTCTTTGTATATTCTAGGTCGACAACTTTTATAACTTTTTAATTTGTCTAATGTTATTTCATAATAAATTCATTACACGAAAACCAAAGGAAGCCGCGGCGTTATTCCGTTCGCGCAGATCTCAGAATCAGTGGCCCACCGAATGCTCTATCGTACGGCACGCTAAATCCCAGCCTTAAAAGTAACCTATAAGCCTTTCAATTGTACTTTGTCTGTCAGTCAATAACAGAAGATTATTGTATATTCAATTTATTTTTATACAGCCAAATATTTAATAATAATATTTCCATTTTCAGTCTACATAAAAAGTTCACAAAAGATTCCATCTGACCGCTCCGTTGTAATAACGAATTTCAGGAGCTCGCTGTTCACAATGTCGTCTGAAATGGATTCTTCAAATTTGATTTCAAGATACGACTGAAGTCTTAGGATTTGAATTAAAATGGAATAGTGATATTTTGTGTAGCTTTATTGAAAAAGGGTTATTATACTACAAAAGACAACCTTATAGATAAAAATGCCTGAGTCTAAGCTCTCTGCTCGATGCGGGATCAGATAACTTTATTGTAACAGATATTTTATTGTAATACCTAGTTAATACTTAGTTTGTACTGACTGACAATTTTTCTTTCTTAATTTTTTAAATGGCAGTTCATATTCTTTTATGTTTGTTTTTTTCCATTGTTTTCTATTCTTTAGATAAGACATTCAGTGGGTTTATTTGTATCAAAATGACACATTGTACTTTACTAACGCCTGTTGTAAAGTAAAGTTTAAAAGGGTAACTGCTGAGTTTCTCGCCGGGTCTTCTCAGCAAGAAACAACTCCGACGCGGTGGTAGAGTCGCATTATGTCTGTATACGATGTATTTATAAATCTATATTATTATAGTAATTATGTCTATTATTTAGTATATCTTGCTTGAAATTTGAAGATTTTAAAGTACTTACTGTGAAAGTCTATTTGAATAAAGTTATTTGAGTTTGAGTTTGAGTTTTGTTGCAAGATATTAATACTTACTCGTAGTTGCAAAGTGCAGCAGTTTTACGATGAAAATTAAGCTGTTGTTTCAAAATAGTTTGTATTCGATTTGATCCTGATATTTGAATGTAGAATGCATTTTAATAGCCTCATCGTTTTAGTTTAGAATAAAACATTCGTTTTATGTTTAAGTGACATGGGGTTATTTCTAGTCAAATTAGTCTTTATAGGAAACTATCGTTCGCCGGGAGCACTACAATTAGTCAATAGTTATATGATGATAGGGATCAAGTTGAGGTATAAGTAAGTTTCGTGCACTCACTTAGCGACTTTTAAGCGTAAATTGGATTTTAAATATATATTTCAAAATAACTAAGCTTTTTTCCAAAAACTGTTTTTTTTTGGCTGGAAAAAAACTTTTTTTTATTTTTATTTATAACAATTTACAGCACTTAAACAATCTTTACACTAGTTATAACAATTTATTCATTTATTTATTCATTCATCAAAAACTTATTCTATTAAATTACAGGTTTTGTGCCTAATACAATAGAACAGCATCAACAGCAACCAAACAAAAAAAAAACAACAAACGTCACTAGGAAAAGCATAGTAAAAAGGTCTATAGACCTAAGCTTTACATAGATGTGAGATAGAACGTTTATTCATTGAATATCTTCATCATGCTAAGACCTAATTCATCAATTGCATCATGTAGATCAATGTAGATGCTATTCCTGTCAGTTACACATTTCAACTTTTTCATTCGAGCTTACTTCAAGCTAACTATTTTGTCCCAGGCTTTTGAAGCGGATCCACCTGAGTCTGTCAAAGTTCTTATTTTACTAACCGCATGAATTCACAAATCCAGGTGGTATTTTCACCTACCTTTTTAATAAAAGTGAAGACAAAATTTCTCAAGACAAGCTGATCTTCCAAAGATATACGACGGCGCGCATAGCAGCGTTAAAATTTATGCGAAACGGTAGGAAGGCCTGGGAGATATTTACGGCACGGCTGTGTTCCATGTATGGGACGGGTGGGATATTTTATTTATACGAGTAGGCACCTAAGATAGTACTCTTTTAGTACAGAAAACAAAACTAGGACCTTGATCCCGAAAACTAAGATTGTTTTTCTTGCTGTAATTGCCTGTTGGCGCAATGGCAGCGATCCTGCCTTTAGCGCCGGATGTTGTGGGTTCGATCCCCACCCACAACAAACATTTATGTGACGAACATCTGTGTTTGTTGTGTGTCTGGGTATTATTATATATTCAGAAATATTTAAGTATGTTTAAATGAGTCTTTGGCGCCCATAGTAAAAGTTCGGCTTAGTTTGGGGTCAGTTGATCTTGGTGTAAATTGTCCTAGATATTTATTTATTTAAAAGTATGATTCCTAGCCAACTGCGATAGCCACAGTTCAAGCTAATGTTGACTGAATTGAGTATTTTACTCAAAATGATGAACCTACTGATAGCTGACATTTTATAACTGAGTTAATAACTTGGTAGTTTCATTGTATCTACCAATTAGAAAAAAAATCCAACAAGAATAACGTCTAGAGATTATGTAAAAAGTGTACATCAGAAAAAAACATTTCCTGTTGGAAACACAGCTAGAAATATAACTTTTGAACTTTCAATTTACATTCTTTGACTTTGCAGTGGCACTGTTATTCAGTACTTGTACCAATGAAAACAATGTCGCTAACAGAATCCAATAAAAATGTTTCGTTCACTCAACAAACATTTCTTATACGAAAATAATAGAAAGTAAAGTAAAGCATTACGCAAAAAAACATTTCCAGCTGAAATAATTGGCACGGTTGGAAGTTTTACAATATTTTGTAACCATTTGTACCGGTGTATTATCAACAGAGTCGAAGTTATATGGATATATTAATTTTAAGCTGAACAAGAAGTTATGAATCAGTCAAAAGTTGGACGTGGCCCCGCAACGCGGGTAACGAACAAAACGAAAAGTGACCGTAACTTTGACATTTGTATTTTTCACATTTTCGGTCGTAGAATAGATTCAATTACGAATGACTTCCTACGAGTTCAACATTTACAATGTTTGTTTCAAAACAGTGAATCTGAAATGTGAATACATATTATTAGTTGTGTAGTAGAAATATTGTTTACTGTAGTAACTATTTAAAAACGCGTCTGTAATCACCTTATTTTAACAAAACCCTTGTTGATTATTTTGAATTAATTTAAACATAGCTTCATGCTTCACCCAAAAACCTTTGAATAAACAAAAATAGGGTTAACATTTAATTTTCCTTAATCCTAAAATTACGTAATCTCGCAAAAAATACCCCAAAAGGGCAACAAAAGCTTTATTATTTCCAGTTTTGTGTTCCCTTAATCGGGGAAAATCACCCCAAAATATGCGCACGCCTTTGTGTGCGCGTGCGTCACTTTTATACGAATTATCGGAAATTATCCGATAATAAGATGTTTGGTTTGATGCCGGATGAATAGATGTCAATCAAAAGTGTACGTGCTAATAGTAGTAGTAATATTGCTTTTGATAGAAAAGTTGAAAAAAGAACATCTGCCAGTAATTGCATTTTGATTTATTAGTAACATTACAAAAGCAATGACAGAATAATAGTTATATCATTTTAAGTTTGTTTTTAAACAAAGTTTTGGCTATTTAGAACCTTTAATTTGTTAGAGAAGCACATGGTTAGACATCTCAGTCATTTTAACAGTATAGTTTACCACGAGAACATTTTACCGAATAATAACCGCCGGAACTTGCTTTTACTGCTTTTAGTGAAAAGTATCGGTCAAGAGTATTTTGCGACATCGTTAGGGCTCTTTTTCACTATGTTTATGATTAAAATGTACTATGAGATGTTATGCCGGAGTTTTCCTAATGAGTTAAAGTCAAGATAAGAAACTTAACATAAGATTTTATTACTCAGACAAAATTTGCCGTAAATAATTAATAAAAGTCTACAATTTAGGCGGTCAAATCGCTAGAAGCGACTTCTTTATCAAGAGGGGTTTGAAAAGGTTTTTAATGGGTCGCTAACACGCGACTAATGAACCTTAAATGTTGCGCGTCCACAAGCTGCGGTAAGCGCTTTCTATAAGGTGGTTTGCGTGCTAGTCAGCCACCGACTTATTTAAAAAAAAGCAGTTTCTAAGTTACTACATATTTCTCCCAGTACACTACAGTAGCAAGAACAAGGCAGTAGACACTCCAGTGTTGTGTGTCAACTCACTCAACAAACGAAAAATTCAAGTGTTTCTGATGCTAAAAAGAACATGCTACGTATTTGCTGATTAAAATAATCGTCCTTTTTTGGTTTCCTAAAATCGTATTTTATTGTTTAAAAATCAATCAAACGCTTTGGTTTGCATTTCTACTGTTCACAAGTACTTATTGCTTGTTTTAAACGGTCTTCTGGTCTTTTTTGTTCACTTATTTCTTATTTAGTAATTAGCATTAATTTGCTTAATTTGAATAACAGATACATAATTGACTTTTTATTTCGTGCCTATACCTATATCTATTCTTTTAATAAGTAATTAGCAGGAGATCCTGGGATTCTCCCTTACTATTAATGGAATTGTAGAATATAAGTATAAAAATTTGGTAGTAATAATTTTCCAGGAATGATAAAATTTTCCATACAAGTGAAAAATATCATTATCATTTATCGGAATTCAACACAAAGCGTCCTATATTTATGATGTTTTTGGGAATAATTAATGTTTCTTTAGAAAATGTCGGCTGTCTGGAATGACCACGATTACCGAGAGCTCCCACGGGATATACAATAACCGTTACAACCAGCTGTGTAGGTATTTTTTCGTAAAATCTTTGATTTGAGTTAAGAATAGTGATTAGCCTATATACTGTCCCACTCCTGGGCAAAGGCCTCCATTATTGTGATCAAGTCATGGCTACAATTGATGGGTATTGATGGGATTGATTTTGATAGTATTATCAAAAGGGCACATGATAACGGTATCATCTTAATCTTAACCAGTATTTTATAGAGGTAAGCGTTTGTGAGGTTGTGAGTTTGTATGTTTGGGACAGGTAATCTCCGAAACTACCAAACCGATTTCAAAAATTATTTCACTGTTGAAAAGCTACATTATACCTAATTGCTATAAGCATATATTTGTTTTGAAATATTTATCATCTGTTTTCAGCCAGACCAACTAACACTTATTAAACAATCCGGGAAAAAAGCGCTAATCTTTTCGTGCGTGCGCTGGCCCCACTATTGATTACACATGCATACAATGTACTACAAAAAATAGGGTTTTAGTAGATCCATCAAAAAATCTGCGACACAATACATCTTTCTTTTATAAATAAGTAGCTATAAAGTATGTTATGGGTAAAAAATAATGTAAATTAAAAGGTAGATTTTAAGAATTATTACTACACAAGCATATCAATACATTATGATTAAATATTATTTCATCATCAAGAGAATTTTACGGAGATAAATTTTGTCCTTTACAACACATTAATTGGATTATTGGATTCTGATATATCGTGAAATCAAAAAATACGCACACAAAATTATTAAATACTAGCTTTCCGCCAGCGGCTTCGTGAACGTGAACTTCATTTTTCTTTCCCGCTTTTCTGTTGAAATTTTTCCTGAATTTTCTTTGCTATAAACCTCACGGAGCCCGAGACCTTTCCAACGAATGCAAAACCGTGGAAATCGGTTCGTGCGTTCTGGAGTTATAGCGTCAGGAAGGAAAACCCGACTTATTTTTATATTATAATAGATAAAAGCGAAAGGTCACATCACGAAATTTCAGAAACTACAAGTGTTTAAAAGTTTGCATAGGCGTTTTTTTAGGCCGTAACTAGGTGCTCACAGACGGGTATTTGCGAAATTCGATCTTTAAGAGGTTGTTTTTGGGACTCAGAATAAAACTTCGTTACTTCAAGTGCTAGGAGTCCAAAATTTTGCATAGGGGATCTTTTTAGGACGTAGATGCTTACTTAAACAGGATTTTGTGAATAACAAGTCTCGTAAGTCAGAAAAAAATCCTATGTCATAAAAATGAAGTTCACGCAGGCGAAGCCGCTGGCGGATAGCTAGTAATAATTATAGCTAAACCTAAATGTATGCACATATTTTCGCCATATAATAAATGTATAACTAGGCAACCTAAAGTTATAGGTCACGAGTATTGTTGCTTACATATGGGCCAGTCCCACTGTGACTGTGGGGAGGTTGAAGTGGTGGCGGACTACAGGTATTCAGGGCTAACCGTGGATACAAGATTTTCCTGGACTAAACATGTGAAAAGCTCCAGTTGCTAAGTTCCACCACTTGAAATTTTGCACAGACAGGGCGACGCTTTACACCATATACTACGCTCTCGCAGACTCAGTGCTTTCTTATGAGCTGGGAACATATGGACGCACTTTTAAAACTTAACTTAGTAGAATAAAGCATCTCCAAATTAGATTTATGAAAACCCTCGTAAATGAAAAATAAAAAACAGAGGAGAGATTATAATAATTTATTTGTTAAATGTAAAATGTTGCCAGTTCATGAGAAGGTGTTGTTTCAGTAGGGTTTGGAACATTATGATTGTGATAAATTTAAGGTACTGGTGACTCGTTCACGAAATTCATACCTAAAACAATAACTACTACGGTGAACGTACCAACAGTTACTTTGTACCTAAAGTATTTAATAGTTTACCACACGAAATAACGGAGTGTGATAGACATAGTAAACCGACATTTAAGAGGAAGATTAGTGAGTATTTTTTGAATCAGTTGAAGGTCAAATAATAGATAAGATTGAATAGATGCCTACCTCTGAGACTATAACAATGTTTTTGTTTACGCATGTTCTTGTAATATTAAAGATGTAAGTAAGTAATATTTATACTTTATTGGTAAGTAAGTTTTGATTAAACAGTTTATAACAAATTGGGAGCCAGCTTCTGCCAACGAGCTATTGTATAGTTTGGCAGATTCTGTAAAGTGAAAAACTGTAAAATTAAAAAGCAAATAAACATTTTTTTTTTTATTATTTATTTATCATCACGCTTGCCAAATGCAGGTTGGTGATGAGAAACCCGGGCTATGTTGCGAAAAATCCGAAAACACACTTTGCCTGACCTGGGAATTGAACCCGGGACCTCCGGGTTTCGAACCGAGCTCTGGAACGGCGCCACTCGGCGACGGACGCGATTTAAGTATTGTTGATAAATGGATAGGAGTATTGGTTATGGTTTTCCTTGAACCACGTATATTATCAACTCAAAGCTTATCTCCTCACACTGTAATTTTTAAATGTCTCTAGTGCGTGGATAAACCAACCCTGAATAAGTCTTTTTTACCGTTTTTTTTATAATTTTGTGTATGTTTACAGTTATTTACCACGTTTATAAGTATTATATGTAATTGCATTCATGAATGCATAAAATAACTTCATGTATGTTTATAATTATCTCACTATCTCACACTACCTTACCTATTTCTCTTTTTAATCTTGTTATTTCCTCTACCTGCAGGTTGTCTGGAAGAGATCGCTTCCTAGCGATAAGACCGCCTACATTGTACAATCTAAGATTATGTAATGCTTAAATTAAGTATGATTTGTTGTACAGTAAAGTATATTTATCTTTATCTTATTATTTAAAATCTATATAATATCGAAAAGAAAATAGTGTTCCTAGTAAATCTAATAAATAAATTAGTTACACCACTTTTAACTCAAAAACGGGTGGACCGTTTTTATGATTTTACTGTTTTTGGATTTGTCTACATTGTGAATAGGATAATAAGCATTAAAAACATTTGGAAATTGACGAAAAAAAAAATGGGAGCAAAAACATCTGTCCATACTAAATGTTCACAGCTGTCAAGCAGCCGCTAGTTAATAATAAAAAAGATAATGAGAAATACAAACTAATTGCATATAGTCAGATGCAATTGGCCAAGACTGGATGAGAATCCATCAAAGACCAAGAAAACACATCCTTAGTACAACCACAATCATTGCGTTTTTTTTCTTTCTCCTAATAACGAATATTAGTGACCTTTTGAGCTAAGCCATTAAATGGTCCACCTTTCATATTTTTTCTGGCCCAATGATGACTACCCGATGATGTTTCCCTCCTATCCTCGTATAATGACTATTTAAATATGGAATAAACTAAAATAGTGGACTAAATCGTTACTTGAATGCCAGTCCATAACCTCGACCTGATTTTTTTTAATTAGCTAAGTATCTTAATCCATTCAATCCAAAAAAACATAATCAGCAGTTCCAAGTTACTAACTTAATTTCCACCAGCTTGGCCAAGCCAAGCTGCATACATACTTAAAATTAAAACTGACTTGTTTTACATGAAGTGAAAATTCCACGGACATACAAAACTGTGCTTCTACGAGTATTATATACGTGTTTTCATATTTCCGGCTATGCTATGAAATCATAATCAGAGGAAACGGCACCTCCTCAGTTAACATTCATCTTATCAAAAGATATACTGGCAGGCATTCTTTTAAAACGCTTTAGCGGTCGAGCATGAAATTGTAAAACCGCGTTTACATTTTCCCTAAAGTTTTTCAAGAAAGCAAAATGTTTAACTGGCTACCCCGAGCTAAGAGATGGACATCATTTGTTAACCCTCCTCTTCTCTGAAAACACTCCGTTTGTTCCTGGACACATCGGAGTAATGGAACATATTTATCACTTGCTATTTTCAGCGAAACATGGATTTGATGATTTCGTGTGAACTGGTTTGGTTTTATTTACTCTAAAATCTTCTTCAAATTTATCTCGAGTGTTTGAGGTTTAATTTGGGTTCTACGATATTCTAGGACGTGAAAAAATGATGTGTAAGTTATCGAAATAAATAGTTTAATAGCTCAATCAGAAACAATTGTAAAAGGATTCTGCTTTCACTTCATTTTGCTATTAAATAATTGACAGCCATCGTATTAACAGAATGAAATTGTTAATTGTAAAAACAATATTGGCAAGTAAATTCACAAATAAAGTAATTATTTCAGTAGGTAATCCTTTTTGAATTGTAATCATTCCAGACAGAAGCAATTTGTATTTTTTACCACGTCGGTTAAAATCAAACGCGACTCAATTCAAAACTGCCGAGCCGAAAGCAAACAAACTTAACCCGGCGGCGACCGGCGATTTTTAACCGGGCCTTTTGAAAGAAAATGTGCAAAAAGTCCCCCACGAGAGATTCATATCACGTTCGCGTATAAGGGTTGGCAAAAAGCGCAATCCTTTACGTGTACGGGTGGTTTACATCTGCAGATACGTAGGAGGTAAAAAAGAAAAATTATCGTTATAGTTACTGGTACTTTTTTTACGTGTTGCTACAAAATACTATGAACTAGAGACTTAAAAAAGCCCCATCAACATATAAGTAAGACCATAGTAAATAATCAGAACAGAGGCAAAAGTTTACCAATGCACTATGACAGGTACATTGCAACGCGTATGTTACATATTAAGTACGTGAGCACCATGCTTGAGCACTGGCCGAGCCGATAGATATAAACCGGTTTCTCTATGTACAACGAGCCCGACAGTGCTGTCTTACCTGTCACAGCGCAGCAGACTTCTTATTTGAGTATCAGCTGACAATGACTGACTGATTAATATAATCCTGTAAAATTAATACAAAACGGTAGTGATTATTGTGTATAGTTAATTTAAAAGCTAAATATTTGAAAATTTTAAGATATATTATGCTCGTTCAAAGTGTTAGCTGCAATTTTTCATACCTGTCTGACTGTACGTGTGGATCGTCCTAATCCGTGAGTTGGTCAACAATAGCTACGCTCGGATTGCTTAATACACACACATGCTGAACGCGGCTCTTCTCAAAAACGACAATTCATCGATTGGAATCGAGCATTTCATCACTACCCCCTTGAATGTTTTTCATTCCTGTTGTAAGCCAATTTATTTCTTTTGAATAAAATGTGTTCATAATTTTTGTTTATTGTTTATTTGAAGACTACATCATTTTAACTAATACTCAACGGGTTCATAGACTATGAATTTTACGAAAGCAAATACGACGAAACAAAACCAGTGAAGATAAAATGCAAGTTCAACTCACCTGATAAATCACCAATTCCTGACTTCTCAACAAATCACTTGCAGTGAAGTTTAAGAGAAAAAACACACCAGCACAAATCACAAATCAAAAAATTGTTCACACAGTCACATTATTAATAGTTCAAAAGCACGATTTGCTTCCGTACATACTCGCATCGGACGGCGATGACGTTGAAACTGACCAATACCAGTACAAGTACAAGTACAGTACTTTCACTGCACAAATATTATTAAAAGGCACCCCACAAATATTATTAAAAGGCACCCCACAAAAAAAACACGATCTAAAAAGCTAACAACCTAATTAACAGATTCAACTATGTACGAGTAGTTGAGTTAATTAAGTTGAACTGCTCTCAAACACTGATCAGCAAAGGTGCAAAAATTATCTCTGTAATGTTCACTTTTGGTCACTTTGCGTGCTGGAAAATGTGTGTTGGTAATTATACTGATTACAAAACCAGGCTTTGTTCGAAAAACCTAAAACGCACATTGCCTGACCTGGTAATTAAGCTCGGGACCTTTTACATTTCACTCCAATCGCTCTTCTCAACACCACCAATAAATAAATAAAATAAATATCTGGGACAATTCACACCAAGATCATCTGACCCCAAACTAAGCAGAGCTTGTAATATGGGCGTCAGAGACTGATAAACATACTTAAATATTTCTAAATACATACTTAAATAGATAATAACACCCAGAAATAAAACAAACATAAATGTTCGTCACACAAATATTTGTCATGAGTGGGAATGGAACCTACGACCTCCGGCGCTAAAGGCAGGATCGCTGCCATTGCGCCAATGAGTTAGACTGGTAATTATTTTTTTTGACGACACGGTTGGCGTAGTGCGATGTAGCACGGTTTCTCGCCTCGATTCCCGGTCGGGTCAATTCAGGAAACGATCTTTTCTGAATTGACTCGGATCTGGGTGTGCTGGGAGACGCCCCTAGCTTATTTCCTTGTGTGGTACCTCGTAACACAGGGATATTAATCCCCACTTCGAGACCATTACAAGAGGTGTGTTGTCTGGCGCATATATAAAGGGTGTCCCAAAAAGAAGTGTCAAGCGGAAGCCCACAGGTAGAGCACCCCTTGGGGTACCCGAATCACCCCCATGTATGTTCCGCGATTGTTCATAGTTTTCGAGTTATGATTTTTTTTCTGAATTTCTGAGAATTTTGGACCTAAAAGTTTAAATTTTTTATGTTTTAAAAAGTAGAAGATTTTTCAAATTTTTTCTTTGCCCAACTGAATCATCCTTGATTGTACTTTGATGCATAAGATAATCAGTTACATAACTTTGACCAAAATGATGAAAATGTTGGTATAAAACCAAAAATGTACGGTTGATGAATAAAGACTTAAATTTTCAACTTTAAATTAAAAATCTAAGCAGGTGACTGTATGGTTTCTAAGTAAAGCTCAAAAATACTCCAGAATCTCAGCTTTTTTAATCAAAACAAAAAAGAAGTACTTAATGGGTTACTTTGGCTAAAATCAGCCTTCAAAGGCAGCGAGGTGGAAAATTCTTGAAATTAACCATCAGATTAATAACTGTTTTTTGGCCATTTTATCATTCCTGAAGTTCATGAATTTGTTATCTAACCAAAAATTACTGCAGGAAGGCTAAAGAAATGATAGAAAGAATAAACATTTGAAAGTTTAATTAATAGAACAAAAAGAAATAGTTATTAATTATTTATTTACAAGAAATGTTCAAAATGTCTACCTTCGTTCTAGATACAAATTCTACATCGTCTAAAAAAGTTGTCTTTTAGTTTTATACAGGCAATTCTGTTGTTTTTTATCGTCTCTTCTGCTTGCCTCAATTTTATTCGTAATTCGGCTACGTTGCTGATGTCCTTGGCGTAAACCAATTCCTTGTGATATCCCCAGACGAAGAAATCAATTGGGTTCAAGTCGGGGGACCGTGGCGGCCACGCAATGGGCTCTCCACGGCCGATCCATCTGTCTGGAAATCTTTCAGACAAATATTGTCTGACGATTCTCGCAAAATGGCATAGGGCGCCGTCGTTTTGAAAAATCATATTCCTATAAAGCGTTAACACGTCAACATCTCCTAATAAGTCGGTGAGATTATGTTGTAGAAAATGCAAATAGGCCTCGCCGTTTAGTCGGTCAGGTAGTACGAACGGACCAATCAGCTGTCCGTTTAAGATGCCTGACCATAGATTGACACTGAATTGTTTTTGGAAATTAGATTCCCGGGTCAAGTGTGGATTTTCAATGTTCTAAGAATGATAGTTGTGTATGTTGTAAATTCCACATCTCTTAAAATGTGACTCATCGATCCATAAAATATAAAAAAAAAAAAACGTTTTCAGCTTGACGCCGCAACATTTCCTGACAAAACGCTACTCTTCTCGGATAGTCTGCGGGCTTAAGCTGCTGAACTTTTTGAATAAGATATGGGTAAAAACCCTCTTGTTGGAGTATGCGATGTGCCAGTGATTTTGGAATTCTGGTTCGACGTTGTATTGTTCTCACACTTATTTCCTTAGCCTTCCTGCAGTAATTTTTGGTTAGATAACAAATTCATCAACTTCAGGAATGATAAAATGGCCAAAAAACAGTTATTAATGTGATCTGAAAGTACAATCAAGGATGATTCAGTTGGGCAAAGAAAAAATTTGAAAAGTCTTCTACTTTTAAAAAAATAAAAAATTTAAACTTTTAGGTACGAAATTCTCAGAAATTCAGAAAAAAAATCATAACTCGAAAACTATGAACAATCGCGGAACATACATGGGGGTGATTCGGGTACCCCAAGGGGCTCTTTCTGTGGGCTTCCGCTTGACACTTCTTTTTGGGACACCCTATATATATTTTTGCTTTTATTTGAGAATTTTGAATAAATAAATGAACATAAATTAATATTCGCCAGACAACACACCTCTTGTCATGGTCTCGAAGTAGGGATTAATATACCTGTGTTACGAGGTACCAGCCCAGGAATTCGGGGTTCTCCCAGCACACCCAGACCCAGGCCAATTTAGAAAAAAACCTTTCCTGAAATGGCCTGACCGGGGATCGAACCCGGGACACTGTGGAATTCAAGGCTTCACGCCTTGAATTCCACAGTGTCCCGCGTGCTACAGCGCACTACGCCAATCGTGTCTTCAAACGACAACAATGCTTAATTTCATACCTCATTAGTCGATGAACCTGATGCGGTAAATTGCATTGTTATTTATTTTGTTTCTACTTGTCGACTGACGCGTTAAATATGTTAAACATACATTAAACTAGAAAAAAACAATTTTCCGCCCTGGATTTCAAGCTGGAAGTTTTTGTAAATTAATCAATTTTGGCTCGTTAAATTATCACTTATTTCTGCTGTTGACTGTACCTATCTAAATAAGATTCTATCTTTGTATCTGTGTATTCGACATCTATCTTTTGTCAAGTAAAATGTCTAAAACTTAATACACCTGCAAAGCAATATCAACATTGATGAAATTTTGCCAAAAATGTTCCAAAATCATTAAACAACGCCGGAAATTCTTAGGCTTAACTCGCAAATCTGTGCCAAAGGGCAAGTTGCCATTGTGTCGCGATACAAAGTTGCAATTGCGAAGTAGAGCAAACATCCTCGGTTTGAGATAACCCCGCTATGATCGTTCATATTCTGTTGATATTTCTCACAGGCTCAGCTTTTGAAAGCGCGGATCAAGTTGTCGGGCCATAAAACTAACGAGAACGTTCCGCTACTGCAAAATCGTCTGTCGTATGAAATAATATTGTGTTCCATTTTTGTCGGTTCCTCATTTATTACCTGCCTTTTTTAACTATACATGTCCAGATAATATGAAAATGACCACACGTTGTTATTATTACTAATTTGATAGTTTGGATGGTTTATTATTATTATGTGTGAATACAGTATGTTTTTATCTACTTCAAAGGTTGTACACAAAACTGAACAGATGTTACAATTTATAAAATGTTAATTTAACTCACTAACTTACAGATAGACGCATTTAGCTTTTGGATGAAGTAAGCAGAGATTTAAAAGTAAGCTTCGCTTCGGAGATTTGTTTTATGGCGTCAGAAATTTTACGAGCACAGATAAAGATGGCAAGGCTCAAAGTACCAACATGAGATGTGTCGTTCAATGCTGGGGCTTTAGCCGTAAAGTGATACGAGCCTCACAATTATGAGGGTGTAATCTGATATATCCTTTTCATTTGATGATTTAGAGCTTTTGTTTGTAACTTTATCACCACGAATTTACTGTTAAGATGAAAAAGTAGACTTAAATAAGTATCCACATATAAAAGTAGTATAACAGCACCGATAAAAAAAAACCTTTTTGTTTTGAGCGTGAACCACTTTCTGACCCGAACTCTCCTATTTTTGACAATTTGTACCTAATTAATAATTAGGTAGATTAGCTATTATGCTCAAAATATTTTTATGTTTTATTATTATATTCAGTCATAAATCCCTCCTTCCTGCTTATATGACCTTGACTTTACTCAAACCATCATTCGTTAATAAAGTAAACTGTACTTTTCCATTGCCGCTCGTTTAGTGGCCGTCAATGCTTTATGATGCCCATATTTTAAACTTAACATTTCAATTGCGACCCCAAGTTTGGTTTTCAGCTATAATAACCATTGAATTATTAAAAGTATTTTATAACAACGTTAATACAGTAAAATATTACTTAGTAAACAGTGTTTATAGCCGTTTTAGAGCGGCGTTTAATAATACAAGTTTTAAATATAATCCTTCCTTTCAATAGGCCAATAACAATGAACAGAAACATAATGTTATAAAGATACTTACATATTTATTAAATAATGGAATGTAAGGCGAATAAGAGCTATTTGCAAAGTATAATAGGAGAGGTTTGACTCTTGATGAAATAAAAAAAAACAATTGAAATACATCCGGTTATGTGATGACAACTTTGCAGTCTAGTTTATTACCAGTGTTAACTAAAAACAGTAATAACATCGTTTGGATAAATGAAAAATAGAGCTAAGACTAATAAGTCAGTTATGGGAAAATAAGGGCCCTTTATCCATACAAACGTAGTCCCCTGTTTCCTCCCTGAATATTGCTAGCAGAGGAATATTATTTTCCAAAAAACCAATTGCCATTATTGGCATGGTTCTACGTTTTACGAATTAATTGTTAAAAGCGATATGAACCTTCAAAAGTCTGAAAAATTGGCCAGGTTTTCCGCTACATTCAAACATGCAGAAAATGAATTTTACTTGTTGAAAAAAGTTATTATATCGGTCAACTTTTCGTAATGAAATCAGGGAACAACGAAACGTTGATTTTGTGTACTTTTCATAGGTAATTTCGATCCGAGCAACAGTACCTACGTCTAACACGAGTAGGCACTTTAAAATTACATTATCGTTCGCGTAAAAAAATGTATTGAGATTTGACATTGTCATGTCATGTCATGTCAAATCCCAATACAATTTTTTACGCGAACGATAACGTAAATTCAAAGTGGCAACTCGTGGTAGACGTACAGTTGTCTCTATTGCACTCTGCGGGGGCTTGAGGTGAGTAATAGACAGCAATTTATTTTACAAATACCCATTTTTCATTTCTCTTGCCCCCCTTGAGTCCTCTTAAGTTGAGATATAAACAATCACAGAATTACAGGAGAGACAGCTACTCAAAATTCTGACGCTTCTACTTCTTTTTGACATGTAGATATGTTTTTTTTTAATATTGCCCGTCAAGATGACCTCACTCCAAAGCGGTCGTGAGGTCCAGATATGAGACTGACAAGCCTAGTCATTCAAACGAATCACTGGGCTGGCCATCCTCACCTTGAAGGCCTGCAGAAATGCCTTTTCACGCCCCGCTTGAAGAACCCGGGACTATACGAGGAAGGAAACACATGTGCTGGAAGGGCGTTTCACGTCTGGATGGTACGACAAAGGAACGAGTCACCGAACCTTTTAGTTCGGGCCAACAAATGCTGAATTGTGTGTGGCTGACGCCGTAGTCCAGCACGCGCGGTACGGGACTGGAAAGGTGAAGGTGGAATAAGCTGGAATAACTCGTTAACGTAATGAATCGTAATGTTTTTTTATAAGCATATTATATTTTTATGAGTTTATGAAAATTATTTGTCACTAATAATGGTGTCACTGCACTAACTGACTGGATAATATTTTCAGCTCACTAACCAATTAAGTTTCGTTTCAATGAAACGAATTTATTTCGCAAACATCCATTACACCTGTTAGTGCAAGCGGACATGTAAATTGGAAGTCTGTGATGTGGCTGACCGCTGCCGATCGTACCTGGCTTTACCACACACGATTCACAAATTTAAACCTACGGTCCAAACCGCTAAAGTTGATGTTTGTAACAAAATTCATATGCCAAATAGATTAAACGTGATTTGGGAATTTAAACTTTAAATTGTTAGAGAGAAAGCACAATTTGCTTAGTCATGAAAACTTAATTTAGTTAGTCACGCGTCAAAGGACCGCTTGAATTAATCCAATTGATTGGTTAATTTAATTGGTACATGCAGATGAGGGCTTTTGAGTTAAATTTGTCAGAAGGAACATAATTTGTTATTTTGTAAAGTTTCTATTAATAAGTATTTGCTTCAAGAGTTACATATATAATTTTACTAAATATAATACACAAGAGTTCTGCCTGGTTTTGAGCGCGTCTTAAGGCCACGAGGTCAGCGTCTTGCGGAGCGGGAGCGACGCGGGCGCGGGCGCGGCGTGTTTCATTCAATGAGACTGGGCTTGAAGGCAGCGGCGCGGGCGAGCTTCGAGCGTATTTTTCGCTGGATTCCTGTCCGTAGCCTTGGACTGCGGTAACCGCTTTCCACCATGCTGTCCACAACCTTTTTTGTCTCTGACGCAGTATTCAAATTGTTTGTTTTTGCTCAAGAGCAGCCGAGCTGATTTTTTCTCTATCTTAAAGTTTGACGACCGACTTGGTGTAATGGTTAAGAAGTTGGCTACTACACCAGAGGTCGCGGGTTCAATCCCCGCACAGTACAAACATTTGTGTGCATGAACATGTCTGTTTGTACTGGTCTGGGTGTCTCCTATGTATAATAAGTATGTATTTACAAAAGAAAATGTATTTAAGTATGTTTATCCGTTGTCTAGTATCCCATAACACAAGCTTTAATTAGTTTACTTTGGGGCTAGATGGCGCTGTGTGGAATAATGTCCAGGGGATATTTATTATTACCAGTCTCATTCGGAAAATTAGTATATTGTGGCTCAGGACTGTAGGGAAAAGAGATATTTGACCTGTAGCATAATATTAAAAAAAAAAAAAAAAAGTAGAAAATAGAGCATTTTAAAAAATGTAATAATATATAACTACTTTGCTTTTTACTGACCAGTCGTAACTTTTGATACCTACATACCGCCTGAAATAAATATTATTTGTTAATGGGACAAAAATAGAATTTCAGTGTTGAAAGTTTAATTCAGCTAGCTAGAAAAACCTGCGGGCAACCAAGCAAATCTCATTGCTGCAACACTAATTACAGAAAATGCTTTAATCATTGAAAGAAAAATAAAAAACTGGTCTGTACACGATAATGAACAGATCCCGTGGTATCTAATTAAGTCCCTCTTAACGCTGAAGAGACCACACAAAAGAATTCCTAATTCCCTGAACACCGGACCTCTATCCTCAGACCCGAACAAAATAAATTAATAAAAGCTTGAAATATGAATATTAAAATCTTTCTTTGAGCCTTGCAATGATTTAATCTGTTCTGGGCCCTAACCGTTATGCCTTTTGTAATTAAGTAGTACAAGTTTACGGCAGTGTCATTTGGTACTCATATGAGGTTAAAAAATTAATTAAATAGTTTAATAATTTCATTTGGTTCATAGTTAAGTCCTTAGGACTTCATTTGATAAGGCTGTCCAATATAATTATTAAAATTGTAACAAAAAAAAAAAACTATTCCAAAACAAAGCACTAAAAAGTAAAGAAATAATTGCGCATTCTTCTAAAACTTATACGATAATATAATGTAGGTACAATTATTGTTATTGTTGGAGTCGGTGTCAGCCAAGGAAACACTACAATATACCTAGCAATATACCTATTTCTTACATATCACGTTTGCGTATGTATGTAGGTAGTTACAAACCTACATTGGCTGACACCGACTCCAACAATAACAATATTTGAACCTACATTATATTATGGTATAAGTTTTAGAAGAATACGCAATTATTTTTTTACTTTTTAGTGCTTTGTTTTGGAATAGTTTTTTTTGAAGTTGGATTTTTTTTTGTTAAAATTTTTGTTTATTTCTTGATTTTCAGTGAATAGTTCTTATTTATTTTATACATCGAAAAAGTGTCGTCCAATTGCTCCTAAGAATTGAAGAGTTCCGTTACTTTGTCATGGATCCCATAATCAGAACCTAACACTCATCAAACTACCCTTGAAGTATATCCTTTCCAATAAAAAAAGAAGCATCGAAATCGGTTGGCGTGATAATGAGTTATTCGTCCATTTGTCGTCCATTTGTCGCGCATTTTGTCTATCTAGATTTAAGACTTATATGGTTTTCTCATGGGTGCCACTGTCAGAACTAGACCAAATTAAAATAGGACCATTCGGGAAGCACCAGCTTTCAAATAAAAAAAGAACGATCAAAATCGGTTCACCCAGTCGAAAGTTATGAGGTACCAAACATAAAAAAAAAACATACAGTCGAATTGAGAACCTCCTCCTTTTTTTGAAGTCGGTTGAAAAGAGTGGACTCACTCTGTTAATGTCCCACTCCTGGGCAAAGACCACCATAAGTCATCCATATAATAATAAGGATGACTTATGGTGGTCTTATAATTATTACAATCTTGATCTAAATCTACAGGAATATTTTTCATACCGTAAGCAAATTTGAACACATTAAAATATTTCAATTCATTAGTTTCTTTATTGAAAACGGACTATGCCAATTAATATTTCTTGCAGTAGGAACAACCACTGGTATATTTCCTTGTGTATTTTTCATAAATGTGTCTTTGGGTGTGTATTTGGGTAGTTTATGAATGAAATACCTGAACATTTGAATTGTTGGTAGCGCTACGGATGAAACAGCGAAAATAGTACATCAGTTGAAAGAGCCTGGAAGCCTGTTCGCGTTTTATTCATAATTGGTTGAAAAGCATTCATCAAATTACAAGCCATATAATTTCAAAATTTCATTCAACACGCTGAGCAACAAAAATCCGATACGTTGAATTTAATATCCACACAAAATATCCATGTATATTAAAATCCCACCCAAATATTCACAGCAGACACGTTTTGTAAATGTGAAAATGTTCCTAAAGTACTCATTCATTATTCATATCACAAACAGTATACCGGATGGTATCAAATTTTGATATACCATGAACTGTGAAATCCGTGCTGAAATTATTTTCAGTTACTGGCTGTTCATGTTTGAGAAATTAAGATATATGACCCCGTTCAAAACATCGAATGAATTGAGAATATGAATATGAAAAAGTTATTACTTAGCATGAATAGGAATCAACGCTCGCGCGGGTCGCACGCATGCGTGTTTGTATTGAAAAACAGTATGAGCAAACCGTCTCACGCGCCCGCGCCATACTGCGCGTCTCATCGTGTAATTTTTCGATACACGCAAGCGTGCGTGCGACTCGCGTAAATTTTGGCGTTGGCCCTGAAGGTAAGTTATAGCGAAAAGTTAATTTTTAATAACTACATATAATATGTAGTAGCTGTTGCATCTCTGTCTGAAGTAAGTTTATAAAACTTCTCCCTGGAATTTAAGTGTATGTAAATCAAAATTCCAATCCTTCATTTTTCTTTACCAGATAGAAAAAACCTGCTTTTAAAAACTATTTTTTAATCATAATAATGCCATAAAACATAAATTAAGCTTTAGTGGTGGAATTTCGAAGAAGCTTCTAGCCCTTGTTTTACCGCCTTCAAACATGATGGTAGCCTATTTTACTTCGAAAGGTCCATCCAGTTTTTAAAAAAATATCAAAATGTATGTAGATGTTAGACGTGTAAGTAATGAAAGGGGTTACTTTCGCATTTATTATACTACTAGCAAAAGCCGGCAAAAACGCCTATATTTTTCGCAAAATTAGTCTTGAAAATGGCCAAAATTATTAAAAATATATATATATTTATTAATTATAAACAATAATTCGTAACAAACAAAATCGGTTCCACTGAGAAGCAATCTTCACACGATAACCACCCTTTGCGCTTCAGCTCAAAATATCCCAGTCATATTATTAATAATGGACCACGCGTTTCGTAAGTGGAATACAATGATCACGAATCATTCAGACCGTTTGATGCAAGTTGTAGAGGGCACTGCTGCTATGACTGGCCTGTTGGCGCAATGGCAGCGATCCTGCCTTTAGCGCCGGAGGTCGTGGGTTCGATCCCCACCCATGACAAATATTTGTGTGACGAACGTTTGTATATGTTGTGTGTCTGTGTGTTATTATCAATTTAAGTATGCATTTAGAAATATTTAAGTATGTTTATCAGTCTCTGACGTCCATATTACAACCTCTGCTTAGTTTGGGGTCAGATGATCTTGGTATGAATTGTCCCAGATATTTATTTATTATTATTTATTATTTATTTATGTGTTTCTTTAGAGGTGAACCTTTCTTTATACTTAAGACATCTTAATTCCTGTGCGGTTTTAAGTGAATTGTAGCTAATCAATAAGGTTCTTTGATTTAAAATCTGGCGTGCAAAAGTTTGTGTACAACCTGCGCCTAAATTAACATAGTTCATTATGGCGCAGGTTCGTATCAAATCTTGATTATATTGAAAAAATCAAAATCATATTATTTAAGTTTGAAAAAAGGCAGATTGATTGCACAACATTGATAAAATAAAATAAAATCCCAGCACACCCAATTTGGAAAAGATCGTTTCCTGGATTGAGCCGACCGGGAGTCGAACCCGGCATACTACGCAACCGTGCTTCACTGCACTACGCCAATCGTGTCGTCGACAAATAAAGCATCAAGTTAGTAACATGTATATTACGCGTATTTAAAAAAATTTAGATTCACAACGAGACTTTCTAACCCTATCAAAATCCTCCAGTCATATTATTAATTATGAACCACGAGTTTCGTAAGTGGGGCACAATGCCATCATTCAGACCGTTTGATGCAAGTTGTAGAGGGCACTACTGCGCTGTCAGGCACAGGTTCTGTCTATGACGGGGGCGGGGCGCGGCGTGTGGCGGGCAGAGAGTAAGCACTTTATACAGAGAGTGTTTGAGTTTCAGTGTAGAAAACGTGACTGTGACTCACGTTTTCTAGGATGGTAGTAAAGTAATGAGCCCATTCACAGTCCCACTGCTGGGCTAAGACTGCTATATTACCAACATGTATTATTCAGCAGGCGTGTTTGTAGCAATCTACAAACACACCTGCTAAATAATACAGGTTGGTTTTTTTTTGATATTTGATGACCAAACCCGGACTAGATTTCGAATAAGTAAAAAAATAATACTGTTGTAAACGCGCACATTGATTGAACCCCAGAAATATTAATGTAGACAATGACTTGGTCTTTAATGATTCTTTAGATTCAGTGTTTTCTAATCTGTATTACATTTTCTAATCTGTATTATACTTTACATTTCTTTAAAAACGAATGGTGTTTTTAGTAATTGTAAGTAGGATTAAATTTTAAAAAAAATACAAAAAAGTAATGGTGCTATTTTTGAAACGTTATTAATCAAATCAGTCTTTGATTCGCACGGCATTAAAATTAAAAGGTACTAATTTAGCAGCTATTGGCGATAAAGAATTTCCATGATATGTTCGGCATCATCAATTTTGATTTCGCAACGAGTCCGCTCATGCCAGTCATAGCTTTAGCGCCATCACCGCTGACTTATAGCGATACATTTTTGCCAATCTATGTTTTGGTCCGTGCGAGCTGACGACCAAGTCGAAGGCGCAGATTGTCTTATACCTCGTATTTACTTTGAAAAAAAGCTCTCGCAGCTTCTTGCAGAGTATACGCTTTAACAAGAAATGAAAGTACCAAAATAGAGAAAATTATTAACGTACCTAGTCTTTCAAATAGTTTTTTTGTATGTCCATGGTACAAGAGCGTCGCCAGAATTTCTCAACAAAAACACTAGGTCTCTCCCAGCGGTGAGACAGTGTCAGGCTAATTACTTTTTTTTACAATTTTTTTTTCATACGAGTATTAAACATCCAAATCAAAATGAAATGAACTTAGATTTTAAGTGCACAGTGAATGAACAGTGCAAACCTTTTCCCGTGTTAGTAAAATAATGTTTTTCAGAATGACATCTCTGTATTATTACGATCATTGATCAATCCTCGGTGAATAATGATATATCAAATTATGAATAATGGCAATTTTTCTGTTCGCTCGTGCAGCTTTGGAGTTCGTTATTGAATCAATTTGAATAAACTCACTGTGAGAAATTGTTTATGGCTTATTTATAGTGTTTCTTTAGAGGTGAATCTTTCTTTAAACTTAAGAAATCTCAATGCCTATTTTAAGTGAATTTTAGCTAATCAATAAGGTTCTTTGAATTAAAATCTGGCGTGCAAAAAAAACAATTGGTTTGTGTACAACAATGACATCATCATCATCATCATCATTTCAGCCGAACGACGCCCACTGCTGGGCATAGGCCTCCCCCAAGGATCTCCACAACGATCGGTCCTGCGCTGTCCGCATCCAGCGGCTTCCCGCGACCTTGACCAGATCGTCGGTCCACCTTGTAGAGGGCCTGCCCACGGAACGTCGTCCGGTACGCGGTCGCCATTCGAGAACCTTTCCGCCCCAACGGCCATCGGTTCTCCGCGCTATGTGTCCCGCCCACTGCCACTTCAGCGATGCAATCCTTCGAGCGATGTCGGTTGTTTTTGTTCTCCTGCGGATCTCATCATTTCTGATTCGATCGAGCAGGGAAATACCAAGCATCGCTCTCTCCATTGCTCGCTGGGTGATCTTGAGCCTTCTTATGAGACCCATAGTAAGGGACCACGTCTCACTCCCATAGGTCATTACTGGCAACACACACTGGTCAAAGACTTTTGTCTTGAGACACTGAGGTATTTCGGACGCAAATATATGCAGGAGCTTCCCGAACGCTGCCCATCCGAGCTGGATTCGACGAGAGATCTCTTTCTCGAAGTTGGACTTACCTAGCTGGACTGTCTGTCCCAGGTAAACATAGTGGTCAACAACTTCGAGTGTAATGTTCCCAACTTTAACTGGAGCGGGTGCAATATGGGCATTCAACATGATTTTTGTTTTGTCCATGTTCATCTTAAGACCCACTCTTTGAGAAGCATTACCGAGATCTTCGAGCATTATGTTCAGGTCTTCCAAGGTCTCAGCCATAAGAACTACATCATCGGCAAATCGCAGGTGTGTTAGGTACTCGCCATTGATGTTGATGCCGCGTCCTTTCCAGTCCAGAAGCTTGAAATTATCCTCCAACGCAGCCGTGAACAGTTTCGGAGAAATAACGTCTCCTTGTCTCACGCCTCGCTGTAGTTGGATCGGATTAGAGCTCTGGTTCTGTAATCGGACCGACATGGTGGCGTTCTGGTATAAGTACCTTAGCACCTCAATGTACCTGTAGTCTATTTGGCACCTTTGGAGAGACTGCAGTACTGCCCAGGTCTCAATCGAATCAAAGGCTTTCTCGTAGTCTACGAACGCTAAGCAAAGTGGCAAGTTATACTCTTTGGTCTTCTGTATAACTTGCCGCAGCGTATGAATGTGGTCTACGGTACTATAGCCTTTTCGGAACCCTGCTTGTTCGGGAGGTTGGAAGTCGTCGAACCTGCGAGCGAGACGACAACAATGACATAGTTATCAAATCTCGAATTTATTCAAAAATCAAAATCATTTTTATAATTGAAAAAAAGAAAGTTTGATTGTAATACAACATTGATTAAATAAAATGAAATCCCGGCACACCCAGACCAGGACCAATTCAGAAAAAATCGTTTCCTAAATTGAGCCGACCGGGAATCGAACCCGGCATACTACGCAACCGTGCGTCAGTACATTACGCCAATCGTGTAAAGCATCAATTTAGTAAAATGTATATTACGAGTATTTAACAAAATGTAGAGCAGATCGTCCACAATCGAGATTTTCTAACACTTGCAAAAATTTACCTGTCGCTCTAACAAAATCTAACACAAAAAAAACTATAAAAGGGCGTCATAAATTACCCAAGCCGATTTACCGCAAAACATTACTAAAGATTCTTAATGTAGGAATCTGAAAAGAACACATGAATGAACAGCATAATGGACGAAAGCATGAATGAAATGAATAGTCCAGACACTCTGGCGTCGTTTATTTTGTCATTCGAAGGTATTTTTTTCCGACTGTCCGTATTTTTTGCTAGCATCTTGATTGTATGATTGTTGAACGTTATTTATCGGTGGGCAGCGAAAGTCATTGATAAATTTTCTTATTTTGTATTTGCTTGTCAGAATTACATTTTAACATAAATTCTGCGACTGATTTGAAGGAAAAACATTTTCCTTTCTAATTCTGACGAAGGTCTATTTTGAAACAGATATTCATGAGTGAGCGGCGTCATTTTAGTCGTTTTCTAAGAAATGAACATGTTTTGAAGTTATCAATAATTTTTGTACAAATAGGAAAATTGGTAAAGAATCACTGCTGATATTGTTTATTTATATTATTTTCACTATTACTTTTTTGTTAGGTTGGATAATTATTTATTCTTCTTTAATAGATGACTGGCTGTCCATCAGCGGCTTTATCCACGTAGACTGTCTTTCCCGTCAAAATATATCCTAAATTAATAATAATAAAATAGCTTATTTCATTGCAAAAATAAAATATTTATCTTTAAACCTTATTCCCTGGTGATGTAGCTTTATATTGGTGAAACAATTTTCAAAATCGATTCAGTAGTTTCGGAGCCTATTTATACAAAGAAACAAATCTTTCCTCTGTATAATGTTAGTGAGTATAGATTAAAAAACCTAGTTGGTTACCGCGTCATACACGGTGACATTTATTTTTTATTTTTGTGACGATTTTTTTACGACAAAGTGTATTTTATACGGAGCTGTACATTTTTTTTATACACATTCGCATTTATGTCGACGTTGTCGCGTTGCGGAAAATCTGTAATGAGTCAAAAAATGTTATTCAGAAACGTGGGCCACTCATAGTACCCGTCGTGGCCTCCTGTCTCGGTCTCCGATCGCGGTCGCGCTTGCAAACCACCTCAACATAACTTCTAAAATTCATCTGAAGGTTTCACCGCTGTAAATATGACCGAAATCGTGTTGTACGTGCTACCGAATAGAAGCTGACGGTTGACATCATCTTTAGAAACCAGAGAAAAGGGTAATATCTCTTAATCGATCACGCTCGATCATCGATTCGATTATCCGGGATCGGATCGACATCTCGAGCACTGTGTACAATGGTTCTGCGACGCTTTGTCGGCATTCTGCATTCTTATGGCAAAGTTTGCTGAACGCGGCACAGTTCAAAAAGATAAGGTTTTGCGGCAACTTCGACGTATGGTGGTAACCATAAAGACTAATCGCAAAAGTACTCAAGGTTTAGTAATTTGGCGGATGATGAGCACGACGAGTTACACTAAAAAACATTCAACAAACAGCCACGCTGCTGTGATAATATAATGAGTTTTTGGGAGAGTAAACAGTTTTTTTACTGTTCTTTTTTTATATTGCCCGTCAAGATAACCTTACTCCACCTGATGGAAAGTGGTCGTAAGGTGCAGATATGTGACTGACAAGCCCAGTCATGGAAACGAATCATGAGTCATTTTTTCTTCACTTCATTGTGAAATGCTAAATAGCACAATTAAATAATCCATTTGCTAGTTTTATACATTCGAAAGTTAAAATAGTATATATTTATTTCGTATGTTAAAAGGAACTTACCTTAAAACATTATTGCAACAACTTTGGTTTGCATCATAAATGACATCATCCGGTCATTTATGATGCAAATCAGCCATCATAGGGTTGTCCCAAGCCAAGCTTTATATGAGTTCAAGAATAACTAATTTTTGTACATACAAGTAAAAACGAAAGTAAAAATGCTTTAGATCATTACTTCCAGCAATACCTTTCACTATTTAATATTTCCCAGCTCTTTCAAAAATCAATTGGTATAATTTATATTTACATAATATTAAAAATTGCTCCATATGACTAGTTCTAACTATGCATACAATTTTTTTCGCTGGACAACACTTTCAGACAAGAAAACGGTTATAATTATACAGAGTAAGGTGTTTTTTTATTTAATTGTGAAAATGACGGTTTACTTAGTGGATATCTTTTGCGCTAGTGTAAAAATCACATCCTTACTTCTAGCAATGTCTATCATTATTTTATGTTTCCCAGCACTTCCAAAAATCAATACATGTTTGAAAATTAGGAATCTTTGAACTCGTATAACATGGCTAGTGGCAACCCTACGACTTTTGTGCTGTGATAACTATTATTACATATGACTAGGTCTAACTATCTTTACCTTTTGTTTTACCAAAGGCCCAAAAATGTATGGAGCCGAAATGATCTCCTTTGCCAAGTTTGGTAGCTCTCGCAACATGGTCTCAGTAGCTCAGTTATAAAACCAGTCGCCCAGTTCGGGAGAAATCGCGGGTTCAAAGCTTGCCTCATACCCTACCTAGAGTTAGACCGAGATCTTTATTTGTTGCTTAGCTAAGCACAGACATATTACATTTATTATTATCCAACTATGAGTATTGTTATTTTAATTATTACTAACAAATTCGGTCAATAGTTCATAGAATGTTCAGTCTATATATTTTCATGGCGAAAATTATTGTTCCAACGACTATTTACTTCATCGGAAGATTTTTCACAGGAAAATGGTTAGGTTAGGTTAGAACTGTGACCACATCGCCAGAACCGAATTGTCGGCGAATTAGCCTGAGTAGCAAAAAAATATATAGATATCAAGTTATAATGAATTGTACCTCGATATAATGCTTTTCTTGGTAATTGGTTTTATATTACTTAACTAAATATTATGATCAATAACATTATTTGAATCGTTATTCTATGATATTTTATTTATAAATACTTTTAAGTAACTATTCTGCGTATTGATTATTCTATAAAATGATAATATGAGAAACAATTTCTGTGAAACGAAATTCTAGGTAACCATTTTCTACAACACGAATGAAATGAAATGAAATTTGTGTACTCGTGTTCGGAGCGCACTTGCCGGACGCCAGTTGTTCCCCGCTCTCACACCCATTAAGCCACTAGCCATACAAAACTGTTACGTTAAATTATATAACCTAAATTCATTATATAAATATGCGCCAGACAACACACCTTTTGTAATGTTTTCGAAGTAGGGATTAATATCGTGGTATGAGGTACGACATAAGTAAACAAGATCGTTTCCTGAATTGACCTGGGCAAGAATCGAACCCAGGACACTACGAATATCGCAGCGAGAAACCGTGCTACAGCACACTGCGCCAATCGTGGCGTCAATTAAGTTCATAATTGTGAAATCCCGAATAGAAAACGTCAGTGAAGATCTGAAGCTGGTAGAAACATACCAGCAACTCCCGTACATACATACATACCATCACGCCTTTTTCCCCACGGGGTAGGCCGAGACCACATCTTTTCACTTGCTACGGTCCTGACACACCTCTTGCGTTTCTTAAACTCTCATCAATCCTTCATACATGCTCGTCGATTATGGGTACTCCTCCCGTACAAGCTGTTCAAAGTCTGAGTTTAAGCTGAGCACGCTGTATAGATCTCTGCTATGCTATCGGCTGTGCTAAACTGAAACTTCACCTCGGCAGGGCACGCAGTAAATCATTGAATATTGTTCCCGACTAAAACTCAGACATGTAGGTACTCAGCAATTAAGTCCCTTGAATATAACAATTTATGAGAGCTTACCTTCGAACAGTAATAGGCAATTATCTCTCTCGCTCTAACTTATGGCCCATTACACGAGTTAATACGAAGAAATTGACCTTGCTTTGCTTGCGAGTCACGTACGCAACTAGGCTGGGCTGTGACGTTTCAGGATAGCAGGAGATCATTTGTCATCTGTTACGGAAAATATAGTTTCTGAATACGACTACAACAAAACCAGTTTAATTATAACAGATTTAACCTTGTTGCTTTACGTACTCCCACACGAAAATGCGTAATCCAAGCCTTCGTTTAAAATTAAGAGCAGTCTTTAAAACATGACACATTTTAGTTGTTCATAGAGGTAACCAAAGCGGTAGGCAGCTGACATAATAATTGAATGCATAATACGATGAAATCCTGTAATTATTTCCTAGTTCACCACTTTATTGTTCATTGTTTTTCCGACTAGTTCTTCGGTTGTAAAAAACCGAATCAACCCGGATAATGGCGAGGTCTCAAAAGTGGGCTTTCAAGTGTTCCGTTTACCATGACGGCAACAGTCACTTGCCTCTGAGTACCCCGAGGGATATGGTCGTTTTAATTTTTGATAGTGCCCGCCAAGTTGAACTCACTCCACCTGACGGAAAGCAGTCGTGAGGTCCAGATATGACACAATTACAAATTAAAAAGCAATTACTGAGCTGGCCATACTCATCTTGAAGGCCTACCCTGGCACCGGTTAGTGCAGTGCTGATCCCGGAACGCGACCTGACCGAGATAGGTCAGAGTCACTTGGCGGGTTTTACGCAAGTGCATGGTGGTAACATCAACCGGCCGACATAATATGTCTCCTACCAGAAGAGCAGATGGTCTGCTGCAGGGCTCCCTTAGTCGCCTCTAATGACACCCACGGGAAGGAGATGGGGCGGTGGAAAGTATATTTTTAAAGTGCCGCCACCAGCACGGCACGTCGTGATGATATGTATTCTCGTATCAAGCTGTCCTTCCACCACAGAAGTACCACTTGAACACTTGTCCTCAAAACGTATCTATATAAGAAGTCATACGTCCCACGACAACGGTCATCAGTTCCATTACCTCTCAATGGCTACTAATTTGTTGCCTACTTCAATTATTTTGGTCGCCCATGGCAACCTTGGCAACTTTCATCAGCTGAAAGGGTTACATTTCACAGTTAACGCGTCATCATTAAAAATACATTTCCACTTTTGTAACAGTGTTAATCTTTGATGTTATTCACGGTCTGCTTGCTTTTAGGCTTTTAATTCCTGAAAAAACAGAAACGGAACAGTTTATACTAAATTTCAGCCACTCGTCTACGTAACCCGACTGAAATTTGTTGCGACAAATTAAAGCTGGCGCATTCGGACCGGTTCGGTGAAATTAAACTGCCTGAAAAAAACTGCAATGCGCCGCGAGGTCAGCTACTAAATTGCAAAAACTTTGGTAAGCTTTTTAATCAGTACAGTTAATAAAGAGATTTGAAGTCTTGAGGCAACAATTTTAATGAGAAATCTACATAATAACTGCAAAAACTACTAAGGCCATTTTTTTTATGGCATTAACGAAATTATAAGACATTAGAATGAGGTAAGGCTTTATAAGAAATTGTAAATTTAACTAAAAGGTTCTTCTTTCAGTAATTAAGAAAAAAAGATTAGTTAAAACCTCAAGTTACTCTTAGGCACTACACCCCAGTATAACTTTATACACTAATACTTGATATTATGTATCTAAACCGACCCATGGATCTTCATCGTGATATTTCATAAACAAAGACAGACATACAAACAAAGGAATTTTGTGTGCTTACGAAGTGTAATTTTATTTAGTATTGAAATATCGCTAACCAGATCTGTCAGAGATAGTCGAAGATTAGAAATATTCTGGTCTGATTGCTAAGCAGTCAACCTTTTGTCTTATACAAGTAGGTTTATTAAAAACTCTGTTTAATTTTCCTCCGATCAAGATAATTAAACGACATCGCCAGAAGCGACGAATCAAAATTTCGCGCTACAGCAGTTTCCTGACACAATGGCGGTGTGATGAGCAAAAAAGTGATAAATCGCAATTAATCCAGGTACGGTTAGCAATTTATCCGTTACGCATGACGACGAATTATTTAAACGAGACGATTTGGGGTCGCTCCGAGAGCGATAAAAAAATTGACAGGTTAATTCTGATTTGGTTGGGAATTCTGGGGACTAGAATTTTAATAAACATAAAAAATATATATTTAAAACTTTTGTATTCTGTGTGGTAAATAATTCAATATTTTCATGGTTTTACTTTTTTTTTCGTAATAAATTTTATTTGTGATCTCGAATTGATTGAAACCAAGGCAAACAAATAGATAGTTGAATAGTTCAAATAAATAATTTTGACTCCTTTTCATTTATTTAAGTGACAGCAAAATCTATTATTTAGTGTTTCACCATTGTATACATTTTATTACCTTGCTAAATAAATGTCAGAGACAACTACACCAAGTTATCCACAAAAACATTTGCCACTTGAATCCAGACGATTGGTAATCAAATTCAAGACCTCTATTCATGGTACCAACCCATTTTTTTGTAATATTGTCTCACTTTACAAGGCACAAGTAAGGCCTCCCACGGAGTACAGCTGCCATATTTGGGTTGGAGCACCCCTATATCTTCTCCATCCTCTTGACCGCATACAGCGGAGAGCCACTCGAATTGTCGACGACCCTGTGATTTCCGACCGCTTAGATCCTTTGGCCCTACGGAGAGACGTTGCATCGCTCTGCGTTTTCTACCGTCTATAAAGTGGGTAGTGTTCAGACGAATTGCATAACCTTATGCCTGCCGCTGAATTTTTATTTATTTATTAATCAATAAAACATAACATCGTCTTACTTAAACACATCCACAACAACAAACTGCAGGAGCAGTTTGTTGGCAAGTTAACACTCATTTTTTTCAAGTAACAAATTAAAACAAGTAAGTAAATGCTTTTTCTTATGAAAATTGTACTTTAAGTTTTTTAAAACTATAGCTAGTATGTATAGTTTCTTTTTCAAAGTAAATTTACACATTAATTTATTGTCTCTCAAATAGTCTATCTTATTCAAAATATTTGGCAATACATATTCATTTGTTCTTTTTCCGTAATAATTCTTAAAAGTAGGACATATATATTTATTTTCTCTAACTCTCCTTGAATTATAAGTAGTAAGACGAAATTGGCATTTACTTGTATTTACATGTCGCAGTCTGCGTGGTGAGTCAGACTGCCCTCAGCTTGTGGCTAGTTTGTGTAAATTGTTCGTGCCAAACAACTACGTGTGCTCGTCGTCGTCGGCATAAATTGTTCGCATTGCCCTGGACGCGAACTGTGGCTCGAAGGCACTCTCCTCTTGTAGAAGGGCTTGCCCTACTGAATAGGCTACTTAAAACGGAGCCTAGGTCTATGTGTGATGTGTTTGCGGATAGGCCTGTCAGATTGATGAATGCTTGTTTATTGTTTTGTGAAAGAGAAGTATGAATGAATTTTTAACTGTTAAATTGTACAATGATTTGGTTTTTAATACTGTTAAGTTGTGCAATTTTTTGTAATAATAAATAAATAATAATAATAAATAAATAAATTAAATTCATTAGTAACATAGTTTATAGTACTTAAATTTCATCATCGTCCGACACGCCATAAGTCGAAATTCCATGCTCATCACCTGGATGGATGTCGCTCAACAACCGTGCGTTTTTCGCATCAACTTCTTAGCCGTAGAACCAAGATATGGAATGATCTTCCTGCGGCTGTATTCCTAAAGGAATATGACATCGGAGCCTTCAAGAAGAGAGCGTATTCCCATTAAAAAGACAAGCAACGCATCGGTGACACCTCAGGTGTTGCATTTGTCCATGGGCGGAGGTGATCACTTTCCATCATGTGACCTTCCAGCTCGTTTCCTTATTACATAAAAAAATACACGGTCAAGTTGTGGTATTAGAAAATTTCATCTGAAATGACATTAGGTGAACAATACCGCGATCAGTGGCACCACACGGAACCTGGAATTATTATCCCTTTGTCCGCTCGCAGGCACGTATAACAAGAATTGGAACGCGTCTGTTGATTGAATGTGATTGTAACGACGAATGTTGACGAAATCACGAGCCCGCATTTACTCTATTCTCTTTGGCGCTTTTTAAAAATGTTTTTCGCTGTTCATCGCGATGTCAGCATACCGAGTGCCTGTGTTTTTAATAAACGATTTTCTGGCTCGGTGATGTTTATTGAAAGTATACTCGCGTATCGCAAAACACTATATGCTACGACATTTTACGTTTATTTAAACGTATAGAGAGAAGATTATATGTCTTAGCTTAAAATGATTTTCCGCCCCTGTGCTTAGGAGGTTTAGGGGCCGTATAACAATATTTTGCTACTATCGCAGCTTGACTGTTTACGGTTCTAAAAATGCTTACTTTGTATTGGTACTCGTATCGCAATGTCACTTTTTAGACCTACTTCTGCAACTGATACCACCCTCTATTTTCCAAGCTTCCACCCCCGTAATAATGGTTGGATTCGCAGCAATGCACACCCAACGGTTTGCTGCGTCTTTTCTGCCGCTAAGGTGTGAAACGCTCTCCCTGCGTCTGTGTTTTCTAATACTTACAAACTTGGTGTTTTCAAGGCCAGAGTGAATAGGCATATTCTGGGTTCGCGTGCACCATCATCGGCCTCGTCATCGCTTACCCCCAGGTGCGACTAAGGCCAAACGCAAACAATTTAGAGACCTGTGGACATGTGCTGCCTGTGCTTTATCACGCACCGATTTATTTTTTTATTATTTACTGAACGAAAAAGTACAATTGGCGGACTTAATGCCTTAAGGCATTCTCTACCAGTCAACCACTAGGCGAAGCAAAAATCTTTACGGCGGGATTTTGTAAAATCAAGAGTTAATAAAATAAAAGGAAACAGCTGTTGATTGATGTTTTCGTAAGGTTGTTTCGTTTTTAGACATTATTTATTACCGCTCGATGGCAATATTGGCTATTACAGAAATGGTGACTACAGTTTGATCTCTTTTGCATATCAAAGGCGGGGCCACTATTAAGTTGCTATGGCAAAGCCACGCCCCCTTGAAAGGGGTTGACAGATGCGCGTGAGTCGGCAGAACGACAAACCTTTATGAAGGACGCTTCGTAACTTTAAAACAGAATAATTATTTTGATGGCTAGTCGTGATAAGTTTTTTAAACAAAATAAGTAACACTTAACTTATTTTGTTTAAAAAACTTATCACGACTAGCCAATGTTAAAATCATTGTTAAAATCTTATGTTCTATTATATCAATGTTAAAATTTGATTTCTTTGTATAGTTGTTTTAATACATTAGTAAATTGTGATGATTTTTTGAAGTGGGCTACGATTGAATAAGATGCAATGAAATTGTATGTGTAATATCTTACACAGACCAGTGATACGGTGCCTAATAAAAAACAGTTTAAAACCAAGTTTAAATTAAGCCCTAAATAAAATTATTTTACTTGAAGATCATTTCACCGTGTTTCGTTCTCTGTATGTTAAAGAGAACATTTAAATCTACCGAACCACTTAATCCACTATGAATTTATCGGATGAAGAACCACTCAAGCTTTTAAAATTATGAAAATGTAACCCGTTTATAAAAAAAAATATTGTTAACATTATTATTTTCATCAGTTAATTTGATATTTTTAAATAATTAAACATAATTATTTGCTCATATTACCTAAAAAATGGCTTACTACACGGAAGGGTACTTTAAAGTTTATGGGTAATTCAAAAAATATATTATATAAAAAAATAATTTAAAATACGAATCACATATTTTTATTTTTTATTACTACACTAAAATGTATTTTACTCTATAAAATGTGGTTTAACTATCATAATAAAGTAAACTTAAAAAATAAAGATTTTTTACCTCAGAAAGGGACAAAGAATACCTTACATTTTAGACACTCTGTTTCTTAGTGTTTTTTTTTTATTATATTTTTGTATACTTTTTGCATGCAGAATCAACACTTAGAAATATTTTTTTTCATTGAAAACATTATGCATTTTGTCAATGTTTGTATGTTTTAAATCCAGACATTTCAACGGAACTTCATTGCAATACAGTACAACATCGCCAGTCTCCCGGGACTGGACGTTCCAAAGCAGAAAGCTCGTTAGAGCGTTCCTCAGCTGAAATCCCACCGCACAACGGAATGGCAAACGGACATGTTTGACTTTAGACTAGAGGTAGGCTTTGAGCAACTACCGGGAAATACTGATGTCTGGTTTTTGATGCAGAAGTAACTTAGGGAGCCTACACGAGGTCCGATGTACCGCACGTTAAGGCCTGCCAAAAACTTCCCAAGACAAACAATAATGTGCCGATTATTTATGTGTTTGTGTTATTTTTATTTCAGTATCATCAACATTTTAGTAGTTTTACTTTTCCTAATTTGTATAAGTACCTGTGTAAGTAGTTTTTAGAGCCTATTATAGTTAGTAAGTTACTTAATGATAATGTTTAGTCCACATTGTCGTGGCAGCCTTTACGACATTTAGCATTTAGTAAGTAAGTAAGTACCTAAGTAAGTATTTATTGTGTATGGAAAAAGGTATGTACATAGATCTTATAACTAACAAAGTATCACTTGATCCTGCTTTTCCAAGCGTACACATTTACAATAATTATGTGAGGGACATTTAAATTACAAAAAATACATTTTAATGACTTATATTCTAAATATTCGTTAATACTATAAAAACATTTTACTAGCAGCCAAGCCTTGATTTCTTTTCTAATCTTAAAAAACTCAAAATCTTTAAATCTATCAGGCAATTTGTTTAATATTTTTATACACATCATAAAGGTATTATTTGAGAAAAGTGTAAGCTTTGTCGGAGGTTCGCTAAGTTTATTTTTATACACGGATCGCAAGTTTCGGTTATTTATTTGTAAATTTTGTTGAAATAAATGTTTCTGTTTGTGCACAAATAAGCAGATATCAAAAATATATAAACATGGTAATGTGAGTAATTTATGTTCTCTAAAATAAGGATGACAAGAATCAATTTGTTTAAGGCCAAATATAGCGCGGATGCATTTTTTTTGTAATATAAACGCCCGGTCTCTATTCACCGAGTTCGCCCATATCATAACTCCACTTTAGTCCTTGTGTGTTATACAACTTGTCTGTCATTGGTGTTTGTCTTGTTGGTTGTCTTAATAAATAAGATAAAATACAACATCAAGCTTATACGCTCGTATAAAACGACAGTCTGAAACCACTCTAAGGATACAATTCCGAGATGAATGCAGACTGAAAACTGCAGGTACAAACTGCAAGCGATACTACTGGTTTCTATGAAACTCTACGAAAGTGATCAAGCGTGGCATTTTCATAGATTCATAGGAACATCTGCAATAATGGTGAACTGGTCCTTCTTGGATTTTACCATTAACAGCTATCAGACACAAATTACGCATGTGGCGCGGTGCCTCAGATAGTTCACTTAGAACAATCTCGCCATTTTGATCACGCACACAGACACAGTGAGTTTACAGGTGATACCAGTGAGCACCAGTGTCGCCAGTGTTTGTGTCGCACTTGGTGCAATTCTTCACATGATGAATTTTGTTTTTGGTCGGTTCTGTCATGTAGGTATAACCTACCTACTTCATTTTAAATATTCAGAGCGAATATTAACCCTGGGCGGTCACGCAACCTTAGAAAAAAGGCGCGAGCGGTCCATCAGTAAACTCTTTATTTTCTGTGTCAGACGTTCACTGCTGAACATGACGTGACGTGACGTCAGAATGGTCGTCAAAAACACAAATTAGACATGCGCGGCGCTCTGACAGATAGCCCGCTTAGAACAACACGCCATTTTTGACGCACGCACACAGAGACATGAGTTTACAAGCTTCGGTGAGTCGGAAAGTCGCACTGTCGCGAGTGTTTTTGTTTTTGTCGACCTTGGTGCAATTTTTCACATAATGAATTTTGTTTTTGGCCGGTTCTGTCAAGTAGGTATAACTTATTTTCTTCATTTTAAAAATTCAGAGTGAATATAGTAGTTACCCTAGGTGGTTAACGCAAGTTTTAGAAAAAGGTGCGAGCGGTCCTTCTGTAAACTCTTTATTTTGTGTCAAAAACGTTACGTGCTTGGTTTTCAGAAAATCGAAGCACCTTGCTTTATTTATTTAGATACATATTATCTGTGCAACCGATATAACCTCACTCTCGCACTCACATTCACTCTCAATCTAAATTATGAAGTAAGTAAAAAATAAAAATGGAACACTGATGTGTCACCGCAGCAGATTACATTACGTGTTTAATAAGTTTACGTTCGTCGCGAAATACAATTTTTCTCGACGCTCGGGGAGTAGATGGTTGCGGCTCGTGTACCTACTATAGATAAGTTTAGCGGTTAGTTAGAGGGGACGGTCGGCAAAAAAGCTAAAAGTTATAATTAAATTAATAAGCATTTTACCTTCCTGGGGCCTTTTACGATCTCATAAAGCTTGCTCGCAAACGCCTCTGAATTAAGCGTCCAGACTTTCGGTTTAAGATCTCTTATTCCCAGTCACGTGACCATTACGTCACGCAAACTCACCTTCTGCGCGGTGTATTGGTATTACGATCTCTTATTTGACGTTTCATACTATTGTTTATCTGTCAGATTCAGATTATGAGATATTATAAGCATGGACCGGAATAACGCGTTACGTTTCAGTCGATGATGACCTTTGAGTACCCCGAAGACTGCACCTATAATACTAGACAAATTCAATTCAATTAAATTCAAACTTCATTTATTTTTCTTTACACAATGCAACTTATAATACACACCTAACCTATAACCTAGTTTCTTTAAAAATTTAAGTCAGTAATCGTAAACTTATTGCCTCAAAATAAATCGCAAGGCTCGGCCAAACGTCATAAAGGTAGTAAGTATCACAACCATTAATATCGTAGTTTAGCATGTAAGCAAATATCAAATTAGCTAGCACATCAATTGTTTATAATTAATATCCTCATTCACAGTACAATGGCGTCAGCTTTTGCTAGCAGTAGTACACCTAGTTGTATTGGACTGAACCTATTGACTCGAGAAAAAGTACAAAAGTTTAAAAAAAATAGTTATTTGTGTTATTTTCTTGAAGACTGTACCAGTTATCTTTCGCAGCCTGCGCTCGTGTGATTGCCGCCGGGACTCCGGGCCCCTAGCCTATAACAACGCTATGTTCGGTGTACGTCTCTAGTCATCTTGTGTGAATAGCTGTTATAGCTTGGACTATAAAGATAAAGTGGCATAGAGCCACTATGTTGCCCAACTCTGGCAGATTTACCGTTTGGAAGTGTCTATTCAAGTATGTAATTCCAGTTTATTTCTCTATGATTTCTGATGGTACAGACTAGTTTTTTCGTTGGCAATCCCGTTTTGTTGAAACAAGGAATGCCTTAAGAAGGCCAAAAAAAAACTTATTTGGTCTTCCTAAGGCTAAATCTTTTACGTTGTGTTTATTATTCGTTTTGATTGTTTCAAAATTATTTTTGTTATAAACATTTACACACCGGCGCAATTCCTGGACCTTGTTCTGAATACTGTATTATTATAACTTGAATTCTGCAAAAAATATAACTTGATTGATTGAAGTTCACTTTTACCACGATATTATTATATTCACACAAGCCATTTGCTAGTTTGTATCCATGAAAACGAAGTAGATTTCTAACAAATGTTCGCTAAGATCTAAACAATTTTCTGTGATTTCAAAAAGGGTGACGTCAATTAGTAGCCGATAAAACTACAATAAAGCCTGTAATTCGAAAGAAATTGTTACTACAAAGGCTGTGACCAACCCACCAATAAGTGTCTCACTGTATAAATTTAGTATAAAAGATTGCTCGCTCAGCCCTGGCTGTATAACATGACTACTTTAAAACTGGCAGACAGTGCATACAGCATTTTCAAACGTCGAATACAGTTTGTAGACCTAATAATATAGATAAAAATAAATAACATCCATAGACAACTAATCCCTACCATCTGAAAGGTGTTTAGGGCTACTACATGTTTATCTGCATATAAATACCTACACAAAATGTCAAAAGAACAAGTTTAAACAATGTCAACAGTTAAAAAACTATAATAACAATAGAATTCACAGTTCATGCGTCTTAAGTAATGGACTATAAGACACGCATTTGGAGAAATTATAATTTGTTGTGCAATGATCTAGACATCTTTCATCAGATTACTACATCATTTGTAAACAGTTTGAGAAATTCGAAGGGTTTCGAAATGCATTCTCACAAAATGAAGTGAGATTTTACTTCAAGTTGTAATTCTTTGCTTTAAATCTATTTATATGTTGTGCGCGGTTGTCATCGAAATGCAAATTTGACCATGTTACAATGTGCTCAAAATCGATGTACGTATTAGTTTGTATTTTGTTACTGCGCCAAAGAATAAATAAATAAATAAAATAAAATAAATGCAACCTAAGAAGATCAAATTCAACCACCACACCTATACCATCCCCTTTGAGAGTAACGTTTCACACCTAACTATAGTTTCAAGTTACAAATATTATGCCGACATTAAAAATGATTGTGGCTGAATGGGAATCGAATTACATACTATTATCCGATTTCAATGCAACAAGCGGTAATCGCCACTTTGTAGCTGTTTAAGGATTTAGATATTATCAGTAGATTTTTGTTAAATGCAACATTCAGATGTAATCAGTGACCGTTTGTTATGAACAGGGATTTTATTTGAAATTATTAAGTTAGTAGCGACCCGCCTGGGCTTAGTGATGAAAAAGCCCCGAGTCCTTTAGTCATTTGAAATAGGACTAGCCTCTTTTCACACAACTCGACTCTAAAATTAAAACTGCAGCTTTTAGTCTCAATTAACGACTAGGCCTAAACGACTGCAGTCCTTTCCGAAAGAATTGGCTTTTAAGTACAGTTGTAATTAAATCTCTCTAGGCTGAAATTAGATTACTATTTTATTAATATGAAGTGAAAACATTAATTAAATGGATAGTTAACGTGAGATGCTATACGAAAAGCACTAGTTGCATCGACGAACGCCATACGACTCGACCTTCCAGGCGATAAGTCGCCAGTCTTTTAAGTCGTTTAAAAAGTAACAGCTCAGTTTTGACGTTAAAAGACTAAGAAGGCTAGTCTTACGACTTGAGGTTGGAGCCTAAAAGACTGAGTCAGTCGTGAGTTGTCAGAACTCAGGTGAGTCTTTATAAAAAGCCTCAAAAGACTGAGTTTCTTTCATCACTACACAGCATCGGTAGTTGTTTTCTATTTTTTAAACTATCGAATATACGAGTAATACTACCCCCTGCAGGTACAAGTTACAGATCTTTTTGCTATAAATTGACACACAATAAAGCCACAAAGCATATTAATATTGCTAGTTTGTTGGTCTTCTAAGGGTTGTACTTCATTGAGTGTGCCACTGAACTTCACGACCTCATGCCACCATAGCCCTTCCACCATGGAACATCCAGGTGCCAGAGAACCCAACCGATAGCCACAGAAACCAATAAACGGCATTTTCTGTTTTTTATAATGAGAGCGTCGTGGCCTAGTGGTTCAGCACCCGAACTCAGATCGTGTGGTCCCGAGTTCAAATCTGGCCAGACCCAAAATCTTTGTGTTTATTGTTTTCAATATCCGACTCAAGCTTTGGTCTCGCGATCGTAACGCACAATGCTGCGGTGTGCGGCATTCGGTGTCGGACACATATCGTATGCAACCGCTGACGCATACTGCGACGGAACAAGAGACCATCCTAAACGTTTTTCATACGACTATGTGTCCGGCACTGCATGCCGTACACCGCAGCATTGTGCGTTACGATCGCGAGACCAAATCTTTACTCTCCGGTGATGGAAAACATCGATAAAAAACCGAATCAACCCGGATAACGGCCGTAGGCTGACCAACTGCCACGTTGGGTTCTAATACCATTGGTGAAAAGGGGGCTCCTGAGGGTTTCGTTCGCCATGACGACACAGTCACTTGCTTCTGACTACCCCGTTTGGGATATAGTCGTGATGGTATGTTATGTTATGTTTTATAATGCGCACAGCGAAGGAGTGTAACGGTCTGCCTGCATATGTTTCTATCGATTACAACAAAAGACATTGGCACATTAAGTAGTAACTACAATTAAGAGATTTACATTTTTGACTGGGAAAGTCTTTTAGACCTTGACGGAGTTTTTTTGAGAGAAAATTATAAATTTGGGGGGATTCGCAAGAATGTTGGCTTAATATTTAATTTAATTTATTTAATTTTGTATGTTTTTTAATTTAGTTTTATATAATTTTTATTTAATTATATTTATTGGATTAAATTGCGATGCCCTTACAGAGTTCATATTATTGGTACTGGTTTATTATATGCACCACCTTTGTAACCACATGATTGCAATAACCACTTTGATTTTTACTAATAGTATTTCCGTATTCTTGAAATCAAAAAGTGATGTTGTAGAAGTGATCAGATCTGCGTTTCCGTTCTCCTGTAACGTCAAAATGTTACCACTAGCTGGCATGTTAGTATTACTACGTGAGCGCCAAGTTTACACTCAGATTGTGGGTAACCACAATCGTATAGACACGGAGCCTACCACAGGATTGTTTTGCGTAATGAACTGCCATTGCATAGAGACAGCACTGCACTAAACCACCAACTGGACAGCAGTTGCTGATTAAATAATCAAATCAAATCATTTATTTGTGAATCACAGGTGGTACAGATCTAAAAGTTATACATCGTTTTGTTTCACTGAGCAGAACGTTTCAAATTAAAAAAAAACATTAGTAATTAGGTTAAATCATAATAAATTAGATATTAAAAAACATAACACATAACACAACCATAACCATATTCATATTCAATTTCATTAGCTAATTAGTAAAAAAAAACAAGATTAGGCCCTGTCAAATCAAGAGCCACTAAAGTTTATCATTTAAGAAGTCGGTAACACTGTAGTAGGATCTGTCTAATAGCATGTTCTTTATGCTCAGTTTGTATTGCATTAAATTATCTATTTGTATAATACTATGAGGAAATTTATAATAGATTCTTCGGGCCATACCGATACCATACACTTGGCTAAATGAACTATGACTTATTTTCTCAGCATGTCGTCCAGACTTAAGGTTTTCATAAAAGTGGATATTCGCCCTTATGAATATCGAATACTATGAGCACCATATTTCGGACTGAAATCTATCTATCAATCAAGTAGAAAACAATTGCGAGATAAGATTACACTGCTAGAAGATTGAATATCTTAAGATTTAATGTCTTGCTACAAACTAGGCTAGGAGAAACAGAAAAAGCTGTGGCCAGTGGCTTATTGTAATAAAAACTTTTTGTGTTCCTGTAATAAGGTTTTAGATAAAAAAATATTTTGATCAAAGGTCTGCAACATAAATTCTTCATACAAGTGACAAAATACGAGTAGCAACTGTTTTTTTAAAATATTTACTTGATACTTTTTCAAGAATATAAAACTTTTTTTTCCATTTGACTCGTGTCTACCACCTGGAGTTTTGGGTACAACCATCAGCAAATCACTCCACCACGATAATGAGTCTTATATTGTGGAAGTTTATAAATTGGAAATGACATCAATCAATGTTTGGAGCTATTGTACTTGGGGACCATTTGTCGAGATAATATAACCTTGAATGCTCCGCCCCGTTCAGAAATCTCATAAAAACGAAGAGACATGCACGTGTTATAGGTCTTCGGAGTTTTTATGAAGGAGATGGACAAACTGTCATCGAAATGGTCCCAATACTATCATTTTATTACTTATGTTACTACGTGATTGAAAACAACGGAGTTAAAAAGGATACTGATAGACGATCTCGCTAAAACTTTACTGATATGTTGGTGTATTGGTACTGATATGTTGGAGATCTTGCCTGTAGAAACAGGGAGAGAAAAATATATGATTTACATAGAACTTAGAGTTTTCTTTCAATATTATTCATCTTTGTTCTGTTTCTGGTTGTCATATACAATTATTTAGAAGTATTTAGAAATATTGGAGCATTTTTTCAATATCTGACACCCACAGCCTCCAAACCCTGTCTTTGGTCCAGCTAATTTTGATGTAAGGAGTCCCAGGTATTCATTTAACTTTTTTTTTAATTCCCTATAAAAACTGTCCTTATCCAAGACAAATTACTTCGCTGCAATAAAATTAAACACAATTAAGCCAAGAACTGGCTCTCAAATACGTCTTAAGTAACAGCAAACATTTGGTATTCAGGACAAACTGGCTTGAAATACATACAAAAGGAAATTCGGTTTTAAACAGGACTAGCAGCCGTCTTGAATCTTAAGAGATAGTCGGTTCGATCCCATTTGTATGGATGAGGTTGGCTTGAAAATTGCTTGAAATTAACATACCAATTAGGCATTGATTGAGTTGCATAATTTGTTGTTACTTTCGGATGTTTGAGTTTACGTTTCTTGGGAGTAGTCACGTTAATATTTTAATGAATACTTGCACGATTTACGTATATTTATTGTTGGTTTCGGTGTTTGTTCAGTATTTTATTAGCTACCCATTCATTTATTTAAAAGACACAACTACAGATCACAGTTCCATAGTTCACTTAAACTATACATAAAATTATTAAATATTACAAAAAATTACAAATTTGCTAAAACTAAATTGAACTATGCGTCTGTATTTGGATGACACATGACATGACAATGTCAAATCCCAATACCCTTTTTCGCGAAAAAAAATATATTATTAGCATTTGACATCATCATGTCATGTCATGTCAAATTCTAATACATTTTTTTACGCGAACGATAATGTAAACTTAGAGTGGCAACTCGTGGTAGACGTACTGAACTAAACCATCGCCGATTACGTCTCGGAAACGCATGGCAGACTGGCAGTACTTTGCCTTGCTGTTGCATTATATGTAGTACCACAAGTCGATCTTCTTTCCCCTTAAAATGGACGAGCTGGCCTGACAGATTTCTTTCTGTGATTCTGTCAAATGTTTGACAGCTGGTGTCTATTATCACATTTCGCCCACTTTTCTCCGACTTGATTTACATAGGTAGGTATACTATTTACATGCATAATCCCCTAACTGTGTAAAAGCTACTCACGTGACATTGGCAGAATTGTGGTTTAAAAAACCCAGAGAACGACACATAATAAAAAAAGAAGAAGAAGAAGTTATGTACTATTATTTCTAACTGAATTTTGTGTTCTATCATAATAAAAGGATCATGGCCTATATCACCCCTGCAAAATAAAATTTAGCTTTCAATTGATGAAAGAATCCAGATCAGTAGTTTCGGAGTCTATTCAATACAAACAAACAAAAAAACAAATCTTTCCTCTTTATAATGTTAGTATTATAGATGTGCTACTCTTTAAGTGGTAAAATTTGCGATATACCTAATAATACAAAAACACACCGAAACGCACCAATAAAACTGAGGTGCGAAACAAGATCATTAAAATAATAACAGTACGAGCAAATCACTCGGAGAAGCACAAACAAGCGTTTCGCGTGTTGACAAGCCGTTATGTTTCTGTATACAGAGTAGATTTGCCAGTTATATGGATATTTAGATACATTTTTCAACCAACAAAGGGATTCTCAATATTTTATTTTATTTTATTTTATTAGGAACACATTACAGGTAACAGTTACAGGACATTATCAATTTAAGCATGCAAAAAACTAACAAACTAAACTATCACCCCAAAACATGTGTCCCTGACTTGATGGGCAAAGAAAAACAATATTTACTAGGCTAAATACTTATAACTACATAGTTTAAAATAACAATTTCAATTTAAACAGTGCATTCACTGACTGATTCAGTACATGTTTGAGTAGTTGCACTTTAACGTGTACCGGAGCAAGCAATTTGAGGGTAAAGGGCTAATATATTGAAGGACCGGTGTTATGTTAGGATTAAAAGCATTGGGGTTGTTTCGTGAATAAGTATTTGTAATAAATCTAGGTGATTGCGTTTTATTAAACCTACATAACCTAAAGGTTTTTCTTGTTATTTTTTTTTATATTCCACAAGGTAGCAAACAAGCTTACGGCCCGACTGATGGTAAGCAGTTACCGAAGACTATGGACGCCTGTAACACCAGAGGCACTACGTGCGCGTTGCCGACCTAAATCATCCATTATGTTGTTGTTTCGCCAGATTAATAACAACTTGTTGATCAGAATAAAATATATGTAGGTATAATTATTTTATTAGATATACGAAACATATTGCTTCAAGTTTCTCAAATGCTCAAATATGAAATAGATAATAGTGTGTGTGTGTGTGGGTAAAAGCGGGTCAAATATAAAGGGAGAAGTGTTTTTTTTAAATACATTATAGATACATAAACAAGGTAAACAATCTACATCCCAAACGTGTAATTGTCACTTTTGGTCACCCTAACACGGTACATTATTACGTGTCGAAGACAAAAAAAACAGTTTACATCTTACATCCATTATTATTGGAGCAACGCACGCGAAAATGCTATAAGTATCGATGATATTGGAAATCTGGTTAGGGGTTTTCAATAGTAGTATTTTTATTTGGTAGCAAGACTACTATACTCGTACATTATACGTTACCCACCAACAAATAAATTACGTACTTATCATAAATACCTAGTAATATTATAAAGAGGAAAGATTTGATTGTTTGTTTGTATTGAATAGGCTCTCAAACTAATGATCCGATCGCGAAAATTCTTTCACTAACAGAAAGCTAAATTGTTCAGAAGGGATATAGACTATAATTTATTATGATTGAACAAAAAATTCAGTGAAAAATAATAGCTATGCAACCGAGTTTTATGTATGGAAATCCGTAGAAGTACGTCCACATAGTCCAGTGCTTAGGAAGTTGAAGTGCCGTTAAGTAGGGATGAACACAAAGATCTGCAAGGCTAAGAATTGCATCGAGACAAAATTATGTCACACTTTTTCTCGCGTCCAGTTCAAATCATGTAATTACTCGCAGTGCCCCTGATATGACCCCGTATTTTGCCCCCTGGTTGAAAACCGTTAAAAAAATTAAAATTGGCCTATCGAGCCGATCTTCAATTTTGCGCTTAGCAACACATTTGGCGATTCATAAAAAAAAATATTATAAAGGGGAAAGATTTGATCGTTCATTTGTTTGATTGAATAGGCTCCGAAACTAAACAGATTTTGAAAAAATTCTTATCCATTAAAGCTTCATTATCAGAGACTGACATAGGCTTTATTTTTTTTCAAATATTAATGGGAGAAATAGTTTAGTTGTATTACGTTGATGTGATCACAAAATAAAACTTCAAGTTGAATTTAAATAATTTTAAAAGCCTTGTTACAGTAAACTAAACAGCCCAGAATTGAGCCTACAAGCAATAACTCACAGTGAATTTACTGGAACATAAAGGAGGGTCTACACAGATCGACTGGAGGTGGGCTCGTAAATCCTAGAGCACAATATACGATCGTGCACATTAGTGGCCCTAAATGCTAGTACTAGTACTTAACGAGAAAGCACTTAAACAGGAACGAATAGCACTTAGGATTCGCATGGTTGGAAGTAGAGAAATTAGAGCTGGCAGTCATCATTTTGAGATGAAAGTTATGTAGTATGACATAAATAAATAAAAAAGAGATAAAAAATAATTGAGTTTATTGCATTTAGCCGAACATGCAAATTGATAAATACACCCATTTCCGTGAAATTTAAATATGTGGCAATTTACATACTGGCGCGACCATACCAGGATAAATGTATGGCTATTTCAGAGCATCAATGGCTACGCTATGTTTGTTTGAAACAATTATTTCTTTGATTTGATTTCCGTAGTGTCCCGGGTTCGATTCCCGGTCGGGCCAATTCAGGAAACGATCTTTTCTGAATTGACTCGGGTCTGGGTGTGCTGGGAGACGCCCCTGGCTTATTTCCTTGTCTGGTAACTCGTAACACAGGGATATTAATCCCTACTTCGAGACCATTACAAGAGGTGTGGTGTCTGGCGCATATTTATTATTATTTATTTATTATTTCGTAGAAGTATTGGCTAGTACTTATTGTCTGTTTTTTTCGTTTTTTGTCATATGGCTACTTTTCACATCATCATCACATGACAAAATTCATATGAATCAAATTATTTACCCTTTCTAGAACTATTTTAAAACAAAGAACAAAGTTATGTTCATAAATAACTCTGGTATAGGAAGAAAATCAAACGTTAAACTGCTCGTCTTAAAGTTCAGAAGGTGGAAAAAGAATTTTCACCCTATTTTGATGCAAAATTAATATAGAAGATGAAATAAAAACGGTGTTTTTCTTAATCCGAACCCATTGTACAATGACTGTTTCAAAATGATAATATTTCAAATAAGTCCTCATTGTAGCCATTATTTTAATTTAGTTACTTAATAAAACATCATTAACTTTACTACAATGGTCTCTCAAATTCAACTTCAGAAAGGATGAAATATGATGTCAAAGCTGAATTACTTCACAAGTACCTAACTGAAGCGATTTCAGCAACAATAGCATTCCCACTGATAAATATTTAATTACGTCTGTTTCCCTAATTTTATTACAGAAACAACAAAACAAGATTTCAGAAGGCTGCAAATTACGAAATTGTGTGCTTGCAATTATTTATTAACCTATTACAAAGAAACAATTTTGTAAGGCAAGTTACAAAAGTATGAAGACAGCTGTGTATGTTCCGTGGCGAGCAGAAAAATAAAGTCATTGTTTACCGTCTGATTAAAACCCAAATTAGTCGTTTAACACTGTTTTAACTCAACCGTCAAGCAAGCAAGTAACAGGACAGTACGCTAAGCTGGGTACTGACCAACGTTACGCGGCGTAATGTAACATGTTACACAGCGAGTGTTCATTAAGTCAATACGGGTTATTCGCTTGTTTCCCCATACTGACTTGACGAATGCTCGCTGTGTAACATGTTACATTACATTACGCCGCGTAACGTTGGTCAGTATCCAGTTTTAGCTAAAATTTTATTTTGCAGCCACTTAACGTCCACCCAAATGAATAAGATATAGCTCGCCGCTAAGCATGCCCACAGTAGGTAGCTAGTTGCATCCAAAATACTTCTCCCAAAATATTTTGAGTTTTAATGGATCTAGGTATGTCTATCTGAAGTTTCCGTCACTTAAACGGCGATCTTTGGATTCAAAAAAATGTATGCCATTTGTGGTTCCATTTCAAAAGACTTGGGGGGGGGGGGGGGGCTCTGTACTGAAATCAAATACAAAAACGCTTGCGCCTGTCATTGTATATACATGCACTGTCCACGTCTACTGTCTTCAGGGGGTCGTTAGAGCTGCCTCGCACCCGCTGCATCAGGGACGCTACACTGATAATGATAGCAGAAAAGCTATCAACCTCAGCCGTGGCTAGCGTTCCTGAAGCACAGCAGTAGCGTGGAAGGCCCAACAGCGCCCTGCAGGCATTGTTATATTGGGTCAGTCATATTAGTCATATTTATTGCTCCATGTAGGTTTACAAAATCTTACTCTTACTAATATTTTAAATGGCATGACAGGACATGATAATGTCAAATCCCAATACATTTTTTACGCGAACGATAACGTAAATTTAAATTGGCAACTCGTGGTAGGTACAGTACTAAAACATGAGTGCCCCTACGGGAGCACTCCAAACATTTTATTGGGTACCTTCTCTCTTACAACAAATAAAGTTATTAATAACATCTTATTTTATAACTATTATTGATAAAATCATCATCATCAACAAACAAAACATCTTAAAAAACATTGAGTTTTAAAACTAAACTCAGGGTAGACATACTATTGTCAACCTTACGGGTCTCACAATGCTTGCCTATTAAATTTTAATAGTCCATGCGAAAACTTTTCTGCAGGACTACACAGCATCGCACTAGAGACTGATTTAAATGTAAAATGTCCGAGGTTTAAGTAAGCTCAAGCCATTTCCACTAAAATCTTAGTTCTATGTGGCTGCCATGCAAAAAAACACTTAAGATGAGCCTCATATGACCTTCTAATCAAACTGAATCAATAACATGGATTCATTGGTACCTTAAAACGAGAAAATTTTAACAAAAAAAAACCAACTTCAAAAAAAAACTTCCAAAAAAAAATTCTTCTAAAACTTAAACGATAATAATATAATGACACTACAATATACCTAGCAATATACCATTTTTTTACATCTCACGTTTAAGTATGTATGTAGGTAGTTACAAACCCACATTGGCTGACACCGACTATCAGTTGGCGTGTGAGGTAACAAACATAAATAAAAACATACAGTCGAATCGAGAACCTCCTCCTTTTTTGAAGTCGGTTAAAAATAGCAGTCATCATACAGCGAAGTGCGTTGTAGCACGGTTTCTCGCCTCGATTTGCTTAGTGTTCCGGGTTAGATTCCCGGTCGGGTCAATTCAGGAAACAATCTTTTCTGCATTGACTCTGTTCTGGGTGTACTGAGAGACGCCCCTGGCTTAATACCATTACTGGTATCTCGTAACACTGGAATATTTATTTATCCCTACTTCGAGCCCAAGTGCTGTGTTGTTTGGAGCAAAAAAAGTATTTGTCCTACTGATGATTATTTTTTATGATGTACCTACATTTAAATAAATGGTTTTACATAAAAATAAAAAATATGCGCCAGACAACACACTACTTGTTATTGTCTCGAAGTAAGGTTGAATATCCCTGTGTTAAGGAGGTACCAGAGAAGGAATTGAGCCAGGGGCGTCTCCCAGCACGCCCAGACCCAAACCTATTTGGAAAAGATCGTTTCCGACTTGAAATTGAACTATTTTTTATTGATATTGATTTTCATTTATTTTATTTACAAAAAAAATGTTCAAAACCACTGCCCATGCCGTGGCCCAGTACCTACGCAAGTAAATCGAATTGACAGGGCAGAGCACTTAAGGTGAGGAACTTTTGGTCGTTCCTCATGTTTTTAGGATGATGACAACATGGCTGGAGTTCATTTTGCTGCCCGTTTGGATCTGGATGCATCATGGAAAACCACTAAACAGCACAACACTGCCTGTGGTATGTTCCCAATGGTAAATAATGTATCCTGAGTTTATCGGAGAGTGGTCGTGTGATAGATGTTTGACTGGCATGTTGGCGCAATGGCAGCGATCCTGCCTTTAGCGCCGGAGGTCGTGGGTTCGATCCCCACCCATGACAAATATTTGTGTGACGAACATTTTTATATTTGTTGTGTGTCTGGGTGTTATTATCTATTTATGTATGTATTTAGAAATATTTAAGTATGTTTATCAGTCTCTGACGCCCATATTAAAAGCTCTGCTTAGTTTGGGGTCAGATGATCTTGGTGTGAATTGTCACAGATTTATTTATTTATTATTTATTTATAATGCAAAGCTGTCCTGTATGCTTTGATCATGATTACCCAAGATAAGTACCTCATGAACGCCTAAAAGTGTCTTGGAATAAGACTGCCAAAAAAAGAAACTTAGCACTGTGTTTGGATTACGACAATTTCATAATGTCGTAACCACCAAGTGCTTGCATTGAAAATATAAGAGTACTCCAGCATGTTAAGGTTGCTCGTCCTAATTGTTATTTATTTTTTGAACTGACCATCAGACACTTTTGGGAGCTATTTTTTTTTTGTGCCACATAACACACCTCTTGTAATGGTCTCGAATTATGGATTAATATCCCCGTGTTACGAGGTACCACACAAGGAAATAAGCCAGGGGCGTCTCCCAGCACACCCAGACCCGAGTCAAATCAGAAAAGATCGTTTCCTGAATTGACCCGACCGGGAATCGAACCCGGGACACTACGGAAATCGGGGCGAGAAACCGTGCTACAGCGCACTGCGTCAATCGTGTCGCGATTTGATTTGTAATGGTGCATCTTGGGTATTTATGATCGAAGTCTGTGTTATTCCATAACGAGATGCTCCTCGTATTCGCATCATTAACCTAACACAAAACAAAACGGTCCTAACAAGCGTTTTTGAAACATTTTCTAACTAATGATATATTTACTCGTAAATAACGAAACTTTGTACCAGCACCTGATAGAATAGAATATAATAGAACAGAATAGATTTATTTTTCCAAAGATTTTTGTACACTTTTCTATTGTAGCTATTCTACTTAAATATAGACAAATGTTTAATTGACTAACTACTATTTTACACAGTAACTACACTAGGTAACATTGTAGGATCCTATAATAGTAACGTCTTGGTTAGTTAGACAAGTAAAACAAGCTATTAATTTTACTTCTCAGGTTAAACTTAAATAATTGGCGGTATACAAAATTAAAGTGAGTCTTTACCTCCCGTGCTGGTCAAAGACTTAGGCCCGTATTCTAAAACAAAATCTGTACTTGAGTATAGATCTGAGTGACGTTTTTGTATGAACTGACGTCTTGAAATATCTACTCAAGCACAGATCAGTCCTTGAGTGCGATTCTAGAATACGGGCCTTAAATTGTTTATCCTTTGTGAAGAAAACTAGATCATATTAACAACGAATTCGTTCTTCTTCCATTTGACTGGCCTGTTGGCGCAATGGCAGCGATCCTGCCTTTGACGCTGGAGGTCGTGGGTTCGATCCCCACCCATGACAAACATTTATGTGATGAACATTTGTGTTTGTTGTGTGTCTGGGTGTTATTATTTATTTAAGTATGTATTTAGAAATATTTAAGTATGTTCATCAGTCTCTGACACCCATAATACAAGCTCTGCTTAGTTTGGGGTCAGATGATCTTGGTGTGAATTGTCCCAGATATTTATTATTTATTATTATTATTTATCTATCATCTTGTGAAGAAGAAAATCTAATCTAATTTGCTTAAAAGCTATTATGATGCTAAGTGTACTCAGTGATTCTAAGAAATTGCTATACAGCCATTAAGACGCCTAACAAGTTCTGTTAAAAATACCTTTATACTTAAGATGAGAGCATTATGATAAAATACGTTTAAGGTTAGCCAATCTAATTTTGTAAAAATGTTAAACAGAGCCAGATCATTTGAGCAAGCAGCGGTGCGTGCCAAAGGGAAATTTCTGAAAAATCTAAACTTTATTAGATTTAACTTTTCTGTTTGTATTTTTACTTTTAAAACACCATAAGTACTTAGTTAACAGAATTGTTTATTGTATATTGCCTGTGCCTCAGTACGCTCTTAGTGTTAAATTTCTACATTAAAATTATACTTTTACCGTCTTTTACGGCACGATTGACGCAGTGCGCTGTAGCACGGTTTCTCGCCTCGATTTCCGTAGTGTCCCGGGTTCGATTCCCGGTCGGGTCAATTCTGGAAACGATCTTTTCTGAATTGACTCGGGTCTGGGTGTGCCGGGCGACGCCCCTGGCTTATTTCCTTGTGTGGTAACTCCTAACACAGGGATATTAATCCCTACTTCGAGTCCATTACAAGAGGTGTGTTGTCTGGCGCATATTTATTTATTTATTTTACACCAAACATAGTCTGGTTTTCACAGTACACTACTAAAAAGAGTAAAAATTCGCTACTGTTACTCAGGGCATTAAGTTGAAATCAGCTTGAATCGAACAAAGTTTTATTTTTTAAGGTTCAAAATTAGTAGCACATTTTTATAGCCCGAGTTATTATTGCAATCATTTTAGGAATAAAAGAGAGAAGTACCATGCAAAAAAAGCTATTTAAACATTACAAAATAAGTGTTATACGGTGTTCAGTTGACAAGTATCTAATTAAAATAATGACTAAGCGTACCGAATCGCAAGTTTTGTCGCCATTCAGACTCACTTAATATATGCCAAATGAAATAAAGAAAACAAATTAAATGTTTAATTCAAAAACACCAACTGGCCGGATTCGACACACTATTTCAATTTGCAATACTGTGCGATAGAAAATATGGTTATAAACTTTATATCAAGCGAACTAAGATTCAGAATCAAATAAAGTCTGTCGATCAGCTGCAGTGTAATATTGAAGTGAATTTTTAGGGGTTATATTACGATGAAATAAAACGTCGTAACTGCATTTTTTGCAAAACCAACTATCTACTTTTTGTCGTCCAATTTCGGTCCATATTTTAATTTTATTTCAAGCACACGATTTTGGTGCAATAACGACCGAGTGCTGGCATAAGTGATGACTCCAAATTTTGTGTCGAGCTGTTACCAACTCTGTACACAGATTTTTAAGAGTGATTTTGTTTGAACGTAAATTATGATGAATTAAGAATCGCAGAAACATATGCGATTCTTGAAGCTCAAAAAGCTTCGTTAATCGAGTAGGGCTCGAATGAATACAAATAATTGTCATCGTGTTCAAGTGGGTTTTCAATAGCCAACTCGGTAAACTCTTATAATTGGTTGTTTGATATTGTTGCATTTGACAGCTTTTTGGTTAACCCCGGCTTTGAAGGGTTAATAAGAGCTTTTGAAGTTTTAGTAAACTGTCACTTTACGTGTGTTAATATTGTAAAGTAGAATCCATAAGTGGTTCTGTGAGTGAATATCTGAGAAATGCAGTCTGTGTGAAAGACTGTTGCAATAATTTGTATTATTTGAATAATAGAATTCACAAATCATTGGAATTGTTTTCATACAATCGCAATTGTTCAATTCACATCAAGATCATCTGACCCCTAACTTAGCGGAACTTGTACTATGGGTGTCAGATACTAATAAACATACTTAAATATTTATAAATACATACTTAAATAGAATAACCATAACTGGCATACAAAATTGAAAGCAGGCGTTTAAAATCATACATTTCATGTACCGACAGTCATAGGTACACTCTATTTTGGTGTTTTAGCAGTACGACAAAAATTACGGTATATCACCGTGAATTAGTATTTGGGTACACCAAAATTTACGTCACCAGTTGAAGGTTAAACGGCCATTTTTGACCGTTCTTAAATTTATTTGCGATTAAACTTTTTAACAGGGTTAGTACTTTAGACTATCTCTAGTGATTAGGATCCCTCGTAAAGAGGATTTAGGAACCAACACTTAATTTATGTTCGTCTACCAAGTTTTTTATTAATTGTCCGCTTATATTGAAGCCCCGTCCTGTGCTCTAGGGCATTTCGCAACTGACAGGCGGCCGCGTGGCAGGGATTATCTCATAAACTTATTTTAATTCGTTTATTTGTTGTGGCTATTAGTGTTTTTGATTTTGAAATAATAATACTGCCGGCGGCAATTTCTGTATAGTTTTTTATTATTATTTTTAACCAAAATTAGGAAAACAGTGTTTAATTTTTAGGATCTAAATAGCCATCTCGTGTGAATAACTCCCCTAATATTAAGAAACCCCTGACTTAATTCCTTATCTGATTCCTCATCATAACACAAGGATTCTATCCTTACTTCGAGATCACGACAAGTCGTGAGTTGTTGTCTGGCGCATATTTATTTATTTATAGACGTGAATAAGTAAGGCTAACTACATAAAAATCTATTAACTCTTATCTAACGATACCGAAATTTTGTTTTTATTTAGGCCTTTGTTACTTTTAGGACCGTATGGATATTAACTGGCACATTACACAAACAAACAATTAAGTACGTCAGTATTTTGTTTAAAAAATGTCTTTGTACTACTAAGGTGACGTAATCACTAGAAAGCAATCTCATACAGGAGTCCTAAGATAGAAAACTTATTAGGACACAACAATACTTATGAAATAGTCGTAATGTATGCTCAGTATGCTAATTTGTGTAATGCCCTCACAGGGTCATGTGTACTACTTTTTTTTTTTTAGTTTTAAGAGCTTGTTAAATCACATTAGCAATAAAGAATTAAGAATCATAAATGTTAAAATATGCATGAAAATATAAGTTTGTAAATAACAACTTACCTAATTATTCCAAAAATATCTTGCAGTGCCCTAGCAGGGTTCATGTGTATGTACTATATCTTTATTTAAGACCTGTAACTTACCACATGAAGCATCGAATAAATGAATTATGAATTTACTTACGAGAACCTGAAACGTATAATTTTTTATAGGCAAATTATAAAATTTGCGAAAACACAACATAAAAATAAGCATTAGGGAAATAATAAAAAAACAGCACTCCACATAGTTTGAAATTGTGTTACTATACTTACAACAGCACTTAGAACAATTATCGGTTGTATAAAAAAATCTACGCTCACCCCAGCCAAACCACAAATCCAAATAAAACCATGCATTTGTCACCAATTTTATCTCTATGTGAGGCTCTCTAACAAAAGACTATCCAATTTTACGCAAAGGGGGGCCGAAATCGAACAAAAAAGTCCTTTTGCAAGAAAAATCTTCTTTTTCGAAATTATTTATTGCTGTGACAATACTGTTCAGTTGCCACAGAGATTCGATTCTATCATTTTTGTTGTAGCTAACCTTCATTTGTAAGTTAGTGGTGGAACTCTGTAATTGGCTTTAGTAATTTCATATGAGTGTTTTAAATGTTTTTGTAAAAAAAGCTGTTGAGTTCCCAAATAAATAAATAAATAAGTAAGCATAAGTCATTGTAAATTTCGTGATGTGAAAAAAGTGGTACTTGCAAAAAATTTAACAATGCTTTTTTCAGTTTTTTTTTTTATTAATTACTAATAAAGATATTAAATCACTTTCTCAAATTAATAAAAGTAGCAAATGATTTCGTTAATTAAACATATCACTTTGTAAAGACAAAAAAACAATACGGTCACCCACGGTAGATTTCTGATGTTGATTAGAAACGCACAATCGTAACTCTGTGGCAAAATCGTCCTGCGCCCAGTGGTTAGCAAGGGGCGGGGCAAGGAATTATATTTGGCATAAAATGTATTATAGAAATGGTATAAAAATTGGTAATAAGTGGAAAGCGTGTCGTTTTAGTATTTAATGACGCGGCAAATGCCTTCGGCAAAAACCAGCAGATGGCGGCCCACAAGCGGATTTTTTCCTCTTCGAATGCAGTTTGTAGATATGTTTATAGGAATGATGTTTATTAGTATTACAACTTGAAAGCTAAGCTAAGTTAATGAAGCGAGGTTATTATAGTGTAGAGGATTTCTTAAATGACCAGAATTTGTGGTCATCTTAGATATAATCTGCTCCTCTGCAAATGTTTGTTATTATGACTTCACTCTGTCAATTTAATTTTTGTGTTAACAAACAAGATTGATAAGAGTAACCATTAAGTTTATTGCCGGGTTCTTCTCAATCGAAAACAACCTCTGAACCGGTGGTAAAGACACATTATGTTTATTTATAATGTTTACTACTTTTTTATATACAACGGCTGTGGCCAACAAATATGCGAGCCGTCTAATGATAAACTGCTACTACACCCTTTAGACATATTAAACACCACAGATACTCGTATAACTAGTGCTTTGCCTAAAAACCTTTCCAAACTTTCTTGTACAACTACGAATTTATACCATAGTACATCAGAGACCTGTACGTCTAACACGAGTTGAAACTTTAAATATAAGTTATCGTTCGCGTATTTTTATTTATTGGGATTTGACATGACATGACCAAATCCCAATACAATTTTCTAACGCGAACGTTAACGTAAATTTAAAGTGGCAACTCGTGGTAGACGTACTGAACAGTCAATGCTTCCTAGAAAAGAAACAGTTTAAAACTAAACTATGCCAATTGTGGATCTAATAGTACATAATCAAGATGATAACTGCTAGAATACTACGAGTAGTTTCTTATATGTTATTACACAAAATGAATCGTTGTTTATACTGCATTTAAAGGGGTTTATGTAACTTTGTATGGACCCGTGTCGTAATTTTTTTTTCAGCGGCCAGTAATAATTCTATGTATGTTTTATAGCACCCTATATATAAACATATCTGAGTGGTCCGAATTGCTCTAAGTGATATCGGAGCCGAGATTCAATTCCTAAAGTATAATTTTTGCCTTAGTTCCACTAAAATAATAGTTACTTTACGGAGCAAATCTCACCTAACCGCTGTTAAAAAGGATGCAGAAATAGGAGAGGAAGGTTTTTCGCTTTAAAATATTTGGTATATTTTTCTAATAAAAGTACATCTAGCAATACTTTAAGTTAGTTTCATTATTATGATATTGTTTACAAAGCAGTAGTTAAGAAATTGGCTTAAAGAGTAAGAACACGAGCTATCACGAAAAACGACCTTAACGCCAATGTTATCAAAAAGACTTTTTCTAATAGTCAATATGTAAATAGGAGGTATTTATTCATTACCGTCGATATTAGAGACATTGCATGGGAAAAACGAGACATTGCATTGGGAAAACCACCTGAAAGACTTTTTACCCACAAATAAGAACAATATTGGCCTAATATTGCACCTGGCCATTGAAAACTAGCCTTCTTGAACCTTATTGCACCGCATGTTCATAACCAGTACTAAGAATTATAAATAATAAAATAATATATATAATAATATAATATAATATATGCCTTTTACCTTTTCCATTTTCAATTAAGTAGTTAATTCAAACTCAAACTCAACTTAATTCAAAATGACTGTACTATACTCTCAAATCGTCAAATTTACAGCAAAATTTACTAAATAATAGACATCAATACCATAATGATATGGATATGTAAATAAACAGTATTCAGACATAATGTGACTCTACCACCGCGTCGGAGTTGTTTCTTGCTGAGAAGCGAGAAGAATTAAAAAAACAATACCTAATATCTCAGCTCCGATATACTTTAACTATAATATGTGCTCCATATAGAGTGTGTGCCCCTCGATATGTTCTTTCATATTAATAAAGTTTGGTGAGTTGTGGCAAAATTTCAAAAATGACGCCAACCTTACCCATACCCCTTTCAATTGAACCGTTCTTGAATAAGTCTGTAATAAACAGAATCTACTAAACTACCAAGTATAAATTTAAAGAGAGCTATAATTTCGTAATTGCAATAAATAAAATGTTTTGCACCACAATTATTATTACCACTTCATGGATCAGAATTACAACGCCTTGTTATGTAGAAGAACTTACAAATGTTAACAGTTGATGTTTTAGTTTCAGTTGTAAGAGGTCTGTCAGGTATGTACGTACATAACATACTATAATACTAATTCAAGTTTTATTTATTACTCGTGAAGATCACTATTTGATGTAATAAATTTTGATGAGAAAAAAAATCTTTTTTTTTTCATCAAAATTGTGCTCAAAACATCTGCCCTGAGATGCGCCATAATATCACAATCGCAGCATCCGTTAAACGTCCAATCGCACTACATAAGCTGCTAAATGCCTAATAAAATTATGGAAGCCATAGACAATCGGTCTACCGTGTCAAACACATTCTATTGATGCAAAGGACCCACTCGAGGCGACAAAGTGTCTGACTTTGCCTTTCAAAGAGGCATGCATGAAATTCTTTCTTTAGATATAAATATAATAAGATGACTGCGAAACGATTCGTCTTTTGATTTACAAAATCACATCCAAAACCCTACTTTAGCTTTGTTATAATAAGTGTCAAATAAAATCCAATACATGACATTAACAATTTATTCCAAAAATTGCTTCAAGCTTTTAAGTGAACAGATTTAAGAAGCAGTTTCGAACTAAAAAGGTTACTTAAGTTATTAGAATAACTTTGTGTGTGATAATGCCAGTCGATTTGTCGCCGCACATCTACTCAATGAGTGAATGAATGGATCGACTTGAATGGTGAAGTCGGCAGTTATGCAAGCGATTAGAGGGGGCGGTGCTGCAGGAAAGATTCTTTTACAAATGGAACGCGACTTTTGAGGCCACGAAGTCACAAATATTATGGCCACTTAAAATCTATTGGACTTAGAGACTTGATTTCAATAGTAGAATATTTGTCAGGCAGCGGGTCAGTAAACAAATAGCTTTCACTTAAACATAACTAATGATGCATCTAATGGTTAGATTTCTCAATCAGATTATGTAGAACCTAGGCTCGAAACCCACCTAGTGTATATTATTTATTTATTCTTTTACACACACGCGCGCGCGCACACACACACTTTTTTAAAGCAACGCGAACTCAACACCACAAATTGTCTCTGAAGTGTAATAGGTTAGTTTGTAAAATTAAATCCTTAATGGCAGTAGGAATTGTTTTAAATAAATAAAAAAAATGCACAAATTAAAAGTATCTACAAATGATGGGCTAAATGCCAACAGGCATTTTCTTCCACTCACACAGGCTAGACAGAAATGGAATATGCGAACAATCGAGATATTGTTTTTTTTATATAAAAAGGAGCACTAGAGTAAAAGAATAGTGGAAGAATGAGAGCTTGCACCAGCAGAAACTTAGTGGATACAGACAGGAAGTTCTTGAGATTGTAGAGAGCACGAAGGTTCCAGTGTCTCCTTTCCCACTGACCTCACAAACGTGCTTAGCCCAACTTAGCGTGCTGTTTTAATATAGACCGAGATTTCACCTTAGAAGAGTATGACTTATAATTTCTTATCTTGGGAATCCTGACTCAAGTAAATATTATTTCTATTCATCTCGCTCATTTTTTCCGCTATTTTTATAGCCCCACTGCCTGCTGCCTATTGTGCCCAGGCGCACACGAGTCAAAGAAGCCGCTACCTAAATAAGGTGACATCAAAGCTACACCATTAAACATATTTCACACTTTGTAGCATTCACACATACCGTATAGTAGCAAAGTGTCATACAATGGGTGAATGGAATGTATGAATGAAATACGAAAGCCCGTAACGAAAGTAGACTTTCATTGAGGAATTTCATTGACTTCTGCTGAGTTAATGGTTTTTAAAATTAAGTGTTAGAATTCTGTAGTGAGTAAAAAAAATTATTCTAATCACCTGTATCTGATAAAAAATACAGTTGTTTAAAAAAACATTCTTTAACAATTAACAATGTGGGACCTTTAGTGTAAATGTATTATATCTTTCTAAATAGGTACTAAATTTATATAATTACTACCAACTTATGTATTTAGAGATATTTGTACCGATATACGATGGGTATCTACCAACCTAGATAGACAATAATACCCAAACACATAAAGTTATGCCTTGACTTGAGATCGAATCCAATTTGACGTCTTTCTATTGAGTCAACGGGTCAGTGAAGATAGTCATCGCGGTTTTGAGAAACAGACGAGTAATTCTGTTTCATTCAACCATAACTCTTCCTATTAAAACACAAAATTTAAAACGCCATTACAACAACAATTTCATTATAAAACGTCCATAAAGATTATATTCGTCCGTTATAATGGCGGCCATTAGCTATCAAGCGCCAAATTGAATTGCTACATCACATCCGGCGCGCATGATGACGCGTTAGCGTCATTTCCGGGATAGAACGGGAAGTAAGGATATAAGGACGATCCATTACACGCTAATGAATCCATTCAATGGTTATTTAATCTTGATAAGGATTGTGTGCAACTTAAACAATATCGCCAGTTTGCACTTACTATTTAATTACATAAATAAAAATGGCAGGGGCCAACGTTCAGTAATGAATTGTAAAACCAAACCAAGTTGAAAAGAGTAAATACTGAGTTTTTCGCCGGGTCTTCTCAGTTTAAGAACAACATAAGTAATAATAATAATATAAATAAAATCAACCTGTCTACATACCGTGAGCGGATGCTACCTCTGTTTCAGTCCCTTGTTTCCGCCCAACGAAGACAAACTCAGCTCACGTGACTTGGCTCACGAGGTGACCGCCATGTGGAATGTTGATTCGACGATCATCGTCCCGATAGTCCTATCGGCAAACAGCTTAACAGCGAAGAGCCTCAACCAACCCCTTGAGAGGCTTTCGCTCAGCGGTTGGGTCAAGGGTCAGATGCAGAAGGCGGTGCTCCTGGACACGGCTCGCATTGTCAGGAGGTTCCTCTCTCTGCAGCCCTAACTACCGGTAGTCTGGGCCTTGCCTGCCCTGCGGCCGGCGGCACCCTAGGTTAAGGTTTTAATAGTGTTTTTATAATTCATTGTTTTTATAACGTTAATTTAAGCTTAGGTTTTATAATTGTAATTATGTATTTTGTTTTTATAATTATAATTCATAAGTTGTTTCATTGTTATAAATCTTTATTTTATAGAAATACTGTACAAATTTTATATCCAAGTTTTGTGTTAAATAAAGAGAATAATTATAATAATAGTAAACGTTTATTCAGTACTAAATACTACAAATAAGTAAATCTTTAAACTAAATAGCACTTAAATGGTGCCCACTCAGCTTTATGACGGGGGACCGACCTATTCGGCACCTCGTCGATGGTCTTCCGTGGGGTGACTACAGTGGAGATGAAGGTTGCCACTGCGCGCGACAACAATATTCTTACAAGTACAAACATAGTAAATATACTTAATAGATCATTAAATTAGATATGAAATTACTAACCAACAAACAGCCATATAATACAACTTATACAATAACTTTGCTTACAATATTTTAACAAACAAGAACAAACCTATAAAATATAAATACGCACTCAAAAATACCAAAATTATTTATTAGGAAACAAACACTTATAAAATCAAAATATCTTATTATCACTTCAAACACTTATTATATCAAAATATCTTATAATATCACATTAAGTCATATTATGTTTGTATACAGTGTATTTATGTATCCATATTATTACAGTATTTATGTCTATTATTATATATATGCTTTTCTTGTTTTCTTTTGATTTGACTATTTAAAAGAACTTGCTACAGGTCTATTAAAATAAAGATATTTTGAACACCTTTATGGCCATCTTGTGATGATTGAGAACTCGTATCTTAAACTTGAATCAACGTTACAACTTTATTTTCATTAGTGTAAAGCCGCAGCAATTAAATACACCCGGTAATTACATACGATGAGAAATCAACTGTTAGTAAGTCAGACTTAGCGAAAACGGTAGGTACTCGTATATAATTTAAGAAACACAATGGGAAGAGCACTAAGTCAGTTATCTGTAGATTCAATCACTGATTTACCTAAGTTTTATTTGAATATGGTCAGTTTTTTGTAACATACTTGGCAGAACGAGCTATGTTATAATTAAAGAACTCTACTACAACTATCAATCTTTTAAAACAGGAGTTCTCTTCACCCGGCAAAGGTTTAGAGACCCTTGCATTTCAGTGACATAAAACGAATAATAACCTTGCACTACTAAAATACTTTGAGAGAGTTGATTTTTTATTAGTTTTTAATCTTTAAATAAAGTCAGGCTTAGCGAAAAAGGGGTGCGACGCCAACAAGCCGATCACGTACAACTAGTAAAATTATATTTGTTTTATAATTTTATAATAGTTGGTCTTTTAGTCACTTTCTTTGGAAGAATGAGCGATGTTATCACTTATTATCTAATACAACATTTTCTATCATAAAAAAGCAGTTTCTTGACCCTGCAATGCAAACCCTTTCCCTTGAGTGGTAGGAACGGAATGGCCAGAGGCAGTTTGCCAAGTTCCGCGAATATACAAAAGGGTTGGCGTGCCATTGTACCCAATCCTTCTATCGGGTATCCGGATACCTTTGGAATCGATTTGTAGTTTTTTCATTGTTATTTGCCATTGACTTTCTAATCTGGTATATTGGAGGTTGTACTCGACTCTCTATTATATTCAACCATATTTATTTTTGTGTTTCTGAAATCTAAAACCTAATGTTTAGTAGTTTATGATTTAATTTGACTACAACCAATGCCCTTTCAGATGGAACTCTTACTGATATCTTTCGGCTGTCTGTAAAAATAAATGTCAATAAAAAAATACCTCTTTTTTTCATTTTCAACGTAGTTACTGCAAACACTGTTAAAAATAAAGAGAATGACTGATAATTTTCTGCGTTGGGCAAGTAGTGCTTGACTTCTATAATGGTTTTGAATGACATTTTATTTATTTAACGTTTTTAATGAGTATGTACTACATTTTATTTCGCGTATTTAGCACAAAACAACAGTCTCTGGATATTTAATAGATCAAGAGATTCGAGCGTGAGAATTGAATTTGACCCTTAAATCACTAGTTGGTGCATCTGCTGAATTTTTAAGTTTAAATCATGCCAGGATACCATAATAAAAATCACCAGTGTGTAAAAATAGGCTTCAAAAGATTGTATCCTCTTATTATCGCTGCACAATATATTGTCAGCATAATGTTAACCCTTTCTTGGGCTCCGCAAATTCTTCGCCTCAAGATAAACTCATTGTGCGTCGGTTTTGCCAACCTTCCGGCTCCGCAGTGTCAACAGAGCGTATTGTGAATTGTGATGTCATTGGATTAGGGACTGATCTGTTTTAGGGTTAGCGCGTTCGTGCTTGAAATCGAGACATTTAAAGTTGGTAAATGTGACTAAAACCGATTCACGGTAAGAGCGTTTGTAATATGGTTATATACCAGTGTCTAGTTGTATGCTACCAACGATCTACTAGCAATTTTTTTTGTTGTACTGATACCACGAAATAGTACCAATTAAGGAACCGTCAACTTTGAGCATCGGTTGTCAATTCGATCTTAATTATGATTCAGTGTTGCACTGAGAGCCAACTGTGCGGTGAAGCTGTGAAAACCATCAGCCAAGCGGCTAATGTGAAGGATCAATGAAGGCAACGCAAACATTACCGGTTGCTTTCACTTTCAAAAAATATAAATTGTAAAAAAAAAAAATTTAAAATCCGTTGTTTTGATAATCCAAGTCAATTAAGAATTTATGGTTGAAGTATAAAATTCAGGTAAATTTTTTATCTTCCTATTGGAAACGTTACAGCTCCTGAAAAGGTCAACCGTACTTAATCAATTTGTGTAAGGTGGGTAGGTACTGCTTCATGAAACGAATTTATTGATAAAAATACAGAGCAACTGTTGTCTTTTTAGGTGTTTCCTTCCACGGCGACTGTGGAAGTCCAAGGTATAAAGATTTTGAGTTTCCTGGGCATACTGACTTATAAGTGATCGTATTATAGGCATAAATACCTGTAGCATTAATAATTGAGGAATGCTGTCAAGTTTTATCGTCAAGGAGAATTAATAAACTAGGCCATAAGCTTGCTTTTTTTTATGTAATAGGGAGCAAACGAGCTAGAAGGTCACCTGATGGTGAGAGACACCAGAGGTGTCACCGATGCGTTGCTTGCTTTTAAATAAGCTTGTGATTTGTCTGCAAGAACGAGATCATTACTTTCGCAATGGTGAAAGATTGAAGATGACAGTTAATTATATGGTAACTATGACACTCTTGTAAGATTAATGAGGTAGGTATAAAATTGACTGACATTGCGATGAAATGAAAATCGAGAAATCGGTTCCAACCCAGTACATATTTTTTATTGTGATGAACATTTGGTTTTGTTCTAGTTAGTCCTGGAGCATTTTCCTGTAATGTAACGTTTCAGATTCGATTTTGAGCATTACAATACTGCCTTACAAAACTTCAGGGAAGTTTTATCAAAATATTACAAATTGTATCATAAACTGGCGCACAGTAATTCTCGACACGGTATCATTACAGTTTGCACACTATAGGGGGGAAATACCTTTACCTCTTTTTCTAAATAAATAAAGTAATGAAATATTTGAAGATGTTTATCAGTGGCTGATACCCATACAACGAGCTCGGCTCAGGTTGGGGTTCGACGATCTTAGTATCACATTTCAATATTTGTTGGTTTTATTTTCATCAAATAAACACGTGGTCAAAAGAGCGACATGTAACTTCTGACTCGTCATGCGAGCTAGACTGCGTAACGAATTGGCTTGTTCCATCGCAACATGGTAGGGGCTAAATTAAATATGTGATGTGTTACGCCAAAACAAATTCGACGCGCACACTCGCTTACTGCGATGTCATTGGGGGGACAACAATTGGATATTTGAATAAATTCGCAATCAGTTTCTAGTAATGTTTGGATTGGAAAGTCATGCAATATGTTACCAGAATCAAACAATGCAATAAAAGAACTAAAGCTTTTTAGATTTAACCCAGGGAAAAACAAGCATTTGTCAGTATAATTGACGGCCACAGATGCGGTAAGATAAAATCTCAAAATGGGCTGTGTGTGTCCTGTGGCTGATGATAACAATGATGATGAATGTAACCACCAGTACCAATAAAAGTGTAGGTTCCAAATTGAAATGAAAGAGAAGATCCATTAAGATCAAGATGGTTCTGGCCAGAACCTTATAGAAGTCTTTTGAATTGCAATGAATAACACATTTGTATCTACAGGTCTATATCAATATAATTTTGAAAACTTTACGAGGTATGTTGAGAATGTAAACAAGGAAAGTTTTCTGTGATTTTGCTGATCATAAATCATTTTCAGGATATTAAAAAACAATATATCCTTTTAATGAGGTCTAAAATGAAAGTGGCATCGCCGTTTCAATAGATCTAATAAAACAACATGACAAAACGATTTGTCACAGTGCAAGTGTTACCCTTTCATTCTGTGCAAACACGTGTGGTACAACTAGTTCAACTTGGTGACAGAATAATAAGTAAAAAGTTCAAACTAGTGGACATTTGGATGGATAGTATCCCATTTGCGGATTAACTAAGCATCACCTTTAGTTTTATTGTTTGAACAAAATTTGTTGAACACAATGATAAAATTCAAAAATTCGACCTGAAGCGGGAGTTAAACCTTCGTCTTCCACACTCCGGGTGGCCGCTCTTCCAACTGAGCTATCGAGGCCATGAACAGACCGGGCGAATTAGTCTAGTGTAGTTTACATTGTTTCATCAATTTTATAAGGAACACGACATTAAGCCAGTATTTTTGTATTCAGAAATATCGATCGATATGAATTCGTGAGCATCCATACATTTGTACCTGTTGTCAAACCTGTTGACTATATCTAATGAAATAAAAACAAACAAACGCTTTGTCTAAGCCCCACTAATTAGAAAACAACATGCACGCAGAAACCTCTCAATCAACCAGATCGAATGACCAAAAACAATGTTAACAATTGCGAACAATCGAAGGAACGAACAAAGGTACAAATTGGCACAAAAGAACAAATTGAGAATGGCTGGGGAAGAAAGGGCACAAAGCCTTGCGAGCGGGTAAAAAGCAATACTTATGTTGGTAAAACGTATAATAGTGAAGGAGATTTTTGATCGCAATGCGACATTGTGCAACATTTCGTGGTTTAAGGTTGTAGCTGTGAGCGGGTTTCCAATATATGTAGTGTCAATCTCCGAATTCACGAATATTTGAAATTCTGTTATAGTAGTGAAGTAATTTCCGAAAATGATGAATCTTAATATAAAAAGAAACACCAATAAATAACATATTAGAATGCTGGCATGCTTCATTTAATTTTCATATTTCTGAAGCTCACTCTGAATAATCCTGATAAGTTTGCTTCAGTAATAATAATAATAAAATAATAAATATCCCTGGACATTATTCCACACAGCGCCATCTAGCCCCAAAGTAAGCTAATTAAAGCTTGTGTTGTGTGGGATACTAGACAACGGATAAACATACATAAATACATTTTCTTTTGTAAATACATACTTATTATACATAGGAGACACCCAGACCAGTACAAACAGACATGTTCATGCACACAAATGTTTGTACTGTGCGGGGATCGAACTCGCGACCTCTTTTGTAGTAGCCAACTTCTTAACCATTACACCCAGTCGGTCGTCAAAATCTTGAAAAACATATCTGATAGGACTTTCACAACATTTGCGAAGATGGACCTACGTCCATATCAATATTATTGTTCACGAAAATATTGTTCATCTCTATGCTCTAATTAGTAATCATTGCGTAAGAGGTGTGGTAACTGATGTGAATGTAAACTTGTTCTTGAAGCAATTTTCAGTCAGTATCTCAGATATCTAATATTAGTCAAAACTTCCCATAGTTCCTCGCTTGCGCCTACCTCGTACTCTTCGTAGCAACTTGTCAATTCTTAAGAGGTAGGTCCTTCGCGTTGACGGGATCTTTGAGTGTGCCGCAATTAATATGGGCAGCCATGGGAACTAGTTCTACACATTTTATTCTTGGTCTGGAAGTTATTACTTAGTGAGTTGAAGTGGAGTCGGTTTCTTAGAGCTTTCATTCAAATGCTTTTGAATTTCATTCATTAACTTCAGATTTTCTTGAAAGGGATGTCAAAGATGATGCCGATGAGATTTTTACAATTCAAAACGAAGTTCTTTTTAAAATATTCGTTAATTTACATTCAAAATCATGAATACCTACGTTTGTTGTCTTTTATTGTGGCTAATGTTTTGCGCAGATATTTTTGAAGCCTTGGAAGCGTATAGATATCAATTCTTTAGACTGTTCATACTTTTTTTATTTTAACAGCTGGTTGATTAAAACTGGCCAGTCAGGCTTGAGCTTATTTTACGCAATTCGGTACAAATCAAAATATTAAGGAAGAATTATTACTCCTAATAAACAAATTTAAATTAAAAGTATTTTTTTTCAAATGCAAACAAAATTTTGTTTAATTAAATATTATTTTATTTTAGTTTTTTTTACGAAATATAAAACGGTTTTTAAATGAATAGAAAGTAAAACACAGCTTTCCCCATCATTCTCTGGTAGGTAATTTTGCACAGGCTCCCTAATTTAGAAACACGTGCACCCTAAATGGGGTATATCGGGTTTAAAAGCATCTAACATGTGTTATTAACTTTAAACACAAGACTGAGTGGTATCATAGCGTAAGTTACTTTTTGGTTTTTACTCGTCGAGGGCTGGTCATTTTTATCCATACCTATACATATCACTACTCTGTAGGCACTGGAACGCGGAAACAAATTCCTAATTGTGATGTACTGTAATGTATTTCAGTACTCAAATTATTTTATTGTTTTCATTTTAATACAAAGTTTTTGTGTGCTTTTAACTTATAATAAATATTTACTTTATGACTTTACGTCGGCGTGTTCAATAACAAAATGAAACTTTAGCCCTAAAAATTTAAATAACTCCTAAAGCATAGCAGTTCTAATAAATGAATTGTACAAATTGTTGCTATAAATAAATAGTACTGCTTTTGTTTTTTAGTGTAAAGTATATGCATACATCTATGAAGCTGTCCAAATGTTTTAATAACATTACAGGGAAGGATTTACGTACTCCTTCAACTTAAGTGTCGTTTCAGATTTTCTAGTACAGAAATATTTTATGACCGCTCTTTATGAAATATAACTGAAAATCTACTTTTACCTACAAGTCTTTCAAATATGATTTTGAAAAATTTTGCTTACATCACATTTTTAACGAAATTTGACTTGGCCATTTTCTATCGCGCTGTCCCCGTTCTCCATTTAATTTTGCTTTGATGTTGCTAAAAGTTAACCTTCCCTATGCATGACTATTAATTTTTAAGTTTACCCCATACGTTTTTTGAAATCTGATTATAGAGGGCGCTACAGATTTCACTTAGAGAAAAGCTGTTAATGTACAACAAAACTAGTAAATAAACTGTTGATAGTCTGAAAAGTTAATTGATTAACAGGGTAACTAACTATGTTACCAATAAAGTAATCATAAACACTAAACGAAATCAGACATCCAATTAGAAATGTCAAAAAATACTCCGAAAACCAAAACTGTGGCTTGAGTTTCGCATTTAAGGCGAGGTGGTTCTGCACAACATTTCCCGAAGGAAACTGGTGAGCGCCACGACCGAAAATCACTAAAAGATTCTATTAAAAAAATAAAAGAAGTAATAATAAAAACATTAAGATGAAATCCCTCCAGTTTTCCTAAACATTTGTTTTGGTAAAGGACCCATATTATCACATCAATTATTTTATAAATAAAACCAAAAATAGAAGAAAAATGTCACGAAAAGAGGTAACTTTGTGAATTTATTCTAGCGAGCCAACTTCATCAAATCATGTTTCCACCGGATGAATTCCCAGTATTATTCCCTCAACAATATCAGTAAATTATATTAGATTTTAATTTCACTGTTTACTACTTTAAAAATGAATTCTAATCACGTGTTTTGTGAACCACTTACCCTTAAGACATTTCATGCAGACAAAGGGAAATCAAAAAAAACAAATTTCAAACAACAAGCTATGTTTCCTTGATTTAAAGTTTATCTAGACAATAGTTGAAACAGTTTATTGTGACTAAAATTAAATGACTGGTCTTTGTCTCCATTAAATTGCCTATTTGGTATTCTATCTAAGTCCTACCTCCAAGTTTTGTAATCAACACCTAAGCGATACTATCTCACGTTTCACTGGTGACTTGGTTTGTTTAGGCACGTAACTACATTTTGATTCTGTAACTTAGAAAATCAGTTTACAAAATCGTCCTTTTCAGTATTATAGAATGCGACACATACGCATACAGCCTTAAAAGTTCCATTGCTGGGCACAGCTGGCCTGACCTCAACTATGAAGTGGTACAAGCCATATAGGTAACGCAGGCAAGGAGAGCATACATACCATCACGACTTTATCCCAAACGGGGTAGTCAGAGGCAAGTGACTGTTTCCGTCATGGTGAACGGAACACGCAGAAGCCCACTTTTCACCAATTGTATTAGAACTCAACGGTAACAATAGCGGCGAAAGGCCACCACCTACCAGGTAGTGGCCTTTCGCCGCTATCCGGGTTGATTTGGTTTTTTATCGATGTTTTCCATCACCGGAGAGTTAGTCGGAAATTAAACAATGAACACAAAGATTTTTTTGGTTCTGGCCAGATTTGAACTCGGGACCACACGATCCGCAATTCGAGTTGGAGTGCTTAACCACTAGGCCACGACGCTCTCTGCATACATACAGCACATACACACATGAGAGCATACAATTGGAATAAAATAAATAAGTATTCAAAAAAAACTGGAATACAGTTGAATGTTTTGTGATCCCAGCAGCAATACAATACAAAAACGGAGAATGCCCTACAAACCACTCAACCGTGAGATTTTAGCGGCTATTTTAGTGATCAAGCGACAGCATCGACATTCAAAAGCCCCAACTTTACAAAAATTCAAACACATAACAAATCATCCAATAAATACGAAATACACAAAAGCTTAATGGAGCCAAATATTCTGAATGACGCCGAAAATAATGTACGATCACCTACGCTTCTCAAAAGGCTATTCACTTGCAAAACCAAAAGTTACTTTACACCAATTTGCACTTTATTTCTTAACAAAAATGTAAATCGTAACATTAGACGTGGCAAAAGATTTTTGGCGCATTGGGTAGTAATATACCTGAGGCCTCTCGAATTCACAATGACCTAACAATACTTCATTCATACCTCCACCGTGGCTAAAATCATGAATGAACGTAGAAATTCTTGAATGAAATGCACAAGTGTACCCCGTAGTGTGACTTCCCTCAGACACGCGGGCGACACCATTGTTGGATCGTTTAAAAGTCGTTCTTAGAAAAGACGCCATCTTTGATAACTGGACAATGTTACAGGTGGTCATTAAATAGCCTTTCTGTAGTCATTTCCGTTTCGTTTTAATTGCGTTGAGACTTAGCTGGTTTTGTCCGGAATTTGAAATTAATATTGTATGAGGGAGGGATGTTATTGTCCTTATTGTTCAGTATTGTTAAAGTGTGGAAAGATAATAAGATTACGTTATTGACTTCCTTGCAAAATTACTAACTAAACTAGAGCGGAATTAAAAAGCCAACTTTAAGATTTTGTGATTTTTGCATAGCAACCTGACTCTGCATTGTTCCGGAGTTTATTATTATATCACTGTTATGGTCGTAATTGGCAGTTTAATTGGGCCAACTTCTGTTTAACGGACACTGTGATCCTAATTAGGTTCCATTCATAGTCTGCGTTGGTCGACTTTTAGATTTGATTAAACATGGCAAATTATCCTTTATTAATAACAATCACACGTCTTTGACCCGCGTTTCGCAGTTGTTATAAGCAATAGTTTAATTAAACCGAAATCTTTAGGAGTTTTATTAAACACCGATGACATACTATGTTTAAGTTGGGTATAAATGTTTGTGGTCCTGATTTTGTTCCTTGTATCACAATTAACATAGAGTTAAATTTAATCAAAAACTTAAAAAAATATATGAAATATCAGTATTCATAAAAGAGCATGCTGCTAACGTTTCTGTATTAATGATAATAATTGTGTTTTTACTAACATAACATTACGTTATCGATACAAAATGGCTTATTTGGAACCAACTTTTTTGGTTTCCAGAGCCAAATGGCAAACAGAGCCCTTACAAAAATGTATTCGTAGTTTTCTTTTCTTCTATTTTGCACACCACCTGGTAATTCCAAATAGGCACAATTATCTATTACCCCTTGACACGGGGTAGTAATAACCCTTTATTATCTGTCTGTCTGTATCAACTTCGATTTGCGAGGGTGGTGGATCGGTTCACCTTTCTCGTTGAATGAATGTAGCACTTACCTCTTCGCAATATGATATGTTTTGATAAAAAAATTGCTTCTGATAGACCTGAGGCGGGATTGTTTACTGTAAACAATGATTGTTCGGCTTGTTTTTGTGCCGGTTCGTGATCGTCTTTCGGTGTAGCAGATTTTTTATTACAACATTGGAAAATTGCTATCTTTTTCTGTTTGTTGACGTTTTTGTGATCACGTTTAAGATAAAACTAAAGTTTTGAATTAATATACTAAAATAAAAAGTAGGCCCCGACTACACTTGCTTACCTTTGCTATCTGGAACAGCTAAAACCATGCTCATTCTGTACCTAGAGTAAACAAAGCTTGTAGGTACTATAACAGACTTGCATAATCATAAAAAACATCAAGACTCGAAACCAACACAAATGCGCGTCTGATTTCTGGATCAAACCTTCTTGGGCTTGGTCCAAGTGGCATAGGATTACAAGTCACAACCCATAATGAGGGCCAGTAAAAAACAATACAATAACGTTCAAGTATACATGATGCGTAAGGATTACAAAAAATATTAATCACTTAGAGTTATAACAGTACCTAATTGAATATTGCGAACACGAGTCAAAACAACGAAAGACATAAAAGGCAAGTTCTCTAAAGTCGACCCATTAAAGAAAAATGTTATGGAAAGTCCGTACCCGCTGTGAATGCCAATAAAAGTAGAGTTATGACTTCTAAAATGCATAGAAAGGGTAGCGAGCAAAAAGATGCTTTAAAGAATCAACCACACGGATTTTAGTAAAAAGTTAATTAAGCAAATGCAACTGCATTTAATTCACTGAATCGTTTAGTTACAAAAGTACATTAATGCTGGTTCATCTACAGTTACTGCTATATTATACAAGCCATTAACTGTAGGTACTGTTACGCCAAATAGATATAACGTCCGACTGGAAGCTGGTGTTTTGGAGCAATAAGAATATTTGGTTTTTTTTGGAACAATAAAATATGAACTACTTTGCAGTTAATGAATATGTAAAAAAGCTGACTGCCAGATAGTAAGCTGCCATCACAGCCTCTCTTGGAACAACTCCTTTTCCTGTAGTCTTAGCCAACGCGGCCATGTAGGTAAATCGCTTGCCCTAAGTATCACAGAGACGATTGTAGTATATGTCGACCGTTTACTAGACTTTTGAACTTAAAATTGCTTACTTAAAAGTCAGCAACTTGCGAGAGAATTCGCAGCATTGAGTAATGTGGAAATTTCTTATCTTGGAGGTTAAGGCTGCGTTAAGCTGTGTAGCTAAGTATGTGTATGATATCCACCAAAATATTGTTATTTTCATAGTTCGGCTTAGCTTAGGATTTGTGGAAAAGGGTTTAAAAAAGCTGCGTGTGTTTGCATGGATGTATGAGGGCAAAGGACTGCTGTTAGCAATGGGAAGAAAAAAACGTTCTACGTAATTAGCGCGCGTTTGTTACCGACTCACCTTGCGCGGCACTTCTTTTGGACCACGAATGCTCATTCTATCCCCACTCTATTTTTTTTTTGGAAACTGAAACAGAGTATTCTTTAGTTGTTCTATCTACGTTCGCGGAGACCCTAGAGTACGAGCTAGAATGCTCGTTCTTGGTTCCTGGTACTTTCCGTTATAATTATTTTGGTGGAAATAAAAAACAAATTATTATCTCATAGATCCCGAAAGCCAATTTTTGCTCTAGCTCTATGTTCATTGGTCTAATTGCACCTTTACCCGTTACAACTCCTAAAATTAGTGGAAATGGCCACATAATTTCACAGCTTAGCCTGCACGCACGCTGCTTAGCAGCCTTTCACATCTCTGGTGGTAGTTAGCAGCCCAAAGCAACACCCTCTCTAAATTGACAGTTTACGCGACAGCTTGACATGTATACCGTTGAAGATGTTCCTTGAAAGACATCGCTTCAGTCATACAAAACATGCAAAGAGGTAAGTCTCCCGGGCATGATGGCCTCAGCATCGAACATTTCAAGTATGCAGGATTTCACCTACCTCGAGTGCTGGCGATGCTTTTTAAATTATGTTTGGGTCACTCATTTTTGCCGGAGCCGCTGATGAGAACGTTGGTTATTCCTGTGGTAAAAAACAGGACCGGGGATGTGTCCGATAAGAGCAATTATAGACCCATCTCACTTGCCACTACTGCAGCAAAGGTGCTTGACAGTGTGCTTAATCGATGCCTCGGTAGCTATTTGAATCTTAACGATGCGCAGTTTGGCTTTAGAGCTGGGCTGTCTACCGAGAGTGCAATTTTGAGCCTTAAGCATACTGTCGAGTACTACACCCGGAGAAGAACGCCTATCTATGCCTGTTTCCTCGATCTTTCTAAGGCTTTCGACCTAGTGGATTACAATCTACTTTGGAAGAAGCTAAAGGAGACAGGCATGCCAGTGGAGGCCGTATCTCTTCTTAGGTACTGGTACAAAAATCAGGTGAACCAGGTGAGGTGGGTAAATAATCTGTCCGATGAATACAAGCTGGAATGTGGCGTTCGTCAGGGTGGACTGACATCTCCGAGCTTGTTCAACTTGTACATTAACGAGTTGATTGAGGGACTCAGCAGTGTCCATGTCGGATGCTACATTGACGGTACCTGTGTCAACAACATCAGCTACGCTGATGACATGGTCCTGCTGGCTGCCTCGATCAGCGCGTTGAGAACGCTCGTTGACATTTGTGAGCGCTACGCTTCGGGGCATGGCCTCAAGTACAACTGTAAAAAGAGTGAGGTACTTGTGTTTAAGGCTGGTACTCAAAAGCCGACCTTCATGCCTCCCGTTGTACTTGAAGGCTCTCCCCTGAAAGTTGTGCGTCAATTTAAATACCTTGGCCACATGTTAACTGACAACCTACAGGATGACGTTGATATAGAGCGTGAGAGAAGGGCGTTGGCGGTGAGAAGCAACATGCTGGCTCGCAGGTTTGCTAGAAGCACAATAGAAGTTAAAATTACTCTTTTTAGAGCTTACTGTCAATCTTTTTACTCTAGCAGCCTGTGGGTTAAGTATACGCAACGAGCCTTCAGCGCCCTAAAGGTGCAATATAATAACGCGTTTAGGGCACTGTTGGGACTGCCGAGGTATTGCAGTGCCTCTGGCATGTTCGCAGACGCCCGCGTCGATGGTTTTAATGCCATTATGCGAAAAAAAGCCGCGTCAATGTTTCATCGGCTCCGAAGCAGTCCCAATAGGATTCTGAAAATGATTGCGTCCCGCCTCGACTGTCCTATCCAACAGCACTGGGTGAGTATTGTCACAGGTCAAATATAAATATAAATTAATGTAATTCTCTCTTAGCTGGACATTTTAATTTTAATTTTAATCAATGCAATTGTTTTAATATGGATTTAATCTGAAATAAATGATTTATTATTATTATTATTATAGGTCATGACACCTGTCATTTAGTGAATTGTCTAAGTGCAAAAAAGCGCTGGACTTTCTTGGTTGCTGACTCTGAGGTAGCATGTAAATAAGTTACAAAAGTGTATTGTATTGTGTAGTGTATTATTATATGACGACGACACAATTAGCGTAGTGTGCTGTAGCACGGTTTCTCGCCTCGATTTCCCGAGGTAGTGTCCCGGGTTCGATTCCCGGTCGGGTCAATTCAGGAAACGATCTTTTCTGAATTGACTCGTGTCTGGGTGTGCTGGGAGACGCCCCTAGCTTATTTCCTTGTGTGGTACCTCGTAACACAGGGATTTAATAATCCCTACTTCAAGACCATTACAAGAGGTGTGTTGTCTGGCGCATTTTTATATTTATTTAGATTTATATTTATTAACTTGTAACAATATAAAATCCAACCCTATACCAAGACAGCACTTATTTGTTGCTACTGCAACTCAAATAACATCATTAAAACCTTTATAATAAACCACTTTAGCTCCAGCATTCACTTTTATTAAACCTGACGTGATAATAAAGCGAATTGATTCACAATTATAATGCTACCAAGCATTCCCTTTAATATTTCATAAACTAGTTCTGCACATGGGGTTCTGAAGGGCGGGGCTAGTAGCATACCCTCCCTTCCAAGGGTCTGCAGTATCAAAATCACGTGCACACCATACGGCTTCTATTATAGGGTATTCATACTAAATTAATATGATGCATTGTACAGCGCTTGTACGGTTTTGATAGTTACAAGATTAACGAACTACCTTTACTAAGATTTCGTTCTTATGAGTATCAGGATAAATAATTTATTTCTCAAATTCGGACAAAACTTTTATTATGTAATATTTGATGAACATATAACATTACATGAATGAATATAACATTACATGAACTAATGCAATTTCATATAGTTTTCGTTGTAAATAACGGAATAAAAACAAAAAAAAATACACAATCATTTCGCGCGTTGCTTTCAAACATGATATTAGTTTAAAAATTCTCGAACTAAGCTAGTTCTGTAACAGAAATATTAGTTTCTATTTTTTGATCATTTTTAGATAAAGAAAAAAACAATTCAAAAAATTTTACACTAATTACTGCATAAATTTGTCTTGAATAGGTTTCAATTACAATTCTAACGATAAAGTATGAGGAAATATGTAATTAGGTTATGTCTAGGTTTGATAACATATTTCACAAAACCCATTTTCATAAAAAAAAAATTCAGTTAGACACAAAAAGCCAACAAAAAAGGGTCAAAAAGAATAAAGAACTTTTATAGTTTCTAAAACAGTAACCAAATTGGATTTAATGAGATAGATATTAGGGATGTTAGCATCCCATACAAAATTATTCATAGCTACTAAAATGCTTCATTCACAATACGTTTTTTTAACCATAGCTGGGGCTGACGGTCCCGACAAAAGGGTGGGACGGGCCAAATAATTGCCAAAACGCTTCGAGTGAGACCTATTGTGTTTATTTACAATAGGGTGCCGTAAGTGGGGGTAGTTTTTGTAATTGTAACTTCAGGAACGTCCACCCTTATGCATCAGTCGTAAGCCACGCGCTGAATCGTGAGCTGTGCTAATCATGTCTCGGTCGTTCTTAGTCGACGCTCTTATAAGTGATACCAAAGACTGTAAGAAGACAGAAATGTCTAGTGATCACCTCAACCCATATACAAGTTTGATAAACCAGCAGTTGGAGCGTCCGAAATTTCTGCCTTACCCGTATCCGGGTAACCTCAACAATCTTCTGAACCTTGGACTTCAGCAACAGCAACGAGCGCCAGACTTGTTCCGGCCGTTCCTGGAACATCTAAACTTTCGGTACCCATTATTTCATCAACTACCAGCACAGCCCGAATATTTTGAACCGGTGCGAAACGAGAGACCCTTTGATGGATACCTGAAAACTGAAGAGAAAGAACCAATCAACTTTGTGAATAGGAGGAAAAAGTCACTATCTCCGTATTTACATCATCCCTACAAATCAACGGCAACGTCACCGTCAAAAAGCCAAGGTCAGAGGTCACCGTCTTTGTCAAGTGAGAGCAGAAATGGTACTCCGAGTCCTCCACTAGCGCATCCTGAAGAACTCCTTCCAGGATATTCCAAAGAATTAAAACGCATTCCAATTAAAGAAGATTCAAGCAAGAGAATTAGGACTGCATTCACCGGTACCCAACTTTTGGAGCTAGAGCGGGAGTTTTCTATGAACATGTACCTGTCCAGATTACGCCGGATTGAGATCGCGTCGAGGTTGAAGCTGTCAGAAAAACAAGTGAAGATCTGGTTCCAGAATCGCCGTGTTAAGCTAAAGAAAGAAGAAAGCCCGATGAGCTCCAACGAAGTGAAGACAAAAGCCTGCTGCTGTTCGAAAGCCTCTTGCTCCAAAAGCCGCTCAGAATCTTCGTGTGAAAATGACCAAGAACAAATTGATGTAGTCAGTGATAATGATGTTAGTTTTGAAGTTCAAAATCTTTCTTCTTACCCTTGACCTCTATAATAAAGCCCAAAAATCTGTAAAGAATCGTTAAGCTAAAGAAACTTGGTAATGTGAGTGAATAAATTATCATTACGGTGTTGTGAAAGAAAATTTGGAATTTAACAAACTTTAGCGGCTTAGATGAGATATTGTATATTTTGTAGATTGTTAATATTATGCATAATAATTTATGAACTAAACTGATCTGTAAAACTTTTAAGGAAGATATTTCATAGAACGTATTTTCTTAGACTTTACCATTTGTTAGACGTATGTAATAAATTTTATATTGAATATTTCTGTTTTGATTTATTATCATCGCGATTCTTTCATGCTCACTGTGGGGTGGTTGTGATTACATTCGTTAGTGAAAAGGGGACTAGGAATGCACTAGTAGGAATGCAGGGGACATCGCTTAATGAACACATACCAGCTGAACAATGAGAATACTTTGATATGAAAGTATGCAACAGCAGTTTAATCAGAATTTTACTGTCGGAGAATTTATTAAATAAGTTCAATTGACATAATATGAACTTGAAACTATTTTTAATTATTTTCTACGTTGGCTGAACTTCCGTAAGATTCAACGTCTATAAACGTCTTTTGTTTCGTTAAATTTTGAAATAATATCGCACATTACTAAAAAAACTACACTGACACTATAAGGAAGTTATTATTGGTTATTGTTATTTACTCTTCTAAGTACCTATTTTATTAATTTTAAATCTCTAAGTTTGAATGCGCCGAGTAGTAGCAGGAAATTGTGAAGGGTTATACTCGTTGAATCACATGACTGTTTGAATCATTATTTACATTTTCGCTACTACATAAGATTCACTTAACATAGTCATGGAAGACCGTGCATGTCCATAGACCTTTTCCCGCTGTAGTTTTTTAAATATTCTAAACTTTCATAGTGTAAGTAAATATTATAGGGATTATTAGCGGCCCCGACAAACTTTATTCTGTCAAAAGTTAATGGCAAATCCTTGACAGCTGTTAACATTTGACGACACGATTAGCGTAGTGTGCTGCAGCACGGTTTCTCGCCTCGACTTCCGTAGTGTCCCGGGTTCGATTCCCGGTCGGGTCAATTCAGGGAACGATCTTTTCTGATTGACTTGGGTCTGGGTGTGCTAGGAGACGCCCCTAGCTTATTTTCCTTGTATGGTACCTCGTAACACAGGGATATAATAATCCCTACTTCGAGACCATTACAAGAGGTGTGTTGTCTGGCGCATATTTATATTTATTTATTATTTATTTATTTAGTATGGGAAAATGTTTTTGCTTTTTTTTTCGTCAATTTCCTAATGTTTTTAATACTTATTATCCTATGTAGACAAATCCAAAAACACAAAAATCATAAAAATTGGTATACCTGTTCTTGAGTTATAAGTGGTGTAACTAACACGACTTTCTTTTATATGTATAATTTAGGTACTAGTACGTTTGGTCTACTTTTCATAAACTTTTCTGGGGGGCTAGCCAAGAGCAATACGCCACGACAATGTATGTGGTTTCAAATGAATTTTCATTTGAACGATTTCTACAATAGAAATCGTCGTGGCGTGTTGCTCTTGGCTAGCCCCCCTGAAATAAATAAAATATAATTACAAGGAATAAGTTAAGGCGATCATCGTGGTCTAGTGGTTAAGCACCCCGACACGGATCGTGGATCGTGTAGTCCCGAGTTCAAATCTGGCCAGAACTATATTTGTGTTTATTGTAAAAAATTTGACTCACTCTAGGGTGATGGAAAGCATCGATAGAAAACCGAATTAACCCAGATAACGGCCGATAGCTCACCACCTACCACGTTGGGTTTTAATACCACTGGTGAAAAGTGGGCTTATGTGTGTTCCTCTTACCAAGACGGCAACAGTCACTTGGCTCTGACTACCTCGATTGGAATACAGAACAGTTGTGATGGTATGTTAAGTACAGAGAGATTACTATGGAGAATATCCAACTCGGTGGTTAATGCCTATTAACGAGCAACTAACTCGTAACACTAGGTTGTAGTTGTTCTTTGATCGCAACTGTTGTTTTAACAACAACCACTTACAACAAGTTCACTGTTTGTACAAACTTGTACAGTCGCTCTAGCCAAAACGAAACACCAACAGCGCTGAGCCCTTATCTCTCTGAAATTGCATGCGAAACCCGAACGACATGGGTTTGAATTTTGAATGTATATGAAAGCGATGCTGATAATTTTCAACCCTTTTTAAAATTACTGTTATTTGAATTTTATTTACTTTGACATAATTTCTTAATAACATTTTTTTTTACTTGGTTTTTTCGTTGATACATGCATGCGACAGTACAGCATCAAGTTGAAGGACGCTCAACAAGTCAAGTTACGTTCTGGGGGTAACAGTGGCAGATTTTAGGTAACCTGTATCCACTAAAATCTTGCAACCTCCTTCATGAAATAATTTATAGATTTTGAATACTCAACTAACGACTCTCTAGAGTGGCCTGTGAAATAGAGTTCGGCCTGAAATCCTGAAGACCTGGGTTCAAACCCTGGTCAGGTGAAGTGTTTTGTCGGATTTTTCGGAACACAGCTCGGGTTTGCGGTCACCATCCCGCATATGGCAAGAGTGGGTATTTGGGAAATACCTGCCCTGTAATCAGTAATGCTGCTGGCTTTTCAATACGGTTCCGTAGTTATGTTATTCTGTCATGAGTTTAGCAAGTACCTATTTGTCATCTTGATTCATATGATCAACTTACCCAAACGGACAACTTTTTAATTATTTTTTTTCTGATGTTATTAAATATAAATAAATATAAATATCCCTGGACATTATTCCACACAGCGCCATCTAGCCCCAAAGTAAGCTAATTAAAGCTTGTGTTATGGGATACTAGACAACGGATAAACATACTTAAATACATTTTCTTTTGTAAATACATACTTATTATACATAGGAGACACCCAGACCAGTACAAACAGACATGTTCATGCACACAAATGTTTGTACTGTGCGGGGATCGAACCCGCGACCTCTGGTGTAGTAGCCAACTTCTTAACCATTACACCAAGTCGGTGTCAATAATATTAATTTCCTACAATTCAATTTAAAACGTAATCCTTTAGATAAAAGCCTTTACAATATTTTTAAATTAAATTCTTATGTAAAAAATAATATTTTAAAAAAGTTGTCCTTTTGGGAAGTTGACCATGTGAAAATGTTGAACCTAAAGCCTTTTTGTTTCACGTATCCTCTAGAGACTCTTTATTTTAGGGTTTGAGTACAATGGATTCCTACGATGGTAATTGAGCTGACCCGATCCGTTTTTAGGCAAATACTACCTTACCAAAAAAACAAAGTTAAATAAACCTGCTTAGGCAGTGTTGTGTTTTTTTTTTTATATTTAGGAAACAAATATTTTTATTCCACCTTATGATTACAAAAAAATAACACTAAAATAGTTAAGTTTCCACTGATGAAATGAAAAAATTAAATAACAATAGAAACTTAAAAAGCTCACAAATACACGGTTAATCATAAATTGTTACTCCTTAAGATTTTACATACATCGTTTCTGAACTTAGGGGCGCTACTACTATAGATATCTAAATTACAAAATTTCATATTAAAGTTATCAGTCGATCTGAACAAAAAGGCGTTCAAATCACATACTTGTAAGAGTAGTTCCCGGGCTAACTCGCTCAAAAGCTTTTGGCTTTAATCCTTTTCTGTTGAAAAATATACGATTCAGATGCCCTCGGACAGGTTCTCGCTGCAGTTACGCATTCGGGATGCCATCCACTAAAACAAATTATGCAAGCATTGCATAATTTGCCAAAGCCAAAAGCTTTCAAGCAAGTTAGCCCGGGAACTACTCTTACAAGTATGTGATCTCAAACAAAACACTAGCACGAGTACAATATTTGAAATACCAAATAACTGACTTATGTGCACCCCGTAATTACTTAGCCCCTATAAATTTCCTTACCAATTACCGTACAAACAACTATGATGCAGAATGCAGGGCTTCTCCCACGACCGGATTCACCCGAATGTTTGCACGACAACCATCATCCATCTAAAATCAAACAACGTAATTATTTGCTAAAAGCATTTATTATCTATGGGGGACGCTCTGCCGCGTGTCCGCCATCGAAAACCCCAATCTTTTTGCTGTCACTTGACTTCTTTTTTTCTTTATTTCATTAAGCATAAAGTCTAAAATTGTTTAAAATTGTTCATTCAGAGATGAGTAAAGAGGTTGTAATACCACAGCTAGCCGCGTGGCCATCTTTTCATCAGTATCTGTTCGAATTTCGAATCGGGAATTTGTTTTTAATCAGCCAGTTTTTCTTTACGTCTGGACTGTCATTTGAGTGTTCTGTATTGTTGATTTTATTTATTTGCTGAGGATATTTTACGGTCAGCTGTTTTGGGGTCGGTGGGAACACGGCTTATTTGTTGTTAATTATATAATTAATGCGGATTCGATTTAAACGCATAAGGTAAACGGCCTTCTGATGCTTAACTCAGTTAAAACTGGGTTTTTAAACTGAAATCTGCTAAAGATGAGATTTTTGCCCTCGTCTATATATATTTTTTTTATCAGTTCGGGTATTGAACTCACGAACCGTGGGGTTGATATGAAATTTGATAAAAATATGATTGTGGTCAAATATAGTTATCCTTAAGCGAGGATATAGGTAGTTTAAAACACCAACCCATACATTCAAAGATTTCATTTGATGACAATATTCGGGGTATTTGTTTTCAAAAACAACAATGTTTAAAATTAACACTGCTATTATGTAAATCAGTTAACCAGTAATGCCATACGACAACAACACTTAAACTAACAAAACTGCTTGTAACATTCAAAATTATCATCGAGTGCCTTGTTACGCTCATCCTAATTATTTGATTCAACAACAATAGAACGCAAAAATATTCGTACAGAACAATTGCAAAAGTCAGTTCCAAAATCAACTTTATTGTAAACAGAGTAAGGATTCAATATCAATTCCAGAATTCAATATAACTTTCCGCTCATAAATCCAACATCACGCTGACAACCGTGTTTTGTCACTGCTAATAGGTTACGGTTTTCAAAACTTATGTCACCCATCACATTTTTATTAACTATCAAATCTCAACCTTTGCTTTATCCAACAAGATCGTTTTTCGATTGGCAATTTTTCACAACAGTTGTTCGAAACTGTTGCATTAAACTGAACTCAAGTTTAAATATTGAATAGGGTGTATTTTACTTTAACAGTTTACATGCTCGTTGAGATTTACTAGGTTTCAGAAGAATTATCCAGATGGGAATCACAATACAATGCAAATCATTTGTCGGTGTAACGAATGAAACGGGTTTGATACTTGACAAATGAAAATTTAAAGTTGTCGAGGTGTGTTTGGGAAACAAAGTTGAAGGGATTTGGCACGGACGGACGGAATAACAGTTTGCGATTTGTGAACTCGGAAACGAAATTATAATTTTGCTGGGTTTATTTCGAGTAAATGTTTTGGCATAACAATTGAGTATTCCTTTAGAGCCATTAGTAAAACGGGTAACGATGTTCGCTGTCAAAAAGAATCTAAAGATAGAAGATCAGAAACGCGTCTTTTACAATCCGGGTGAGAGCAGTCACCCGGATAGTGAAAGCCGCGGGTTCTTGTTTTCTATCGAACACAAAACAAGCATTATAAAATGCTTAAACTAATCAAAGTAATAACCTGAAAAAATATTTATATTATAATATGTACAATAAAGTTTAAAGTAACTAATTTAGCTTGCCGAGTCGCATTCTAGGCAGGCTCATCTAGACTAAAACTAAAGAAATAAAAACAAGAAAGACGTTCCGGAGAAGAATAAAGAATTACTGAGATAGCTAAAGAATTAGCAAACTGAATTAGCAGAGAAGTCAGGTTGTGTCAAATGACCGATTGAACATAATATCATTCAACTTCATTCCGTGAATCTTTAATTTTTGCTTAGTCTGGGACTCAGGGGTCATATGATCATGTCTAATAATTTGTCCTCAATGTTTATTTATTATTTATTGTATATACATTGCTATGAGGGTTTAGCGTGGAATTAACCAAGCAGCGATCAAAGAGGTTCGCTGCGCTCTTTTTAACACGCGAACAAGGCACACAAGCCTTAACAATTTTATTTCTGTCTTTTCTCTGTCTATCCTATTTTTATGTTGTATCTGTGCCACCACCAACCTAAGGAGAGGCCTTCGTCTAGCAGTGGAATGTGACAAGCTGATAATTGGTAAATACTAAGAACTATTTTTGTTTTGTTCTTTAATTAGAAACTAATAAAGATTAGATGAGATTATTAAATTATATTAGGTGCTTCAAATTAAATTATATGAGATGGTTTATCAAAGGTTTTTCACATTAGGATCATTCATTGCCCTGATATCGATTGCGGTACCTTTTGCTCTCATAAAAGAGTGTATGTAAGTGACATAAACACAGCATTATTACTTACATCGAAACCCGTCAAATTTACAGTCTATATGAAAAAATCCAATATCCACAAAACAATTTTCATAGGCTGAAGCAATAAACTTCGATCCAATCGATCATCCATCAACGGAAATTCAACCTTATACACTCAGTTAAGGTAATGGGAAACGGTGAAAATCACTTGAAAAGATTGGGGACGGTGTCTACAAACTCGGTTTACCGTTTTTTGGGATGTTAAAAAGTTTACAGGCCAATAAAATGCGTCACCGTCATGCCGTATAAATGCGAAATCATGCTCATTTTATTTGTGAAGTACAATCAACAGAAGCTCAAAATGCTTGCGCTTATTCACTCACGTACCTGACTGTGCCTATATCACATACATAAATAGAAATGAAAGATAGTGTACGCATGTCAGAAAGGAATAGAATTCACCTCTTTTGACACTGCTTTGTTTAGTTTAGGCTCAACCGTTACAACAGAGGTCAAAATGAAGTAGATTTACACTTAAATATAACTATTCCTCTTGCTCTGAACTAGTTTAGAAATTGATTGAGGTTTTCCACGTACTCGTAATACAAGGATCATTATCATCATCATTATGCGGTCTATCCAGGTTGTGAACCCACACTGGTGTGTGTGTGGGGTCCCAGGGTCCGCCTTTCTTTTTTTCTAGGCCCACTTCGCGCGGTCTTGTGCATCTTCAGTTCAGTGGTGAGTCTGTTGGCACGCATGTCACTGTTGACGACGTCGAGCCACCGCTTCTTGGGTCGACCTCTTCTACCGGTACCTGGCGGGAGCGGCATGGCCAGTCATTCGTTGCCCCGTAGTTTGCCGATCTCCGTGAGACATGACCATACCATAATAATAGTTGAGTATGTTTATCATGCTCTGACGACCATATTACAAGCTCCTCTGCTTAGTTTGAGATCAGATGATCTTGATTTAAATTGTCAAAAAAGAAAATTTCGGAACAATAATCCTAGGACCCCTGAGTTTTGCAGCTCACGCTCTTACCAGCCAGTGTTAAAATTCCATGAATTCAACATTTAAATTCCTGTAGCTTATTATAAAATTACAACACGTTCATGGATGACATCCATCATTATATTGAATTAATGCCGGCCATAATTAATGTAATCGACATCTAATCTTTCGTCGGTGTGTTCGTTATTTTCTGCAACATTGCGCGACCAATCAATTTGCCGTCAGCAGATGGTAACCACAAATTAAGGTATCGGTGCGATGGAATATTCTCGTGAACCAAAGGACGCTTTTATGTTTATTTTTTGCATCTAAATCTATACTTGAGTAAAATCCTGCGATCAGTTGTCTAAACGTTTTACATAGGTTCAAGATAGTAACTCGTAGATTAGCAGAGATAACGGGTCGGTTAAGAGGAAGGCTTACTAGTTGAGCAACTTAATTAAACATTTTTAATTTTTAGGTTCCCTTCGTTTAGTACCAATATTAACAACGCCAGAAACGAGAAATGGCGCGGTTAAATTTCAGAGTCCCAAGTTTAACTTACGTACCAGAAAATATTATGTCATTCTTCCCACTCCTACAGTTGTAAGGAGTGGGAAGAATGACATAATCAGAATGACTTAAGAATGACATATTTTCCTTTAAACTGTATGTAAAAATATGCTAAAATTTTTCATGCAATTCTGTGTCTGTAGTATAAAAAAACTTTTTTACCCAATATATGTTAAAATTTTTCTGTAAAAATACTTCTTTATTCAAGACTTTATTAAGTCAATTCAAGATTTCTATTCAAAACTTTATTAAGTCAATTCAAGATTTCAGTTTTGTTTTTGGATAAAAACAAAACTGAAATCGTTTCCACGCAGGCCGGCCTGAAACTACAAATCAAATCGCGATTCCAATCAAAATGGCAAAGTAAAATTTCAGTCATTTATGACGACCGACTTGGTGTAATGGTTAAGAAGTTGGCTACTACACCAGAGGTCGCGGGTTCGATCCCCGCACAGTACAAACATTTGTGTGCATGAACATGTCTGTTTGTACTGGTCTGGGTGTCTCCTATGTATAATAAGTATGTATTTACAAAAGAAAATGTATTTAAGTATGTTTATCCGTTGTCTAGTATCCCATAACACAAGCTTTAATTAGCTTACTTTGGGGCTAGATGGCGCTGTGTGGAATAATGTCCAGGGATATTTATTATTATTATTATTTATAATTCCTATTCAGCTCAAATAAACCCATCTTTTATTCATTTCGTAATCGCTTTTGTACTTAAGGCGTGGTAAATAAGCATGCGAACAGTGGGATGGTGAGCAGTTACCGAAGCCTGTGGGCAGATGAACACTAAATAAATAAAATAAAAATGTTTTAAACGCTTTCCAAGGAGATAAATAACGTTTATCTGAAAAATTTGGAACCGCAAAATATTATTGCGTTGTCTAAGGCCTGGAATCGTACTCAAGCACTGATCTGTACTTGAGTAACGATTTTAAAACTTGAGTTCATACAAAAACGTCACTCAGATCTATACTCAAGTACAGATTTTGTTTCAGAGTATACGGGCCAAGTCTGAACTCAAACTCAAATATCTTTATTTAAATAGACTTAATCAGTACTTTTAAATGGTCAAAAAATAAACTAAATAAAAGACATAAATACTATAATAATATGAAAAAATAAACAGTGTACAAACATAATGCGACTCTACCACCGCGTCGGAGAAGTTGATTCTTACTCAAAAGACCCGGCGAGAAACTCAGTAGTTACTCTTTGAAACTTGTTGTGGTTTTACAATGCGAGTTAGTAGAGTACAATTTGTTTATTGATAAAAAAAATTGCTTAAATTCTAACATTAAAAATTAAACAAAACAACCTAACAAGTACAGCAAAGCTACATAATATAAAACAATAGGCTGTACCAAGTCATTTATACAATTCCAAAAATAAAAATTGTTGGTCATTAATATACTTAATTCCGGTATTTAATTCATAAGTATTACAAGAAGGGACTGATCCCGCACCGAGCAGAGAGCTTTGTACTGATGATGATATATTTTATTTGTACTGATATTCGTTCATATACCTACTAAGTTAACCTTTTAGATACGCTTCGGATTGTAATTTGTGTTATGTCTTTAAAAGCATACTAAATATTGTAATGATATTATTACTATGCCCAGAAATCCAAATAGCTAACATTTCAGCTAAATAGTTAATTGTTGATGAAAGCGTGCACCTTTTTTTTAACTAGTGAGTTTTGTCCTTATTTGAAATGTAATTAAAATATTAAGATTTGCTTTATTTGCAGTTTATAGTAAATACTTAAATAAATAAATATCTGGGACAATTTACACCAAATTCACCAGACCCCAAACTAAGCAGAGCTTGTACTATAAGGGTGTCAGAGACTGATAAACATTTATCACTTAAATATTTCTAAATACATACTTAAATAGAAAATAATAAATTAATAAATAATAACACCCAGACACACAACAAACACAAATGTTTATCACATTTGTCATTCGAATCACGAGCTCCGGTGCTGAAGGCAGGATCGCTGCCATTGCACAATTGATCGTTGCCTTTGTATTTGCATTAGAATTAAAAAACTTTTTTTTAGATTGACTGGTTCTATCCTTCCGGTAAATTTGTCCTATCTATAAATTACAATTTTGTCAGTTAAAATAACTAAACTACACTTAATAAGCAAATGTTAAATTAAAGTCCGGACTAAGTCGCTGGCAAAAGTCTTCATCTCATCCGTCAATTCCCATATAAGATTTAGAAACTACTTTGACGAGTATCTAGTCCAACGAGTATGTTCTCGACGAAATCCATAGAATGAATACTTGGCATAACTGTACATTGTACCAAGTGACATGACGAATCATGCATTGTTACCGTCCACCATTCACAAGAACCACTTGACAATCTATAGATCCGTAGTCATATAGATCTATTGATCTAGTGTGAAACTATAGGTAATTTATGTCATCGTGTGACGAATCGGTCTTTCGTTTGCGGGCTGCATGACTTTTATTACGTGTGACGTTACAACGGACTGGTTGGTAATCGATTGGGTTATTTTATTATACTTATTTGTAAGCTAGGTATGGGATTGGGATGGGTGAGCCTCTATATTTTTACTTTTACAGTATTAATTTGATGTAATAATAATGTATAGATTATTAGGGATGTATTATTGTTTTATTATGTCATTTTGAATAGTGAACATTATCATATTGTTTTCTTTTGTCACTTTGTTTTAACTTTTTGAGCCGAGGGGCTGCGGTTACACTTAATTTTTTTTTCTAAAGGGCACTGTTAGCCGCTGATGGCCTTCACAGTTTCACCGGACAAGTGGGTGAGCGGAAGGCTCTCAACCCAAAGTTACACTTAAGTTTAGCCGGATAAAGATAGAAAAAACGAACATCTGCTCACACCCAACATTAGCCGTAACGTCTAAAGTTAATATTTGAGAGATTAGATACTAAATTCATAGGTCAAACCCAAAAATGCTTAAACAAACATAAATTAAACATAAGAGGCTATAAATATAATATAATTCCACTGCTCCTTGACTGAATACACAAAAGCGATTCTTTTTGTTTTGTGTAATGAAAATTAATCAATTTAATCAAATTTAAGAATTACTGTTATTATTTATTTTAATTAAGGATTTGTTATTTGAGTACCTATTATTATTATTTTAATGTTTTTTTTTAATCTAATTAATTTTTTGTTTGGCTTCACTATTGTATTGGGTAGTCCTGTGAGAATAGTATAGTAAGGTTTTGAAATAAATGAATAAATAACAAATAAATAAACTATGGACGTTCCGTAGTAGTAGACCTATCAGTGACAATTTTACCTTGAAGAACTGCATAACCTTGCGTCAAGTTTAACAGTTTCTACCTTAAGTACTCCTAAACCTAAAATAATTAAAATGCATCTCAAAATAGTTAAATGAAACCAAGGCGAATTGTCTTATAAAATATCTACTAACTTCGGGCGACATCGCAAATAACACTGCAGACGAAGCTGCTCCAACTGAACTTGTCTAATAAACCACCTTCGGATGTGAACTAACTGAACTACGGAGTAAATCTCCTTAAGACTCGCTACACAGGGCTTCTCAAACAAAAATAATTTTGCTATTTTCTAAGAGTGACGTGACCTAAAGGTTAAGCACCCCAACAATAGGTATTAGGTACTATAAAACATTTCAAAGTGTATCAATTTTTACGTAATATTCCTACATACAACGGGTTCATAAGTTTATAAAATATGCTTTTCCATAAAAAAAATACTGTTTTACATTAGTGACAATTCAATTAGGAACCCATGGTCTTCTAAGGACATAAACGTATTTTGGGAGTTAGTGTCTAAACACACTATGCCGAAGGCATGCGACCGAAGTTACGCGGCTGATTTTACGTTCCGACGTATTCGGCTGATATCGGCACACCTTATGTGCCGAACTTACGCGGCAGAAATTCAGTTGCTCAACTTTGTGTATGTATTCAGTGTCTATAATTCAGTGTAGTTATAATGTTAGCTCTACAAAATAAGTTAGTTGCCACTAAGCTTACGCCCGACCGAAGTTAGGCTGTACGCTATAACGCAACGTACCTAATTTCGGCATAATGTGTCATCAGTAATTCAAATGGCATTGCAGGCGTATCATGCCGCACTTCGGTCGCGTACCTTCGGCATAGTGTGTTTAGACACTTATTCTTAAAAACAAACTCTCCAACTCTCTGCTGTAGCCAAGCAATTCGGAAGAACATAATGAGAGTAGAACTACTTGTTACTGATTATTACTTTGATTATTTTAGCACTTTACAAAGCTTGTTTTTCATATCCAAAAATAGAAAGACAGCAAAAATTCAATTTCGGACCTTGATGATCTCAAGCGGGAATCGGACCCGCGTCTTTCACAATCCGGGTGACTGCTCTAAACCACTGAGCTACTGAAACCTCAGAAGATCGAATTAATCTTTCCAGTATATGCTCACGTTGCAAGCCAACGTTATTCCATCAATGTTTCAAGGCAAGTACCTATAAACATCCGAAAGAAATATTTTTACAAATATTTAAGCTTTCGGTTAAGATGAATATGCTATTTGATTATTCCTTTGATTATTTTAGCATTTTACAATGCTTGTTTTTCATATCTAAAGATGAAAAGACTAAAATGTTCCACCTTTACATACTTCTTACTGCTTTTAAAGACTAATTTGAAAGATCAAGTCACACTCCGCTTCAACGAAGATATTTTGCATTGTTTTTGGCAAACAAAATATTGTTTTTCTTCATATTTATTTTGTAGGGAGAACTTATCTTTACAAGAATAGTTCTGTTCTTTTTAACAATGCCAGTCACCTAGTGAAACAAGAGTCTCAAAGGTGCGATTCGTTACCAATTGGGCGGTCGAAGCTCTCGCAGGGAAGAATAAAGGGTCGTGACTCCGAGCAGTCGGAGGAATCAAATATTAAAGACACCTGTGAGGCATTGCCAAGCTCCCAGACTGCTGGCGCTCGAAGTGATCTGAAAACTTGTTACGATAAACCTTTTAGAATAAGTTTAAAAGAAGTTACTTTACGTACAATAAAGTATGTCCATCATGAGTTAACACCATTTGACAGGCTTGTTGGCGCAATGGCAGCAATCCGACATTATTACATGAATACGACATTAATACCTATAGAGCAAGAAAAAAAATGTTACAGGTCTATTTACTAATCTTGTCTAACCCAAAACCCGTTATTATAATAAAAAATATATTATAATAGTATCTCTAAATAACTCAAGCCTGGTATATATCTGGTGGAGAATCAGAATCAGAATCAGATAATTTATTGCTTATAAACTGTGTCAGTACAGAAGCAGGGATGACATTGCATAGGTGAACGTTACAACAGTTTACCCATATCGGGTATACAATCATTAAACATAAAAAACTAATAAAACTAATGTTTCGCATTAAAATATTCATTTAAATTATAAAAAACATTTTTAAGTTTAATTCAAATTTCTTAATGTAAGTTAATCATGAACCCTTCACTGGTGACGTCTAAAGAATTACTCGTATCATGAGCAACTGTAAATGGCACTGAAAACACAATTTTAAATCAATTTAATTAACCCAAAATCAATTCGATCTTTTTAATCAGCAATACAGCTTAAATTCACTGATTATACGATTTTTTATGTCATGCCCGTGCGATGCTAAAATTTCTTAGTGGGCTATACTTACACTTACCTCCTTATTAATGAAAAAAATCTCATAAGCACAGTTTAAGTTTTTCTGAAGTAAGGGTGTTAGTAGCGATTTACTATTGCATCCCTAAAAGTAGTATTCGTTGCTTATCTGATATTATATTCTTCTTTTCAACAATTTTGAGCTTTTGTTTTAATGCATAAAATAACCTTTATTCAACTCAGTCAATTCCTACGAATGAAAACACCACTTTTGTCCCAGACCAATTTCATTTCATACCTTATTATAAATATTTCCTTCTCAATTATTTCTTATCTCATTTCTTCGCTATCGTTTCGCGTTCCGATAACGTCGCTATTGTTACCACTATAAGGTTGAAAACTGGTACGCAATTGCCTGTTTATTGAATGGGCCTATACCATCAGCATTATAAAGTCAGATTCCATTATCGAAAGACATTTTGGTGCTTTCCCGGTTGCGGAAATGGTGTCGAATTATCATTGACGTAATTTCATTTGCTTCGGAACTGTTATATCATAAAGGGTTTTCAGAGAGGTCTGAAGAAAATACAGACACAAACATGCACAAATTACACCAATGTAATTTGACCCCAAACTAAGCAGAGCTTTCAATTTGGGTGTCAGGAGACTCTTCAACATGCTTAAATATTTCTAAATACATACATAAATAGATAACAACATTCAGACACACAAATGAATGTTTGTCATGGGTGGGGAACTAATCCACGACCTCCTGTGCTAAAGGCAGGATCGCTACCATTGCGGCTAAAGGTCAATACACTTATGAGTTGGCTTTATAAAATAAAATAATGTTTCATAAGCTACTACTAAATTGCGATTCAATGTCTAGTGAGCCAATTTTTTAAAAAAACATAACATACCATCTTAGCCCAAACGAGGTAGTCAGAGGTAAGTGACTGTTGCAGTAATGGTAAACGGAACACTCAGAAGCCCACTTTTCACCAATGGAATTAGAACACCACGTGGTAGGTGGTGAGCTTTTCGCCGCTATCCGGGTTGATTTGGTTTTTTATCGATGTTTTCCATCACCGGAGAGGTAGTCGGAAATTAAACAATGAACACAAAGATTTTGGTTCTGGCCAGATTTGAACTCAGGACTACACGATCCGAGTTGGAGTGCTTAACCACGACGCTCTCCAAAAAAAAAGCAATTAAGTATTTAATTTTGTTACTTTATTCATTTTGCTATAGCAATGTGCAAACTGTGAGAAAATCAACCTTATTTTAAACCATGAACATTAAATCAATTAAACATTTTCCAATCTTTTCGACACAGATAGTTTTGATGATGGCGAAAAAGACCTTCACTTCAATTTGCAGTAAGTTTTCTCAGAGTAGGAACGAAATTAAATTCCTAGGTAAGCCTATGAGCAGTAATAGTATTCCAACTTTTCTAATAAAATCAAAGCAAGCTAATTCGCTACACGCAAGCTCTGTTCGGCTCATGGACGCGTGGGGTCCACCCTGTAACTGTCTTGTGGGTTATATAGGGTGTCCTAGGTAACCTGTACCAGCGAAGGTCTGTGATTTGGGGACCCCAAAACCTATCGATTGGACCCAATGTATGTTCCGCGATTTTTGGTAGGTTTATTTGGTTGATTTTTTGGTAATTTTTTTTTCGATTTTTCTAACATTTCTGGGCTGTCACTTTTTTGATTACTGTGGCGCAAATAGTTGAGGTACATGCTTAATTTTGTTTTATTGTTATCTGAATACAATGACTACTTGATCCAGAAGCATATACATTTATAGCACTGAATACAGATTCAGAAAAAAAATATGAAATTGAAAAAGTTGTAAATACTGTTTATTCCCTATGTTTGGAACGCCGTTTTAAAAAAAAGTTGCTAGTGGCGAGTGCATATTTTGAATGTATAACCAAAAATTACTACCCGAATAGTATAGTATAATTAGTATTAGATACAAATAATTCGTCTTTGACTAAGCAATTGACTCAATAGAAACGGTAAATTGAAAACCAGATAGTAAATATTTGGGTTATTTGATTTTGCGTAAAATATAAGTTTTACCAACTCAAATATTTGACCAAATGAAAATTGGTAAAAGTACTGTTTGGTAAACGGGTTAAAAATCAAATGTTCACTTGTCAAACATTAGGTTTGCGTTACAATTATTTGCCAAGTAATAGTTTGGGAAATGAAATTTTACAAAAAATTGCTTGGGAAGTGATGATTTGGTAATTTTTTTTTCAATTCAAATTTAAATTCAAATGCCATTTATTTGCAAATACAGGTTCAAAGTTTTATAAGTGATCAGCCATATTTTGCTGTTCAAGCGTGCAAATTACAATAGAGAAATAATATCAATAAACAAAAATAAAATACTAATTAACCAGTTTATAATTATTACATACGCAAAAAATGACGATTATTAAGTCAAAAAAAGAAAAAAAAAGATTTATATGTCACAAAGATAATGGTTAGTAATTGAACATTATTTATCACAATGTGCTGTCGAGATATTATTCCCTCAAACTACAGAAAGCGTTTTTAATTAGCGTTTTTATTTACAGCAACTTCAATTTTTTCCTAAAAATGTGACAATTGTTGGAATCATCAGAAGGAAGTTTATTGTATATACAATTTATATGATGATTTACCAAATATGCTGTTGTTAAGGATCGAAGTTCTATCAGGAGGGATACAAATTGTATTATTACGTCTGGTACCTTTAAATTTTTTGATGAAACGAACGAAGGTAACTCGGACAGGCCGATAGTGGCAACCTACACCAGATGGTTTTAAATGGCATAAGTTAGTAGGTATCATGAAATTACTCGTATAATCGAGTACCTATTTTAAAAGAATTGTCTCGCTCGACTCCACTTCATTACATAGATATTACAGCAAAAAAAAATGACCTAGGTAGCTTTGATGACGTAAACACCTACTAAGAAAGCATTTTTAGAAATTTCATGTAACTATATAAAAGTGGGAATTGCGCAGAGCACAGCCATCTTTTTAAAAATTTATTAAAATTACTCTAAAAAGAATAATGTTTACTTAATTCTTTTTGTAGTGACTGTAGCATAGGACCAAAGGGAGATTGCAAATGGGATTGGCTACCACCTACATATTTATGAGAAATCACCAACTAACGGACTGACGGCGATCGATTGTTAACCAACCTTCGTTCAATCGAGTTAATCCTTTGAATCTATTTACAATTACAATATGAAAAGGGTCTATTCGGAAGTTAAGTTTGGTTTTAGTTCAGTGACTTTTGTTGGCAATTTAAGCCTTTTTAACTTATCATAATTAACCTAAAGCTTTTTTTAGTTTTAGAGTCACCATACAATATTCTAAAGTCGTCTTTAATTAACCCAAAAATGATAAATCTTTACTTTCCTTTATAAGATTATACTCCCCCTAAAAGTTGTTGTAAAGTGACATTTTGTAGCCCTCAGCTGAAGTTGAACAGCTTAACTGAAAATAATTAAACACTGGCTGCTTGGGACACTTTTTACTGACTTACAATTTTGTTTTGTTAGTTTCTTTGAAACTTTTGTCGGTCCCAGCTGAAATTATTTTCAAGACTAAAACTTAGTTGGACTATAAGTAATGCTTGAGTAATTACTGGGGTTTGCACGTCTTTCTTGTCCTATATTGCGACGTCATTATAAGTTCGTTTAAGTGATTTTTAAAATCGGTCTTTTAGGTTTTGAGCTTATCCATTACAAACAAACGAACAAAAAAATCATTTTTTTTCTATATAATATAAGTGTAGATGACCAGCCTATTACTGCCGTATCATCATTAATACTAGTAGAAAGTTTTTTAGAGAATGAATCGATGCGAAAATAACAAGCACTGCTCTCTCTACAGCTTGTCGAGTGACTTTAAGCTTTCTCAATAATTCATGGCCTCCATAGTTTATTTACACTTTCCTTCGCGGTACTATCGATCTGATCCATTTGCCAACTCATCAAGATTACTTGCGCTAATGAACCCATTCATCCATAAAAACCAATAACACATTTTAAAAAGCTGTTAGTCACCATATTGTGACGTCACTGACACCTGCCGGTCACGCGGTCACCGTGAAATTAGTGTCCGGCGCCCTGTAATGAAACGCCATCAAATGCTATTGACTGGTAATGGAATATAATGTTTGGACATGGTGGTTGATTAGATGGGTAAAAAATAAAGTGGTTTTTGGTATTGGGAAATTATTTAAAATACAATTCTAAAATAAACGTTTGCCCTGAGGCACTCCGATGCGTGGAAGAAACGCTAAAATACCTTAATGATATAGAAACATTAGTTTTCACAAAATCATAGTTTGATAGTAAGTTTTCTAGTCATATTTCCCATTCACAAAGTAACATTCAAAAAAATCTTAGATCATTCATATAAGCAAGTCACATCTGACGGAGGTTGACTTCGAGTAGTTAACCTGTTTAAATGGGATAAACTTTTTTTTGAAATTAATGAAACGGTTCGCTTCAGAGGCAAGTAAACCATTTTGAAATCTTTAAAAGGTTTACTTAATTAATTTTCTTTCCAATTTACTCTCAAGGTTAATTAGCTACACAACTCAGTCAAACGCTTTTGGTAAATCGATAAAATACTAACCATATCAAACGCAAGCGAGCAATAGCAAATGGTCATCGCAAATGCGCGTATATGAAGTTGGTTTTATGGCCATCGTAAAACTAGCTTTTCAATGCCTTTACTGGTTTCTGGTAGAGTCGTAACATCAGTTCTATTGCGCGAAGTAGGATACCATTAACTAGCCATGATAATATTAGGAATCCATATCGATTCACTAACACTTCGCGGGCTGGTTTAGTACAGTCGTAAACGGTGACCTCATTATTTTGACACCTTTGGATATCGTTGTCGTATTCTTTAATGCGGAGTGTCATGATTATTGCGTGACATGATATCTAGTTACCGTAAAACGACTTTCTTGAGAGTATTTTTTTTTTTTTTTTTTTTGGTTTGGTTCACCTCTGACTTACTCGTACGCCGTGCATGGAAGCCTATTCTCATTTGAGTCACAGGATTTTGAAATGTGCAGGATGCAACTATTTTGATTCGGAAGTATTCTTATGTTGACTTATGTGATGTGCAAGTTCCTTAGCAAATTTCATTATAATACTGTTTTACGGTTAAAACCAGCTGCAAGCTCCAATGTCCATCAACATTCAAACTTTATGCCTTACACATGGGTACCTACTAACAGTACTAAAGTGCTATTGATGGATGTAATGCCAGAAGGCGTTCTCTACCATCAATAATGTTCATTAGATAGTCAAACAGAAAACTCACAATTGATGCAAAAGATTGAGTAACCAAAAAGAACAAAGAGAAAAGTGAGGTACGTCTTTAATGAAATCGGTAATAAAGCAGCCTTAAAAAAGTTTCAATGAGAAGGCCTTTATTATTGAGTCATGACGACGTCGCTACAATTAGCTATGGGAAAAAAACAAACATGTCCTAAATCGAAAACCATTTCGAGGTATTTGTTTTGTATGCCTTATTTAAATATTTAACATTTTTAAAGGCAAAGGATCTAGGATATTTTTAAATAAATAAGTTTGAACTTATTTCACTTCAGATAGGCAACGTACGCAAAGAGTACATTATTAACCGTCTTTGGTTCTTAAATGAACTCTTGACGGTACTCAAATTGACATCTCACAATTAAAAATATTTAAATTAGGTCCTTATAATAGGTAAAATACTTCAAAATTTGTTCCCGTACCCGATGGAAGGGTTGCCCACCCAGGATATCGGTTCAAGCGCTCTTAGTACCATCGCCATCTTCGAGCCCGAAAGCGCTTGACCCAAAATCCGTAGGTAGAAAAATCTACAAACAAAGAAAAAAAGATTTCAGATCTTTCGGAATTTAGCTACCTCAGTGTGTGTCGTTAATAGATTATGATCGATTTTAGCAAGAACAAACAGTTCCTATTTCATGGGTTACCGATTATTTCATAATTATGTTAATAAACAGATGATAATAACATGATTATTAAGTAACCTCCACCATCAGCTCAATGACGGATTGTGTACCGTATTATTAACCGACCGTGTACGACACGTGCCGACGAAACTGAGTAACGGACACGTTATTAGAGTGTTTGTTTAGCGATAATTATCTCTTGGCCCCAGGGGCCGAGCTGAGCTTGTCAAACACAAGAAAGACAGACAGCTTTGGTCATGATATTAGGCCTGGTTAAGATATGATGGCGCCTTTTTGTGCGACTAATTGCTCGTAACTAAGATAATCTTTCATACAGGGTTACTTTATAAACGCCATCCAATATTTTCCTCGACATTAGGCATCAATCGAAGACAGCTTTTTAAAAAAAAGGGTAGGTCTTTCTAACTTTTACATAATTTTATTTTTTTCAAACAGATTATTCGTGCGGCGTGGTTACTTAGTCAAAATTAAATTTTAACTTCTAAATAAAGCGCGGGCGGGGAGTTGTAGAGACTGCGGGCCCGCCGCCACTCACGTCACGCAGCATCAACGAAACTAGTGATTACAATAACATTAATAACTCAAGATTTTAGTACTGAAGGTTGTCAAACAGAAAAATATGTATTTTGCCATATTCTCCATAGATCCTCATGTTTCAATTTGCATGGTGTTTATAAAATAGCCCTGTATAGATGTTGCCAGTGACTTCACCTGTATTAATCATTTTAACTGTGTACTTACGTCAGTTGAATATTTTGAGTTGAATATCACCAATTCATCTTATAAAGCTTCTTCGTCAAAAAAAAATTTTCTTTCATGGCTAAGTCTTGTAATTTTGCATGATTTTATGTTTACTGTTCCGAGTGTTCTTCATGATTGTTCCCTAAAAATCACTGTCGATTAAATTAGAACAGTTACATATACATATACATACTAACCATCACGACTATATCCTAAACTTAGTCAGAGGCAAGTGACTGTTGCCGTCGTGGTGAACGGAACACTAAGATGCCCAATTTTCACCAATGGTATTAGAACCCAACGGAGCCTTCCGCCGTTATCCGGGTTGATTTGGTTTTGTATCGATGTGTTCCTTCACCGGAGAGTAGTAGGAAATTTAACAATGTAAGTACACAAAGATTTTGGTTCTGGTCAGATTTGAAGTCGGGCCCACACGATTCATGCCATGATTACGAGTTTGTATGCTAAACCGGTAAACGACTAGACCAAGACGCTCTCAGAAGAGTTACCATGTCATAAAATCCCAAGACTGTTGTAGCTACCACCGATTATCTCATGAAAATCCAGGTTTATATAATAACCGGTCCTCCCAGTGATGTGCCTATAAAGCATTATCTCCGCCTATTCACCCCGCGAACACCTATATTCATAACATTTTACACAAACTAATCTACCCTAAAATGGCCAAAAGGGCCATCGCCAACTTTTATTGACACCCGCTCGTGGACGACTCCTGGTCAATGGCCCATGAAATTTGTCCTTACAACCAAAATGCCAAAGTCATTTGGCAGCTGTTTTGGTCAATTTGTTTTTTGTATTTATAAAAGCGGTTGTGTTTCGTTAGTTTCGTTACACATTTTTGTGTGTTTATCTTGCGTTTTAGGATTTAATTTGCTCCTACTTTGTAATATTGTAAAATAGTTATTAATTTTATCAGATAGATTGTATCCTAAAAATAAAAAATCATTTTAATAAACTGAAAAGAAGATATTTGTACGATTGGTTTCATCATGTTTACTTATTTTTAAATTACATTTTGTTATAAAGTTTGGATGAATGATTTCGCATTTTTTTGCCTAGTCTGCTAATAACAGATAAATATCTGCTTAGCACTAAAATGTTTGATAATTAAAAATCATGTATCTATCCTGATTAGTAGTAACTTGAACAACCAATTTTTATAAAATTTAGTCAAAATAAAAATTGGTCGTAGTATAATTAATACCTACTTTAAAGAATAGCTTAGTTAAATCGATCTTGTAGCTTGTATCATGTGCATTCATTTACAAACTTTAAGGTGGTCGATTTACTGACATTTTGCCAAACTCAAGAGATATAAAAAAGGCTTCCAATTTTCAATTTAATAAAAGAAATTCCTGGAGAAAACGGAATCCTGTTAATAAAATTAGTCCCGGTCAAAAATCAAAGGAAGAGAGGATTGAATAAATTTTTAAATTATTGAAGTTTTTTCTTCTGAAGTTAGGAGTACCTAGTTAGTACCCATTTATTATAGTCAAGGTCAGATATTGGAGAGACTACGAGCCTAAAAGATTATCATGATTAAAAAATAATGAACTATTTAAAAGGAGCTCTTTAACTTATCGCACAAAATCGACGTAGGACTTATCTTTAGGGATTGAGTTGAATTTTCTAATTCGATCTACCTTAGGTACAAAGGCGTACTTTGCTATTTTCTAATGTTTACAACTCTTTCACTTAAAGGCGTACTTACAGAGCTGGCAAAAAATGTATCGATAACTATAAATTGAGTATTAGATCTTATGAAGTATTTTTAAACCACTCAGCTGGCCGAAACGCCATCTATCGCACTTCCCTTTAACTATTTTTTGAAAAGCTTCTGAATTAGTTCACGAACAAAACGCAAGATGGCAGCGTACAGCCGCATACTACTAGCGCCCTCTTGACAAGTTTCTATGAAATACTGGTAGATGCAGCGGAACTTTTGCGTTTCTCAAAAGCACACCAAGATGTGGTTCAACTAATCAAAATTTCATTTTTAGATATAAGCACAATTAAATTTATCCAAAATAGTTAGACAGATTGATATGTCCACCAATAGAGCTCTACTTTTTCTTAATATTCTCAGAAAAAGTGGCTGTAAGTGAAATTAGTTCACAGTAATATTCACAGATGGCACTAACTAAAAATTGGTACCGTAACAATACAAAATAGTTCCTTTTCTTTGATACTGTGTGTGTAAAATTACAATATTTAAAAAAGAAAAAACTGTAATTCGCTTTTTTGGGGACTTCTCATTTTTTAAACTTGTATTTTCCCAAAAACATCATTGTAATGCTTTTTCATCCTACAACGCGCTTACAAAGTTTTTTCAATGGCTTGGTATATATAAAAAACGAATACTATTACAAGTGTACTTGCTTCGGCAGTACATATACTAAAATTGGAACGATACAGAGAAGATTAGCATGGCCCCTGCGCAAGGATGACACGCAAAATCGTGAAGCGTTCCACATTTTTTGGACTTATTGATTTGAATTTTACAAGTGTAATCAGGGTCGGTAATTGTACTCTGTCCCTAACTATCGAGTTTCTTTCTGGATTTTTATTTATCTCCGAACCTTAGTCTTTTGTTTTTGTTTTTTTTGTGGAACTAACTGTCATAATAATACATAAGTGCTTGTAGAATCTTAGATAAATATTTTTATTCTATGTGATTTATTAATGTCATCTGCGTGATTTAATGAATTTTAGCACACGTTTTATTAGGTTTTTGCAGAAACGGAAATGTCCTAATTTGTACCCTGAAATTGTATGTACCACTGTATTTTTTAGCTTGTTTACATGAACGTAGCGGACCGCAGAGGCCAGCCAACAACAGCAACAAGACTCACATTTTTTTTATCAGTAACTAGGTACTCAGTAGCCGCCAAAACAATTTGTCATGCCTTCATTGAGATAATACGTGTAATGATAACAAGTGTATTGTTGATCGAAGGAAATAGCCTAAGCATTGTAGTTATTGCATAAAGCGATCATTGTTTACTTGTAAGTACTTAAGACCACCCACTAAGATCCTCATAAGTACATACTTTATAAAATGGTTCTGTACGTCTACCACAAGTTGCCAATTGACGTTATCGTTCGCGTAAAAATTTTTTTTCAATACAATTTTTTTGCGCGAACGATAACGTACGTGGCAACTTGTGGTACACGTACAGTTATCGATGTGTTGAGTAAAATTTGCCACATCTGGCGTATCCATCATCAAGTCCATTGTCTGTTATCAGTTTTTTTAAGGTAACATTATTGACATTAGGAAATCACTTCAATCAGAGTAGGTATGACATTTAATACTTCGAAAGGTATACATTTTGCACAATACTCACTCCCTGTTGACGCTGTGACGCGGACGGCCCGGCAGTGTTATCGGGGAGATAAACTTGTGTTTTCGAATAATCTGATTTACCTATATTATTACCAATAATCGAAATTAAAGAAAAAATATTTTTTTCACTCTTTTGGAAGCTACATTAATTTTAACATTTTTGCAATGCTTATTTTCGTAAGTAGTATAAAAAACTAAAGAAAAACTAAAGATTTAAAAAACTAGAATAATTCAAATTTTGCCCGTAGACAAGTTTTGGCGAAACTACATTTGGAATAATGATATCGGAAATAATCACTCACGTTTTGATATGGTCAAGGTAAAAGATAAATAAAGTGTGTCTATCTGATAAGCTTGCACCAATTGCACAGTCATCTAATAGCGGGGTCGTATTACAATTCTTTGTAAACCTTTCAGTTTTTCAACCAGTTAAGCTTCCTGACATGAAGAATCTTGCTTCTTCACATTATAACTTTCCTAAGGCAAGTTATTCAATCATTCACATCAACGATTTATATCTCTCTAATATACCTGTAAGGCATGTGTCTAGGATTAATAGATCACCCAGAAAGAAAAATTGATTTTTTGAGCCATGGAATTGATTCCTGAAGCCACGAAATTAAAAAACAAACAAAATGGAAGGCTATTTTCAGATATTTTTTTTGTTTGAACTTCTTTGCGATTAAAAACTTATTATAATTATGTAACAGCGGTACACCCCGAAGTTCAGTGCAAACCTACAAATGGTGTTAATGGCATGAAAATCGGAGCGATTGATTAATTCATTTCAATTTCAAAAAAAGTTCAATTTTAGACACTGAGGACAACCTCAGTGCCTAAAATTGAACTTTTTATACATGTTCATTCAACTAATCGTAATTTTATCACAATTGGTAAAATTAAAAAACTATAAAAAATATTAAATGTAAATATTTTCAAAAATCCTATAGATGGGTTAGGTATGAGGATGTTACGTATCATTTGAAGCATATTTTACAATAAAATATTCAACCGTATCATATCTGGAGGAGCCCAAACTTAGTATGTTTTGAAAATGATTTTTATTTTAATTAAATACAAGTGACTAAAATGTGATGATGTGATATATTTTTAGAATTGGCTCAGTAAGCCCCATTAGATACCACACACAATAGGTTTCAGAATAAATTTTTTTCCCATACAAAAAAGATGTCGCCGTAACTCCTCCCCTTTTTTCGTTTTTTCCGTGCTACGGATTAAATTGATTCGTATGGCCTACAGATCAATAGTTCCGATTTTCATGCCTTTACAACCATTTGCAGGTAAATTTAATCTACTGCTAGCACTATAACAGTACCGATAACAAACATGCAAACTTTTACAAGAAACTTTTGTTAGATATTCAATAATATTACAGTTCTTTATTCTTAAAAATAATCACAAAATGAAAGAAACAAAAAAATAGTTTTAACGTATAACATTTGAAATTAAGGGGGTAGGGGTAAGGTAATCTAGGGGTTCAGTGGTCAGAAATAGAGAGCGGTATCAAGTTGTGTAGTTCCTGCGCATACTCTTCCAAATACACCTTTAAAAATACCGATAGACAGGAGACTTTTCGCCGATGCTCCAAACTCTGGAGTTCGGTTCCAACGAGCGTATCGCCGCCTTTGAGTCTTCTAGCTCTTCGGTCCACTGAGTGTCATGAGTTCAGCTCGTATTTGTGCAGAGCCATACCACAGATGGCAGCAGTACTCCATACACGACTGAACCTGTACTTAATACAAGTGGAGCAGCTGTTTCGGTGTGAAGTATCGCCGAACCATAAAGAGGATGCCAAGTTTTTTGGCAGCGGTTTTTGCTTTGGACTCAATATAACTACCGGAGTTGAGATTAGACGAGAGATCCATACCTTGAAGCTCGAGGTGGTTGGGTATCGGTAAAGGTGCATTCAGTAAAATAGGAGTCAGAATAGACTGCGTTATAGCGTAAAATAGAAAAGCCTGGGTTTTGTTGGTGTTGAGCTCAACAAGGTTAGTTTCGCCCCAGTTGGACACAGTTCTTAACGTTGACTTTCCTGCTCAACCATAGCCTCTCTTAGGGGCTCAGGCCCGTATTTTATAACAAAATCTCAGTCTCAGTGAAACTGGCGCGGGCCAACGGCGCTGTCATCTGCGTATCCAACGATGCCTGGGCACAACAGATAATTGATGTGGAGCAGGAAAAATGTCTCAGAGAGAAAAAATGCCTAAGGAACACAGGAATTTATAGCCAATAGCTCGGAAGAGTAGCCATCAATGACCTACCCTTATTATAATTGACCGTTTATTTAGGAAGTAAGATATCTAGGTACAAGGTGCGGTGGGAATTTAGTGTGAAGGAAGCTTGCTCTTAGGACTATTGTGCCAAACAATGCCGAATTCATTTTGGATGTCGGGAGAGACGGTGAGTACTTTGCTGTGTTTCTCAATAGCTGCGCACCCCAAGTGACATACGCATGAATATCACCAGTAAGTTTTATCAATCTTATTTTTTCTACGTTTTTGTTCCTTTTTTGCCTCTCTTTTTTCATAGTTTTGAGTTGTTTAAAGATTTTGCGTGGATCATGAAATTTGGCTATGGTAGTTCTCTCAGACAATTTCTTTCTATAAAGTTTTTCCTCTCTGGTAAGCTTTGGTTTCCCATGTTTATTATCTGTGAACTAAAACATACCAAAAAGATTAACAGATATTATGGCGAACGAACCTATTCATACATACATTCTAATGTGGTTGTATGATACTATAATAATAATAATAAATTCGTTTATTTGCAAGAATACAAGTTCTAAAGGTCTTAAAATTATCTATGTATGTACATGTACTCAACCTGCACGCAGGTGTGCAAATTAATGTAATTAGGTTATGTCTCAATGTATTCAGTTAGTACTAAATATTCATATTAATCAATTTAATTAAGTATTAATTTGTGTAAGTGATTTTATTTATTACATGTTATTTTATAATTCATAAATTCAGTCACGCTATAAAAACAATATTCCATTAGCCATGCAGTCAATTTAATTTTAAACCTTTTACCTTTCAAAGTTTTGATATCTTCCGGGAGATTGTTAAACAGTGTGATACACATGTTAAAAACATTTTTTTCATAAATGTAAGTGGAACATTTAGGTTGATGTAATAGATTGACATACTGTGCTCTCAGTTTCCGGACTTTGACTTCAACGAGTTTTTGGAAGAACTCAGGGTGGGCCATCACAAAAGTGCAAAAATTTTTTATGTACATGCAAGCCAGGGGTAAGATTTTTAACTCTTTAAATAAGGGTTTGCAGCTTACTCTAAACCATGTATTTGTTATGGCTCGAATACATCTTTTCTGGAGCTTAAACACTCTATCTATTTCCACAAAATTTCCACATAAAATTAGGCCGTAGTTGAGTACCGAGGAAACGTGACCATGATAAGCAGTGATTGCTGCTTCTATGGAAACAGTGTTTCTTAACTTTTTTAGGGCAAACACAAACCGGTCCAATCTTTTACAAATTGCGTCAATTTGAGTCTTCCATCTAGTTTAAGTTCTTATCAATATTCAATCCCAAAAACTTAACAGCATCTGCCTTCTCAATTTGATTACTATCGTGAGTTATCGTTGGCGGCAGTGGCCTTGTCTTATAAGAATGGAATTGCATAAACTGAGTTTTTGTTACATTTAAATTTAGGTCATTTTTATTCATCCATGTAATTATGTCATTAAGTGCATTATTAATACTAACTTCGTAAGTATCTTTATCTTCACCTTTAACAATGAGAGTCGTATCATCTGCGTACAGTATACATTTATGAGTTGTCGATTGTGGCAGGTCATTAATATAAATTAAAAACAAAAGTGGTCCCAATACACTACCCTGTGGTACTCCTGTACTACGCGTGTGTGAATCCTAGAAATCTGGACGAACGTTCAGGCATAGGTCTCAAGTTTAAAATACGTCTCGTGTGCTGTAATTTTTACCTAAATCATACTTATGAATTACATACTTTGTCAAAATCAAAGTCAAAGTGATTTATTTGCGAATAGGTGTACATTTGAGATTTTACGATAAAAATTGAATGAACCAAATCTATATTCAGCCAGCCCAGAAGGCATGCTAACATATGATGTGAATGAATATTCACATCAAATTGTGAAACGCTTTGAGTATGCCTTGGTTTTAACTGCACTTGATTTATACTACTTCACTGTATTCAAAATGTCAGAAGCATTTGTGGCGACCATAATACAGTCAGTGCAGTGCGATGCGCGCTCGGAAACGGTCGCGTTCCGCAATTCAGCACAGTCTTGAATTATTTGATTAGTTCGCGAACTACGTAGCCGGTTGCGGCTGCCGCCGCTATGGGTTCCAAGCAACTCATAGCCAACGAGCTGTTGGCGTTTATCCTACACGCCATTGACACGATGGACGAGGTTAGCATCATGCAGATCTGCAAATCCAATTTCAAGGAGGAGGAAATTGTCAGTAGCAAGGTGCTGCTCTACCAGACGCTCGGCAAAGCCGACCGAATGCCGTCTCGCAGGAGGGACGAAAAAGGCGAGCGAAGTCTCCAGGACATTATCACGCTGTTGAAGGAGACCGATCCGGACGACGTGCCTGCTTTCGTGGCGAAACAGCTGCATAGGCTGCCTCCCGTCACTTTTGACCACGTCGACGTTACCTGCTTACTAAAGGACATCACAACCCTGAAAGCAAGCCTGGCTGAAGTGAAGTTGAGAGTTGAGGTTTCGGAATCTACGATCTCCGATCTGCGTGCCGAATTATTGTCATTAAAACGTAATGATTCGGTAAGTGGGTCAGCCGTAGCCTCGAATGTCAACACACGTCGCGGAGCGCAAAACGCATCCATCGGCAGTATTGAGTCAGCGGTATTGCTATGTTCGCCACTCGCTGTTGTCGAGCGCGATGCACCGCGCCCCGCCACGCGCCTCGCCCCCGCCGAGCTGACGTCAAGCGCTAGGTCATCTACCCCTACCGCTAGCTACGCCGATGCCGCCGCCGCGCCTTCTCGAAGGCCTCAGGGGAAGAAGCCGAAGTCTTGCAAACTCCCTTGCAAGTCTGTGACTCAGTGTCCGAGGAAGGAGCCATGCCAGGAGGGTTTCGTGAAGGTTGAGAGGAAGAAGAAACCCGCCAGTCGTAACCATCGAGGCTCTGCACTGACTGAACTGGATTGCGCCCTGCGTCCTGAAGTACCGGCGACGCAGCTGTACGTGTCCAGATTACACTGGTCTACGAAAGTCGAGGACTTTGTAGACTATGTGCGAAGAAAGTCAAATTTCACCCTAAGGGTCGAACGGTTGGAGTCTCGCCGCAAAGTGAATTTTAATTCTTTTGTGGTGAGAGTGCCGACCCACCATCTGGCGACCTTCATGAAGGAAGACTTTTGGCCGCAGGGAGTCGTGTTCCGGAAATTCAGAGGACGGCTGCCTGCTGACAACGCGCGATACACGTCGCTGACTCAACGTGTAAATTAGTTTTAGAATTAATTATTATAACTCATATGTATGTTAGTCTGTAAGGTATTTGTCTATGGGCCTCTGTTATATGTAACTTTTGTTATGTATAATATTGCCTGAAATAAATGATTTATTATATATATTATATAATACAGAGCCCTCGCTGCAATATAATAATAATCTATACATGCAAATCAATTTCATTAATTTATAATCACAAAGATACAATGCAGCAATGATGATACTTTGCAATGATGTAAATAAATCATTATAAAGATATGTATGTGAAGGAAAATATCCACGATGACACCGCAGCAGAGGCGCGTGTGTCTCATCCAAAACACGCAAAATCTTCCCATTTCTAGGCTTCGAAGGTGGTTTTCTTAAAATTAATCAACCCAGTTTTATACTTTTCTATATTATGATGCCTTTATAGAATGATAATGCGTCTAACTTTAGAAAAAGATTTCACTCTTAAAATAAATGTAATATTATTTATAATTGCGGTGTTGAACAGTTTGAGCCAGTTTCTTAGAATCATCCAGATAATGCGAGACTTGATCCGTCAAATATGACAACGAGAAGGCAAAGACAACGAGAAGATAGAATAGCGTGCGTGACGTCGCCCACCAATTCCTGACATTACGAGATCGCAACGCTGCTGCATTGCAATTTTAGAACTTGCTCAATAACTGGATCTAAGCTGCCTGGAAATGGGAGATTAGAATAAGACCCTACTTTGTGACAGTATATAGACGATGTGTATATTTTTAATCATACAGTATTCCTTGGTCCAAGATCTAGAGCTATCAATCCGCTTTAGCTGTCATTCATTTAACTAATTAAATAATTATTAATACTTGCAAAAACTCTGGCTAATTTAACAATGGTTCAAGTAAAAGTGGAGGAAGGTATTCTAGAAGGTGAATTAAAGAATAATGAATACGGTGGATCATATTATAGTTTCAAAGGGATTCCCTACGCTGAACCACCGCTGGGAGAGTTAAGATTCAAGGTAAATAAATCACTTGATTAAGTGTATGTTGTATTTAAAAAAAAGTTTTAATAACTTTACATTTAGCCTTTCAATTATTTAATTCACCGCTAAGGCTAGAACGCCCGTCCGCGAATAACAACATGTGATAAATAAAATTTTTTTTTGGTACTTAGATTATTGTTATGGCGGGAAGTACCAAATCACTGTGGGGAAAAAGTTATGGCACAATGAAGCCAGACTTGTTCTCAAAAATATAAGTGTTTATTTTTATTTTTATCATCAATTTTATGATTTTTTTTTGTGAAACTTACATAGCAAACTATATAAAGAATAAAAACAGTTGAGTGCTTGTACTCACACACTGAGGGTTCTGTACGTATATATTCCTTTAGCATTTAATTCCTTTATATTGGCTTTCGGTCCAATTTAGCAGCACTAGTAGCAGAAGATGAGTGAGAGCGAGATATGTCATACCTAAACGTCTTATCCATATAATTAATAAGGTGAGAGAAGATGTAAGGTTAATCAATGAAACTATTTTTGGGACAAAAATCCTACTAAAATTATAAATGCGAAAGTATGTGAGGATGTATGTATGTATGTTTGTTACTCTTTCACGCAAAAACTACTGAACGGATTTAGATGAAACTTCACAGTTATACAGCTTATAATTATACACATCAGAATAACACATAGGCCACAATTTATAGAGGTTTTATGTATACATGTTACAGATTTGACGTTCACGCGGGCAAAGCCGCGGGCGGAAAGCTAGTACATGAACATCATATTTATTGGCCATTTCTGCAATCGTGAACAGAAGTCGTAATTTAGGCGAGACTGTTGAGTAATCACCTGAAGCTGGTTCATGATTAGAAACGCAAGCTGCAATATTTTTGTTGAATTGAATTTGAAACTAGGTACTCTAATTAAATAAAATTCTTATTATTTAACTTTTTTTTAATGTGCTACATTGTATTCTAGATTCTGCATTTCTATTCTAGATATACAAGTTGTAGCTATAAAATAGCTCACAATATTTGCTGCAGAGATAAGTTCTGCTGCAGTAAATGTCATTATATTGGTAACGGAATGGTAAAAACTCACGAGTCAAATCCTAGCCTCACTATTTATTTATTTATTCATTATTGCACGAAAAAGTACAATTGGCGGACTTACTAACATTAAGTTCCATTACTTTTAAATATCGCTTCTACCTAGTGCGTCGAGGTGCAGCTCAGCATGTTTTGCTAATCATGCTTGTCTCTACACGTATCAGTAACTTTAATTCATGAATGCTAAACAAAAATTCGGGCCCAAAACACCATAGAAGTTTGCCGTTCTCCTTTGAGTTCTTAATGTGAGAGTTCTTAGTCATACATTTTAACTAAATTAGCTCGTAATTGATTTCAGCCTCCGAAACCTATTCAATCCTGGCAAGGCGTGCGGCCTGCTAAACACCACGGTCCAAAAAGCTACCAACGTGATATAGTTGAACATACACCACCAGGCGGCAGCGAAGACTGCCTGTACTTGAATGTCTACTCCCCAGACGTTAAATCAGATAAGCCTTTACCAGTTATGTTTTGGATCCATGGAGGAGCGTTCGCATGGGGAAGTGGCGATGACAGCATTTACGGCCCTGAATTCCTCGTTAGGCATGGTGTCATACTTGTAACATTTAACTACCGAGTAGGAGCACTCGGATTTCTTTGCTTAGATTCAAGAGATATTTCAGGAAACGCAGGAATGAAAGATCAAGTATTAGCCCTCAAATGGGTAAGAAAAAATATTAGCAAATTCGGTGGAGATCCCGATAATATAACTCTGTTTGGTGAAAGTGCTGGAGCAGCTAGTGTGTCGTTTCATTTAATATCGCCAATGTCTAAAGGCCTTTTTAAACGCGCCATTGTACAGAGTGGAGCCGCAGTATCTTTTTGGGCCACTGTACCATTTCCTCGAGAGAACGCACTAGCCTTAGCTAGACAATTGGGATGCCATTCTGAAAATGATGAAGAACTATGGGAATTCTTCAAAAAACAACCAGTAGATGTTTTTGTTGACCGGTCTCTGCCTGTTACCTATGCCAGGAAACCATATGAGCTGAGTTTCGCTGTTGTGAATGAAAAAGATTTCGGCAGCAAAAGATTCTTCTATGGGGACCCAATTGATTGTTTACGCAACAACGTTCATGAAGGCGTAGACATAATAACAGGATATACAGAAGACGAAGGCCTGATGGCACTAGTATTCGACCCTTCCCCTGAAAGACTAGAGAAATATTATGCATCAGCGAACAATTTCGTAGAATTTTTTGTTCCGAAAATAATATCAATTGAATGTCCCTTGAATAAACAAATGGAGCTTGCAAGAAAAATCAAAAGACACTACTTCAAAAATGGAAAAGTATCTCAAGATACTTATAATAGTTTGTTAACTTATTTGAAAATGGATTTTTTCATTTACGATATTATAGCATTTGCTAAGCTTGTAGCGAAGAAAAATCAAGTTTATCTTTACAAGTTCACGTGTAAGTCTGAACGGAATCAAATGAGTCATATTTTAGGATTGAGCGAAATTATAAAGAATAAGCCTGTCGTTTGCCACGCTGATGATTTGCTGTATTTATTTCCGTTCAAAATAATAAATCAGAAGATAAATACGAATTCAGAGACGTTTCGATACATCGAAAATGTAACTAAACTGTGGACTAACTTCGCAAAACATGGGTAAGTGTAGGATGTATTTTTTGAGCTTAGTTCGAAATATTTACAGCAGTAGTGAGTTCACGGAAAAAAGACAATGTTAATTGTAAGTGGGTTGAAAACCCTTTTTTTCCAAAAGTGAAATGACTGATATCTCTGCAACTTAGAAATAATACGTAGCAGTAATAATTAGTCTATAAACTGTCTCACTGCTGGTCAAAAGCCTCCATCATAGAAGTCAAGTCATCGCTACAATTGATGAGTCATCATAAATTGTTTAATTCTTGAAACAGAAATGCTTTAAACATGCATGGAAAAGTCAAAATGAAATGAAAATTAAAATAACAAAAATAAAATGCACAATTTATTTTTGTTATTTTCCTTTTTTTTATGTATCAGAGTTTTCCCTGTTATTTATAGGAGTTCTAAGCTACCGCTGTCAATATTTGAGAGAAAGACATAATTATCTCTTTAAAACATTTATTTATGAACCTAAATCAAGCCGTATTTGACAGAAACAGAATTATAAAATATTTCCTCGGAACATCTGAATGAACACGAAGCAACCCAAAACGAATGTTATTACAAAATTACATTTTATTTATTTTCAGGCATCCAACACCCGATGAAACTCTGGACGTCAAATGGTTTCCGTATAAGCCTGATAGTCAGGACTACTTGGACATAGGGAACAGTCTTGCTATGAAATCCTTTCCAGAAAAAGAAGAGGCTGAATTTTGGGACAGTATATATAGGGAATATTTACCACGGTATCTTTCATAAAACTGTAGGATGAATTGTATAACAGTGAATTCATCATCAGCCCTCGGAAGTTCACTGCTGGACATAGACCTCCCCTATCGAACGCGACAACGAGCTGCTTTGGGGCGTACGCATCAAACGGCTTCCCGCAACCTGCACCAGGGCGGCGGTCGGCTACTCAAGCACCTTTACTCCCCAGCGGTAATCAGTTATGCGAGCGATGAAGCCAGCCCATTGCCACTTAAGCTTGGCTATGCGATGAGCTATGTTGGTAACTTTCGATATTTTGCGGATCTACTCGTTGCTCTATGGAGAGCATAGAGCGCTGAGCAACCCTGAGCTTATTCAAAAGGATGTCAAGGACCACGTATCAGTACCGTAGGTAACAGTGGATTATATCTTCCAATTTAGGTTTAATTTGAAAACTTTTTAGTTTCCTTCTGTATAAACCTTGTTTTTGAATCCAGGTCTACTTAAATCTCGCAATTGGAAAGTCAATTTATTCATAGTCTTGCGGAGAATTTACTTATTACGCTCTCAGCGGCAATAGCCATAACTTTTTGTGCCGTGTGTACTGCCACTTTTACTTATCCCCTAGGCTATGTCAGAGAGTTTTTCTTTTCGATTTCAGCTGGGACATCCTAAAGTATAATGAAAAGATCACAAACGTAGCATACAGCGGAGTTGAATCACCACCAATGCTTTTATAAAGGCAGCATCGCAACAAAACACCATCTTTAACACAGTTTCGCAAAAAAATAAATGTTATAAAACCTTATCATCTGTGTTAATAATATAGGTGTATAGGTGTATTATTAATAGCAATCTCTGAAGCATTATCTTATGTGTGCTCCATCAGCTATGAAAATTGTGTCTTCTTAATGACTCAAAAGCGCATTACAACACTTGGCTCGATGTACCTCGACGTATCGAGGAACACCGGTAGCCTACTCAATAATACAGTGCATCCAGGAGTTCAAATTATTAGCAAAAAGAGAATATTACAGTGGGTACCTGCTCATATTGGACTTATAGGTAATGAATGTGTAGACCGATTAGCAAAAGAGAACACGGTCGGCGGGAAAACATACAATTGTTTACCGTATTTTTCTGATCTTCTGTATTTAGCAAAAAAACTATGTGTTAAAATATAGCACACATTTTTTGATGAGCGTGCGCTTCGTACAGAACATTTGGTACAGAACCATGCAAGCAGTGCCTCTAAGCTCCACCTGGGTGGATGGTGCTGGTATGAGCAGAGGTACGACATCGTCACCGCGCTTAGACTGCGTTCCGAACACACTTAAATGAATAAGCTTTGCTTACCTTATGGGTAAAGTAGAATCACCAACTGTACTTGTCATATTGCTGAGGATTCATACCATATTCTTATGGAGTGTGTCCGAAACGAAAGAGAAAGACGGGACTTTGTAAATTGATTTTGATAACTGTAACCTACCTAGCTGTGTTATCCTTCCCAACTTCGGAAATAGCAAAGTCATTGTATACATTTGTAATCTGAGAATGAACCGTAGAAATTAATGTAAGTTTAAATTTGTTAAGTAGGTTACTATGAGAGTAAAGAAAAAACCCACCTTAAATAAATAGTTAAAAAACTGTGATTATTTTTTCTTTTCAGTTTATGTTATTGACGGTCTTCTGTTTACCTGATTTCTTCTGAATAACAAATTTGTTGTTAGACTATAGACAGGCAAGTAAAAGCTCTATCTCTGTGCAATAGATGGCGCAAAACCCTTAAAGGCGCTGCAGTTTTTCGAAAAACACCACTTAAATAATAAATAATCCTGGACATTATTCCACACAGCGCCATCTAGCCCCAAAGTAAGCTAATTAAAGCTTGTGTTATGGGATACTAGACAACGGATAAACATACTTAAATACATTTTCTTTTGTAAATACATACTTATTATACATAGGAGACACCCAGACCAGTACAAACAGACATGTTCATGCACACAAATGTTTGTACTGTGGGGGGATCGAACCCGCGACCTCTGGTGTAGTAGCCAACTTCTTAACCATTACACCAAGTTGGTCGTCAAGTACCACCACTTGTATTACCGTATTTTAGATTCTACATACATACTCGTACATGCCATCACGACTTTATCCCAAACGGGGTAGTCAGAGGCAAGTGACTGTTGCCGTCATGGTGAACGGAACACTAAGAAGCCCACTTTTCACCGATGGTATTAGAACCCAACGTGGTAGGTGGTGAGCCTACCGCCGTTATCCGGGTTAATTTGTTTTTTTATCGATTTTTTCCATCACCGGAGAGTAAGTCGGGTATTAACAATGAACACAAAGATTTTGGTTCTGGCCAAATTTTAACTCGGGTCCACACGATCCACGATCTGAGTTCGGGTGCTGAACTACTAGTCCATTACGCTCTCGAATATGATAATATAATGTATGTCCGAAAAAACTTACATCTTTTTAATAAAAACTGTGATATTCATAATCTTAATACTAGAAATAAAAATCCTAGTCTTAGACTACATACAGAAGGAAAATCTTTTGTTGGCCAATGTGTTAAATATTTAAATAAGATTCCTCAAACTATCGTTGAACTGCCTCTACCCAAATTTTAGACACAAATAAACAAAAATTTCAACAAAAAAAAACCTATTCCAAAACAAAGCACTAAAAAGTAAAGAAATAATTGCGTCTTCTTCTAAAACTTATACGATAATATAATGTAGGTACAATTATTGTTATTGTTGGAGTAGGTGTCAGCCAAGGAAACACTACAATATACCTAGCAATATACCTATTTCTTACAAATCACGTTTACGTATGTATGTAGGTAGTTACAAACCTACATTGGTTTTGGAAACTTCAAAAAAAAAAGGTGTTTTTTTTTTGTTTTTTTTTTTTGTGAATTGAGTTCCGTTACTTTGTCATGGATCCCATAGTCAGAATCTAACACTCATCAAACTACCCTTGAAGTATATCCTTTCCAATAAAAAAAGAAGCATCGAAATCGGCTGGCGTGATAATGAGTTATTCGTCCATTTGTCGCGCATATGGTTGAGCTAGATTAAAGACTTATATGGATTTCCCATGGATGCCACTGTCAGAACTGGACCAAATTAAAATGGGACCACACGGGAAGCATCAGCTTTCAAATGAAAAAAGAATTATCAAAATCGTCTGGCGTAATATTGAGTTATTCGTCCATTTGTAGCGCATTTTGTCCATCTATATTTAAGACTTATATGGATTTCCCATGGATGCCACTGTCAGAACTGGACCAAATTAAAAAGAAACCACACGGCATTCGGGAAGCACCACTCTCAAATAAAAAAAGAATTATCAAAATCGGTTCACCCAGTCGAAAGTTATGAGGTAACAAACATAAAAAAAAACATACAGTCGAATTGAGAACCTCCTCCTCTTTTGAAGTCGGTTGATTAAAGATAAATTAATGAAACGAGGTTATTATAGTGTAGAGGATTTTTTTAATTACAAGAATTTGTGGTGGTCTTTGGTATAATCTCAATCATTGAAAACAACAATTTAAAAAAAGAGTAACTACCTATCGAGTTCCTTGCCGGATTCTTTCTTGTCAATATGGAATCAACCTCCGAACCAGTGGTAGAGTCACATTATGTTTATGCATTATATCATCTCTATTCAACATAAATCTTAGATCTAAAATTTGTTCAGTATCCTTACAAAACACAGATTAATAACACTAAAAACAACTTATTTAGAAAATAGAAATAATTACAACGATAAAAATTAAGCTATAAGTTATAAAAAACAATGATTTAAAAAAAACTATAAAACCTTAACTTAGGGTGCAGCCGGCAGCGGGGCAGCAAGGCCCAGACTACCGGTGGTTAGGGCTGCAGAGAGAGGAAACTCCTGACAATACGTGCCGTGTCCAAGAGTTCCGCCTTCTGTATCTGACCCTTGACCCAACCGCTGAGCGAAAGCCTCTCGAGGTGTTGGTCGATGCTCTCGTCTCGCCCTTTGCCGAAACCACTATCGGAACAATGATCGTCGAATCTACATCCCATATGGCGGTCACCTCGTGAGCCAAGTCAAGGTACTTGCTGAGCTTGTCCTTCTCGGCCTTCACGAGTTCATCGTCATGCGGGATGGTGATGTCGACGAGCACTGCCCGGCGTTGGAATAGGTCTACCAGCACTCCCCCCCATGAGCCTTCGCCTTGTCGTGGCGGGGGGGCTTAGTATATGTGGCAGGTGGAACCACCGGTAAGCTAAGAGGGCTCAGGCATGGCAGTGCGGTGGACTTCCCACCCACCCATTGCCTGCCGCCGGGCGTGGTGATGGTATGGTGCCTAGCACTGCCCGCCTAAAGGGGCGCCCACGGGCGCAGCGCCTTAGGGCGCGAGGTGGGAGCCGCGGTGCACGACCGTTTGGAGGAAGTCAGTGGCTGGCCCCCCCTGTTTACTGCGGCTCGGAGGGGACGCACCGCCAGATGCGGCAGCGGATCCATCTTTTAGGTGGATCGTGGTTGCGGACCTAGTAGGTTCCGCGTACGGTGAGAGCCAGCGGGCTTGAGTACGGGGGTGCTTTTGCCCGCAATGCACGGCTTTCACCGCGACGGCGGAAGTACCTGTGTGCTCCAGGTACTTCCGTGGCCTCCCCACTTCATTGGGGGGTCGGCTGGAGGGGGCCCCAATACGGGGAGGCACTGGCGGCGGGGCGTTGTGAAACTTTTTAGGGACCTCGCCTCGCCGCTGAAGTGTTGAGGTTCGTCGTTCCCCCGGGCGGCGAGGTATCCATGAGGATTTCCCCACGTTAGTAAAAAAAAAAAAAAGGTCTACCAGCACTATATCAGGTTTATTGGCTAGAATAGTCCATATTATTATTAAGCATATATTCTCTTTATTTAACATGAAACTGAGATATAAAATTTGTACACTATTCCTATAAAAACAAAGATTTTTAACAATAAAAACCACTTATGAATTATAATTATAAAAACTAAATAATTACAATTATAAAACCTAAACTTAAACTTACAAATACAATGATTTATAATAATACTATAGAGACCTTAACCTAGGGTGCCGCCGGCAGCATTGCAGGCAAGGCCCAGACTACCGGTGGTTAGGGCTGCAGGGAGAGGAACCTCCTGACAATGCGAGCCGTGTCCAGGAGCACCGCCTTCTGCATCTGACCCTTGACCCAACCGCGGAGCGAGAGCCTCTCGAGGTGTTGGTCGAGGCTCATCGCTATTGCGTGAGACCGGGGGGTCTCACTCGCATTGCACGGTGTCCCTGTCTGGGTGGTATCTGTTGTGGATCAGGTTACCTCTCTGTGGCGTGAGGAGGCCCGGCAGTGGCTGGGCCGACCGCTTGGGACGATGTGCCCGAAATCCTTAGGGAATCCCACATCGTTCCGGGTATTTTTAGTGGGTATGTCACCGGCTTCACCGGCGGAGAGTCCCACACTCCCCCACCGCTCACCCAGGCGGTGGGATAGTGCGGAACGCATTTTTTCCCCGTTAAAAAAAAAGGCTCATCGCTATTAAGCCGTTCGCCGATACGACTATCGGGACAATGATCGTCAAATCAACATTTCACAAAGCGGTCACCTCGTGGGCCATGTTAAGGTACTTGCTGAGTTTGTTCTTCTCAGCTATTACGAGGTTGTCGTCATGCGGAATGGTGATTTCGACGAGCACTACCCGGCCTTGTGATCGGTCTACAAGCACGATATCAGGCTTATTGGCTACAATAGTTCTGTCCGTGATGATAGAGCGATCCCAATAGAGCAATGCACGACTATTTTCGAGAACTGGTACCTGTGCGTACTAATCATAATAATCATAATCATTTATTCATTCATAAACATAGGTACATAATATAAAAAGATGTTATTACAAGATTTTGAGCTCTATGCTTCACCTACGTAGGTACATGAGTATAAGGCAATTTAGTGATGATAAAGTTGAGGAGTTTACCCACATACAAAATAAGAATTGGTGAACTAATAAATTTTATAAAATAAACCATTCAATGAAATTAATTAAAATATACAATTTTAAAATTTAAAAACACAATGTCAAGTCATCATCAAAGTAATCATTAATATTATAAAAGCATTTTTCTATAAGAAATTTAAATAGCACCTTTTTAAATTTTTCATTACTTAAACTTCTTATTTCAACAGGTAGTTTATTATACAAACGGGGAGCCATAACTACAACACTTTTCTGTAACATTGCTGTTTTACATATTTGAGTACGGATAAAAGGTTTCCTGGGGCCAAGGCGAAAGTCCCTAGCGGATTCCACTACTTTGAATAGATGTGCATGGCATTTAACAAACTTGCAGCATTCATAGATGTATAGGCATGGAAAGGTTAAAAGTCTTAAAGATTTGAAATAGGGCTGGCAGCTTTCTATGGGTTTTAGTCCACAAATGGCTCTTAAACACTTTTTTTGTGCCCTAAATATGATATCCCTGTAAGAAGAATTTCCCCAAAAAATAATACCATAACGTAGAGTTGCTACTACATGTCCGTGATACGCCATTAATCGTGCATTTTGATCCACTATTTTCGATAACTTATATAATGCAAACGAAAAGGTGTGTAGTTTCTTGCAAACATTTACGGAATGAGATTCCCAAGACATGTTGCTGTCCACGTTAACTCCTAAGAACTTAGCAGTGTTTGCATTATTGATATTTGCCCCTTGAATAGCGATATTGAAATTTTGAACAGGTTTTCTTTGAGAAAAATGCATTATGTTTGTCTTTCCTAAATTTATTTTAAGGTTATTGTCATTCAACCAATTAATTATATTTTCAATAGTGAGAGTAATGTCATGATTATAGTCAATGTTATTGTTAGATTCAATGAAAATAGTACTGTCGTCAGCAAATAAAATTAATGGATGAGTGGTACAAGTATTGATGTCATTTATATAAACTAAAAATAACAAAGGCCCAAGGACACTGCCTTGAGGCACTCCATATTGAACTTCGCGAAATTCAGACCTGTACTTAATTTCTTCTTGAGTAGTAATACATATTTGCGATAATTCAGTACATTGAATTCTATTTTCTAAGTAGGATTCTATTAAATTAAGACAGTTTCCACGGATTCCATATTTGTTAAGTTTATTTATTAATGTTTTATGATCTACATGGTCAAATGCCTTTGTCATGTCCATATAAATGGCACATGAGGGCCTCCTGGCGTCCATACTCGTTGCAGCTCTTTTGACCAAGTCATAAATCGCAGTATTTACCGAGTTACTCTTACGAAAACCGTTTTGTTCTTGTATCAGTATCGAATGTTTTTCAAAAAATGTGTAAAGCCTATTGTGTAGAATTTTTTCAAATATTTTTGATAGAACGGGTAACAACGCAATACGGCGATAATTTGAGATGTCATCTCGATCACCTTTTTTATACAAGGTTCTCACTATCGTTAATTTTAATTTACTTGGAAATACGCCTTTTTCGAAACAAAGATTAATTATATGACTAAGGGGCTCAGATATCAAATGATTAACACGTTTTATGACTTGAGTGCATATTTCGTCGAACCCAACGCTCTTAGTATTCTTTAAGGTCTTGATAGTTTCATACACATCATGTGACGTAGTTGGTGCCAAGAAAATAGAGTTTAAATTGCTTTGTATTTCCGAAAATTTTATGAGGTGGGGTGGTTTTTTCCCTTTTTTATCATGCGGCTTATTCACAAAGTAATCATTAAATTCATTTGCAATACTTATCGGATGGGTTATATTTTGATTGTTGATGCTTAAGTTATTTATGGGTTCTCTCGGATGGTTACTTTTAGCCCTGTTTATTATCTGCCATGTTGCTTTTGACTTGTTTTGAGAATTAGTAATGTGTTGAGTATTTTGCGCACGCTGAGTACTTAAAGTACGTTACCACTGACTCGACAAGGCCATATCGAAGAGCAAGTTGCTGGTGAATGAAGAATCATTAGCCAGGCCAGCCTAGTAGCCAGGAGGCTACTAGGTTGTGCCTGTGCAAGTACTCTCCGTTAGCAAGGTGTGAGCAACCGGAAATAACTTGGTGAATAGACTCGCCAGGACGGCGGCATGCCCGACAAATGTCGACCGTACCGTCCTTCACGATGTATTTTCGGTAGTTATTCACCTTGATAACTTCATCAGCAATTGCAAAGACAAAACCTTCGGTTTCCTTAAAGAGGTCCCCGAAGCGTAGCCAGTTCACCGATGCGGAGAGGTTCTATCGGGCCTTAATAGGGCCCGATCAACATCGGGCCCTATTAAGGCCCGATAGAACCTCCCATGCAGCTCCTTGCTCTTCCATATTTCCTTGCGTTTGTAGGTGGTGAGCACCGGTAGTTAACGCCAGTTCTCGTTTGCCAAGGAGAGCGGCGTGGACCCCTTGTCAACTGCCACAACGTCGCGAGGAATCCCACACTGGTTGTTGAGAAAAAACCTCCTGAGATTGCACACCTCACGGTTGTGAAGGTCCTTGGCATTTAAGAAGCCACGCCCCCCACCTTCCGTGGGATGTACAGTCTCATAACAGACAACCGTGGGTGTAGCATGCGATGCGTTGTGAGCAGTTTTCGGACTCGTGTATCCAGAGCGCTCAGCTCAGTCTGAGTCCATCTCAGTATGCCAAAGACAGCTTTGGCGATATACAGATATCAATAAGGAAATCACTCAACCGTTGAAGGCGTGCACATTTTTGCCACCTGACAAAGAACTCTTAAGTACCTCTGTAAGGCGGCCAAAGAAACGCTCCAACACCGATTGTTTGACGTCCCCCATTGATACACCCAACGACTCTGACATACCGAGATATTTATAGGTTTCGGCTTCAGAGAGGGATCTGAGTGTCATCGTCTCAGAGAGCTGTAAACTCGGTGAATCTACAAGCCTCCCATCCCGTACATGCATGACCACACACTTATCCACACCGAACTCCATCTTGATGGCGTTGCTTAAAATCCCGGTGATTTTTAACAATTTCACCAAGACCTGGGGATTTGGTGCAAACAGCTTCAGGTCATCCATGTACAGCAAATGAGAGATGAACTCACCCCCTCTGCGAAGCCGACAGCCTAGCTTTGAATCCTTAAGTAAGGTACTAAGAGGATTCAGAGCTAAACAAAACCACAAAGATCTCAAACTATCGCCCTGGAAAATACCTCACTCTATCCTTATAAAGTCCTGCGGATCTAGGGAGCTATCTCCACCACCTGGCTGACGACCTGGTGCTCAAGCAAGATCTCAAAGTTGTTTTAATTTTATACAGCTCTAAGATCCTGCTGAGCTATGAATGGGGCACCGAATCGTAGGCTTTTTATAGTCAATCCAGGCATTCGAAAGAGCTTACCGATTCCGCCGAAATTGTTGGCAAATAGTCGTGTCCATAAGGACGAGTTTTTTCGTACCTCGGGACCCAACCCTTCATTCATATAGTTCTTATTAAAGTATTATTATATCTACGTTTATTATTATTGTTATATTTTGCTTTATGACCTATCATAAGTGTTTGTAAAAGCGTACATGTATATTATAATCAACTTATTTCATTTCATTTCATAAGATGATTACGAATTTGTGCTGTGCACAATAAGTATTTTAAACATTATCAAAACTTTTTTAAGAGCTTGAAAAAAGAACCTGAATTAGGCTTCATTAGGCTTGTATTGGAAATGATGATGTTGCTGGCGTATTAAGTTGCGACCTTTTCGACAGTGGGTTTCCTGGAACTCTCTTGTAACGGCGGTCCTTGGTTTAAATATTCAAAGATTTTCAGGTTTAGATACAGAAAGTCTGAGAGAAAGATGAGTTCTTTTAAAACACCCCTAGCATTGATCAGTGCTGTTATTTTTGGTGATTAGTTACAAACTATTAAATAAAAATAAATGTACCTTCTTTATTGTATAACTAAAAAGAGACAGCACTTAAATTCTAAAAACTTAGCCTAGTACAATTTAGGCGGCCTTATCGCTAGGAAGCTGCCACTTCCAGGCAACCCTCGTGTTAGGAATTTACTAACAAAAGAAGAGAAGTGAGTAGGTAACAAGAGATCATGAAATCACTTAAAACATATTGTATGAGTAAGTACTCTCATACACATGGTTACGGATTTATACTGGATAATAATATGATATAAACATAAAACATAAATATTAAATATAAATATGAACATACACAAAGAAATAGTGATAAGACGAACAAATATTTATTCAGGTTGCAGAGTGATTACGAATAGTTTGCTGCTGATAAGTATTTGCTTGACGTTTCATAAGCAGAAGCAAAGAAGAAAAATAAATTAAATTAAATGAAAAGTCATTTAATCTTTGATACGATATCGCTTGTTCTGCTTGTGTTGCTGGTGAAAAGTGGGCTTCTGAGTGTTCCGTTCACCATGACGGCAACAGTCACTTGCCTCTGACTACCCTTTTTGGGATCGGCATTAGCTAGCTTGGTGACTATGCCATAAATCTTAATAATGTGACGATTTATTGATTTCAGTGATAGAGGTGTATGTTTGTATGTATGTTGTTCTGCAAGAAACAAAGATAACTTAAAAGATCATAATGATCAATTACTGGACATTAAACTTTGACTAGCCTGTTGGAGCAATGGCAGCGATCTTGCCTTTAGCGCCGGAGGTCGTGGGTTCGATCCCCACCCATGACGAACATTTGTGTGACGAACATTAGCGTTTGTTTTGTTGTGTTGTGTTGTGTGTTATTATCTATATATGTATGTATTTAGAAATAATTAAGTATGTTTAACAGTTTCTGACGCCCATAGTTCGAGCTCTGCTTAGTTTGGGGTCAGATCATCTTGGTGTAAATAATTGTCCCAGATAAAATACAGCCCTATACGTCCCACTGCTGGGATACTCCAACACGCGGGCTCAGTGCGGATTGTTGGAGAGGTGAATGTAAGGCCAGTGATAAACCTTACCGTCAGATGTTATCAAGCCGCCTTTTTAGGCCTCTGACTAGGCTTTACGACTGATATCTTGCGACGTCAGCCAGTGCCAACTGTTCGACGTGCCTTCCGAAGCACGGAGATGCCCGAAAAACACATCACATAATTTCGGTCGGGATAGTCACCCATCCATAACCCGACCTGACTGGCGTTGCTTAACATCGGATCGTTGCCGATCCGCTGCCGTCACTTACGGGTACCTCAAGTCCCAGATATTTATTATTATTTATTTATTAAAGCCACATGAAATCTAACATTTATATTATTCGGGATTGATTTATGTTTGACCTGCCTTCTTTAAAAATCACGATTTTATGGAAATAAATTCATCAAATTTAACTATTTATTTAACATGTTTCCGTTTGGCAACGTTTTGTTACATAAGCAGTCTAGTTTTGCCACCCTTCTTTGCATCAACCATTAGGTACCTAGAAAAACCGTAGTCATTGTTTGTGGTGTATGTTATCATCAGCAAACTGTAAATCACTAGGTACCTATAAATTATACCTTATCTTTGTTCACTGTTTCTAAGCGCTGTTGTGATCTTAAATCGTTTTTCATACAACATTACAAGGCATAATTTTATTTCTGCTGATATGAAATGTTTATACATTTTTAAGATTTGTTTTATTAGTATCTGTTGTTAAATTGTTTATGGCATCTCCGTTGTTATATCCGCTATGGGTGTGTTTTAGTATTTATATTGTTGGATAGCAAGGAGATTTCATTGCACATAAAAATAAGTACTTACTTACAAATGGTCGACTTATTAAGTCAACCCATTTTTAAAAAATTCCATTGGTAATTGATTTCTTGTTATACCAGATGTTTGTATTTATTCATAACGTAAAAAGATATGTCCATTCTCTTTAATACATATCTTCGGATAGTACTCGCTAGGCGAAGAAGCTATCTAGTTAATATTCAAAAAATTAAGTTACAAAAGTATGCTTGGAAAGATCTAACTCTGTCGACAGAGCTCTAACATAAATTCAGACTTACCTACATGAAAAGTTACACTCGGACAAGACTTGTAGTTACAAGTCACGAGTGTGACTTGTAACTACAAGTCACACTCGGACTGCTAACTGCTCCGACCTAACTACGAGTAGGTCGCAATTTATATGGGCTGGTTTCTGCGACAATTTAAATTTATCTTTTTTTGTTTAAACCACGATGAAAGCAAGCAAAGTGCAGTTATTATTTTATTCTGTCGTGTAGTGCCCGTCTACTGTTTTGTATGTGTCGTGGGTTTCTAGAAACGCCGGAACTACGTGATTTGGCCGGCCATATCGCGATACGGATGGGTGGGTCGACGAAAACAACGTATTTGTCTTTATTTCCAGGTAGATGCTGGGCAGATCGTGAAGTAGTTACATTCTGTCTGTCATATAATAAGTTTTTTAATCTTTGCTAAAGATAATTATTATGTAATGTGTTTCTCTCTTTTCCCAATGTTTGAATTTCAATTTCAATTTATTTATTGCAAACCATAATGTTGGACATAAGATGGCAGGTTATAAAGAAAGTTTCAATTATGGAGGTAGGGCGCCGCAAATATAAAAAACAGAGGGATTTACATACTTAATCATTAAATCAATATCATGCACTAATTACATTCTCATAAAGTTCACTGGATACATATTATAAATTATAAGTATTATTAACATTTTCAGGATATATTCAATAAAAAATTTATGTATAAATTAACATCAATATTAGCAACAATTATATTTTATCTGATAAATATTCTTCAACATTATAATAGCATTTCAAAAGCAATAATTCCTTCAAACAACGTTCGAATTTTCTGTCGTCTGTTTCGTTTGCTATTTGTCTAGGTAACTTGTTGTAGATCCTAACAGACATGGTGTATGTACTGGAAGAGACAAGTTGGAGGCGACAAGATGGAATCACTAATTTGGTTCTATGGCGTATTGAATATTTAGATGGTAAATCTTCGCGTTTTGTGTAAAACTTTTTATAGTGTCGCACAAACTTACATGTCTCCAGAATATAAATAGATGGCAGAGTGAGGATTTTATACTTTTGGAAGTAAGGTTTGCAGCTGTCAGTTTGCTGTATGTGAGCAATGATGCGAATGAGCTTTTTTTGGAGAACTAATAGCGTTGGCACGTCTGTGCTATTGCCCCATAGAATTACTCCGTAACTTAGCCATGCATACGCATAAGCGTAATACGTCACTATGGCAGTTTCAATATTTGTGGTCTTGTTAACTTCTTGAAGTGCGTACGCGAAACTTGACAATTTAGCTCTTACTTTTTGTGTGTGTGATTTCCAATTTATATATCTATCTATAACTATGCCTAACAATGTAAATTCGTCGACGTGTTCTATAGGTGTATTATTAAACGAAAAATTTAGAGTTAAGGGACGCTTCTGGTATGGATGGAAGGTCATTAATTTTGTCTTTTTGAAATTTATTTTTATTTCTAGTCTTAGACAGTATGGACTTGAGATTCTCATTGACGTTTGTACTACTATTACACGATGTTATTAGAGAAATATCATCAGCGAATAAGACACACGGTTCTTCCATGATTTTGGGAAGGTCGTTGATGTATATCAAAAACAAAAGGCATCCAGCGACGCTTCCTTGTGGTATAGAGGCGTTCACAACTTTGACATCAGAGCGAATGAATGTTATAATATAGATTTATTAACTAACTTATTTTTGTACGCTAACGTTCCCATTTTATTCTTAGGTTATTATGATCACTAGAAAAAGGGTGTCTATGCAACGAGACTCTTCGGACTGTTATTGAAGTTTAAAATAAGATGGCTAAGATTTCTTGATATTAGAAACAGACTGTTCAGGTACTCACAGTTTGCATAGCCGCAACCTAATATTTTGACTAGAGTTTACAGTGTGACAATGAAAAACAAATTGAACATACCGAAAAAAGCTATAGGGACAATGATTTAACTGTGCTCAGTGTCTGAAATGAAACTTATAAAGATATTTAATTGTTCCCAAAACTTGGTTTGTAATTATCACAAAAGACCTGGGCTGGAATTCGATGTGTAAATTAGAAAAAAAAAAGAAATAGCGTTATGTTATCGTTAGACAATAAACATAATTCATTTTGAAACACCGTACGTACGTACACACACGTACACCCTTCTTTTGTTATTCGGAAAAAAATCCTTTATGGACTATCCCACTGCCTGAGGGGTAGGCAGCGGGGGAATGTGGAACTCCCTGCCGTAGAGCTGACGGGATACCGCACTAAAACGAACGGGGTTACCGAACTTACCGCTATGTAATGGGGCGACATGGAGCCAAAAAGGATTACCACGTTGACCCAGCGGTCGGCCCAGCCTACGTACCGGGCCTCCTCACGCTAATGGAGTATCCCAGTATACTGGGACACCCCCCTGATCTGAACACGGTGCAATGGGGTGAAAGCCCCCCGGCAATCACCTCGGTGTTACTTTTAGGGAGCAGGAGGAGGACGGGCGAACCGCCGTCTTCGCACTCCCCGAAATTTGCGTTGGAGAGGAGCCGCCCGAAGATCGTCCTCTCGGGCCCTCGCCGCCGTCTACTTCTGCGTCATCACGACTTCGCAGAAGAAGACCATTGCCTGCTAAGCCTTCTGGCACCCTTGAACACCCTACACTAACGATATGCCCAAGTATCGCTGGCCAAATCCTCAAACGTCAAGCGTTGAACGAAATGGCCGGTGTTAGATAGCCAGATCATGATGTGCCCAGGCATATCACGAAATGGGCAATTTTTAACTTTGACGTGTATTTATATATAAGAAATATGTGTATTTGTAAAAGGACATGAACAATACTCTAATAGGAAAAGTAACACAAAAAATAATTTACGGTCTCAAAATAAAAGCATGACATTTATTTGGCTCAATCATCAAGTTTTACATGGGGCACACTCAAAGTTTTGCACTTCTAGCTAATCGGAACTATTTGAATTTCGAATGTTATATTTTTTTAAACGTTGCAACCTACTTAGTAGTAAAAAAACAATTGGCGGGAAATCATTTGTCAATTGTTTTTTTATCACACATCAAAGTTCTACGTACGCAACGAAAATGGAATTAAGCCAAGAAGATTTTAGAGCGATGATTTTTTATGATTTTAAAAGTTCTCTCTCTCCGCAAGACTGTGCCGCTCGTGCAATCGGCACGTAGAAAACATGCCTTCAGATCTGTGGTCCTCCTGTTTAAAAAAATGCTTCGATCGCATGAAAAAATGTTTAAAATGTAAAGGAGAGTATTTTGAAAAGCAATAAACATGATATGTTCTTTTTTTAAGTTACGAAAAACTTATCGTATCTATGGGAAAAGTACTTTTATGATGGTTATCAGGATCTTAAATAAGTTGCCAATTTTTATTAAAGCTTTGGACGGTCCCCAATTCGACGGCCTCGTCATTCGATGCACGAGAACGGTAAATTGTATTGCTGTTTCTATTGTGTCTACTATGTCAACTGACGACGTGTTATGAGGCAGTTAGAGCACATAAATAATGTAAGTAGCAAATTAGCAGTTTGAGTCCTATAAGTAGGTACTTATTAGGACTCAACTACTAGTTAGTAACTACTTCTACATAGGTAGTAATCATCATTGTTTAATAGTAGCCGTTGTCTTCATCAAGGTCGAGAGTTAAAAGAAGGCCTTGAATAAGTAGGTAACTCTCGTAACTAAGCTGAAAGTATGTTGCTCACCTCGTTATCGCATAATTTATTATATTTCATAGTGCTTCCCTCGATGTTCGTTGTTGTTCCTTTGTCGACTGAATAAAAGAAGTCCTCGAAAGTTGCAAGTTATTGTCCCGACCTCCTCCAAATCTGAAGTTCTCCAATCAACAGGATCGAGAACAAAGAAAGATGAAAAACTAAATTAAAACTCCGAAAGTTGCGGAACTCGAATGATAAATTGCGGCAATAGTGGTGGGCAAACGTATTTGGATGATTGCATCATGTCGATTGAAATCCCATAAGAAAATAATATCAGTTATTTTAAATTTCTGAAAATCTGTTTTTTTGCAAGCGTTTTTTGAAGTAACGTTTCTAGTTACTAACATGACCTAAAGATAGCCGTAGTACACAAGTTAAAGACATTCTTAAAATACTTTTAAACATGTGTGAAAGGATGTGTCTGGTTTGCAGCAAGTAGAAAAATATGGACTCTATTTACCTTGTGCTTAAAAATACGTGACGTTAAGGATGTTATCTATAGCTTCTTAAAGGCCAGTTCTACCTCGAAAATAGTAAAAATTACAATTTCAATGAATGGTGGTGAGGGTTCCAACTGAACATCTATCGACTCTCATGAAAATGGAGTTTTTCGAGGCTGGTTACCGGACACCATGGTGCGTCACACGCCGCCGATTAAGAATGCGTGTGTAAAATAAGGTTTTACTCCTAGTAGTATATTAAATGTCTAAAGTATTTATCTATGGGCCAATTATGTTCTCTAAGATATTTAAATGTAATTTAGATGATTTATTATTTTTATAAACCGATTCGTTAGAACTCAACCACTTGTTATTTATTTATAACTGGTCAGTTTTAGGATGTAAAGCAGCTTTAATAAGAAAGTTGGATCAAGTTTCTTGGATCAAGGTATGTACCTTGTCATTTTGGGTTTCTCTGTTTCAGTCTACTTGAAGTTAACAGAATAGTCTTTTTAATATTTATTTTCATCGATAAAAAAGTTATCGAAAGCTACCACATCATTAGCAACAACAAATTAGGGACGAAATCTACTGAACCGTCTTTGTTCTTTGCGGTGAAACAACGGTTTCGAGTTTCAGTAGTTGATGACCATTTTACACTCAAAAATGTACTCGTATTTTACTACTGCGGATTTGTTTGTAACCGTCCGTAATTTCAACAAAGATAATGTGATATTTAAATTATTATTATTTTATATTGCCTGTCAAGATGACCTCACTCCACCTGATGGAAAGCAGTCATGAGGTCCAGATATGAGACTGACAAGCACAGTAATGCAAAGGAATCTATCAACTGGCCATACTCATCTTGAAAGCCCGCAGAAATGCCCTTTCACGCCTCGCTTGAAGAACCCGGGAAGGAAACACATGTGCTGGAAGAGCGTTCCGCGTCTGGATGGTACGGCAAAGAAACGAGTCACCGAACCTTTTAGTTAGAGCCAAAAAATGCTAAATTGTGTGTGGGTGACGCCGTAGTCCAGCACGCGTGGAATGGGAGAGAAAAGGTGAGGGTGGAATAAGCTGGAATAATTCGTCAAAGCTTTCCCCATTCAGAATAAGCGATAGAGAAAATGGTTGGATTAAAGTGTAAAAAATTATCTTAATTTTGATGATTGTGGTTGAATTTCAACGTTGGTAAAGTCAATAAAGGACATGGCCAAAAACTCATACATAAAATACCCAGAAATCGCCAGCGACGAAATGTTTATGAACGGGTTCACTATATTCAACCCATTACGTTTTCATAAAAATCAGCCTCCAAAACGATGTAGTATAGAAGTTATTAGACTGTATACTTACATTGATTTTTCTTGACTGCTATTTTATTTTTTATTCACACACACACAAACACACACACACACACACACACACACGTTATAGTCATAATGTAGTTAGATAAGTTGATTAAGTCAAAAATGTCGAGGAATCACTGACACTGATAATACAGTTTTTACTAGTCTCAATGTCAGGGATTCAACCTCCTAATGCAAATGTATATCTAACCCGGCCTACACCATGTATCAGCTGACCTTGTAAACTAACATTTTTGGGTTATGAATAAATGATTATTATTATTATTATTCTCTTTATTTAGCATAAAACTTAGGTATAAAACCTTAACCTAGGGTGCCGCCGGCAGCAGGGCAGGCAAGGCCCAGACTACCGGTGGTTAGGGCTGCAGAGAGAGGAACCTCCTGACAATGCGAGCCGTGTCCAGGAGTACCGCCTTCTGCATCTGACCCTTGATCCAACCGCTGAGCGAGAGCCTCTCGAGGTGTTGGTCTTGCTCTTCGCTATTAAGCCGTTTGCCGACACGACTTTCGGGACAATAATCGTCGAATCAACATTCCACATAGCGGTCACCTCGTGAGCCAAGTCAAGGTACTTGCTGAGTTTGTCCTTCTCAGCTTTTACGAGGTTATCGTCATGTGGAATGGTGATATCGACGAGCACTGCCTGGCGTTGGGATCGGTCTACCAGCACGATATCAGGCTTATTGGCTACAATAGTCCTGTCCGTGATGATAGAGCGATCCCAATAGAGCAATGCACGACTATTTTCGAGAACTGGTACCGGTGCGTACTTATAGTACGGTACCTCCGACTCGACAAGGCCATATCGAAGAGCAAGTTGCTGGTGAATGATCCTGGCTACTAGGTTGTGTCTGTGCAAGTACTCTCCGTTAGCAAGGTGAGAACAACCGGAAATAACGTGGCGAATAGACTCGCCAGGACGGCGGCATGCCCGACAAATGTCAACCGTACCGTCCTTCATGATGTATTTCCGGTAGTTATTCACCTTGATAACTTCATCAGCAATTGCACAGACAAAACCCTCGGTTTCCCCAAAGAGGTCCCCGAAGCGTAGCCAGTTCACCGATGCGGAGATGTCCACATCGGGCCCTGACAAGGCCCGATAGAACCTACCATGCAGCTCCTTGCTCTTCCATATTTCCTTGCGGTCGTCGGTGGTTAGCATCGGTAGTTGACGCCAGTTCTCGTTTGCCAAGGAGAGCGGCGTGAGCCCCTTGTCAACTATAACAACGTCGCGATGAATCCCACACTCGTTGTCGAGGAAAAACCTCCTGAGATTGCACACCTCACGGTTGTGAAGGTCCTTGGCATTTAAGAAGCCACGACCCCCCACCTTCCGTGGGATATACAATCTCATAACAGACGAGCGTGGATGTAGCATGCGATGCGTTGTGAGCAGTTTTCGGACTCGTGTATCCAGAGCACCCAGCTCAGTTTGAGTCCATCTCAGTATGCCAAAGGAGTATATCAATAAGGGCATCACCCAACCGTTGAAGGCGCGCACCTTATTGCCACCTGACAAAGAACTCTTAAGTACCTTTGTAAGGCGACTAAAGAAGCGTTCCTTCACCGATTGCTTGACGTCTCCTACTGATATACCCAATGACTCTGACATACCAAGGTATTTGTAGGTTTCAGCTTCAGAGAGGGATCTGAGTGTCATCATCTCAGAGAGCTGTAAATTCGGTGAATCTACAACCCTCCCTTCTTGTACATGCATGACCGCACACTTGTCTACTCCAAACTCCATCTTGATGGCATTGCTAAAAATCTCAGTGATTTTTAACAGTTCCATCAATACCTGGGGTCTTGGCGCAAACAGCTTCAGGTCATCCATGTACAACAAATGAGAGATGAACTCACTCCCCCTGCGAAGCCGATAGCCTAGCTTTGAATCCTTTAGTAAGGTACTAAGAGGATTCAAAGCTAAACAAAACCACAAAGGACTCAAACTATCGCCCTGGAAAATACCTCGCTCTATCCTTATGAAGTCCTGCGGATCAGGGGAGCCATTTCCACCACCTGGTTGACGAAGGACTGTGATCCACTGCCCCATGCATGTGCTCAAGAAAGATCTCAAAGTTGTATCAATTTTATACAGCTCTAAGATCCTCCTGAGCCATGAATGGGGCACCGAATCATAGGCCTTCTTATAGTCAATCCAGGCAGTTGAAAGAGCTTTCCGATTCCGCCGGACTTGTTGGCAAATAGTCGTGTCTATGAGGAGGAGTTCTTTAGTACCTCGGGACCCAACCCTACATCCATTCTGAGCAGGGGCCAAAACATTGTTCGCAACGATATGCGAGTTAATTTTTTTTGCTAGAATGGACGTAAGGAGCTTGTAGATGGTAGGTAAGCACGTGATGGGTCTATAGTTTTTTGCTTCCGAGGTACTACCTGACTTGTATAAAAGGAAAGTGACACCAGAAGTTAGGAAACTAGGGAGAGAACCAACCTCGATGGATTCCTGGAACTGCACTGCCAAGCATGAATGCGAGCATCGAAACCACTTAATCCAGAAGTTGTGCAATCCATCCGGGCCAGGACTTTTCCAGTTCTGAGCCGTCTGAATTGCACAACTAACGTCTCCGGAGTCAATACTTACTGAGTCCATGGTTTCGATGGATTCGCATTCATGCTCGACAGTACGCATCCAGTCACCCTCCGTGTGCTCGACAGGCATCAACCAGATACTGCGCCAGAAGTCAATCATGACACTTGCATCCGGTCGCTGACCGTCGTTCTCACGTTGGTTAGTCTCTTCCCAGTTTCGGTACACCTTCCTTTGGTCACTTTGGAAAAGGCGATTTTGTAAATATCTGTCTACACGTTCTCTGTAGCGACGGATACGGTTTGCCCACGCATAGACCTTCTGCTTCAGAAAGTCAATGCGTTCTGTGACACAAGCCATATCTGTTCGGGCCTAATACCCGTCCCAGCAAAGGCTTGGTTCACGTAACGCATAACCCGAGGGCGATGGTTCCCCCGGCTGAAGCAGACCAGCTTTGCAATGAGGGTCCTAAACGTGTTGATACGCCGCTCGATTCGCATTTGCCATGCGGGTACATTTGCGGCAGGTCGCACTGCACGGTCAGAGTCCGGAAACTTGACACGAGCAACACGGCATGCCGCAATGGCCCCGCAGTACAGAATCGAGTGAGTATCAACTAAATCTTCACTAGTCCGTATAAACGGAGCTAGTAAAGCGTCCAGGGCCCCCATTAACGCTAGGTTGCGTCTATTAGTGGGCAAACGCGGTAACCGCGGCCTAGAGACTGGTGCGGAGCGATATTCCGAAATCGCATCCTCCAAAGCCCTCCTCAATTGCTCTTTGGCCTAAGTACTTACGCATACGTTCGCACTGACTTCTCCATCGACATCTGAATCCATCCGGGGCGCTACCGGTACCGAGTCGCTGACCGGGTTCGGATGCAGCAGCGTGTCGGACGGGTCCCGCGTCAAGGAAGAAGTCGCGCGAACTGAGAGTGCCTCCAGGCGCAGCCGATCAAGCGTAGGCTGATCCAACATCTGAAGACGCTGAATCGCCCGCACTTGATCCGATAATCGTTGGGCGGAAACAGCCACGGTCGGGTCAAGGGCCTGAAACAGAGGCATCATCCGGTCACGATACGCAGACAGGTTGGTTCCTCCCTCTGTAGCCCCGTAATAGGCGCGCATGCAGTTGACATTCATGTCGTGTGTCCATCGCATGCGGCGCACTATACCACCGGTAGCGGGGGCCCCGCGCGAGGCAGTTTGCCCCACAGGCCCCAAGCGTGCCGGCAGCGGTCGTCGTCCACGTCGCGCAGGTGGTCGCGGCGGTCGTGGCGGCGGTGGCCCACTCTCATCGCTGGAACTTGAGCTCGTTGTGGTGTCAGGAGGAGTAGCAAACTCCTCCACCGACGACGAGCTGGGCGACGGAGTGGGCGGTGGTGGTGGTCGTGCGCTTACATTCGCTCTCGTCTTTGCTCTCGTAATCATAGAATATTATTCTTTAAAATGATGCGTAAAATTATGGGTATGTGTTCTATGACAGTTGCCATGGTTATTGGTATATTGGAAATTAGGGCTGAAATTTTCGTAAATATTATCAAAATATATTTTGCGGTTGCTTGTCACTGTTTTTCTATGGAAATAACTGAAATGTAACTGTAAAATACACTGAAAAATAATATTGTAGAAAATGATTACAAAAAGACGTCTGTCAAAGAGCGTGTCTTTTTTTTTTTTTTTTTTATTATTATTATTATTATGTTGGTAGGATTGAATTCACGGGCCCATAGGGACCCGGTCCTTTGAGGCTTGCGTGGGGCCGAAGCCAACACGTAGAGGCCTTTTCGTACCATTTACTCTAATTTGAAATGAGTACATCTGCCGGGTTTTGTCTCTAGATAAATATTGAAAATCTACCCAAAGACAACACCCGGCAGATGCATGAACTATTGAACAATATGAAGAAAACAATAAAAATTGGGCTATGGGTATGTACATTCGGTGGACTGTATTACTGGGTTATTGCTTGAGACGACGGACGTCTGCCATAAAAATTGTCTCAAAGTTTTATACCTGGCAGACGGTGACTTGCCACTCACTAGATGGGCTCCCCAAAATGTGCCGACACAAAAGGACGGCAAAGGCGGCAACATGGCCGTGAGCGGCTCAGGGTGTGGAGAGGTGTGCACCGCTTTCTACGAGGTGGATAAACCACCTCCCCAACTCGCGACTTAGGCATGTTTCACTTCCACCCTGCGAGCATTCCGCTCTAACGCCCCACTCTGGACGGCCAGTGAAGGCAAGCCAGAGGTGAGAGTCCTGCGGCCCCCCTTGGGGTCCACTCCAGCCGGCCGGCTAAGGCAAGCGGAGGCGGAGGGCCTGACCGACTCTCGGGGGAACTCGGGTCCGTGGTGTCGCTACACACCAACAGCTTGCCACAAGCTGCCCTGCGGGTTAGCGTCGGGATGATGGTAGCCCGTGGTGTCGCTACGCACCAACAGCTCATAGAACTGCCCTGCGGACTTATTATTATTATTATTTTATATCATAAAAAAAACAAAATTTTTTTTTTTTTTTTTTTTATTCCAAAGAAAAACACTCTTATTATCTAAATACAGAAAACCTGCCAAACTACTATTGCAGTTTGTCGGCAGCAGTTCTCGTAGGACAATTTCGAGATAGTTATTATGTGGGTGTTTCGCATAATTACATCACAATTATCATCATCATCATTATCACTAAACTAACCTAAGCTTGCATAATTAGGTAATAGGGACCATTATAAACTATATCTAACAACAATTAATTAACAATTACACACAAAAGGCACAGCAAATAACAAACTACAGTTAGGTATTCAGTACGTCCACCACGAGTCGCCACTCCAAACCCACGCCATCGCCCGCGCAAAAATCCGTACCGGGACTTGACATGACATGACATGACAATGTCAAGTCCCAACACCACCCCCCACGCGAACGACAACGCAGATCCAAATCGGCAACCCGTGGCAGACGCACAGTTCAGTTATTTTAAACAGTAGACGTCATGGACACAGCGACAGGTAGTGCTTCTTGAGTCTGCATTTTAGACTGTTCCTAGAGGCAGATGAAGCATCTTGCACTATGTCCGCCGGCAGTTCGTTAGTGAGAGTTGGCACTAGCCATCTTCGTTCTCGTTTTCCAAAGTAGTTATTTATTTTTGGAATAACTAATTTATTTTTCTTCGATAAACGGGTAGGGTACGTATGGACCCTCTTCTCTTTAAATTCCGTAACATATTGCTGTTCAAGTACAAGTGCCATTTTTACTTTATATTCTACGGGTAGGATTTTACATATGCCAAATAATAGTGCATAATTCTTATTTAGTAACTTTTTGGTACAGTTATTGATTAGGAGTTTTAACATTCTAATTTGCAGTTCTCTAATTTTATTTAAATTTGTAGGGAAAGTGAGTCCATACGCGCCCAGACCGTAGGTTATCGTAGCATCGGCCAATGAAAAGTACAGCATGAACAAAACATTCTTACTGACCATATTTCTCAAATTGTATAATTTACCCATTATTGTACGGAGCTTCGCACATACACTATCTACATGTAAATTCCAAGTAAAGTGTTTATCAATTGTCAATCCAAGATATTTATATGACGTTACCTGCTCTATTGCTGTACATTGACAGTTTCTACCATTTTCATGTAGACAATAGTGATTATGCCCTATTATATTTATATTTAATGACTTATGTTCATTATATGGAGAACAAATTAACATACATTTAGTTTTGTCTATGTTAAGAACAATGCCATTATCATGCGCCCAGTAAATTATGTTGTTAAAGTCCTGCTGCATTTGACTCTGTATTTCAGTAAAATCCCTGCCGCTGTACATTATGCCTGTGTCGTCAGCGTACATGTAGGATTTACATTTTTTTATAACATTAGTCATGCTGTTAACATGCATTATGTACCCGACAGGGCCGTAGACAGAACCAGTTGGTACCCCGTATCGAATGACACCACTTTCACTTTCCGCCCCACATACAGCTACTTTAAGTGACCTATTCTTTAGATACTGGCTAAACCAGGCTTTGACAGGTCCTCTGATACCACACTCGTCCATGGCCTTCAAAAGGCCTTGATGGTCTAAAGTATCAAAGGCTTTCCTGAAGTCTATAAAGATAGTCATAACAATTTCTTTTTTATTGAGGCAGCCATTGACATCATCTGTGAACCTTGCTAAGGCTGTGGCTGTGCTTCTACCACTCCGGAAACCATGCTGAGCATCTGACAACAATCGATGTTTTTCAAGGAAATCTGTTATTTGACTCACAATTACTTTTTCAACTATTTTGTTTATCACATTCAAAATGGCTATCGGTCTATAATTAGCATACTCTGCATGGGGTCCTTGTTTGTATATAGGTCTTATAATAGCTACCTTAAGTTCACAGGGGTATACGCCTTTCCTTATACATAGATTGACAAAATGAGCTAATACAGGACTTATTTTTCTATTTATGACTTGCAAGTCTCTGACACGGATGCCATCGGATCCCGAAGCTTTATTTTTATTCAAATTATTAATAATTTTTGACATTTCTGTTTCTGATACGGGCCTAAACCTAAAACTGACCTGACTCTCTTTAGCATAAGAGCATCTGTCCAAAAAATAGGTCTGGCACTGATGCTTAATATTATCTATTTCTTTTGTAAATGTGTAACAAAATTTATTACAAACAGCTACGTTCGTTTGATCTTTTAACATATATTTTTCAATTATGCTGTCAACACCCAATTTATTTCTGCCTAGCCAGTCATTTAAATTGACCCATATTTTTCTCATGTCTCCATTACATTTCAGTATACTTTCTTTTTTGTATTTATTTTTAGCCTGATTGATTAGTTTATTTGTCAGATTTCTTTGCCTAGTATATTCCAATCTAAGGCTATTGTTTTTTGGTTGAGATTTCCACTGTCTAAACAACATGTCCTTTCTTGCAATCATAATTTTTAGCTGTTTACTTACCCAGACTTGGGGGTCACGCTTTGTTTGAATTCTTTGTTCAATAACACTTTCCTTGTAAATTACGCCAAATCTATCTCTAAGTTTTTCATAAAGTATAAAACTATAATACACTAAATATAACTAATTTAATACCTACTGTTCAATATCCAAACATACATGATCTAAAAATCCTGCAGGCTGGAGCAAATCGCCCTTATGTCTGGCCCAAGCAAGGAAATAAACAACGCTAATGATGTGATGTGGGCACAACTGCCTAATGTTCGGGTACCATGAATACAGCTACAACAGTTACTCCTTGATACATTGGCCATTGTAAAGTATGTAGCAGTAATAGATTTTCGTCACTGTATGACTGGACCTGATTCGGATACTAATTAATGTTTCTCTTCCTCGTAGTTATTTAAGGTTATCATTTCGGGTTGCCTATACACTCCAATGGCGTATACGCCGGTTTCTCTTGTATGCTCAAAACAATAAGATTTCGCCAGTTTAATGTGGTATGTTCCAATCGACTTAGCAGATTTTCCTCGGATGAGTTTTGTATACAGTAAATTATTATATATTTTTGATGTACATATTATGCCTATAAAATATGACATTTCTGGCGAATTCTGGGTATTTTTTTGGACATGTCTTTTCTTTTTTTTGACTGGCCTGTTGGCGCAATGGCAGCGATCCTGTCTTTAGCGCCGGAGGTCGTGGGTTCGATCCCCACCCATGACAAATATTTATGTGACGAACATTTGTATTTGTTGTGTGTCTGGGTGTTATTATCTACTTAAGTATGTATTTAGAAATATTTAAGTATGTTTATCAGTCTCTGACGCCCATATTACAAGCTCTGCTTAGTTTGGGGTCAGATGATCTTGGTGTGAATTGTCCCAGATATTTATTTATTATTTTTCATCTTTTGTTTATATGACGATTTAAGTACAAAAGCAATCCAAGCTTAGCTATACAGGAGTTGAGCTGCAAACAAAAGATTCATTTTGCAACGTATTTGGTTTTGTAAAGGTGCACCTGCCAGCCACTATAATTGCTCAAAACTTGGTGAAAAGTCTTATAAAACATGACCCTTGTCTTATTTATCTGAGCTAGATTGTGACTTTACCACTTCTTAAGCCTAGACTGGCAGCTATAAGGTAGCAGAGCACTAATCCATTACAGGTTCAGATTAAACTGAGAGAGGAAATGCTTTTTTGCAATTCCAATCGGGAATCGAACGAGAGATCGAGTCAATACCAGCCGTGGCTTTGCAATTAAGCGAGGGGATGCATTACGTATTATCCCCGGTACTGGTATTCTAACATTGAAGTTGTAGAAAGAAGCTGACATTATCAGTGTGTACATAGCCATTCAAGGTTCGTAGTGTACACTTATACTACAGTGGCTAAAGTAAAACCAAGTTTTTAAAACTCCAGATGACTCGGATAATTGCCTAATTGTGCTTGTAGCGATCATCAAATGATAATCTTCTAAGATAAACGCACGTTGATGGATTTGACTTTTTTATACACTGTTTGCCATGGAGCTATCGATAGTTCGAAAATTATCTCAGATACTCTTAGGCTAGGAACTGATGGCGCGTTTATCTGCATCGCCCGCCGCGGCTACGGCTGCCGCGCGGGAATCGCGCTCGCCGTGGGAATTAAACGGGTCTTGCGTGAAACCTGCTCTCAATTTTTTCATACATCTCTACATTCTACAGAAGCCGCGGGCCCGCAACCGCAGCGGGCGCGGCAGAAAAACGCGCCGTCATTTCTTAGCTTTAGACGACCTCTCTGTGAGGAATACACTCAATTATATGCTACCCTGCTAAATCATATTAATTATGTCTGAAACGCTAGTTATTGGCTGAAACTGACCATGTATATTAAACAGTTTCAAAGTATCGATAGGTTCAAACTCGAACTCAAATGACTTCATCCAAATAGACTGTATCAGTACTTTCAAATCGTCAAATTCACAGCAAAATATACTGAATAATACACATATATACTATGATAATATGGATATATAAATACACAGTATACAGACATAATGCGACTCTACCACCGCGTCGGAGTTGTTTCTTGCTGAGAAGACCCGGCGAGAAACTCAGCAGTTACTCTTTTAAATTTGTTCTGGGTTTACAACAGGCGTTAGTAAAGTACAAACAGTGTGTCATTTTGATACAAATAAACCTAAAAGAATATGAAACGAAAGGTCATTTAAACTATTCAAAAATAAAAATTATTAGACAGTACATACTAGTATGTACTATGTAGATATTTACTGTAATAAATGTTAATTACAGTAAATATCTGTTACAATAGATTTATCTAATCCCGCATCGAGCAAAGAGCTTACACCCAGACATTTTTATCTACAAGGTATAATGTTTTGATGTGATTTTTGAATCTATGTAGAGGTAACTCACAAATGGTTTTTGGAACTTCGTTGTAATAATGTATGTATACCCTGCCCCATAAAGGATCCCAAAACTTTTTGTAGCCTAAAGAGTGGAAGCGCAATTTTATCCTAATTCCTAGTATTTTTTTAATGTATGTCACTGTGTTTAGTATAGTGACCAAAATTTTTTCTCACCAAAACAATGAAATTGTGAATATATTGTGAAGCTACAGTGAGGATACCAATTTCCTTAAAAAACTCCCTAAGTGAAGACCGTGTACAAAGCTTATAGATGGATTTGATCGCTCGTTTCTGGAGGATAAAGATGGTTTGTATATCCGCCGCTTGACCCCAAAGTACAATGCCGTAAGGCATTACACTGTGGAAATAACTAAAATAATCAGAACGAGCAGTACATCTGAACCTCATTTTTCTCACTGCAAATGCAGCTGAACTAAGTCTGCCTGAGAGAGCTGTTATATGAGGGTTCCATTGCAGTTTTGAATCTAAGTTCATCTTTACCAACGTTTCTCTAAAGTGAAAACCACACAACCTTACCTAACGCAGATGTGATCTGTTCACCTGTTTTATCAACACACATTTGAGCTGGTGCGGGAATCTAACTCGAAACCTTATCGGTCTCAACCACTTGAACCACAGCACTTAACGGGTCTTCAAAAATATCCTTACGACAACATTAAAAAAATGTCATTCTGTTTAGACCGTTCGTTAGACCGTCCAAAAATAATGGACATATTTCTTTCACTTTATCCAATTAATGAAAAAATACAACGGTAAAGAGCATTTAAGTTCCGGAGTGGGGGCTTGTAACGTCACTTAAGTAAAGCTTGTACCTAGGAGTGACGTCACGCGAAACTTCAACGCACTGTATCGTCATCATTTCGTTCGTTTACGAGAAAAAAGAAAAAATACGTGTCCAGAATATTTTGATAATCTAACTGACGGACTAAATCGTTTTTTTAGTCGTCTAGCCCATTAGACAGTCTAGCGCCCGAAGCCAGAAACGACGGTCAAATGTTGATGCTGTCCTATCACATGACTGACATGTGAAAGGGACTGATGCCTATATTTAAGGTTTACTCAACCTTGATTGAAACCTTGGTGGTTTGTGAAGGCATGTTCACAAAAATGTTTCTAAGGCGATAGCGTGACGGATTGTTGCATTTCCTACATTATGGTTGAATGGAACGATGGCCGGCTCACACGGCAACTTGTGTGCTAAGGCCACATTTAAAACTATACTGACCTCTAGTTACCTATTAGCACTTTAATATGATTATTTAAATTAAGCGACTTTATAAGATTATGGAATTTGATAAACAATTAATGATTGTACACTAAGACGGTGGCAAGCAGTTCTTTATGTTCTTCAGGTTCAACTTATCGGTTTTCATCTCGTTCTATAGAGCTAGTGTTTTTGTTAATCTGGCTTTCGATACAAGCAACGTCTATATTTTTGGAATTTCACCGTGGAAACCGGTTGGGGTTCAAGTTACAAAAATATCTCTCAGACAGTAACATTTTGGTATTTGCATTGACTTGGTCAGAATATTGGTGCTTAAAGCAACTAAATAAATAATATTTATTATATGAACTTACAGTAACAATGCTTATGCTATTTAAATGAGTCAACGTATGCTAAATGGCTTAAGTAAACGAATTAAATAAGAACTTGAAATCGATTCTAAAGCTAGCAATTTGTATCGTATACTACGAAATACAGATATCATGCTATGCCACTGTAGTCTTCGTCTTCGTACATTATGAAGTGTTCACGTACCTAATGCAAGAGGACGAAAATCAAATACTAAATCCACTCATTTCAACGCTCTGCTTTGCTCTGGCCTAACAATCTTCTTCCTTCACGTAGGGCGAGTAAAACTCTACGTTGGCGCTGCGGGAGGAGTACTAAAGACAACGCATTGACGCATTGACAGTGATCAATAAAAATTAAATACATTTTAAAGGCATATTTATTGCATACTCGCAACTTTAAAAAAAAAGGTATTAACATGCATATTTACATATAAGATGGAACATGGTTTAATTCACAAAAATTCTAATCCAGCGTGGTCATAGATACTTTTCCAAAAGTCTATGGCCTTAGCGTCCAAGGCTTGCCCAATTGTGAGCTTCTCCGATACGTCTCCATAGAACTTATTATCTCCATATTCTGGCCAGGTAACGCCGAAAGACGAATCGGGAGTTGGGTTCCTGAAACAAAAACATGGTTATAAATACATACTGCTTCGGCTTTACTAATAATTTTATAGTAAAAAGTAGGGAGATACGGCACAGCGAATTCTTCCACTCGTTATCAGTGGTCCGTCTGAATGCCTACATTTTATGTAGTACCACCGGTAATTAAAACACTGGTTTGGCAATGTTGAGTTCTTGCAGCCAGCCAATGTTGTTGTTTCCGTTTCATCAAAACCAAGTGCCAAAAGTAAGTCATGCTGCTTAGTTTTGACGTGTAGAAAAAGTTAATAAGTTTAGGAAGGCATAGAAACCTAACTAATTTTCTACAAGTAGTGATTAGATGTATCTTTTCTGGAACTACTATTTTTGTTTGGGCTTAACCGCAAAATCCTAAACTTAATTTAAAATAAATATCTCTTCTTTAGGTTAGGTTAACTAATAAGACAAAACATGCTATGAAAAAAGATATATAACGGGTTCTTCCCGTGATTTAGTGCATGTTGCTTAATCTGGACAAACCTTAAGATTTATTAGAAGGGATTTAACTTATGGAAATGAGTCTACCATCGTGGTGTCTTATTTAAATGTTTTTTTTAGTCTGAAAGTAAGTAGCTATTACTTTTTTGAACAAATTTTTATTCTAATTCTACTTTTGCTTACCCATATTTGGCAAAGTTTGTAAACAGAGTACAGGCAACTTTGACTTGTTTGTGTTCTTTGCTATCCTTTGCCAGTTTCAAATTTGCGTGTTTTGCGTCAAACAAATACATCAAGTCATCAAAATGAGATGTTCCTGTTATACCATACTTTTGTCCTGCCTGCCCGTAAATATTCCTCGGGGAAACGCTAGAAAATCTATAAAAGTATTTCTTGATGTTCTTCGGTAAAAGATTTATGAACCTGTAGATATCATATGTAAAAGTGCATTCAGATCCGTAATGTAAAAATTCTTTCATCGATTCTAATGAAATTGTTTTTTTTCCAAAGTAATAATCCTTGATACGGTCTGATATTTCTAAAATCTTCCCCGGTGTGCTTTGATTTAATATTTTTCTAGGAACAAGCAATTCCGGGTATCTGTTATATTGACTTATTAATTTTGCTTCTAAAAATGGTATAGCTAAAAGCATTTCAAGACTTGTGTATCCAATCAAAACGTCGACATTATGAACTTTACCACTTTTCAAAATATTCTCAGGTGATTCAGTCAGAAAATGATCTTGCCCAAAGTTCTTTTCAATTACAGGCGTAAAATGGAACATTTTCATGAGGTTATGCGTTATTTCTTCAGATGCCAAAACAGCTGGGGATACATCGACAAGTTTTTCAGCTGGTAGAGATTGGAGGAACTCCAAAAGTATTTTTGGGTCATCTGTTTCCAATCCTAACTGCTTTCCAAGAACAAAGGCTCGCTTACGAGGTTCAAATGACTGAGACCAATCACAAAAAGGAACACCACTCATTGGGATAGACCTTTTAAAAAGGCCTTTGGCAATCGGCGACAGCATATGGAGAGTGGCAGAGGCTCCTCCCGCGCTTTCTCCAAATATAGTAACATTTTTAGGATCTCCTCCAAATGATGCTATATTCTCTTGAACCCACTTCAAAGCGAGAACTTGATCCTTCAAGCCTGCATTTCCAGGGACGTCTTCAGTGTCTAGGCATAGAAATCCGAATGCCTCTAACCTATAGTTAATGGTAACCAGGACGATTTCGTGGGATACTAAAAAGTCTGGACCATAATGATGCACATCTCCTGAGCCACTTTCGTAGCCTCCTCCGTGGATGAAGACCATGACTGCCATTGGCTTTGCAGGCTTGAGTTCTGGTGAGTAGACGTTTAAGAATAAACAATCTTCGCTGCCCTGTATCAGCTGCTGAGTCATTATATCTCTTTGAGGGCAGTTCGCCCCATGTTCTGTGGCTTTTCTGACGCCTTGCCATGGCAGAGGAGGCAGGGGTGCCTGGAAATAGGAATGATATGATGATTATGATATGCAGTTATTTTCAATTTTTCTTCCTATTCGTCGCAAAAAAAGGTAAATCTTTAGTATATATTAAAAAGAGGAAAGATTTGTTTGATTTGTTGTTACGTTACCCTAAAGTGTCACTTTTCCGAGTTATTTGAACGTGAAGATCAATATGTAAAAGGTGATATTCATTTCAAAATCTACTAATAATGAGGCTTTTCGTGCTTTCGTAGCCTAGAACTCGGAGTTATTTGTTTGTTTTTATTTCTAGTACTGTTTATGATTGTCACTATTGAATAGATGCAAGTTTTACGCATTTAGAATATTTCTGGGTCCCTTTTTTGGTCACTATGGCGAGCTCTGTTAAAGTAGATGCCTGATTTTTTTTATATCAGACGAATACTAGGTTTAGTTGATGCTAAAGTTCGATATTTCTTTAGTTTTCAATATTGCATTCATTACGTTTATCAGAACTATAGAAAATAAAGACTGTAATTGAAAACGTTAGAAAAACTGGAATTACCCATAATCGTACAAAGCCATTTAAAGAAAAGTAGGTACCATAAACTTTTTTATCCAATTTTTTTAAAAACTGCCTTACTCTTTCAGATAAGTCTACAATGTAAATTTAAATAAGTTACTTTAATAGCATCATACTTAAGTTTTCATTCAAAGTAAGTATTAGAAGCATGAAATTCTTTCCAAAACTAAACTAAACACATCTTAATCAAACAAAAGCCATAAAACAATTTCAAAACAGATTACACTTCGCAAAAAAAATATAAGCGAGTTTATTTCGACGATTTTTTAATACGTCATATCTATGTAAAACAAGAAAGACTATTTATGATGTTTTTTTACTAAAAAAACCATTACTTTCACTTATTATTATAATCCAGTTAAATTTGATACTGTGTTTTTTTTTGTATTGCCCGTTAAGATGACCTCACTCCACCTAAGGGAAAGCAATCGTGAGGTCCAGATATGAGTGATTCGTTTGAATGACAAGCCCCGTCATTCAACGAATCACTAGGCTGGCCATCCTTACCTTGAAGGCCTGCAGATATGATTTCCGCTTGAAGAACCCGTGACTTTATGGGAAGGAAACACATATATGAAGGCACTCTTGAAAAGCCGATCCGGTTAAGACTGATGCGACGTATGGTCCAATAATAAAAACATTGTCATTAGAAGTTAGAAAAGGTTCTAGCAATACCCACAAGCTTCACTATATCAAATTGAGTGGTATATAGAAAACTTTCTGATAAATCACCAAATTTTCAAACACAGTACTGGTAGGTACTGTACCCCTCTGAAGGTTCGAGAGAGTTATACAACAGCCAAACTCGAGAGACTCAAGAAGGAATTTCTTGAGTCGACTCGAGTTAGTTAATCGAGTTGACCCATCTCTATTTCTGGGGCCCGATTCTGCTATATAAAAGTCAATGGAATCGCAATTGAATTGCATGATTTTGACGTTTGGTCCATACTAAAACTGTCAAAATCATGCCATTCAACTACGATTCCATCGGCTTTTAAATAGCAGAATCAGGCCCTTGCTCATAAGATCGTCTTTATCTGGACCTAAGGTCAAGGCCTAAGGCTATAGACTTCACTACAACTTATTTACTATAAATTAAATACGACTATGTCAACGCTTTATAATAAAACTTAACTAATTCCTACGTACTTAATAACACTAACAACTTATACACTTATAAAAACATGTATACAGTGAGAAACGACGTGATAACTCAATCTATCTTATTGGCTACTTATTCTCGTCTGACTCGGCGTCCTTAACAAGCGCTATGGATGTAAATGCTTTAAAATCATCCAAACTTAGTATTAATTTAATTATTGAAAAAAGATGTTATTCACCTTAACAGATACGCACCATAAAGACCAAAAATGTGACTTAACTCAGAAGTTTTCAAAAAATCGTAAAAACATACATGGGGTATTTTTGAATACCCCAAAGCGTGAGCAAATAAAAAAAAATGACGTGTACGTTTGGACCAGCCTGTACTTATTGTTATACATAAAATTGAATTCCTAATTTCATTCAAAATCTAAACAGGTTGGTACGTACCTTGAACCTCAATGTCCCCACTGGAGGAGTGGCATAAGGAATCCCTTTAAAGCTGTAGTAGGTTCCTTCTCCAGTAGACGTGTCCAGAACTTCTCCTTCCAACCACCCTTGCTTTACTTCCACTTTTGCCATTATTTCACTCCACACACAACCTGTTACTGCACGAGATATAACATACTAACCCGCAAATTTTTGTATTTAAACAAAAATAGTAGTCATCTGACCAAATCTGATGTTGATAAAAAGTTATGTTCATGATGTCATCTTTACTTAAAAATAAATTGAACCTACCTATCTATATTATGTGTATCTTTTTGGCGTTATCTATAACCAATTAAGATAAAAATGAATGAATCTCTTTTATTGGCATGACATTGTATGTAGTCAAATATTACTTCGCGTCAAACAATTATTGTTGTTCAAGGCAGTCTATAATTGTGTCTGATTTTTTGTTTGTTCATTGTTTTTGCATCACGTGATAGATAATGTAGTATCATTTTCATGAAACTTTGTACAGTTACATCGAAAATACATTGCTAGACATACTTATTTTTATATTCGTACTTGAATGAATGGCCAGTTTATTGATTTTTTAACTTTATATTCGAACAGAAAATATAATTTAAAACATTTTTGCTCGTAAAGGGTCTCTTATTTCATCAATTTCAATATCGTATTATATCTCATTACGTACTTGTGCGTTATTGTAATGTAAAACGCACGAGTTTTTTTTATTAAGGTAAAACGCAAGGTTTATCAAGATGCTCCGTCTAAAACGAACGGTACTTTTTTTAATCTTAGCAAATTTATAGTTTTTATGTCAGAAAAGAGGTCAACATTTTATGAATAAAATTAATTTTGGGAGATAAGATATAATAAATAAACATTTAATTCTTTAATTTAATTTATTTTGACATTAAATTAAAACCATTTATCTGTAACAAAAACATGAAAATATTCATTTAATAATAATAATAATTACCTGCTCCGCTGCCGGCGGCACCCTAGGTTAAGGTTTTTATAGTATTTTTGTAAATCATTGTTTTATAACTTTAATTTAGGCTTAGGTTTTATAATTGTGATTACTAATGTATTTTGTTTTATAATTATAATTCTCAAGTTGTTTTATTGTTGTAAATCTTTGTTTTTATAAGAATACTGTACAAATTTTATACCTAAGTTTTATGTTAAATAAAGATAATAATAATATTCTTTTTTCCACACAAAACTTACAGTACAGAAATAATTAACAATAAATGCAAGTACAATTTGGGCGGCTTTATCGCTAAAAAGCGATCTCTACCAAGCAACCCACAAGCAAAGGAAATTTGGCGAAAAGGGCGAGTAAGTGCACTAAGAAAAATAATAGAGAAAATAAGTTTGATTATGAATATCTATACAGTATAGGACTAGGTACATATAATTATAATTAATAATTAATTTAATTTATTAGTAATACTGCCTTTTTTGTGCCTTTGCCTTAAAAAAAGCTCTGATGCGCGCGCATCGCTAATTCGTGAATAAGTAAAAAAAAATGTAACTGCTTTAAAACAAGTGATTAAAGATTTATTCGTTTAAGAAAGACCGAGTTTTATTTATTTCCTCGCAAATATGTTATAAAACGTCGTATGACATACGTCCGCTTTGATAATTACAGCCTCTGCTTTCTAGTATATAGCCCTCGCCTACAGCTTGGGCTAGCAATATCGCTTCGGCTGTAATTTTCAACTTACCGCACATAAATCATAATGTACTATCATCTACGCACATATCATTAGTGCTCTATAATGCGTTCAGAAACCGTAGGAAATGACCAGCATGATTATAACCAATTATACTTTAAGTACTTTCTTGTCTGTGGTAGTAGGTAAAATCTGTACTGTAATGTTATTACAGTATAGATTGTTGAAACGTTATCCGTCTTATTCCAAAACAGAGACTAAATTAAATACTAGGTTTACACTTGGATTAAACCATGGACAAAAAAAAACCTTATTACAAAATTAAGTTTAACTCAAAACTTCGTACTATCTGTGGTACTAAAGTTAAACCCGTGTGACCCCTAGTTTATTTATGGACTAACTTTGCTTTTGAGGTTAACTTAGAATTTGTGGTGTCAATTTTTCATGAGAATTGATAAAAATAACATCGATTTAATGAATTTGTGTTTTCATATTGGAGATGTCTTAGCGATTTAGTAAACATCGTCAGCGAGTCAATCCTTTCGAATTGGAAGATGACTTTAAATATAAACATCGATTTACCAAACGATTAAGCCAAAAAAAAAAAATTTTTTGTGAGGATTTGGCTCACAACTCCCGCTGATGCCCCTTGAGCCTGAACTTCAAGTGGTTTGGAACAATTTAAATACACAAGACCTCTCACACATAACCACAAAACAGTTTAAGACTCTGGATATTAGGAACACTGAAATACATAAAGAACAATTATTACTTTTTTATTTGCATCCATTTTGCATCGTATTTCTAAAACAACATTAAAGTTCTTTCTTCGACCGTCATTGCGTTTCAAATTGCGTGCTGCGTAACTTTACGCTTCGTAAATAAATATCAAAATTAATTTTAAAAAACCCTGCCACTCGTTCAAGAGATTGAAACCTAAAATTATAACAAATAAATGATTTGTTTTGTCATTGATAAACAGTTATTATTAAAGAAGTATGACGACGTTCATTTCAACGTTTGGAGAAACGTAACGCGTATTGAACGAAGTATGTGTGAAAGAATGAATGAATGCTGCTTTTTGTTTTAAACCACGGACTATCTTTGATTTATCTTGTTCTCAGAGATTTATATTTGTAATAAGAACACATTTTAAGCCTGGTTTATTAATACTGTAACAATCCAAGATCTTTTAGTCCAGATTTAAACTTGATCTAAATATTTTTTTTGTAATAAGGCTGTTCGAGTTTAAATTTGGAACAGCTGTCAAAATTCAAGTGGGTGAAAAAATCGAGAGCCAAATACGAGAGGGCGTACAAATATTAGTATAATTGGTTGTTATAATACTGGTCATTTCCCTATTGCTGGGTTCAGACCCATCTTAAAGAACTTATGTTATGTGTGTAGATAAAGTAATGTATGCAACTGTACATAATTAGGCCTTAACACGCTCGTGTGATCTTATTTTGACACTCGCCAAGGCTCGTTTCAAAAAACCACACACGTGTTTCAAGGTCCCTCATTATGTAAAGGTTGCATAAACTACTATTATTGAAACACGATGATAATTAATGATATTTAAACAATTTAAATCTATTTGTTCATGTTTTAACTTGTTTATATGTAAAACTGATTTTATCAACATGTATAGTACAATCATTTTACGAGCGCTGCTAATACCGAACCATAGAGTTGAATTTGGTTAGATTAGCTCGTGATTTGCAAGAACTATACCTACTTATTATATACGACACGAAGGATTCGAAGTCCTTAGGCCCGCCATACGCGGACAGCATCAAACTGCGACTGCATAGTGAACTGCAGTGTTCTACAACACGTACACGGAACCGTTCGAGCAGTTATGAAATTTCATCGTGCGGTCAAGCAGTCGTCAGGCATACACTGACTGCTCGAGCTGTCGACTGCTCCGCGCAGTTACCTCCGCCCGCGCTCTTCATTACACGTCGCTTCAACTGATTTGAATGAGAATTAAATTGTGACTTGTTGAGCAGTTAATACCAACAGCTTCAGCAGTTATCAATGGCGACTTCAAGCTGTTGACTATGTCTGCAAAAACGGTCCGCGTGTGTTAATCTCTGGCTAACTGCTCGAGCGGTCCGTGGACGGCGGGCCTTATGTCATTTTGATAAAATTTTAACAACAACAGATTTTGTATAATACCCTGTGTGCACGCGGCAGGCAAGTGCTTTGCTTTCGTTTGAGAATTATTATCTACTTATGTTTGGAAACGCAAAATACGAAATGACTTTCAGTTTTTAAATAAAAAAATACTGCGCTTGTTACAACAGTTTTTTTACGTGTCTTAATAATAACGCAAAAAAGGAACTGTGGGAAAGACGCTGGTCGCTCGTCCTACGCTCGTTGGAATCAAACTCCAGAGTTTGGAGTTTCGGTGTAAAGTCATATGTCTACCTATCGGTATTTTAGAAGGTGTATTTCAGAGAGTGTGCGCAGGAACTACACAACTTGATACCTCCCTCTACTTTCTACCACCAGACCACAAGACGCCGGAGGGGCTTTTACCCCCATATGGTTGACTTTTCAGCAATCGGCACTCCACGATTTGATGCGTCTTCTCTAGTCCGCTAGGAAGTACAACGCTCTCCCTGCATCTGTGTACGTATACTTACTCATACAACCTTGGTGTCTTCAAAGCCAGATAAAAAGGCATTTTCTGGGTAAGCTTGTTCACCATCATCGGCTCGTCATCGCTTACCACTGCGCACCACTCTTCGAATGAACAGTGTTCCATTTTGATAAAATTGTGTTGAGTTATTCTTCACAATTTTAACCCTATTTGAAATAATGACTTATTTCTCCCCATTGAATTAAAACTAGTAGTTGAAAGAAGAAAGAAAGAAAAAACATTTATTGACCCATATAGTGACAGAATTACAGTACAAAAACATCAAAATAAAACACAGAACCATAATGAGTAACAAAAAATAGTGGGCCAACCAGGACCCTGCCTCAGCACGTGCCCCTGCCGTGCAGGCACGGCAGAAACGCTGGTATTCTGGCAGGGCCTGCTGCGGTGGTCGTCCATCCTTTATAGGTAATAATTAACATTATAATGGGAAAAAAGGTAATTCGTATATGCAAAAGTGCAGTGTGCAGTGTAGTGTGTTGGGAAAAGTATAATCGTAATGGGGGGTAGTGTACATGAAATATCCAAATAAAACAAAAACAGTGAATAAACTAAAGTGTGAGTGTAGTGTGTCTTTAAGGCGATATTTGTGCAATGTATAATCTGTGGTGTGTCCGGTGTCTGTATCACTGACAGAGTGACAGATATCGATGTATCGATGACGTGACGTTTACTGCCACGTTGAATGTTGTAACCGCGTGATGAAAATAAAATAGTTAAGAGAATGAATTCTAAAAAATAAATCTTTTTTATTGGCAAAGTACACCATTATTTAAGTATTTATCGTTTATTTTTTATATTTTTATAAACACAACACTATTGTCATGATCTCGAAGTGAGAATAAATGTTGCGAAAGACCAGATAAGTGTTAGATCAGAGGCGTCTCCCAGCACCACAGACCTGCGTCAATTTAGAAAAGATAGTTTTCTGAATGGATATGACCGGGAATCGAACCCGGGACACTACGGAAATCGTGGCGAGAAACCGTGCTACAGTATCGTGTCGTCCAATAAGGGTTTTCTGAAATGGCCTGCATGAGATGGCAGCACTGTAGCGTGAGATGGCAGCACTGTAGCGTGAGGGCCAACCAACTGTCAGATACATACATTATTTGTATTTTCCGATATTTTTTTTGGTTTATTTATTCTTTTAAACATTACTATAAGAATATTGTTTTCTTAAAGGCCTAAGTATTGTGCACTGCTTATGTGTGCAAATGAAACAGGTGGGAGTAAGTTTCCTATGGAAGATAAATACCGATTAAAACAGTGCCTTTTAGCCATTCGCAGTGATAAATTTACTCCAACAAAAAAATTGCATCGTTGATTAATATATATTATATTATTAAATCATGGTTTACTATGCTTTATTAATATCGTTTTTTGGGTATGGTTAGTTGTAGTTGATTATTGCACATTAATAATTACATTAATCAACTACAACTCAATGAAACAAAATTTAGAAGTAAAAAACCAAATCAAATTGTGTAAACAAATACTAGTACCTTAAGTTACCTTTTAATGAGCTTTTCCTTTGTACCAGTGGCTTTTGCGCCTCTGTTTTTGAGCTCAATCTTCAATTTGGCGACTTCTTTCTGTCATTTATCCATTATAAAATCAATAAAACAATTATATTTTCAGTACAAACCTGTTGGATCTGACAGCGGTTTATACCTTACATAACAGCAGCACCGGCTGGTGGCAGAAAAATTATTGAAAACCCTCATTATAAGTGGTAATCTTTGTGATGTTTTCTGTAAAACTAAAACGTTTGCCTTATCGTTCGTTACAGACGGCGGAACACCAATTGGAGTGGTATTTTTCCATTGCTAAAAGACTTAAGCGATTGTAATGAGGTCCCTGATCTGTTTGCATCTCGGTCTTAAGAGCTAGTTTCTTATTTAGATAATCAGCTAGTCTACATATTTTGAATTTCACCATGGAAACTCCACAGGTTTGAATTCAAGTTAAAGAAAGATACCTCAGACAGTAAACGTATCTGTATCATTTAATTAACATAACCTTGAAGTAGTATTTACATCCAACATACACATCTTGCAATCCTGACGATGCACGAGCATGCCGCAGAACCCAGTTGGCTCTGCCGATTCTCTGACGACTTTAAGGTTATGTTTATTGAATACAATTTTCATTACATCTTTGTTAATGTGTTCCGACGCGCGCCGATGCGCGCCGTTCGGTGGGAATCGTGCCTAACATGCTTCTTTTTAAATTAGCCAATGTGTTTAAAGGTTTTATCTTACGAAGACCTTTTTACAATGCTTGTAGTAGTGATGTGTACATACTATGTACTATACACACTGTCTTAGTTATACTAGCGTATGTAGTACTGGTATGTCAGTTCATGTCACTACTACGAGCGTAGAGAAACGGTCTTCGTAAAATAGACAGACTATACAAACGTTGTGAGTTAACGAACTAAGTAAGAACTTCTAATCTTTTCAGACGCAGACTGCAGTCATAGTAAAAGGAGAGAGAAGTAAGCGGACTCGGGCCCCGAGCGAGAGATAACAGTTAACATTAAAAATGCTGTCAATCTCTAAACAATCAATCTGAACTACAAATCTGTATCCGATTAAACACAATATTATGAATCTTAGTTAAGTCAGGGTCTTCGGACTCAGTGGTCTGTGTTCTTGTGCACTGGAGTTGAGCTTGCTCCTCCCGAGGCTGGCTGCCAGGCGGCCTTGCGCGCCGATGGGTCCTGCGAGGAGTCTCTCCCTTGTTGGGGATTTCGGGTCCCTTCCATTTTGCGCCGAAGATGACCCTTGTCAGGTTTTAGTGGGTAGGGATCTCTGTTTTCCCAGGAGTTCCGAGTCCCACATTTCCCAGGTGTCCCGAACCCGGGGCCTCGGGAATGCCTAAATGCATTTCCTGACGCAAAAAAAGGGTCTTAGGTACTTACCGTTCTTATACGGCTAATGTGAAGAAAGACAATTCTGGATAAACACTGCAACACCTATTTACGCATACTATTTTGTAGCAATTTTTGAGCTCGAATCCTGTACGTCGTACACGCACACGAAAAAGTAATTTAAAACGGCAGCTCAGCGTTGCGTCGATGTGCGCGGCATTACCTACACGCATGGTACAGCCACGACTGTCTTACCCTATTTCACCTTATATTATATCAGTGTGTGCGTGCGACGCGCGTAGGAACGGGCATAGTACTTACGGGCGCGCTCACATATAAACCGCGATCAGGGCGTTTGTATGAAGACAACCTACTTCTTTAGTTTTACTATGCTGCAGTGGTATAATATAAATGGATTTTGTAGTACAGGACACAAATTGCTAGTTTCAAAATCGATTCAGAGCCTCATTTTCCTCGAGTGTAAAAGCGCCTGTCGTGTCTCGCCATAAGATGCACTGATTGCACTAAAGCGCATTTCCATCCTTCAGCGCCGCAAACGCTTTCCTTATCCCGCGGGAACCGGAATGTTTTTTCACGTACACTTAGCGAGGGATCTGAGATTTCTTTGTTCAGCATTTGCAAAGATTATAAAAAAATGGGTTTAAGGAAACTGGGAAATGGAGAAACAAAATTTTATTCAATCAGGTTTGCATTTAAGCAAGGAAGATTAGAAAATAAAACAAGCTCTACTTATTATGCTCGCAGTTCGGTATGAATTCATTAAGAATCTGATCATTCTATAATTTCTCCGAAATCTACTGGCGTGAAGTTCAGTCTCCTCAGTCAGTCTATTCAAAGCAGACACGTATTTTTTGTCTCCATACTTTTTAAATCACAAAGTGTAGAAAAAGCAATCATCTCGATAAGTGTTATATATTGCCGTGTAGTCAATGAGTGCGACAACAAGAATGTGAAAACAGTGTTTGAAAATGTTTATTAGTTTTGAAGTAATAAGCGAAACCATTTAAAAATATAATTAACACCGGTCAAATCGTACTACGACCACGAAATCCCATCTATTACGAAAGTAATAGATGGGAATGTAAAAATTGCATAAGCCAATTAAAAGAAGCAAATAACACACCAACATCTTCGCAAACTTTTACAGAAAAAACATCAACGCCATCAACATTTGTCACAGAACGTACTAAACGGAAAGTAAATATTGAAACAGGAAACCGCTGCACAGACTCTCCCTGCATCTGCCAACCCGGGTCCTCAGCCTGTTCAGAGCTTTCCAAGTAAGCCATGGCAAGTCGCGGCCCCGGGGGAGACTCTCAGAAGGCCCGACGAATGGGGCGGTAGCAGGTAGCCTCTCCAGCCATAAGCCGATCCTTGCCTGTGGTGGGTTGTCAGACAAAGGAAGAACAGTTTTGGCGAAGCTTCGTCGGCTTTTGAGTCTCTGGGGGACGGCCAGGTAGCCATTTATAGGATGACGGGTGTCCAGCTCCATTTTGGCTCTTTCAATAGAACTAGCAACCGCTCTAGGGACTTCTGGCGGCGCGATTCCGGCCAGTGGATACAGCATACTTACCGGGGTCGGCTTTAAACAGCCCGTAATTATCCGGCAGGTTTCGTTAAGTGCTGTATCCACTTTCTTTGCGTGTGCTGAGCGACCCCAGACAGGACAGGCATATTTGCCAGCCGAGTAGCAAAGGGCTAGACCAGTTGTCCGCAGGACATTTGCAGATACTCCCCATTTTGCCGACGTGAGTCGCCGCAGGAGATTATTACGAGTACTCACTTTTTGTCTAATGTTTTCACAGTTGGCTTTGTATGTGAGAGACCTATCCAGAATAACACCCAGGTATTTGGGTTTTGAGCAATGAGTAATAGTCTTTCCTCGCCAAGAAATATTGAGGGTCCGGTTTGCCTGGTGGTTACGCAGGTGAAAGGCGCATGACTGTGTTTTACTGGGGTTAGGTCTCAATGCATTGTTATTGTAGTACTCGCTTAATTCCCGCAGCGCCAGCGTCAAGTTCTCCTCGACCTGTTCGAAGGAGGTGGATTGTGACGCTAAGGCCAGGTCGTCGGCGTAAAGGTATCGTGTAGCATTTGGAGCAGATGGCTGATCGTTGGTATAAATGTTGATTAGCATAGGGGCCAGTACGCTCCCCTGCGGGAGACCATTTTTTTGTGAACGCCATCTACTCTTTTCCGATCGAAGGTGGACTTGAAAGCGACGGTTGCTCAGAAGCTCCCTCAGAATCTGCACGAGATTCTGGTCACCCGTTATGCCACCCACCTTGTAAAGCAACCTTTTTATGTTAACGGTGTCATAGGCCGCCGAAAGGTCCACAAACACAACACCCGTCACCTGGCCAGACTCGAACCCATCCTCGATGTGCTGCGTGAGCCTGAGAGTCTGGTTACAGCAGGACTTTCCAGGTCTAAACCCGGCTTGGTCTGACATCAACTCTGGGTCAACGACATGTGTAAGACGATTAAGGAGCATACGTTAAAATAGTTTGAAAGTGTGGCAGAGAAGTGAAATAGGCCTATAGCTCTTAGGGTCTTCTGCGGGTTTACCAGGTTTAAGCAGAGCAATAATTTTGGACTTCCGCCAGAAACGCGGGATTTTTGCTTGCGCAAGGCAGTTATTAAAGAATTCAAGCAACCATGAAACAGCGGCAGGGCCAAGGTGTTTTATTTGTTCAACAGAAACATTGTCTACCCCTGACGCTTTTCCTTCTTTAAGAGCTTGAATGGCCTTCGTTAGGTCGTTCAGGTCAAACGGTTGGCTTATGGGCATGTCGCTTGACGTAGAAACGTGCTGCTTGCCCTTAGGACTTCTAAGCCGTTTTGGAGGTTTTCCGTTGACAAGAAGTTGGTGAGCTATCTGGTTAGCTGAGACTTGACCCGGTGCTGCTGCTGGGGGGGGGCTCTCCAGTTAGTTGGCGAATTATTGACCAAGCCTTTTTACTGTTGTGTGTCATATCGATGTTAGTCACAGTAGCCATCCACTTTTCTCGCCGTTTTTTGCTAATTTGCGACAAACCGGCTTCTATGGTTTGATCAGAGAAGGGATCCTCATTAAACACCATTCCTCATACCGCTCCCACAATTCGGCCGACTCTCGCGAAAGGCCCGGGATGTACGATGTACGGCACCCCCTAGGTATACTTTCACGGGAAACGGCGGCAACAATATCGACAAATACGTCGAAGCTTTTGTGTTCTGGGGGCAGGTTACGAATTTTCCTGTCAATGCTTTCAGAATATTGCTGCCAGTTGGCTTTCATGTAATTGAATCGGCGTTTGAAAGGGACTTTAGTTGGATTAACCACTGGATGAATTGAACACATAATTGGGCGATGCTGGGTCCTTGGTATGGGGGAGCATACGGACTTTATGGTTTGCGAACTAATGTTCGAACTGGTGAAAATGAGATCCGGGTTATATCCGCGCTTCCAGCGACTACTGTAAAATGAAGCTGGGAGCTTGGCATTATGGATCAAGGCAAGATCAAGTGTCTCCGTCCAGTCTTCGACAGCGTGGCCCTCTGCGTCTGTTTCCCTGTAACCCCAGTTTATGCTATGACTATTAAAGTCACCCACAACAATTTTTGCTTGATGGTTATCAAAATTTTCAGGCTTTGAAAATGAAAAAGTTTCACCTGGCGGCTTGTATATCGATGTAACTGTACAGGTTCCAACGTCTACAGTGATAACTTCCATGTTATTCCGGGAAGTTGAGTTACATGAAACTATTTTGATGTCTGGCGAAACAAAAACGGCGCTGCCGTGTTTTGAGTGTGGGATTTCTCCAATGAGTGTCAAGCCAGGAATGGATGGTCTGCACTGGTTAGCATTACGATGTGTTTCTTGGACACATATGACCCTGCAGCTTTCTGAAATACCTACATAATTCGAAAAGGATTTCAGATTTATTGAGGGAAAAGCCTTCGATGTTGATGGATATTACTTTTAGGGCTGGTTGTAGGGTGGGCCGTTTGGATCGCGTAGGCGGCTGGTGGGATGGCCCTGAAAAGGGCCGTTAGTTTGGCCCTGAAAAGGACCGTTGGTCAGAGTTTTGTGTTACCATCGTGGTGAGAGGATCAGCCAATCTGCGTTACCGACTTGCTGTCCTCGCAGATTGCCCAGGGTGGAGGCTCCTCTCATGCACCTAATAATAATTCTATGCAAAATCACAAACTTAACACCAGTAGACTGATGCTAAGGGAGGTACTCAATATTGACTATATAAACAAAGCAATTAATTATAATATGAACAAAAACAAAACACAGAATAATAAAAACAAGACAATAATTCAAAAAGAAATAACACATTACTTTAAAACAGAGAATACATTACCAGATATTAATTGTAATAAAACAAAAGCACGTCTGACACAATATAAAATTTCCCATTATTATAAGAATCCAAATCAGAACCTTAATGACAATGCTACTAACAGAAGTTCAATAGAAATAATATCACCCAATAAAAAATCCTCCACATTTTTTCGTGACTAAAAAGAACCATTTTACTATATTCCATCAAAATACTCAAGGTATCAAATCAAAAATTGACCAATTAGAAATATTGACTCAAGAAAAAAATATCGATATCTGTTGTTTTAGTGAAACATTTTTAAACAATGATGAAATAGACATAATACAACTTGACGGATATAAAAAGGTAGCCCATTTCAGTCGGAACAGAAAAAAAAGGAGAGGTGTTGCTATCTATGCCAAAAATGAAATCAACTGTCACGAAACCAAGTGGATATCTGAGATGTCTATTGAATGTCATTTCGAATGTTGTGGAATAGAAGTAAGCGGTTTAAATCATTTAATTTTCTGTGTTTATAGGACGCCTGACAGTGATATTGATGTTTTTATAAATAACATGGAGTTTTTACTTCGAAAAGTGGTCTTACGAACTCGAAATAATTATAAAAGCGTTTCCATTCTGGGGGATTTTAATGTTATTATTCTAGAAAAAAATCATAAAAGCACTTCTTTCTTAAATTTGTTTTAATCATATAAATTATTTCCAACAATTAAAAATTCAAACAAGAATAACATCACATTCACAAACATGTATTGATAACATATTTACAAACACCAAAAAATATTGTGCAGATGTTTTACATTCTGGTTTGTCAGATCATACGGGTCAATTGATATCAATTCCCACATCCCTCAGTTTTAACGAAAAGTTCTGGTATATTTACAAAAGGCAGCCAGAGGCTTATTTGGAAATATTCTTGAAATATTTATCTCAAATCGGCTTTTCAGACGTTTACGAACAAACAAATCCAAACCAAGCTTTTAGGGTATTTCTTGATAAATATTGTCTAATTTATAATTTATGTGTACCTATTAAAAAAAATTAAATTACGTAAAAAAGAGCACCTAACTGGAAAACAAAAGGTATCAGCATTGCTAGTAAGACCAAAAGAAAATTACATTTACAAAAAAGACATACAAATTGCCCAGTAGTAACAAGTACCTACAAAAAGTACCGCAGAATTATGAAATCTGTAACTAAAAGGGCCAAAAAAATTACAAATGCACAGTATATAAGTTGTAGTAATAATAAAAACAAGGCTACATGGCAAATAATCAAGAATAATACATCTAAAACAAATTGTATCAAAGAAACAGTGGAAACCATAACTAAGGACAATATTACAATTACGAATCCCATTGACATTGCTAATATAATGAATGACTATTTCATCAATTTAAATATTAATAATCAGATGACTATATGTGACGTTTCTTATAAGCCAATATCGAAATAAATCTTAAACAGCATTTTCATGTCTCCAGTTACTCAACTTGAATTTAAAAAAATAATCAAAGAATCAAAAAATAAAAAAGCACAGGGCACGATAATATACCTATGATGGTGATAAAATCTGGCGCAGATATTATATTGGAACCTATGACATTTATTTTATATCTGACTCTTGAAACTTGCATATTCCCTGACGACTTGAAAAAAAGGACTTATAAAACCTCTTCATAAAAAAGGAACTAAATTTGACATGAATAATTATAGATCCATTGCGTTGCTGTCGAATTTCGCTAAAATCTTTGAAAAAATCATATCAAATAGGCTTGTTCTTTTTTTTGATAAATACACTATTTTGAGTAAAAATCAATTTGGGATTCAAAAAAAGAAAAATACTACATCTGCGATATTTTAAATTCTTAAGAATATTTGGACTGATATTGACTTAAAAAAAACTTGCGCTGGACTTTTTATAGATATGTCGAAAGCATTCGACTGCGTTAAGCATGAAATACTATTAAGACAGCTTGAACAAATAGGTATACGTGGTCATGCTCTAAAACTGATCGAATCTTATCTAACAAATAGGACACAATCTACAATATTAGATGTGTACGACAAAAAAACAAAATCTATTATCAGAATACAGTCCGATTTTCAAAAAACACATATAGGTGTCCCACAGGGTAGCGTATTGGGGCCGCTATTGTTTTTGGTTTATGTTATTGAACTACCGTTAGTTGTTGAACACGTATGTGTTATGTTTGCTGATGACGCTACAATATTTATATCTCAAAATAAACAAAATGATAACAATTTTGCTGATGAGGTTCATAAGACACTTAATACAATGATTACTTGGCTACAATCATTAAATTTAAAAGTTAATTTAGAAAAGACGAAAATGATTGAATTTAGGAATTATAAAAAAGAACCCCTACCGTTAGATATTAATATTGACAGTAAAAATATTGAAACTGTATCTGATATAAGGTTCTTAGGTGTGAACATAGACATTCATTTAAATTGGAAGTACCATATTGATAAAAAAAATAAAAAAGTTGCTCCTATTGTTACGCCTTAGCGATTTTCGCAATGTAGCTTCGGTAGATGTTGCTAAAAATGCCTATTATGGTTATGTTTACCCTCTTCTAACATATGGCGTAATATTTTGGGGAAACTCCGTTAATGTTCAGAGTACTTTTGTATTACAAAAAAGATGCCTTCGAGCAATATTTAATATAGATAAATTTGAGACTTTGAGAAATGTATTTAGAAATTTTGAATTCTTGACCTTGACATGTATCTATATATTAGAGATTTGTGTTTTTATAAAAAATCACAGTGAACATTTTTGTGTGAAAAGTAATACAAGAGGGAATATCCGGTCTCAATATGCCCATAATTTATGTGTTGTTAAGTCTTCAAGCTACATCAGTAAAAAGAGCACTATAACAACAGGAATACGGATTTTCAATGGCTTACCACTGGAAATTAAATCACTGGAAAATCCCCAGTTCAAGATGCAGCTTACGAATACTTAGGACGAATACTTTAATAATTGATGGCTAACTTTACTATTGACGCAATTTAGTATTAAAACGTTAAATATTTATCTATAATTTTTATCCAATTTTTAGATATTATCAATTAATAGTTGTTTTTGACTCATTTTACCAAACTCAACGTTTTTTTTTGTATTATTGTATGCCCGAAATGGGTAAACTGTTGAAACATGTACCTATTTGTATTTTATACCAACCATTGGACACAGTTTGAGACCATAAACGATTATCTTATCTTATCTTATCTTATTAAGGGTGGTTTCAGACCAGCGTCGTATAAGCCCGTAAATTGTAGGTCTAAGGCCGAGGTCTATAGTCTATAGTCAGACTTATCACATTAATTTTATCATTATCTGACTTATTGAATACTGTCAGGCCTGTGTCACTCCATGTACAAAAGATTAGACTCTAAGACAAAAGACCGATGTTCATAATACCGACAAACGGAAGACCGACTATTAAAACCGACTATTACAGTTTATTTTAGTTATTTCCACAGTGTAATGTCTTACGGCATTGTACTTTGGGATCAAGCGGCGGATATACAAACCATCTTTATCCTCCAGAAGCGAGCGATCAGATCCATCTATAAGCTTCGTGCACGGGCTTCACTTAGGGAGATTTTTCAGGAAATTGGTATCCTCACTGTAGCGTCACAATACATTTACAATTTGCATTGTTTTGGTGAGAAAAAATATTGGTCTCTATACTAAACACAGTGACATACATTGCAGAACTACTAGGAGTAAGGATGAAATTGCACTTCCACTCTTTAGGTTACAAAAAGTTTTAGGATCCTTTATGGGGCAAAGTATACATATATTCCAAAAACCATTTGTGAGTTACCTTTACATAGATCCAAAAATCATATCAAAACAGCTTTATTAAAAAACGGCTATTATACTACAAAAGACTACGTTATAGATTAAAATGCCTGGGTGTAAGCGCTCTGCTCGATGCGGGATTGAATAGCTCTATTGTAACAGATGTTTTATTCTAATAGTTAATAAGTACCTAGTATGTACTGAATAACAAATTTTCTTTTTGAATTGTTTAAATGAATTTTTGTTTTATATTCTTTCATGGTTGGTTTTTTTCTCTTTGTTTTATATTCTTTTAGGTTTATCTGTATCAAAATGACACACTGCTTGTACTTCACTAACGCCTGTTGTAAACCCAAAACAAGTTTAAAAGAGTAACTGCTGAGTTTCTTGCCGGGTCTTCTTAGCAAGAAACAACTCCGACGCGGTGGTAGAGTCGCATTATGTCTGTATACTGTTTATTTACATATCCATATTATTAAGGTATTTATGTCTATTATTTAGTATATTTTGCTGTAACTTTGACGATTTTTATTTGAATAAAGTTATTTGAGTTTGAAATCCCGAATGCTTATTTAACCAACCAGTTCAAAATACCGACAGTATAAATTTCGACAGTTCAAATCTCAATTATATTATACCTAAATTCGATAGTTTGTGAGTGTGTTCCTTTTTCTTGGTGTGTGTTTGTTACTCTTTCACGCAAAAAGTGCAAAGCCAGTAATTTAAATAAGGTAAAAAGATGATATAACCCGATTTTTATAACTGTGCACCTCGATTTGTCAAAGTTGTTAGAGTGGCAGCATTGAATGTCACCCGCCCGCAAGCTTGCTCACCACTTCGCTGGCACCTTGCCGGGTGTAAGCGGAGTAGTAAGGAATTTGGGGGGGGGGGGGGGATGAAATTCAATGCTCCCAACCTAACAATTTTGACAACTCGAGGTGCACAGTTATAAAGATCGGGCTATAATGATTGAATTTATGAACCAACAACATTACTATATTTTTAAAAGGAGATAGATATAATACTCGTACTTAAGATCGACTGCTTTTGAAAAGAGACTCATTTGACCCCGATTCCACGTAGTCTTGTCTGCCCTGCCCTAGAGTGTAAATCAAAGCCGCGTAGGCGCGTAGGTAGGTGCAAGGCGGGCTGAGAACTACTTAGTAGGTATATGTATATGAAACAAAAAGTAAGTTAAAGTAACACAATTTATAACTCAAGAACGGCCGGACCGATTTTTATAATTTTTTTTTTTTGGATTTGTCTTCGTCCGGAACAAGACAATAAATATTTAAAAAAATACATTTTCCCACACAAATACAAATACAGCCTTAAACGTCCCACTGCTGGGCACAGGCCTCACCTCAACTATGAGGTGGTACGAGCCATACTCTAACACGCGGGCTCAGTGCGGATTGTTGAAGAGGTGAATGTTAGGCCAGTGATGAACCTTACAGTCACATGTTATCAAGCCGCCTTTTAGGCCTCTGACTAGGCTTTACGACTGATATCTTGCGACGTCAGCCGGGACCAACTGTATAACGTGCCTTCCGAAGCACGGAGATGCCCGAAAAACACATAACTTTATTTCGGTCGGGATGGTCACCCATCTATAACCCGACCTGACGGGCGTTGCTTAACATCGGATCGTTATCGATCCGCTGCCGTCACATAGCCACGGGCACCTCCTCATTTTCCCACACAACATATCCAAATGTTCCCAGCTGTCAAACATTTGCTAATAACTTTTGACAGTACGAAGTCTGTCAGGGCAGCTATACTACTTTCGCCGTATGATGATATCCCTGACAGTTCATAATTGTCAATTATAGTGCTGTAACGAATGTAATTTAATCGAGTTGGCAAATGAAATGGAATCGTATTTACCGATTTTTTATTTATAAATAAATTCTTAATAAACGGTTTATGGCTAATAAGTTATAAAATAATAGTTAAAAAATAGCACACACGGCAGACGCACTGGTACTGATGCGAAAGACGTGATTACAAATTACAAAATGGTCGCTCGTATTCATCGATTTTTGTCGATTCAGTAGTGTCAATACACAATTGCATGGCGTTCCTTTTCACGCATCAGGCGCTGTAAAGATTAGTTTAATTTCAAATACTTCAATTATTAACGGTTAATAATAAAAACAATAATTTACTTGATAAGATTCTGAAGAACAATAGTTTTTTAATAGTTCATAACATTGTCCAGTCTCTTTTTATTTAGTTTGAAATAGTATGCATGACACGGAACAATAAGAGCTGTCAGGCATATCATCTTACAGTGAAAGTAAATAGTATAGTTAGGAATATTTATTTTAAAAATACTTTAATATTGATAGTAAAAAATAATGCAAATTAACAGTGAAATGTTGCTTGCATTTACAAATTCTCATTTAATATATTTTACATAAACTCCAACCCAGCGTCTTCATAGATGCTCTGCCAGAAGTCTATGACCTCAGCGTCCAAGGCCTGCCCGACAGTCAGTTTCTCTGAGATATCTCCATAAAACTTATTATCTCCATATTCTGGCCAGGTAATGCCGAAAGATTCATCAGGAGTTGGGTTCCTGAAATAAAAACATGGTCATATTATACAGTGTGTCTACATAAAGTGCACATATTAAAAAATGGGAAACTTTAGTCAATTGTACTGAAGAAAAAAAAAACTATTTTGATTTTTACTGGACATTGGTACAAAACAATCTGAAAAAAATGCTTAGGATTAGGGTGCGTTTCCACCAGAGATGTGCGGGGATGCCTTTGCAAGGAATGTGTGTTAAGAACCAATAGAATTGTTACATTCACCTAGATTCGCGATTCTATTGGTTCTTAACAAACACATTCCTCGCAACGCATCCTCGCACATCTCTGGTGGACGCACCCTTAGAGTTCTTAATAACGGGACGTCAAATACCGTCGACATCTGCCATCGACGTGTTGACTGTCACTTTCAGTAGTGCAAGAGCTAGGAAGCAAACAACATGAGCTTAACTGGAGAAATTGATTCTGAAATACTTATTAGTGCTTTCAAAAAAAACAGTAATTTGGATATCGATCTTATAGTAAGTAAGTATGTAAGTAAAAAATCATTTATTCACTCAAGCTTTTACAAAGAAGCACTTATGAAATGTCAACATTCAAAAAAATTTTTATAAATAATAATAGACGTAAATAAAATAATACAATAATAGTACACATTAATAAACTGAATGCGAATCTACCACCGGTTCGGACGTTGCTTCTTATCGACAAAACTCCGGCAAGAAACTGGATAGTTACTCTTTTGAACTTTGTTTTGTTTTACAACAAATGAATTCAGAGTACACTCAAAAGGACAATAAAATACATTATTTGAGTAGAGGAGCAGATTATTTCTACTATGACCACAAACTCTTGTTGTTCAAGTAATCCTCCACATTATATAACCTTGTTTCATTAACTTTGCTTTAATTGCAGACTTGAACTTGTGTTATTAAGATCATCGGAACTTTCGAAAGCAATACAAAATGTTTGCTCATTTGTTGGTAATAGTGGAAAGAGACCCGTTCTCTGTTCAATATTATTTCTTAAACCTGGAACCACCGGTCTTTCTCTTTTATAGACAACGACAGAGTAAAAGCAACAAGAGTATTTCTTTAAAGAAAGCAATTTACACCTGGCTCCTGTACAAAGTCTGCCGCTGACGTTTGCCGTCGACCTCTGCCGGCGCCGGCGCCGTTTCGACGGCTAACGCCGTTCGTGTGTGAGAGTGCTAAGGTGTCTTTTTCTGAATTTCTGAAACTTTATTTGTAATCAGAAAGCTTCTTTAGATAAGGCAATTATGGCATTTACTGGAAAGGATTTTCCCTCTTGGAAATAAGTCAACCTTTGTACAAAAGAAGAATTTTTAAAGCTAAAAAACGTTAGTTCAGCTAATTACTAACAACGAAGAATACTTTAACTTACCCATATTTGGCAAAGTTTGTAAACAGAGTACAGACAACTTTGACTTGTTCATGTTCTTTGCTATCCTTTTCCAGTTTTATATTTTCATGTTTTGAATCAAACAAATACATTATGTCATCAAAATGAGCGGTTCCAGTTAAATCATATTTTGTTCCGAGCTGCCCGTAAATATTCCTTGGAGAAACGCTGGAAAATCTATAAAAGTATTTTTTGATGTTCTTAGGTAAAAGATTAATGAACCTGTAGACATCATAAGTAAACATGATATCAGTTGCGTAATAAACAAATTCTTTCATCGATTCTAACGATAATGTTTTTTTTCCAAAGTAGTGATCCTTGATACGGTCTGATATTTCTAAAATCTTCGCCGGTGTACTTTGAATTATTATTTTTCTAGGAACAAGCATTTCCGGGTACCTGTTAAAATCACTTATTAATTTCGCCTCCAAAAATAGTATTGCGGTTAGCATTTCAAGACTCGTACAGCCAATCAAAATTTCAACACCATTAACTTCACCACTTTTCAAAATATTTTCAGGTGATTCAGAAAGTGATTTTTGCCGAAGTTCTTTTCAATCACAGGCGTAAAATGAAACATTTTGAGGAAGTTATTTATTATTTCTTCAGAAGTCAAAACAGCAGGGGTTACATCGATAAGTTTTTCAGCTGGCACAGATTGAAGGAACTCCAGAAGTATTTTTGGGTCTTCTGTTTCCAATCCTAACTGTTTTCCAAGAACAAAAGCTCTCCTACGAGGTTCAAATGGCTGAGACCAATCACAAAGAGGAACACCACTCATTGGAATAGCCCTTTTGAAAAGGCCTTTCGCCATTGGCGATAGAACTTGCAAGGCGACGGAGGCTCCTCCCGCGCTTTCTCCAAATATAGTCACATTTTTAGGATCTCCTCCGAATGATGCTATATTTTCTTGAACCCACTTTAAAGCGAGGACTTGATCCTTCAGAGCTGCATTTCCAGGGACATCTTCAGTATCTAGGCATAAAAATCCGAAGACCTCTAGCCTATAGTTAATAGTAACTAGGACGATTTCGTGGGACATTAAAAAGTCTGGACCGTAAAAATGCACATCTCCTGAGCCGCTTTTGAAGCCTCCTCCGTGGATAAAGACCATGACTGCTAATGGCTTTGCAGGCTTGAGCTCAGGTGTGTATACGTTCAAAAATAAACAATCTTCGCTGCCCTGTATCACCTCCTGAGAAACTAGATCTCTTTGGGGGCAGTTTGGTCCATGCTCTGTGGCTTTTCTGACGCCTTGCCATGGCAGAGGAGGCAAGGGTGCCTGAAAATAAAATTGTATGATTTTACCTAATTTTTCTTAGTATTAGTCGCAATAGAGGCACATAAATAATTAATATCTGTGACAAATTACTTCAATACACCTAACCCCAAACTATACCTTGTCCAATTTAGGATGATACTTTTGACAGTTCACGCCTATGAAGTATTGCATTTTTTGGATAAAGTGTACTACAGAAATTTCGTACTTTATTGACGGGTACCGCTCACTTAGCGAAGTGCCTTGCAAACGAATATCAAAAAATAATAGAAAATCGGTTGTGAAACAAAATTAATCTAACATATACCTAAACTTTGTGACCATTTTTTGTGAACAGAATTGAAAATAACTCAAAGGACAAATTCATTTGTTGATGTTGACGATGATGATTATCAAAGTGATTTAGGGTGTGCACCATTATAATATACCTGAACGATCCTCGTCGAACGTTGATTAAATAATAGATCTGACTCCAAGTATAAAACGGTGTATTTCTTCTTGAAATTTAACTATTTACAATATAAACGAAATGAAATTAAATATTTGCTTGCTGTCGCGGCCATTACTTAGCAGCACGCCTGAACAATACCTACCTTATTTTATTCAATTGATGGCTTCGATAGTCGTAATAAATGTTTTTATATAAATCTTCATTAAAATAAACTGACGATTCCAAGTTCTATGAAATAATGATTTACTTACGATTATAAACTACCCCATCCCTTTTGTAAGCTGTTAAAATTATCATCTTTAATTGGACAAACCTTAAGCAGAGCTTGTTCTATGAGTGTCAGATATATTATTTTTGCAATGTTGTCCCTTGGGTTATATTTGTTTTCAAAAACAAAATCAGTTATTACATCTGGATACATTAATAAATGAATATTAATATGCGACAGACAACACATCACTTGTTATGGTCTCGAAGCGAGGATAAGTGGTCTTGTGTTACGAAGTACCAGACAAGGTTCTAAGCTAGAGGCGTCTCGCAGCACAGTACACCCAGACCTTAGTAAATTTAGTAAAGATCTTTCCTGAATTTACCCGACCAGGAATCGAACCCGGTACACCAACCAAAACAAGGCGGGACACGACCCCAATCGTGCTATCAGCATTATTTCTTACAGTGAAAATAATTTATGGATAGGTATAAATTAAAAATTGTTTTTTTTTTTCAAAAAAAATATTGAAAAAACTTGCTTGAAACTTAAAACTTTCGTGAATCAGATTTAATTTCATTAGCTCCTATGCACATCGGCATTTTGTGTCAATATGGATGGATATTGTAATATAACAGAACATAAAATTCAAATCAGAATTTCATTAAAAATTTAAACAGATATGTATTTACCTTGAACCTCAACTTCCCCACTGGAGGAGTGGCATAAGGAATCCCTTTAAAGCTATAGTAAGTTCCTTCTCCAGTAGACGCGTCTAGAACTTCTCCTTCCAACCACCCTTGCTTTACTTCCACTTTCGTCATTTTTTTTACTACACAACCTAATGCTCCACAAATATTATCAGACTGAACAGTAAATTGTACGAATTATCAGACCAAACCAAATAGTGATAAAAACTTAACATCCCGTTATCTTTATTTATGTTACCGGCAATATGTATAATTCATGTTTTCAATTTAATACCCAGGCAAGGTTTAGCTAACCGGGTGCATCTATGAAATGTTTGAAATAAAATTGCCAATCTGATTGCTCATTATATTACTTTGCTTTAAAGTAATGTACGTCTTCAACTGCTAGATATTTATAATGGGTGAAATAAAAAAAAATCTTTAATTTATAAGGTTTCATTGAGAAACTTAAACAAAAGGCATTGCTTGGTGATTCGTTTGTTCAATTTTGAGTACATCCAAAAAACCTTTTAATAAAATTTTGAAATTTCTTATTGCGTTTTTGATTTACCGTAGTTAATTGTTCGTTGCAACAACCCGTTTATATTAGAATTAGTAGATACGCCCCCCCTACTCAAAGACAAACAAGACTATGTAAAGTCGGATTTACGGCGATTATTTGCTGTCACTGAAACCTAGTTTTCATTAAATGTTTTCAGGATTAACAATTTTTTTTAAAATCTTATATTATGCAATGAGACAATTAGGACATATGACTTTATGACATAAGAAATTAGGGGAAACAATTATTATAGCACCCGATATTATGCCAGAAAAATTTTCGAAGTAAAGATGTTGACAAGTGGAGATTATAAGAAATGTGTTATGAGAAGTGATTCTCGGCCAAAACATTTTTGGAGATGTAAGGGAGTACCGCCAAAAGACGATTCTGGCTGATAAGTTTCTTTTTAGTGAACCCTTTTAAACACATTGCTGGCAGCGCATTTGGCTTTGTTAATTCACGATTTGTGCGGTGACAGCCGTTGCGCGTGTCTTGTAACATGAGTTCTCAACAACTTGTTGTCAACGAGCTATTGGTGTTAATTCAGTACGCAATCGACAGTATGGACGAGGCCAGCATCTTGCAGATCTGCAAGTCCAATTTTAAGGAGGACGAGATTTGCAGTGGCTAGGCAGGGCTGACCAGATGCCATCTCGCCGGAAGGATGGAACAGAAAAGAGTGTGCAGGATATCATCACCCAGCTGAAGGAGTCCAGCCGTCGTGCCTTCATTCGTGGCGAAGGGCTACACAAGCTTCCCCCAGTCACGTTCGATCACGTCAACGCTACCAGGCTGCTGAAGGAAATTTATCAACTTTCTAAAAGCGAGCCTGCCGAGGTAGTGAGCAGGTTGGAGGCCTCAGATAACACCATTAGTAAATTCCGTGCCCAGGTAGTGTTATTAAGTAACGCTGCTTTGGTAAGTAGGTCACCCGAGGCCTGCAATGTGATCACTTGCATCCGTCGGCAGTTTCGAGTTGCTGCATGTGAGTGTGTCACCGGTCGTCGACACCTCGCGCGATGCAAAAACCAAATGTACCCAGAATTAAGTTTTGCCACAACCACAACAGTGATTTTTTTCTACGATCAGAAAACTATCAAAAATCACGGAACATACATGGGGTGATTCGGGTAGCTCTAATGAGTAGTGATGCTCTACCACTGGGCTTCCGCTTATCACTACTTTTTGGGACACCCTGTATAGCTTAATGGTAATGATTATCGTGGAATCATGATACTGAGGGCGTACGCGGAGAAAAAAGTACGCTCCGCGAATATGAAATCCCTCGTGGATTTAGCGCGAACTCAACGCACACAGTGTGCGATCATTAGTTGTCCGAGAGTATTTAAATATTCTGAGATTAGGTTTTGCTGTATAAAGCAAACTGTATCGAGCAACGCAGAATTTTGACGGAGAAAAAAGTACGCCGCGGGTAATCCCTCGTCTGCAGGCCTTTAATATGTCAATCAGTGCGCAAGCACCAAGCTAACCAAACGATGTTGATGTCGTATTGGCAAAACTGCAAACGAATATGACTAAGACAGGTTGAAACTTGTAGCAGTTAGGTACGCCACGAGATAAAACGTTATCATTTGTGTTTATTTTTGCTTTTCAGTTTATGTTATTGGCGGTGTTTTGTTAACCTAATTGCTTCAGAAATACGAATTTGTATTAAGGCTATAGACAGGCAAGGCAAGGCTCTATTACAGTGTATTGGATCTGGCGCAAAACCTTAAATGCGTGTATAGACTGGGGCATTCTTGCGAAGCATTTTATCTTAATCTAACGTTTCAACGAATAACACAATACAAAAAAAAACTGTATTCGAATAACATTTCCATTCAGTGTAACGTTTTTGCTTAGTTATAAGTTGTAACAAAAACCCCGAGCGTCTTGTTTGCAATTTGGTTCGAGTAAATTGAACGAATGCTCGATGTTCTGATACAACTGAATGTTTTATCAGCAGCTTCATAAGCAAGCTTTCCCCATTAGGGATTTTTGCTAGGCTAGATTTTAATTAGCTTGAGAAACATCACGTGTACAGTACATATTATTCGGTACTGAATTTTGGATTTAAAAATCAAAATAGGTAATTATAAGTCTTAATTGATTTGTCGTCGTTAAATGATACTAAATTTGACAAAATAAATAATAATGATTTTTTAAGAGTCTTACGCCCGAAACTAGAAACGACAATCAAAGTTTGAGCAGCCTTCAAATTGATCTTGCCCTGATCTTGATCTGCGCTGAAGACAATCACAGTCTCGACTCGGACTCCCACATATCGCAGGTGTCCCGAACCCAGGGCCCTGAGAATGCCTGAAAGCATTTCTGAGAGATTTTCAGGTCAACTATGGAAAGCCTTGTCTGAGAAAGAAAGATGAAATCTTTTTGAAAAACCCTAGCATTGACCAGTGCTGTTTTTTTTTGATTAGTGACAATATAGGAACCAGAAAAATTTGATCTGATTTTAAGACTCAAGAGGGACTGGAACTGGCGTCTTCCACAATACAGGTGGCTGCTCTTTCCGCTCGAGTCCCAGGATTAGGTCGAATTTTCTAGTTTCTATCTTTATGTAGAAAACATTGTTATACGCTGAAAATAAAAAAAAAACACTTAGTGACTATTTCTTTGCTAGTGTAAGGTAATAATGTCTTGATGTTTCATAATAAAAAGGATTGTTTGAAATAAATTCAATGAAATGAAAAGTCATGTAAACCAGATACGATTTCGCTTGATTTACAAGAAACAAAAATAATCGAATGATGCAATGATCAATAATATTACTGGACCTAATAGCAACCATAGCAACATGAAATCTATCCATCAACCTAGTCTGACCATTACTGTGCAAAAACCACACTCTAAGGTATGTGCAATTGTGTAGGTATGTTATCATTATCAAACTTTAAATCACCACTTATCGTTATACCACGCTTATCTTTGTTTACTCTGTTACTAAGCACTGGCGATGTAAATGTTTACTCGTTATTATTGTTATTTTTTGTTTAGTGTACATTGTTAAATTGTATTATTCATCTCCGTTGTTACAACCACTATGAACGTGTTTTAGAATTTATATTTTAGTAGAGTAAGGAGATCCCAACAATAACATAAATGTGAAATGAGAGCCAAGTTCAATATTATGATATTATTATGTCTTGGTTTTTGACTTGAACGACAAAAGAAGTGAAATCTAAATGTGTGCCAAGTTCAATGGTTAGTAGATAACATATTGAAGCCTAAGGTCTGATTTGGCTAGTTCTCATATACCTACGAATTATTATTAAGTAATTACCTACTAAAATAGTCATGAAAGTGCCCTAGTGCCCATGTTCAATGGCTAGCTTTTAGCAGCCAGCCAAATTTTCGGAAGAATAAAATAAGAACTTACAGCTTTAGAACTGGATTAGGCTATAGTATAATTCGTACACGAAAACTAGTCAAGTCAGACCTTAAGTTTCAATATGTTATCCTACTGACCATTTGAACTTAGCACCCATTTAGATCTCACTTCTTTTGTCGTTCAAGTCAACAACCAAGACATAATATCATAATATTAAACTTGGCTCTCATTTGAAATTTATGTTTTTGTTGGAATTTCATTACTTTTTGCACAGAAATTAATAGTACCTTAGTAATTATTCAAAATAAAATCGAATGGAATAGGCTGCTTCCATCGGGAGGTATTAGATGGAATACATAATTCGGTGTACCGTGTAAGGTAGGTATGTCACCTGACACCCACCCAGGATCAGTAATTATAATACGTGACGCATTGTTCAAAATAGGTAATAATAACATTTACGTAATTACGAGTTGTGGCCTGTCCACTAAAAATGAGGTTAATAAACAGAGAAAAATCTTAACACCGCCTATTAGAAACTTCTGAAGACCGCCTATGATTGATGTTTGGTAGGTAGTGTGTGATGAGATGTGTCCAGCTTAACCTGAACCTTATCTAATATGGTCCATAATATAATATATAAGCTGAGACATTACGGTGTTTCAAATTTTAAAATAAATTGACTGGCCTGTTGGCGCAATGGCAGCGATCCTGCCTTTAGCGCCGGAGGTAGTGGGTTCGATCCCCACCCATGACAAATATTTGTGTGACGAACATTTATATTTGTTGTGTGTCTGGGTGTTATTATCTATATAAGTATGTATTTAGAAATATTTAAGTATGTTTATCAGTCTCTGACGCCCATATGACAAGTTCTGCTTAGTTTGGGGTCAGATGATCTTGGTGTAAATTGTCCCAGATATTTATTATTATTATTTATTTATTTCACTTAGCCTTATAGAATCTAACCTCACTGATAGAATTCAAAAAGTGAGTATCAATGGTACGAATTCTTCCGGTGCCACCATACGTATGGGCATGCCCCAGGGATCAATATTAGGCCCTCTGCTGTTTTTGATCTATATAAATGACCTGCCTTATTTTGTCAAAGACCTATGTGGGATTGTATTATTTGCTGATGACACTTCTCTGATTTTTAACGTAGGTAGAAGTAACAAAGCACTTGACGACGTAAATAATACTCTTTCTAAGGTACTGCATTGGTTCACGAGTAACAATTTACTGCTTAACGCTAAGAAGACCAAATGTAACAAATTTTCTATGCCCAATGTAAGACAGGTCGATACCATTATAAACATGAATAACGAGCCATTAGAGATTGCGAATTCCACTGTATTTCTGGGAATTAATCTCGATTCCAAGTTACAGTGGGGTCCGCATATTTCTGCTCTGGCAGGAAGACTTAGTTCGGCAGCTTATGCTGTTAGAAATATTAGGCTCTTGACTGATATTAGTGTACTAATATAGATTAGTGTACTTTAGTTATTTTCACAGTGTTATGTCGTATGGTCTACAGTTGTGGGGCTCGGGAGCGGATCTCAACACCATCTTTGTTCTTCAAAAAAGATCCATCCGCTCCATTTACAACCTTAGACCACGCGACTCGCTTCGTGAAGGATTCAAAGAGATAGGTATTTTAACTGTGTACTCTCAATTTATTTATGATAATGTAGTATATGTCCGTAAAAACTTGCATCTCTTCAAGAAAAACAGTGATGTTCATAAACTCAATACCAGAAATAAAAATAAGCTCGTAACTCCCAGTCTAAGACTGCATAAGGTAGGGAAATCATTTGTTGGTCAATGTGTAAAATATTTTAATAAGATTCCGCAAACTCTTGTTGAACTGCCTCTTCACAAGTTTAAGTCACAAATTAAAGCTAAGTTAATGAAACGAGGTTATTATAGTGTTGAGGATTTCTTAAATGATAAGAATTTGTGGTCATCTTAGGTATAATCTGCTCCTCTGCACACTTTTTGGTATGACTTTACTCTGTCAATTCAATTTTTGTGTTAAAAAATAAGATTGAAAAGAGTAACCATCGAGTTTCTTGCCGGAGTCTTCTCCATCGGAAACAACCTCCGAACCGGTGGTAAAGTCACATTATATTTAATTATGATATGAACTATCATAGTATTATTGTATGAAAGTTTATTTTTATTCAGTATATTTTTGCTACAATTTTTTTTTTGTATATGACTTGTCATAAGTACTTTTTATAAGTCTATATAAATAAAGATATTTTTTACTTTTTTACTTTACTTTTATATCTGAGCTCAACTTATACTGGAAATATTACCATATCTGAAACTTTTATTAAACTTTAATTATAAAAATGTACCAGTTTCTGATTTTTTTCTCTGGATGCCAAATTTGAATTTTCTAGGTCATCTGAAACTGGGTTAATTTTGATCTATTGGTCAGTCAGTCACAAAAATGACGTTTTTTGGACGTTATTATCTAAATAACCGTTTGAGGTGTATTCATGAAATTTGAAATTCATTTTTGTTAAATAAAAGAAGTTGTCACGTAACGGTCATTTATTCCGAACTAACTCAAGAAGTAACTGACATTCTGCATACTAAAAACATGCAATGCAAGAAAAGCTTGTTTTCATGCACAATATCTTCAGGGAAATTCGTAAGAGCTCTTCTCTGAAGCATATCCCAGGCATGCTCAATAGGATTTAAGTCAGGAGATTGTGCAGGCCGGTCTAAAGCTTGGATATCATGCTGTTGTAACCAACTTGTAACGATACGCGCCGTATGTGGACGGGCATTGTCGTGCATTAGCTGAAAACTTTGTCCCATTTGCTGTCTGTGGGGCAAGATTACAGGGTCTAACACCTCATCTCGGTATTTTAGAGCAGTCATATTGCCTTGTATCCAAACGAGGTCCGTTCTACCACCAAGACGAATTCTTGCCCAAACCATAGTCGTGCCACCTTGATATGCGTGAACTTGTTGCGGGTGCTGCAGTCGATTCCAACGTCCAGGTTCTCTCCAAACGCGTACTCTTTGCGAATCAGGATGAAATCCAAACCTGGATTCATCAGTGAAAAGCACAAGTGACCATTGAGAATGGTTCGTGTTTTCGTGTGCAATAAGCCCATTGTAATCTTCTTCCTCGATTGCCTCTCCTTAGCGCTGGTACCCGAACTGGCCTACGAGCACGTAGGTTGACTTCATGCAGTCGTCTTCTCAAAGTTTTACCAGCAAACCATACTCTCTCTGTAGCCTTTGAACCAAATGCATCGCCGTTACATTTGGTTGACTTTGTGCAGAATTTACTATGAATCGGTCCTGTACCTGTGTTGTAATGCGTAGAGGTCCTTGGTGCCGTCCACAACTTCCCCCTCCATATAACGCTCTGACTGGTCCTCATGGCTTCAGAAACCGCAATTTGGGTAGCGCCAGCTTGAATCATGCCCACTGCTCTTAAGATTTCGTTCCTGGTCAAGTGTCTACGTGTCATAATTAAATGAACACCGGAGATGCGTTTGAAAAAGATTTATAAAAAATTTATGAAGTTTTAATCAAGTTAGAAGTTCGTGAAGATTTACTTCTTTGGAAGAAGTTCAATGAATGCGAATTTCATCTTAAAACAAAACATTTTATATACAAATTTTAATTTAAAAAAGGAACTTAATAATGTTTTTATAATCTGTCATTAATAGTTTTTTTGTAAGGCCAGTACTTTTCAAGCTATTTAAAAAAGTTTTATATATCCCTAGACCATGTTGTTGTGTGTATATATCTCTCTCTTCAAAAAGAAAATACAATAATTAGTTAAATTCATGGGAAACAAAGTCAAAGTCAAATCCATATCTTTTCACGGGCATGCGATTTCTTAATGGTAATCTACGTTGATCGGGCGGTCTGTTCTTATTATTAGTTACCTCGCTGTTGACGGCGACACTGGGAAACACTGTGGGTGCTGCGGGTGGTATCGGTTAGCTGGGGTGCCCGGTATCATGGGCAACGTTATCGTTCATTTCTTTGAGTGGGGAACGGAAACTATTGTCAGATTGCAGTGGCTCGGTAGTGAGAGTTGCGTTGCTTTTATTAGAAGATGAGGGAAATGTTAATGAAGGTCGCATTCGCTTATGAGGGGTTACTGATGTCGGTATTGTTGAATCCGACTGTAACAACTCATTTGATTTTAACACTCATAATTTTAATGATCGATATGTCTATGTACCTCGGTTCTCTCTGTACTATTTTCTACACTATAATTCGTACTACCTAACCTCCAACAATTTTCCCTGAAAGCCATTTTTTGTACCTCTATAGTTTCTATACCAAACTAACGTACCGCATTCGAATTGCCTACTGACGCCCCTCGCTTCGGCCTCCACCTTGGTCTCATGTTGAATGAGAGCGATCCGGTTTTAAGCAGTCGAGACGCATTTGTAGATTCCTACCTAAAAGTATTCTAGCCGGGCTCTCGCCTGTTGCGTAATGCTCTGTGTTCCTATAAGTTAACAAAAAATTACATACAACCGAGTGCACATCTTCTCTTAATTGTAAAGCTTTCTTAATACTCGTAGTTTTCTTGCACATTTTTACTGCACTTTCCGCGGCTCCGTTAGACGGCGGGTGATACGGAGCTGAAAAAATGTGCTCAATACTATTTTTTGACAAAAATTTACTTAATTCTTCGCTTATAAATTGTGGCCCGTTGTCACTGACCAGTTGCTTTTGGAACCCAAATCTTGCAAATATTTCTAGTAATTTAGTAATAACTGATTGTGATGAAATACCATTCATTCTAATGGCTTCGATCCATTTTGAACAAGCGTCAACAACGATTAGATAGGTCATACCTTCTATCGGCCCTAGAAAGTCAATAAATATTCTCGACCAGGGGCGGTTAGGCCATGGCCACGAGCGCAGCGCGTGCGCAGGCGGCGCGTCGGCCTCCGCGGCGCAGACCTCGCACGCGCGGCACGTCGCCTCGACGGCCTCGTCTACCCCCGGCCACCACACATACGACCTGGCTAACGCTTTTGTTTTTAAAATGCCCATATGTGAGTCATGCCACTTCTCGAGGACCTTGTTCCTACACGAGGAAGGAATAACACACGCTGACCCCACATAATGCAACCTAACTCGATATATAATTCGGTTTTTCTGTTGTAATACGGCTTTAGCTCCTTTATTTGAATATCTAAGAGCCAACCATTATTTATGTAACACGAAATTCTACTTAACAAGGGATCAGACCTAGTTTCTCTTTTTAAGATATTGTAATCTAACAACAGTGACTCCACTGCGAAGTGTAAGTAAGTTTGCTCGGGAGTATCTTTTTCTTCTGCCGACGTTTCTTGCTTGTGTTCTTTTATTAATCTAGATAAGGCGTCAGCGGTATTTTTGTCTGAACGCACGTATTCTATAATGAAATCATAAGCGGAGAGCTAAATCGCCCATCGCTGCAAACGACTCGCAGCCGTACTTGTAATACCTACTTGTGGACCGAAAATTGAAACTAAGGGCTTATGGTCAGTACGCAAAGTGAAATAACAAATATTGATGGAATGAGTCCGCGCGAACTGACGTCACACGTCACTACTGACTGCATTGACATATCAAAATGTGCAAGTACTTCTGTACTACATAATTTATCTTTGACTTTCCTAAAAACTGAATCATGTTATTTGTTCCACTTCCAGTGATTACCTTTTTTTAATAGGTCCTACAATGGTGTTAAAAATGTACTCAAATTTCTAATGAACTTTCCATAAAAATTCACCATCCCTAGGAATGATTTAAGCTCCGAAACGTTTCTAGGTTTTGACATGTCCGTGATCGCTTTAACCTTATGCCGTCTTTATCTATTACGAACCCTAAATAATGATCCTGTTTTACCAAAAAATTACATTTACTTTTCTTTATTTTTAATCCATTTTGTTTGAATATATTTAATACTTGGTCAACTGACTACTGACAAAATGACTTTTTAAACATTTACTTTTTATTAATATATCATCGTAGAATATAACTACATCAGGAAATTATTTAAACAAATTTATCATGGATTTTTGAAATTTTCCTGGACTCGATGATAAACCATACACTAAGCGATTGTACTTGAAGAGTCCTTTATGCGTATTAATGACAATATACCTTTTTGACTCCTCATGAAGCTCTAGCTGATTGAAAGCCTGTGAGAGATCTAGCTTTGTAAAATATATTTCCTGACAGCTCACTAAATAAATCGTCTATTTTCGAAACCGGGTATCTATCTATCGACCATTAAAACACGGTTGAGTGTTACCTTGTAGTCCGCGCATAAGCGAATACCACCGTCCGCCTTCCGCGCAATCAATAGTGGCGTCGCCCAGTCCGAGCGGTCCACCGGCTCGATGACGCCGGCGCGCAGCATAGCGTCCAGCTCGTAGTCTACGCGCGCGCGCAGCGCATACGGCAAAGGGCGCGCCGCGCTGCTCTGCTCCCGGCCTGACAGCCAAACTCACCGATCCACCCGTGTATTTTTCCCAGTGTGCTATTGAAGAGGTCTTTATGTCTGGAAATAATATTTTAGATTGAGTCTATGCTTCTATTAACAGAATGTTCCTTGAGACTATTTATACTACATTTAGGTATATCAATATCTAATTCAGATAACCATTGTCTGCCCAATAAATTGGTCGATCCATTATTTATGACATACAAATCTAATACCTTTTTCACCATTTTGTATTGTACATTTGCTGATAAATAACCTAATGGTCGCACTACGGAACCGTCGTCAAACTTTAACTTTAATTTACAAGGGTGTAATTTTAAAGTATTGAACAACTCATACTTTGTTAATGACATTTGATACATTGGTTCATCTAAGTCCTCTTCTTCCTCGGTGTTGTCGTCCTGAACGGCGTAACGAAAACCTGATTAGCATTGTGATGAGCCTTGGAACAACGGTCAAGCAACAGATACTTCCGTCGAAAATCGTGACTGTTCACCGTGTGCCCCATGCTGATTCGAAGGATACCCGCCCAAAAAATATTGTTGTGAAGTTCAACACAAGAATACTTCGTGACAACGTCCTTGCGGCGAGCCGTTCTATAAGAGGACTAAATACCGAGCAACTAGGTATTACAGGAAGCTCGCAAAACATATTTGTCAATGAGCACCTAACGCTTTACAATAAGCATTTGTTTTGGGAATGTCGTAAGAAGGCCAAACTTCACGAATACAAGTACGTATGGTTTAAGCACGGTGTTATTCTCGCACGGAAGGACGAAACTGTTTATTGGCTGTACGCTCGAAACAGGATATTGATAAAATTAAGTGATTATGTACGCATCAGGTACTATAAAAATACAACAATTTCTCTACTCAACAAATCTAAATCATATTATGTAATCCAAATACGTGTTATTTAAATAAGGCAGCTAATATGTATGCTCATTACATTAACTAAAGCTTGCAACAGTAGCACAAAGGAACTATGGATTGTAATCTGTTTTCATATTTCTAAGATTATGCTTAACGACCCTCAAAAGAGATGCTGCAGTGGTATTTACTCAAAAAGGCTACAGTATTTCAATGTATTTTTGCGTATCTTTCATTGCAAAACAAGTACTATGAACACACTAACATTATATAATTGTGGTCACCTCTGGATATTTATTTATTGTCAACTAAAAACCAGTGACGCAAATGGTATACTTCGTGTGTTAATGTTGTTGTGTCACTCCTTCTTTAATTATAAGATTGTAGGATCGCTGCAACTCCGTTTATCGACATGGGTTCGAATTACTAGTTCTATAACTTTGTCAAATTAAGTACTAAGATAACACTTTATAAATTTCTAAAGTCAAATAATTACTCATATTGTCCACTGCATTTAAATATTTTTTATATAAAACTTCATATTATTTTATGATATAAAAGGCGATAATTTAAATATTTCACTTTCAGTTTATTACCAAAATTGCCGCGGACTAAGGACAAAGCTAAAGTCCATGTATATGAATATTCTAAATCATAACTACGATGTAATTATCCTGACGGAGACGTGGTTGCATTCAGGCATAACGGACGAGGAATTGGTTGACTCCCGCTATACTGTTTACCGAGCAGACCGAAACTGCGCGGCCGTCGGTCGGGATGGCGGCGGCAGAGTGCTGGTGGCGGTGTTGCGCTCGCACAACACCGCGCTCTGGACACCAGCGCACTGCCCGCGCCCCTCTTCCGCCGCCGCCGTACCATTTGACCTCCCGCCCATAGTCGATAATTTACTAGTGGAATTACGTGAAGGTGGCATACGGTATTTAATTGGCGCAACTTATATCCCACCGCGACAAAAAAGTGAGGTGTACCTTGCCTACTTTAATTAGGTATATGCGTCAGTTTATACAGAGGAATGCCGTGAATCAATTTCTTATCGCCGGTGATTTTAATTTACCTGATTTTGAATGGAACATTAATGGCATGTGTGCAAAGCCGGCACAACTTATTGACCAAGCTCCCCCCAACTTGTATCTGTTAAATTTCATAGAACTATTCGACTGCGTTCAAGTAAATATATTCCAAAATAAATTAACTTGGACAGAATACTAGATTTATGTATTACTAATATCTATGATAGTAAAACATATTTAGCCCCAACCTGTTTAGTAAAGTTAGATGTATATCACCCCTCCATTTTTTTACATATAACGCTTACTAAAGCTGAAAAACACATACCGCTTAAAAAACAAACTAAATACTGTTCTAGCCAGGCAGACTACGAGTTAATTAATCAGGATATTAATAACATAAACTGGTATGAGTTGTTTCAATATAGGTCAGCTGAGACCTGTGTTGAAATATTCTACGAATCGATAAATGATGTCATACGTAATAGCATCTCCACTAAAACGATCCACTAATTCTTGTTTCCCTGCTTGGTTCACTAGTTCCCTCATTCAAATTTTCAAAAATAAAAACAAATCATGGATAAGTGGAAAAAGTACAGAAACCAATCGGATTATGAAGTATTTTCTATGTTTAGAGATAGATTTAAAAAGGAATCAAAAATATGTTACAATAAATATATGAACAGAGTAGAAGATGGAATTAAAGAAAATAATAAGTACTTTTGGAAATATATTAACAATCGCAAATCTCAGTCTCATATTCCCAATAATTTTTTATTTTAATTATTCAGATTTAAAAGCCAACACGCCAGGTGAAATTTGTAATCTGTTCTCGGCTTTCTTTCAATCAGTATTTCAGCCAACTAGTGTTTGTGATTCTTTTAGTGTTAATGACATCAACAACCTAAATTTAAAAACTCATTCTGAAAATTTTATTTCTGACTTGAATTTTACGGCCGATGAAATTTTAAAAGAGCTTAAAACCTTAGATACTACCAAAGGAGCCGGAACGGATAACATTCCATCTCTATTCCTCAAAAACACTGCTGAGACTATCTGTAAACCACTGCATTATTTGTTTAACAAGTGTTCAAGTGAGGGTGTGTGCCCGCCTGTTTGGAAATCAGCTAGAATCGTGCCCGTGCACAAAGAGGGGACCAAGAAAAATGTAACTAACTACCGACCTATTTCCATCCTCCCAGCTCTGTCGAAGCTCTTTAAAAGGCTAATACATAGCAACATATACCCACTTCTTCATAATATTCCTTCAACTTCAAGAGCAACACGGGTTTGTTCGAAAGCGATCCACTGTTACTAACCTCCTAGTTTACACCCCTGAACTATTTGAAAAGATGGACGTGAATGAACAGACAGATAGTGTTTGTACTGACTTTAAAAAAGCATTCGACAGAGTAGACCACAAAATACTGCTAGAGAAGATTGCTTTTAACGGTATTCGCGGAAACTTATGGAGATGGTTTAAATCTTACACAACAAATCGTACGCAAAAGATTGTTATTAATGGACATGAATCTAATATAGTTACCATAACTTCTGGTGTTCCGCAGGGCTCTATATTGGGCCCCTTCTATTTATCTTATTCATTAATGATATAAACAACTGTTATAAGCACTGTAATTTTTTGATGTACGCTGATGACCTTAAAATTTATCGTACGATCAGGAGCTTCTCTGATCACCAACTGCTGCAAGAAGACTTAGATAATTTCACTATGTATTGTAACAATAATAAACTAGAACTGAACCTCAACAAATGCAAATGTATAACTTTCACTAAAAAAACTGAGTAGTAAATACGATTATTCTATATATGATATTCATATTTGCCAAGTTCAAAAAATCAGAGACTTGGAATCACATTGGATTCTAAGCTGATATTAGACACCCATGTTGAGAATATTTGTAACAAAGCATATAAAATGTATGGTGTCGTAATGCGTGCTAGTAACGATTTCAAACGATCAACAACCTATCTTCACTTATTCGAAACCTTGATTCGATCGCTATTAGATTATGCTGCATGCGTTTGGGATCCGTTTTATAACATTTATTCTGATAACCTTGAAAGAGTCCAAAAAAAATTTCTGCGTCGTATGCATTTCAAATGCTACCGTGGTAACCGTTTATCATACCCTAACTTGTTAAGTAAATTTAAGTTATCTTATCTCAAATCTAGAAGATTGCAATTGCAAGTAATGTTATTATACGATCTGCTGCATAACAGGTATGACTGTAGTAATTTAATAAATACAATTCGGTATAGAGTGCCACTGAGACCACATAAGCGCACTTGTCGTAATATTAATCTGTTTTCTACCCCAACATTCCGCACTAATGCAGGCAAGCGTTCGCCCATGTGTCGTCTTGTTGATATTTATAATAAGTATTTTAATACGATAGATATGTTTGCTTATAATGCTAGAACCTTCAAAAATACTGTAATAAGTAAAGTATGTGAAATTAATGCGTAGAATACTTGTAAATATACCTGAAAATGAATTGTACTAACAGGCCCATGGTTGATGTGTAGTGATCTAATGCAACACTGATTGTTTTCATTATAAGACACTAATATTGAGTTGATTTTTTAAATACTGGATACAATAATTTTGCATTCACCTCTCAAGAATAATGTAACAACTGGTTAACGGTGTTGGTATCACAATTATTATTTTAAGTTACTTTAAATATTATTTGTAAACTTATTGTGATATTGTTTGTTTGACCCCAATAAATAAATTAAAAAATTAAAAAAAACCTTCGGTTCCCGCACCCAGTACGCGGCGCCGCTGCTCCCTGTACCCTCGCCTCGGGCTGTTCCGTCAGCGCTCGGCCGCGATCGACTTTGACGCGACCGCCAGTTGCCTCGCTGCGCCACCGCTGATCTTGATGACGTATCTACCCGTTTCTGAGTGCACATTTTTCTGAGATGCCCGATTTTATGACACACGCTGCATTGAAAACTCTTGTATCTACATTCTGCTGCTCGATGATTAAATTTACCGCATACAAAACATTTATTGACGCTCATAACATTTACTTCCATCTCCGTAGACACCGTTTTGCTATTTTCCACCGCGTTCGCGTCCCGTTCTGCTGCCTCCAGTGAGATTGCCAGACCGATAGCTCGCTTGTAATCGAGATCTACCTCCGCAAATAGCCGCTGCCTAATGATTTTACTTCGAAGACCGCATACAAATTGATCCCCTATGTTTTCAATCCTCAATTATTTATTGCATTCCATAATGTTATACAGGTGGTACATTATTAACAGTGATCAAATTATGGACCCTGTCGGGCCCAGCACAGTTTAGTTTGTTTTTAGGAGAGAGGAAGAGTTGATGCGAAACAGTCCTACGACGAGTATATTAGTTACGATGTTAAGAAATACGTTTGATCTAATGTTGCTTTTCGTTCATAAATTCTTTGATGCTGTGGTAACTTTTTTGTATGAGGAACCACTTTAGTTTTTTAATAAAAATATTTAGTTTGGTTTCGTTTAAAATGGAAATTGTTAATTTATTGTATATTTTAATTGACATGACCAAGGTCGAGAGGTTGGTAGGTTCAATCTATTTCCGTGTCTTAAAGTGAATTTAGTCTGTATGTTTTCTCGTTTAGTGTAGTATTCAGGGTATTTACGAACAAATTTACATATTTCTAAAATATATATGCAGGGTAAAGTTAAAGTTCAAGTTCTAGGAAGTGTGGTTTACATGTTTCTCTTTCATCTATATTTACTAGTATTGGTGCATCCGTGCTATTTCTCCATAGGATAACACCATAGGTAAGCCATGAGTAGGCATAGGCATAATAGGTGACAAGAGCGGTTGATATGTCAGTGGTCTTCTTAAATTCACGTAGTGCGTATGAGAAGCTTGACAACTTAGCCTTCACCTTTTTCACGTGTGGTTTCCAACTTAAATTAGTGTCTATGATTAATCTAATTAATGTGCATTCAGTAACAACTTCTAAAGCTGTACCTTCAAAATTGTAATTAATTTCTAACGGTGTTTTCTGATGGGGATGAAAAGTTATTAGTTTGGTCTTGGAGAAGTTTATTTCAAGGCCATGTTTGTTCATCCAGTCTACTGTTTTGGTGAGTACAGAGTTAATATTTAGGTTGAGATTAAAATTATTTTTACATGAAATCGATAGAGATACATCATCCGCAAACAATACACATTGACACTTGAATGTTTTAGGAAGATCGTTAATATAGACTAAAAATAATAGGCATCCTTTATCACTTCCCTGAGGTATAGAGGCGTTAATATTTTTCTAGTTTGAACGAATTGTTTTTATTTCTTTTGTTAATGTATTGAAGAATTCGACCTCCACTAGCTGTTGTCTGCCAGTTAAATATGATGAGAGCCATTCGTGAGCTTTACCGCGTACGCCTATACCATGTAGCTTTCGTAACAATATTCTGAATTCAACTTTATCGTAAGCTTTTGTCATGTCCAGTAAGATACCTATTGGATATTGTTTATCATTTATTATGTTAAGAGCTTCTTGTATATATTTATAAACTGCTAAAGTTGTAGATTTATTTTTGCGAAAACCATTTTGGCATTCGTCAAATATTTTATATTTTTCGCAAAAGGAGTAGATGCGATTACACATAGCTTTTTCAAAAACTTTCGATGCAGTAGGTAGGAGATCAATGGGGCGATAATTATTTGGAACCGTTTTCGAGCTTTTTTTATGCACTGGCTTCACTATAACTTTTTTAAATTAATCAGGCACGAGCTGACCCCCGAAATCGCAATATCTAGTCAGCTTCTTTAAATCCGCTACATACTTGGCAGTGGACTCGTCTGCAAGTGGCCGCCTCTGCCGGAATTTGTATCTTTCTGCCAATGTTGAAGGTCTGGGCTGTAGATGTGCTTGCAGCAATTCAACTGAATCCTTGTAGGTGAGAGCAGACGGCTTCTTCGGACTCGCTAGCGTACGCAGTTTGACATCGTCCATTATTTTATTCGCAAGAAAATACATGGCTACGCGCTCCGTGTACACGCTCCAGTTCCCCGTCGTCATGTCAATAACTCCGATTTTCCCGATAGACATCGTTATTTCCGTTTTAGCCCGTGACACCACCGAATATGAACTATTAATATTTACTTTTAATCCACTGAGTCCTATTTCGCATTTACCTCGTCGCCAATGTTAAATAAAAGGCGTTGTCACGTAACGGTCATTTATTCCGAACTAAGTAACTTACACCGCGTTTGCACATCGATCAGCATCTACCTCCATAAATATTAACAATATACAACAATTTTTATCTCGTAAGTTTTAATAGATACCTAAGCTAAATTTGACATGTTTATCTGAAATATATTAGTTTAAGAATTATGAGGGGGTCAAAAGCGGCTCCAAATGGTTCGTGTAATATTACACACGGTGCTGCTAGCCAGTTCTGTTGGCTTGAACTTGGCTTGACACGCTACCGCGTTTCTAGATTTTCTCTACTAGTCATCATATTTTTTTAAATTCCATTTGTTATTCTAACTCGAACCATTTGTGATTGATTTCATAGCATGAATGTTTATATTTATTTAACTCGTTAGTAGAAAAATATGGCAAAATCTTTATACATGTATCGTACTCACTAGGCAAGTGATATCTAATTGAGATTCTTGATATTAAATTTCAAAAGCTTGCTTGGAAGGATCTAACTCTGTCGAATCTGTTAGATCTAAAATGTTGTACCGACTTACATAACAAAAGTGGCTTTAAAAGCAGTCCGAGTGTGACTTGTATGAATTAGATCGTAAGGTATACGATACGGACTAGTTTCAGCGAAAAGTTCAATTTCACATGAAATGTGTTTTTTTATATTAAACCAAGATCAAAGCAAACACAGTGAAGTGACGAGCTAGTACTGTAACAAAATATACAGATTTACTTGAAATGAGTTGGTGTGAATAGTAATCGTCAAGCAGAATTAAGGGCGGACACAGATGCATGCTTAACGAGATTCATGGTTAAAGAACACTTCACTATTAGATCCTTGGTCCTGAAATATTTACTTATTTCAAAATGACATTCAACATTTCAGTTCATAAACGTAATCATTGAATGCAAAATGGCCACAAACCAAAAACTGCACTTTTTTCAGGAGAGCCAAAACAACTTTTAATACATATTTTTTTGGAAAAAATAAGTTTTTTATTGTTTATTAGTATGATGTTAGTATATCATTGTTTTTGTCATAGTTTGCTCCATCTTTTAAAATAATCACCGCTGTAATAGCTCTTACAAAACCTGCGAAAAACTACAAAAGCACTTATGATATTATGTCAAAATTCACAAAAATTATATAGAAATAATGATAAACGTAAATAATACAATAATAGTACACCGGTTCGACGTTGTTTCTTATCGAGAAGACTCCGACAAGAAACTCGATAGTTACTCTTTGGAACAGTGTACTCTACATTATAATAACCTTGCTCTGTCAACTTTTCTTTACTTGCAGAATTGAACTTGTGAAGAGGTAGATCAACAAGACTTTGAGATATTTTGTTAAAGTATTTTACAAATTGACCCACAAAGGAGTTTCCTACCCTATTGTAGCCTAAGGCTTGTAGCAATAAGTTCATTTTAATTTCTAGTATTATGTTTATGAGTATCATTGTTTTTTTTAAAGATGCTAGTTTTTGCGCTCATGCATTATGTTATCGAAAATGTACTGAGCGTGCACAGTTAAAATATCAATCTTCTCAAATACTTTTCTGAGCGAGTCGCGTGGCCTCAGATTGTATATTGAACGGATGGCTGTTTTTTGGAGTACTGTATGAGACAAAAAGCAGCTAAGGAAGTTGGAGCACTCAAATAATATAAGTAAGTAAATAGCAGTTAAGTCCTTCAACTTGCTAGTAATCATCATTGATCGCAACGTGGTCGATGGCCTCAAGATGTTTGTAATGTTACACACGTTGAAGCACGTATACAAAAGCGCTCGTAAATGACCAAAAAACGCTATTCTGAAACCGGTTTATGTGGCCATGAGTTTGTGACGCAAAGTTTGGTGGTACAGAAATAACCACTCGGTTAAAAGCGATTGCTTCTTGTATCTGATAGAGAATGATTATTGAGTCAGTTCTTGCGCTAGAGTATAGTGCCTGAACTGGATTTATGTCCCAGTGACTCTTCTTTTGCAATTACCATCTTACGCCATCTTTAAACTCAATTGTATTATTAGCATAGTAAAAGTGATAGCTCCGTTAAAACTTGGTAAGACAGCAGATGACCCTTTAAGCGTATGCTACCTAACCACACACACTCACACCTAGATACAGAGCTTAAAGAAGTTTAAGCAAGTTTTTGACCTGGCAAGTCATGCTGCAAACATATGATTGAAGCAAGAATATTCTTGGAACCCTATTTTGTTAAGACACCATGGTGGCACCGTTTTGGCCGCGCCATCATGGTGTCCCAATGAAAAAGGGCCCTTAGCCTCACACAAGATATTAAAGACGTGTTTGAGTCCCGCAAGTCATTGGTGTTGTGTTAGTAGATTTGTCTTTGGCATATGAAAGTAGCTACACGTAGCAATCTACTGCGATTTACATCTAATACATTTGGTACATTCGCTAAAGTCTTGCGGACGACTGGATTAGCATACTAATACTTGGCTGGCAAATATGTCTGTCCTACTAAGGTCGCTCAGCCCTCAAAGCAAATAAGTATACCCCTTAACGACACCTGCCGCATTTAACTTGTTGCAGCAAGCCTACCCCGCTAGTCACGCTTTATCTACTGGCCGGAGATGCGCCGTCAGAAGTCCGCCGAAAATTCTAAGCTAAGTCAAAAGAGGCAAAACAAAGCAAAACCTCGTTCCGTTACCCCATGCACTATGACTTATTTTTTATGATTGAAAAGTCGCTAGCTGCAGCTTTTTAAAGTCTGTTTGCCCTTAGACTGGTAACTGTGAACCCACCAGAACGGTTACATTTTACTCGCATATTTTTTATGACTAATTTTCTGAATGTTGCATAATATTTACTGTTATAATTAAACTTTGGCATAATGAGTTTTGAACATAACGATCTGATGGGCTCTGTTCAATTGGACTATTGAGCTCATTATGCCATTTTATTATTCTCCTAATAATAATTTACCATAAAAACAAGGCAATGAGTTGGGACTATAGGTTAAGGTGCGGTGTGGTAACCCTTGGGCCACCCCTTAGCCGCGAACATGTTTATTTAATTTGGATTAAAATTATTCAGTTTTCTCAAACCTCTTCTTGAACTGCATCAGGTCTAAGATTGTGTTTCTTAAGAGTAAGAGAGAGAGAGAGTATGTTTAAGACGTTTGATTAGCATGCCGATAATCATTATGCTAAGTTAATGTTATGCGTTTCTCATTTTATGCGTTAGAATATTGAGCTAAGTTATCTTTATGTCATATCTGATTAGGCTTATAAAAAATATGCGAATACAATAATGCGTATAAGATGCCAAAATATAATTATTCCTAAAAACACTAAGCTAGAATTTTGTCAACACCTTTGAGTTTTGTTTTTGTAGTACAAAAAATAATATTTATCTTTTTCTAAGGTCAAATCTGTGTAAATGGAATATAGATGTATACATATTGCATGCAAACAGATAAGTTACTTTTGCATTCATAATATTACTATGGATATGAATGAACTGACCATTTTCATGCTTATGTACTGAGATCGGGAATCGCACTTTCTCTCGAGTGATACATAGTGCTTTATACTACACCTACGAGGAAAATAAAAAACTAAATCTTTACTAATTGAAATTTATATTGAAATTGTTGCAGTTAGTGAAGCTTAATGTAACACTTTTTCTTTCTTTATTATTTTTGCTGTTTCCTTCAACTGCGGCGGAGTTAAAAAATCTTCATCATAACTATCACTACTTATCATTTTGATAGTTTTATTTTACTTTCTACGAAAACTGAACCCCCAAACAACACACAAATTGAAAATGGCGCCAATGGCGTCTGCAATTTTCACATGTTCTTTTTTCAAATTGTTTATCCTGCCGCCGCAGGGTCGCACTGCCAGCCCGACACCATCCGACACACAGCTAGTGGCCAGTGTAATTTTGCGAACTTGGAGATAAAAACTCACTGTAAAAACTTTTTGGCTTTTGATATTTAGGTTACCGGCGCATAGTCTTACCCAAAATTAAAAAAGATAAACCACGTAAGAAATGGATTTTCATATACTTTTCTCTCCCGCTCAGAAGCGTTTTCTCCCAGCATATTTGTTCGATATGCAAAGACGTACTTTCTACCGTAAATTTGATAAAGTATCAAGGTACTTTCCGAGCAGGTGTAGTATAAAAAATATACTAATCCAAATATACTTTACAATACAATTTAAAAACATTTCAAATTAACAGTGAGATTGTTTGCGTTTTCTTATTTTTCATATGGCATGTTTTACTTAAACTCCAACCCAGCGTCTTCATAGATGCCCTTCCAGAAGTCTATGACCTCAGCGTCCAAGGCCTGTTTGACTGCCAGCTCCTCTGAGATGTCTGCATAAAACTTGTTATCTCCATATTCTGGCCAGGTAATGCCGAAAGATTCATCAGGCGTTGGGTTCCTGAAAAAAACATGTTCATTAGATATTTACTACTTTAACTTTTGTGTAAGATCTTAATAAGGTACGACACATCGTATTCTTCCGCCTGATGAGTAGCCGCAAGCCGTAGCTTGCGACTGAATGCAAGTACCTACCTACCTCTACCTTAGGTAACAGCACCGGTAATTATACACTGGTTTGGCAATGTTGTGTTCTTGCAGCCGGCTGATGTTATGTAAAACCAAGGGCCAAGAGCAACACGCAATTAGATTCAACTTGTAAAAAAAGTTTGGGAAGGCTTCATCAAAAACAATTTAAGAAAATGTTTCCTAAATTTTGGACTTGACTTAAATTTCTGAAACTTCACTAGGAATGTGAAAGCTTCTTTTCATAAGAAATGTTTGATTTACTGGAAGACATTTTCACTTTTTGAAATAAGTCCACCTTTGTTCAAGAAATGTCATAAATTTATATTTTTCAGCGCAGAAGCGGTAGTCGGCGGTAGGCGGAAGCGGCTGTCGTCGAAAATGTACTGATGACGTTGCAAATGCGGTAACCAGCTTAAACAAACGTTTTTGGTCTTTAATTTGAGATCAGCTAATTGGCAAAGTTTGTAAACAGAGTACAGACAACTTTGACTTGTTCATGTTCTTTGCTATTCTTTTCCAGCTTCATATTTTCATGTTTTGAATCAAACAAATACATTATGTCATCAAAATGAGCTGCTCCAGTTAAACCATACTTCGGCCCAAGCTGCCCGTAAATATTCCTCGGAGAAACGCTGGAAAATCTATAAAAGTATTTCTTGATGTTTTTCGGTAAAAGATTAATGAACCTGTAGACATCATAACTGAACATACATTCAGATGCGTAATATACGAATTCTTTCATTGATTCTAACGATATTGTTTTTTTTCCAAAGTAATGATCCTTGATACGGTCCGATATTTCTAAAATCTTCCCCGGTGTACTTTGAATTAATATTTTTCTAGGAACGAGCATTTCCGGGTACCTGTCAAAATCACTCATTAATTTTGCTTCCAAATATGGTATTACGGTTAGCATTTCAAGACTCGTACAGCCAATCAAAATGTCAACATCATTAACTTTACCAATTTTCAAAATATTTTCAGGTGATTCAGTCAGAAAGTGCTTTTGCCGAAGTTCTTTTCAATCACAGGCGTAAAATGAAACATTTTAAGGATATTATTCGTTATTTCTTCAGAAGTCAAAACAGCAGGGGATACATCGATAAGTTTTTCAGCTGGCACAGATTGAAGGAATTCCAGAAGTATTTTTGGGTCTTCTGTTTCCAATCCTAACTGTTTTCCAAGAACAAAAGCTCTCCTACGAGGTTCAAATGATTGACACCAATCACAAAAAGGAACACCACTCATCGGAATACACCTTTTGAAAAGGCCTTTGGCCATTGGCGATAGAACTTGCAAAGCGACGGAGGCTCCTCCCGCGCTTTCTCCAAATATAGTCACATTTTTTGGATCTCCTCCGAATGATGCTATATTTTCTTGAACCCACTTTAAAGCGAGGACTTGATCCTTCAGGGCTGCATTTCCAGGGACGTCTTCAGTATCAAGGCAAAGAAATCCGAATACCTCTAGTCTATAGTTAATGGTAACCAAGACGATTTCGTGGGACATTAAAAAGTCTGGACCGTAATGATGCACATTCCTGAGCCGCTTTTGAAGCCTCCTCCGTGGATGAAGACCATGACTGCCAATGGCTTTGAAGGCTTGAGTTCAGGTGTGTATACGTTCAAAAATAAACAATCTTCGCTGCCCTGTATCACCTCCTGAGAAACTAGATCTCTTTGGGGGCAGTTTGGTCCATGCTCTGTGGCTTTTCTGACGCCTTGCCATGGCAGAGGAGGCAGGGGTGCCTGGAAATATGATTGATTGATAATTATATGATTTTTATAAATTTTTCTTACTATTAGTCGCCATAGAGGTTTAAAAACAATACATATCTAGGATTAATAACACCAAGATTATCTAACCCCAAACCAATTAGAGCTTGTACTATGAGTGTCAGAGACTGATTAACATAAAAATATATCCGGATTATTGATATTATTTTTGCAATGCTATCCCGTGCATTATATTTATTTGTATGCATTAAATAAATGAACATTACTATGCGCCAGATATTACATCACTTTTCATGGTATCGAAGTAAAGATAAATATCCTTGTGTTACGAGTTACCAGACAAGTAACGGGCGAGCAAGGGGCGTTGCTATAGAACTTACTTCAATTCGTGAATTATTTTTTTTATATTGCCCGTCAAGATGACCTCACTCCACTTGATGGAAAGCGGTCGTGAGGTCCAGATATGAAGTTGACAAGCCCAGTCACTCAACGAATCACTGCGCTGGCCATCCTCACCTTGAACACACACACACATCTTCGCCTTTTCAAGCCCCGCTTGAAGAACCCGGGACTATACGAAGAAGGAAACACATGTGCTGGAAGAGCGTTCCACGTCTGAATGGTACGACAAAGAAATGAGTCACCGAACCTTTTAGTTCGGGCCAACAAATGTTGAATTGTGTGTGGGTGACGCCGTAGTCCAGCACGCGTGGTACGGGAGTGGAAAGGTGAGGGTGGAATGCGCTGGAATAACTCGTCAGAGCATTCCCCATTGTAGAACCGATAGAGAACACTTAGCCTGGCAATGTCTCTACGCAATTGGAGAGGCTCAAGGGTCAAAGTTGCCTTTGGGTTTCCAATAATACGGATAGCACGCCGCTGCAACCTGTCAAGAGCTTTAAGCTTTTAATTTTATTAGATTTCATGCACATCGGCATTTTGTGTCAATATGTATACTGTAACAAATAAATAAATAAATAAATATCTGGGACAATTTACACCAAGATCATCTGACCCCAAACTAAGCAGAGCTTGTACTATGGGTGTCAGAGACTGATAAACATACTTAAATATTTCTGAATAAATACTTATATAGATAATAACACCCAGACACACAACAAACACAAATGTTCGTCACATAAATGTTTGTCATGGGTGGGGATCGAACCCACGACCTCCGGTGCTAAAGGCAGGATCGCTGCCATTGCACCAACAGGCCAGTCGAACAGAACATAAAATTAAAATCCGAATTGCATTGAAAATATAAACAAATCGGTACAGACCTTGAACCTCAACTTTCCGACTGGAGGAGTGGCATAAGGTATCCCTTTAAAGCTGTAGTAGGTTCCTTCTTTAGTAGACGTGTCCAGAACTTCTCCTTCCAACCACCCTTGCTTTACTTCCACTTTCGCCATTTGTTTAGAGCACAACCTTATGCTGCACGAACAATGAAGGACTGAACAGAATTGTACAAATTGTCTTCCTCTGACCAAACCAAATAGTGATAAAAACTTAGCATCACGTTATCTATATTATGTTACCGGCAATCTGTATAATTCATGTATTATTTTCAATACCTAGACAATGTATTGATTACCGGGTGCGTTTAGGTCATGTTTGATATATTTTAATAGGATTGCTTTTTCAATTATTTTCATAAAAGTTATGCAGGTACACGTCTTCAACTGCTTGAGTAATGGGTGAAATAAATAGATTTTTCCTTATTTATAAAGTTTCATTTAGATACTCAAACTCAATCAATGTAATTCATAACTAACTTTAGACAAAATGCATTACTTAGTGATTCGTTTTGTTCAATTTCACATACACACATAAAACATTCTCGTTAACATACAAAAAAATATTGTTCCTTTTTCTATTTACCATATATTTATTGTTCGTTACAAAAAACCGTATATACCTACTTATTAGAATGAGTAGTAAACCTTCTTACACTGAAAGTGTACCGCTCCGTAAGACAGGTTACGAGGAGCGAATCCACGAGAATGTTGACACGATCGATCTTCACGAGCCGAGCGAGCGAAGTGAGCGTAGTAGTGCCAGAAACGAACCTTGGTTGCCGTTTTGTTATTTAATAATATAACTAACCAAGAAAAAGATGGCGGGACGATCTGGATAAGTACTCACAGGAATGACAGATCTTGGCTGATGATAGGGATCACTGGAGGGATTTGGGGGAGGCCTTTGCTCAGCAGTGGGACAATACAGGCTTGGTTAAAAAAAAAACTACACGAAGATATTTTAAAAATAAAAACATACGAATCGAAAAACATCAAGAAAATATATGTCAAAGACAATTCTGAATGTTATGTTTCTTTTTAGTGAACCCTTTTGAACACATTGCCGGCTGCGCATTTGGCTTTGTATAATATTACCCTGGCGAAGTATGAAATGAATTATTTTTCATACATAATGATGACACCGTTATGTTTTAGACATTCTATACATTGCCTAAGTATTGTGTAGAATACCAAATCATACAAATTGCCGGTAACATTACAGATAAAAACCTGTGGCCTTGATTGTTTTTATCTTAAACTAAGTTAGACAAAGATAAATGAATGAATACCTCTCATTCGCTCGACACAGCGTATGTTGTTAGTTGACAATAAACAAACAAGCTGTAGTTAATATATTCAGGAAAAGTAAAACCCCAACATGCCAATTTGGATCTAAAATAGCAAAAAATCTAAGGTAACATAGCCTAATACAAATGTACAGGTGGGGGACGTGGACAATTAAGTAAAAAGATGGAGAAAAGCTGAAAGCATTCGAAATGTGGTGCTGAAGGTGAAAGAAAAGAATGACAAGGAAGGAAAGTGTTAGGATAGTACGAAACGGCTGAGCTACACCATCTATTTCAAGTTGTGTACCAACAGTCTATAATCTGTTATGTCGCGAATCTAGACCAACGCGCATAAAGCAGTGTCTCCCGTAAATTTTCTCATTATCAATAAATATTGTTTAAAGCCATTATTTAAAAGACTCCAGAAAGCAAAACAAATATGGAAGTGACAGAGATGTTTGAAGAGGGCGCAAATAGCTAAAAGATGTATGATTTTATGTCTATTTCTATGGAGGATGGAGGAACTCATGTTAAGCCTGAGAGATTGACGTGTGGAGTTAAAATAATATAGCTACTTACTGGCAATATTTTTTGTGGCAATTAAGCATTTTATTAAATTTGAATAAGAACAGTTTTAGGATTTGAAAATCACTTTTAAGCTCAGGTGGCGTGTCTGTTCTCCCTTATTTGAAGGAATGTTGTGTATTTCAAGGAAATCCTGTGTAATTAACGAATAACACGTAACATTATTATATATTTGTCTATTGTTTTTCTATTACTTAGTTTCAGAGAATAGCTCACAAAAGGTTTGTCTAAATTTAGGTGTTAGATTTCCGGGCTTAACATACCATACTTCATCCCAAACGAGGTAGTCAGAGGCAAGTGACTGTGTCGTCATGATTAACAAAACACTCAGAAGCCCACTTTTCACCAATGATATTAGAACCCAACGTGATAGGTGGTGAGCTTTCCGTCGTTATGCGAGTTGATTTGGTTTGATATCGATGTTTTCCGTCACCGGAGAGTTAGTCGTTATTTAAGAATGAACACAAAGATTTTGGTTATGGCCAGATTTGCGTTCGGGTGCTGAACCGGTCTCTTCTTCTCTTCTTTCTTTCTGGGCTTTAGTTATCTGAATACAAATTGTTGATAATAATTGTCCATTTGCAGTCCGCTTATTGACTTCCAAGATGGGTGAAGATGCGAGCTAGTGCTTGTAATGTAATAACGATGATTATGGAGGTACAATTTTGTTCCAAAAAACTTAGGTTTGTAAACTCAGGTGGTATGGGAGATACAAATGGAACATTTTCAAATCTTTCCATGTAATCAAAAATCGTTTTGCATATGTTTTATATAAGTAGATATTTTTTGGGATTTAATTTTTTCGTCAAATTTTAGTATGATATTTTTTTTTGTATTTTATGAATTTATTTCTTGATATTTTAGTTCAGGTTCATTTTAATCTAATGTTAGCCTCCTGAGCTGATCTACCAATGGAAACTTGTCTCGCTAATGCCGTCGGTACCTGTCTTAACAGTAGTCCTGCAATAAACAGAGACCGTGAGCACAAATAACCTACGCATGCAGCGCGGCGCCTCTGACAGATGGTCTGCTTAGAACAAACCGCAATTTTTGATCACGCACACAGACACAGTGAGTTTACTGGCGATACCAGTGAGTTTCAGTGTAGCGGCCAGTCGCACTGTCAAAAACATTGAGATGTTAGTACTTCAATGGTCAAAAATGGCTTCTCGCAGATATTTCTGTTGAACACCACACGAAATTGTGTTATCACGTTTTTTACTATACCAAATGATGTTGAAAGGTAAATGAGTAAAATTCAATTAACTCTTGCAAGTAAGTAGGTACTATGTAGTATAAGTAGATAGGTAGGTGAAACATTTCATTTCGTAACACATTCAAACCCAGTAGAAACGGGCTTTCACATTTTCTATAACTGATCTTTGTGTACATTTGTAAAATACCAGTATTTTTGGTATATTCTTCTCTCGGGGCACGCGCGGCTGCCACCCGTTGCCGCCGACAGGTGACACAGGTGACAGGTGTATTTTTTTTTGATTGAAATATGTCAATAAAACAATAAAGTGTTTTTTGCATTTACTTACACATTTAAAATAATTTTTTGTTAAATTTTACATAAACTCAACCCCAGCGTCTTCATAGATGCTCTTCCAGAAGTTTATGGCCTCAGCGTCCAAGGCCTGCCCTACTGTCAGCTTTTCTGACACGTCTCCATAGAACTTATCATCTCCATATTCTGGCCAGATAATTCCGAAAGATGCATCAGGAGTTGGGTTCCTAAAAAAACATGGTTGTATTAATAAAATACTTCGGCTTCACCAATAGTTTTATGGCAATCTTAGTGAGGTACGGCACAGCGTATTCTTCCACTGGTCCAAATAGAATTACTTCAATCTTAGTTAACACCACCGCTAAATAACAATCTTGGCAATGTTACGTTTTTGCAGCCAGCCAATTAAACGAAATCACGTGTTTCTTTTTTAACGATTATCCAAAAACTAAGGGTGCCGCTTAGTTTCGATATGCAAAAAAAGTTTAAAAAAAAAACAGCCATAGTTTTCTAAACCAGCACCAATAGAGCATTTATTGCACAAAAAGAGTCTGTAAGGGCAATTTGTGGTGTCTTGCCACGCACTTCCTGCCGATCACTTTTTAAAAAACTTGGAATTATTCTATTCTTTTTATTTTTTTCTATTCTTTTCTTTTCTATTTAAGAAATATTATATTGACATTGACATCACCATTTTTATGAAATTTGCGTATTTGTGCAGAAAAAGAGTGACCTATTTAAACGGGCTACATTTACTCTAGAAACCGTAGAGATCCCAATAGACTAGGGTTACTCCGAAGACGATGCAATATAGTAAAAGGTGCTTGATAATGTGTGTGAAAATGTATAACCATTCCACATGAATTAAACATTATTTCAAGGCAATTTAAGACAGGGTTACATAAATGGTTGCTGTTGAAGAACTTTTACCATTTAAAATAATTTCTAGAAGAGAAGAAATAGTTTCTGTTCTTTGGCGTGTCTCTTTAATGATAACATTTCGTAATGTATCAGTTAATAATGTCAAGTGTTAAAAGTGGTTTCTAATACTTATCCCATAGTATGTCGTATGTGCTAGACACAATGTGTAATGTTGGTGATTACCGCTGAAGCGCCATTGAGACGCGAGCCGTTTAGTGAGGGTCTTATGAGAGCTGAGGACGGTAATCATCAATACACACGTGTATTATACGACGTTTTTGAACACACTTGTGAAGAAAATAATAGGTACTCAAAAATCATGAAAACGAGTTGTGAAAATTTTTTCGTAATGGCGGGAAAAAAAAATTTGTTTTCCTATGCACGCACATCTAACAATGGCGATCGGCCACAGACTAAAAGAATAAGGGGTTTTTTTGGCTTTTCGCGGATAGCGTTTTAGCCACGAACAAAATGGGAAATTTTAAGTTTTCTTTATCATAGAAAAAACAAAAATTAAATATGAGTGAAAGTTTTATTTATTGCACACGAACAAGTTAAAATTATCTATTCAAATACGAAGTTGCATGTGATGAGCAAGCAATAGGTACATTAATATATTTGTAGTATTGAACACGATCTTTTTTGGATCGAGATTTTTTAAGAACGAAGCAATTGAGTTGCTTGCAATAAAATAAAAAAAAACTATAACTCACTTGTGAATAATAGCAATGAAATTGAAAAAGTCACAGTTTGATTACTGTAATCAAACTGTGACTTTTTCATTGCTAATATTCACATATATATCACCTGTTACAGGTGTCATTATGTGCCTAACTTCGGTGAAATTAGAGCCACTTTAAGAGCAAGTGTGTTGAAAAAAATATATTTGCAAGACTCTTTTTTAGTGACTAAGCATGAATGTTCTATAAACTTTATTTTAAAATCATTCATATAATGTTTTATGCTAATCAATAATTATATCTTATCTTATCTAAAGATGTGTCTTTTCTGAGATATTGTAAAGGCTTAACCTCTAATTAAGAAAACGTAATGTGAAATTAAAAAACCCTTCTTTGGTAAAAGATTCAATGGTAATAACATTTTCACCTTTAAGATTAGTCTACCTTTGCGCAAGTTATGTCTTGTTTTGATGTTGATGATACCATTGGCATAGTGCGCTGTGCCTGTAACACGGTTTCTTGCCTCGATTTCCGTAGTATTCCGGGTCCGATTACCGGTCGGATTAATTCAGGAAACGATATTTTTTAAATTGGTTTGGGTCTAAGTGTGCTTGATGACGCCCCTGGCTTAATACCTTGTCTTGTCACAATGGTATTTAACTTTGCTTCAAGACCATGATAAGTAGTGTGTTATCTGTTGCATATTAATTTTTAAATATTAAAAGTTTTCGAAGTCTGATGTATGTATTCAGAACAGACAGGAAGGTACTTTATATGTATATCAAAATGTTTTTACTTACCCATATTTGGCAAAATTTGTAAACAGAGTACAGGCAACTTTCACAAGTTTTTGTTCTTTGCTATCCTTTTCCTGTTTTAAATTTGCGTGTTTTGCGTCAAACAAATACATCAAGTCATCCAAATGAGCTGCTCCAGTTAAACCATACTTCTGTCCTAACTGACCGTAAATATTCCTCTGGGAAACGCTGGAAAATCTATACAAGTATTTCTTGATGTTCTTCGGTAAAAGATTAATGAACCTGTAGATATCATATGTTAGGGTGCTTTCAGATCCGTAATCTACAAATTCTTTCATTGATTTTAATGATATTGTTTTTTTTCCAAAGTAATGATCCTTGATACGGTCCGAGATTTCTAAAATCTTCCCTGGCGTAATTTGATTTATTATTTTTCTAGGAACAAGCAATTCAGGGAATCTGTTGTATTGACTTATTAATTGTGCCTCCAAAAATGGTATTGCGACTATAATTTCAAGACTTGTGTATCCAATCAAAATGTCGACACTATTAACTTTACCACTCTTCAAAATATTCTCAGGTAATTCAGTCAAGAAATGATTTTTGCCGAAGTTCTTTTCAATTACAGGCGTAAAATGGTACATTTTCATGATGTTATTCATTATTTCTTCAGATGCCAAAACAGCCGGGGATACATCGATAAGTTTTTCAGCTGGTACAGATTGGAGGAATTCCAGAAGTATTTTTGGGTCTTCTGTTTCCAATCCTAACTGTTTTCCAAGAACAAAAGCTCGCTTACGAGGTTCGAATGGCTGAGACCAATCACAAAGTGGAACACCACTCATTGGAATAGCCCTTTTAAAAAGGCCTTTGGCCATTGGCGATAGAACATGCAAAGCGACGGAAGATCCTCCCGCGCTTTCTCCAAATATAGTCACATTTTTAGGATCTCCTCCGAATGATGATATATTCTCTTGAACCCACTTCAAAGCGAGGACTTGATCTTTCAAGGCTGCATTTCCAGGAACGTCTTCAGTATCTAGGCAAAGGAATCCGAATGCCTCTAGTCTATAGTTGATGGTGACCAGGACGATTTCGTGGGACATTAAAAAATCTGGTCCGTAGAAAAGCACATCTGCTGAGCCACATTTGAAGCCTCCTCCGTGGATGAAGACCATGACTGCCATTGGCTTTACAGGCTTGAGTTCAGGTGTGTAGACGTTTAAATATAAACAATCCTCGCTGCCCTGTATTACTTGCTGAGTAAAAAACAGGTCTCTTTGGGGGCAGTTTGGGCCATGCTCTGTGGCTTTTCTGACACCTTGCCATGGCAGAGGAGGCAAAGGAGCCTGGAAATTTATTTGATTACTGATTAGGAGGACACAGCACGAGTGAGAAAATTGAAATATAGGTATTTATAAAATTAATTGCTGTCTCTTGCGAACCTTGACAACTGCAACTTCGAATGAAATTACCTATTAAAAGTACCTAAAATAAATCTTCGTAGTCCCCTGATCCCTTTTCGAAAACAAGACCGATTGAAAATTTTTTTTGTTGATAATGTAAATGGCTTTAGAAATAGAAATAGAAAACATTAACTTCATTCATGGACATCGTTACATTTGAAAAAAAAACACGATCGGCTTTAGCTGTGTTTCTGTTGTATGTTTTCCTTTTTTTATATAATCTTGTCAAATAAATTTTCTGTTTGTTTGAACCTTGCTCTAAGGTTAGAACACAGTGGATTTTTTTTTAGATTTTCGAAGGCTCATGTCTCCTTTTATAATATATTTTTTTAAAATAGGAAAATATAGAGGCTTTTTGGAAAAAACTATGCATGTACTTATATGTATTCAATCAACTATTTTTATGATTTTTTCACTAGGGATTTATTATGATTATGACAAAGAAAGCGTTACATTTGGTCAGAATAAACAAAAACTAAAAAAAATTAAAAGCCGTCCATTCATTCAAAATATAAACATACGTTTACCTTGAACCTCAATGTCCCCACTGGAGGAGTGGCATAAGGAATCCCTTTAAAGCTGTAGTAGGTTCCCTCTCCAGTAGACGTCTCCAGAACTTCTCCTTCCAACCACCCTTGCTTTACTTCCACTTTCGCCATTTCTTTACTAGACTACTTAATGTTGTGTTATCCACGAGAAATAACAGACTGAACAGCATTTTCTTGTATTTAAACAAAAATGGTAAAATGTTCATGTCATCTATACATGATATTAAAATTGAACCTTGCCTTGCCTTCAAAATTCTAATCATTTTTAGTTTTATCTTATCTTTAACCTACTTGGCTAAAGAATATTCAATACCTTTCATTTGCATGATAATGCATGAGTTCTTAGTTAACGCTAAACAATTTGTAGGTTGGTTGACATTAACAAAAAGTACAACGGGTATAATCTGACAGATCAATTCCTATTTATTTGCGTTATTATTATTAGAAAAAGATTACTGGAGGAGTAAAATTAAAAAAAAAGTCATAACAATTACCTACAAGATAACACTTTACCGGATGATTATTAAAAGACTTACAAAAACGATATGCCATACTCGGTAAGATAGTTAGAAACTATGTATGTGAAAAATTAGTTTATTTAATTAACTTTCATTTCAAGGTCACCATACAAATCAGCCGAACAGTCAGTATTTTCTAAATGAAAATATTAATATTGAAGTAATCTGGAAAATCTAATTTTCACTCACATAGTTAGCGCATAACTCGTTCTCCGTTCTTAATCTCTCTGCTGAAGGTTGTCTGGAAGAAATCGCTCTGTAGCGATAAGACCGCCTAAGTTTTACTTTAGTTTCTTTTATTTGCGACGACACGATTGGCGTAGTGCGCTATAGCACGGTTTCTCGCCTCAATTACCGCAGTGTCCCGGGTTCGATTCCCGGTCGGGTCAATTCAGGAAACTACCTTTTCTGAATTGACTCGGGTCTGGGTGTGCTGGGAGACGCCCCTAGCTTATTTCCTTGTGTGGTACCTCGTAACACAGGGATATTAATCCCTATTTCGAGACCATTACAAGAGGTGTGTTGTCTGGCGCATATTTATTTATTTATTATTATTTATTTGACGTGTTGTGTTTGTTGTACAATAAAGATATTTATCTATTTATAGTTCCTACATCACTTATTTTAAGTATGCTATATCTATCGTTTTTGTAAGTCTTTGGACAATCACCCAGTATTTAGCTAAGTCACCATAATGTATTTCTTTATCAGTGTAACAAAGTCTCATTTGTGATGACTGTCAGAATCATCAGTTAATACAAAGGCTAATGTGTAAAATACCGATTAAATACTTAATAAATAGTTTTTGTCGATGAATTGAATCCTAGTTTTCATCTTTTGTGTTTGATGTATTACGAATGGGTCCCATTGTAAAGAGAGAAATATGAGAAATACAAAAACTCTGATTTGACGGGTTTTCGTGCCTTTTGAGATTTTCACTCTATTTTTTAAAGTTTTGTTTAGAAATTGTTTCAGTGGATTTATTTTATGTGGTTTCATTTCTGTAGATGATCTAGTTAGAAACCTAGAATCTATAGACAGATGCAAAGAAATGCCGCATCTCGTCCCAGTCTGCAGACTTGTCGCCACTCTCAAATATCTTTATTTAAATAGACTTAATCAGTACCTACTTATAAATAGTCATAAAATTTATACATAAACAGTACACAAACAGAATGCGACTCTACCACCGCGTCGGAGGAGTTGGTTCTTACTGAGAAGACCCGGCGAGAAACTCACTAGTTACTCTTTTAAACTTGTTGTGGTTTTCTTCTAGGGCTGGGGTCGGGTGGGGAGTAGTTCAACACAAAAGGTCCAGGAAATTCGGTGTGTGGCAACAAACAGGCAGGCTAGAAACATCTGGTATGCGCGTGGCTTCCTATACAAGTTGAGTGTGACTAGTGATAGGGAAAATCTCAGCGTCTCTCTACCAGCATGGTCAGTGTCCAGGTATGAGAACAACCAGTCACGATCGTTGGCGTTAAAATCCCCCAGGAACACTTACTGCGCAGATGGATATCGATTTGGACTATGTCCGCCGTAGCCCCGAGGTACTCAAAAAGCTTGGTCATTTCCTGGTCCCTGCTGTGCGATCGGTAGATGCAGGCATAGATAATTTTCTCCACGCCTCTGTCCACCATTACCCACACGACAGAAAAACCAGGCTTTTCAAGATTACGGAGACGCTGGCAACAGATGTCATCGCGAGCATCATATAGGGACACGCCAGAGTGTGGTTTAAGTTTGTATCCAGGGTATACAATGAGTAGTTAAGATACGCCACGTCTGACGGACACCTGATCTGCGTCTCCGTGACAAAGAGTAGGTGGGACTTATCAGTCTCAAGATGGTGGTACACTGCAACGAGATTTGAGTGCAGACCTCGAATATTACAGAGGTGCACTTGGAGCGACAGGACGTGCTTCCGCTGTTTAAACCTTTTGCTTATTCTTCTCTTTGTCATGATGTGTTTGGGTTGGCCTGGACATGGCGCACTCCGATAACCCAGCAACGTCGGCGACACCGCCCTACCAGTGCCCGAACTCGAACCCCCCTAGAATAGCCATTAGGCCCTGGCCTACTACTTAGGCCCCCTTCTAACTGCGGTCGGCCAGCGGAAAAATAGTGCTTCGGATCCCGCTGCTCTCCAGGATGAGGCTACCGGTACAACTGCACTGCCTCGTCGCACCCGGTTTCTCGGCGCCGCGCAACAGACTAGACTCAACCTCTCGTAAGGGCTTATAAGGCATCACGCCGGAACACGTTAAATAACGTTCGGCGGCGTGTTTTTGCCTTGGTGGTGGTAACTAGCTGCGGCCGAAGCCTACCACCAGGAAATTTTAGCTCGTTTGGGACCACCCAGGGGTCACGTGTATGGTCGTATATGGTACGGACGCGAGCCCACCCAATGTCTGTGGCAATAATTATGACACCGTCAGCATGAAAAGGCTGTTTGTGTAGGTGCGTATGCTAACTGAAGACCAGAAGCTTGTTTATGTCTTTAAAGAGGTCGGTCCAACTGTCGCGCCATTTAAAGTCCAACTCTCAATGCAGATGGCGATCGCAGAAGAATGGCTTGTCTCGGGGTAGCGTACGGGCCATAAATGGGAGTTAGTTATACAGGTCCTTTTTATATTATGTAGATCTAATATAAGGAAAAAAGCTAGTACACGTAGCAATATCCTGCAAAGAATTACATCAAATAAATTGGGTACGTCCGTTGAAGTCCTGCGGACGATTGGATAAGCACTCTGGTACTTGGCTGGCAAAAATGTCTATCCTATTAAGTCACCCAGCTCTCGCAAAGCAAGTCGGTATAGCCCAAAATGAAACCTGCCACTTTATTACTTGCTGCAGGAAGCCCACCCCGCTTAGCATGCGTTATCTACTGGCAGGGTTGTGCCGCCAGAAAAGTGCAGAAAAGTCGCAAGTAGGCTTTAAAGAAGGAGAACAGCCAAACCTCGTCACCCCCGTGCTGCTCTTTAAAGTCTGTTTGCCCTTAAGTAACTGGTAACCCACCTTAAGCTTGAATTTTGTCAATGCCTTTAAGTTTTGTTTTTGCAGTACAAAAAGCAGACGATGTCTTTTCCTAAGATCCAATCTATCTGACATCAGGAAGTCTATCGGTTAGTTTGGTAATCTTGGCGTAAAAATGTAACAAACAAAACTTTTGCATTCATAATTTTAGTATGGATATGAACGAACTAACCTATTTATAATTTCTTTGCTTATTTATTGAGTCACCTTTATTGACAAGTACATGGTGAAAAATGTATAAAACAACAGAATGTACAAGGACACCCACTAAAATTGTTTATTTAAAATATGTTTTTGTTAAAAATAAAAAAACATGGCAAATTTAACAGTGAAATATTGTTTGCATTGACAAATTTTTCAATTTTGCTCTAACCCAGCGTCTTCGTAAATGCCTTTTCAGAAGTCTATGACCTCACCGCCCAAGGCCTGCCCGACTGTCAGCATCTCTGAGACATCTCCATAAAACTTTTTATCCCCATATTCTGGCTAGGTAATGCCGAAAGATTCATCAGGAGTTGGGTTCCTAAAAAAAACGAAGTCATTAAAAACTACTTCTTCGGTTTTTGTGGTAAAAAATAATGAGGTATGGCACATCATATTCTTCCGCCCGATAAGTTGCGCGTCTGAAAGCAAGTATCTTAGGCAACAGCACCGGCAAATAAAACCCTGGTTTAGCAATGTTGTGTTCTTAAAGCCAGCCATGTTCTTTTTGGTTTTTGACATTTTATTTAAAACCAAAGGTCGAGAGCAACACGCCATGATTTCGACGTGTAGAAAAAGTTTGGGAAGGCATAATTTAAAAAAACAGGAAATATTTTCTACAATAAAGGTTTGGGCGTGTCATTTCTGGAACTACAATTTCTTTGTTTGGGCTTGGCTTCAAATTTCTGAAACTTAATTCGAAATTAAAAACCCTTCTTAAGAATGGGTATGTAAGATTTACTGGAAGGCATTTAACATATAGAAATAAGTCCAGTCCACCTTGGTGGAAGAAATGTCTCACTTTAATATTTAACAATTTTATAATGTAAGTGTATTTATTCAAAAAAACAGTTAAAGCTATTTATTATCATATATTTTTACCCCCCCGTATTTGGCAAAGTTTGTAAACAGAGTACAGGCAATAAGACTTGTTCATGTTCCTTGCTGTCCTTTGACAGTTTTAAATTTGCATGTTTCGCGTCAAACTAATACGTCGTCAAAATCCTGTTCCAGTTAAACCATACTTCGGGCCGAACTGCCCGTAAATATTTCTCGGAGAATCACTGGAAAATCTATAAAAGTACTTGTTGAAATTCTTCAGTAAAAGATTTATGAACCTGTAGATATCATAAATAAAAGTGCTTTGAGATGCGTAATCTACAAATTCTTTCATGGATTTTAATAAAATTGTTTATTTTTCCAAAGTAATGATTGTTGATACGGTCTGATGTTTCTAAAATCTTCCCCGGTGTACTTTGAATAAATATTTTCCTGGGATCAAGCATTTCCGGGTAGCTGTTAAATAAATCAATAAATATAAATATGCGCCAGACAACACACCTCTTGTTATGGTCCCAAAGTAGGGATTAATATCCTGGGTTACGAGGTACTATACAAGGAAATAAGCCAGGGCCGTCTCCTAGCACACCCAGACCGAGTCAATTCAGAAAAGATCGTTTCCTGAATTGACCCGACCGGGAATCGAACCCGGGACACTACGGAAATAGAGGCGAGAAACCGTGCTACAGCGCACTACGCCAATCGTATCAATTCACTTAATAGTTAATAATTTTAAATGGTATTGCGAATTTGCGAGAAGAATTTCAAGACTTGTGTATCCAATCAAAAAGTCGACGTTGTTAACTTGACCACTTTTCCAAATATTTTCAGGTGATTCAGTCAGGAAATGATTTTGTCCGAAGTTCTTTTCAATTACAGGCGTAAAATGGAACCTTTTCATGATGTTATTCATTATTTCTTCAGATGTCAAAACAGCAGGGGATACTTCGATAAGTTTATCAGCTGGTACAGATTGGAGAAACTCCAGATGTACTTTTGGGTCTTCTGTTTCCAATCCTAACTGTTACCTAAGAACAAAGGCTCGTTTACGAGGTTCGAATGAAGGCACGTTTAAGAGGTTCGAATGCATCGGGAAAAGTGGCCCCTGAAGTACCGGCTGGTGCAGGTACTTTCAAGACATGGTTGTTTTGGAAAGTACTGCACAAAATTTCACGGAGGGAGCCCACTCCGAGGTGTCATGAGTGCGGCAGTGATGTGGACGCTGCCCAGCACACTTTAGAGGTGTGCGCAGCGTGGGTGGATCAGTGCCGCTCTCTAGTGGCAGTTGTCGGCCGCGACCTCTCGCTCCCGGCCTTAGTAAAAGCCATGCTCGGGAGTGAGGAGGGATGGGTGGCAATGGTCTCCTTCTGCGAGGAGGTGATTACGCAGAAAGATACCACAAAGCGAGCAAAAGAGAACGATCATCGGGCGGACCCTCTCCGACGCAGGCGGCGGGGGGACACAAATACGGTGGTTTTCCCGCCCTCCTCCTCCTCCCTAAAAGCAGCACCGGGGTGTTTGCCGGGGGCTTTCACCCCCTTGTACGGTGCTCCCGTCTGGTGGTGTCCCAGTATACCGGGATTCCCGACGGGATTCCCGGGATGGCGGCGTGGCAATCCGCAAGGCTCCATGTCGCCCTATTTCAAAGCAGTGAGGGTATATACGGGTGTGTTTATAGTCCCACACTCCCCCATCGTCGTCCCCCGGGGCAGTGGGATAGTGCGTAACGCATTTTGAACAATTTTTTTGTCTCAGTTTACGAATCCGAGGATGACGGTAACGCGTGATCTGTGTTATCGTGCACTGGAGTTGAGCTTGCTCCTCCCGAAGCTGGCTGCCAGGCGGCATTACGCGCTAAAGAGTTCGAGCAAAGTCCCGTTTCGGGGATCCCGGAGCACTTCCATTGTGCGCCGTTGATGATCAACCATTTGGTTTTAATGGGTAGGGGTCCCTGTTTTCAGCAATTCGCAGCAAGTACTATTTGCAGGTGTGTTTATGGTATTTGTGACGGCGAAACAACGAGTAGATGGTATTTTTAATTTCTAAAAAACACAACGAATAGACTACTCAATATCGTGTTTAACAACACTCATTTGATTTTAAATGGGGTGAACATAAATTTACGTGTTTAATCAAATTATTCTTTATAGTCCACATCCCAAAAGAGGTCTCGCAAAGACAGTCTTTTTATAGCGGCCATTTTTATTCGATTTCGCATTTGTTCGCACTTTGGCTGGACCCACGGCCAAACCACAACATCATAAACACGGTCGTTAGGCGCCGGGTTTTGTACGATAAAATTGTATGACATCACAAAGTAAAACATTTTAGCTAGCTTTGGACGAATTCGTATTGATGCAGCCAAAGAATGAGAACCACATCGAAGAATGCGGTTTTACGAACAACTTTTTTTTCAATTTGATTAGTTTTAGGTTTGGTCGTCGTTCATTTTAGTAATAGATCTAGTAACTCTACACAAATGTTTGTTCCATTGTATCTCTATTATAATTCAACTGCCTATTTTTGTTGTTTACAATATCGCATAATTGCAGATAGCTCACAGTGTTTTCAATAGTGTGTTTACTAGTTTTTAAAACTCTTTAGAAATAGAGTAAATAACTTGTTTTTTTAGAAGGACTAACATTAGAAGAAGTTTTAATTAAAGGCGTTCAGTTTGAATCTAGACGTTGCTGCGTTGTTGGAATTCAAGTTTTGGTCAGGGATGTTTCTGAACCGCAACTTGTTTTAATGAAAACTAATAAACACACATCAACATGGTTTAGGGATATTTCAATTAAACCTAAATAACTAAAATTCTATTAACTTTTTGTTAAGACACCTACACATTAAAATAAACCTTGTTTAATAGCCTATCTAATCTGATAAATAAACTTTTTAGATAAAGTTAAATTAAAAAAAACTTAGAAGAAGAGGAAAAACTCAGACAAAATTTCAATCTTAACTTAATTTTTTTAAACATCAAAACCTTAACAAAACAACCATTTTTTTTCATAAAAATTGTTGCAAACTTAAAATTAATACGGATTAATTATTACGGATTAAAGATCCACGGGGATCCACCTAAGACTCTCCTGACACACCTGCAGCGGTTCTGAATACTCAAAACAAGGGTGTCAATATCCTGTTGTGGTATACTGTCCCAAGTCCTGCTAAGATGCAAGAAAAGCTGGTTTTAATGCACAATATCTTCAGGGAAATTCCTAAGAGCTCTTCTCTGAAGCATATCCCAGGCATGCTCAATAGGATTTAAAACAGGGGATTGTGCAGGCTAGTCTAAAGCTTGGATATCATGCTGTTGTAACCAACTTGTAACGATACGCGCCGTATGTGGACGGGCATTGTCGTGCATTAGCTGGAATTTTTGTCCCATTCGCTGTCTGTGGGGCAAGATTACAGGGTCTAGCACTTCATCTCGGTATTTTAAAGCAGTCATATTGCCTTGTATTCAAACGAATTCTACCGCCGAGACGAATTCCTGCCCAAACCATAATCGTGCCACCTTGATATGCATGAACTTGTTGTGGGTGCTGCAGTCGATTCCAACGTCCAGGTTCTCTCCAAACGCGTACTCTTCGTGAATCAGGATGAAATCCAAACCTGGATTCATCAGTGAAAAGCACATGTGACCATTGAGAATGGTTCCAGTTTTCGTGTGCAATAGCCCATTGTTATCTTCTTCCTCGATTGCCTCTCCTGAGCGCTGGTACCCGAAGTGGCCTACGAGCACGTAGGTTGACTTCATGCAATCGTCTTCTCAAAGTTTGACCGCTTACCAGCAAACCATACTCTCTCTGTAGCCTTTGAACCAATTGCATCGCCGTTACATTTGGTTGACTTCGTGCAGCATTTACTATGAATCGGTCCTGTACATGTGTTGTAATGCGTTAAGGTTCTCGGTGCCGTTCCACCACTTCCCCCGTAACACGATAACGTGACCAAAGCCTGGATATAACGCTCTGACTGGTCCTCATGGCTTCAGAAACCGCAATTTGGGTAGCGCCAGCTTGAATCATGCCCACTGCTGTTAATATTTCGTTCCTGGTCAGGTGTCTTCGTGGCATGATTAAATGAACACCGGAGATGCGTTTGACAAAGATTTATAGAAATTTATGGATTTTTAATCAAGCTAGAAGTTCGTGAAGATTTACTTCTTTGGAAGAAATTCAATGAATGCGAATTTCATCTCAAAACAAAACCTTTTATATACAAATTTGAATTTAAAAAAGGAACTTAATAATGTTTTAATAATCTGTCATTAATGTTTTTTTTGTAAGGCCAGTACTTTTTAAGTTTTTTAAAAAAGTTTTATATATCCCTAGACCATGTTGTTGTGTGTACCTGTCACAGCGCGGTTATTGAAGCTTGGTCTGTGTTCTGGTCATTTACAAATTTACTTCATTTTCTTACTGTAACATCCATACAGTAAAAATTACACATCAAAATCATTGCCGACTCTCTGCTCTCTTTCTCTTTGACAAACATAAAATTTGATTTGCCACTCTCCTAGCACATACGCCTACAACAGTAAAGTGTTAATTTAAACCACCCAACCCAAGCGTACACCTTTTTAATACCTCAGATGAGAAATCCAAAACAAAAAGGTGTTAAATAGAGAGTGATGTTTGGAAAAGATTGGTTTAATTCATGATAAAAGCATCGGTTGACATAAACCCTTTTTATAAATCATAAAATGTGATACATGGGACAGGGAAAGGGTTAAATGGGGATGAAATGCGAAAAACTGTTTGGTGAAGGCAACAACTTGTTAGGAAAGTAAGTGCGCTGGTACTTTTAGTGCACACACTTCCTTAATCCACTCCTTCACAATAAACAGTAACACAAACTGTATAAAAAATCTCAAAATTGCCACTTGCGCAAAATAAATTATGTATTTCGGCACGTGAATAGTGCTGCCCTTTGCGATGACCGAATTAATTGTTGAAACCTAACGCCATCTATTGAGTTTAGTCGTAATTTATCGGAAACATTTATGTCAACATTGACAAACTGTCACTGCCAGATTTGTAACTGTCAGTGCCAAAAGTATCACTGTCAGTTTGACATTTTTAGCAGACATTAATTTGAGAATCAGAATTATTGGGGATTGAGGGGATTCTCTTTCCGATGGCCGTCGCGTACGGTCGTGTGCCTCGCCGTGACGAAATAGCCGCGATTTCTTAATTGTACCTAATCCGTATCCATCCGATCGATCGGTGACAATTTTGTGACAATTTGACTCTAATTGTGAAAATACACGTCATTGATTTCCAAAAAGACTATTATTAGTTAATTAAATATTTTTCTAAATATTTTTTTAAATTAATTCTGACAACGAGACCGTTCATCTACCCTCGTCAAATATAAGTCAACAAATTCACTTCTAGTAATGGTCTCGAAGTAGGGATTAATATCCCTGTGTTACAAGGCACCCGAGGACCCGACCGGGAATTGAACCCGGGACACTACGGAAAACAAAGCGAGAAACGGTGCTACAGCGCACTACGCCAATCGTGTCGTCACGATTGGCGTAGCGTTGGAGGCAGGTGGATCCATCGGAAAGCTACGAGGGCTCGGCCGTAGCGGTATGTTGGACTTTCCACCTACCCACTGCCTGCCACTGGGCGTGGTATAGGCGTGCCTGCCTGTCTACCAATGTCCTCCCAAACGGGCTCAGCGCCTTAGGATGCGAGGTGGGGGCCGCGGTGCAGAAGTCTCCTGTCACATCGCGGTTGTTGAAACTCAGTCTCTGTTCCGATTTATTTACTCATGTGGTCTTGGGCCCACAGCGATCTTCTTCTTCCTTATGTCAATGATCTTATCGGCGATGAATGATGAAATTATTTAGCATAATAGCAGCCCAGTGCTCCGCCACCCCACCCACAGTGAGGAGGCCTCATAGAGATCCTTAAGTGGTCAGCTGACAGTACACATGGGGGCAACCACCTGGTGACATTTCGCCCTGTCCACGTATGGGGGTACCATTTGATGAGGTAGCTCCTGCAGCGTCCCACCTGAGACCGCAGTAGGTTGAGCGACTTCCTTGTAAGCCACGGCAGTTCATATCCTGCAGGGAGATGCTCATCGGTCACCAAATACCCAGGTGGTGGAGGGTGAGTCTGACGCCACAATTTACATCGCTCCTCACCTGGGTTGCACCTTGAGGAGGAGGTTTCGCGCAGAAAACTTACACCCGCAGCGATTCGTTGGCGTTTTGCACGTGTTCAGTTACAAAGAGTGTAAATAATACGTAGCACGACTATAATAGCACCGCGATGCAATTTGGGCATAGGTACACTTATATCAAAACATCGAGCAAATGTCGTTTTAAAATTGAAAACTGATCAACATTTACCTGTATTGTGCCTTAAATAAATCGTTACATTGCAATGAAATGCTTAGGCAAATACTCTAGTCTATATCCACCTTAAGGTTACACGTGTTGTTTACACAGCGGTAACTGCTTCATAGCAGGCGCCCTACTTATTCGTTAACACACGAAGGTGAAAAATACCACCCAAGATAGCAAATAGTCCTTTGGGGCTTCGTGATTAGCCAACTGAAATACTTGGATTTCTTCTTTCACAAATTCCAAATCTATCCGTGAACTCTTGTCCAGATAACTTAGTTAACGACTTTCCCGCTCGTAAAAAAGTTAAACTTGGAGACATAAATTGAAGTAGATGACGAGAGCATGTCAGAGAAAAATAAAAGGGATGTTTCGCCCGAGCTGTAGCAACGATCAACCGTTATGGCTATCAAAATCAAGTTGTAATCTTATCTACTTCTTCTTTTCAGCCTATAGCAGGCCACTGCTGGACATAAGCTTATCTTATTATATCCCACAGGGCGCGCCACAAAGCCCGATCTCCCGTTTTTGCTATCCAGTCACTACATACCAGCCACTTTCTTTCTTTTTTCGTATCTGCTTGATTTGATATTATTATTTTTGACATCAATTTAGGAATGGGCGGATCAATGTCACTAAAAGCGGTTTCAAACTAACGTTTTATACGCGCGTTTTTGGAAGCGCATGTAGGTGCTTACAGGCACGCATTTTGCTTAATGCGTAACTCGTAAGGTCAAAGCTCATTATCACGGCGCGGCAACGGCACCACTCTTAGCTGTTATCGTGTCGTAGTAAAAGGCAGACGGCGCGCTGATCGGCCGTTGCCCGCTTTTTCAAATTGACATTAGAAAATATATCATAGCACACACAACTCAATGCTCTAATTTGAATGGCAAGTTAATTGCCGGGTTGGAGCGGTGCTGGAATAGTGTGCTTTGATCATAATAGAGACTGACTCACCAGTACCGGTTCGAACGAACACGCCGCAATAAGCCCGTGTATGCGCATTTGTATTTTTTTAACCCGGGAAATGTAGCGAACGTGAAAGCGCGTATGCCAAAGCACCGTATACTTAAAATAATAACGTATAGAAGGATAGTCTTCATACAACCGCCCCGTCAGAAATGAAGCACTAATCCGATCCACACATGCGTGACTATTACTTGCTTACGTGCGGCGCGCTTCGACATTGAACATTGCGGAGCTGTAATGAATACTGCAAAGCGGTTCGTTTGGAGCCATTTATGGCTCCAATTAAAGTTCTTCGAAATAGGCGCGCGGACTTTGTTTCTATTAGTAATTATTCTAAGACCGTATAGGTATTCGCTGATAAACGCTCTTAGCCGCTCTTGTCTTTATCATGACGGCACAATTAGTGTTAAAAGAGACTTGGTTTTCATACAAACTGGGCGCTTTACGTTATCTGTTTGAGTTAATGTATTTGGTTAAACTTGCCAATTTTCGTTACGATGGGGAGTTGGCTTAATTTTGTGTTAACGGCTTATGGCCCGGCATAATGAGCTGACAAATACTGCTGATGAGTTAAATTGGTTTAGATTTTGTTCATTATAAAGTTCACCTTGTCTAATTAGTTTAAGTTAAGTCTATAAAAACTATCAGTAGGTAAGCTCGGGGCGTTCGTAATTTAAATTCATAATCAAACTTGCAGCTGTGGTATTGCTTGAGGGCTTGCGAGAGTTTAGTTACCGTACTGTGTTTGACTGATGACAATTTATCGGTAAATATTCCTAGACAAAGATTAATTTGAATTTATTAAACATGATCTGATTCTGCCAAAGAATGTGGATGGGTTGGAAGAGCATCCACCCGGATCGTGGAAGGTCATGGGTCCGGATCCCGCTTGAGTCCCTAGAATCAGGTCGAATTTGGTTTTTTCTAGTTTCTATCTTTGTCTAGAAAATAGTGCGTTGTATAATGCTAAAAATAAATAATCGCTTATCCTATAGCGGGTTTCATCTCAATCGAAAGTCAAATATTTGCAAAAATATCCTTTAGGTGTTAAAGGCGCTTGCCTTTAATATTGATGAAACAAACGTTGGCTTACAACATAAAATACACTAGATAAATTCGCCGGATCTGTTAACGGACTCAGTAGCTCAGATGGAAGAGCAAACACCCGGATTGTAGAAGGTGGCGGGTTCGGATGTCGCCTGAATCCCTAGGATCAGGTCAATTTTTCTAGTGTGAAAAAAAAGAAAAAATCACATAACATCACCATAGTTAAAGGTGTGTTTTCTTTAATCCTTATCGCACAATAAACAAGTAAAAATGCCTGGAGATGTTGTAGACTTATTAATTTCCTATGAATGAGGGGTAACTACCCCCTGATTGTTGCGATACTGATGCAATAGCAAATTAGAGGCGATTTAGCCAGCGAATAGTAGAAGTAATTATTCACTTTACGTTAAAAAGTCAAGTCAATAAGTCAAGTCTACTTTAGAGGCTTTAGCGTGGCGATACAAATACGATACAAGTGCAAGTTTAAAAAAAAACTTGCCGTGTTTAACCGCTTTTATACATACTCCAATTAAGCTATATTATAAGCAATATTAATACGTTAACACTAAGCTGCATTAGCAAAAAATGTTATTATACTGTGGAAAAAATCCTAAGCTAAAAATGAATTATTGAGAACGTTTGTATTGTGTAAATCAATGAGTAATTTTAGTAATAAGAAAACATATTGTAGGCCTTGCCAGGTAGGACGCAGCAGATTAATTATTGTATCTTACAATACCTTTACGAAAACGCTCAAAGATTTGAATGGAAAATAATCGCCGATCGACATGTCACGTGACTTAATCGTATAGAATCATAGATTGGTAGCCAAGTGTATATTTTTTTTCTAATAGATAAAACGAAACATTAGTCGTTCTCTGAATACAGCCAAGTGGCACTTTTTGACAAGCGACTACGCCCCATGAGCGTTTCAACGCTACGATAGTTAGCGAACGCCGGCCCCTTGACGGCAACGTAACAAAATGGCGATTTTTCAATCAGCTGGTGTTGTCTCTGATTGAAATGTAGTATTTTGTGAGTTTTTTATTACAATGCATGCTCTAAAAATATTGTGGGCTGCACACCTATTAACTTCACAAATCCAAATACACTGTAAAGTGATTTAAAAACACTGAAAATATTTTAAAAACAACAACTTCAAACATACGTACGTCAAACTCTTCGACTTTGACATTGCGTCTGGCTGGCGTCGTGCGAAACCGTAGACAAAATTCTTATTTTTAAAGTTAGAAGAGAACTAGCGTTCGCCGCGTTCCGTTCATCTTGGCTACCAATCTATTAGCGTTTGTGACAAAGCGTTAGTGAAGGCGAAGTTCGATTCGTTTCCGAGCGTTTGCCACTTGGCTGGGGGTGCTATGCTTCCCAATCATGCTGTTCTAATTCTGATTCTGAAACACTTCTGCAGGTTATATTTTGTAAAAAATGGAATTCACTATCCGTATAATTTTTAAATAAATAAAGAGTAGGTACCAATATGATCTTATACTCAGAATTTTATTATAAACTCGGACGTGAGAAATAACCTTAAAGATATTCCTATTTTTCCTCTCAGAATTTCATAAGATACAAAATGTTGTCCGCCGGGATACACAGTTTATGATCCGTCTCAGCAGTTAGAGAAGGTCTCTTGAGGAGGTTTATCGTTGAGGAGGTTCCTCGACGATATGTCGAGGGCTTGCGTGACCGCTTTTAGAAAGCGGCGTCTATGGAGTCTATATCTTGCAAATTTTTTTAACTTACACCATTTGCGGCAGCTCCGCCACTGCTCTTCTGAAAAGAGATGTTGAAGTGAGCAACTGGCGGGTCACTGGGGCTGAACAAAACATGCTGTAAGTATCGTTTATTCTGTGCCACCAAACTTGCATTGTGCTACATTCGAGATTGACTATTATAATGATGGTATTGGGTAGACTACCATATTTGGATGTACACTTTGACGATAAACCAGTAGGTTTATCACAGTGAATGCTGTAATATGTACTGATATAAAATTATATCCAATATTCACTGCCAAACATAATTGTTTAACGGCGCTGGCTATGACGTGAGTGAACATAATGCCGGGAATGCTCGGCGTTGCATGAATGAATGCATATCCTAAAGATACCATGATTCACCATGCATTAGGTTGGTTATAATACTAAAATATAACTATACCTAGTACTCGTAAATAATAAGCTAGAGTAGGTACTGAATTTATTGAGGTTGTTCACATTACTAAAAGTTTAACAGATAATTTATTTAAATGAATAAAACAATTTGAAATGTGATCTCATTAGAATAAATAAATTAGTAAAGTCATGGTAACATAGACGAGCAAAATTAGTTTTGAAGCAGTTAATGTATTTATGCAGTGGATAAAATGTACTTAGAAGTCTCCACAGATTCCTCTGTCGTATCACACTTCAGGCTACCACTAGTATTTAAGTGGGTTTTAATAATGAGTTAGCATGTCTAGACATACTAGGCCCCAAGCCGGCTACAGGTGAATGTATATTTAATTTGCACTGAAATACCGCCTATGAAATCACCTAAATATCAACCGTAAGTTTTGCACACTAAGAGTGTAGTTTAATTAGCAAATGCTGGTAACTTTTTTATTTATGAATTTCATTCCCCTTTTAAAAAATCGTCTTATGAAATACTTTAGCATGGCCATAAATTTTAGATTGGTTCGTTGAAAGAATGGTTAGAGCAACGACTTTCACCCAGGATATTGATTGACGACACGATTGGCATAATGCAATGTGCCCAGTTCTCGCCTTGACGACAATAATTTTGCACACTAAGAGTGTAGTATTGGTGTGTTGTTCTGGCGCAGACATTTTGTTTACTATTTTCTTGACGATGTGCGATAGCTCTGTGTTTTAAGTGCTTATCAACTAAATATCTTTGAAATCATCTAATTTAGTTCGAACTATGCGCGGTTTGAGTAGGCCTCTGTCACTGCATGTACTTGCGCGCGATAATTACCTTCCAGCCGCCGGGTATTCCATGACTCATTTGGCAGTTGGTTGTCAACAGCCGCGTAGTTTTTTTTAATTGTTTAAGACACTTCAAAATTTACTGTATACAGTTAAAGTTATAAATATGGAATTAAAAGGTTTTCATTTCATATTTACAACAGAAAGATAATATTTTATACTTAATTTGAATTCAGCTAAATAATTACGAAACCCTTAAAAAGGCGACGTTTACGATCTACCTCAAACGCAAAAAGCGAACCCTCTTAAGTAATCTATGGTTTGGGGTCGAATGTTCTATAAAATGCTTTCGTCATTCGAAGTCAATTGATTAGAGTTAAGTTACATAATATTATGTGATATAAATAAAGTTCGAAACCAAATTAGGACGCGAGAGTTAAAAGAAAAACATTTTTTATTTAATCAAGACCACGCCATGATTTTTATAATACTCCTTTGTTTGTGATAGATACCTACGTAGTTTTTTTTTTAATATCTTACCAACAAAATAAGCTTTATTTATGCATTATTTTTCACAACGCAGACGTAAGCGAAAACTGTGAATAATTTATTAAGCTCGACAACAATAAAAGTTTTACGGCCGCCGTGTAGAGAGCTTTTGCCTCAACCAGGAGTGGAGTTTCATTTGTTAAAAAGGTTTCTCATGAGCTCTCAAATAAAATACCGCCTGGAGCCTTTCAAAAATGAACTCGTTTGGTTCAGTACATTTTATTACAATCGACCACTAATTTAATTGCCGGAAAAAGATAGCGCTTTAAAGATAGGAGAAGCAAATACAGAAAAGTGATAGAGAGAAGAAATGTAAAAATTAAAAATGATAAAGACTCTTGAAAACAAAATTTCTAGGAGTTGCTACAAGTTAGGTAGGTCTGCTTACAAGTTATTATGTTATTACATATTCTACGGAACCCACCGTAAAATTAGATGGGTAGTACATTTAGGCAACGAGAGTTGCACCTCGTTTCAGTTCAAAAACAACAAAAAATACTAAACGTGCTTTTGCTTCATTTTTCTTGCTTGCCCTACGGTAAAATTCTAAAAGTGGTTTTAATTTTGAGAAGATTAAGAGAATTTCATACAATGGATACTGTCAACATAGTAAATCCGACGGATTTTTTTCACAAAAAGTGTTAAATTTGTATAACTAACGAAAATCACTACAAATAAATAAATATAAATATGTGCCAGACAACACACCTCTTGTAATGGTCTCGAAGTAGGGATTAATATCCCTGTGTTACGAGGTACCGCACAAGGAAATAAGCTAGGGGCGTCTCCCAGCACACCCAGACCCGAGTCAATTCAGAAAAGATCGTTTCCTAAATTGACCCGACCGGGAATCGAACCCGGGACACTACGGAAATCGAGGCGAGAAACCGTGCTACAGCGCACTACGCCAACCGTGTCGTCAAATTCCAAACATCCATGGTTTCGGTGCCTTTGCTGAGCTTCTATTTTATCTACGCAAATACGTGCGAATTCTGTAGTAAATTTTATTTCTGGACCTTAAGAAGTTGTAAATCATTATCTTCAAACTATTGCAGCAAAGGTACTTATAGTGATTTTAATTAGCTTCCTTTCTATGTCTTATTTCAGCCTTAATTTTTCACTTCTTCCAAAAAACATCAGGGGCTTCACATGCGACGTCAACGAACGTTCCAAACATTAATCTGGGGATTGTGAATTTATTCCGAATCGAAAATCGTCGAGTCTCGAGGGAGCGACCTCGAGGAATGTTCCTCAGGTGACAAAAGATTGAGCTGCCTACTAGAACGCGCGCCTAAAATGGGATATTGAGTATTTCCACTATCCTTTGTATTGGATCATTTTATACATCGTAGTAGGCCTTAAAAACTTCAAGCGGGGTAAAGGCATTCAAGATGATATTTACCAGGGGCCTTATATCAATCGCTTCATCCAGGAAAGTTAATTCCCTAAAAATCTTCTAATACTGAAGAAATATCCAGCCTAGAAGATGTATAAGTACCACTTTCCCACAGAATGGCTAAAAATAAAAGATCATATTACGAAATTGCTCTCTACTCTCAATGGAATGAATTTGACAACTGTTAAGGGATGTAAAAAGGCCCCTCCTCAGTGGTGACTTTGCATTACCTTGCCTGTAAACCTCATATCATATTTATTCTGAACCTCACGCCTGCTTCCCAGGGCAGTGTCCACTCAGACAAAGTCGCTGTCAACCACTAGTAATTAATCATGATAAAAGTATCTTGTGAGAGTTTACCAGTACGTCTACTACGAGTTGCCACTTCAAATTTACACTATCGTTCGCGTAAAAAAAATTATGTTCAAATTTTTACGCGAACGATAACGTACATTTGACAAGGCAACTTGTGGTAGACGTACTGATGTTACATGAAAATGAAAGGTTTTATGAAAACAAATTTAGTTTTTAAAAAAGAACAATACTCTTTAATAAAGTAAGCTAATCGCACATCATCTGTCGGCCATAAATCTAGAAATTGGAGCAATATTTACCAGAAACATTCTTCTAATATACGAAGGTACCATGAACAATGAAAAACTCAAAATATCTTTATTAAATTAGTCTTGTACATTGCACTAGTACCTTAAGAATTGTCAAAACAAAAGAAAGAAAATACTATAAAGAAGTCATAAATACTATAACATTAAGAATAATTACATGAATACACATAATACAAACTTAATGCAACTTTACCACCGCGTCGGAGTTGTTTTTCTCTAACTCAGCAGCTACTCTTATAAACTTGATTTACAATGCGAGCTTGTAGAGTTTAAATTATAATACGTAATATTATTTCAAATATGGCTGATCAAAGTAAAAGTATCGATGGTTTGTTTTCTAGGTGAGCTCTAACCACATTAATTAACTTTCATAATCTTACCTTTAATACTTCATTAACTTTTCGGAAATGGAATGGGCCTTCGCCCGTTAATCTTGTTTGCTAAAGTTTTACAAAGAACAATTAGTTACTTTTTTAATTACGGAAACTTCGCTTTGATTTTTTATTAATCACGGTGTTTTGAAAGTTAAAACAAAGAAATTCATTATTATCTATTACCTTGCAAAGAGGTTATTAGCCAATGAATTGGAACAATGGCTGTGAAAAAGCAGTAAGGAACTTTTAACATCAAGATGTTTTAGAGAAATATTAGTTTGGTATTTTCTAATAATATACAAAATATAGTGTTCATATTTACTTTTGTATGAATAATTAAGCAGTTAAACTAATAATCACTAATTGGATTTTAAGAAGATTTCTTGTGCTATAAGAAAGATTACATTAATACGAGTTTATTAGTAGATAACCCAATAATAATAATACGTGAAACCAAGAGAATATAGGTAAAAAGTATTTTTTTTATACACGTAATGATATAGAAAGAGAAATAAGAGCATTTATTTCCTATTTTAAGACTAACATAAACAAGATGTTTTCCCATGCCAGCTACAATCCAAAAGGCATACAAGCTTGAGCAGATAGACAAATCCAATTCACGTAGAAAGTACGAAGAAGTTTGCTTCGGCGACGCAAACTCGCACTGAAAATATTTTTTTCAAGTCCAGTTAAAACTGGTTGGAACCGGCTGTATCCGTCCAATTCCAGTTTCAACCGGATGAATGCGGTAAACGATCTCTCTCAGCTCTCATTATGGGTCTTAGCAAATTAAGCGCTGGTTTTTTGCTTTTAATTTACCGGTTCTGTGCGTACGTGCTACTTTCTTGCTTGTTTAATGTTGTTGGCAATTGGATTATGCTTCGAGAACAGTAAACATGTTTGAATTTACCTTCTATGTCGTATTGAGTCGAAAGGCTACCTTTTGCCTTTTGGAAACTGTTCATTCTACAATTTGAGACAGTTTTGGCAGAAATTATTTTACCAGCGCAATATTGATACTCAAATTGAGGATCTCTATTCACGTTGATATCCGGCTCAAAACATAATAGTTTTTATACGAGTATAGGTGTCAAAAAATGACTCACTTCCTATGGGTAGCGCCAGAGTAAGACATCAACTCATGGTGCCACCAATAAACATTAGATTAGACTTATATGAATGAACTTTGTCCTTCCGACTGGCTTTCGAACTCTTGTAACTAGTTGTTGCCAGCGGTTTCATGCGCTTTAAAAATTCTTCACTCTGTATATGAATTAACTGTCTATGAGTAGAATAGTGAGTGTACGTACATAGTTCATCAATATCCATCCCAAACAGATAGATCCATACTAATTCGATCGATTTTTTCCTAACTTCCATCACATCGAAATCTAAATTAAGTTTCCCAATTATAATAATGTATGTCTAAGGTGGATTTCTTATTTCACTTCTAGGAAAAACATGTGCGTCGTCACTGATTTTGCTGAGTCTGAAACGTATCGCCGACAGTCACTTCTCTGATTGACTCTTCGCCGACAGAACGTTTCGCATTCGGGTACTACGCCGACAGAACCATTCGCCTACGAACGATTTGCCGACAGAACCTTTGACTTAATCACGATTTCCCGATATAACGTTTCACCCTCGAGTAGTTCGCCGACAGAATCTTATGTACAGACATCATGTGCTCAACTGACAGTAGCTTGATTAAACAAAATGCTCTGTACGTCTACCACATGACATGACATGACCATGTCAAATCCCAGTACATTTTTTTACGCGAACGATAATGTAAATTTAAAGTGGCAACTCGTGGTAGACGTACTGTTCCGACAAGAAGTGGTACCAGGATGATAATATAAAAATGTTTGATAGATTTAAACTTTTCGGAAGCAGGTAAGAGCCGTGTCAAAAGTGGAATGTCTACGTATACCAAAATGTTGTTTATTGATATTTTATTAGAAATTAATATATTCGTGGTATATTATTCTGGTTTAAATTAAAATAGACATTACAAGCTATGAAAATACAGCAAAACATAGGGCTGAAACTCAAATAGAAGTGGATACTTAGTTTCTCAAAAATTCACCTAACACGTGTGACATACTAAAATGATTCTTTTTTTTAACAAGTTTTATTCTTAATAAAGTAAATCATAATGTAATTTTTAATTTGTTAATTTTAGACCAAAACTAAATATTCTATCTTTTAGCCGACATAAAGTCTAGCTAAAAATAGGATCAAAAAATAAGAGGTAATAATTTTGAACTTTGGTGACAATAGGTTTTTCATCGGTGCAATTTTTTACGGAATGACTCATGTACAGTTTTTCAGTGGTTACTGTTTTATTATTCATGGAGACAGTTTGTTTCGAATATCAGTTACGTAAGCCAAATAGATCCTCGTTCAAGGAAATTGCATTGGAAGTCCATCGCAACTGAACACCTTACAAACATTTTTCGAGATATTGGGTGCGAATAGTGTATGATGTTAAAGGGAAATTGCTTTTATGGATGAGTAAGATTACTTTACGAAAACAAAGTCCTTATCTTGGGAGAATTAAATACTCGACGGGTCTTCTCAGTAATAAACAACTCCGACGCGGTGGTAGAGTCGCATTATGTTTGTATACTGTTTATTTATAAGTTATTAATATTACGAGTATAGCTAGAATTTATTATTATGTCTTTTATTTAGAATATATTTTTTAACAATTTAAAAGTACTGCTGAAGACTATTTAAATAAAAACATTTAAGCTTGAGTTCGAAAAATAAAAATTACTTCCAAGTGCGTAAATCTTATCTGGACTTACAAGCAACTTTACTTCAATTTAAACCAACTTTCGACCAACATTTAAAGTTACCCATTTTTTTTGTTTTCAATGTTAATGAACCGCCTTCGACTTATTATATCTTTTAATTTTCAGTTAGGGCAACGCCCAGATTTACGATTTTTTGAACAGCTCATGTTTGAGTCCATTTTTCCCAGTCTAAGACTGCATAAGGTGGGGAAATCATTTGTTGGCCAATGTGTAAAATATTTTAATAAGATTCCGGAAACTCTTGTTGAACTGCCTCTTCACAAGTTTAAGTCACAAATTAAAGCTAAGTTAATGAAGCGAGGTTATTATAGTGTTGAGGATTTCTTAAATGATAAGAATTTGTGGTCATCTTAGGTATAATCTGCTCCTCTGCACACTTTTTGGTATGACTTTACTCTGTCAATTCAATTTTTGTGTTAAAAAACAAGATTGAAAAGAGTAACCATCGAGTTTCTTGCCGGAGTCTTCTCCATCGGAAACAACCTCCGAACCGGTGCGGTGGTAGAGTCACATTATATTTAATTATGATATGAACTATCATAGTATTATTTTATGTAAGTTTATTTTTATTCAGTATATTTTTGCTAATTTTTTTTTGTATATGACTTGTCATAAGTACTTTTTATAAGTCTATATGAATAAAGATATTTTTTTTTACTTTACTTTACTTTTGTGATCACTGAACCCTATGATAAGGGTGATGATTATACAATAACCCAATAATGTAGAGATGAATTGATTTTAATGATGGGGCTATTTACGAGCAGTGGGACAGTATATTAGCTTGTACTGATTTATTTTGATAAATTATTCACTTCAGGTAACGTCTACATGCAGCAGAGAAGTTTTATTCATGAAGGAAATATGATGAACACGATAAGTGTCTACTTATTAGACACAATAGAAATAACAAAAGTTACAACATGTAATGTGATGCACTGGACTGTCAATATGACAGATAAAACAAGTTTTTTTATGTTACGAATGCCGATGAATAAATGAAGATATTGAAACAGAATATTGAAATGCACAGGAATTTTCCCATACAATATTTAAAACAGAGTATTTGCAGATGATCGGATATTGACACTACCAATGTCATAAAATATTACTCGATAACATCGCCGATATGACAAACATTTCTCAGCTTATTCATGTTTTCCTAACAAATACGGGAATTCGTTCTTTTCCTATGGGACATGACCGAAGATTTGCATTGACAACGTTGGATAAGATGTTATGTAGAATACACTGGTAAAAGAGAATCAGGTGGAAATTTTTGCCTCTTGGTGAAGCTTTTTTGCAAATAAAGTATAGAATGTAGCTGAATTTGGTGCCATCCACTAAGCTGCTTTGGAAATATTCAGATTAGGTATGTGTACAGCAGCGAAGATTATTAGATATTTAAATTGCCTAAGCAATGTATAAGAAAATAAATAAACCGGCCAAGTGCGAGTCGGACTAGCGCACCGAGGGTTCCGTATAAACTTGTAGGTATATTTATTAAAAATATTATTATTATATGATGTAACTAAAAATTTACGGTTTTCGCCATTTTTCCTTTATCTGTGCTATAAGACGTTGCTTCGTATCAAATTTAAAGATTCTGAGTTCACGGGAAGTACCCTGTAGGTTTTGATTCCCTTGCGAGTGTCGAAAATTTGCGGAAATTCGTGGCTTGAACAGCTGTATCTTTTGGTTGCGTTGGTTGAGACGTTTGATTTTTTCACAGCTTCAAGGGACGGTAGACCAGAGTATTTGATACGAATTCCAGCTTGATACCTTTACGCGTTCTCGAGAAAAAGGGTCCTTTCAGAGAGACAGACGGACGGACGGACAACAAAGTGATCCTTTAAGGGTTCCGTGTTTTCCTTTCGAGGTACGGAACCCTAAAAAATATCCATAAGTCAGGTCAATATAATTAATGTCCGCGAAGTGAAAATATTGTTATTGATCCTTTGTTTAAAGTGTTTCCCTTCGATAAACGCGAGTATTGCTAGTATGACTATTGCGCAAAGTTGTAGAATCTCTTTATCTTTGAATCTTTGCATGGCCAAATCCATTACTAATTTACTAAGTCTTAGTTCGAGACCTATAGAGCGTCCTTAGCTTAAACTTAGACGTTAGACAGGTGTATCTTTTATCAGTAACTTCTAATTGATTTTAAATTATTTTTCTCTTAGTTAAACACCAACTTAAATATTCGTTACTAATAGTTATAACAATACTCAATACGTAAGATAATAAATAATGTGATAAGTCTGTGCTTAGCTAAGTAATGACTTTAGATTTCGGCCCTAGTATGTTATCATTTAAAGTAAAAAAACCACGGCCCTCGGATCAAAAATCCTAGAAGGGACCCACACCAAGCTGGTGATAAATAAATAAATATCTGGGACAATTCACACCAAGATGACCCCAAACTAAGCAGAGCTTGTAATATGGGCGTCAGAGACTGATAAACATACTTAAAAATTTCTAAATACATACTTAAATAGATAATAACACCCAGACACACAACAAATACAAATGTTCGTCACACAAATATTTGTCATGGGTGGGGATCGAACCCACGACCTACGGCGCTAAAGGCAGGATCGCTGCCATTGCGCCAACAGGCCAGTCAATGATGATAATCATTATCATCAAAATAGTCATGTGTATTTAAAAAAATCCCGTGTGTATCATATTTAGTTAAGTCACTATACCTACCTAATGTATATTACTTTATTGGTGTATCAAAGTCCCATTGGTCGCACTAGCCTTATGATGACTATCAGAATTATCAGCCAATACAAAGGTTACAATACAAGTACAAAAGTTATAGCATACACTGATTAAATATTTGTCGATGAATTTAAATTCTACGTACTACAGATTTTATTTTGACTACCTACTTATTACGAATGAGCCACATTGTATAGATATAAATATAGGAAACACCAACACTCTGGTCGTGCCGGGTTTTCGTGCCTTTTGAGATTTCCCGTTCTAACTAGCATAGTTGTGTTTAGAAATTGTTTCAGTGTGTTTAATTCATTCTACAGACATGACAATGGTGGAAAGCTATTTGATAAAGCGCAGATCATACTGAGGCGGTAAGCGGTCCGGGAGCGGAAGCGGAAGCGGGAAATGCATGGCGCAGCGCCGCCCGCCACGCTACTGCGGCCGGTCTCTGTGAGGCATGCTGCATGGCAAATCGAATGTTCCGAAAATTCCCGCCCTACCATTATTTGGTCTGCGCTAAAATTACATTATTTTCCATGGCCATTTAAATATCTCGCAGTAATGTTTGCGTGAGTTATTCGAATTTGACCCCTGTGTGTGTCTAACCATAGTAGATAATGTATTTTCATCCATGTTGTATTTCAAAGCGTCGTCCAACTCGAATCGCGGGTCGTGTGGTCCCAAGTTCAAATTTGGCCAGAACCAAAATCTTGGTGTTCATTGTTAAATTTCCGACTAACCCTCCGGTGTTGGAAAACATCGATAAAAAACCTAATCAACCCGGATAGCGGCGGAAGGCTCACCACCTACCAAGTTGGGTTCTAATACCGTACCGTAGTGCAGTGCGATGCGCGTTCGGAAACGGTCGTGCGCCTCTGCACGGTGAGAATTTGCTAATTCGTGACTTGCGCGGCGTCAGCCGTAGCGTGTGTCTTGTAACATGAGTTCTCAACAAATTGTTGTCAATGAGGTTTTGGCGATTATTCAATACGCCATCGACACTATGGACGAGGTCAGCATCTTGCAGATCTGCAAATCCTACTTTAAGGAGGATGAGATTTGCAGTGGCAAAGCGCTGCTTTCCGGGCAAGGCTGACCAGATGCCATCTCGCCGGAGGGATGGAACAGAAAAGAGTGTGCAGGATATCATCACCCTGCTGAAGGAGATGGATCCAGACGACGTGCCTTCATTCGTGGCGAAGGAGCTACATAAGCTTCCCCCTGTCACGTTTGATCACGTCGACGTAACCAGGCTGCTGAAGGATATCAACTTCTTAAAGGTGAGCCTGGCCGAGGTAGTGAGCAGGTTGGAGGCCTCAGAAAATACTATTGGTGAATTGCGTGCCCAGGTGGTGTTATTAAGTAACGCTGCTTTGGTAAGTAGGTCACCTGAGGCCTGCAATGTGAACACTCGTCGCGGGGCGCAAAATGCATCCGTCGGCAGTTTCGAGTCGGCGCATGTGACTGTGTCACCGATCGTCGACGCCTCGCGCGATGGCCTACTTCCCGCCCCCTGCCCCTCTGCTTCACCGGAGAAGTCACGCGTTTGCACGTCAACACCTCAACGTGCCTACGCCGCTGCAGCCGCCAGCCGATCTACCACCACCTCCCTAGAGCCTGAGCGGCGGCTGATCGAGAGGAAAAAAGGAAGCGTGGGTGTTGTGCCAGTTGGTGTGCCTGTCGAGCCACGATCGCATCTTTGAGACGATGAGGGCTTCCAAAAAGTAGAAAGGAAGAAGAAGAAGCCCGTTCGCTGCAATCTGTGTCGTGTTGCGCCGGCCGGACCGAAGCTGCTGTTGCGTGCTGCAATACCGACGACGCTGCTGTACGTTTCCCGCCTCCATTACTCTACGAAGGCTGAGGAATTCGCAGAGTATATCAAGGTCACCACCAAAGCCAACTTCACCTTGAGGGTCGAGCGGTTGGTATCCCGCCATAATGTGAATTTTAATTCGTTTGTGGTGAGAGTGCCAACTGAAGATCTATCGACCTACTTAAAAGAGGAGTTTTGGCCGAAAGGTGTCATTTACCGGCGCTTTCGAGGTCGGTTACCGAACACCATGATGTGTCGCACGTCGCCTATGAACCATACGTATGTGAATTAAATATTGTGTTATGTGTATGTTAGTTTTAGGGTATTTTTCTATGGGCCGATTATGTTTAGTTAAGATCTTTAAATGTAATTTGTTGCCTGAGAATCAATGATTATTATTATTATTAATACCACTGTTGGAAAGTGGGCTTCTGAGTGTTCCGTTCACCATGACGGCAACATTCGCTTGCCTCTGACTACCCCGTTTGGGATAAAGTCGCTTGTAAGCATTTCCCAGTTTTGCGCACTTCTTATTTTAACTTTTATTTATTGCGTCTGTCTATAGCTTGACTGCGTGCAACTAAAGACATTTCACCGTCCATGACACGGAAAATTGGATTCTCAAATAAACCTCTTACATTTCAATAGTTGTAAATTATTCAACACGTCCCAAAGCCGAAACACATATCTAACCTTACTGTTACCATGCCTTGTTTCTACCTACCTCTAATCCCTTGGAGAGAAACCCTCTCTTTATTTAGCGTGGGAATTAAATGGACAGCGAAGGGATGGCCCTTAAAAAGTCGTAAATAGCTTTAGCTCTTAGTTAAAGGGATTCAGAAGGTCTCGGCACCAGTAGTGATGGGTTACTTGAGTCATTGATCTCTACTGTCATGGATAAGCCTGTAATACCGACGGCACCCTGACGGTGAGGAAACTTAAAAAAGGAGCTTTGTCCTGAAGGGTGCTTTTAGAACAATAGCATGATATTGATGTTTGATAAAAAAAAAATTAATCCGCCGCGTCGAACGTCTGTCTTCGACTGGTCAAAGTTTAGCTTTGAATTAATATTATTTATTCTTTATTGCACAAAGAGAAGTACAATTGGCGGACTTAATGCCTGAAGGCATTCTCTACCAGTCAACCATTGGCGAGACAGAAATCATGCTAAAAATGCAAATATTTTAAAAATGTAAATTGGTGAGGAGAAACAATATACTAAACCAAAATACTTATAAATACTATAAATTTAAATATAGGCATTCATATACATACATATATACAACGTGTTAATTAAAATGCGCAAAACCTCAGACACCCCAACTTATTTTTATTATAAAGGAATAATGTAAATTATTAAATTAAATTTTCGCGTATTATTTACGAAGATATTCGCTTTTTTTTGTTTCTTGTCTTTGTTGCAAAATTAAAAAATCTATGGTAATAACGCGCGAGCTAGTGCGACGTTCCCGCTTCGCGTGACGCCGCAATAATAGAGTTAGGTAATGATTAAACACGGCGTAATGAAAATATTTTTTTGGTTAAAATTTTACCCCTATTTTTTATTAGTGGAATCGATTCTACTCTCGATTCTGAACAAACTGATTTCAGGTTTTGCGCATTTTCATTAACACGCTGTATAAATATATACTTAAATTGTACCTAAGTCTTGAAACAGCAAGAAATGTGAGTAACCATTCAGAAGTTAAGGTTTCAGAAAGAAAAGATTGTGGATAACCTTTGAAAAGAAAATTTACTGGTGGACATTTTAATTTTGTTGGGGAGTGAGTTCCATAGCCTAATGACAGCTAAGAATTAGCCACATGAGAGGAAGTATGAGGAAGTTAGTATGAACCGAATGCTGTGAAAGTGTTCCTGTACATGTGCGGTATTTAATTATAACAATAAATGAATATGTATCCATAGAGCAGAAAAGCAGAGGAAATCCTTGTTTTTATTAATTGTTTTTTTCCTCTTTTCCACTGAAAAATTATCTACCTATTTTACGTTTTTTGTTCTGAAAAAAAGATGATAATTGTTGGTTTTTATTTAACGTCTTAATGAGATATAGCCACTTATTTATGAATTTACTATTCTGTACACATATATTTCAAATGCCACCAGTGTGCCTGTGCGCTAACTTAACGTGGAAATCCTTGTTTTTATTAATTGTTTTTTTCCTCTTTTCCATTGAAAAATTATCTACCTATTTTACGTTTTTTGTTCTGAAAAAAAAGATGATAATTGTTGGTTTTTGTTTAACATCTTGATGATATATAGCCACTTATTTATGAATTTACTATTCTGTACACATATATTTCAAATGCCTCCAGTGTGCCTGTGCGCTAACTTAACGTGGAAATCCTTGTTTTTATTAATTGTTTCTTTCCTCTTTTCCATTGAAAAATTATCTACCTATTTTACGTTTTTTGTTCTGAAAAAAAAGATGATAATTGTTGGTTTTTGTTTAACGTCTTGATGAGATATAGCCACTTATTTATGAATTTACTATTCTGTTCACATATATTTCAAATGCCTCCAGTGTGCCTGTGCGCTAACTTAACGTGGTACTTAGCGGGTCCACTGAAAATACAGTGCCTAGGCCAATGTCCTTAATGTTAATATATTTTTTTCTATTCCATTTCTTAAGCTAAACTAGACTTAGCAAATCACTAAATAGATGGAATACTGAGAGAATTAAATTGGTAACAGTTTAATTCTCTCAGTATGAGTGAGAATGTACAATTTACTTTAAACGGTGCTCACCGATGTGTAAAAAGCGTAATTGAGTGTAAATCCATTTCGGAAATTACTCATCGTTGTTCAGAGGCGATTACCGTCGCATTCGCACCACCCCATTAAAATTCAGATAAGTTTGTCATTTTCTCCCAAAAAATCGTGCCCTTCAGGATTTCGTTATCTACTGACAGGAATACCTAAGTCATTGACATCAGAATAAGAGGGGTTTTTATTATAAGTAAGATTGAGTTTAATTTGTGCTCAACAAAATTTCCGTTTTTAATACTTTTTACCGGTTCAAAGGTAACTTATACGCTGCTTCCAACTTGAAGTAATAAAGCGCCTGATTATTAAGAGCATGCAATTTCTTCATAAATAGTTCTTGCCGTTTTAAAATATCAGGCGCTCCTTTTGCATTTTAATGTGTAATTACTAAATTACACATTAAAATGCAAAAGGAGCGCCTGACTGTACTCATAACTTGATTATTGTAGCTACTAAGCTACAATAATCAAGTTATGAGTAGGAAGATGTGTGAGTGCGCTATGTTATACTACTTTATGTAATACATTTTGATGACATGATTGGCGTAGTGCGCTGTAGCACGGTTTCTCGCCTTGAATTCCGTTGGGTCCCGGGTTCGATCCCCGGTCAGGTCAATTATTCAGGAAACGGTATTTTCTAAATTGGCTTGGGTCTGGGTGTGCTGGGAGACGCCCCTGGCTTAATCTTTGTCTGGTACCTCGTAACACAGGGATATTTATGCCTACTTCCAGACCATGACAAGAGGTGTGTTGTCTGGGGCATATTTATTTATTTATTTACATTATAAGCAAATAAATAAATGCACCTGTAGTTGTCACCGCTACATTACACATTCAGGCTTTAGAGTTATCTGAAATGTGAATAAGTCAATCGTAATGATATGATATGACACTAATACTCTACTCAAAAACTTCTAATTACTAAACATAAACCAAATAAACACAGACTGCTGACGTCACGTAGTGCAAATGACAGCTCAGAGTCCAAATTCGGCCTCATCTTCACGCGGTACGTGACGTCAAGACGAGGCTCTGGCGACCGATTGGTGGCGAAGTAATCGTCTCAAGGGTTCTACTTAACACATGACGTGACGTACAAAGCGTCACATCGGGTTAAGGTAAACTCGTATTCACAAGCATCAACATTGTGGGTGCGTATTATATATCGAAATACAAAGGACCGAATTTCATAATACCGATGAACGAAAGATTGAATACTAAAATCTGGAATGCTTATTTGACCGAATGTTCGAAATCCCGAAAGTTCAATATACCTACCCACAGTTCGAAATCCCGAAAGATATGGATTAACTGCAAGCAGCAGCAATGTAGATTTCGGACTAGCGCTTTATACGCGTGTCTAAGCACGGTTTTGGAAGTGCATCTAGGCGCGTGCAGGCGCGCCTTTTGCCACACGCGTAACTCCCACGATCGTTGACGCGCTTATAAGCTCGTGTAATACATGTAGATCACTTACAACGCCGAAATAAGCACACCACACATAAAACATATAAGCCATACGCGCGTTTGGTTTTTAAAACCACGAATTAATAATGCGCGTGTAAGCGCGTATACCCAGGCGACCGTGTAAGAGCGAAAAAAACGCTAGTCAGAAATCGCGCTCACAGACGATTTATGCAGTGTCGGCATTTCTTACTATGTAAGAACCGCTTAACATCACTGTATGAAAAATAGCTAGATTTTAACTAACAAACAAATAAAACAAAACAAAAAATATCTTTATTTAAATAAGCCTGTAGCAAGTAATTTTAAATCGTCATTACAAGAAAAAAAAAACTTAATAATAGACTTAAATACTTTAATATTATAAATACGTTACTACACTGCATCTTTACAAACATAATGTGACTCTACCACCGCATCGGAAGTTGATCTTAAACTGAAAAAGACCCGGCGAGAAATTTAATTTTGATTTATACAAAGATGAACCTTATTGGCTTTGGATGCAGTCAAACAAGTATAAAGAGGAAAAATTGTATTGTTTGTTTGTTTTTATTAAAAAGGCGTTGGAACTACTGGACCAATTTTAATTTTCTTTTTACTCATATTAAGCTACATTATCAGGAAGTGACCTAGGCAATTTTTTTTTGTTTAAGGCTGTATTTCAACCGTAGGGAAGGAAATAATTCACGCAGACGGAGCCGCTGACGGACAGCTAGTTAAATACAAGACTGAATATCGTTTACAAACTACAATGATATTAGATGTGAGCATTAACACTTTCGGTTGATGACCGGTGCTTCGAACGAATGTAGAAATAGCTGCTTCTATGTCATCTACATTCTACTCGTACCTACGACGTAAGTAGTAAGCGCAGTAGGTATGAGGTAGTTGCGACACTTGCGTTCATTCCAAATCGCTAATCCAGGGAGGGTGCATTTGCTTAGGGTAGCCGACTGTACGGTCACCACGTTTGTGTTGTAGCTGCGGACTTTTTACTACAGTTGTATTGGTTTTTTAACAAGGTGTAATTTACTGTTAACGTACCTACGTTATATATATATCTATCTAGGAAAATCCAAACCTTGGTCTTATAACTCTAGCGGAACTCAAACCCGCGCCATCCGCAATCCGGGCGGGTGCTCTCCCAACTAAGCAAAATAAGCAATTTAACAGATTGGCGAATTACTCTGGTGCTTTATACGTTGCAAGTGAACCTTGTTTCATCAATGTTGTAAAGCAACCCTAGCCCCGTAACAGGCCGGATTCTGAAAAAATTATTCCACAATCTAAAAATGCAAAAAAAATAAATAAATTGGCCAATAGGCAAGTGATGCGGCCGTAATGTTGTCACGCTTGTAATCACTTTTGTAGGGTATCATTGAAACCAGTAGGTGTTCCTTGGAGATTGTAACTTTAGGTCCGTCTTGGAATGTACCTTTAAGTTTATTTATTTTTTATCAACATTTGATGCTATTAGAAGTCTGTGCGTTGTGCGACTTTTAAAAAGTGCTATTTTACTTTATTTATTAAAATCCTGTATGAAAAATTGTGTAAAACTTACTTAGATTGGCCAAAAGTAAACTTATGCATTGTTACAGGGAAAAAAAACGCAATAATTGAATTTTTTGATTAGATAAGCAGTGCTTAAAGTGAGTGTGTAACCAGTGGTTCAAATTTACGAGGGCCAATCACCTTTTTTGTGTTAGTCTGACTAGCTTCAAAAAGAAATATTATATTTTTTTTAAATCTGCAAATGCAGAATAGGAATATTCCTATTCACATGGTCACCCTTGCCCTGTCCTGCGTCCGCCACGCCACCCCAACGCCAAACACTCATTATCGATCCGATATGCCTCAAGATTAATTAACACACATTTGTAACAAAACTGTCTGGACTCAAAGCAATTGTAAATTACGAAACAATAAAGTTTATTTTCGGCCTCGAGATTGAATTTAAATTAGATTTTGCAAAGGTAAAGGAACAATTATAAAGTAAACAATAGTCGCCCTTCTCGTGAAAAAGGTCCTATATTCTCACCAGAATTGGAAAATGTTGGACGTTTCACAAAACTCAAGATGTTAAGATTTTGAAAGTCTGTGTCTTCATTGGAGGACGCACACGAAATTAAAAATTGAAAAGACAAACTAAAAAGGCCAACATCCCCTATATTGCAGGCAAGAACCACCAGAAGGGAGTGTTATAGTTACGACGATCCTGTTGATTAGGAACCTAACTTACCTTGTTAGGTGGCCAGAGTCCGTAAGTCTAGCAGCTGTTGGTCAGTTGCGGTTTGGCGGTGGCTGAAGACCTCCCTAAATTAGAGACATAATGCAGGTTACTATGAAATCGTTTGCATTTTAATTTGCTAGCAAAAAACCAATAACCTAAGATACCAATAAGCAGTTTTAACATCAAAATCGTGTTCATTTTAATTCCATAATCGTTTTGCCGAGATAAAGGCCAAACATTTGCAAGCGAAAGGAAATATTTGAAACAAACAATGTATTCGTTTGTACATACGAGTATTACGCATGTAATTACCTACTTACTCTTCGGCAAATGTTTGGAGGAATTACACATACAATTTAGAGTCGACTCGAAAGGGATAAATCCAATTATGTACCTTATTTAAATCCAGTGAAGAAGCAAAGTAAAATGGCAGGCTTATACTGCGGTGTGGGATGTCTAAGGTGGACGGACAACCTGGGGCCCAATTCGGCTTAAATAGCCAATGGAATCGTTATTGAATAATTGTATGATTTTGACGTATTGTCCATACAAAAACTGTAAAAATCACGTCATTCAATTACGATTCCATTGGTATTTAAATATCAGAATCAGGGCCTTGGTAAAAGCTGTTGAATTTTGGTGGATGTACCCATCTACAATTAGTCATCCTGAAATTGTTCTTGACGATGATGATAAAAAAGTACAGGTTGTAAACATATTAACTAAGAAATTAATGATGACTAGCTGTCTGTTAGCGGCTTTACCCGCGTAGTCTGTCTTTATTTTTAATTCGCCAGACAACACACCTCTTGTAATGGTCTTGAAGTAGGGATTAATATCCCTGTGCTACGAGGTACCACACAAGGAAATCAGCCAGGGGCGTCTCCCAGCACACCCGAACCCGAGTCAATTCAGAAAATATTGTTTCCTGAATTGACCCGACCGCGAATCGAAACCGGGACATTACGGAAATCGAGGCGAGAAACCGTGCTACAGCGCACTACGCCAATCGTGTCGTCATTCATCATTTTAGTACAGCTAGTATGAAATAAAATACAAACTTTGTATTAAAATTCTAAATGATTGCCTCAATTTACGTCGTCTGCTTTTTAATCACATACCACACAAAGGGGAACAAAATTCAACGTAAAATACACGAAATTTAGGGCAAAAGAGATGTATACGTATACACATTCTAATGACTGTGTCGTGTACACGTGACAACAATGTAATAAGTAATTAGGGAGACAGGCTGGATCCCCGTTAAGGCGGAAAAAGCGTTAAGCGTATGTGAGCTGGCCTGAGCTATTGTGTTAAGAGTAAGTTATTAGTACAGGCAGTAAATACGTAGGTGAGGAATACTGTGGGGTTTTCCTTTATTCTGAGTTTCAAGGGTGACATGCGTGCCAAGGGTGACAGACTCACCATTGAGGATGCACAAGACCGCGCGGAGTGGGCCAAGAAAATAAGAAAGGCGGACCCTGGGACCCCACACACTAGTGTGGGTTCACAACCGGGATGGACCGCACGGATGATGATAATTTCCTTTATTCTGAGTTGCTGGCACGCAGGCATGGCAGGCAACTCCTAAGATATAAGGATGTGCTAAAACGTCACATGAAGAGGTGTGTCATAGATCCTGCTCGGTGGGAGGACAACTCCTCCCACCAAGAAGATCTATAACACACCTCTCCACGACAAGACGCGTTGGCGTGGAGAGCGGAGGACTTCGGTTAAAAATAAAGTTAATCTAACTTTGAAGCACGTCGGTGTTCTGAGTTGGATGCCAGACGTGATGAGCTGAAAGCCCGACCACCAGCGGCAATCAGCTACAATTATGTTCAATAGTCCTCTAAAGTGTTCGCCGTGTACACGTCATTCACAAACAAGTTCAGCTATGTAAGCCACGTTAGAGCCCATGAAAGACGACTCGGTTGGCGTAGGGCGCTGTAGCACGGTTTCTCGCCTCGATTTCCGTAGTGTCCCGGGTTCGAATCCCGGTCGGGTCAATTCAGGAAACGATCTTTTCTGAATTGACTCGGGTCTGGGTGTGCTGGGAGACGCCCTTGGCTTATTTTCTTGTGTGGTACCTCGTAACACATGGATATTAATCCCTACTTCGAGACCATTACAAGAGGTGTGTTGTCTGGCGCATAAAAAAAAAAGACTCCAGAAAAGGGTCGAAGTAGTCGCCGTAGCCGGAATCGGATACATACTGTGGGTAAAAAAACCACTTGCAACCAATAATAAATAATTACTAGCCTCTGCTTTTGGGCTAGCAAGCTCATTGCTAAAAGTATTGTAAAAGCAGAGGCTATCCAGTTTTTAATTATTGGGCACGGCACGGATGGTCATCGCCAAGTAAGAAGGCATCGGAATCATGAGTGGGATGTCCTGTCCAATCATTGTGCAAAGTGCTGAACTTGATTCACGATGAAAATGAAGAGCTTGTGCTTCCACTTCGTCAAGTAAGCCCACCACAAATGTTTGATAGCAAGTTCCCCACATCGTATCTCCAGTTACTCGATCGCATATATAACTTGGCTGTTACAATACACATTCAAGTACATAGTCTACTAAGAGTACTTTATTATTAATTTTGCAAGTAGGTATAAAGCTGAAGCAAAGATTTATTGTCCGTAATAGTAATAAGAACAACGCTACGCTACGAATGCTACGAACTGTGTCTACGAAAATTATACGAACTCTTCTGCATCAGTGAAAGCGTAGTTTATTATTTCTAATTACAAAAATGGTAATTGTTTTTCCAGAAATGTTATTTAAAATAACTTGTTTATGATAATGTAGTTTTACAGAATAACAAAACACCTAAACGTAATAAAAAAAAATATAAACACACCGTCACGTATAGCTACTTTTCCTGGTCCCAAGGAAGCTTTTTCTTTGCGTTGTGAAGCCTTGAATATGGATGGCAACGACGTAAGTTTAGGTATATTTCTGTTCAGCCTAACTACCAACTTAGAAATAAATCTGTGATTAAATGGTTTCTTAAACTTAGTCACATCGGTAAAGAGAAATTGCGTGACAAAAAATGACAAAACAAAGAAATCGTATTACATGTGCAATAATTCAATAGACGAAGTCTAGTACATACGTCCCATTCACGCCACGCCGACGCCCGCCACCCTACGCCACCGCACCCCCATCGCTCGGCTCGCTCGCTCACCGCTCACTCAGTCCGCGTCTGACAGCCGGAGGGAACCCCCGCGTCCCCTCCGTGAGCGAAAACACGCGAACTCGAGAAAACTAGTGCAATACCGACAACAATTCGAATTTCTCTCCCGTGTTCCTTTCAAATTGTTTGTTTATCCATATCTGTGTTTTGTTTATGTGTGTTTGGTTAAATTGGATTTGTTATGTGATAGTGTTTTGGACATCCGCAGTTTCGAACTTACGTAAGTATTTACTGCAATGCGATAGATACAAGATATAACTTTTATTTTATTTTCAGAACACGTACCTACCTCAGTCTTTAATAGGTTATTCAGTCAAAGCGCTCCTTGATCATGAGGAGCACTGTTTTTCTGTGAATTTACAGGTAATAGTCGCGTCTAAGATGTATGTTGAAAACGTGTTGAAAACAAATTGTAATTTAGTATAAAAACTTCGATAAGAGGCCCTACCAATGCTCACAGAGTATATAAACACTTTGCCGATCGTATCGGAAGAGGGTAGACTCATAAAGTTATGTCGAAACGTGCAAAGTATCAGGTTTCGTTGTGAGGTCGCGGTCGCGCCGACGGTAAATATGGCTATGTTACCGTGGTTACAGGTGCGGTGGACGTGACTAAATTAACTTTTCGTGCCTGTTTTGAGCAGGGTTTTACTATTGTAAACATGTGTTAGGTATTACAAAAATGTCAGACATTACTTAGGCAAACAATTTTTAACATAATCAAAAGCTTCCATGCTTTTAATCGAAATCTTTGTGTGACGAACAACTTTGTTTTTCTTTGTGAAATGAACGCCTAGTACGCCCTGTACGAAGTGAGGCCATGGGTGAGGGATTATTGGAAACCAATTTTCATGCACGCTTAAATGTTTTTTATTGCCAAATAGGCTTGCCATTTAACTACAATGTTCCCTAATTTTAAGTGACTTTGTGGTCTAATTTATTACAGGCTGGCCTAACAAATACCTCGTTACTTTGATTTTGCACAATAACTATCCCAAACAGTGGAAATGTACGTACCTATATGCGAGTTGAGTGCGGAAATGATCAGGGTCTTTTGTATAAGTATGTTCAAAATTTACAAATCCGTGGTCACTATTAGGCCTCAAAAGAAAGGTCAAGGTCGCTTAACGCGCTTAAAAGACAAATCTCAAAGGCGATCATGTAGCAAAGAATCGTAATTATGGCGTAAACGAAGAAGAAATCAGGGAATTCTTAAAACTATGTAAAGCCATTGTCGTAACTAGACACGCTTTGATGGCACGATTGGCGTAATGCGCTGTAGCACGGTTTCTCGCCTCGAATTCTGTAGTGTCCCGGGTTCGATTCCCGGTCGGGTCAATTAAGGACATCGAATCGATCGATCTTTTTTGAATTGACTCGGGTCTGGGTGTGCTAGGAGATGGCGCTGATTTAATTCCTTGTACCTCGTAATACAGGGATACTTATTCCTACTTCGAGACCATGACAAGAGGTGTGTTGTGTGGCGCTTTATCTATTATTATTTATTTAACTAGGTAGTAAGTGGTTAATGAAGTAGTTAGTAGGACAGATAGCGCAAAAACTGACGTTAATTGAAGGAGAAATGATTCGAAGTAGAGACCATTTGATGACAAACGACACTAGGGTGGTGTAAAAAATGATTCCGCAAACCTTTCACATACATTGGCAATCGTAACAAATGAACTAAACTATGACTTCGACTCCAAAGGCCTACATAAATTATAGGCTAATTTCTTAACGGCTTGACAATGTTTCTTAATTTGGTCTCTCGACATGTTCGAAGACAACACAAAGCTGTCATTGTGACAATTCTTCGTTTACTACTGGTTCAAGAGCCTCTTAAACATAAAACTTATGAAAGCATTGTGATGATGATAATGTAATCATGGAGCTCAAAGTGGTTTATTGGGATTTAAGTATAGAGGCAAGGTTTTTACACTATGTCATCTCGATATTACATGCCAAAAAAATACATATCGTACTACCCCTTATTGATAAAAACTAAAATAAGTTTATTACATTATTTAAAATCGTACTTATGTGCTGTCTCCATCTTTATAGAAAAAATATCAAAAAAACATTTAAAAAAAAACTACCTTTTTTTATTTGGCAAACGATGTTCGGTAAACAAATACTTTATCTGTAACCTTCTTGAATAATTATTCCAATACAATGCGTTTTGAGAGAAAAGGGAGAAACATTTATAACTTTTACTTCGGTTTGAAGAAAACAGCTTAAACAATTTTTTTACCATGGGTATAGTCGAGTAAGGTGGTCTCAGGTAGTATTAATGATCCGTCGAAGAGTCGTTCTAAGAAGTATTTGTTCAAAAACATTTATGTCTACGTAAATCAATATAGTATCTCACTGCAGAACTAACCCCCGTATCCACAAGCGCTAATCAAAAGTTGAGCACACCTCAAATTGATGCTGCCCTGTCACATGTCAATAGAGATGAAAGGGACAAATAAACATGTAAGGACTGCTTTGCTTTGATTGGTGTATCTGGATTCGGGCGTAAGTCTGCTTAGTTTTGTTGTCAAGTGAGCATGTGGACAATAGGAGTATATCATGTCGTAGGTGTGTTATTATATTTTCTATTTCCCAATAAAAACAATTTCTTAGTTGATTCAGACCCTAATCTTCATTTTAGAGACCGCGAGAACAACTAGAGGGGAAGGGTTCAAACCCATTGGGGCCTTACATATAGGCGTGATATAGCCAACAGTGTCTAAGCTAGATTCATTGCGATTGCAAAATGTATTATTGGTCAAATAACTTAGCGAATCGAATTAAATCAAAAGATAAGATTTTTCTGTTGACGGATCACTCGAAAGTTACTTTTTCAATAGTGCTTTTTCATTAGAGATATTCAGATTCAGAGAGTTGGTTAAAATTTTTACTAAACGAAAATTAGGCACACATTCATAATGCTGGCTAGGATTAAAATCAAGATAAAAGACTGTGTCTCGGCAATAGCTTCATAACAACGAGTACTGAAGCTATATAACTCTCATCACACTTCGTAAAACCATCCTCAATTTTCATCTATCCGTGTATCTCGAACCTATCGATCGGCTCATGGCAAGACATCTCTCTATTGAACTTCATGCCAACAAAATATAACATACCACAGTACAATCAGATAGCTCGCACTGTCTGGATGTTCGCCACGCTTATCGCGTTACAGGGAGTGAACCAGACTGTAACTCCGCAAACATTTACATAGTATCTACTCGCATCCTCACAATGGATAAGACTGCTTACGCACCGTTGCCGAAAAACAAATAAATAATGGAGGACAATTTACATCAAGATCATCTGACCCCAAACTATGTAAAACTTGTACTTTGGGTGACGGAGACTGATAAATATACTGTATATAAATATGTAACATACCATCATGACTTTATCCTAAACGGGGTAGTCAGAGGCAAGTGACTGTGTCGTCGTGGTTAACGAAACACTCAGAAGCCCACTTTTCACCGATGGTACTAAAACCCAACGTGGAAGGTGATGAGCCTTCTGCCGTTGTCCGAATTAATTTGGTTTTTATCGATGTTTTCCATCACCGGAGAGTAAGTCGGATATTTAACAAAGAAACACAAAGATTTTGGTTCTGGCCAGACTTTAACTCTGGACCACACGATCCACGGTCTGAGTTCGGGTGCTGAACCCCTAGGCCACGTCGCTAATATACTTAAACATTTCTAAATGAAGGTCTTTACAATATTTGAAAATTAAAAATGAGACACACAATAAACACAAATTTTAATGTTCGGCTCATCAATGTTTTTCATGAGTGGCCCTAGAGGCAGGTTCACCGCCAACAGGCCAGTCACAGCTTATAATAGACTAGCTACCCGCGTAGACTGTCGTTCCCGTCAAAATATAGCCGAAATCAAAAAAAAGATGGGAGATTGATTGAAAACCCAAAACAAGTTTAAAAGAGTAACTGCTGAGTTTCTCGCCGGGTCTTCTCAGCAAGAAACAACTCCGACGCGGTGGTAGACTCGCATTATGTTTGTATACTGTATATTTATATATCCATATTATTATGGTATTTATGTCTATTATTCAGTATATTTTGCTGTAAATTTGACGATTTGAAAGTACTGATAGATAGACTGTCTATTTGAATAAAGTTATTTGAGTTTGAGTTTGGAGCTTTATATTGGTGAAAGATTTTTTGAAATCGGTCCAGTAGTTTCGGAGCCAATTCAATATCTGACGATACGATTGGCGTAGTGCGCTATAGCATGGTTTCTCGCCTCGATTTTCGTAGTGTCCCGGGTTCGATTAACGGTCGAGTCAATTCAGGAAACGATATTTTCTGAATTGACTCGGGTCTGGGTGTGTTGGCAGACGCCCCTGGCTTATTTCCTTGTGTGGTACCTTGTAACTCAGGGATATTAATCCCTACTTCGAGAACATTACAAGAGGTGTGTTGTCTGGCGCTTATTTATTCATTTTATTTTAATACAAACAAACAAATCTTTCCTCTTTTCAACCGACTTCAAAAAAAGGAGGAGGTTCTCAATTCGACTGTATGTTTTTTTTTATATTAGTATAGATATAACCTCAGAACCGATACATATGTGAATGTAAAGCAAAAATGATTACTTACTTCTTTAAGAACTTTTCAGTAACTTAAAACTTATTTATTGTAACGGCATTGCCATCCCGTACTCTCGACTTCTTTGAACAATAATGTTAATAATGTATGAAAACACGAGTGCAATTTGTATGGTTATTTTACTTTCATCGCTACGGCTTTCTATTCAATAAATCACGATTTATTAGGCAGGTTCATAATGTGCTGTTGATAGTTAAACCGATGTATAACTTTATCATTAATCTTTATCATTAACATTATGTTCATTTAATATTTATTACCAGATTAAAATATTGGATACTCTAGATTCATACACAGAGTGAAAAGTTAATAGCTGCTCTACTTTGTTTATTAATCATGAGTAATTGTTTAACATCTAAGTAAGTACAGTCAAGAGCATAGATATCTGTACGTTTTAAAGGCTTCAAAAACATTAGTTTCAAATATCTATAAAAATTCAGAAAGAGTTTGAATGAACTATCGTATAAATATTTGTGGCTAACTTTTTGCTCAAATATTTTCGAAGCCTTGGAAACGAATAGATGTTTATGCTTTTGACTGTACAATGTGTTCACGAACATTAAATCTAAAAAGCCTTCAACACGTTTATAATCCATTTTCATTACTAAAATTAAATTATTTAGAAAATAAACAGCGCATGTTACTCATAATTATATCTACTTAATATGTACTGAGGTATATTAAAGCCCACATACTACTACTACGAGTGGAGACTTAAATTGAGTTGAGTAAGTTGCCGACGTAATGGTTCTTAACCCATTAAAGGTCAAATGAAAAGTACTGGGACTTATGTGGAACTACTTATATTTATCTATTGAAATAAAACCAAACAACCATAAAATTGAGGATGGCCAGCCCAGTGATTCGTTTGAATGACTGGGCTTGTCAGCCTCATATCTGGCGCTCACGACCGCTTTCCATCAGGTGGAGTGAGGTCATCTTGACGGGCAATATAAAAAAAAATAGTTTTCATGAAGTTACAGGGGTGTACTCAAGTGGTACTGACCACCTTTGTATGAAAATTCCAAAGTAATCTTTCTCACACAAGGTGGTTTAAGACATGTTTCACATTCCTTCTACTTACTCTTGCATGACAGAAGTCACATCGTTGCTGTTTCCTAATTTTGGCCGAAAAGTATCCAATTTCGTCCTGAGGCAGACTTGCATCCACTGATCCAGACTAGCGGAATCTTGTGTGTGGCATGGTTGCTTTAGGAATTATGTGTCGGATCGGACGGGAGAAGCGCGATGCCTGTCACCACTGCGATCCCTGCGAGGACACGACTCAGCACACGCTGGAGGTGTGCACCAGGTTGAGCAAATAAGCGCGATACGCTCACCGCCTCGATCGGGTGTAATCTTACGCTGCCATCCATGGTTTCTGCCATGGTGGCGAGTACGAGCTCGTGGACACAGTGTCCTTCTTCTACGACGCCGTCGTGTCGCAGAAGGTTAGTGCCGGGTGCTGGCACCAGCTGGAAAATCCGCTGGAAAAGCCCGATGTAAGAGGCGAGGCCGCTGGTGTCTGATCCCGAAGGTTCCTTGCAGTTACACAATACTCTCTGCTTGAAGGAGCGACTAAAAGGGCCCTTGAGGTCGTGAAACACTTGCGGAGGATCTGCGTCTGTTTCGGTCACAGTGGTCTATTGTTATCATGCACTGGAGTTAAGCTTGCTTCTTCTGAAACTGGCTGCTGGGCGGCCGTGCTTGACTAAGGGTCCCGTTTAGGGGACCCCGGGACCTTGCCATTCTGCTTCGAAGACAGCCGCTGTCTGGTTTTTGTGGCTAGGGGTCTCAGCGTTCTCAGTAGTTCCAAGTCCTACATATCCCAAGCATCCCGAACTCGTATCAGAGCCCTAGAAATGCCTCAATGCATTTTCTGACGCAAAATAAGGAAACATGATACGCATCATCATACATCATATCAAATTCATCATCATTACTTTCACGTAGTAATGAATCAATGGTTTTTTCAAGCCCCTTGCAGTTCTTTTAAGCAGTGAACGGTTATGCATATTTTAATGCATGTCGTCACTGTACTGAATTGAGTACGGCAAGATGTTTACGACCGTTACTTCATTATTATTTCATCTATTTGATCATAATATTATTTAGAACATACTCAGATTTGTATTAAATGCAACGAAAAAACTGATTTTTCATAAGTAACTATTAAAATATTACCAATATTATGCACTTACATAGACAGTCAATCTGTAACGTAACATAACTACAAGTGATATTATTTTGTGCAAAAAGTCAACCTATCCGCATAATGTTTCCCAATTGTCATGACCTATGTTCTAAAAAAGCTGAATCATAGGATCATCATTTCAGCCGAACGACGCCCACTGCTGGGCATAGGCCTCCCCCAAGGATCTCCACAACGATCGGTCCTGCGCTGTCCGCATCCAGCGGCTTCCCGCGACCTTGACCAGATCGTCGGTCCACCTTGTAGAGGGCCTGCCCACGGAACGTCGTCCGGTACGCGGTCGCCATTCGAGAACCTTTCCGCCCCAACGGCCATCGGTTCTCCGCGCTATGTGTCCCGCCCACTGCCACTTCAGCGATGCAATCCTTCGAGCGATGTCGGTTGTTTTTGTTCTCCTGCGGATCTCATCATTTCTGATTCGATCGAGCAGGGAAATACCAAGCATCGCTCTCTCCATTGCTCGCTGGGTGATCTTGAGCCTTCTTATGAGACCCATAGTAAGGGACCACGTCTCACTCCCATAGGTCATTACTGGCAACACACACTGGTCAAAGACTTTTGTCTTGAGACACTGAGGTATTTCGGACGCAAATATATGCCGGAGCTTCCCGAACGCTGCCCATCCGAGCTGGATTCGACGAGAGATCTCTTTCTCGAAGTTGGACTTACCTAGCTGGACTGTCTGTCCCAGGTAAACATAGTGGTCAACAACTTCGAGTGTAATGTTCCCAACGTTAACGGGAGCGGGTGCAATATGGGCATTTAACATGATTTTCGTTTTGTCCATGTTCATCTTAAGACCCACTCTTTGAGAAGCATTACCGAGATCTTCGAGCATTATGTTCAGGTCTTCCAAGGTCTCAGCCATGAGAGCTACATCATCGGCAAATCGCAGGTGTGTTAGGTACTCGCCATTGATGTTGATGCCGCGTCCTTTCCAGTCCAGAAGCTTGAAAATATCCTCCAACGCAGCCGTGAACAGTTTCGGAGAAATAACGTCTCCTTGTCTCACGCCTCGCTGTAGTTGGATCGGATTAGAGCTCTGGTTCTGTAATCGGACCGACATGGTGGCGTTCTGGTATAAGTACCTTAGCACCTCAATGTACCTGTAGTCTATTTGGCACCTTTGGAGAGACTGCAGTACTGCCCAGGTCTCAATCGAATCAAAGGCTTTCTCGTAGTCCACGAACGCTAAGCAAAGTGGCAAGTTATACTCTTCGGTCTTCTGTATAACTTGCCGCAGCGTATGAATGTGGTCTACGGTACTATAGCCTTTTCGGAACCCTGCTTGTTCGGGAGGTTGGAAGTCGTCGAACCTGCGAGCGAGACGATTCGTAATGACTCTCGAAAACAGCTTATAGATATGGCTCAGAAGCGAGATGGGTCTGTAGTTCTTCAAGAGAGTTTTGTCACCCTTCTTGAAGAACAGCATCACATCGCCTCTGCCCCATGCCTTTGGCGTTTTTCCCTCGAGGATGACAGAACTGAAGAGCGTCTGGAGGACCTTAAGTATCGGCTTACCGCCCGCTCTCAGGAGCTCGGTTGTGATTCCGTCATCACCCGCCGCCTTGTTGTTTTTAAGCTGCTTGAGAGCCATCCTAATCTCGTACAGGCTGACGTCCGGGATATCTTCGGTATAGTGTCGGGTAAGCTTGGCTCTAGGATCTTTAGCCTTGCTTTCAACAGGTGTTTGCGTGGAATATAACTGTCCATAGAAACTCTCAATCTCCCTTAGGATTTCAGGTGTTGACGAAATGATGCTACCTGCCTCAGTTTTCAGCCTCGTCAATTGGCTTTGCCCAATAGACAGATCTCTGGCGAACACTTTGGAGCCTTTATTCCGCTCAATTGCCTCTTTAATACGCTGGGTTTTAAATTGGCGAAGGTCGCTCGTCAAAGACTTAGATATCTGTCTATTGAGTTGCCTATAACGATGGGCATCCGCTGAGTTCTGTAGCCTCATTTCGTTTCTCTGATCCATGAGTAGGAGAGTCTGACTGGAGAGTTTCTTTGATTTGGGACGGCGGGTTTTAAAGTGCTTGGACCCTACCGTACGGACAGTATCCACCACCATGTTGTGTACAACATCTGTAGATCGTCCACATCGATGCTGTTCTCAAGGGCTTCGAAGCGGTTTTGAAGCTCGAGCTGAAAGCACTCGGGGTTTTGAATTTGAGCCGGTATTGGTCGGAGCGTGGATTTTATCAGTCGCGCTCTCTCAAGCTTTAGGTCGATATTCAATGTGCCTCTGACCATGCGGTGATCGCTTCCTGTCTTAACAGCGTTGATCACAGTGACATCATTGAATATATGCTTCTTCGTCGACATGATAAAATCGATCTCGTTTTTGACTCTACCGTCCGGACTGATCCAGGTCCATTTGCGGCTTACGGGCTTCTTGAAGAAGGAGTTCATCATAAAGAGGTTCTCCCTCTCCATGAAGTCTGCCAGCATCTGGCCCCTGTTGTTCCGTTGCCCAAATCCAAATTGCCCCACTCTCAACTCATCACCGCAACGTTGCCCCAACTTTGCATTAAAATCCCCCATCACAACTGTGTAGTGGGTTTTATAGCTATGCATGGCTTTAGAGATCTCCTCATACATAGCCTCCACTTCGACATCGTCGTGCTTTGAGGTCGGAGCGTAGACCTGAATGACATTCAGCGAATATCGTTTCGATATTCTGAGTATCAGGTACGCTACCCTGCTCGAAACACTTCCGATAGTAATCACGTTGTTGACAAGGGATTTGTGGACGATGAACCCGACACCACCTAGGGACTGTTGGTCGCCCTCCCGGTGGTATAGTAAGTTACCGGATTGCAGGATTATCGAGTCCTCCCCCTCTCTTCGGACTTCAGATAACCCAATGATATCCCAATGTAACTTACTAATTACCTCTTCCAACTCTATGAGCTTCGCGTCGAGCCTCAGTGTGCGCGTGTTATATGTTGCCAGGTCGAGTCGTCGTTGTTGGCAGCCGGATCTTACCCGGGGATTCCTAGCACCCCCTGCCCCGCCGTTACCATAGCCGCTGCCGTAGCTAGGAATAGCAGGGCCGCCGGGGACTGGGGGCCGATTTTTTGGTTGTGCAGCCATTTTGGGGGGGGTTTGCTATAATCGCCACGCTTGGCAGGCGGGTTGGCGATCGCAGTATGGCCTGCTGTTATCCGGAGACGCTGCTGCCCATCTCCTTATGGCAATTTTCCCTCGGTCGGCTCTTACGACACCCACGGGAAGAGAGGGGGTAGTGCTATTCTTTTTTATGTGCCGGCACTACACGGCACATACGACGAATGGTACGAATCATAGGATAACTAACCTTATCTCTTAGAAATATGTAATCTTTATGTCTGTACTCAATCGAGTACAGTGACTCTTAATGAGTTAAGTTCAGACCTCAACTTAACTCACATATTACTGAGCAAAGACAAGGGTAAACGGAGCGGTCAGATCAGAGATGTACTCATAATGTGCAAACAAAATGTATCTACGAAGTCAACAATCTTACCGAACAAATATTTATTTATTTTCATTTTATTTTATCAAAGATTATGCGTAGAATTAGTTCTAATTATTTCTTTCTAAATACTCTTAAACCGCATTTTTCTAGGTATACACACACACATATTATTATCACGACTATATCCTAAGCGGGGTACTCAGAGGCAAGTGACTGTTGCCGTCATGGTGAACAGAACACTTAGAGCATAGACAGAACACTCAGAAGCCCACTTTTCCTCAATGGTATTAGAACCCATCTAGGTATAGATATAACTAAATCAATTAACACTTAAAAAAACTGTACATATCTAGAGCTTGTCTACCCAGAAATGACGCGTTCCACTACTTTTTTATTGCGTCCATGTTTAAGATGTATATAAGCCAATACCTATTTCAATGTAGCGTTGACTTGATTTCAATGATGGAGAGCTGAGCCCAGTATATAGGCTCATTACATTTAATGAGCCTATATACTGGGCTCAGCCCAGAAAATCAATGGATTTTCTTTACTTTCTGTTTGCGTGAATGCAGTGGAGGATAGCGTCATTTCAGATTAGACAAGCTTACTCTAACAGAACAGAAAAAATACATACAAATAGCTTTTTCTTCATAAATGTAAGTGAACCCAAGTCCTATTTGAGTTCCAAGTACGGCTTTTAATCAAATTAAGCAGTGACAAACAAAGCTAGAACTCGTTTGCTTCGACCTTTTTCCCAACGAGGTTCGAATGCCTTTGGCTTCTAACCCTTTGAAAAAGCAAGAGAGCGAATGCTCTCATAAGCAAAAAGGTTTCGCATAAATTACTTACAACTGAATAGAGCTCCGTATATCTTCACGTATCGGTTGACGTTTTGTGATATGTAATGAAAAAAGTTGTATCCAAAAAAACTTACGGTGTAAGTCTGCTATGTAGGAGCAACCGTTTGTACATACACACAATTACACAATTAATAATAGATTGTTTCCGCTTGAAATAATTAAATGAGTAGCAAAAATCACTATGATTCATAAAGTAAGTACATCAGCTGTAGGTAATGTATCACGTATAATATGAGTACATAAAACAATTTTAGAATATTGAAACTATTTAACGAAAACCTCAGACGAAGATAGAGAAAATATCAAAACAATGAACTGCCTTTACCTATTACATACATACATTCACGCCTTTTTCCCAACGGGGTAGGCAGAGACCACATCATTCCACTTGCTACGGTCCTGACACCCCTCTTGCACTTCTTCCACTCTCATTAATCCTTTCATACATGCTCGTCGATTATGGGTAATATTATTATTATTCTTTTACCTTTATGTATTTTATTTACAGGATAGGATACAACACCAACACGTCATTTCACTTAGTATGAATAGAGGTGTTATACATAAACAGAGGCTTTATGAACGATAACAGAATGAACAAAAAAACAATTTCGGAAAATATCGGTATTCTAACAAATTGAAAAAACCCTGCTTTGACCCGGATCCATTCTTGGATTAGTTGTTGAATCTTGAAGAGGCATTCAAGTGTCACTCTGTAGTAATTTCGTAATTTTCAGCGAGTGAATGGAGAACCTTTGATGTCACATTCGATAGTCGAGCAGGTAGCTGACCCTCGCCATTATAAATGCGAAGAGATTTAAATCTTGAAACATGAGTTCAGGAGAGGTCTACATAAATTATAATACGGAAAGCCTACGGATATTACTTATATCCGGACTGGATATTGATGTTTGTCCTTGACAAGTATCTAAGAGAAATATTTTCATCTTGATCGAGCGAATTATCTGTGATGTAGGTATTAGGTGAGGATGGCCAGCCCAGTGATTCGTTTGAATGACTGGGCTTGTCAACCTCATATCTGGACCTCACGCACGACCGCTTTCCATCAGGTGGAGTGAGGTCATCTTGACGGGCAATATAAAAAAAAAATATCATAATAATCTTATGATATCATAATTTCTAAAAACAAAAATTTTCAGTGTCAGCCAGTGTAGGCTTGTAACTACCTACCTACATACGTAAACGTAATATGTAAGAAATAGGTATATTGCTATAGGTTTCCCTCGGCTGACACCGACTCCAACAATAACAATAATTGTACCTACATTATATTATCGTATAAGTTTAAGAAGAATACGCAATTATTTCTTTACTTTTTAGTGCTTTGTTTTAGAAGATTTTTTTATGAAGTTGTTTTTTTTTTTTGTTAAAATTTTTGTTCTTGATTTTCAGTGAATAGTTCTTAGTTATTTTATACATCGAAAAGTATCGTCCAATTGCTCCTAAGAATTGAAGAGTTCCGTTACTTTTTCATGGATAACAAACTCAGAACCTAACCAAACTCTCATCAAACTACCCTTGAAGTATATCCTTTCCAATAAAAAAAGTAGCATCAAAATCGGTTTGCGTGATAATGAGTTATTCGTCCATTTGTCGCGCATATGGTTGATCTAGATTTAAGACTTATATGGATTTCCCATGGATTCTACTGTCAGAACTGGACCAAATTAAAATGAGACCACACGGACAGCATCAGCTTTCAAATAAAAAAAGAATTATCAAAATCGGTTTATGTAATATTGAGTTATTCGTCCATTTGTCGCGCATTTTGTCTATCTAGATTTAAGACTTAGGTATATGGATTTCCCATGGATGCCACTGTCAGAACTAGACCAAATTTAAATGGGACCACACGGGTAGCATCAGGTTTCAAATAAATAAAGAATTATCAAAATCGGTTGGCGTAATATTGAGTTATTCTTCCATTTGTCGCGCATTTTGTCTATCTAGATTTAAGACTTAGGTATATGGATTTCTCATGGATGCCACTGTCAGAACTAGACCAAATTTAAATGGGACCACACGGGTAGCATCAGGTTTCAAATAAAAAAAGAATTATCGAAATCGGTTTGCGTAATATTGATTTATTCGTCCATTTATCGCGCATTTTGTCTATCTAGATTTGAGACTTATATGGTTTTCTCATGGATGCCACTGTCAGAACTAGACCAAATTAGCAAGCAAGCACCAGCTTTCAAATAAAAAGAGAATGATCAAAATCGGTTCACCCAGTCGAAAGTTAAGAGGTAATAAACATTTTAAAAAAAACATACAGTCGAATTGAGAACCTCCTCCTTTTTTTTTGAAGTCGGTTGAAAACTAAACAGGTTGTGTTTTTTGCATTTAGCTAGCAAATTTTGACCATAAGTCAGCTTTTATCAAACATACCAACTAACAGCATGAAATTTTCAATGCTGTTAGTTGGCCTGCGCATCAAAATATAACGGACCAAATTGACTTTTTTTCGTTTTTATGGTCGTTATACTTCATATTACGTATATAAGGTTTTCATGGAAAAAGTAATTGAAAAAGTCGTCTGAAATATTACCGAATTGGGAAAACAAACACGTTCTATTCAGTATGGTATTGTTATATGAACTCAAAGCGATATCTCCGGATTTAAACGAAGTGAGTTTTTGGTGGCTTACTCGTACGTACGGCATGGACACTGTAAAGTTATCAAAACAAAACAGAAGAACATTATATTATGCAATACTGATTCTATTTTTCAACAGTACAACGCATCGTCTAATAAAAGAATGCCTATTGAATGTTATTTATTTTCAGTTTTATACCATAGCATTTTGCCAGCGGCTTGGCCCACTCGGATTATTTTTGCCGTTAGCCTAAAGATGTATATTGGTGAAATATTTTTAAAGGTCGGTCTAGTTTTTGAGTTGATTCGTAACAAAGGTTCAAAAATATAAATCTAACCACTTCATAGCATTAGCACAGTGTTAAAATAAGAATTATATGGAATAATAAGGTATTAGTATGGATTACAATTTATGGTTTTCAACGTAATATCATACAGACGGTCTGAAAACATTTTCAAATCATTTTTTTAAAACAACAGCTCCAGTACAAATACCGGATATTGAAACCATATATACCTGCGTTTATACTCCTACAAACGGGACTGGCACTCTCATTAATCACAGCTGCAAAAAATATGAAAAATAATGAAAATATAGAATTGAATACGTTCCATTTGAAAAATGATGCCTGAGAAACGCTTAAAGACGTCGTCGGCGTAATACTTATAAATGGCATCTTTTGACACTTCAGGTAGGTACTCTTATGAAAACAATATTTGTTTTTTTTGCTGGGTTATACGCGGTTCAGAATCAAACGCATAGCTACAAAGATTGGCTTACTGATTGGCTTCCATTAGATCTTCAAGTCTGCAAAAACAATATAAATTCATGATAAAACTTCACTTTCACGAATCGATTAAATTAAGCACACTTTAAAAGCCCAGGGGGTTAAGCACCCAGACTCGTATCGTTAGTCGTGTGGTCCCCAGTTCAAATTTGGCCGAAACCATCTTTGAGTTTAATGTTGACTGGGTGAAAAGTGGGCTGGGCTTCTGATTTTCCATTCGCCATGACGGCAACAGTCACTTGCATTTGTCTACCCCGTTTGGGATATGGTATGTTATGTTACGTAAAAGTTAGAAATTCTCTTTTTTGCATTGATAATGCGACTGACAAAATAGGTCGATTGATCATTATTTTAACGGTTTCATAGTGCTGAATATTTCATGCCCCAACTGTTATAATATTTTCTGTAACAGGATTGTTGGCATCTGTTTTATTTCACACGGTCCTCGTGTGTAATAACGTCGATGCTTTTATATTTTCATTGCTTTTGAAGGCCTTTTGTATCCTTTTTTTGTTTTCTGTTTTAAATAGAGTTAAAAGCAATGTTAGTTTAGTATTCATCATTTATAGCTAACAGGCAGTTCCTACTAAACTTGGCACATACATTTTGCAGAGCTGAACTATGTATGAGTATCAGTTGCATACCTACTTGAAATCAAATGTACTTTGCTCGAATATTAAGTGCTCAAAAAAATTCCTCGAAGACTCGTAAGATCGACAAATCATGAGCTCGACAGTTCGCTACATCGATGCATCAGAATCTCGAATGACGTGAACTCAAATAATCAAATGCGTGAAGACGTCATCTCGAAGCATCATTATCATTACTCGAAAGATCATAAAAATGAATTTCAGTAATATAGTAATTAAAATGATTGTTTCAATACTAAATCAATGTTATTCATGATGAAAAGAAATTGAGAAAGAAAACAATACAACTAATGATCATAAAATATGAAACTATGATATATTTTGACTACTGTAATACACAAATTGCAAATAGTTTAAATCTAGATAGATTTTTAGGGGTAAAAATTGTAACTTTTTGCAATACCTCGTACCTACCTTTTAAGACTCAAGTTCGCTCGTGAGTGGAATACTGCTCACATCTCTGGGACGGTTCCACCAAGTACTTGCTCGAAGCCCTCGACAGGTTGCAGCGGTTTGCTATCCGTATTATCGGAAATCCAAAAACATTATGACCCTTGAGCCTCCGCAATTGTGTAGAGACATTGCCAGGTTGAGAGTTTTCTATCGCTTCTACAATGGGGAATGCTCTGAGGAGATATTCCAACTTGTCCCATCCTCACCCTTCTACTCCCGTTCCACGCGTGCTGGATTGCGGCATCATCCACACACAGTTTAGCATTTGTTCCCACGCAAAAAAAGGTTCGGTGACTCCTTTCTTTGTCAAACCATCGAGACGTGGAACGCTTTCCCAGCGCAAGTGTTTCCTTCCTGTTATAGTCCCGCCCGGGGTTTTCAAGCGGGGCGTGAAAAGGCATTTTTGCAGGACTTCAAGATGAGTATGACCAGCTCAGTAATTGCTTTGCAATACTGTGCTTGTCGGCCGCTTTCCATGTGGTGAAGTGAGGTCATCATGACGGGCACTATAAAAAAAACCTAAATTAGTTCCTAATATTATGATCTTTCGAGAAATTATACTTCGATATAACGTCTTCACGCATTCGATCCTTTGAGCTCACGTCATTCGAGATTTTGATGCATCGATGTAGCGAACTCTCGACCTGCCCCCCGATCCAGAACAAAGTTATCGACCGATTCGGTAAGTTTGTTTTAATAATAGTAAACAAACCGAAAAACGAAACCCTTACAGGATCACTTTGTTGTCCGTCTGTCTGTCTGTCAAGACCCTTTTTCTCAGGAACGAGTAGAGATATTAAGCTGGAATTCATAGCAAATACTCAAATCTATTGTCCCTTGGAGCTGTAAAAAATTCAAACTTCTAAACTAACGCAATCAAAAGATACAGCCGTTTATGCCGCAAATTTTCGACACTCGCAAGGGAATCAAAACCTACAGGGTACTTCCCGTGAACTCAAAATTTTGAAATTTGGTACGAAGCAACGTCTTATAGCACAGATGAAGGAAAAATTGCGTACACCGTACATTTTTAGTAACATCATTTAATAATAATATTTTTAATAGATATACCTACAGGTTTGTACGGAACCCTCGGTGCGCAAGTCCGACTCGCACTTGGCCGGTTTTTTGAAATACTATGTCAAACATTTGTCCTTTTGTATTTGCTGCTAACCGGTTAATTTGTTACTACTAACTACTTAATACTCCACAAAACTTCTCAAAATTGATGTTGTTAATTTCTGCACTACGATGTGCAATAAGCTCACTTTAGGACCAATTTGAGCGATACGAAGAACTTGTCAGCCAACGTGTCCAGTAACTGAAATATTGCAGTTCACATAATGTGGTCCCATCAGAAGTCAGCATCGTATTTTTCACTGTCCAATACGGCGCGTGTCAATGCGGGCGCAGCAGACGGGAAACCGTTGCTTTTAATTGGACCCTGGTTGCAATTCGCAGTGATTCCCGACTGGAATTGATTCTGTCTCTGGGTGTGATATTTGGATCCTAATGTCGGTGGTTGGGATATATAGTATTCAGTAAAGTTTGAGAAAAATTTAACATTCATAAAATGACAATATTGATGATAGAGGTATCATACATAATATTTGCGTAGATAAATTGCTGTAGCACGGTTTCTCGCCTCGATTTCCTTAGTGTCCCGGGTTTGATTCCCAGTCAGGTCAATTCAGGAAACGATATTTTCTGAATTACCTAAGTTCTAGGTGTGCTGGGAGACGTCCCCAAGTTAATTCCTTGTCTAGTACCTAATACAATAATAGGTAGTAATCCAGGGATATTTATCCCTACTTGGAGACCATGACTAGTGGTGTGTAGTCTGGCGCATTGACATATTATGTATGATGGCGGTCGGTGGTAAGCCCAAAAAATAAATAAACAATAAAAAACACTAACGCCCTAACACAGAACAAACAAAATGAACGACAGAGGATTTTTTTTCCGAAATAAATTAATTTGAAAATTTCAAAACTTTTCTGACTGATTCGTTAAATTCGTTTATAAACTTACCTGCAGGTTAAGCTGCAGTTTAACTGGTTCAATGCCACATAACGCACTGGTGCGTTTTAACAATCGATTTACTATTGTCTTTTTAATTCGGCAGTGCAGGGGTTAAGTCCTCTCCGTTAGAGAGACCCCACGCTAGCGATCTTATTGTTTTTAACGTCCAATTTAGTGCCGCTTTAGTGGCACTAGTGTATTGTAGAAAAAACGATTTGCCCATTTTCTTCTTCGTACAGACAGTAAATTCTTAACAAGAGGTTGTAAAATAAACATCACCGCAGGTGACTCATTCGACTTTAGTATGTTGAAGCAATTAAAAGTTTAAAGTCACATGTACCTACTTGTAAGTTAGTTTAGTTGCGGAGAAACGACCTAATTAGCAAGATTTCCGTGGCACCACTTAAGGAAGTGTTAAACTAAGTGTACGTCGGTAACTTACTTTATACCTGCTCGATATAAGTTTAAAATAAAGCACAAAAGGTATCGCGCGATTTAATCTCAAGTCCTATGTTATTCACGACACGATTGGCGTAGTGTGCTGTAGCACGGTTTCTCGCCTCGATTTTGAGGAGTGTCCCGGGTTTGATTCCCGGTAGGGTCAATTCAGGAAACGATCTTTTCTGAATTGACTCGGGTCTGGGTGTGCTGGGAGACGCCCCTAGCTTATTTCCTTGTGTGGTACCTCGTAACACAGGGATTTAATAATCCCTACTTCGAGACCATTACAAGAGGTGTGTTGTCTGAATAAATAAAAAATTTATAAATATAAATATTATATTTATATATTTTTTTATTTATATTAAATTATATATATTATTTATTATTATTATTGAGACAAAAAGTACGTTTTGTATCACCACTACAAACGAAAAACTTTAAAATTAAGTTGTTAATAAAAAAAACACTTTTTTACACTAAGAGTGTTTTTTTTATTAACACCATAATTAGCACCGTATTCTTCACAAATACAAAAGTAAATGAGTATTTAATTATTAAACATGAAAGTAAAAGCATTTCTAATGATCAAAATATAACTCTGTTTTTTTTTAGGAGTCTAATATCATGCTATGTATAAAGGTGCCTCAATTGAAGCATTGGTCTTATAACGTTACAGAGTAAACATTACATATATATTATTTCAGATATTAAAATCCTTAATTTGACAAATTATAAAACACAATTCAACAAATAAATACCAATTATATAATAAGAATATTATTTGTTAATGATAAATACTACGATTGAAATTATACATATAAATTGAATTGAAATACTACGAATAAGTTAATTGCATTAAAATTATACAAATTGAATTGAAATCATTATTAGAAGTAAGTAAATAAAGCGATAAAACAATAAATTAAAGCTCTAAGACTTTAACCAAGTACGCGCACTGGTATTGAGCCGCTTCCATTTGGTGCCTATTCCGTGCCACTTTTTTTGTTGTAGTACTGTTCCGGAGCGAGTATTTGTGACAATATTTCAATTCACCCACATTATTATATTTTCAATTATAATTACGTTGCCCGACAAATTGTATATTTTTAAGTTAATAATTCATGTAATGTTCTCATGTAAGTGAATTTATTTTCTTATGAGAAAATAAAGATTCTTAAACCTCATTACATCAGTGAGGAAGGAGAACCTAGCATTACAGTGCGCAAACTGTAATGTTGCAGATTCGAGCAATACGAGTACGTTGGTAAGGGATAAGCACCGAATATTGTTCTAATGAAGGAATGTACATTACAGGCGAATGTTCGCCATGTCAGGGAGGCAGTACTGTAATGTAATGCTCAAAATCTATTCTGAAACGTTACGTTACAGGCAAATGGTCCAAGTGAAGAGGCACCTTAACGTCAATTATGTTTAACTTCAAACGGTATACCACTGCAACGTCCTGTTTAATTGCATTCCAGGTTGTATTGCAATCTAGCGAGTTCAGCTTAGAAACCTGTAATCTTGTACACAAATTATTAAGTCTGAAGAGCAAAGTGTATCCACTATCTTGCAACCGCGCCAAATAAGGGTAGTCTTCCTTGCGTTTATAGTGCCTCACTAAAAATCTGTAAAGTTTAGTCGTTTCTAGAATGAAGCATTTTTAAAATGTTATTTAGGAGTACGAGTTGATAAGCATCCCTTCAGTGAGCTCGACGATGCATAGTGAAGTTAGTCCACTAGGGATGTCAACTACCAATTTCTAACTTTCTCTCGTATATACTATACATTGCAGTATTAGTGCTGCCAGCCTAAAGCTTTTTTCATACAATTAGTATTGCGCATCGGCGCAAAAGTGATCGATCGAGTGGCCGAGTCCAGGCTAGCTTAGCGCTGGCCACTTTCAGTGGCGGGGTATGGTGGCTTCACGCCAGCCAATAACAGTCGCTGCGTCTAGTAAATAAAAAAAATAATTGAATTAAAAATTATTTATTTATTTATTTGAAACATACAACAACTTTACATAAAGCACTCTACGTTTTAATGTCTGCAGTAGTCGAAGACTGTGCCGCAGTCACTATAACCTATTGAAACGCATAACATTTTTCGACATAAACTTAAAATGCATAATGTTTTGGCCATATTAGTCATTTGTCATAAGCCTTTAAAGCATAACTTCATAACGCATAACATCAAATAGCCGAAATTCGTAAAGCATAATCATAGAAAGGCATGATTTCGATAAGCATAAGTATTAAAAGGCATACTTTTCATTTCCCATAATATTAAATAGGCATACTATTCAAAAAGCATACATGAAATAATCATAACTGAAAAGATCCTTAAACTCTAAAGGAAGAATTATACGTGCATGCAAGCATGCATGCTTCCATGCACGCACAAAACTAAAACGAGTATTATGGCGCTTCGGCGGCCGCTGCCGCGCGTTGTTTAGACGCAGAATCCTTTTTCAACCCCTCTTGGAGAACTCCGTAATAAATAGCTGATTAGGAAAACCTTAGCAGGCTTATTCCACAATTTAAGCGTCCTCAGAAGGAAGCATCTCTGAAACCAAACTATACAAGACATTGCGGATCTAGAGTGTGATTCAATGTCTACAACTGGGTACAACTATCGATAGGTAGCTCGACAACACTAGTGATGAGTAAATGAGAATGTTTACTGGCACAAACCACTCCAGAGCTCAAGCAGAATCAACCATGTTTAATTTCATGTCTAAGCATGTGCTACATACAAGTGTATGTGGCATCTTGTACGTGTATGTCGCTATGTAATTCATGTAGATTGCAGACGCCTGTGACACCCAGGCATCTGATTACATTCCAACCCCGGATATATTACGTAGTAATATTGCTTCTGTTCGAAGCATTGGTATTGCTTCTGAGATTTTGCAATTCAAAACGATATGAATTTGTAACGAGTTCATGCGTGTTGTAACTGCCTTTAATATGGTTACATTACGAGTACTCTCATTCGGGATTATCTATGTTTTGAATAAGCATTTTCAAAAAACTCACGCGATGAAAGTTAAATATAAGTTTACTTAGAGATAGGTACTACGCAAGTTTCTAAGAAGACACGACAATAAGTTAAAGCGTTCCTTAGTTAGATGCAATAAGGCAACAAGGTGAATCTAAGAATGGAATTTGTAACTCACATAATGTACTAACAAAATTAAATTGTTACTCTACTAAGAAAAACTGGTTCTTCTGAATAATTGAAGGAATTCTTTGCGTGTAGCATGGGGCCCTGACTATGCAGTACAGTCTCAGCGAATCGAAAGTATTCAACGCTCATTTACGCGATACCTTGCGTTCCGGTCGCCGGGCATATATGCTTTTGTATCTTTGATTTTTTTAAATATTTTTATCTTTATTTTACTTTAGATTTGTATACTTTTATTTCATTATGTAAGATTAGTACAAAAATTTAAAAAAATAATTAGTTAGTTGTTGAGAATTGCTGTACTTATTTCCAAAATTGCTGTGTACACCTCTTAAGGCTATGCGTATGCATATAAGAATTTCTTATCTTTAATTCTAAAATGAATGTATATATGTATACTGTTGGTGTACCTTATAAATAAAGAAATAAATGCTTGGAATACCAAAGGAGTTTCAGAATAATATTAAACTCCATAAATTAATACTGATTTCCGCAAGTGGTGGTTCTCCAGTTAATACGAGTATATTCTGGAACATAGTGTAAATGTATTATTTTGTTTATCCACATTCAGTTACATATTAATGCAAATAACGATAGAAACACACGGTTACAACAAGGATATAATATACATTTCTAAATTTAAAAAACAACTGAGACAAAGAATAAACTGATTAAACTCTCAAGATAGGGGTGCAGCATATACGCCTATGTCCAGCGGTGGAAACACAGACATAGATAGATAGACGCAATGTGCTCATGTGCTTTATTCGTATGAAAACAACACTTACCACAATTTTTGGAGCTAATTGCGACATCACGATGGCATAGAAGCGATGGAAATCCGCTGTTTCCCACTCGATTTGAATTGAAGGATCTACTAATCATTCATCATTGAATTCAAGGCCACTGCACACTTGTTTCGAAACGAGCGTGACTGTGCCGACATTCATTTGCCTATATCATTATTATTTTATTTATTTAAAGTTTATTAAAATACAAAACATAGACTTCTAATCTAAATGACGTCCCGTGAAACTGCACCACAGTTTGACTGCAGGATCAGCGAGTTTACTTACTGATAACAAATGATATACAATTTTAATGATATGATTTAAACGATAATATATGATCATAATATTTTCTGTGCCTATATATTTATTTACCGTGTGTTGGAGAGTAGTAGACTAGAAACTAAATTATATTCCACACGTATTTTTTTTTGTTGCAATATCATCTTTTCAGAATTTTTGGGCTATTCTGAACGGGGTATTCAAATAAATAAAAGTAATTGAGTTTTGTTTTTGACTGGCCTGTTGGTGCAATGGCAGCGATCCTGCCTTTAGCAACGGAGGTCGTGGGTTCGATCCCCACCCTTGACAAACATTTGTGTTTGGTGTGTGTCTGGGTGTTATTCTCTATTTAGGTATGTATTTAGAAAAATGTAGGTATGTTTATCAGTCTCTGACCTGACGCCCATAGTACAAGCTCTGCTTAGTTTGGGGTCAGATGACCTTGGTGTAAATTGTCCCAGATATTTATAAATTTATTGATTTTACGAACAAAAGTTCTGGTATTGTCACATACCCACAGTCGCACATTTTTGGAGAAACCAAACAATGGGAACCAACAAAAAGCAATTTACGGTATCTGCAAATGAGGCCCATTTTCACTGGAACATCAGACAATGGTTCATTTATTTTAATAGGTCTTTATTTCTGAAATAGCTTACGTCATTAGCAAGTAAAAGTATATAGGTAACTACAACCACCTTGGTCTAGTGCTTTAAATATCTGTTCAATTTGAAATACCTCAACGTCATTTCCATTGAAATATTGTAATCAACAGGAACCGTGAGATAGACATAATATGATTATACGGTACTACTGAGTTGCTACTATTTACTACCATATACAACATATAGCACCCATTGTTCTTAAATAAATAAAACTCTCCTAATACTAAGTGACTGACAAACAGAGCATAGAAGAAACTACGAGGTGTAGAAAGCTGTAATTTCAAACTCAAACTCAAATAACTTTATTCAAATAGACTGTATCAGTACTTTCAAATCGTCAAATTTACAGCAAAATATAATATACTATATATTTGGCATGTATGATCCCTGAAGAGTGAAGCGAAACACTCAGAGAGGATTTCCTGGAATTAATACCGGAACGGCAAATCATGTACGTGCGTACGAAGTCGTGGGCAAAAGCTCGTCTTATAATAAAATGGGCAGCCATTGCAGCAAATGAATTTCGATAAAAAGTTTTTCGGTGAATCGTTACATCGGTTAATGTTGCGGTAAAATGAGAATCGATCAAATGGCTTTCGGCGTAACATAGGGAACCCGTAGATATAGATAATATCAGATAGGTACTAAGTATCTGACATGAACGTGAGAAATATTTACCTGTACGACACGGGACGAGGTTGTATTGGCCCCGTAAGTAAACACAGCCAAAAATCCTACCCAGGACTAGCGTGTAATGTTCGAATTGTTTTGAACTGAAACAAAACCAAGTCTTTATTTGCTAAAGATAGGGCACAATTGCCAGTAACACTAAATTGCAGATCTAAACACGGACAAAACGCAAATTACGCACCTTGATCAGGCGACCTCCACCCGATTAGGGTAATAAAATCTACGCGGGTCCGGGCGACCCCTATCGACCCACTAGGGTATGTAGCCACGCAACAATTTATTACTTATTCTCTTGATAAGTTACTAGTTAGGGTAAAAGCTGCTGATATTGAAGTAATTCTTATAACATAGGTAGGTACTAATTACAGGGATAATATCGAGAGGTAAACTTCAAGTTTAATTCAACACTAATTCCATAAGAAATGAAAATAGTCAGCCAACCTGATGTATATTAGACAGAGGGAAGACTTGTTTGTTTTTAATTGTTTCACCAATATAAAGCTTCATCATCAGCTACAGAGGCTATTTTAACTGGTAAGCTACTTTGAGTAATTATAAATTGTAAGAGGTAATTTCAATATAACAGGTCTGGTTTATCAGACCCTTGGTTAAATGACTGCACTTCTGTAATGAAAGGATTATGTAGCCGAGCGGAGCCGAAAGGAAAGTTCCTATAGTTTTTCCAAAGAGCTCTTGTTGTTCAAACTTCCCCGGATCACTGGCTCTCAACCTTCTTGTCTTGGAAGTTTCAATGATAAGTTCAGTGTCTTTTAATTTTCTTTAATAAAAACTTCATGAGCAAAATATTTGCTCTTCGGGGGCATTTATTTTCAAGTATCAATTCATCCCTGCTTCGCAAACAACTTAAAATAGGCTAATTAAAATAAAATAAAACTTCGCCAATACCTATCAATTGAATCGATGATTGTGAATATTTCTCTAGTGTTCCAGTTCTTAGTTAGATAGATCTCTTGTAAATACTTCAAAGTCATCAAAATCTGATAAACCAAAGAGACTACCATATAAAATAGACATGAATGTTTAAATGTATAATATATGTACTAACATAATAAGAATACTACCGGTGTTTTCATATAAAAATAAATAGATTCAACAGATTCGAAAATGTGTTTGTATTAAAAAAATAACAATAAATATGCGCTTAACAACACACCCAAATGCAGGATGAACATCCTTGTGTTACTAGCTACCAGACATGGATTTAAGCCAAGTGCTTCTCCCAGCACACACAAAACCGAGTCAATTTATAAAAGTCTGTTTCCTGAATTGACTCGACCGGGAATCGAACCCGAGGCAACTAAGCAAGTCAAAGCGAGGAATTGTGCTACAGCGCACAACGCCAACCGTGTCGTCAATATTAATAAAATAATACAATTTGTTACACATATTATGTTTAAATTGTTTGGATTATCATTACCATAAGGCACTTACTCTTGTTTTGAATACTCAACCATTTCACTCTAACTAATAAACTAAGTGTTGTTCTGCGTCTTCTATTGTCCTGTCCATTTTGCTAGTTCCCCTCGATTCTAGTGAATCAATATTTTGCGCTACTGTGCTCCCGTTTCGCTATACAAGCGTGTCTGTAGGGTAGCATCCCCTAAGTGTGCGTGTGGGGTGTGCTATTTTTTTTTTTAATCGATTTAGTATAATTTTGGGGTAGGTCAGTGAACCTGCTAGTTTTCTTGCTTTAAGTAGGCTAGTTTGTTAACATGGGTAACTTGAGCGCTGTTAATATGTTTTTTTTGTTTAATGATTCATTTTTAATGTTTAAAAACTTGCAAGATATTTTCATTTTAACTAGGAATATTGATTATCATACATATTTATTTACTTATTCATTGAATTACCATGCTTGCTTACAGTTATTAACCAAAACACAAGCAGGTCACACATACAATAAATTAACATAACAAAATTAACATTACAATTAAAACCAAATTACTTACAATAAAAAAAAATATCCAAAAATTAAACTAAATAAAAAATAAAAAACTAAAACATACATTAACGATTAAAATTAGAAAATACACACAATTAATGATGATGTCAGATTACAGATTACCTCCAATGTCAAATAGATAAACCATGATTTATTTAAATTTTATATCTACTTTAAAACTTTAGTTGTGTAATTTTACTTCGAATTTGATCTCGTAAAAATGTTATCGCTTGTTGAGTGAACTTGAGCTTGCTTCAAAAGCCATTTTTTGTATCCATTTTATAAAACCTAAATCTATGAACTAAATAAATAATATAATTGAATGAGTAATGCTTGTTCTCAAATATTGCCTTACGAAATTAGGTTAGTTTGTTTTTTGGTAGGTACATTGCATTGATACATGTTTTTAGTAATTTGTAGTTTTTCATTTTGGAAATAACTCGGCACTCGTCTTTCGTCATGAGATGTAACTATGTTATATGTGAGGCAAAATCTTTGGATTTGATTTCTAAGTCGTCAATTATAGAATTCACCCCTCTGTAGGGCCCAAAACTAGGGTCGTTATCAGGGTTGCGTCGCGTGACTAACGCACTTTTATTTAATACGTGCGATAAAACAGATATTGGGGATAATTTCACATCATAACTCATACGATTGATATAATGAAATGAATAAATACCAAGATATGTGAAGTTTTCATTTTTTACTTTGCCCGTCAAGACGACCTTATTCCAGCTCCATTGACCTTATAAGGTTGAAAAGCAAGAAGTCTAGTGACGTTGTTTGTTTGTTAGGAAGACACCAGTGTGTCTACTACGAGTTGCCACTCTAAATTTAGTATTGGGATGACACATGACATGAATTTCAAATCCCAATACATTTTTTTACGCGAACGATAATGTAAACATAAAATGGCACCTCGTGGTAGACTTACTGGTCAACCATTATAAAACCATTGCAAGATGGGCTCTATGTTGGCATTATAAGCTTGATTGTGCTTTCGTGAGCACACAAGTTAGCAAACTTCCGCACAGAAAAGAACACTGCTTAAAGAAGCTTCTTAAGCACCTAAGAGTTTAAGTAACTTCTTTTATTCTGGTTTCCATATCAGTCAATGTTTGTGGCCGTTTATTTTATTTTCTATACAAATTTTTGATATAATTAATATTATTCATCCATACACAGTTACGTTGGGTTCGCGTGTCTAATGCATTTAATGCATACGCCATGCTGCAACGATATTGCGGCTAATTTCATCAGAAAACGGGGCTATACGCGTATACGCATCATAAGGGGACGGCTATATTACTTTTGTACAACAATAATGTGCATGGCTGAGTAAAGTATTAACTAAGTAATAGGATATAAAGGAGTGTAAAATCAGGGGACTTCCTGAGCGGAAGAAATTTCTATTCCCGGCTGAGTATGGTTACATTAGTACCATCCTGTTTGTACAATGCCGTATTTACTTGGGTTCCAGAATCTCGAGATAGTAAAATAGCAAAGTCGCTTACCACCTGTCTTGCTACGGATTATAATGCGGTTTTCATCAAAAGACAGTGTAATTCAGGAATAGGAATTATCTGTAATTGCATATTATATCAAAGAAAATGCCAGACACCACATCGGTTTATACATTGCACGCATGGTGTGAGCAAGCTGGGATGAGCCGCTTGTTCGTATTACCTATCCCAAAAAGTACTTTTTTGTCATGCAACTGGGTTGGCCACGTGTGTTGCATCATGCTGCCACAACTCAAGCTCAAGATGGTTCCAGGCTTAAAGACCTGCAGCTCGAAGATTTGCCCTGAGGAGCTGGTTCTGTGTCTATTGTGATTGTCCATTCGAGTATATAGGTTCCCATGCCTATCAGCTATACTTCCTACCTTCGAATATGTAGAAATAGCACTGTTTAGTTAAGTAAATCATGAAAGTCGCTGAAATGCAACCAACAATCAATATTTAACATATCAACATTTTCAAAGGGAAAATGAGGAAGTTTTTCCTCATCGTCACGCATCAAGAGCACAAAAATGACAATTTCGTTAACATTTGAAGTGAGTGATGTCGATCGACAGCCCTGCGTCGTCGCCTTTATAATTTACGAACGCGTCTGCCCCCACAGACACAGGGTTGCCCATTTTATGCGTTGCAATTAATTAATTAACTGATAATTCATTATGAGAGGTATAGCGCAGTGGATTCCTCTGCCCGTATTTTGGCTGCTAGTCTAGATGCTAATATCTCCACTATACGGTAATTAGCAGTAAGATAGCACTGCTCTGGCAGACTGGCAGTGGACCATTAAGGTCAGGTCAACCAGTGAAGCTCAGCTCATCAGGTAGCTGTTGATTGGTGTGCCGGGGGACATTATTTCTTCTTGCTGACTAAACTAACTTTTGCGGTCGGCAACTATAATGTTGAGCGTGTTCCTAAGCTGCTGTAACCGCACCACTTACCATCAGGCGATTGTGTGCTTGTTTGTCACTGACGTTACATTTTTATCTATAGATCGATGTTGTTTCCCTTCTTGGAGGAGGTATACAGTGATCGTTGTCTGCAGCTTCGTCTAGGTTGTGTCTAGTATTTATTATATTTATAAGACCTATTTTTTAAAGATCTTGTGAACCAGTAGCCATTGAGAACAATCTTGTTGCACCACAGTTTTCCAGGTTCATTCTCTTTATTACATAAATTACCCGAGCGTTGTCAACTGTGATAGTTATTATAGTCAAAAAGAAAAGATAAAGTCCCTCAGCACACAAAATGCTTCCTGATGAGCTTAGCTTAACCTGACCTTAATCACCACCAGGAACAATACACTGCCAGAACAGTGCTATCTTACTGCTGTTGGCCTACATAGGCCACCTAATATTTACGATGTTAATATGACCCAAAAACTACTAGACTTAAATACAAGTAAATTACATTTAGTTAAGTTTTACTCTTTCGCACACATAGATAGTTTCTCGCAATTATTGTCATCACTAAAAATAAAACATAAACTTCTATTAAGTCGAGCGTGATAAGGCTGAATGTGTTTCATTTAATCTGTGCAACGTCGTACATTTTTTTTTCAGAATATGGAATTTATATTTTAAATATTTACTACAGGTGAGTTGGCATTGTTGTCAACCCTCCCATCGAGGGTTGTCGCAAACATTTCAACTTCATTATAAACGTCAAGAGCGCCCCCTGCTGGTCGTTACGCGAATAACCCGACAAGGTACGCCTTTCGGCGTTTTGTCATTAAGTTTTTGCTTTTTCTCGCTGGTGGTGAATAAAAATTGCGATAGGAATGCATTTTTATGTAGATTTTTTATTGATTACGCTCTGGAATCTTTATATGATTCAAAATGAAGTACAATAGACTTATGCTTTGCCACTGGGCACTGGGCAGCGCGAAGAACTTCACTGGTAGATATCTAAACACCTGCACTGTAGAGTTACTCGGAAATTCAACAATGAACACAAATATGGTTCTGGCCAGATTTGAACCCGGGACCACGATTCGCGATCCGAGTTGGGGTGCTCGACCTCTAGGCCACGACGCGTCAAAATACAACATGATGAAAATATCTACTATGGTTTTTAATTCAATTCTGCACATACAAATTGTGTCATACATGTATCTGTGTCAAAAAATCTGTAAAAATGTTAGTAATTGTGTTAGAGTAATTTCACTAGCTGTTAGTAATTATGAGAGCTACAAAATAACAATTTCAATAGGATTTGACATTATGTATGACATGACATGACAATGTCAAATCTCAATACAATGTTTTACGCGAACGATAAGGTAAATTAAATTTGGCAACTCGTGGTAGACTTACTGTTTTCCAAGTTTGAATTAATAATTTCGTAAAAGAATAAAAAGGTTATAAAATAATATCTTCCTTAATATGATTTATGTGAACATATATTGCCTGCTTCTAACGAATCAGGGCGTTAAGAATTTGTCGTAAATGCGTATATTGGTATTTGGGGTGTTTTTATATCGCAGTAGGGCTAGTCCGCTTTTATAGCGATTTTATTACTTTCCAGAGGTGGCGATAACAATAATGTCTATTGATTATTAAATTTGGTATATTTATTTGATTATGACTGAGGTTTGTTAACTAAAGATAGAAAAACTGGAAAAATTAGATTTCGGATCTTGATGATCTCGAGCGGGAATCGAACCCGCGTCTTTCACAATCCGGATGTTGTTTTTCTTCATACCTTAAGATGGAAATCTTTAGAAATCAAAAACAAGCATTGTTGATTGCTAAAATAATCGAAGTAATAATCAATTAGCATATTTCATCATAACCGAAAGTTTAAATATTTGTAAAAATATTTCTTTCAGATGTTAATAGGTACTTGCCTTGAAACATTGATGAAATAACGATGACTTGCAACGTAAGCATATACTGGAAAGATTCATTCGTCCCTCTGAGGTTTCGGTAGCTCAGTGGTTAGAGCAGTCACTCGGATTGTGAAAGACGCGGGTTCGATTCCCGCTCGAGATCATCAAGGTCCGATATCGATCTTTAGATATGAAAAACAATCAAAGTAATGATGTTTGTTAGTTAACTTAAAGGAAGCAGGTGCTACCCGACATTACATTAAAATCTTTTGTTTTTTCATTCTCCAAGTCAGTGATACCGTTAAGTAAAATAAGTCTTTATTATGAGAGTAGGTACACGTTAAACGTTACACGACAGTATGTAGGCGTTGTAAAGTATTTAAAAGAACTCTCGATCCAGAAAAAAACAGAATGTAGTGCATAGATATTCTGGTTGTCGTAGCTACTTTCTAAACTTTAATTTGTGTCGTGCAGCTTATGTACTGCAGATAAAAAAAAACAATGTTTAGCTATTTAACTTCTCACTCTGCTGAGGACTTAAGACTGGGATATAAAAATGTTGGCCGGTAAGTCATAATGCTCAGTAGCCAAAAACATTTATGAGCGTTGATTCATCTAATTAAACTGTCTGCTAAGTCAGCAATTTTGCCGACCGAAAATATTCTACCTTTACCAAAACCTAAAACCTCAATATTTAAGGGATCTTTTAATTTTGAAATTTTAATTTTATTGTGGAATAAGTTGCCAGACACTATCAAAATGTCACCAAGTAATGCCATGTTCAAAACAGAAATCCGTAAATTTTTAAGAAATTCTCAGTAGTTTCCACTGTTCATCATCTATTTTATTTTATTCTTTTCCCTTAATTGTGAGTATGTTGTTTATTATGTAAGTATATATTTATTTATGTTATGTATTTCTATGTATTATATTGATTAGGTTGTATCTGTCGTTTTTTAAGAATTTATAAAATCTTTGTATTAATTTCCTATTCTAAATGAACATTTTGCACGGCCAACAGCATTTCTGTCTCATCCGATGGTTGACTGGTAAAGAATACTTTTAGCATTAGGTCCGCCTAATGTACATTTTTGCATTAAAGATTAAATAAATAAATAAATAATAAATACAAAAAGCGGTTTAGTTTTTAATTTGTCCTCTTTTTACAGCCCTTTTAAGGTTGTACGTTGTACATGTATCTATGAATGAACACTTGACTAATTTTAGATTAACATTTACTTATTATCTGTCGATTAATATTACTGAAAAATAAAGGTTTTTAACTTAGCCTAGTTTAGACACTGGTAACAAAAGAATCAGCTACAGCTGCTAAATTATTGCCTGCTCATTTCCAAAAGGCGACAATGCGTGACTTTGCTATTTATTAACGTCAGGCGTTACCCACACGACGTAGGTGTTTCCCACAAATAGTCGTGACTCGTAATATTGTAGAGACTTCATCGGTTTGGCGTCGCTTCGTGTTAAGACGTTACGAGCAGACGTTCCATTTACTTTGTGTGCGCCTTGAGGAGACTTTCTTTGAGCTTGCTCGAGGCAAGTAATTCAGAATGTGGGTCTATCTCTAGAGCTGTGGTTAAGCTCGACTTTGCACAGTCGGACAAACCTAGTTTCTAAGATCGATAACGTTGAAAGATTTAGGTGGCACTGTGTGTTGGCCTGAATAAGTTTCACGAGGGAAATAAATTTAACGCTGAAATTAATAACACTGCCTAAAATCGAAGTTAATATTCAATACCATCTCACGACTTTATCCAAAACGAGGTAGTCAGAGGCAAGTGACTGTTGCCGTTATGGTGAACGGACCACTCAGAAGCCCACTTTTCAACAATGGTATTAGAACCCTATATTTAATATAGGCATTTTGTAACTTTACTTCTCATAGATTTCAAATCAATATTGGTGACTATGAATAGGTATTTGTAAGCAGTAATCTCAGAAACTGAAACGTGTTAAATAATGTTGTAATTGAATTTGATTCACTCGATTGATGGGTATTAATTACCCAATACCACCTTTACAATTTCAAATTATTTATCTCGGGTACTTCCCATGGTTTTAGTTTTGCAAAAATGTAGAAGTCGTGTGGTCAAACAATAAATATTACATTACTTATATGAAATTAATATTAATAATAATAGTGATATAAATTGACATTAATTGTAATGCAGTGATTTATTACATTAAAAATACTAAAACAAATACTAACACATCTGAAGTTATTAAAATGAACCTAAAACTAAAAACCTTAAAAAATTTAATTTAATAACTAAAATATATTATTACAAGAAGTAATTAATGTAAAATAACAAATAAATAAAATAATAATAAATAAATAAAATTATAAATAATAAAATTAAATATAAACAATTAATGTAGTGTAGTAAATATTAATCATATATAAATACCTAGACGTCCGTCAGCGGCTACGCCCGCGTAGTTTATTTCTACCGTCAAAATATAAATAAAAAATATATATAGCCTGTTTTGCTGATGATGCGGCTTTGTATTGGTAAAATAATTTTTAAAAACGGTCCAGTAGTTACGGAGGCTATCAAAGAAACTAACAATCAAATCTTTCCTATTTATAATATTAATCAATTAATAATATCGATCATGTAAGTATTATTAAACTTGTGTTACGAACAAATTAAACAAAAGCAAACATCGTATCGTCTGCCTGTCGTTTTTTAAGAACAGATTATTTTTCCAACGATTCACAACTTCAACATTCCATATAAATCTTATGGAAATACCACAAACTACGGTGAAACATAAAAGAGAGTATAATAATTTTGTTCTGTTTGTATAAATGTTGTATGTTTGTCCATCTGCTTCCTCAAATTTTAAACTACTCATCACAATTTGACAAATGAGGCATTATTAAAAGAGTCTTGGTCCTCCGCTGCCGTGCCACTGGTAAAAGCTATGTGACGTCACAATAAATTGAATATGTCGTCACCATTACTTATGAATATATGGAATGATTTTTTGTCTCATACTTTATAAAGCGACATTTTTCATTCAGTATTTTAGAACAAAGCCTGCTAACTTCCAAGGTGATACAGGTCGTCGCTCTAACGTTCATTGTACTTGTCTCTGTTGTAGCAAGTGCCAGCGTTTCTGAGAAGCCCACCCAATACCAGAAAGCTCGCGTGACTGCCCCTTCGTGCTGCAAATAATTCAATGTCACGCTTGTTTGTTTTGTCTACGACCGGAAGCCTGCAAGAGCTTTCAGTTGAGCGCGCCTTCTGCCTTGCCTTAAATTCGTGGCATGAAGCTGATTTATTATTATTTCCTCTTGTACGAACGTACACTAACAGTCAATAAAAAAAAAACAATCCTTAAGATTATTTTTATATGTTTTACTTCATTGTGAAGTTGTGAATCGCTGGAAAAATAATCTGTTTTTAAAAAACGACAGGCAGACGATACGATGTTTGCTTTTGTTTAATTTGTTTGTAACACAAGTTTTCTGGCACACAATTTCTTTCACTGCTGAATCTAATAAATCAATTTGTGCAATTCATGAATAAATAATAAATGACAAAGAAAAGTAATACATAAGTCTTCTTGCTTTTTCATTTTCGAATGTCACAACTATATTTGCTGAATCTAAAGACGACATACTCGCAGTTATAATTTTAACAAATATGCCTTTAGAAAGTTTAATAATGTCTCCTAAAATTGAAAGATCACGGTAAATAATTACTTTCATTATTTAACAATTAATCTTTAGCAGGCTTACGCACATATTGAAGACGTTAGATGAAATTAATTTAATTTGGAACATAATTGGGGCAAACAGAAGCGATGAGTCGTTAAATCTTCTTCACAAACTCGGCGCCCGCTGTCAAAATGTTTGACTGGCCTGTTGGCGCAATGGCAGCGATACTGCCTTAAGCGCCGAAAGTTGTGGGTTCGATCCCCACCCATGACTAGCATTTGATAATATATGATAAGATAAGATATTATTTATTTCTAAGAATAACAATACAATGATCTTAGCAGCTATGAAAAGTCCCACATATTCTGCTACCGTTTGTTGGCGTAGAAATATAATAACTAGAATTCAGTTTAAATTATTAGGTCATAAACACACACAATTTAAATTATTAGATTAAAGGTAATTATTAGGTCACAATTCAATAGTATAATATAGTTCAACATACACAATTAAATAAAATTAAAATTAAAAATCGTCTTATCACATATTTCCCTCCTGAGTCATCCATCGGCTAATAGTTGAACATTGTTTCATCTAATTTTATGTCAAGGTATTCTATAATGGAATATAAACACCCTTGCATTAGCCAGTTATCTAAGGTATATCTAAATTTATTTAACGGCAATGATCTGACTCTAGCGGCAAGCCTGAAATATATTTTTCTTAAACATGCTCGGAAATATTGTCATTACTTTTGAATAAAGAACACGCGAAGTATCATAATTACGTAGACTGAAAACCCAAAATCACTTCCCGGCGCGTTCTTTGAATTTCGAACGAAGAGCGCGCCGGCAATGTTGTATGAAACGGTGTGCTGTTTGAATTTAGAACTCATTCATCTATCGTACACATTGCGTTCTCGTGGCTGTATAGCCACAGATGCGTTTACCTTTCGGCACAAATTGTAAAATAAAAAAAAACAAATTGGCGGTAAAGCGGAGTTGTTATTTTGTTAATAATATTAATTAAATTTATTATGTAAAAGGCCCTTTTTATTTCCTTGCATTTTTTTAAGAAAAGCACTATATATGCCTCGGCCGAAATGGCAATTGCCTGTCTCGTATCATTGAAGTCCTCGCCTGCGGCTCGGCCTTCAAACTCATACTCGACCTCATCATCATCATCATCATTTCAGCCGAACGACGCACACTGCTGGGCATAGGCCTCCCCCAAGGATCTCCACAACGATCGGTCCTGCGCTGTCCGCATCCAGCGGCTTCCCGCGACCTTGACCAGATCGTCGGTCCACCTTGTAGAGGGCCTGCCCACGGAACGTCGTCCGGTACGCGGTCGCCATTCGAGAACCTTTCCGCCCCAACGGCCATCGGTTCTCCGCGCTATGTGTCCCGCCCACTGCCACTTCAGCGATGCAATCCTTCGAGCGATGTCGGTTGTTTTTGTTCTCCTGCGGATCTCATCATTTCTGATTCGATCGAGCAGGGAAATACCAAGCATCGCTCTCTCCATTGCTCGCTGGGTGATCTTGAGCCTTCTTATGAGACCCATAGTAAGGGACCACGTCTCGCTCCCATAGGTCATTACTGGCAACACACACTGGTCAAAGACTTTTGTCTTGAGACACTGAGGTATTTCGGACGCAAATATATGCCGGAGCTTCCCGAACGCTGCCCATCCGAGCTGGATTCGACGAGAGATCTCTTTCTCGAAGTTGGACTTACCTAGCTGGACTGTCTGTCCCAGGTAAACATAGTGGTCAACAACTTCGAGTGTAATGTTCCCAACGTTAACTGGAGCGGGTGCAATATGGGCATTCAACATGAGTTTTGTTTTGTCCATGTTCATCTTAAGACCCACTCTTTGAGAAGCATTACCGAGATCTTCGAGCATTATGTTCAGGTCTTCCAAGGTCTCAGCCATAAGAACTACATCATCGGCAAATCGCAGGTGTGTTAGGTATTCGCCATTGATGTTGATGCCGCGTCCTTTCCAGTCCAGAAGCTTGAAAATATCCTCCAACGCAGCCGTGAACAGTTTCGGAGAAATAACGTCTCCTTGTCTCACGCCTCGCTGTAGTTGGATCGGATTAGAGCTCTGGTTCTGTAATCGGACCGACATGGTGGCGTTCTGGTATAAGTACCTTAACACCTCAATGTACCTGTAGTCTATTTGGCACCTTTGGAGAGACTGCAGTACTGCCCAGGTCTCAATCGAATCAAAGGCTTTCTCGTAGTCCACGAACGCTAAGCAAAGTGGCAAGTTATACTCTTCGGTCTTCTGTATAACTTGCCGCAGCGTATGAATGTGGTCTACGGTACTATAGCCTTTTCGGAACCCTGCTTGTTCGGGAGGTTGGAAGTCGTCAAACCTGCGAGCGAGACGATTCGTAATGACTCTCGAAAACAGCTTATAGATATGGCTCAGAAGCGAGATGGGTCTGTAGTTCTTCAAGAGAGTTTTGTCACCCTTCTTGAAGAACAGCATCACATCGCCTCTGCCCCATGCCTTTGGCGTTTTTCCCTCGAGGATGACAGAACTGAAGAGCGTCTGGAGGACCTTAAGTATCGGCTTACCGCCCGCTCTCAGGAGCTCGGTTGTGATTCCGTCACCACCCGCCGCCTTGTTGTTTTTAAGCTGCTTGAGAGCCATCCTAATCTCGTACAGGCTGACGTCCGGGATATCTTCGGTATAGTGTCGGGTAAGCTTGGCTCTAGGATCTTTAGCCTTGCTTTCAACAGGTGTTTGCGTGGAATATAACTGTCCATAGAATACTCGACCTGCAATTGCCTATTTCGCTGCCTTTGCAATAATGTACTATTAATAGCATTACAGTAAACATTGTTGGAGAATATTTCCAGTCTTTGAAAAGGTATGCATAGTATAGTTTACTCTTGTCTCTGCTATTACAATTTCCAAGCACCGTGTCGTTTAAGGGAAAGAATTTGTGGTTGTTTTTTAACAAACATGCAGAGTTCCAAGATATATTGGCAGGGTAAAGGCAAAATTTTAAAGCGTGTAAATAATGGTTTGCAGTGGTCTAAGTGGTTGACACTGCTTTTGGCACGAATGCACTTTTTCTGTACTTTGAATGTTCTTTGTACATCTACTGAGTGCCCCCATAAAATTAACCCGTACTGTAAAACGGAGGCCACATATCCATAATATGCCGATTTGTATGACGAACATTTGTATTTGTTGTGTGTCTGGGTGTTATTATCTATTTAAATATGTATTTAGAAGGATAATAGTATGTTTATCAGTCTCTGACACCCATAGTACAAGCTCTGCTTAGTTTGGGGTCAAATGATTTTGGTGTAAATTTTCCCAGATATTTATTTCTTTATTTTTCAATGTAGCAAAACTGTTTATGGGTGCATCAGTCACAGTAACTGTACTGTTTATACAGGTACATATTAGATCACACAGCTGGGCCGTGGAAACCATTAATAAAATTATATACCATACAAAATGGATTGCTTAAAGCATATAATGTATTCATTCAAGATTCGATTTGAAGCACACAGTTCGACAATGCATAATGCCAAAGGGGAGGGGGGATGGTTTGCCTTTTCGGCAGAACCATCTTCACCTTCCTAGAAATAGCTTCCTACAACCAAAAATAGTAAGGTACGAAAACAAGTCCTCACAGAGTTCTTATAATATGAAATGGAGTACTACTAGTTAGAATAAAAGTTCGAAATACAAACAACAGAATTCAAATATCAGCTGCTTTTGTTATTTCAAACGCAAAATAGAGGGCTAGTGATGGACAGACAAGCGAATATTTCGATAAAATTTATCGAAATATTAGTTGTAATGTTCAATCTTTTTCTTCGATCTGGGTTATAAGCACACACACTGTTTCATTTTAAGAATCAAATTTACATTTATTATTCTGTACTAGGCGTCTAGTACAGTAGTATGACGCGTTAATAATTTCATAGTTTTAATAATAATAATAAATAATAATAATAAAATCATTTATTTTCTCTCACAAAGGTACAATATTGGAATACAATTTCTCTTATAAACTAATTGCCATATGCCTTGTGTGTGAGAGACTGGTGCCTGATATAGGTTTGAGTAAAACCCGTGTTACAGGTCACTAGTGCTCCACCCCCCAGAGTAGATCTGGCTAATACGCGAAAGTGATGATAAAATATAAATATGAATAAAATTCATAATGCTATAAGTTTGCGTAGTAAATGCGTAGTCACTTTTGTCTCATCTTAGTTCAATACTCAATACTCAATGTTTTATTTGCAAACCATATGTACAGAAGATGGTAAATTATTATAATATACATGACCAATATGGACCCTGTCGGGCACGCAAAAGGGTAATGAAAGAGAGGAAACGCTTCAATTAAAGAGATAAGATAAGATAAGTCTACAAATTTACAAATTATAAATTAACAAAAAATATATATATAAGATGTAGATCACAATGCACGACGTTTTAGTAATTATAGGATTTATTTATTGCTAACTCTATCAATTAAATATTCATTTATACTATAATAACATTTAGTAAGTAGATATTTCTTTAATTTGTTTATGAATGTGGGGTTATTGGTTTTATTATGGATTCTGGTAATTTGTTATAAACTTTAATCGAATAATGGAATAAGATGTTAATTTAAGTCTGGAACTTGGAACTATTAATTTCTTTTTGTGTCGTGTTGTTTATCTAGAGCAGGGGTTCCCAACCTTTTTTTGTCTACTGCCCACTTCAAGAATAAATTATTTTTTAACGCCCCCCTTTTTAAACAAACTTAAAAAAAAAAAAATATAGTATTCGGACAGAGTATCTTTTATTGAAAATAAAACAAACATAATAAATTTTTATATAAAAACTAATGTGAAGGTTGAATCTGATGCTGTTCAAAAAGTTTGTTGATATCAGGTTCCAATTTACTCAAAAACAGCCGGGAGTCGCCACGTTCGGTAACACGCAAACGATTTCTCTTTTTATTAAGCAGCGTTGCCACAGCACTTAATCCACGTTCACACAAATATGACGATGGGAATGCTATCAAAAATCGTTGAACAATTGACCACAATCCAGGGTACAAATTGCGGGATCGGTTTTTGTAGCCAAAATTCTTGATATCCATTTTTGAACTTGATTTTTATTTCTTCGTTTGTTGTCAATTCTATAAGTTCTTCTTCCAGCTGAGGTGACATTGCTGTGTTGACATTTGAAAACGGATCCAACACCCAGTCTGGTATTTCCAAGTTTAAAATGTCCTGGTATCGTTCGGTGAAGTCAATGTGGAGGTTTTCCAAATGTTGGCAGTAGGCAAACAAGTCGTCGTTACTGCAGTATACTGATAAATTCGGAAAATTGTGAAACTCACGTCTGCCCATATTCTTTTTGTGCAGAAGCAGTTTGGCTGCGAAAGCAGCAACGACATTTTTTGTTTTAATTAAATTTAGTTCATCGCCTTGCAGTTGGAGGTTCATGTCGTTGAACATTTTATACAGGTCTGTCATGTAAGCTATATCATTCTTTGATGTTATGAGCTTGTTGCGCAGTTCTGTATCTTTAGTTTCCAAGAACTCTATCATAGAGTCAAACAGGTCGTAAAATCGAATCAGACAATTGCCTCTTGACAGCCAACGAACTTCAGTATGAAGCAACAAACGGTTGAAATCTTCGTCATTAGTAACACAAAGCTGATGAAATAATCTATCATTCAAAGAGCTGCTACGGATTTTATTGACTGCTTTGATGACATATTGCAGTGATTGAAATAGTCGTTCACTTAAGTTTCTAGCAACCAAATGTTGTCTATGAATAACGCAATGTATAGCAAGGACATCTGGAATTTTATTCTTTAATCATGCTATGAAGCCTTTATGGCGCCCTGTCATAGCCGGAGCGCCATCCGTAGCAACTGATAAAATATCTTTCAAAGGAATCTCTTTCTCTTCACAAAACTTTACCAATGTATTGAATATGGTTTCGCCTTTTGTATCTGTCTCCAAATTTCTGGCAAACAATAGTTCTTCACGTATTTTCTCATCTTTAATAAACCTCACGTAAGATAGCAACAACGCTTCATTAATTGGTAAAGTGGACTCATCGAGCTGAATTGAGAATTGACTAGTCTTCAGATGATTGCACAATGATTCTTCAATGTTTTCAGCCATTTCATCAATTCGTCTTTGCACAGAATTATTACTCAAAGGAATTTTTTGGATAATATCTGCGGCCGGTTTATGAAGCACAGTAGTTATTACTTCCTTTATTGCTGGCAAAATTAACTCTACTCCGATGTTGTGTGGTTTGCCTTTTTGAGCAATTAACAAAGAGATATTGTACGAAGCTCGAAGTCCGTCGTCATCTTGCTTAGCAGCCGCCGAAAATAGTTTTGATACACTTGGCTGAGTATTATGCTTTTTCTCTAGGTCTTGAAAATATGCTACATTCTTTTCTGTCTTATCTGGATGCATTTTATTCAAATGATCTTGCAGTCTTGAAGGCTTCATTGCTTCGTTCGAAAATGTTTTTAGACATAGAAGACACAAAGGCGACGACGGGTTTGTGGGATTTTCAATAAATCCGAATTTAATATATTCCGCAGGGTATTGCCGTCTCTTCTTTTTTACTTCCGACATTGTTTTGTTTTAAGAAATACGTAAGTGTTGAAATCAAGTACTGCTTATCTATTATGCGCGAAACCGCAAATGAAAATAAAATAAATTTACGTCGCTTATATAGGATTGCATAAGCAGCACGCACCAACAGGAATAAGACAAACGTGCATAAACTCGTTTATCTCATTCGACGCCCAATCGTACTCGACAAGCAAGAACAAGTATTATAGAACCAGCCGATTGGTATAGGAATGTACAATTCGGATTATTTAACAAAAACTTGTTAAAACATGATTGCCCGCGGTCTTTTATATCGAACCGAGTTTGAGCTATATCTTAATTAATATTAGTTGATGTTCACAAGATGTAGTCAAGAGTCGAGAGCTCAGTCGGTGTCTAAGAGTCTTCCTAGCTAGGTAGATGAAATTATAAATCGACCCCAAAGCCCTACACAATGCCCCCTTTTTTTCTGGGTCTCTTACCGCCCCCCTTTAGGCCTGCAGCGCCCACAAGGTGGCGTTATCGCCCACGTTGGGAAAGACTGAATTCTAGAGGGTATGTATTTACGTTTTGTGTAGAATTCCATATGTTTTCGTACAAATTTACAAACCTCTAAGATATACAAGCACGGCAGCGGAAGTATTTGATATTTTTGAAAATAGGGTTTACAGCTCTCCGTCTGTTCAATATTTCAATTTTTAATTCAAATTTTAAGGAGCTAAGGACTTTAATTCAAACTATATGTTTAAACGATGCTCTATGTAATAAAATGTAATTGAAAAACAGTCAATTAAATGAAGTTTTATAAACACGCTGCTTTCATAAAGGGTTAGTAAAATTAAAAATAAACGTTCACTTTAGTTCGAACTCAAAAGTCAGCTTGACTTTGACTACCCAAACTTAATGTTAGAGCCGTTAGCGTCTCTGTTTGCTAATGACAACATATTTTTGCGCTTCATCGAAATACAATTTTTCTTTACATACATTTTCAACAATTGCCCGACTCACCACACTACTAGTTCCCACGTCACCCACACAACGTTAATGTCCTTCTATTGCAATCCTTTCATCCTTTTGTTGGAAGAACCCATTGGCAATTGTGGCTATTCTGTCGAGAGCAGTCGTTGTAACATCATCTGGATGAATTGCCCCTCTAATGTGGAGGTATGTTTATTTTGAATTGAAAGAATTGTTTATAGAGATTGATAACAGTTTTTGACAGCTATTCTTCAACTTTTGACGAACTCTAGCCTTTGTATTCACTGAAGTTTGAAGGTCTGTGATGAATTCATTATGCATAATTCAGGCTAAAATTAGCAACATTTCTTTATTTTTAGCACATATGTTTAAATACACTATTTTCTACACTAAGAAAACTCAATCACTAAATACATTTACTTAACCTATTTCATCATTTCATCTTAATCAAAAGTCAAATATTTGCAAAAATATTTATTTCGGGTGTGTAAAAGGCGCTTGCCTTATAATATTGATATTACAATGTTGTCTTACTACATAAAACACATGATACAAATTCGCCAGATCTGTTAATGGCTTCGATAGCTCAGTTGGAAGAGAGACTGCCCGGATTGTGGAAGACGATGCGGGTTCGTGTCCCGATGAGCCCTAGGATCAGGTCAAATATTTCAAGTTTTTATCTATAACTAATTAGTATCCTCACAAAAAAGAACTGAACACACAGCTATCATCATTATCACTTGAACTTATCCTTTTTAATATTACTACTATTAAATATCACTTCGAATTTGAGACGTTTTTAAATTCTTACGTCGCCGTGATAAGGCGCTCCCCCTAGCGAAATGCTAATGCTAAACCGTGTTAAGGCGCTCCCCCTAGCGAAATGCTAATGCTAAACCGTGTTAAGGCGCTCCCCCTAGCGAAATGCTAATGCTAAACCGTGTTAAGGCGCTCCCCCTAGCGAAATGCTAATGCTAATTATTTTGAAATGTTTAAAAAGGTATTTAGCTTCATAACTCTTAATCAAAAAAATAAAAAAAATACTCAGATATTTTTCAGCATCTCTGCTACACTTTACACGTTTCATCTATTGCATTTTAAAGTAAACTAATAATGAAACATGCTTCCTAAATAATGCCTTAAAAATGTCATTTGGTGTATCTAGTCTTAAACAAAAAGTTATTTTTACTTGCAATTTACACCAATGTGTAGACAATTTATTAATAAAGATTTAACAAGTTTGAATTTTTCCAAAAATGCATGTTTAAATTCGGTAAATGAATTATTTGTCATTTATGTTGTAAATTCGTACGTGATTGTGCGCGAGGCGAGGCGAGGATGGCGGGAGGCAGTACGATGTTGTTTTTAATGACGTCTTGACATATTTGTTAAGCAACCTTTACTTTCGTTACCCTTAAAGTGTATCTTACTGAAGATGTTTTGCATTTAAAATAAGATTTCCGCCCTTGTACTTTTTATGTCGAGGTTTTTTTTACACATCTCTTATCATGGTCTCAAAGTAGGGATAAATATCCCTGTGCGTGTTACGAGGTACCAGACATGCTTGGGTGTGCTAGGAGAGGCTTCTGGCTTTATAGAATCCTCTCCTAGCACACCCAAGCTTATTTAGAAAAGATCGTTCCCTTAATTCACTCAACCGGTAATTGAACCCGCGACACTATGTAGGTGAAAGCGAGAAACAGTGTCCCTGTCGCCAATCGTTAAACCTAAAAAAAGGTTCCCTATTCCATGTAATTCTTTAAAAATACAAAAGTAAGAGCGCAATTAAATCCTACTCCCTCTTCAGTACCTAGTGTTCTACATTCCTAAATAAGTCAATTACCAAAAAGGCCCCATATACCGTCAGCCGTAAAACTGTTAATTAAAAATAAATACTGATGGCAATCAAATCACACGACGCCGTAGACCGTAAACCGACATGCAACAAACTGATACAGCGAAAGTCACTTCGAGGATTGGTCACGCAGGGTAGGGTACTAGGCAGTACAATAAAATAGGCCGCGTGATTCTCAGTTAATATAATATGAAAGCCCCTAATTTGATAGTTTCTGATGTATTCATGGAAATGTTTGATGCGAATCACATTAACATTAACCACTTTACAGATACCAGCTGGTAGAATGTTTATGTTCTTTTTTTACTTTTTACCATACAGTAGATAATCATAATCACACATTTATCAGACGAATCGTGAATTGTATTTTTTCTGTGATGCTAGCCTGTCTGTCTTTATTACATTTTTTACCATCAAATAAAATTCTTGAAGGTAGTTAGTCAGTTATTAATTTGTGACTCCGACCAAACACAGTTCTTTGAATATTATTTAAAGTTCTGTCTAAAGTCTTGTATCCACTAGGCAACAATAGACGCGCAATATTGTGCAACATGTCGTGCGTCAAATGTTGCTTATTGGATACGAGGCTTCAACTCGCTAATATTGTGCCATCCTTCTCTTATAAGTACCGTAATTGACAAGATAACATGGAGCTTGTATGATTTAATGTTTCAAATAGAGTGATACAAGTTAGTTCGAATAGTTAAAAAAGTTTAAAAGAAAGTTTCAGCATCATCCTCCTACATGATCTATAGGAGAGGTCAATGTTCAGCTAGTGGATACCTTTTGCTGTTAGGACTGATGACCATTATTGCAACCATCTTCAGATGTTAGACTAATCATGAATCCTATGGAAAAAATACTCTATAATCTCTCGCAAACTAACTAATATTTTTCACAAAATCCTCGTTTCCTCGCAGAAAATTGTCGCCATTTAATTTTCCGGCAATACATCTATTTATTGTGGTATAATTCGGGCGTCAATGAGTTCCCATTAATCATAGGTAGCCTCGGGATCATTTATCATATTCGACCCTTCCCGACATATTTACATATTTTTCTCCAAACTTTGGAAGGGTTCGGGAGGGCTTTTTATAGTCGTCACGTAAGGGCGTTCATGCTCAGTTTTTATATGTTTTTATGTTATAATTGTTATTGACATACCATCACGACTTTATACCAAACGAAGTAGTTAGAGGCAAGTGGCTGTTGCAGTCATGGTGAACGGAACACTCAGAAGCCCACTTTTTACCAACGATATTAGAGCCCCACTGGTAGGTGGTGATCTTTCCGCCGCTCTCCGGGTTGATTTGGTTTTATTGATGTTTTCCATCACTGGAAATATAACATTGAAGGTATACCCACCATACAGATTCCATTAGGGGGCTGTTTTGAAACCGCGTTATTAACCGAGGAGGTAGCGATCGTGGACTGGCATAAAACACGGAGTGACTTAATAGTCCACGAATACAGAACGTCAGAAGCGAAAACAGAAATAGCCCAACAACAAGTACAAACTTCCTAGACAGTCAGCTCACTTGTGGGGCTTCCAGTTAATCCCACCTCACGTGCGAGGTCGATGACCCCTTTATCACCCGCGGGACCATTTGAAAGACGGCGTGACGTCATATTCAACTATCCAGGGAGTCATCATACGTGGAATGAACTGTTTAATCAAAGTTTTGAAATAAGGGTGTCGACACTGTCTTTAGTAAATAAGTAAATATCATTAAAATATGAAAGAACAGTATAACAAAACTCATGGGTCGCTTGCTTTTTAATCAGTTACTGATTGAGAAGTTATACGAATTATCCTACCTGATTTTCTTAGAAGATTACGCCTAGAATATAATAATCTCATCATCCTAAACTACGCTCAGCTTGTAATAGGTACATAATCATTTATTAACTTTTCTAAAACGATATTTTACAAGAACTATTTCTGTGTGTAAGAAATAGTACAAACAACGTCATATTTGTCCCTTTTCGAAACCAAAATGTGTGGGGTCATAATGGGACTTAAACCCATCGCCCCAAAGGCTCAGTAAAATTCAGTTTTCATTGAAAGTGCCAGTATTTAAACCAGATTGCTGACTGGTACATATTAGAATATCAAAAAACAAAACACCCTGGGGGCTAGCCAAGAGCAACACGTCACGATGATTTCTACAATAGAAATCAATCGTTCATATGTATGGGGATGACATAAGCTGTCACTGGCGCTTATGGAATTCAAATTAAATGGAATTCAATTCAAATGGAATTTTAAGTGAGAAGCAATTCGGCTTTCGAAAAAATAGTTCAACCACCTTAGCATGTTTCTCACTCATGAAAACCGTTACTGAAAGTCTGAGTAGAGGTTTCCGCGTTTTTTCTGTCTTCCTTGATATGACGAAAGCATTCGACATGGTATCCCACGATATTTTATTACAAAAACTTAATGCTTTCGGCGTGAGGGGTGAACCTCTGGAATGGCTAAGTAGCTATCTTGACGGAGATCAATGTGAAAATTGATAACGACCTGATTGAGATAGTAGAAAATATTTCTTTCTTAGGGATAACCATTGATAAATATTGCAACTGGACGGCACACGTTGGCAAATTAGTGGCTAAAATTGATAAATACGTTTTTGTCCTACACAGATTAAAAAATATTGCCACAAAAGAAGCAGTTCTGGCTGCTTATCATGCTTTGGTCTCCTCAAATATTCGATATGGTATAGTCTTGTGGGGAAACTCAGTGGAATCACATAGAGTATTTGTGACACAAAAAAAATGTCTCAGAGCTTTAAGCGGTATGAAGTTCGACGAGAGTTGCAGACCAATCTAAGCAAGAAAACATACTTCCTCTACCGTCCTTGTATTTGTTTGAGATCTGTATGTTTGTTCATAAGCACTCACATTTATTCTTGAGACAAGGTGACACTACACATAGAAATGGGCGACATGGGCGCGAAAATAGGCTACATGTACCGTTACAAATGCTGGCTGTTTTTAGTAAAAGTTCATATTGCATGGCTATCAGAGTCTACAACCACCTACCAGATAGTTTGAGGGTGATGAACATAGATCAATTCAAGAAACAGGCTTACGGTTTCTTTGCGCGGAAGTGCTATTATTCTGTGTCTGAGTACTTGAACCAAAAACTAACAATTTGAATTAATTTTATGTTTCTAGTGTTATCTGTTAAATTGTATTACTAATGATGAATCAATTTATTTTTATGTTATTTAATTTTGTTTTTTTGTATTATTTTTTAAAATGAAATTATGATTGTTTAATCTTTTATAATTTTTATGTTTGCACGCCTTCATAAATTGATAAAATGTGTGTACAACTATCTTTAAGATCATCATGTAAACCACCATATTTCTGCAAATGAATATTCTAATTCTAATTTTAATTCTTTTTATGTCATCCCCATACATTTGAACGATTTCTATTGCAGAAATCGTCGTAGCGTGTTGCTCTTGGCTAGCCCCCTGGATTTAAAATGCCCGAGCTCAAAATAACCGAACTTAAATACCTTAAGATTTAAAAATACCTGAAGCCATTACACCTTACTATACAATACCAGAATACAAATAGCAAATTTTCAATTAACCTTACATTAAAATTCCAAAATCTGAAAAAAAAATTGTGTGGTCACAGTTCTAACCTTTTTTTTTATTATCGTGGGGAAATCCTCATGGATACCTCGTTCACAGTTCTAACCTAATCTAACCGACTGAACCTTCTAAGCCTTTTCTATTTCACTCAAGTTAAATACCATAGAAAACTGTACCGATCTATCAATATTAGTTAAAATAAATCAACTATTTGATCATTTTGGTAAACAAAAAAAAATAATAATATGAAGTTAAACTAACTGTATTTCAGTGGCATAATTACCCACCTTTTCAACCGCATTCTCCTTACTGGGAAGATACCTGACCAATGGAGACTGAGCATTATCACGCCGGTCTTCAAGGGCAAGGGCTCGGTGCAGTGGTGCAGCAACTGTCGCGGCATAAAGGTGATGTTCCACACCATGAAGCTCCTCGAGCGCATTGTGGACTCTCGGATTCAACAGGAGTGTACAATTTTGGAGTGTCAGTATGGGTTTCGACCAGGATGCGGGACCATGGACCCCGTATTTGTCTTGAGAACGCTCATGGATGGATACAGACTGAAAAATACACCTCTGCATCTCTTTTTCTTAGACACGCAGAAGGCCTTCGACTGTGTCCCTCGTGAGATGATTGGCTGGGCGCTGCGGTCCAGGGCCGTTTCCGAAGTCTTTATTGACATTATCCGGGACATGTACCACGAATACTACGATTCCAGTTCCTTATAGTTAGGACTGCGGTTGGTGACACGGTTCCCTTACCTATCAACCTTGGAGTACACAAAAGCTCCGTGCTTAGCCCGTTTCTGTTCAGCGTAATATTAGACGTTCTGTCAAACAGCGTCCGAGACCACCATGAGCAGCCACCCTGGTTGCTCATGTACGCTGATGATATTGCGCTAGTAGATTTGCTAGCAGAACGAAGGACGAAGGTCCCCTACCTTCCGCCGTTATCCGGGTTGATTTGATTTTTCATCGATGTTTTTTTTATTCCTGGAGAGTTACTCGTTTTAACAATGAACACAAAATATGGTTCTGGCCAGAAGGCTAGATTTGAACTCGGGACCACACGATCCACGATCTGAGTTCGGGTGCTGAACCACTAGACCACGACGCTCTCACTTGAATGCTTTTGTAATCTAAAAGTGGCACGCTTAGTTGTCTGTGGCATAACCTTAGTTGTTATTGCAGTTGACTTCCCTAAGTCCCATAACTTGAGCAGTGAGGAGGCTCATATGACAGACGGCTACCATCTTAATACAGATTAACATACAGAACATTTTCATAGTCTGTGGTCACCTGTACGTCTACCACTAGTTGCCACTTTAAATTTACGTTATCATTCGCGTAAAAAATGTATTGGGATTTGACATTGTCATTTCATGTTATGTGTCATCCCGATACAATTTTTTTACGCAAACGATAACGTTAATTTGAAGTGGCAACTCGCGGTAGACGTACTGGTGACCACAGACTATAAAAATATGCTGTATGTTAAACTGTAATAAGAAGGTAGCCATCAGAGCTCATCAAATAACTTTTATTTTTTAATTATTTTAAACTAGATCGATAGTCATCTGATCGCAATCGTACCTGATGACGAGTGTTGATGCGATCCATTATGGATTATGTCTGCCTTGTGATTGCCTATTCACTCTTTTTTGGTTGTTTGGAAGATCTTATTTAGAAGTTAGAGGCAACTTCTAACAGGATCGGCGCCGGGCAGGTTCCCTTCAGTTTCACGTCTGAATAGGCTGCTGTTACAGCTCATCATTAAGCAGCCTTTATGCTTGTGAGCTGCCGACCTTGTCATAAAAATTCTGGATCGATCCTTATCTTGAAAGTAAAGACAAATTTTTACAATTGAAGTCGTAGTAGTAACTTGATTTATTTTTACCTGTGAAGGAATAAACGAATAGAAGAAAGATCTTAATACCCACTGCTCGACGTTTCCTTCGAGTGTCTCAGCCGTAGTGCGGTAATCCTACCTCAGGCGAAGTCATAAGTTAATACTCTCTTGACGTACGGCTTTCTGTGACGTTAGGAAGTGGTTGTAAGATAGAAAATATGACACAGGTTTTATACGTCTCAAGAGCCAAACAAAAATGCGGGCACAGTGTGAATGGTTAAAGAGGTGTATGTGAGGTTGATGATGAACCTTCTATTACATTTGGTCAAGCTGCCCTGAAGCTTCTGAATAGGCTTAACACCTGACATCAGAGGGGAACAACTGCTTAACGTCCCTTACGAAGCATAAAGTTAGCCAAAAGTACAGGTCAAAAAGTTCGATCGGCGTTGTCATCCAGTCGACTATAACACTTTATGCCCTGTTCACATTATCCCAGTCCAGCATTCTAGTCCCAGCGCTGGAATATCACTGGAATAATGTTATAAAATACGTGGAGTGGATTGACCACTGATATGCTACGTTCCAGTACAGGTTCACATTATTTCAGTGGTATTCCAGCGCTAGACTGGAATGCTGGCTGGAATAATGTAAACGGGCATTATACACATAATGGTCATAACGCTGAATTCAACTTAGTTAGAAATTGAGACCACGTTCTTGGTGAAAATGTGTTTGAACACAATGTAGTTTTAAAATAGTATCCAAAGGATAGCATCATACCGAGAGGTCTCATGAAAGCTAGTAGCTAAATACAATAGTTTTTGCTTACAATTAACAACACCTTTTGCAAAAGCTTCTACCCTGCTCACGTATGAAGCGTATTTGTCGAGCAAGGTCCGAAAGATCCTTATCGGTCTTTTGGCTGAAGCCTTATGTTATGTCAAGGCTTAGTGGAGGACCCGGAAAAGGTAGTTTTGCCGGACTATAACGTTAGTGTTAATTAGTGTTTTTTTATAATGCTATCATAATAAGTATGCAATTAAATTTTCATTATTGCACACATTTTATTATAATGAAACCTTACAAAAAAATACATTACAAGTAAAACAGTATTCAGTCATGTATAACATTATATATATTTTTTAGATTTTTTTGCCCATCCGTTTGGAGGAACAGCCCTTTGACCACGACGGATTTTTTGTTTTTGGCTTGAGTTCTCGCCTTAACAACATCGGAGCAATAATCACACTTTTCTCACCCTCTGTTTGAGAATTATCAGAAATTATTATTAGATTATGCGAACAGCAAAGGAGTGGAAGTCACTGCTGTTGTGGAACATTTTCCACCTTGGGCCTCTTTAAGACAAGGGTGAATTTGTATTAACTGGGCAGTTATGTACGAGTACCATACTGTCACTTACCACCAGTATGTAGTCTACCATGAGATTACACCAAAGACAGCCACTAGCGTCCGCGGTAACGTTAAGATAAGATAAGATACTCTTTAATGCACAAAAACAGAGGAAAAATCAAGTATTACAAAGAAAGTTAATGTTCAATTTAGGCGTTCTTATTGCTAAAAGTAACCTCTTCCAGACGATTTACTACAGGTAGAGGAAAGATGACAGAAACGTTTTTGTATGAAATATCGGTACAGCGTCCCCTAGTGATTAGAAATGGAACCAACTAGATAGAAAGATAGGTGACTCGCCTCTAGCGCGTGGACCGTTTAAATCAGGCCCCCGTCGCCTAATTTCACTCAGTGGCAATATCCGATTGACAGGACTTCACTCTGACGCACGCTTACGCTAAGGTCAAAACAAATAGGTTTGCCTCTGTCCTTCACATCGCTTAACGATAATGTAGTTGTGCATCATCCCGTTTTCGGTTGACAATTTTAAGGACGTGCCGTATCTCCCGCTATTTGATTTTTGACGACACGATTGGCGTACTGCGCTATAGCACGGTTTCTCGCCTTGATTTCCCTAGTGTCCCGGGTTCGATTCCCGGTCTGGTCAATTCAGGAAACGATCTTTTCTGAATTGATTCGGGTCTGGGTGTGCTGGGAGACGCCCCTGGCTTATTTCCTTGTGTGGTACCTCGTAACACAGGGATATTAATCCCTTCTTCGAGACCAACAAGAGGTGTGTTGTCTGGCGCATATTCATATTTATCTATATTTTATTTAATCTTAGAGTTCACGTGACGGAAAGTCATGGTACAAATACAGGTGAGACTGTGATCAAGTGACTGCGAAGTCCACATAAAAAAAAGGTGGCGCGACAGTATAACATTCCTGTTTCGTCTGCGACCGGACACATCGAAATTATTCACTTGTAATAATTATGACATTTCCGATGGCCATAAATCAGCACACAGTCAATATTACTGCTTGTCAGTTTTCCTGTTTGTTTTTCCCAATAAAATTGGAGGTTGCGAGTAATAGGGCAGTAGAATAAACAAAAAAAGGATTTATTATTCTGATGGCTTCATTTGTTGCCTAATTTGAAAATCCCCCCCGTCGGATTTGTGCTTAGGTGGTGGGGGGCAAAATGCGGTTTTACGGTTATATCTCGTAAAGAGCTTATTATCAAGGAATGTTCTTTATAAAGGTTGTTGAGCGTTTAATTTATACTTACGAGTAATATTAATTAACTTTTTAATTATTTCTAAAGATTTAGTTACGAGTAGATTATTGTAAACTAATACTCCCAGGGTAGAGGATTCAGCAAAATGATACTCAGTTACTCTCTTGAGGTTCTTTTATTCCTTATCTTCGCCTTACACCTTGGTTACAACAGTCGACCGTCCAGGTCGGCGATCGGAAATAGAATCCCGAATGACCAAGCGTTTCGTTCAGAAATCTTAACTCCTTCCATCAACTGTCAAGCTAGTGATGCCAGACTAAACTAAATTAAAATACACACTGACATTTTGTTTTATAAATTACACGAAAAGCTGTTTTATTTAGAACCTAACACTCGTCCATTCTGACATTGTGTATGCCCTCATACACATATCAGGTGATAACCTAACACTTGGTCAATCTGAATTCTGATAACACTTTATTTTGTCTAATCGTTAAACAACAATGAATAATACAAAATAATACTAATTTCGGAAACTCTACTTAATAATCATCTTAGTTTATAATAATAACACATTTTAATATTTTTAATTTTATACATTTATATACGTGTGTAATAATACAATGACACCATGTTATCTCTAAAAAATTTTATGCTATCGTTAAACAACAATCAATAATACAAAATAATACTAATTTCGGAAACTCCACTTATTAATCATCCTAGTTTTCAATATAAACATTTTAGTATTTTTGATTTTATAAGTGTATATTTGTAATTATACAATAACATTTCTGTAATCTCTAAAACATTTAATCTTATCCTGATTATACAAATATTAATCGAAAATGTAAATTACCACTGGCATAATACATTGAAATAATAGAGTACTTACTAATAATGTAAAATCACTGTTTTTCTTTAGATCTATCTACCTATATATTTCATTTAAAACTTATAACCAATATAATACACGTTCATGTTCCATATCATATTAAACTACATACATGTTTATTATATGATAATACTCTGTTTTTTTTTTAACTACTATGTGAATCAAAACATTGTTTAAAATTAAGAATCAATCTGAATTCGCATGAGGGTTTTTATTCATTTGCGAGTCTATCTATTATCGCAATCAAAAAAAATTCAACAACAGCGAGTCAATCAATCATCGCATCCTAAGAAAATGAAACTACTGCGAGTCAATCCATTTTCGCAATAGAAACTCTAAACTTTTGCGGGTCAATCAATTTTCGCAATAAAAACTCTAAACTTTTGCAAGTCAATCAATTATCGCATCATAGAAATGAAACTACTGCGAGTCAAATCTATTTTCGCAATAAAAAAAAACTTCTGCGAGTCAATCAATTATCGCATTTTAAGAGAAACAATAATAACTTCAATTCAATCAATTATCGCTTTTTTTTTGTGTCAACTAAGTATAACATAAACTATTTAACTAAGCATCATATTCTAGCGGTAAGAAAAAGTAAACTGAGTTGAACCAATCTGTCATGTCAATAAACCCAATCGATTTTCCGCCTTTGCCTCAATTCCTAACACAAGACTAAAATGATTATTTTGATTTAAACGTTTGTATGGAAAAATAATAGGATTTCACATCACATAATGTCCTTTTAAGAGTCTGATATGTAATTATAACTATCATCTTCAGAGTCCATTGCGTTAACCTCCAATGCTGCGACGTGTATCCATGGTTGCATGCGGTCAGCAGCAACAGTGGTTTTACGTTTATTCTTTGTACTAGTGAGCCCCGGTACAGCCGCTAGCTTATACCGATCATTGCCGACAACTTTCGTTACCCTATACGGTCCTACATATGAAGGCAGTAATTTTTTGCTTTTTCCGTCATTATTGAATGACGTTTTAGTGATTTTAACTAAATCTCCTACGTTATACATTTTTGCCGGTCTTCGTCCTCTGTCGCAATACTCTTTCTGTTTTATTTGTTCTTCGTCTATCCTATCTTTAACTTCCTCGCGTATAGAGGTAACATCTTTATTATCTCGAACTTCGTCAATGATTTCGTTTAAGCCTGGATTGGTCTCGCTATTCATAACCGTACCAAACAGAACCTCCGTAGGGGTTCGCCCTGTTGTCTTCTGAATGGTGTTGTTGAGACCCCACTGAATTTTGCCTAGCTGCCGGTCCCAAATTTTCTCATCATGTTTCAAATTTTGCGCAGACAGGGAGCTCAGAATAGTACGATTGTACCTTTCCACTTGGCCATTTGCCTTTGGGCTCGCTACAGTGTTAAGGATATGTTTAACCTTCTTGTCTGCACAAAATCTGCTAAATGCGTGGGAGGTGAAACAACTACCCCGATCGCTTATCAGGCGTTCGGGCGTCCTAAAAGTGTGAAAAATATCTTCCAGAGCTCCTATCACATTTTGCGTTTTAGTATTCCTTACTGCCTTAAGAAATATAAATTTTGTGAAGCTATCAATTACTACAAGCAAGTAGGAGTTTCCTTTTTTTGACTTAACAAAGGGTCCGAGGTGGTCAATGTGTAGGGTGTGAAATGGTTTTTCCACTTTTGGAATAGGGTGAAGGAGACCCTCCTTATTGGTTGAAATGTTTTTTGAATATGCGCATTCTAAACATGCTTTCACATATTTCTTAACAAAGTGATTCATTTTTGGAAACCAATAGCTTTTCTTAATTCTCTCAAGCGTTTTCTCTAGTCCAAAGTGCCCGATATCATCGTGGTTCATCCTACACAACTGCCACCTCGCACCCTTTGGTACTACCCATCGAATATTATCTTTGCCGCCTAAACACTTAAACAACTTGTTGTCTTTAATAACATAGTTATCTTTGATGTACTGAAGACTTTTCGGGTCCAAATCGCTGCATAGTATATCTCTAATTCGAACTAATTCTGAATCTCCCAACTGAAGCGTATGTAACCAGTCCTCATCAGTGATGACCAGAACCGTCGGAATCTGATCGGTCACATTTGAGTCACACACTTCAACTGGGTTTCGAGACAGTGCGTCGACATGTGACATTTTCTTTCCGCTCCTATAATCTATCGAGCAGTTAAATTCCTGTAGCGATAACCACCATCTAGCTATCCTCGGAATAATATCTCTCTTTAGAAATGTTGACCGAAGCGCACTACAGTCGGTTACTATCTTAAACTCCTTGCCTAATAGAAAAACCCTGAATTTCTGCAACGAGCGCACGACTGCCAGGGTTTCTAACTCGTACGAGTGGAAATTTTTTTCTTCCGGTGAGGTTTGCCGGCTGTAAAATGCAACCGGACGGAAAGAATCATCGGTACTCGTACGTTGCATGAGTATACCCCCTATTCCTATCTTGCTTGCGTCAGTGTGCAACTCTGTTTCAGCGCCGTGATCATAAATGGCTAAAATTGGTCGGTCAACTAGTTTCGATTTTAATAGCTCAAACGCTCGCTCCTGATCATCATTCCACTCCCAGGCAGCATCCTTTTTTAAAAGTTTGCTTAGTGGACAGGTCAGATCAGCAAAGCCCCGAACAAACTTCCTGAAATAACTAACTAGGCCAAGGAATTGCCTAACACAATGCACATTTTTAGGTTTTGGAAAATTTACTACGCTCTGTATCTTAGATTCACCAGGCCTCACACCAGCGGCACTAATTTCATAGCCTAAATAGTCTATTTTATCCTTTAGAAAATGACATTTGCCTAAATTCAATTTTAAATTTGCTTTTTCTAGCAACTGCAAGACTTCCTTTAACCTAGCCATGCATTCTTGAGAATTTTTTTTCCGTAAATAAGGACGTCGTCGATATAGGCAGTGGCCTTATTGAATCGTGCAGAGCCAAGAAGCTTATTATTCATCCGTTGAAAAACGGCTGGGGCGTTGGCTAAGCCAAACGGCATCCGATTAAATTGAAATTGCCCGTCGGGCGTGACAAAAGCGGTCAGGTGTTTACTCTGTTCACATATGGGCACTTGATAGTACCCAGATGCCAAGTCAAGCGTGATAAAACACGCTTGACCTGCCAACCTGGATATCTCATCCTCTATAATTGGCATAGGATATCTTTCTTTGACCGTTACGGCATTTAACTGTCTATAATCGATGCACATTCTCATCTTGCCGTCCCTCTTGCGCACAAGAATTATAGGACTTGCATACTCAGATACAGATTCTCTTATAATGTCTGCGTGGAGCATTTCATCCACCATCTCCCGAACCTTCTCTCGCTCGTGGTGGGATAACCTGTACGGGCGGTAAACAACTGGGCGTTGGTTGTTTAGCTCTATGCACATCTGAGTGACATTGGTACATCCCAGTTCCTTTAAACTATTAGCGAAACAGTTCTCATAATTCAGTAGAAGCTGAAGTAGTTTATTCTTATCAATATCCGAAACGTTTTCTCCGAACCGCAAGTTATCAATCGTTATATTGGTCGCAGGAACCTGAGGGGTTTCTAGAGCAACCCGATTAACTACGTCTACTCTTTCAGCGCGACATAAAATGTTTTTGTCTAAGAGGTAGCACGGAGTTGAGCATGGATAAACTGTAACGCTTATCAACCCCTTGCGTGCTTCAAATACACCTCCATAAATTACGTACTGATTATTAGGTTTGCCAGAAATTTTGTCGTTTATCACTACTGTTCCGTTTATAATGCCATTAGTGCGGACCTTAATAGTTGCTGGGCCATACAGCACGACAGAAGCGAAAACGTTAACTTGAAACGAATGATCAGTATGGTCTACCCCAACTCGGGAATGGGCTATTTCATCTCCTATATCAATGAACTTTAATGTCAACGCGTCTTTAAAAGTAACAATGTGCGGTTGCTCCGAAAATGATTGTCCAATAAGCATTGTTTTGTCTAGCAAATTATCTGCCACCACCTTGCATGGGATTTCTGCGCTCATCGTCAATTGTCAGGTTAATGCTAACAGTACCCAGTGAGGTTACTATCCCGTTCCCAAATCCACGCATACTAGATGTCACAAAGTCATGGGCCAGCCCTAATGAAACTGCGGCTGATTCCTTTATCAAAGTCACTTTGCTACCTAAATCTACGAACGCATCGACAGGCGCTGGCACGTCGTTTATTCTCACCGCTTTTATGAATTTAGCGCTAGGGTTAGAGCTCGTGATGCACATTGCACTTTCAACATGATTATTTTTAACAACAGACTGTTTATTCTCGGACTTAGCAAAACAATTTTCAGTACTATGACCAATTCTTTTGCATTTTTTACAATTTATTAAAGGACGGGGGCAATTCAGATAGGGATGCCCCTTTTCTTTGCAGTTAAAGCATTGTAACCCTGTTGACTGACTTGTTTTATTTTGTATTTTTGGTGTAAAAATAGACTGACGATTGTGCGAGCGTTCATTAATGGAAACAGAATTCTTATTGCTCATTAAGAATTGCAACAATTGATCGGGTTGAGAACAACGTAATGCCAACGCACTGGATTTCATAGTTCTATCACCAATTCCGTGGATAATACAATCCACGGCGCGTTTACCCGTGATATCGCATTGGTTTAGAAGTGCTAATTTCTCATAGTAATATAATTCGATTGGCTCTGTAAATTTACTTTTTCTCCCTAACATATCCTCCAAGGATTGGCCATAATTTTGTTCGCATGGGAAGGCAGCTGTTAACTTTGTTTGCCATTCAGGCCAAGTGTACAGTATAGTGTTCAGACTCTCGAACCATGTTTTAGCCAATCCTTGCAGTTTCTGCATTGCAAAATGAATCGTGGTCTTGTCGTCCCAGCCGTAAACGGCAGCGCATTCATTGACCTTATTAAGCCACATATCTATTCTCTGGTTTTTGGTTGCTGGGTCAAAGTTTGGTAACATATTTTGATGGTCAATCTTGCTGCTGGCGCTTTGAGCTGACGGCTGAGATACTAAACCACCCTTCATTGAATTAATTAACGATATTAAATCTTTGGCTGAAAAAGTTGGACTAGTTGACCTGGACTTTCCTTTGGACCGGTGTCGTTGCTCCCGCTGCTCGACGTTTCTGTTGCTGCGACTGCGGCTACGGCTACGCCGTTGCACGTCACGTGGAGGGCTGCGCAACGCACGACGACGACGGTGGCTGCTCGTTGAGCGCAGACGGTCACGGCTCTCACGCTGCTTCTGCGCGTGTTCCCCGATGCGGTGTGCTCGCCCTTTCTCCCTTTCCAGCTCGTCCTCCCGGTCCCGTAATCTTCGGATATGGCTGCGATCATCTTGGCGAGTGGTACTGCGTAAACGGCTGCGACTTCTTCGAGGCGTTCTCAGCCGATGATGATCTTCATGGCTTGCTCTCTCCATTTTGAACCTCGAGTGGAAAACAAATTGATTGCATGAGCACATTGTGTAAAAATGTTTTACAATGAAGAGAAAGAATATTTCATCTAAAAAAAATAACTTTGGTGTAAAAATATTACTTTGCCCTTCAGCATTAGTATTTAAAATGATCAAATATCACCAGTCTTTTTAAAACGTATGCCGGATCGTGTGTATAAATTGGGATTCAATTGGTGATAATATTTGAAAAATAATTATTATTATTCGACAATACATAAGTCAGTCATACTATTTTATCGGCGTGGTGATCGTGCTAAAATATTGTAATGTATTTTAGCATTAGCCATAAGAGAGGCCAAATAGAACCAGAAACTGAGAGGAAATATAAGGATCACCTTTATAAATACGGATGTAGTTCAGTAATTTTTTAAAACACAATTATTTTTTTTTACAAAAAACAAGAAATATATTGATTTCCGTACACATGCTTGTCAAAAAGAACCAACTACAGCAGTTTTACCTTATAAATTTAGCGGATCGCATTAATATACAGGGATTAAATTCTATATCAAAATTGAGATAACACGTGTTTAGTAAAACACCACCGGTTTTTTTTAAATAACCACCAGGGAAAGTGCTTTAACATGATTAAAGTTAACGTGTGATATTATTTTTGCTTTCTGCCAGAGGATTGGACGTATTATCTTGGATATGAACAAGCTATCTTAAAGGGTAGTGAAACAAAAACAATTCTAATTGCCTAGTATTAAGCAAATGAAACACTAAAACACTTATTGAAGCAAATAATCTCGAATAAACCATGCATTACAGCTATCATTCATGACAGGATATAACGTAAAAATTAGTGAGCGTGTACTTACGCTTAAATGCGTTATCCCACTTCTGAAGTGTAAACTAATACTCCCAGGGTAGAGGATTCAGCAAAATGATACTCAGTTACTCTCTTGAGGTTCTTTTATTCCTTATCTTCACCTTACACCTTGGTTACAACAGTCGACCGTCCAGGTCGGCGATCGGAAATAGAATCCCGAATGACCAAGCGTTTCGTTCAGAAATCTTAACTCCTTCCATCAACTGTCAAGCTAGTGATACCAGACTAAACTAAATTAAAATACACACTGACATTTTGTTTTATAAATTACACGAAAAGCTGTTTTATTTAGAACCTAACATTATACTTACTCTTTCAATGTTTTCTTCTTTCTTTTAAGAACTTATGATTGTCTTGAAGCAGAACTTCAGGTAACAATGCAGCACTTATTAAACAAAGCTCCTAGTAGCTCGCATGCTCCCTTTATACTATTATCTCTAACCAAGGAAATAATTGGCCTTTGCCCTTAATTTAACTTGTGATTTCTTTATCATTTTATTTATTCAGTATATCGGCTTTTTTATTTTCTTACCCTCGATGATCTCAATGTAAAACTATATTATTCATCATCAAAATCAAATCGTCCACTGCTTAACTATGAATCTCCCCTAGATTTCCGCAAGTGACAGGTTGCTGACTACCTGTATCGACTTAATTTTGTATAATTTGGCCTGATACGAAACCTCGAACCACGAGCCTACATATTATGAAAAACAATTTTCGAAAATAAGTAAATTTAGAATTAATAATTAGGTATACTCAAATGAAAACATTATCTGTTGATACAAAAAATAAAGGTATCAAGAAAGCTTACTTAATAAGAGTTAAAATGAGATAATTGTGAATAGAGCATGTACTCGTATTTAAGATCAACGTTAGTTGTGTAGAGGTAAATTATATTATGCAATATACGAAAACCTTTTTATTTCTAAATTATCGCCACTAACTCGAAATTCAATAACGAAATTTGAAGAGAATGATAAGTGTTAACAAAATTGTAAGTAGCAATCTCCCTGTAATTCTGAAAAGACTCAAAAAACCCTTTTTTCCTCTCTGGAAAGCGGTCTAAAGCTGTCCTTTGTGTGGCCAGGATTTTCGTATTTATCTTCACTGGGAACTCACAAATATTTGTTTGGAGCAACTGGCAACAGAAAAACGTTCTGACGACGAATTTAAAACTCCACTCTCGTAATGTGGAGTTGAGAGTTAGCTTTCGGGCCAGTTTGAGTGCTGGTTGTATGCTTTTATGTTATGCTAAGGTCCTTGTATGCACATAGGATAGCGGTTTGCAAACTTTGCTTATTGAAGCAACTTTCGAAAATCTGTAGGTCCGATCGAATCCGAATATTCGTCTTTGTATAGTGAATCCACGAGGAAAGATAACAATAACGTGAAACGAGTTAGTTACAATCTGTGACTGACCGTTTTTAAATTAGCATAGATTACGCTGCTGTATAGATACTTACTAGTGAGTTAAGCAAAAAAACAACCAAAACGACAGTTGTTATTTAAATAAAATGAACTTCGTCTTTCAAGCCTCCCATGTCTTCATCATTTATCATTCGCAGCTATCAGACGCCCACTGCTTAAATACTGCCTCCATCATCCGATTCGCGTTTTATTTCATCAACCACTACCACAAGTTTTACGACAACAGTACGATTCATTGTAGCCACAATGTGTTCCAAGACCTCGAAGGTATAATGAAACGGCCACAAGCCGTCGTAAGTGGATTACTGCTTTTATACAGCTTGTTCGGTCGTCCCGCCAAATAGAGCCCTTGATTGGGGATTTGTGTGTGGGTTGTAGTGTCCAAAAGTGGCATTTTATATTTCTTTGAAGAATAAAACAACTTAGAGCACTACGTGAGTGTGCAAGATACTAGTACAACCCCATTATATGTATATGAAAACGTAAATAGTAGATACCTGAGCTTTTAGGTACAATACCTACTGACTCTTTACTGCTAAACTATTGCTTCGCTTTGAAACCTACTCGTACCTAACTGACTAACTAACCTAGATTAATAGCCCTAGAAATAATTTAACTTACCACCTAATAAATTAAGCTGGACGGATAAAAACCAGTCTTCTTTATTATTTATTTTTGCTTATGGCATCTACAATATCTAACATACTCGTACCTGACTTGGGGTCTGATGAGAACTTCTACAATGGATTATGATATTGCGTTTATTCTTAGATATTTATAAGTATTTACTTACCTCCTTATTTATGCAAAATCTATCAGTCAACATAGTGTTTTAATCATTTTTGTGTGCCTGTCGTTTTTCTCAATATAATATTTGCAAAGACGCGGCGATTTCACTAATACGAGGGGTAAGATTTCCTCTTTTATAAAAATGAATTTATTTAATTTCATCGTATCACTTTATTTAAATTTTTTGAATTTTTTATATTGTTGTGTTGTCCAAGTGCTTGTAAAAGCTTACATTAATCTATATTATATAAAATAGAGTTGCATGTTAGGTGGACCGATTTTTAAGATTTTTGTGTTTTTGGATTTGTCTACATCGGGAATAGGATAAACATTGGGAAATTGACGGAAAAAATAAATAAAAGCAAAAACATTTTTCCATACTAAATGTTCACAGCTGTCAAGCATTTGCCAATTACTTTTGACAGAACGAAGTTTGTCGGGGCCCCTAGTTAATTTTATTTGTCTTTCTTTTTTTCGAATAAAGAGATCGTTTTAGCCCCAACCACGACTTCAGCGCAAGGGATCAGATGACACATAAAGATATGGTGTCACCACAAGTTCAAGTTTTAATTAAGCCACAAGGAAATTGACCCGGCGGAGGCCAGGTGACCGATCGGGTTTCACTCTTACCTGGGATCAGGTGATACAATAAGCAATTCGATTAGAGATAGATCCCCGGTATGGGCTTAGTCGGTAATTAGGGGCAAGGTCACAGTGGCCACGATTACTTGTTGTAGGGACTAGGTACTAATTATTTTAATCCTTAAAACCCGGACATTAATAGAGCTACTTTTTAAGATTGAGTAAGTAAGTAAAATATTAATTTGGCACAGGTGAACACATTTTTTTTATCTAAAACATAATATGATCTAAATACATACCATCACGACTTTATCCCAAACGGGGTAGTCAGAGGCAAGTGACTGTGTCGTCATGGTGAACGAAACACTCAAAAGCCCACTTTACACCAATGTTTTTAGAACCTAACGTAGTAGGTGGTGAGCCTTCCGCCGTTATCGGGTTGATTTGCTTTTTTATCGATGTTTTCCATCACCGGAGAGTAAGTCGGATATTTAATATTTAACATAGATTTTAGTTCTGGCCAGATTTGAACTCGGGACCACACGATCCACGATCTGAGTTCTGGTGCTGAACCACTAGGCCACGATGCTCTCATTATACCAAAAAGTTCTCCGCTTGGCATGATGTGAGGGCTAAGACTGAAAGTCCATGCCATGATGAATAAATGAATTGGAATGACGCCAATTTTCTGCAGTACCTTGCAATTCAAAATGAGAAAGTTTACAAAGTTCAAAATATCAATTGACGATACGATTGGCGAAGTGCGTTGTATCACGGTTTCGCGCTTTGGCTTCCGTAGTGTCACGGGTTCGATTCCTGGTCAGGTCAATTCAGGTAAGGATCTTTTCTAAATTGGTTGGGTCCGGGTGTGCTGGTCTAATTTCCTGTCTGGTACCTCGTAGCACAAGGACATCTATCCTTACTTCGAGACTATGACAAGTGGTGTGTTGTCTGGCAACATAATAATATTATTATTTTTATTTATTGAAAACGACCCGTCTAGCGCAGGTCTGATGAAGGTGAAAACGCAGGTTTGATTCTTGAATCACAAAATCTTTCTTATTTAAACCTACTAAGTCTTATATTATTTTGTATACACTAAGTACACTATAGAGGTGCCCGTGGCTAAGTGATGGCAGCGGATCGGCAATGATCCGATGTTAAGCAACGCCAGTCAGGTCAGGTTATGGATGGGTGAACATCCCGACCGAAATTAAGTGATGTGTTTTTCGGGCATCTGCGTGCTTCGGAAGGCACGTTAAACAGCTGGTTCCGGCGGACGTCGCAAGATATCAGTCGTAAAGCCTAGTCAGAGGCCTAAGAAGGCGGCTTGATAATATCTGACGGTAAGGTTTATCACTGGCCTTACATTCACCTCTCCAACGATCCGTACTGAGCCCTTGTATTGGAGTTTGGCTCGTACCACCTCATAGTTGAGGTGAGGCCTGTGCCCAGCAGTGAGACGTTTATGGCTGTATTTGTAAGTACACTATAACTATATACTAAGTTTCATAATTTTATCATGGTTTTCAAATGATGTTAACCATGATAGTGAGCGAATGAATTTGAAGTATAGTAATTTTACTATCTTGGATTCAATTGCAATTGTATGAAGAAATTTGTAAATATATGGCATTTTTTAAAACACTGTCGATTCAGACTAACGTAATTATCAATTACAAATTGTGTAAAATACTATCCCCAACAATGCTTGTTGACGTAACTACACCCTAATTTGCTACGACCTTAACGCCCCTCTGTTTTATCACTACGACCTCTACGTAAAATGTAGGGAGGGCTTCTAATTTCCACCTCTGTGGACCTACTCACTAACACAATGTCCGTAATTTAAAATAAAAATATTTTAAATATACCTACAGGTTTGTACGGAACCGAGTCGGACTCGCACTTGGTCGGTTTTTTTGACAGATTAGATTAGTTAGTTACCGAAACTACGGAAATTTTATTCTCGAGTTCGAGTAGTCCCTGTCTTGCTGTGAAAAGGTAAAGCCAATGAAGTAACTGCTTAATAATGTTGTTATAAGATTGCTTAACTATCGTGAACTACTCTACAGATTGCATAATGCGTAACTATATGACTGCGCAGTGGTAGCGATCCTACCTTTAGCGCCGGAGATCGTGGGTTCGATCTACGCCTATGTCATGACAAACATTCATAAAACGAACTTTTGTGATTGGTGTGAATCTGCAAGTTTTTGTTTACGAGTATTTAAGTATGCATTGAGACATACTTAGGGTATGTTTTCAGTCTCAGACACAAAGTTTAAGCTCTGCTTATTTTGGAGGCAAATGATGATATATTACAAAAAGGATAGATTTATTTCTTTGAATTTTTGTAACGAATAAACTCAAAAACTTAAGATTTCTCTCACTAATATAAGTAAAGTTACATTATCATAGGCAAAAAACAAAATGTGTACTTGAGTATAGATTTGATTGACATTTTTTATGAACTGACGTTTTGAAATCTCTACTCGAGTATAGATTTCAGTGATTGAGTACGATCCTAGAATACGGCCCATAGACTTATATCGATTTAAAAGAGAAATAATGTGAATTTTATCCCGTGTTGAACCAGCACGGCTCGCTAGTTGTTAAATATAAAATGGATTCAACGAGAACTCGTGAAAGAGAATCCAAATTAAACACGGTTTATTTAGCATTGTCCAGCGTAATCGTTATTTTTGCATAACCACTTTCAAATAGAAGATAAACATACGGGCGAACAAAAGGTTTGAAATCGTTCATAATTTCAAACACATTTTTTGGAAGCATTTATTTTCGTGAATTTAAATTCATTCTTGGGCTAACAACCATTCAGTTATATCAGTTATATTCAGTTATTCAGTCATAATCATCATCGTCCATATCTGTAACATTATTTCCAAGATATAAAAGTAGTACTTACATTAAAAAAAGATTTTTGTTCCAGCCTTGTGAAAGCCGTGATACTCACCCATACAAAGTAAAGTGCGCTAACCCGCTGGTTAATTTATGATTTTCAGCCTTTGAATACATATATTTTTTAATTTTCAAGGTGCACACTTATAAACTAGTTACTCACTGTATAAGCCCTCCCCTCTACCACGTTTTCTTTTGTTAATATAGGGCCTAGGCTAACAATCATTCCTCCAAGACAATGAAATAAAAAATTAAAAACTGTACCTTTGCTACCATGAGTTGCCACTTTAAATTTTCGCTATCCTTGGCGTAAAAGATTTGTATTGGGATTTCGTACAGCACCTCTGTTGAGTCGAAAATATGGAACTAACTGGTTAGAATTCAAAGAGCGTCCACGCTCGCATTGTCTCCCCGTATGTCATAGTTTAAGGCTCTTCAGAGAGCCGTGAATACATTTACATGTGAAACGATAATATATTTCACGGATCCTCCTATGGGGCGTCGTGCACCTACGAATAAATGCCTGCACTTATGAATAAGTAATCTAATTGTCTGTGATGGCAGACAGGCTTTGAGGGTGGGGAAAGTCTGAATGAACGCTGGGGCTAGGACGAGTGGACTACTCTGATACGCCGTGTAAAAAAAATATTTAGGAGGTTTCAGACATTCTATGTGAAGTTGTATTTTTTAATTTAGCATTTTACAAAATACTATTTTCCACACAAAAATAGAAACTAGATTCTGAAGTGTTTTAAACTAAGAATTAGTTAAGTATAGGATTTAATCAATGAAACTCTTCAATTACAACTTTTACGTGGTAAATAGTGTATAGTTCAAACGTTATCACTGTAGATATGTTATTATTATGAAATATTAAGCGCCCCCTGTTACACCTATCTAATGAGGGTAGTCAGTAGTTTAGCAATTGCATTTACCACTAGGAAAGTTTTATTCTTTGGAAAGCAGAATGCTAATCATACTTATACGTTTATTTTAATTAATTTCAGAATACTAACTTAGGTGTGAGTGAGTACATTAAAAAATGAAATAACAAGGCTGTTTCAACAATTAGGGGTGGACTCCTTCTAGTAAGTGCAGTAGCACCCGTGTCAGAGGGAGCCACTCTTCCGTAGCTTATTTTTACATTTATACCTTTAGTTAGAATAACTTATTAAAATACAATGTGTTTTTATTTTTTATTTTAAAACTACATAACTATCCATTTTTTTGTACAATATTTCTCTGTAGTGCATTTATTTACAATATATTGTACCATTTTTATGCGTTTTATACAAAATGGAATACTGTTCTATCTAAATTAGTTTTAATTATATTATGTATTTACTAATGTACAAAGCTTCACAGTGCGTGCGCGCGCTCGTGCGTGTGCGTATGTGTGGTTGCGTGTGTGTGTGGTTGTGGGTGTGTGGGGTTGTGTGCGCGTATGTGAGAAAGAGTGAGTGAAATAAGGGTAATGTGTGTAGCAAGCAATTAGTAACATTGTACCGCTGCTAAGCTTAATCGTAGAGAATGCTCGTCAAATATCGATTTAGAAAATACTTATCTTTTCTTAGTTATTTTCCTACTTAGGGAACGGTAAAAAAAAATTTAAAAGTATTTCTCTAATTCACTAGTCACGGGATCTTGTTATTCTCCGAAATACGATACAAAGTTCGTTCACCCTAACTTCTCAAGAAGTCTAAAATAACAATCATTATTTTATAGCCAAAACAACCCATTCTCAACCTTATCTGAACGTCTTAAACACTACAGGTCTATGTGCACCCAAAGCGTTGTATCTCTAGAGAAGAGAGGAAGAGGGGGATAATTTGAACAAACAATGTATTGCAAAATGACCGAGCATCGGCTACGGTGGCCCGCCTATGGGGACCCATAGATTCTCAAAGTTTACCGAACGAATGACCGGTCGGATGAGTGAATGGGATATTCACTGCGCAAATTCAAACTTTGTGGGTTGATTTATTGTTGTTGCATAGGCATAATTTTTAAGGGTTCGGAATTGGTAAGCAAAATATGTTATGAAGAAGGCTTTGCAATATTTTCACACAATTTCATTTGGGTTAATAGCAGATAGTTACTTTTTTACTACAACGTAGATGACCAAAAGTATGACGACACAGATGCCCTTTTGTAGTTCCAACCTTACCAACAAAATATAATAAATCACTTCCTAATGTAAAATCGTATAATATTTTTGGCAATAAGTATGGACGTTACTGAATACTGTCTCTACAATACACTTAGCAGTACATAATGATGCTGAAACATTTGTACTTTACACTTTTACTATTTGAGGTAAGAAAATATTATACCTTCTACAGATTGATTTACAGGATTTTAAAATTTCCCGCGGACCAACGAAAAAATAAAATATAAATAGTGAGAGAGAGAGAGAGAGAGAGAGAGAGAGAGAGAGATATATCATGTTTTTGTCAGAGACTTGCTTATTGCTTATTAATCAGTTCGGCGAACGAACGAAGTCTATGTATTTTAAACAACTTGCACAAGAGTGCCCCAACGCTGCTTTTAAAGGATTATGTTGTAACTTTGTTATTGCCGAAATGTACGTGCGTAATTAATTTGCGACAGTGTTATAATGCTATAATTAAATTTAGTTTCACGAGATATTTTGTTTATAAACCGTTTTAAGTTATCCTCATCTGATTTAAAGTGGAAAATAGGGATTATAACTAGGAACTACTAACTCCTCTTTACTGAATTTTATTTTTAGGATTTTAGCATGCTCTATATTCCATCAAAAAGTAAAATGCATCCCAGGGCTCAAGCGGGACTCGAACCTAGGCCTTCCGCGATCCGGGTGGCTGCTCTCCCAACTAAGCTATCGAGGCCATTAACGTTCACATTGTGACGAATTGTTCACGTTATCATGTATTATGCCGCATGACAGGCATTTCATGATGTGAAATAGCAAATCACTTTCAAACATTTTAGTGCAATGAAAGTTGAATAGCTCCATCGAATTTATTAGGTTCTGCTGAAACGGAAACGGTTTTTTATCGATTGTTAGTTTTATCTGCATTTCAGGCAAAATGAAGGTACCTATGTTTTGTAATGACGTAATGCTGTGTGAAGTTTGAGAGTAGGTGACAATGACCCTCTCAATATTTCACGCTACATTGCATCCCCTAGTAATATCGTCGCTCGGTCGCGGCGTATTTTACGCGGTCCCTTGGCGACAGGGCTGTCGCTTGATTAGATTAGAATGGCAGGACAGATATAAAAACCTATGCCATCTTAAGATTTTTAACATTGTAATAAAAAATGTGTGTGATTTCTTGCATGTTGTTCATAGTCAGTTGATACTTTAAAAGACATGAAATATTCATTCTATGAAATTAACATTAACAGTGACTGTAATATATTTTAAATGCAGGATGAATCTCCAACAAATCGGGCACCTTTTAAAAGGTACACCACATGCACATTAAATGAATTAATACGTTATAAATACATTTATTTGTAATATTATTTATTTTTGCTTTAATTCGAATACAATAACATGTGTACTTTTTTAATTTTTGTTATGCGGGCAATCGCTGTTTTGGCACAGCCCTGTAAGTGCAAACTCACTGGACATTCCCGGCGTTGTTTGCGTTGCTTTATGAAGATTGCTTCATATTGATGGCTATGGCTGCTTTTTTTGAACTTTTCCCAATTTATTAATAAAGGAAATTCAAAAAGTTTTCCCATGTGGGGTAGGTGGCTAGGAAAGGTTTTGGTGGGATAACTTTAAACCTTCATGTAAAATGTTACATAGTCAAGTAAAGTGCAAAAAACACTTTGCACTTGTAAGTGAATATTTAAACCGTATCTAAGTAAAATGATATTTCATGCTCAGTTGGTTACGTGTAAATGAAAATGAAATGAAATGAAATGAAATGGACTTTATTGTGAACATAAATTTGGGTACATTAAAAACTCGTATTCCTAATTTTACTTTTATTACAAAATTGGACGGATATTTATACCAATATCCGTGAATACGCAAACCTTAAAGCTTATAAACTAATATTGCCTAAAATAGTTTTTCAATCACCTTCCGAATAAGTATTTTAATAATATTTTTTTGTTAAATAATATAAATAGCGGGGTGTAAGGGGGTCCTGGGGGTGTAAGGGGGTCCTCCAACATCTTCGGGCCCCAAGCCAACCCCGCCTGCAAGCTGGTGCGCCATGCTGATTAACGAAGGAGGCTCTGGCGACGGCTCCCCTTCATGGGTTGGGAGGTCAGATGGCAGTCGCTCCCGTAAAGCCAACTCAAGCCAAACCAACATGGAAAGTCAGCACAGAGTACCCGACATGGATAGGGCGTCGCCGGAAAACGACGCGCAGGGGGATCGCCCTACTCCTGTGTTAAGTGGGTTAGGGCTACCGGGCCATGGGCGGGCCCGGTTAAAGACATTAGTCCAGAGGAAGGTCCGCTTCGCATCGTGGAACGTTGGCACGCTGACGGGACGCGCTCGCGTGCTGGCCGATGTGCTCGCCAGGCGGAGGGTGGTCGTGGCGTTCCTGCAGGAGACTCGCTGGAGAGGCAACAGGTCCCGGAACATCGGACACGGCTACAAGCTGATCTACGCGGGTTCTCCTGGTGGGGCCGATGGAGTGGGGGTGGCGCTGTCCGAGGAATTCCAGAATAGTGTATTGGAAGTAAATCGCGTTAGCGACCGCCTTGTGGTCGTGAGGGTGCTTATCGAAGGGGTCACGACCAATTTGATAAGTGCCTACGCACCGCAGGTCGGTTGTAGCGATTCGGATAAGGCACTGTTTTGGGAGCAAATCGACCAGCTCCTATGCACTATTCCATTGTCCTAAGGCGTCGTTCTGGGTGGCGATCTGAACGGTCATGTGGGTGAACAGTGTGAGGAATACGGGCGTGTTTACGGTGGTTTTGGTTTTGGCAGTCGTAACGCTGAAGGCGAAGAGATTCTCCGGCCGTGTATGGCTGCCGACTTGGCCGTCGTGAACACGTTCTTCAAAAAGAGTCCCGAGCATCTGATCACCTACAAGAGCGGTAGGAGCGCAACCCAGATCGACTACTTTCTCACCAGGAGAGCCCAGATCGGCAAGGTAGCTAACTGTAAGGTCATACCCGGAGAGAGTCTTACTGCCCAACACCGTCTACTTGTGATGGACCTGCGAGTGAAGCCTCGAGGCAAATGCCGGGAGCGCTGCCCGCCCCGAACCAGGTGGTGGCTGCTTGAAGGAGCCAGATCCCACGACTTTGCTGCCGCTGTCAGTGACCTGTGCATCGCAGCGGATAGTGAGTCCGGGCAACAGCTCTGGGATAGGTGTCAGGCAGCTATCACCGGGGCGGCGAGGGTGGCGTTGGGTGTGTCTCGGGGTGGACGTGGGCTTGACAAGGAGACCTGGTGGTGGAACGAAGCAGTCCAGAAGAAGATTAGGGTAAAGAAAGCCCTCTTCAAAGCGTGGCAAGCGTCCAAATCTCCTGAAGATCGCGCCACGTACAGGGATGCCAAACGTGCCTCTAAACGAGCTGTAGCCAGGGCCAGAAGTGACCACTTACGTCCTTTGTACGATAAGTTGGAGTCGTCTGAGGGGCTGAAGCTCGTTTACAAGTTGGCACGTTCGAGAGTCAAAGCGGCCCAGGATATTTCCATGTGCCGCTGTGTAAATGACACTCTTGGTAACCTGCTATGCGAGGACCGCGCGGTGAAGGAGAGATGGCGCTCTTACTTCCACGAGCTGCTCAATAAGCAGCACAAAGAGGTGCAGCCACCTGAACTCCCTGCAAATCAGGGACTAGTGCCCCCGGTAACGCCTGATGAAGTCCAGTCGGCTCTTCACCGCATGAAGAACCGGAAAGCTGTCGGACCCGATGGAGTCCCTATCGAAGCGTGGAAATCGATGGGTTCTCGTGGTGTGGGCATACTTACCCACCTTTTTAACCGCATTCTCCTCACCGGGAAGATACCTGACCAATGGAGACTAAGCATTATCACGCCATTCTTCAAAGGCAAGGGCTCGGTGCAGGAGTGCAGCAATTATCGCGGCATAAAGGTGATGTCCCACACCATGAAGCTCCTGGAACGCATTGTAGACTCTCGGATCCGACAGGAGTGTACAATCTCGGGGTGTCAGTATGGGTTTCGACCAGGTTGCGGGACCATGGACCCCATATTTGCCTTGAGAACGCTCATGGAGGGAATACAGATATACAGACTGAAGAGGAGGTGTATCTGCATCTACTTTTCTTAGACATGCAGAAGGCCTTCGACTGTGTCCCTCGTGAGATGATCGGCTGGGTGCTGCGGTCCAGGGCCGTTCCCGAAGTCTTTATTGACATTATCCGGGACATGTACCACGATTCCAGTTCCATAGTTAGGACTGCGGTTGGTGACACGCTTCCTTTCCTTATTACCGTTGGAGTACACCAAGGCTCCGTGCTTAGCCCGTTTCTGTTCACCGTAATATTAGACGTTCTGTCAAACAGCATCCTAGACCACCATGAGCAACCACCCTGGTTGCTTATGTATGCTGATGATATAGCGCTAGCAGATTCGGACAGGGAACGGCTGGTACAACGGGTGAATAAGTGGAAAAATTCACTTGAAAACGGCGGTCTGAAACTTAATGTGGCGAAGACGGAGTACATGGCCTGCAACACCACAGATACCCAGTCCGTCCGCATAGGCGTTGACGTGGTCGAGCGCACGAACCGTGATAAATACCTGGGATCTGTTTTAAGCGCGTCCGGGGACATCGACCGCGACGTCAGAGCCCGAATTTCCGCGGCTTGGGCTAAATGGCGTGAGGTGGCTTTTGTCATTTGTGACCCCAAAATGCCGATCAAGCTGAAAGGGCAGGTCTATAAAACCATCATTAGGCCTGTCCTTTTATATGGCAGTGAAACATGGCCGTTACTAGAGCGACACAAGCAGGAGCTGCGCGTCACGGAAATGAAGATGCTGCGGTGGATGTGTGGAGTCTCACGCAAAGATCGTGTGCGTAACACCCACATCCGCGGCAGCCTTCGTGTTCGTGCTAGCGTTCTGCAAGCTGCAGGAGTGCCGCCTTCGTTGGTATGGTCATGTCTCACGGAGATCGGCAAACTACGTGGGCAACAAATGTCTGGCTATGCCGCCCCCGCCAGGTACCGGTAGAAGAGGTCGACCCAATAAGCGGTGGCTCGACGTCGTTAAGGGTGACATGCGTGCCAACAGACTCACCACTGAGGATGCACAAGACCGCGCGAAGTAGGCCAAGAAAATAAGAAAGGCGGACCCTGGGACCCCACACACCAGTGTGGGTTCACAACCGGGATAGACCGCACGGATGATGATGATGATAAATATAAATAGCTGGCATAAACAAATAATCTCTTTTAAACGATGATTGTGTCAGAAATCAGAACACCATTCATAAACAGGGTGTCATTTCTACCAAAGCCTCAGTTGAAAATGCGCAATAAAAACTAAAATCGCCCATTACTTTATCTACGAGCATAACCATAAAGGGTGTGGCGTAAATATCATGAGTCATGACACATACATTTATTTTATACTTTTCTTTCTTTCGCCGTAGCTCCTGCAATAAATCGATATACAATGTCTGCCAGACAACTTGCTTTTTTGAGGTTATATTTTATGAATTCAAACTTAAGAGGGTGTGAATTGTTCATTGTCAGTGGAAAACACAGAAACTCTGATGATAATGGTATTTTTGATGGTAAAAACAGTAAGGTCGGAAAACTTACTTAAGCAAAGTGATATTTTAGGTGTTCAGAAATAGCCTGTTTAAAGTATAGTCTTGTCACAGTTACAAAACTAAATAGTTATCGCCAGACACGAAGTTTGTGTAAGACCAAGTGCCACTTTTTGAAACTCATAGTGACGTCACGATAGCGTTTCAGAGATCATATCCGCCATTTCCCAGTCAATTTTGAGAATGATAACAGGGTCAAAATAGGTGCATTGCACTCTTTCTTGACACGCGAGGTACGCACTTTCCTTTTTAAATTTCTGTCTGGCGTTACATGGTGTCAATAAACTTAGCGTTCGAAATTAATGTTGAACGTTTTTGATATCCCAATCATCATGTTTTGTTGTACAAAACACATGAAAACTATTTTAATATCAGACTTCTTACTGTGGATTTTTTAGTAGTAGGAGACCCCCTGGTCTCCAGTAGCGGGCGCGTACGCAGACCGTCACTGTTGGATTGCGTAGCACTTAAAGTCCAGCTCGGAGCCCGTGTGGTCCTGAGTTTAAACACAGATTACTTAAAAGTTTCTACGTCACAGATAAATCACATCCATAGAAAAATTAAAATTTTCTTAATCCTAAATGCGTGCTGTCATGCTACAGACATATATTATATTGCCAGGGCTACCTCTTTCGATATAAATGTCAGTAGTTAGTACTTACAGTACGTCATCGCGTCAGTTCAACCGCAAAATTCGCGTACAAATGCTCTACGCGGCTGTTGACAACCAACTGCCAAATGAGTCGTGGAACATCCGGCGTGGCTGGGAGAAAATTATCGGGCGAAAGTACATGCAGTGACAGAGGCCTGGTTCAAACCCGGCTACAAGCATCTTTGTGTTCATTGGTTTTTACGACTTACGCTCTGCTGATGGAAAACTTCGATAAAAAACCTATTACGCTGGGTTCGCTTGGTGAAAATTGAGCTACTGAGTGTTCAGTTCACCATGACGGCAACAGTCAGCTTGCCTCTGACTACCCAGTTTGGGATAAAAGTCTGGTATATAGCTCAGTTTCCGCCAGCTTCCGTACTTGTGCGCTTTCCACCATTTATCTTCGCCGGATATAGGTACTGTTTGGTCTCCGGTAGCGGTCGCGTGTGCAGATGCATTTCGTAGCATTTATAGTTCAGCTCGAGAGTTCAAATCTGTCACAACTGTCTCTGTGTTCATTGTTTTTGCGACTTACTCTCTGGTAATGAAGACTTCGATAAAAAACTTATTACGTTGAGTTCACTTGGTGAAAATTGAGCTACTGAGTGTTCAGTTCACCATGACGGCAACAGTCAGCTTGCCTCTGACAACCCAGTTTGGGATAAAAGTCTGGTAAATAGCTCAGCTTCCACCAGTTTCCGTACTTGTGCGCTTCCCACCATTTATCTCCGCCGGATATACTGTCAACTTGTGTAACTACAACATCAAACTGTGTATTTACGGAAGTTGGGGCGCGTCCCTTTGCCGTAAATTAATTTGCCCAAAACTGCCTCCCTTTCTGATTAGATTGTTCGCTCACCATTAGTTGGACCTATTTCTATGTCACCAAATCTTAGAGCGCAATGAGTTTATTTAATTTCTATTAACGCCTCTTAAATTGATGATAACATATTTAAAGAAGTATTTTTTTGTTTCAGAAGACCACTAAAACAATCTGTGAGCCGTTAAAAGGTATGTTTTTTTTTCTCTGTTCAAAAACAGTGAAAGATTACAAAAAATTGTATATTTATTTATTAAATAATAATTTGCATCATGTCAAAACTCTTATTATGAAATGTAAGTAGGTAGATGTACCCTATGGTGTTAGTATTGCAAATGACAATGGTTTTGCGAGGTTAACATAGATAGTTTTATGGAATTACACTGCTATCAACTTAAATAAATTCAAATAAATACTTAACTCCTAAATACACTAATTGGTATGTATTGTAATTGAATTATTAAAATTACATTTTATTCATTTTAATCAGATATTTTGGAGATACCGTGTGTATTGTATTATTGTTATTATAACCACTAATATTATATTGTGTTATGCCTTATAGTGTTTTGTCTGACTGGTATTGTTTAATCGTGTAGTAACATTTGCTAATTAGCAGTTTCCTTCCTTTTTCAATGTCTGCACTAATATGTTTTACGTTTCTTATTTATAGTGGGATTTTATTATATTATGTTTGTATCGATTTGTAATACGGGCTATTTTGTATACTTAGTTGTAGTTTAGGTTCTGGGCCACTATTTTGTGATTTCGACGGGCGCTTTTTACAAATTCGTACTGTTCTATGTTTTTCTTAAATAGAACTAAAAAAATTCTTAACTTAAAAATCTTTGTATTAATTTCCTATTCTAATGTTCATTTAGTTTTGCACCGCCAACAGCATTTCTGTCTCATCCGATGGTTGACTGGTAGAGAATGCTTTTAGCATTAAGTCCGCCTAATGTAAATATTTGCATTGAAGATTAAATAAATAAATAAATAAACTGCCATTTCCAGTATGTACAGACAGGGGAGCGTCAAAAGAGCGTGCTTTGCAAAATATGGTCTGCAACTGTCCCTGCTTCGTATGTTGAATATTATGCGTAACACCTCTTCTGCATGATGAGAAGGTCATGGGCGTCTGTGCTATTGCCCCCCCTTTATGACACCGTATCGCAACCATGAATGCGCATATGCATAATATGCAGACAGACAGCGCAAATAACATGACAGGTTAAAAGCATACCTAATACCTGCTAAGTTTCTGTGAGGACATTTTTGTGAACTCCAATAAAACAGTTATGAAATATTTATTTATTTGTTGTGAAAATGACGTCATACCATCCAACTGCCAGTTTCAATTTCAGATGCAACATAATAAAGGTCAGATTTTTGTTTGGTAAATGGAAGTTTTATAATCAAGTTATTTGATTAATTCTGCGACTTTTTGAATAAAGCTTTTGTCTGTCCCCAATTACTACATTTAATTGCACAACGGATGTTGCTTCTTAGTAATCTTAGTGCTTTTCAACTTGAGGAATTCAATTAAACAGTATAGCAATCAATACAAGTGTAAAAAAATCTCATAACGTGTTTCGCGAAAGAAGTCGCGAGCATAAGCTAGTAGTTAATATTTAGGGACTGCAACTCCCAGCCGCCAGTGACGTCATAACTTTTTACCAGGCGACGGTCATTATAACTGACGTCATAACTTCTGCAGGTAAGCTGAGTGCTGGAATGTTGATGGTGCTGCTGTCGCACCTGCGACTTTGGTGTTCCGTTATTACAACGTGTTTTTGTCATCTACAAAAACTTAGTTTTATGCGGATAATTATTCTCAAATCTTTAAATATGAAGGCACCTTAAGCTGTGAACATAAGACGTATATTATTTTTGGTTCAATATAGGTTGACCTTCTGTTCGTACATATACCTTATTTTGACATATGTACTAAGCAAAACATGAGAAAATAATTTGTCATGACGTTACCAAAATTTGGATCATATTTTAAAATAATAAAGTCTTGCTGGTGCTTTAACCTTAAAATCTTTATGATGTCGGTGTTGCTATATTTTTTAAATGGAGCCGTTGATTTGAAGCCATTAAGTTCAAGTCAAATCCTTAGGGTCGAGCACTTTCAAATACAAATTACAGCTTCATGTTTGGACTTCACAACACAAATAAAATCAGGTGGAATTGGTATATCTGCCAAAATACATAAAAAATACTTCTGAGAGTATGGAATCTTAAGCATGTAAAATTCCAAACATTATTACTCAATTCTAAGGTATTTTGCGAAATGTACGAGATGAAACATACCCGGCGGAGAGAGTGCATGTTATTAAGTAATATCATGAGTAATATACGCGTTTACGAGAGGAGGATTAAGGGTGGATCGGGGCTACACTGGGGAGACAAAGCTTTCTCAGGAATTACATATCAATGCAATGACTCTGTTGGCCAAAAAACATGAAGTATTAATTGGTGACACTACCTTACAGCACTCGAAAGTCCTAAGTCTTCAACAGTTTGATAGCAATGACGTAAAGTCTTTAGGATATGTTGATGATGTTACCAAATATCTTGATTTATAGCTTTTTTGCGTGCTTGTACTATTTCGAAAGATAAGAAATTGTTAATTCAAGTCGCTACGCAAATTGAAATTAAGAATCGCAGCTAGTTCATTCATAATCAGAAAAATAGGATAATTGATCCAACAATTGCTATGGATTCATAATCGTAATGGATGGATGCAACCAGGGCGTCAACATAAATTTATATTATAATATTTTTACTAATGAGCTTTGTTTAAAAAAGTTATAGTTAAGTGTAGTGTAGTGAGTAATAAGGTGGTCTTCATTGATATAGCAAAATAACGAAGCTGTTCTCCAAAAAATTTTGAAGATGCCTATATTTAGTAAAAACTATGTTCAATAGACTTTGAGGACGTTTGACTTAGCGACTCGAAGTGAATCTTGGCCTCCAACTCCAACTTGGATTTCACCACTCTGGAGCCTCACCACAAGCCATTAGAGCAATATTGAATAACCCATAAGTCAACGTCCTATTTGTATTTGAATAAAACGTTATTTTAAATAAGAAAGAAGTCATCGGTGGCTGTTCCATCCTCAGATTAGAAGAAATTATTGCTCCTGTCTCATTTTTAAATTTCCCAAGTCGTAGAAGATCCTAAATGCGTCATTACGTGTGGCCATGTTATTCTCAGTCGGTAATGTTTAAACATATACGGTAATGCAACCACATTTATTTCTCATTTCATGCATCATTTTAAATCCAATGGTGTTTTTTTAGATGTGAAATGATTGATGGTTTTAATGTTAGACACGCAGCTTTTATTAAACAGGCAAAAATATTTTACTCGTCGTTAGGTACGAGTATACCTGTGATGTCAATGTTTTTAAATACGACTCACGTCATTTATTTTATTTTATCTGGTGTGAGTCAGTCGGTCTTATTCATAAAAAAATGCGCCTTTTTAAAGTGGACTATAGGGGACAAGAATTTAATCTTGTTGGCTTCGTTATTTAAGGCGGGTAGTAATTGGGGCTCTGCCAACAAACATAGGTATTCTGAACATTGTTCAGATAATGGGTTACTAGATACAAATGACAAAATTCAGATCACCGGCTAAGATAATACACCGTATATGGCTAACTGTTTTCAAAGTTTGATCTAAAATACATAGGAAAATAGTGAGTTAGTTTACTGTCTTCAGGTTTTAATGATTCAGCGTAGAGTTTGGATCCAACACGGGTAGCGTTGCCTCACTTATCTGCACACCCAGTTTTTGGGAGGTCACCATTGCGATGTGAGTGGCGTTCTCGTTGTCTCCTTCAGGGACCCCAATTATTTCGACCTCGTTCCGCATCATACTCTGTTCTTGGGCGTTTAGTTGGATTTGTAGTTGAGACACAGTAGACCTTAGTTCGGCTTTATCTAGATACTCAACTTCCATTTTCTTGGTAAAGTCATCTTGCTTGTCACTAATGGATGCTGTGAGTGTAGATATTTGCTCTTTGAGTTCACTTACTCCGGTATTGTCTTAGGAACCCTAAATCTATATTTTGCGATCTCAAATTGCTTATTTTCTGTCGAAGTTCACGAATTTCGACCAGCACAAGAGACAGGTCGCACCCTTTACACGGTTATTTCGTAGATTTTTGTTTAGGCTTAGAGCCACGGGACAAAGTAACGTTATCTGTCTTAATATACGTGTCGTTGAGGACCTCTACAGTTAACGACCTGGCCGGAGTTAGAATATTGTCCACTTTTGAAAGCGAGCAAGTACAATCAGGAAGCCAATCATTCTTATATTCTTGCGATAGGCATTAAAATTTTTGTCAGTCAGATTTATGCAAGCCAGATCGTACGTTTTTCCACACTTACAACACTGCATATAATGCAAGCTCTGTATACATGCTCCACATACGTAGCAGTTTGTAGACATCTTGAAAAAGTATGCAATAAAATTCAAGCGCCTGGGCAATTAGAATAGCAAGCAGCTCAACTTCACCTCTTCACCAGACAGCGAGCGGTGCGTAGCAAACCACAGACGATAGACTCGACGAAGTCTCACGCACGAACGGAAATGGAGTGAGAACGCGCAGTGGTGTACCGCAGTGGTGGGGCGGGCAAGGACGCGATGTTAACAACAGACGCGCGCCTTTTTGAGTTTGATTCGCTATTTTCTTCGGTTTGAATCTTGCGATCACAGCACTGATATCGACAGTAGTTAACATTACACTCAATCTAAACAATTCTAACAAGCACGGGAGTGAACGGAACTAATTTTCTTGTGAAAAATAATTGGAAAAAATTAAGCATGTTCTAAATCAAAAACCATTTCGAGATATTTGTATTTTATATCTTATTTAAATATTTAACATTTTTAAAGGCAAAGGATACGTTGGCAATCTGGAGTCATTAATTTGACCCGAGATTGCCAACGTCCGCAAATAATACATTATGGTTCTTATTGGACTCTTGACGGTAATCAAATTGACATCTCACAATTGAAACCCATTGGTTCGTATAAACGTCCTTTCACGTGATTGGTTGAAAATCTATCCATCAACCAATCAAATGACGCTATCTGTATCAAATGTGAGATTTTAAGCTAGGTGATTCTATTTATTTATTTATTCTTTATTGCACATAATCTATGTTACAAAGGGCGGACTTAAGGCATTCTCTACCAGTCAACCACATAGTCAGACAGAGATATTACAGGCAGTGCTGAAGGTTTTAAATAAGGTGTACAGAAGGTGAAATGGTTTGAATCAAAATAAGAAGATTTCAAAGAGATTTCATAAACATAATATATACATAATAATAGCAATTACACATTATATAGACAAAAAGTAAAATAAAATAACAGACAGATGACAGGTGGATCCAAGAGAATAACAAAACTACAGTTCTTGGGGCGTTAATCTTTTAAAGTACGCACGCAAAGCCTTTTTAAATGCATATTTACTGCACGCATTTCTAACCAAGAACGGCCGTTTGTTCCAAAGTGGTATGGCCGAAACAGTGAAGGAACGATGAGCGGGTGTAAGGAGAGAGAGAGTATTTACAGAGCGCAAATGACGACTGTGCGAGTTATGAAGGAAGATAAATTAATTTTTCAAATAAGCATGAGAATTAGGGTCAAAGAGGATTGAGAAAAGAGTGCACCAAATACGAATGCATCTTCGCTGACGGATAGGTAGCCAGTTCAGCTTCATCTAGAAGCTAGAACATGGTCGTATTTGCGAAGCCCAAAGATGAAGCGAATGCAATTGTTAAGCAGACGTTCAATTTTATTTAGGAGATCTTGTGAAATGTTGCTATAACAAACATCGCCCGTAAACGATGAGAGGCAGGATGAGAGCTTGTACCAGCAGAGCCTTGGTCGGTGTGGTGTGTTCTACTGCATGGTATTAATGGTGTTTCCAGATAGCTGATTTCAAATTCCCTCAGTTGAAAAATACTTTTCCACAAGGTTATTTTTAATAATCCGTACATAAATTTACGCCCATTGCCCAGACGGATAGGCAGGACTTAAAAAAGCCATTCGCTATAATCCCACCTAGACACCTAGACTAACCGCCCCTTGCCTATTTCCCTGTGTGGTACCTCGTAACCCAGGGATATTCATCCCTACTTCGAGACCATTACAAGATGTTGTCTGGAGCAAAAAAAAAAAACTTGGCAAAATAAATTGTATCTGAAGTCTGCTTCTCACATTCTCGTGAGATGCTACATGATGAACGGCGAGCTCTTTTTCAGCCGTAAGTGCAGTAAATCAGTTATTTTCTCCTCATTATTTATTTACTAGTGTGGGTTCACAACTAGGATAGACCGCACAGATGATGAAAACACATATGGGAACACTTAACAAATTTGTGACGTCATGAGTTCGCAATGTTTAAAAATTAACTACCGGCTAGATCAACGAAATATTCTAATTAGTTTCTTAAAATATGAAAAGGTATTTCGGTTAGAAATTCTTCATTTCTCATTAAGATATAAAAATCACTTACATGAGAAATCAGTTTTAAATATACGATTAGTGAGCATGCTTAACATTAAAGTTAGTGTGACAAGAAATTACAAATACTTAGGAGGTAGTTCACATTTTACATTACAAAATCTAAGTGCCTGGTTATGTCGCGCGCAGTGGTTAATCTGCCGTTAACTTCTGAGTAGCGGTTAGGTTACTCACGTTACTATGAACTGTCGCTAGTATACTTCGTTCATTAAATTAATTATTACAGAATATTATATTAATCTGCTATAACGCTATGCTATATATTATATTAACGGCATACAAATATAAATTGCATATAAAAGTTATCATTTTACAAAATAAATTTTAGAAAACATAATTAATACTTTAACAATACAATTATTTATTTATTTACCATAATATAATATATGAATATTTATTAATTTACATTATTATAACAATTTAATTAATTAATTCTATAATAATTATTTATTTTATATAATTGAACTCAACTGTGAGAAAAAGATGCTGCTGCACAACAGACTCACAGATTGGGAGGCGTTTCGGGAGATAGTTGATGAAGAACTCCAGTTAAAAGTTCCGCTTAAGACTGAAGATGACATCGGCGATGCCGCGATTATGTTTACGCAAGCAATCCAGACAGCTTGTTGGAAATGCACACCAGACCTAATTACCAGAGACCAAAGAAAAAATTCGGTTCCCTACGAAATAAAAATGTTAATACTGGAAAAAAGAAGACTCCGTAGAGCATGGCATACCAGTAGGCATCCTAGAGATAGGGCAGCTTGGAACAAAGCCATAAAAGATCGGCGCCTCGATAGAAGCGAACGAAGCCATAGCTACAGCCTACTTGGAATCACTTTCAGCCGCAAATGCTACAAACTACTCGCCGATTGAACCAAAACCACCACTAAGATTAAGCTGTAACAAATGGGCGCGATCCAAGCAGGAAAAGGCAGAACTGTTCGGGACCCACTTAGCTAAGGTGTTCACGCCAAACGAAGCCGAGTCTGCTGCTGGAGAGACCGAAATAAATGAAATCCTTCAACAGGACCTGCAGTCGGATTGGCCAATTACACCGACCAATCCGAGAGAAGTCATCAGTACAATCGAGCACATGAAAGATAAAAAGGCACCCGGATTTGATCTAATTGATAAAAAGGTACTCAAGGAGCTTTCAAGGAAAGCAATTGTATTTCTTACCAGTCTCTTCAATGGTATTCTAAAAACTGGCTCCTACCCAGCTATATGGAAGGTCTCACAAATAATAATGATCCACAAACCGGGCAAATCAGTACACGAAGTAACATCATATAGACCCATAACCCTTCTCCCAGTAATTTCAAAGGTGTTCGAGAAGATCTTACTGCGCTGGCTGCTTAACCAACTCGCAGAAAGAAAAGCAATACCAGATCATCAGTTTGGTTTGTTTTAGGCAACAACATGGTACAATAAAACAAGTACACAGGGTTATGTAAAGAAGTACGGGAAACACTTGAATGGAAGGAATACTGCTCAGCTGCTTTCCTCGACGTGCAGCAGGCTTTTGATAAAGTATGGCACACGGGTCTCCTAACAAAGGTCAAACAGCTATTACCTCACCCATACTTTGGAATCCTTAAATCCTATCTTTCCAATCGTATTTTCCAGATTAAAGAAGATGATTGTACATCCACCTTCCACCCAATCGTTGCTAGAGTGCCCCAGGGCTCAATGCTGGGACCTGTTATCTACTGCATTTACACCTATGACCTACCCCAGAATGATAATGTCTCCATGGCAACATTTGCGGATGATACTGCAATCTTGGCTCGCAGTAAGTGCCCAACCGTAGCATCTGCTTTTGACGACCGACTTGGTGTAATGGTTAAGAAGTTGGCTACTACACCAGAGGTCGCGGGTTCGATCCCCGCACAGTACAAACATTTGTGTGCATGAACATGACTGTTTGTACTGGTCTGGGTGTCTCCTATGTATAATAAGTATGTATTTACAAAAGAAAATGTATTTAAGTATGTTTATCCGTTGTCTAGTATCCCATAACACAAGCTTTAATCAGCTTACTTTGGGGCTAGATGGCGCTGTGTGGAATAATGTCCAGGGATATTTATTATTATTATTATTTATTATTATTTATTGTCTACTATCCTGCAACACCATCTTGATGAGGTCGATAGGTGGCTTCTTAAATGGAGAATGAAAGCTAGTACATCTAAGTCAGTACATGTAACATTCACTTTACGCAGAGGATGATGCTGTGTCATTGAGAAACCACCAGCTCCCACAGAGTGACTGCGTCAAATACTTGGGCATGTATTTGGATCAGAGACTCACGTGGAGGAAACATCTCCAGACTAAAAGAAACGAGATTAATTTCAAGTACAGGAAGCTCTACTGGATGCTCGAAAGAAATTCAAAATTGTCACTGGACAACAAACTTCTTGTGTACAAATGTTTACTTAAACCTATCTGGATGTATGCCATACAGCTGTGGGGATCGGCGTCTGATTCCAATATAAGCATTATACAAAGAGCTCAGAACTATATACTGAAGCAAATATCCAACGCACCATGGTTCATAAGGAATGCTGAAGTCCATGAATATCTTGATGTGAAGACAGTTATGCAGGAAGTTGAAGTTAACTGCTCTAAATACAAATCAAGGCTCGAAAATCATCCAAACAGACTTGCTGTGCAGTTGATTATACCAGACACTGTGCAGAGATTGAAAAGACGGCAAATCCTGGAACTGGACAAGCTATGTATCGCATAAGGACTCTACCCAGTGGGGAAGATGCTCTGATCACTGCCACACAACATCAACACATCTGCTCATAGTGATCGACTTATGGGACGAAAAAAAAAAATTGAATAACAATATAAAAAAAACAAAAAAATTGTTCCCATACCCAATTACGACACCGCAGCGCAACTTCTTATCTGTTACAATAGATTGTAACAAATGCCAACGTGTTATTAAAGTTAGTCGTTCATTACCTTGCACTTCGGGCACTACTACAAGAGGAGACCAGATTATAAAATGACCTGGAATTAATACCGAGATGTCACTAGGGTCGTTCGACATTGGGCACAATGGCCTTGAACTTTTTTTTTGATGATTATTTGATCTATGATATTAAGCGATGGGTTGTGAGGGTGGTGCTAAGGCTTGCATGGCATAAATCCAGTGACAACAACAACAAGTTAAATAAGAAGGTCCCGTGGGACTTAGGTCTGTCAAAAGTTGGAGCACTTCTAAATAACTCCACCGCCAGGAGGTTTGTATGAATTTTCAATCTGTCTGCATATCCTATTGTAGTTCTAGCAATTTCCTGCTCGTTTGTTATGTAGCACGGTGCGTCGACGATTTTAGATTGAAAGCGCTGAATAATTTCGAGGTTTGAGTTGGATGCTGCACCCCACAGTTGAATGCCATACGTCCAGATTGGTTTAATTATACATTTGTAGACTCGCAGTTTGTTTTCGAAGGATAGGCTAGATTTTTTGTTCATTAGCCAGTACATTTGCCTAAGCTGTTGCCTTGCGTTTGGTGAAAATATGTTTTTGCCACACTAAACGGCGATCCAGATATATTCCCAGGTAGCGTACGTGGTCTTCTTGGGGAATCTCAACCCCGTTCAGATATACCGGTAAACAGGTATTGTGTCTCACAGCGAATGTTACATGAACAGATTTGGTTTCATTTGCTTTAATACGCCAATCCCTCAACCAATTCGCTATGTTGTTGGGGCTTTTTTGTAAAGAGGCTGATGCCAACTGAGCCTCTCGATTGACTGCCAGCACGGCTGTTTCGTCAGCACAGGTTCCAACAAGCACACTACCAGACGTCGGCATATCCGATGTGTAAAGCAGGTACAAAATTGGTCCCAGAACACTGCCCTGTGGGAATCTTCCTGCATGAATTTTTCTTATAGATGTCCTGTCTTCGCCATGCTTCACATAGAAGTGTCTGTCGGAAAGGTAAGATCTCAAGAACATGTTATAGTTAATAGGTAGGGTGTTCTTGATTTTGTAAAGAAGACCATCGTGCCAGACACGATCGAAAGCCTGGGAAATGTCCAAAAATGCAGCGGAACAGTATTGTTTACTTTCGAACGCGTGGTTTATTTTGTCAACCAATCTATGTACCTGTTCTATTGTTCCATGACCATGACGGAAGCCGAACTGATGTTCTGGAAAAAATTTTTTGGCCTCGACTATGATCATCAGTCTCCTTAGGAAAAGGCTTTCAAACTTTTGATGGGATGGGCAGAAGGCTAATCGGGCGGTGTGATTTTACATCTTCCGGCTTTTTCCCTGGTTTCGGTATCATGATTATTTCTGCAAATTTTCACTGTGGGGAGTGCACCCTCTCCAAAGAATATCATTATAAAGTTGAGTGAGGTAGACTATGCCAACTTCGGGAAGCTCTGTCATAATCTTAGCAGAAATAAGATCGAAACCTGGAGCTTTGTTCGACTGGAGTTACATAATGGCTACTTTAAGTTTGTTCTTAGAAAACTTTTTTAATGGGATATCAAGCTGGTGTGTCGATCCCAAGAGACGTATAATTAACAACGTTTTCTCAGAGCCACTATCTGGGTTTGGTACAAAAACGTTAGTTAGGTTAGGTTCAGCAAATTCTTCTGCTTTTTCTAGGTCACTTTTGGCCCATGAACCGTCTTCACGCCGTTTTGGTGGTTGGAAAGACATTGGCCTTTTTAGATTTGTTGTTGCCTTCCAGAGCGAGTAATTGGTTGCAGCAGTAGCGTCTAGGCTTTCCAAATAATTGCTGATACTTTGATTTCTTTCAGCCTTCAATAAGCATTTGAGCTCGGACGCCAGCTTGTTAAGCGTGGTTTTGTCACCGGGAAAATTTGTTTGCTGCCATCTCTTCCTTGTCTGTCTCTTGAGTCTCACCAGGTCCCTCACTGATTTTGAGCATGTGTTTGAGTATGTTGTTGACATCTCAGGGGTGGATTTCCAGGCTGCTTGTTGAATGGTGGAATTAAATGACTCGACAGCCATGCTCATTGCTGGCTCCCGGCGTAATTTCCACAAAGAAAATTGGCAGTGGTTTCTTAGTAGTTCTTTGCTTCACGTTCCATATGTTGGTGACTACATGTCCGAGTTCATCGAATTCTTTTTTGATGGCCTCGGGGTTACTAAACTCCTTTCTTGTTTAGGTTTGTATGTGTTGTAATTCTGTATCTCTTTGCTGTAAACCTTTCACTATTAAGGAATACATGAGTGTGGTTTTTGGTTGGATACGAACTTGATCGTTACGAAGAATTTCTATGTCGTATTCACCCTTTTCTTTGGCCTTGAATTAAATATAGGTTCTACTTGGATCAATATTGTAGTTAATTCCTTAAATGTTAAATTACGCTCTCTTATAACTCTTTTCAAATGTGATTCACACGACTTCACTGCGGCCTCAACTAAGCCGTTAAAATGAGGACTAAGAGGGGTTGAAAAGGTCCAATTGCTCAAATGTTCAGATACAACATTTGCAAAAGATTTCAATACATTACTCGCACCTTTGGAGTAAGTTCCTGAATCTGTTCTTATATCTTCAACCTTCTCAAATCTGCCTGTAATGCATCGGTAGTTAAGTTACTTGCAAGTTCTAAATTAACTGACTTGGTTGTAAAACATACGAAAACACACACGTCGCCTTGGCGGTCCTGAACGAGCTAGCCTTTAGATTAAACTTTCCTGTTAAGTCGATAGCAATAGATAAAAATGCTCGATACGTGAAGCGATTAGAGTTGCCCATATGCGTTTCTAGCTTTTGACATTTCAACCGGAAAAAACGTAAACATTTAAAAACCCGGGTACGTATGACGCGACAAGCTGGTAAAATCCAAAAACAATTTGAACATGACTTGTCAAATCCCAATACATTTTTTTTACGTGAACGATAATGTAAATTTAAAGTGGCAACTTGTGGTACACGTACTGTTCAATTTTGTTTCGTAATTTTGCAATATTTGAGGATAAAAGCTGCAACATAATATTATTATTTGATATGTTCTGATAAACTAAGAGTCCGGGAGCAAGGTCAGGTCAACGCACAGGTAATTTATCGATTCCAGTAAGATTTATAATGATCGTAAGAATACTCAAAATCAACACGCTTTAGAAATAGAAATAGAAATAGAAATAGAAAAACATTTATTAACTTTAAGGACATCGTTACATTTATAAAGTAAACACAAAAGAAGTAGGCATTAACAACAAAACATATAGGTAACAGGAAAAAAAAGATCATACCATCAGACAGCGGTGTCCCGATGCCCAAAAAGACAAATGGACCAATTGACTAGGTCAAGATTGTCAACCACTTTAGCACTTACATATTGCAAAGAAATACAAACGATACAGCCATCAATTGTGTAACTCTTGGTAAAACATAAAAATGACAATAAATAAAATGCTTTATTCGCTTTTATTCTCAAAAAAAATGCTCCGCAAAATCTGGCATCGCGCATTGTAATAAGTTATCAGCAGATAAAAAAAATATGATAAGGCCCCAATAGCTTTGTATACTTTATAAGCGGTGCTTGTCAGTGGCAGATCATAAAATTAATATTCTCTTGAATGAAAAATTAAATCGTTATAGCCGTTGTTGATTAATATTTGTTGCAAAATTTCCAAATATTGATTCAAATATGGTTCAAATAAGAGTAGAGGAAGGTGTTTTGGAAGGAGAACTAAAGGAAAATGACTATAATGGATCGTATTATAGTTTCAAAGGGATACCATATGCGGAGCCACCAGTAGGCAACCTTAGATTCAAGGTAACTTAATTACTCGTACTTATTACCTTTAAAAGAACGTTTTTTTTGAGAGCTGAAATCTTTACCGAAACTTAAAATTTTGATAGCGATATTTTGCCCCCCTTTTTAGTGTTATTATTCTCCGTTATTAAAAATAATAATTTAAAGTAATTAAAATTCAGATATTGACAAAAATTCGATCTCAACATACGATATAGTTTTGTTGTCCTTGTGATATTATTTTAATCAATTTGTTATAGCCTCCTAAGCCCATGAAGCACTGGCAAGGTGTGCGATCCGCCAAAGAGTTTGGTCCACCATGCTACCAAAGAGATGTTTTCGAAAATACACCACCTGGTGGCAGCGAAGACTGTCTGTACCTGAATGTCTACTCCCCAGATATCAAACCAAAGACGCTTCTACCGGTTATGTTTTGGATTCACGGAGGAGCATTTATAGGGGGAAACGGCAATGACAACATGTACGGCCCTGAATTCCTCGTCAGACAAGGTGTGATCCTCGTAACCATCAACTACAGATTAGGAGCCCTCGGATTCCTTTGTTTAGATACCAAAGACATTTCGGGGAATGCTGGAATGAAAGATCAAGTATTAGCTCTTAAATGGGTCAGTAAAAATATTGGCCAATTTGGCGGTGATCCTAACAATATAACTATTTTTGGTGAAAGTGCTGGAGGAGCTAGTGTCTCTTTCCATTTATTATCACCAATGGCTAAGGGTCTCTTTAGACGAGCTGTTGCACAAAGTGGGGCCGCAGCATCGAGCTGGGCAACATCATGTTTTCCTCGTGAGAAAGCATTAGCCCTGGCTAGACAATTGGGTTGCTATTCTGAAGATGATAGCACACTGCACGAATTTTTCCAAAAACAAACCGTAGATGTTTTCATTGATCTGAATCTGCCTGTAACATTTGCCCAGAAACCACATGGTCTGTCTTTCGGTGTCGTGAGTGAGAAAGATTTTGGTGTAGAAAGATTTTTCTATGGTGATCCGATCGATTCTATGCGTAACATTGTTCACGAAGGCGTAGATATAATGACAGGATATACCGAGGACGAAGGGTTGTTGGGAATATTAGGACACTCCTCACCTGAGGGATTAAAAAAATTATATGATCTAGCCAACAACTACGTGGAATATTTTGTTCCGAAGAGAATATCAATTGAAATCCCGTTATACAAACAAATAGACATTGGTAGAAAAATTAAAACACACTATTTCAAACATGAAGTTGTTTCTGGGGAAACTCTGGACAATTTATTACATTTTTTAAATATGGATTTTTTCGTCTACGATGTTCTTGCTTCAGCTAAGCTTTTATCGAAGAAAAATAAAGTGTTTCTTTACAAGTTCACATGTAATTCTGAACGGAATCAATTTGCCCATAGTATTGGATTGTCAGAAATAATAAAGGATAAAAACGTCGTTTGCCACGGGGACGATTTAACTTATTTATTTCCAGTGACATTATATTTTCATAAGAAGATAGATTTGACTTCGGAGACCTTCCGATATATTGAAAATGTGACTACACTGTGGACCAACTTCGCAAAATATGGGTGCGTTTTCAAATTAATTATATCTATTTCAAAAGATTTATTGAATGTAAGTATTTAATAGCACATAGTCAAAAATAAATCCCACTTTCTCGAAAATATAGCACTGAACAGATACTTCAGAATTCTGTGAACTTAAAAATGATAAAAACAGTAAAATTAATGATATATTTATTTTTAGCGGGTTACAAAAAATTTGCATAAAATATGGGATGTATTTTACCCCTTTTCCTGTCTCATGTAAATCATATGATTCATAGTAATATATTTTCTTTTGTCATTATAATATTTTTAACTTAGTAAGAAGTTAAATTTCACATCTTCGAATTCTATCATCAAATGTGACCGAAATTGATCTTCAACCACCCCTTAACCTTTATAGCCGTAATACCTGCGTTATAGAAATAAGTAAAGAGGCCACTAAGATAAGTAAATCAAAATAGCATGAGGCCTAGACATGCCAACCAATTTGGTTTCACCGAATGTTATTTTATTAATTTTTAGGCATCCTACCCCCGATGAAGCTCTGGGCGTCAAGTGGGTTCCGTATAAACCTGAAGAACAAGACTATCTGGACATTGGCAACAGGCTTGCTATGAAATCGTTCCCAGAGAAGGGTGATATCGAACTCTGGGAAGGCATACATAGGGAATATATACCTCGGTTTGTTGCATAAATCTGTCTGATTGATTGACTAACTTTATATTTGTAAGGGCAGGTTAGATTACTTTGGCAGGTTAGATTATTTCGTATTTATGCTGAGATCTTGTAGCATTGTCCTGTTTATAGTCTTTACGTTATTGTATTATGTATGTTTCATATTTGACAAATATCTTTTGTAAGATAAAATAAGTGAAATAAATTATATTATACATTTTTGACTTAAAATCTCCTTATTTCCTCAAATAATTAAATTTTTCAGTACTTTTCCTTGATTACAATTACTGATTTGTGAAACGTTTAGTAACAATGACAGGGACTATTTACAACATTTTTGATTGCGTGTCATTGTTTTTGTAGCAGAATAAATTGTATAAGATAACTTTAAAAGTGAAAAACGGGGAAATAACTTAAAGGTTCTGCAGTTTAAAAAAAGACACTATTACACGCCATACATGATTGTATTTATATACAAATAACTAGCTTCTCCCCGCGACTTGGTCCGCGTGGAATAGTTACTTTAGGCTAACTCGATGATGTACAGCCTACCCTTTCTCGATAAATGGGCTATCTAAAACTGATTTTTTTAAATCGTACCAGTAGTTCCTGAGATTAGCGCGTTAAACAAACAAACTCTTAAGCTTTATGATATTAGTATAAATTTGTAACTTGTAAGTCTTGTAACAAAGAAAGCAAGGATTTGGTGTTGTTGGTCTGACTGAGTGTATCGCCAAGCTAGTTAGTGGGACACGAACTGATTACTGGCTGGCTAGTAACCTGGTATCGCATGATTGAAAAAAAAACTAGTTTTACAACATATTTTGGTAAAATTTCTTTTAAGTATGGAAATACCTGTATTAGGAAGTTACCGCTCTTTCATAGTTACTAACATCCATAATTGTGTGTGCGTGCGTTTGCGTGTTTGTGTTTCAAGAAAGAAAGAATAAGCATTAATTAATTATTAGACATTGTTACACCGATATAAGGAGGCAAAATAGACAAAAATAGAAAATAGTATTTAAAATATATATATTTGGAATTTTGGACTGTGCAGCGTGTAGAAATTGGGGCAAAAAATACACACAGCTAATTTTAATCTTAATTATTCACAATTAAACATAAATTAAACATATTTTATTATACATTTATGAAATACAGGGTTATTGAAAAAACATCAACAACCTCTCAAGACCAGGCAGCTACCATCTTAAACAACAACATTAATTTGTTAAACGAGTTTAATCATAACAAAACAAACTTGTAAAAACCTTTTATATTAATGGATTGAACATTGATTAAAAATGATTTTACAAGCTTTTTTTGTACTGTCGTGACATTTGTAAGTCTATGTTCAATTCACATACAAAATGTAATATACTTTATTATAATTAATTGCATTGAAGAAAGTAAAAAAAAAATTGTCAGTTGCAGTTATGTCATTGAGTTCTCTGATCAGTGACAGATGCGAATGACTTCACCATCGCGTTTTGGGAGCAAAAAAAACGTGAATTTGTCTGGCATCGAGGAATGTTTGTATTTTAAAGGTAGGTACGCGTTATCTGGCAAAAGAAGTGGCAGGAGTTATAAAATCCATGACCAGAGGTAAATCCCCTGGGCATGATGGGCTCAGCATTGAGCACCTGCAGCATGCTGGACCACGCATCGCCAGAGTCCTGGCCATGTTTTTCTCCCATTGTGTGAGCCACTCGTATTTGCCCGAGGCTTTTATGAAAACGTTAGTAGTACCTATAGTAAAGAATAAAACTACTGATTTGATAGATAAAAGTAACTGTAGGCCTATCTCGCTAGCTACTATTATAGCAAAAACTTTTAATGGTCTGAGCTCCATGACAATGAGTTCGGTTTTCGTCCTCGATTGTCCACTGAAAGCGCCATACTGTGCTTGAAGCAGACTGTCAAATATTATACTGATCGGAATACGCTTGTGTATGCATGTTTTCTCGACCTGTCGAAGGCCTTTGACCGTGTAGGCTATAACCTGTTGTGGGACAAGCTCCGGGGCATACATCTGCATCAGGCACTTATCAAAGTGTTCCAGTATTGGTACGCACACCAGTCCAACACAGTCAGGGGAACTGGCGCAGTGTCAGATACATATAGGCTTGAGTGTGGAGTTAGACAGGGTGGTTTGACCTCTCTAACCCTGTTTAATTTATATGTCAATGATCTGATTGTGGCTTTCAGCAGTCGCCGTGTTGGATGCTATATTGACGGGGTATTTGTTAACAACTTAAGTTGTGCAGACGACATGGTGCTGCTGAGTGCTTCAATCTGCGGTCTGAGGAAGCTGGTACGTACATGTGAGGAATATGCATCTGGTCACGGCTTGTTGTATAATGATACAACAAGCCGTGACCAATATCATAACATAGATACATACACATCTCACACTCACCTACTCAAACACACACACACACACACAACACACGCAGTATGTATGCTTAGATAAGGAAGAGCGAGGTCCCCAAACACAGGCATTTTTTGCTTAAATGGAGACCACAATCAACTATGTACCTATGTATAAGTTTTTAAACGAAATAAATTATTATTATTATTCTCTTTATTTAGCATAAAACTTAGGTATAAAATTTGTACAGTATTCCTATAAAAACAAAGATTAAAGTTATAAAACAATGATTTACAAAAATACTATAAAAACCTTAATCTAGGGTGCCGCCGGCAGCGGAGCAGGCAAGGCCCAGACTACCGGTGGTTAGGGCTGCAGAGAGAGGAACCTCCTGACAATGCGAGCCGTGTCCAGGAGCACCGCCATCTGCATCTGACCCTTGACCCAACCGCTGAGCGAGAGCCTCTCGAGGTGTTGGTCAAGGCTCTTCGCTATTAAGCCGTTTGCCGATACGACTATCGGGACAATGATCGTCTAATCAACATTCCACATGGCGGTTACCTCGTGAGCCAAGTCAAGGTACTTGCTGAGTTTGTCTTTCTCAGCTTTTACGAAGTTATCGTCATGTGGAATGGTGATGTCGACGAGCACTGCCTGGCGTTGGGATCGGTCTACCAGCACGATTTCAGGCTTATTGGCTACAATAGTCCTGTCCGTGATGATAGAGCGATCCCAATAGAGCAATGCACGACTATTTTCGAGAACTGGTACCGGTGCGTACTTATAGTACGGTACCTCCGACTCGACAAGGCCGTAGCGAAGAGCAAGTTGCTGGTGGATGATCCTGGCTACTAGGTTGTGCCTGTGCAAGTACCTTCCGTTAGCAAGGTGAGAACAACCGGAAATAACGTGGCGAATAGACTCGCCAGGACGGCGGCATGCCCGACAGATGTCGACCGTACCGTCCTTCATGATGTATTTCCGGTAGTTATTCACCTTGATAACTTCATCAGCAATTGCACAGACAAAACCCTCGGTTTCCCCGAAGAGGTCCCTGAAGCGTAGCCAGTTCACCGATGCGGAGAGGTCCACATCGGGCCCTGTTAAGGCCCTATAGAACCTCCCATGCAGCTCCTTGCTCCTCCATATTTCCTTGCGGTCGTCGGTGGTGAGCACCGGTGGTTGACGCCAGTTCTCATTCGCCAAGGATAGCGGCGTGAGGCCCTTATCAAATGCCACAACATCGCGGTGTATCCCACATTCGTAGCTGAGGAAAAACCTCCTAAGTCTGCACACCTCGCGGTTGTGAAGATTCTTGGAATTTAAAAACCCACGACCTCCCACCTTCCGCGGGATATACAGTCTCATGACGAGACGAACGTGGGTGTAACATGCGAAATGTTGTGAGCAATTTTCGAACCCGTACATCCAGGGCGTCCAGCTCAGTTTGAGTCCATCTTAGTATGCCAAAGGAGTATATTATTTTTATTATATTGAAATGTATATATCTCCACTTGAGGAAGTGGGTGGGAAAAATGTTATGCGGGCCTTAGCCAAGCATAACAGTCCCATAAAAGGATGTGTCAGATGACAGAAATTTTCTGGTGATTCTGCACGTATTCAGAATAACTGCCTTTTGAAGTAGATTTGATATGCTTTCAGGTATGCCAAGAACCTTCAAGCTCTTATGCAAAACTATGGGGATCACGCCAGTTGAGGAAATAACTATTGGTACAACGTACACTGTTTGGGCTTGCCATTGCCTTTTTAGTTCAATTGCCAGGTCATTGTATTTGGCAATTTTTTATTATTATTTTATATTATTATTATGTTGGTAGGATTAAATTCACGGGCCCATAGGGACCCGGTCCTTTGAGGCTTGCGTGGGGCCGAAGCCAACACGTAGGAGCCTTTTCGTACCATTTACTCTAATTTGAAATGAGTACATCTGCCGGGTTTTGTCTCTAGATAAATATTGAAAATCTACCCAAAGACAACACCCGGCAGATGCATGAACTATTAAACAATATGAAGAAAAAAATATATTATTATTCTCTTTATTTAGCATAAAACTTAGGTATAAAATTTGTACAGTATTCTTACAAAAACAGAGATTTATAACATTAAAAACAACTTATGAATTATAATTATAAAAACTAAATAATTACAATTATAAAACTTAAGATTAAAGTTACAAAAACAATGATTTATAAAAATACCGTATAAATCTTATTCATTATTATTATTATTATTAATGATGGTAAGAGCCAGCTCATGGTCTTCGAGGCTGTTGGTGTGAAGTGCCCAGACGCTGTTCTCCCAGTCACCTTGAACAGTGTTACTCTACAAAGAGTCACTGAATTTAAATATTTGGGGCACATACTTACCGCCAACCTCGACGATCACGCCGATATGGAGCGGGAGCGGAGGGCGCTGTCATTCAGAGCTAACATGATAGCTCGCAGGTTTTCGCGCTGCTCAAAAGGGGTCAAAGCTACACTCTTTAGAGCATATTGTACCTCCCTTTATACGTGCAGCCTATGGGCTAATTATACGGCGAAGGCCTGCAGCGCTCTCCGTGTTCAATTCAATAATGCGTTCAGAGCGGTGATGGGGCTGCCCCGATTCTGCAGTGCCTCGGGTATGTTTGCCCGGGTATGTTTGGAAGCGCGCGTCGTCTGCTTTCACACAACTATGCGCAAAAGAGCAGCATCGTTGGTACGCAGAGTTTGGGCCAGCTCCAACACTGTTCTGGCCATGATGGCTGCAAGACCGGACTTTTACTATATTCGGCATTGTTGTGAAAGACATGTTACTGTTCCAATGCCGAAAAGAATTTACTAATAAATTTCAATTTCTATTTATATTTGATTTTATTCATTGTCATTTGTTTGACATTTTTGATTTCAATTTTTTAATTTTTATTTAATTTAATTAATTTGAGTGACATTTACGTAATTTGAATATTTCATTTGAGTGTTCTGATTTAAAATGTATGGGTGTACTTTGCCTGATTAAAGACTGATTTATTATTATTATTTATAAATGAAATCTATAAAGTCCTCATCGATCCGACACCTGGAAAATAAAATATTCTGTCACAAAAATGTGTTTTTCGCGATTTTTAGGAAAACGGTAAGTTTTATCATAAAATTAGTTAGAACAAAAATTGCAGATCAGATAATTATCTATAAAAATATCAATCAAATTTTTTCCTGAGACCCACTGTTTCTGAGATATAACGATTCAAAGAGTTGGAAGAGTTGTAATCGTCATAATATGCACACCTTTGAGGTAGTGTACCTACTTAGCGCGTTTTTTTAACGTGGTTTCCTCAGTAGGCCTATTTTACAGATCTGTAGTGATTCTGTTTAATTTGAAACTAATTTATTATAGAAGATATTGGCAAGGGCTGAAAATTATAATAGCGGTAGAAATAAAAAAAAATAGGGAAATTACTTCGTCTCGATTCAAAAATTATCTGTATAATACTTCTGCTTCCTCTTCTTCTTGTTCTTCTCCTGTGTTCCTATATCCTCATTGGTATTAAACGAATCCTCAACTGCTGGTATTTCAACATTGGAGCACGACCGGCCTTGACAATTTGTATAATAATATGCTAGAGAACAAAAGAGCCCAACTTTTTTGCAACCACATTCAATAAGTACCTAAGTTAGTAATAAGTAAATTAAGTCATATTAACACGTTCAGCGCCAGTGTATCTATGTATTATGATACATAAATAAAAGATTTTCTATTGTGTCTGGTTTTCTGGCAGTCAAAGTATTAAGTATTAACATATTTTGTCGATTACAACTCCTACAACTTTTTGAATCGTTATATCTCAGAAACAGTGGTTGTAAGGAAAAAAAGAATATTACATATTTTATAGACAATTACTTATCTGATCTACAATTTTTGTTTTAACTGATTTTCAAAAGTCAAGCACAGATTACTTAATAGTTATCACGTATCAGATAAATCACGTCCATAGAAAAACGTGAATTTTCCTAATCCTAAATGCGTGCTGTCATATTATGACAGTCATATATTGCCAGGGCCACCTCTTTCGATAGATGTCAGTAGTCAGTCATCGCGTCCAGTTCAACTACAAAATTCGCGTACAAATGCTCTACCCGGCTGTTGACAACCAACTGCTAAATGAGTCATGAAATACCCAGCAGCTGGAAGGTAATTTAGATGTAGTGACAGAGGCCTGACTCAAGTACAGATTTTGTTTTACTTTTAGTAGTCAGTATAAATTCGCAAAAATGTTCAATGTTTTTAAAGCTTCAACATTTGTACTTAAAAAATCAGAGAAAAATAATTTAATCAATTAACGTCACAGACATTGTGTTCTGGTGCCTTATGTCTAGGCATTATGATTTTTCTCAATTAATATTTTGCCATTGTTCTTTGATTTTACGTACGTCGGGTCAAGGAGAACAGCTACAAGAAATCACAAAACTCTTACATTTCTACATTGACGAATTGGTAACCAGCTGAGTTTAGATCGATATGAAGAAATGTGATCGTACTTAGACACGTAGATAAACGAAAGATGTAGCGGATACAATTATTCAGAAATCTGTCCAATATGTTAAGATGTTCTTGTGTGATATTAGTGTAACAATTATCACGTAGTCCAGTATTGGAAAAACAAGGTCTTGAAAGAGCAAAACTTTGGCAGACAAAAATAGACCGCTTAGATACTTTGACCCTAGGGAGAGACGTTGTGGCTCTCGGAGTTTTGTACCGTATACAATGGGGAGTGTTCAGGCAACTTGTATGACCTTAAACCTGCCGCTGAATTTCATCATCGTACGAAAAGCCATAAGTCGAAATTCCATGCTCATCACCTGGATAGTTGGCGCTCAACAACCGAGCGTTTTTCGCGTCAATTTCTTCCGCGTACATAAAGATATGGAATAATCTTCCTTCGGCGGTATTTTAAAGGGGTATGTATTCCCATTTAAAAGGCAAGCAACGCATCGGTGACACCTGTTGTGATGCGGTCTGTTGTCCATTGGCGGAGGTGATCACTTTCCGCCTGGTGACCTTCAAGCTCGTTTGTTTTTTTTTTAATATATTGCCCGTCAAGATGACCTCACTCCACCTGATGGAAAGCGGTCATGAGGTCCAGATATGAGGTTGCAAGCCCAGTCATTCAAACGAATCACTGGGCTGGCCATCCTCACCTTGAAGGCCTGCAGAAATACCTTTTCACGCCCCGCTTGAAGAACCCGGGACTATAAGAGGTAGGAAACACATGTGCTGGAAGAACGTTCCACGTCTGGATGGTACGACAATGATCGAGTCACCGAACCTTTTAGTTCGGGCCAACAAATTTTGAATTGCGTGTGGATGACGCCGTAGTCCAGCACGCGTGGTACGGGAGTGGAAAGGTGAGGGTGGAATGAGCTGGAATAACTCGTCAGAACATTTCCCATTGTAGGAGCGATAGAGAACACTTAGCCTGGCAATGTCTATACGCAATTGTCGAGGCTCGAGGGTCAAAGTTGCCTCTGGGTTTCCAATAATACGGATAGCACGCCGCTGCAACCTGTCAAGAGCAAATGAGACCAGTATTCCACACACGAGCGAACCTGTGTCTTATATAAAAGACAGAGCTGCCCTGGCGTGAAAAATCGTATCACACTGTTCAGGATTCCGAGTTTACGGGATGCAGTTCTAATGACGCTCTCAATGTAGTCCCGCTGGTTTAGGTTGCTACGAACATCCATGCCAAGGATGTTCAGGCTATCCTTAATCGGTAGCGGGGTGCTCTGAAGAGTGGGATGGGAAAGGAAAGGCAACGCATTTGCTGTGAATGCACACACCTGTGTTTTCTTGGCATTGAACTCGACAATATTGCATGCACCCCATTTTGAAATGCGGTCCAACACTCCGTCAAGCTCAACAACAAGACTTCGCCTCTTTTCCTCGATGTCAGTCTGCTTTGCTCCAGGGCGCTCGAAATAACGCGCGTGGACCGTGCTATCATCCGCATAGCAATGAATATTACCAAGATATAACATGTCATTGATATGCAGAAGAAACAACGTCGGCGACAAGACGGAGCCCTGCGGCACTCCGGCATTAATCTGGAGAAAACGTGATTTTCGACCATCGCAAAGGACACGAATTCTACGTCCCTTTAGAAATCCGGCGACCCAGTCGCATAGGCGAGGTGGCAGACCATATGACGGAAGCTTGAAAAGAAGCGAACGATGACATACACGGTCGAAAGCTTTGGCAATGTTAAGGTTGACGGCCAAAGATTCCCCATGCTTGTCCATAGCCTCCCCCCAGATATGTGTTATGTACGCTAGAAGATCACCCGTAGACCGTTTTGGTTGGAAGCCGTTCTGACGGTCGTGAATGAGAGAGTGATGCTCTAGGTAGCGGATGAGCTGCGTGTTTATGATCCGCTTAAACACTTTATCTAAAACTGAGGTTACGGCTATTGGACGGTAAGTGGCAGGGTCAGACCGGTCCCCTTTTTTGGGAACTGGTTGAACGTTCGCCTTCCTCCAAGACAGCAGCACAAGACCCGAATTGTAGGAGAGGCGATACAAGCTAGTGAACACTGGAGACAACTCCGCTGCACATTTCTTCAGCAACACAGCTGGATTTCCATCAGGGCCACTGGCTTTCCTGACATCGAGTGACTGCACTTCGGCACGAACATCGCACTGCCTGATACGAATATCAGGCATTGTGGAGCCGCAATGTGGAATTTCAGGCGGCACAGCACCGCAGTCATCGATGCAAGAGTTTTCGGCAAAGAGGTTAGCCAGTAAATCGGCTTTCTCTTGCGGCTGATGAGCCAACGATCCATCAGAGAATCTCAGTGGGGGCAGCGAAGGCACGCAAAAGTTAGATTGCACGTGTTTAGCCAGTCGCTAGTAGGTGCGGCTACCCGTAGGGTGCGTGATGAGTTCTTGGCCAACACGTGCAATTCGCTGGGCGTCTGCTCTAATGTACCTTCGTGGCCTTGGTGGCTTTATTAAAGGCTGCTTTCAGGGAGGCCAGGTTTGAATGATCATTTAGTGCCTGGGCCCAAGACCAAGCACGGTACGCCGCCTGTTTTTGTTCAACAGCTGCGGCACACTCGCGATTGAACCAGAGACCAGTTTTGCTAGCACTGACGACATCATTAAAAGGAACGTAGTATTCCATTCCGGTACTGACCTCGTCAGCGATAGCAGATGCACTCTCTGATGCATCCTTTTCTCCAAAACAGCACTGCCGCCAAGGGACGGAGGCAAAATACGCTCGCAATCCGTCCCAATCTGCCGACGAGTAGTGCCATAACCGCCGCGTCACCTCCACAGGTTGTGGGGGAGCTGCACAAGGCACTGTTGCGCCAACCAGACAGTGATCGGAGAAGCCCAATGGAGCACCAACCGACACTTTATACCCGGCTGGGTGACTTGCCAGCAGAAGGTCCAATAAGGAGGAGGTATGACCGAAAATATCTGGTACCCGGGTGGGCTGATGTACCAGTTGCGTCAGATCTTTCGTGAGAGAAAATGCATGGGCAGTTCGGCCTGAATGGTCTGTTTTTGATGAGCCTAACCAGGACTCATGGTGGGTATTGAAGTCTCCCAAAAACACCATTTCGGTATTTGGGAACTGCGCCTGAGCGTTGTTCGAAGACTGACCTGACTCAGATGTTCGAAGAAATTTGCTCCTTATAACATAAAAAAAACTTAAAACGGTGGCACGCAGCGTCCAGGTGATTCTCCTGCTTATCTTCTTCACCTGCTGGCCTCAGTAATGGTGAATAAGGTATGCGTTAAGGTAATGGTGGTATGGTAAGTCACCACCTATCACCACCGGGGCAATAGACGCAACTGATAGGAGCTACCAAAGATATAGCCTGACACTTTCCAGGGTTAACCTTGACGCCTTAGTGTAGTGACCAGTTACTGATACAGCTGAGGTCATTGTTAGGATTATCATAAAATTAATATTATTAACTACTAAAACACCGTTTCTAGTAGTTAATGTAGTGATTTATGGCAACCGGGAGATTGCAGTTTACGTAATATAAAAAACTCCTCTCTCCAATATTTTAAGGTTTAACCTCAACCATTACCTATGTAATCTATTTATAGTGTGGTAAGTAAATATTATTTGGTAGTATTGTTTTATTTATACCGAATACATTTTGCTAGTTGATGATATTAAATTATGGGGCCGGTAACTCAAGTTTCTGGTGGCAAATATAATAAGTGAAACATAACGATTTATTTACACAAATTGTTCAAATATGAGTTTGTACTTAATATTATTCGTTTTGACAAAAGCCACGAAAATTTCAAATTGAGTTTGTACTTATGCAACTGTAAAATAGGTATTATACAAATCGTTAATTGTAAATAACTATTTTACATTCACTCAATTCAGGCTTGTCGTTGCTTTGGGGTACAATCAAAAAAACTACCTAACATAAGCAATCGTCGTTTTTATTTGATAACACATCACTGGAATTATTTGCAATGCATTGGAAAAATAATGTTAATACGAAGCACGACAGGTTAACCTATTTTTTGTCACGTAAATCTTGACGTGCTCGCCAGTGAACTTGCCATCAAAAACTATCGCTACCGTCAACAGCTCACCCAAAAGTGTTACAATTAAAATGCAACCATAAAGTTTTAAATACACACTCACTCACTTCACGCAAAAGTATTTTAAGAGTAGAATCAGAGGAAGCAGATAAAAGGATCACTATTCTATAGGGTATAAGCTGACAGTTTCGATAACCTTTGCGACAGTGAGGCCATCCTTCACAACAAGGCTTATTTCATATTATCATGCCATTCTGTTTCCACAGCCATTAAAGATGCAAGAAACGCCATCTGGGTAGCAGATCATTGGTTTTACAATTCATATGAAATAGACCAGACCAGATCCATCACAGACTGATCCAGTGTTCATTTAGTGGTAAAGTCAGGGTTCTTTTTTAGTATCAAGTTATGTGAACAATCATGCATATTCAATGCATTACTACTATTACAACATTACAAAATTGGGCTTTGGCACTCAACACTTACTATTTCACAGATCAGTCTTGATAATAGGTACGTATCACTCGTTATATCATTATCTAATCTTCTTGTGTGTTCACAAATTCAAGCATCTTCATAGCTCGTGAAATAATCACTATTGTGTAAGCAACAATAAACAATATAATCTACAATAACCAAGTCATCACTATTCATCACAAAGCTTATCATCGTTACATTACTGTATGGAACGACAACGAAATTCGTAACCGTCAAGAACGTTTTTATTTTATTTGACAGATATCAAAAAAAAGTGTCTCGATGCAGTGGCCAACAGTGTTAATCTACCAAAGGACCGAACCTTCTCAATAGTGGTTTTGAGAAAGACTTTATAGATTTCATGGATGGCGGCCGCCTACAACCATTAACAAGGAAGACACTTAGAAGAAGAAATAATGATCATAATTAGGTTGCTAAATCATTGACAAACATAATGTGTAATAGAATCAAACGATTTACGGAAGACACCGAGGTAAATGTTCCCGGAATATGTCCTCCCAAAACTCAACATCTTCCTTTTCTGGATGTGACTTCATGGCAAGGCTGTTGCCGATTTCTAAGTAGTCCTGATTTTCAGACTTATAGGTAACCCACTTAACCCCCAGAGTTTCGTCGTGTGTTGGATGCCTGAAAATAAATAAAATTAATGTAACTGACCATGTTTGATCTAGGAACGTTCCAAGCACCACAAATTAGGCATGCGCGGCGCTATTTTGTGCAAGCGCAGAAACGTAGCATATATTAATATGCTACGTTTCTGCGCTTGAACTTAAATTATGCACTACCAGCCCAATTTACGAGTAGGTATGTGTTCTTTGCCTTTATTACTTTTTGCATTCTTTGTTCTTGAAAAATATTTTTGTTTTAGACAGCCTAAAAAAAACGCAACCTCTTTGCCCATTAAAAATTACACAGATATTATTTATCACTGTGCAATTTTTTGAATAACCTGTTTTGAGTGGCTTAGTACAAGTCGTACATATTATATCTGATGAAGAGTAACTGACCGGTTCTTCAGAATAGAGAAAAGTTCTTTCACACCCCGTCATGTGGTATTCTTATAATTATTTTCTATGAGTAAGTGGCAGAGATGATATTAAGTGAAAGTTGTAATAACTATAGTATTCCTAATACATCTCCAACCTTCGCTGGAGCATATTATCGCTGTGAAACTATCCAAGTAATGGCACGTCAAAAAAAGTCATAATTTAATGAAACGCACCCGAATTTTGCAAAGTTGGTCCACAGCGTAGTGACATTGTCAATACAATTGAAAGTCTCCGAATCTATCTTTTGTTTCAATACTTTCACTGGAAATAAATACGGCAAATCGTCCCCGTGGCAAACGACAGGTCTTTTATTATATATTCTTGAAATTCCAAATAAGTTAGACATTTGGTTCCGTTCGGTCTTGCACGTGAACTTGTATAAATAAACTTTATTCCTCTTCTCCATGAGCTTAGCAGATGTCAGAATATCGTAAACAAATAATTCCATATTCAAATAATTGATGAAGTTATCTATAGTTTCGTTACACACGACTTTATTTTCAAAGTAGTGTTGTTTGATTTTTCGTCCAAGCTCTATTTGTTTAATTAAGGGGCATTCCATTGATATTCTTTTTGGAACAAAAAATTCCAAGTACTTGTTTGCCAAAGCACACAATTCTTCCAATCCTTCGGGGGTGGGGTTTCCTTTTAATGCCAATAAGCCTTCGTCCTCTGTAAATCCTGTAATAATGTCGACGTCTTCATGAACATCATTGCGCAAACAATCGATAGGGTCCCCAAAGAAGAATCTCTCCCTACCAAAATCTTTTTCACTCACGATAGCGAAACTCAGCTCAAATGTTTTGCTGGCAAATGTTACGGGCAGATTGAGATCAAGAAATACATCTACCGGTTGGTTTTTAAAAAAATCGTTAAGTTCCTCGTCATCTTCAGAAAAACAATCTAGTTGTCTTGCCAAGGCTAACGCATGCTCACGCGGAAACGATACTATTGCCCAGGACGATACGCAGGTTCCACTTTGGACAATAGCACGTTTAAAAAGGCCCTTAGACATGGGCGAAATTAAATGAAACGATACACTAGCAGCTCCAGCACTTTCGCCAAACAAAGTTATATTGTCAGGATCACCGCCGAATTTGCTTATATTTTTATTTACCCATTTAAGGGCTAATACTTGATCCTTCATTCCAGCATTCCCTGAAATGTCTTTGGTATCTAGGCAAAGGAAACCGAGGGCTCCTAATCTGTAGTTGCAGGTTACGAGAATCACGCCGTGTCTCAAAAGGAATTCAGGTCCGTAAACGCTGTCATTCCCGCTTCCCCCTAGAAATGATCCTCCATGGATCCAAAACATAACAGGCAGCGGTTTATCTGGATTGACGTTTGGGGAGTAGACATTCAGGTACAGGCAGTCTTCACTACCAACTATTTTTGTTCTATCAAATGTTTCTCTTTGGTAACACGCTGGGCCGCATTCTTTTGCAGGCCGTACTCCTTCCCAAGGTTGTTTGGCCAAAGGCGGCTGTAACAAATAATTATCATCTTACTAAATCTCAATGTATATCTAATCTTTAGATTGTAATTTTTTTTGTTCACTTATTGTAGTTATTTTAAGTTTATGTAAGATGTAAATAGTTTGAACTTTTTTGTTAAACTATACATATATTTTTCCGTTTTCCATTAATTAACCTGTGTATATTTTAAGTGTCATAATAAACTATATTAAAACCTTCAATCTTAATACGAATGTTAAAAACTCTAACAACCAACCCTTTTATTGTGATTATTTGACGACACGGTTGGCGTAGTGCGCTGTAGCACGGTTTCTCGCCTCGATTTCCGTAGTGTCCCGGGTTCGATTCCCGGTCGGGTCAATTCAGGAAACGATCTTTTCTGAATTGACTCGGGTCCGGGTGTGCTGGGAGACGCCCCTGGCTTATTTCCTTGTGTAATACCTCGTAACACAGGGATATTAATCCCTACTTCGAGATCATTACAAGAGGTGGCGCATATTTATTTATATTTATATTTATTTAATAGGTTGTTATTATTTTTAGATACATGAATAGCACAAAAAGGACAAAAAAGGACATGGAAACAATTATTTGAAGCTACGGACATTACAATATTATTTCGTTGTACTCTCAAAATCACATATTCAGCTTACTTTTTCATGGAAACGTGATTAATATTCCATGATAAAGATAAAGGCAACCTTTATATTCTATAAAAAATTATAATAATAAATTAAATTAAAATACGAGGATCGAAAAACTAGTCTTATGGTTAAAAATATAAACTTACACATCGTCAATTTATTAGAATATAGTTTACCTTAAATCGTAACTCTCCAACTGGTGGTTCCGCATAAGGAATACCTTTAAAACTGTAATAAGGTTCTCCATATTCACTTGTGCCCTCCAGTTCACCATCCAGAATACCTTCCTCTACTTCCACTTGAACCATATTTTTGTAAGTATAATAATATGAAGATTTCACAAAACTAACAACTGATAAAAGTTATGATTATCAAAACAGACTGGCCTCGATCTCGGACCAAATATTACTGTTTGATGAGAGGCCAACGCAACGTTTATATACGAGTATTTTTTCAATTGAGGCCCAACTACAATCTGGATTTCTAGACGATTAGTCCCAATTGTTGAACGGCATTGCAATTTTATATTGAGAGGGTTTGCTTTTTGCGTTTGGAGTAGATCGTAAACGTCGCATTTTTTTATGATTTTCGTGATTATTTAGCTGAATTTAAATTAAGTATAAATTATCTCTCTATTATTGAATGCACCTTTTAATTTCATAATCATAACTTTAACTGTGTACAGGAAACTTTAAGTGTCTTAGCAATTTAAAAAAAACGGCTTTTTATATAATTTAGCAAATAACTAGCGACTACTAATTTTAGACAATTAAATTTGTATTTAAATAGTATTATGTATACAATAATGAAGCAAAAATTTAAGTTTTATTTCAATTCAATGAAATCACGAAAATTTAACAAAAATGCAATGTTTTAAAACCTAGCTAACGCTCTTCAGCAGATCTCATCCTGCCAGCCAATCAATAGCCACCACAAGATGTGAGCCTATTTTTGCGTTGTCCTTGAAAGGTGAAGCAGTATTGTAGGCGTCCATTTCGGGCGTTCGAAGTCTCGTACTCCATGTACCTGTCAAAAACTGACAAAGAGGAAATTATGGGTGTCCATAAATTATTTTTTTCAAGTATTGTCCTGACACACAGGTACCAAACCGAACAATGACTACAAATATGAAATTAGTCACTTAAGGATAAAAATATGATAACGATTATAATGTTGTGATGCTCGTTTATCAGTCCAACCTCAGTTTGATAAACGATTATTCGACAAGGTAACTATTTCCTATGTCTGTTTGATAGTAATATTTTATTCACTGCGCTGTGGAAAGTAATCGTTTAGCAGCAGAAAGATGCATAGAATTCAAAGGTTATAACAATTGTAAACTATCAAAGACTCAAAGATGTACTCAAAGATGTGTATAACAATTTAATGCGACTCGTACGTCTACTCGATACAAAAGCTTAGTCAAGTCTCCCAGTCCCGTCCAAGTTCCCCATACATAATCGTGTGTTCTAATTCAACTCCTACTCAGCTTATTACAAAGGTAATGCTAGAACCTAAATACGTGACGCTATACTTGACTTTGATATGATTTAACCAAACAAGACGGCTGAATAAAGGTATGGAGAAACACGACGCGTTATTGTCACTCATATCAGAACGTCTAACCGCTGATGCCCAGCTTGAGACAAGGTGGCATTTGTTCCTTAGCTCGCCGTAAGTACACGAGGCTCCGATTTCTAACACAATAGACTTCGAAAAAAGAAATCTCATTATTATTAATGACTGGTTTGTTAGTTATCTTCAGAGCAGATATCAATCTGTTCACATTACTAGAACTTGTAACAATGTTAGTAATAGTTATAGTAGAACTACATACCGGTCTAATTATAGAGCCATTAGTTATGGAGTACCGCAAGGATCTCTACTTGGTCCTATTTTGTTCGTATTGTATATTAATGACCTGCCAAGTGCGACCAATCATGAGATAATCTCGTTTGCGGATGATACGACAGTATTAATAAAAGATAATTCACAACATAAAAATTCTAATAATTATGAAAATGAAATAAACCTAGCAATTAAAAATGTCATAGACTGGATGTCTGCTAATAATTTGAAAGTTAATGTAGATAAAACAAAACTTATACAGTTTGGGACACACCGCACAAATAGAATGCCATTGAATATATCACATGAAGGTAAAAGAATTGAATTTACAAGTGAAACAAAGTTTTTGGGTATAAATGTCGACGAGAATTGTAACTGGAAATGTCACCTTAGTTATGTTTGTGATAAATTAAGCAGATTTTCATTCGCCCTTAGACAACTCAGCGAAATCTCTTCTACAGAGACAGCTCTTCTAGCTTACCACGCTCATGTAGCGTCCATGTTGCAATACAGCGTCATGATATGGGGTAACTGTACAGATATGGAACTTCTATTTAGAGTCCAAAAAAGGTGTCTGAGATCTTTGTTTGGAGCTTATTACCGGGATTCATGTAGACCGTTATTTAAAGAACGCAAATTGTTGACATTGCCATCTTTGTACATTAAGCAAATTTGCATATTTGTTAAAAATAATCCAAAATGTTTTAAAGAGGTTAAAAGGGAATATTCAAAGGAATTACGTCCTAGACCAAAGAATAGACTCGAAATAGGTGATTCAAAACTGGCTTTGGTTCAAAAAAATGTACACTGTATGGCAATCAAGGTTTTTAATGCTTTGCCCGAATACTTGCGCGCACTGAATGGAAAGCAATTTGGATCTCAGTTGCATAATTTTTTAATCGAGAATTGTTTTTATTCCATTAGGGAGTTTCTAGACCATAACAATGCTAATTAATATATTCCATGTTTGACCTTAGAGGCTTTGATTGAAATATTGTATAGGATTATTTTCACATTTTAACTCTAATTGTATTTTATTTTGTATGATATTGTAACATTTCTATGCCTGTAAAGAGGTAGAATATGCTGCGCCAATACCAATTTGACCTAACATCATATTATTGTACCATATTCTATGAAATAAATCATTCATTCATATGAGAGTAAGTAGGTATATTAAACTCAACTATACTTGCAGACACGAAAAATTATAAGTCGTAATTTCTAAAAGAACATCCACAAGCTGACTTTAGTAGGTAAGCAAAGGCATAGCAATAATATGACTAAATAAAAAAACAAACTAGACCAAGGAAAATATCTCAAGATACTCAATTGATTGCGATCTCGATTCTAAACACATCGTAGTAAATTAAAGTTCACGTATGAATGAAAATTGCGTTCTATGGAAGGTTCCAGAAAGTTAAAACATTGAATAACTAAAATAGTAAACTTTTAATACTGTTAGGCTAGACGAAAAAAAGTCTTAATAAAAAAAAAATATTAAAGCATTTATTTCAGATAACTAGGATCCATAAAGTTTTAGTAGAAGCTTAATGACTATGTTAGTTTTTTATTTTTAAAAGTGACCTTGTCCTATTAATTATTTGGCCGATCAGTGGACAATCCCCACTATCAGCTAAATTATTAATATAAGTACTCAATTGCTTTCGATTTTGATATCACAAAATAAACAACTATGGTCTACTACTAAATACTTATTAAGATGCTGTTTGATAATAGTATGCTTAGTGAAACTTTAGTTCATGATATTATTATTGTTAGACGTCCAAGAAATTGGAAAGAGGCTTATTTGGACATCAATATTCTTGCAAGCTAAGTTGAGAGCGTCGTGGCCTAGTGGTTGTGCATCCCAACTCGGATCGTGTGGTCTTTGTGTTCATTCTTATATGTCCGACTAACTCTCAGGTAATGGAAAACACCGACAAAAAACCAAATCAAGAAGGCTCACCACCTACCACTTCGGGTTCTAATACCATTGGTGAAAAGTGGGCTTCTGAGTGTTCCGTTCACCATGACAGAAACAGTCACTTGCTTCTTACTACCCCGTTGGGGATAAAGTCGTGATGGTATGTTAATTATTATACTACTATTCATTCTACTACTAGTATTTAAACAAAAAACCTTCTTCCCTAAATAATACCCATCAAGATAATTCAAAAATGTACTAAAAATAGCCACGATCGAGGGTTATGCAAACACTACAGGAAAAATAACAGTTTAAATTCCATGAATCTTAAATAGGACTCCATCACTCGTACATTCAAGTTCAAACTAATATAAAATGGGTATACCTACAAATATAAGGCGTCCCGTAGACATTGAATGGAAAAAAACACTTTTCTGGCACTGATTCAAGGTGATGACAAATTTAAAAGTATATACAAGCGAAAGTCCAACGGCCATCGGTATGGTCTTTCTAATATCTTACTTCTTTCTAACCAATATTGTTAATGAAAGTTTGTGAGGATGTATGTATGTGCCTATGTTTGTTGTCACGCAAAAACTACTAATCGGATTTAGATGAAACTTTACAGTAATACAGCATAAACATCAGAATAATGAATAGCTGAGACAAATAAATATTTATTTACCTGACCTAGCCAAATCCTTACTCAAATAAAAGATGACTGGGTCAGGTAATCACAGTTGAAATTCTAAGCATTCATATCTAGTAATTTTTTTAGTAAATTTTTAATATAATAATGTTGCCATGTAGGTACCTACGTGCTAAATTGTTAATATTTCACTAAACAATAAATAATTATGCATGCTAAGTCAATAAGCTAAATGTGCTGTGTAATTGAATAAGTAAAATGTCATCAATAATGTACCACATTTAAAGCAAAATAAACTTAATTTATTCTATTCTATTCTATTTTTTACTTTGAGTTGTTTAGCTGAAAACAAAAATGGTCTTAAGTCTTGCACAACAGTATCCCGTATAGGTAAAGCCTAACTAAAGATGGTTAGAGAGGTTCCAGCGTAGCGTTTCTTTTTTCGCGCGTATACGGTCGTATACAGGTGCTCGAACCAGTTGTGGTGTCTCAATATCTATATGGTTTATACGAGCTTATAAGCGCGTCAACACTCTTACGAGTTATTTGTGTGGCAAATGGAGTGCCTGTACGCGCCTACATGCGCCGCCAAAAACGAGCTCATACGCCAGTCTGATCTAAAGATGCACGTTTTATTTCGTTCGGTTATTAGATCTTTAAATTTCAAGGTCAATATCATTGTCGTACCGTGCGCGTGCGTCTGACAAAGCTAGCTTGTTAACCTCTGGGTTGAACCACTGTTTCAAAACTATCGTAGATACTTATGTGTATGAGGTTAGAGTTGAAATTAAATGAATCAATGACTTGGTATAAATGCAAATGTATAATATTTTTTGCCCTATCCTGTGTTTTTGCACAGCCACGAACTAAAATTAGCTATTGGCTTATTGTTTGTTTTTTGCAGTTAAATATTTTGAGTTTCTCGGTTTCTTTTAGCAAAGAAAATTAGTAATATAACCAGAGGCAGCAACATTTACAGACAGGTAAAGGTAATGAATGAATGAATGAAACAAGTATGAATGAAACGAAAATAAACATTGTAAATGAGGTTCTTATTTGTATTTTTTATTCATAATCTAAAGTCTTAGAACGTTTTAAACCATAATCTTCATTTGTAGGAATGATACTTTGCACTACCTTGTCACATGGTATCACGTCTTCGAAAATTAAACTTGGCCTAAATTTGTTTGTCGAAACTACTGCAATATATGTGAAAGACATTGTAAAGATATTTCCTAAATTAAAGAAAATGTATTGCACCCGATATTATGACAGAAAAGTTTAGGAATAAAAATGATTAGGTAAAACAACATTTCAAATACTCGAATATTGTAACGAGTGAAGTTTAAATGAGAAATGCGTTATATGATATTAATATGATATTCGGACAAAAATTAAAAGATGTTATTGGGGAGTACTACCTGTACTCGTAGATACTGTAAATAAACTTCTATGCAACTGGTTTTTAGTACGTATACCATGAGATGCCATTTTAAATTTACGTTACCGTTCGCGTAAAATATTTGAATTGGGACTTCGTAGATCGCCTCTGTTGAGTCGAAAGGAACTAAAATGGTACCATGATGTAGGTAACAATAATATCATAATGAAATCGTTTTTCAGTGTCGTTTTCTAAGTGGCAACTCATGGCAGACGTACTGCTTACACGTGCGTTGGGCTAATAGTCTGCCTTGACCACAGATTTAACAACATAGCAGTGAAGTGTACAAAAACATTTATATCTCTCCTCAAAATGTAACCCCTCTTTTATAATTAATTTAACGCTAAGTATTTCATACAGTTTTTTATTGTATCTTATGGAAGTTTATTATATCCAACAGCCAAAATTTAAATTCAACAATAAACTCGAATTTTTCAGCTTAAATCAAGATGGCGGTTCGCGTTTGCAAAGATCGAAAACTAGTATTTTTCATAGGGACTGCTTTTGAACGACAACATTCAAAACCATTACCACCAGCTTAATACCACCTTTTTATTAAGGACAACAGTAATTCGCGTCCGCAGGAAGATTACCCCTCGTCTGTCACCCTGCACGTGTCCTCTGGGTGGTGCTAAAGAATAACCAAAATAGGCTGCTGTACTGCTCAACCAAAACCTAAGGGCATCACAGCTATAATCATTTATTGCCATAGGAATAAATAAATAAAATACCACCTTCAAAAAATTCCTTCCTGACTGAGCCACAGATTATCATAAAGAATTGGAGCCGATTGATTTTTTTAAATAAAAATAGTTTTTGGGACACACTTACGCTCGAATCCAGAAACGTCAATCAAAGCGGAGAAGTCCTTACATAATGTATAGCTGTCCCTTTCATTTATTGATTGGCATGTGACAGGGCAGCATCAATTTGATGTGTACTCAACTTTTGATTAGCGTTACGGGCTTCGAATAATTACATATAGAAACCAAGTCCGCGCGTCAATTTTGAAGCACCTTAGTTGGAGCCATTTATGGCTCCAAACGGACTGCTTTGCAGTGTTCATTACAGCTCCGCAATGTTCAATGTCAACGCGCGCCGCACGTAAGCAAGCAATAGTCACGCATGTGTGGATCGGAATAGTGCTTCATTTTTGACGTGGCGGTTGTATGAAGACTATCCTTTTATACGTTATTATTCTAAGGTTACGGGGATATGGATGACACCGAACAATGCAGCGCTTGTACTATGGGTGTAAGAGACTTAATTCGTTTGAATGACTGGGCTTGTCAACCTCATATTTGGACCTCACGACCGCTTTCCATCAGGTGGAGTGAGGTCATCTTGACGGGCAATATTAAAAAAAAAAATAGATAACTTACTTTAATATTTTATAAAAAAAACAAAATTTGAATAGATTATAAATATGTTGTATTTTGTTCTGCAAACGGTGTAATCAGGTCTTAAAGTGGTATGATCAGTTACATTTTATTACCGTAAAAACGTTATTGCTTGGGCGCACACCGTGAACAAAAAAAAGTAAGTATAACGCGAGTGTACTCAATTGGCCTGTCAATGACACTCATCTGTTTGTTATGGCAACAGAATGAGGTACAAGTAGGTACTCCTGCTGAGGCCACGGGCCTGGCTCTTGCTTGAACAGAATGACATTGAACAAGCATTGCAGAAATGTCAAACATTTTATAAGCCCAAAGGTTTAAGGTTCAAAAAAATCTTGGAAATTAGATTGAAGAGTCAGGGGCCTGGTTGCTATGAGTGTATTAATTAACGTTTAACCCATTCACTGCTGAATAAAAAACGCATCGGTGCCGAGGTGCGTGGTCAAACTGGTAACTAGATTACAACACACTAATGTATAAGTATGAAGCAGCTGCTGACTCACGTAATACTGGTTTAAAAGTTGTTTGCCTTTGCCACTTAATGATGTAAAATCGTTGAAATTCAACTAGCTTTTGCCCGTGACTCCGTACGCCCGTTACCAATTCGTCCCGTTCAGGTAAAAAAAACGGAAAATACTTTCCTTTATCGCCTCCGTGGCCGAGTGGTTTCAAAGCTCGGCCCGAATCCCGAAGGTCCCGGGTTCAATTCCCAGGTCGGGCGAATTGTGTTTTCGGATTTTTCGAAACATAGCCCGTGTTTGTGATTACCAACCCGCATTTTGGCAAGCTAGGTGATTAAGCCAATACCCATCCACCGAGCGATGACTTGATTTCAATGATGGAGGCCTTTGCCCAGCAGCGGGACAGTTTAGGCTAATTACTACTACTTACTACAACTCTCCTATTGCTCCCTCACACTCCTCAAGGAATCCACATGCCAAATTTCACCTTGCCACGCCCAGTAGTTTCAACTGTTGTTTTTGGTGAGTCACTCAGTCACTCGGAGTACTGAGTGCGAGTTGCAGTGAGAGAAATGACTGACTTCACCATCGCGTTTTGTCAGCGCCATCTAGCGGCAAATTCGGGGTACATTAAGGCCGCTAGATGGCGCTGACTCGATTCCATTTGCGTTTTTTTCTCGCAAAATGCGATGGCGAAGTCATTCGCATCGCTCACTGTAACTCGCACTCAGCCCCTTAGTATCAGAAAAGTTTAATACTCGTATAATAAAATAAAATTATTTGATAGAAGAACTAGCTGCTGATTGGATATACGAGTACATACTGTAGACGAATATAAAGTTGAAAATAAGCCCAGTTTTTTAAATAGATAAGATAAGATAAGATAAGATAAGATTTATTTCCAAGAATATGGTTACAATGATCTTAGCAGCTATAAAAAGTTCCACATATTCTGCCACTGTTTGTTGGCGTAGAAATATAATAAATTAGTAGTCACAAACACACACAATTTAAATTATTAGATTACAGGTTAATATCAATAGGTCACAATTAAATAATATAATTCAACGTACACACTTAAATAAAATTAAAAATTAAAATTAAAAATCGTCATATCACATATTTCCCTCCTGAGTCATCAGCGAATAGTTGAACATTGTTTCATCTAATTTTATGTCAAGTGTAGATATATCTAATTAAATTAATTGAAATTACTCCAGTTGCTTTTTTTAAATGGGTTTGCGTTTGGCCTCAGTCTTGCCTGGTGGTAAGCGATGACGAGGCCGATGGTGGTACACGCTTACCCAGAAAATGCTTATTTACTCTGGCCTTAAAGACACCAAGGTTGTAAGTATGCGGAAACACAGACGCAGGGAGAGCGTTCCACTCCCTAGGTGAGTACCAGAAAAGACGCAGCAAACCGTTGGGTACGGACTGTCGGAAAGTCAACCACATGGGGGTGGAAGCCCTCCCGGCGTCTAGTGGTCCGGTGATAGAAAGTAGACGTTTTACGTGATACGAGAACATACATAAAGTCAGACAAAATAATTAACGGCCTACCCTCGACTCTTCAATACACCTTAATTTTAAATTAAAAATCTATTCATGGAGTGGAGTGGAAGCATTTAATCATCCCATAGAAAAAATTTAGTTATAATATAGTATTTTTAAATTGTTCTTGATCAGTAATCTGTTTTTGATAAATTATTTTGTAATTGAATAAGAATTGGCAGGTCACATGAAATTACCCTTGCTAATAGTACCAAAGGTTGTCATTATTTTAGCTTTTTATGCAATGAAGTATGTATATCTATCTATCTACCTTCCATTTGCCAATTTGGAACTTTTAATATTATAACATTATTAAAGTGCCACTTAATAGGTAATAGTGCTAAAAACAATAGATTATTATATACCAGTGTTAGATATAATTTATCTGAATTAGTTTTAGATAAAATAATGTTCGAACTATATAACGGCACACAGTACGATTTTATTATATATAGATCACTAATACCTTCTTGTCACCAATTAGTTCGGTTGAAACGGTGACTATTTTATACTTCACAATGCAGTCTGATAAAGCTCTTGCGGTATCAGGTTATTTGTAAAAAATTTTGATTTATGCTTTATAAATCGGATATATAAAGAGGATATATTGATTAGAACGATACAAAAATAAAGTCAAATAGGAGGCTATTGATAATCACCTGGTACAAAACATGCCTATTCGATTTTATAACCTTTTGGTTTCGTCAAGGTCGATAATTTCTGTTTTAAAAACAAAAATACTGTTCATTCTGTTATTGCTCGTGCAGCATTAGGTTGTGTAGTGAAAAATGGTGAAAGTGGAAATAAAGCAAGGGTGGTTGGAAGGAGAAGTTCTGGAGACGTCTACTGGAGAGGGAACCTACTACAGCTTTAAGGGGATTCCTTATGCCACTCCTCCGTTGGGGTCATTGAGGTTCAAGGTACGTACCTGTTTATTTTGTTATGAAATTAAGAATTTAATTTTTACGTTGTTGAATTAGTCATATACACAAAATGATAGTAAATAATTTTATGAAAAAAATATTTTTATTTATTTATTCATCAAAAACTTATTCTATCATTACAGGTTTTGTACCTAATACAATAGAACAGCATCAACAGCAATATTTTTTTTTTTTTATAATGACATACGAAGACAATTTAACATACTATATTCTGATACGATAAAATATAAAGGCCTATCCTTGTGAATTCACTCAGAGAACAGTAGAAAATGTCTTAATCCTGGCCAAAATGGTTGAATGTGGCGAGAGCGCGCGTCAGCGGCGCCTTACTCAAAGTTAAAAATAAATAAAGTTGGATACATCTAAGGTTAAAATGGATACACTCCGTACAGTTTCATGTAGAGGTACATGACAAATTTATTCTGCACTCTTTCTAGCATGAGAATATACTTATCTTCTTGAGGGGCCCAAATGCCTGAGTTAAACTCTAAGTGACTCCTAACTAGGGTGTTATAGAGCGTGATAACTACGCCAATGCTCGTAAAACCCTTAGCCCCCCCGCAGTACAAATCCTAACATCCTGTAAGCTGTTTTGCAAGTTTTAATGATGTATTCTCGGCAGTTGAGTTCTTTATTAAAGTTCACCCCCAAGTCCCTGACCTGCGCTACTCCGACCACGGGCTTGCCGACCATCAGATAGGTATGCTGAACCGAGGTGCGCGCCCGAGAAAACTGATGGTCACGCATTTGGATGTGTTAAACTGTAAGGAGTTTTCTATGCTCCAGTTTTCCACTCGGACGATATCCCTCTGTAATTTCTCACAGTCTTTTTTATTTTTGATGCTTATGTATAATTTGAGGTCATCCGCAAATAAGAGGCATTTTGCATCCTTGACTACCCCTGGTAAATCATTTATCATCAAAATAAACTCTATGGGTCCCAAGTTGCTGCCCTGACTTACACCAGATCTTACAAAATAAGGTTCAGACCTTTGTCCAGCGTACTCCACGTATTGCTGCCTGTCTGTCATGTAATCGGCAAAAAAAAGGAGCAGATGTGGGGTGAAACCGACACTCGCTAGCTTTTTGAGCAATATGTCAATATCGACCAAGTCGAATGCTTTTTTGAAGTCAAAGTAAGCGGCATCGATTGGTCCCCCACTGTCCACAACTGGTACCAAGTCGGGAGGTTGCTGGCTGTACTCCTAGCTGGCCGAAATCCGTGTTGAGCATCGGAAAGTTGCGCACTCACCTGATTAAAAACTGCTGCGTGAAATGTGGAATATGAAATGTGGACTAAATGACTTTGTAACAACGCCATTCTTTTAAGTCATATTAATAAACTTTTTGATTTTGATAATGCACTAAGACACATCATAAGGTATTTTCTGAAGTAATTAACGTTTTTATTTTTGACTGCTAGGATCTACAGATACTAATCTTGTGTGTGACGCACCACTGTTTTAATTTAATTTTGAAATTATTATGTAACCCTGAAATCTGAATAGATCCATCCGACTTCCTACAGACGATGAGAAAAAAAAAGAGTTTTATTTTGATTGAATATTATCTGAGCCACAAAATTTGTACATGTTACATCATTGCGTTGGTATGTTGGTACCTTTACACTGAAAATATGAAAGTGCTTTGTAAAAGGCCTATTTAGGCCCAATAAGCTCAACTTGCACCCATAATAATCTACTCGAAAATAGATAAAGTATTCGGTAAATAAGGAGAAATCTTAAAATGTTACTCAACAACCAAAATAAATTGGGTATTCTAATTTTTTTTTTTGATGAGTTTGGTATCGAAAGAGCTCGTAAAAATAGAAACATTGGTAGAAATATATCCTGATAGCACTATGAACTTTTCACTGAGATATTGCAATTTTAAAAGTTATATTTTTGGACTTGCCCAAACGCTACACACAAACGCAGGGAAATTTGTGACGTCACATCCCGCAGCTGCAGTACGTCTACCACGAGTTGCCACTTTAAATTTACACTACATTTACATTATTGGGATTTGACATTGTCTTGTCATGTCATGTGTCATTCCAATACAATTTTTTTTCGTGTACGATAACGTAAATTTCAACTGGCAACTCGTGGTAGACGTACAGGTAGACCTGTACGTCAAGTGTAAAAATATTATAGATAATATTTTGTTCGTCAGCTACATGAAAAATTGCAGTGACGAAAATGGTTTCTTATTAAAAGTTGCTATTAATTGTGTGGAATATCGAATAGTAAATTATATATTTTTAATCACTTTACACTTTTAAAAATGGGCTTCCCCACCCAAACTTGAAGGGCAATATAATAAATTACTTATATCCATGAGTTAAAAGTTTTCATATTGCCAGTCATCGTATTTTTTAATGTATTTTATCACATTATTGAATAATTATTAGAATCCGATTATTGATTGTCTAATACCCAATTGTCCAGATTTACCAAATGTCAGTTGAAAGTAGAAAACATAATATCAATGTTATCCAGATGATGGCCCTTTCACGACTAATAATAAGAACAAGTTAATAAAATCATTCAATCAAACCTAATTTCCAGGCACCCCTGCCTCCTTTGCCATGGCAAGGCGTCAGAAAAGCCACATCGCATGGCCCAAACTGCCCTCATAGAGATATATTCACTGGGAAGTTAATACAGGGCAGCGAAGATTGTTTATTTTTGAACGTATACACACCTGAACTCAAGCCTGCAAAGCCATTGGCAGTCATGGTCTTCATCCATGGAGGAGGCTACAAAAGCGGCTCAGGAGATGTGCATCATTACGGTCCAGATTTTTTAATGTCCCACGAAATCGTCCTAGTTACCATTAACTATAGGCTAGAGGTATTCGGATTTCTATGTCTAGATACTGAAGACGTCCCTGGAAATGCAGCCCTGAAGGATCAAGTCCTCGCTTTGAAGTGGGTTCAAGAAAATATAGCATCATTCGGAGGAGATACTAAAAATGTGACTATATTTGGAGAAAGCGCGGGTGGAGCCTCCGTCGCCTTGCAAGTTCTATCGCCAATGGCCAAAGGCCTATTCAAAAGGGCTATTCCAATGAGTGGTGTTCCTCTTTGTGATTGGTCTCAGCCATTCAAACCTCGTAAACGGGCCTTTGTTCTTGGAAAACAGTTGGGACTTGAAACAGATGACCCAAAAATACTTCTGGAATTTCTCCAATCTGTACCAGCTGAAAAACTTATCGATGTAGCCCCAGCTATTTTGGCTTCTGAAGAAATAACGAATAACATCTTCAAAATGTATCATTTTACGCCTGTGATTGAGAAGAACTTCGGCAGAAATCATTTTCTGACTGAATCACCTGAGAACATTTTGAAAAATGGTAAAGTTAATGATGTGGACATTTTAATTGGCTGCACAAGTCTTGAAATTCTAACCGGTATACCATTTTTGGAAGCAAAATTGAGTGAATATAACAGATACCCGGAATTGCTTGTTCCTAGAAAAATATTAAATCAAAGTACACCGGGGAAGATTTTAGAACTCTCGGACCGTATCAAGGATCATTACTTTGGAAAAAAGACAATATCATTAGAATCAATGAAAGAGTTTGTATCTTTCGCATCTGAAACTATTTTCACTTATGATGTCTACATGTATATAAATCTTTTACCGAAGAACATCAAGAAATATTTCTATAGATTTTCTAGTGTTTCCCAGAGGAATATTTACGGGCAGTTTGGACAGAAGTATGGATTAACTGGAGCAGCTCATTTAGATGACTTGATGTATTTATTTGACGCAAAACACGCAAATTTGATACTGGAAAAGGATAGCAAAGAACAGAAACAAGTCAAAGTTGTCTGTACTCTGTTTACAAACTTTGCCAAATATGGGTAAGCAAATTTTTTTAATTATAATTACTTTGTAGTAGTTTGTTTTGGAAAGCGTGGTGATTAAACCAATAACCATCAATGATGGAGGCCTTTGTCAGGCAGTGGGACAGTTTATAGGCTAATTACTTAAATATTACGAGTACTTTATATTAAGTGGTATTCTTAGATTAAAGTAAAGTAAAAGTAAAAAATATCTTTATTCATATAGACTTATAAAAAGTACTTATGACATGTCATGTAACAAAAAAAAATTGTAGCAAAAATATACTGAATAAAAATAAACTTACATTAAATAATACTATGATAGTTCATATCATAATTAAATATAATGTGACTCTACCACCGGTTCAGAGGTTGTTTCCGATCGAGAAGACTCCGGCAAGAAACTCGATGGTTACTCTTTTCAATCTTGTTTTTATACACAAAAATGGAATTGACAGAGTAAAGTCATAACAAAAAAGTTTGCAGTGGAGCAGATTATACCTAAGATGACCACAAATTCTTATCATTTAAGAAATCGTCAACACTATAATAACCCCGCTTCATTAACTTAGCTTTAATTTGTGACTTAAACTTGTGAAGAGGCAGTTCAACAAGAGTTTGCGGAATCTTATTAAAATATTTTACACATTGACCAACAAATGATTTCCCTACCTTATGCAGTCTTAGACTGGGAGTTACAAGCTTATTTTTATTTCTGGTATTGAGTTTATGAACATCACTGTTTTTCTTGAAGAGATGCAAGTTTTTACGGACATATACTACATTATCATAAATAAATTGAGAGTACACAGTTAAAATATCTATCTCTTTGAATACTTCACGAAGCGAGTCGCGTGGTCTAAGGTTGTAAATGGAGCGGATGGCTCTTTTTTGAAGAACAAAGATGGTGTTGAGATCCGCTGCCGAGCCCCACAACTGAAGACCATACGACATAACACTGTGAAAATAACTGAAGTACACTAATCTTGCTGTTGCGATATCAGTCAGGAGCCTTATTTTTCTAACAGCATAAGCTGCCGAACTAAGTCTTCCTGCCAGGGCAGAAATATGCGGACCCCACTGTAACTTGGAATCGAGAGTAATTCCCAGAAATACAGTGGAATTCGCAATCTCTAATGGCTCGTTATTCATGTTTATAATGGTATCGACCTGTCTTACATTGGGCATAGAAAATTTGATACATTTGGTCTTCTTAGCATTAAGCAGTAAATTGTTACTCGTGAACCAATGCAGTACCTTAGAAAGAGTATTATTTACGTCGTCAAGTGCTTTGTTACTTCTATCTACGTTAAAAATTAGAGAAGTGTCATCAGCAAATAATACGATTGTATTACCACATAGGTCTTTGACAAAATAAGGCATGTCATTTATATAGATTAAAAACAGCAGAGGGCCTAATATTGATCCCTGGGGCACGCCCATACGTATGGTGGCACCGGAAGAGTTCGTACCATTGATACTCACTTTTTGTATTCTATCAGTGAGGTAAGATTCTATAAGGCTAAGTGAAATATTTGAAACACCGTAATGCCTCAGCTTAATCAGTAAGATTTCATGATCTACGCAGTCAAATGCTTTTGATAAATCACAAAAAACTCCTATTGCATCTTGCTTGCCTTCCCACGCATCAAATATGTGTTTGATGAGCGCAACACCTGCATCGGTTGTATTCCTATTTTTAGTGAATCCAAATTGATTACTATGTAATAATTTACTCAAAGCAAAGTGAGAATGTAATTGATTAAATATTATTTTTTCAAAAATTTTACTTATAGCTGGTAGAATAGAAATAGGTCTATAATTGGATGGGTCACTTTTCTCACCTGACTTATAAAGGGGTATGACTTTACTAAATTTCATTAAATTAGGGAACTGACCCTTGTCTACACAGTTATTAAAAAGTAACGCTAAACTAGGGGAGATGGATGACTGATTTAAGTATATCAACAGAAATACCCCATAAATCCTCCGTTTTTTTAATGTTAAGTTCTTTAAACGATTTGAGGATGGTATGAGGAGATATATGATCAAAGCAAAAACTAGTGGCGCACTCATTAACACTTGATGTGAGGAGATAACTAGCTAGCAGTGAACTAGAATTTAGTTTACTGGTAGTAATAAAAGGTATCTCAGAGAAAAATGATTCAAATGTATTAGCTATATCAACGTCAGACTTAATAATATTATCTTTAATTTTAAGTGAGAAAGAGTTATTGCGTGGTATGGACTTACAAGTTTCTTTGTTTATAATGTTCCAAGTCGCTTTGATTTTGTTTTTTGCTTGTTTTATTTTGTCTCGCAAAAACATGGACTTGGCAACATTGCAAGATTTTTTAAATATCTTAGAGTAAGATTTAATATAGTCTACTAGTTTGGGACTATCAAAGTTCGCTTTTAAATCATATAATTCGTATAATTTAATCCTACTTTTCTGAATACCTGGAGTAGCCCAGTCACTGAATTTAAATTTAAATTTATCAACTGTCACTTTTTTTTTTGAAAAAATGGTGTTATGTTCATACATTAACAGATTGAACAAATCCTCATACTGATCATTTATGTTCTGGTCTTGGTGTGATAAGTAAGGAAGTTGACTGTTTATATTGTGTTTAAATTTTTCTATACGTTTCTGAGTAACTGGTCTAAAAATAATATCCACCGATTGAGGGACATGACGGTGCTCAAATTTGGTTAACAGACCACAATGGTCTGATTTTAAACAATTAATTATTGATTTCTCCTTATAAAAATTTTCACAAAAAATATTATCCAAGCAGGTAGCTGATGACGCAGTGATTCTAGTTGGTTGATCAAAAATATTAAATAAATTGAATGATTTAAAAAGATTCAAAAATCTAAGTGAGGTTTGAGAAGAGTCTAGAATATATACATTAAAATCACCACAAACAACCACCTTCTTGTTTGATTTACATACTCTCTTTAACACTTCTTCCAAAGTTTCTTCAAACAGTGAATAATCCGCAGATGGTGGTTTATACACACAAACAATAATAATCCGCTCTAACTCTGCACATGAAATTTCAATAGTTTGCTCAATTGAGAGTGCTACCACATCTTTGCGTTCTTTATACTTTAACTTATTGTGCAATAATATTAGTGACCCACCCCGAATAGCAGAAACTCTCATGAACATACTAGCGATGCTATAATTATCAAAACTTAACAGACAGTTGTGTTCCTTAAGCCAGTGTTCTGTTAAACATAAAACATCTATATTCATACTGTCAAGGAACAAACCTACCTCTAAATCTTTGCCAGAAAAGCCCTGTATATTCTGATGAACAAAATTCAGGTAATTACTGTTGGGCTTTTTTTTTGTCATAGATGGAGGTTTGCTAGAGGTTTCCTCTGTTGTCTTAATATCTAATTTAAATGATTTGGAACATGTTCCAAAGTCGACAAGTCTGTCTGCTCAATAAAAGCAGGTTGAGTAGCCAAAATATTGGCTGGAGAAATAAAAAAAGAGGATAGCGAATGTGCTATTTGTCGCTTAAAATAATTAGAAATATAAAAATTATTATATGTCACATGCAAATTATTCATATTAATTAATCTGTTGATGTCAATTACATTCATTAATTTACTGTTATGAAAAGTCACAGTATCTAATGTCAAATTCATTTTGTACCTCATCTCATTTTCTGTCTGTGGCAAACCTTTACTGTAAGGTAGTGTAAACATTATAATCTTCTTAACATTTAATAAACACAGGTTATGACAATGTTCTAACAGCTGTTTTTTGTTTAAACTACCTCTATTTCCAATAAATATAATTAAATTTAATAAAGTTCTACTTTGATCACAGTCTCATGAGGAAATCACGATAGTCGTCTATACATTTCACAGTCGTATCACTTTTAGGTAAGGACTAATATTATAATGCAAGATTAGCGTCCATATTTTTCAAATATTGCTTGGAGTCTTGCATTAAGTCATTTCACATAGACACTCTTCAGAGTCCGAATCAAGACCTATAGGACCCTCATGGAGTCTGTGTGTTTGAGGATGTTTCTTTCCAAGCTGGTCAGCTTTCTTGGCTCGTAGTCGCTGTAGTCTGATGATTCCATGTCCCGAAGGCGGTTGTAGGATCTAATCCTTCTCACCCTTGTGTCAGAATCATACATCAGGGTCTGGGTGCTGTTAATCCGAGACCTGAATTGCAGTCTGTAGGGCGTGCTGCTTTGCACGTCTGACATCGACCTGATATGTCTTCGGAACTTGGACTCCTTTGTGAGAGGGATGAACTTTCAGATTTGGATAAATGTATGTATTTTTTTTGCACAAAACTAGACTTGATACCTTTCTGTAAATCTTTCATATCCCGAAGAAGGGTTTTTCAACTTCGAATTACGCTTTATACATTTTAGGTAAAAAAAATACACAGGTTTTGTACATACATACATACCATCACGACTTTATTCCAAACGGGGTAGTCAGAGGTAAGTGACTGTGTCGTCATGGTGAACGAAACACTCAGAAGCCCACTTTTCACCAATGGTATGAGAACCCAACGTGGTAGGTGGTGAGCCATCCTTCGTCGATTTGGGTTTTTTTTCGATGTTTTGTGGTGTTTTCCATCACCGGAGAGTAAGTCGGATATTTTAACAATGAACACAAAGATTTTGGTTCTGGCCAGATTTGAACTCGGGACCACACGATCCACGATCTGAGTTCGGGTGCTGAACCACTAGGAACACACCACTTTCAGAAAAGACTTACCCATGCTTGAAAAATGTTTTACTACACGCACGTAAACTTTGAACTTGTTAGTTTTTGTGATAGTAAGTAACGTGCAACACGTGGTATTTTTTGAAAAAAACAAAAAACAAACAAAAAGATTAGAGGTTGTTGATACCACAAATAGTTCAATGCCAATAGGTAAGTAATGGAGGCCTAAGAGCGATTGTAATATTTTTTAAGTTTTGAATTGTAAATGATTTACAAATTGTTTTTTGATGTTACCTGTCAATAGGTATTCAATAAACTTCTTTCACATCATTCAATCACATAACAATCGTGATTGTCGAACTGCACAAACACAATATTGCCAAGCAAGTGTTACTTAGCATTCATCATCATCATCATTCGCAGCCACAAGACGACCACTGCTGAACATAGGCCTTCCCCATTGATTTCCAAAGTGACTGGTTGCAGGCGATCTGCATCCACCGGAATCCCGCCACTTTTACTAGGTCGTCCGTCCACCTTACAGGCGGGCGTCCCACGCTGCGTCTGCCCTGAAAACGGTATCCAGTCCTGAACTTTCCTGCCCCAACGGCTATCAGTTCTGCGTGCTATGTGCCCTGCCTACTGCCACTTCAGCTTACTTACCCGCTGGGCTACGTCGGTCACGCTGTCCAATTGGGTTGGATTCGGCGGTTTACCTCTTTCTCGACGTGGGACCTACCTAGTTGGATCACTTGTCCTAGGTAGACGTAGTGATCGACAACTTCGAGCATCGAGTTCCCTACGGATATTGGAGTGGGCGTAACATGGGCGTTTGACATGACCTTCGTGTTGTCCATGTTCATTTTTAGGCCCACTTGTTGAGAAACACGATTGAGGCTTCACTTAGCTGTGGTCTTCCGTACAATGGAGGTATTGGCAGGCCTCTGTCACTGCATGTACTAGCGTGCGATAATTACCTTCCAGCCGCCGGGTATTCCAGGACTCATTTGGCAGTTGGTTGTCAACAGCCGCGTAGAGCATTTGTAAGCGAATTTTGCAGTTGAACTGGACGCGATGGACGTACTGCAAGTAATGACTACTGACATCTATATCGAAGGAGGTGGCCCTGGCAATATAATAATATGTCTGTCACATGACAGCACGCATTTAGGAGTAAGAAAATTGACATATTTCTAATTTATCTGTTACGTAGTAACAATGTAGTATGTGGTATTGGCATTCAGACGGACAACTCACAACGGGTGGAGGAATACGTTGAGCCGTGCCTCGCTGCCTTACCATAATTTAGTCGTTAAGCCAATGAAGTATTGTTATGGTTTTTTTTTCAGGAACCCAACTCCCGATGCATCTTTCGGCGTCACTTGGCCAGAATATGGAGATAGTAAGTTCTATGGAGACGTGTCAGAGAAGCTGACAATCGGGCAGGCCTTGGACGCTGAGGTCGTCGACTTCTGGAAGAGCATCTATAAGGACGCTGGGTTGGAGTTCATGTAAAATGTACTACTTGTGTTCATTTAAATTTGTAAATCCAAACTGTTGATTGGCCATCTATCTAGTATTATGTTTTGCAGTTTTCATGCTTACTACCGTAAATAAAGGTGAATTAATTACATAAAGAAAAAGTTTATTTATTCATTCAAGCATACTAATTCAAAAATGCGAAAGTAACTCTTGTCTGTTTATAGATAATACCTTCTACCTTGAAGTACCTTCAGACATAATAATATAATGTAATAATGTAAACATCCGAAATAAATATTTTTAAGAATAAGTTATTTAACTTTCGGTAAAAATGAAATCTGCTATTAGATTAATAGCTTCTTTGTTTATTTTAGTCCTTAATCCTGCTGCCTGATTTCTCCAAAGTCCGAAATTCGAATTTTTCTAGTTTTTCTTTAGTTATTATTATGAAAAGAAGCATTGTAAAAGTCTAAATTTTTTTGTTATAAACTTAATTTGAGGATAAAATTAGACCTGAAAAATATCAAAACTAAGCTATTCTTCTTAATACCGTGATTTTAAGTATAGATAAAACGTCTGAGGAGCGGGGGGCCTGCTCCTACTGTTAGTCGAACTCGCAGTAACGTGAAATTTCGATCGTCAAAAAAACATACTTAGCGTTCGAAATTGATGTAGATTTTTAGGTATTCTAATAAACATATTTTATTGTAAATAATACATGAAACCTATTCAGATACATATTCGTTTTGTGTCCTTTTACCCTTCCAGTGTTTGACGAAACTTTTTAACCGTAGTAGGCCCCCAGATTATGGCAATTGCTGTCTTTGTGTTATTCTTTTTATTATTTGCACAGGTACTGTCTTGCCAACTGCCAAACAGAAAAAATAGAACCTACCTCTTCCAGTTGTTGACCAATTTAACATTTTATTAAATAAATAAATATCTGGGACAATTTACACCAAGATCATTCTGACCCCAAACTAAGCTGAGCTTGTACTATGGGTATCAGAGACTGATAACATACCTTAAATATTTCTTAATACATACTTGAAATAGATAATAACACCCAGACACACAACAAACACAAATGTTCGTCACATGAATGTTAGTCATGGGTGGGGATCGTACCCACGACCTCCGGTGCAGGGTCGCTGCCATTGCACCAACAGGCCAGTCAAATATGTAACTCAATTGTAAGTGCCTTACCTAAAAGTACAGTGTTGGAGCGAACACTATAATTATAATGTACTAAAGCAGTTACAGTGTTAGTTGCACGGAGAAGACAACTTGCCAGTAACTTCTGCGCAGGAGTTTAAATGTTTACCTAAAAATATTGTAGGAACACAATAAATTGTATTTGCTGATTTTGCGTTGTGATGGCTACGTGTCGGCGCATACGCCGCCGGCGCTCGCCATTTCATACCTATCGCGCAGCTCGCTAACTCACTACCTACTTACCTAATTGATTCGTTATCAGCTAACTAAATTAAATACCCAGTTTATGTGACTTGTAATTGGTGAATAAAACTCGGAGTTAGGGTGCGTTTCCACCAGAGATGTGCGAGGATGCGTTGCGAGGAATGTGTTTGTTAAGAACCAACAGAAACAAGCTAGGCGAATAAAACAATTCTATTGGTTAAACCCACCCTTAGTGACAATTTTGACTTTTATTTGGCCATCTTTTTATGTATTGGCTTCGATGCAAGATTAGGTAGTAAACACACATACAGACAGAACACCTTTTTTATTATCGTGCGGAGATCCTCATGGATACCTCGCCGCCCCAGGGGAACGACGAGGTAACGTCGGACTTATACCGACTAAAACCCCACGGTCCTCGACCTCAACACTTCAGCGGCGAGGCGGGGTCCCTAAAAAGTTTCGCAACGCCTCGCCGCCAGTGCTTCCCCGTATTGGGGCCCCCTCCAGCCGACCCCCCAATGAAGGGGAAAGGCCACGGAAGTACCTGGAGCACACTGGTACTTCCGCTGTCGCGGTGAAAGCCGTGCATTGCGGGCAAAAGCACCCCCGTACTCAAGCTCGCTGGCTCCCACCGTACGCGGACCCTACTAGGTCCGCAACCACGATCCACCTAAAAGGTCGATCCGATCCGAGCCGCAGTGCACAGGGGGGGCCAGCCGCGGATCACTCACCCCCTCCAAACGGTTGTGCACCGCGGCCCCCCTTCTGGGCGGGCAGTGGTAGGCACCATACCACCACCACGCCCAGCGGCAGGCAATGGGTGGGTGGGAAGTTCACCGCACTGACATGCCTGAACCCTCTTAGCTTCCCGGTGGTTCCACCTGCCACCAGAACTAAGCCCCCCCGCCACGACAAGGCGAATGCTCATAGGGGGGCAGACAGATACACCTATCCCAAGGGCACTACGCCGTACAATATCAAAGAAATTATTATGATAATTAGGACAGCTTACACCAAGATCATAATAATATGATCTAAAACTAAACAAAGCTTGGTGTACTATGAATATCCGAGACGCATTTACTAAAAAGTTTCTAGATAAGTAGGTACTTATATAGTTGATGCTGATGAAAAAACTAAAGCCAATATTTAAAAATTATTCATAAAATAATTACAACACTCTGTAAAGAGAAAGGAGGTGAGGTCTGCTCCTGCACAACCGCTAAGGTACGAAGTCTCTCCTGAGCAAGATGTCAGCAGTTGGCTGGTCCCTGGCCTTACCGCACTCTCCATTGCAAACAAGAACCGGTGGTCCTCACCTCCGACGATATCAGCTGTAGGGTAGCACTCAATAAGGCCTGATGTCGATCTCTCACATGGTGAACTACTCATAGCTACACTTCGGGGACCTTTTTGGGAAAACCAAGGGGTTTTGTCTGTACGATTGCTGACCCAGTTATCATAGTGAATAACAATTACTTTGATTATTTTAGCGTTTTACAAGCTTACCGAACCCTTCGGTTTCGGTAGCTCAGTGAGAGATCATCAAGGTTGGAAATTAGATTCGTTTTCTATCTTTAGACATGAAAAGGTGAATAACTTCCGGAAATACATCAAAAGTTAATTTCATAAATTGAGGGTAGCAAGCAATTTCGTCAGTAAATATCTGGCCTTATGGATCAGATGCATTAGTGACAGGTAACCGCTGACTGGCTGAAAATGAAAGATCATATAAGGAAATCGCTCGCTTCGCTGAGTTTAGGAAAATTTCTTGACTGTTCATACGAGATGGTAAAACGGCCCCTGGCAAATGTATCCGCCATGTTTTTCCGGTTGTTCTCACCTTGATAACGGTGACTACTTGCACAGGAACAACCTAGTACAACCGGGTTACGTCACGGTCGCCAAGCAGGATTTCGTGAAAGGGAGCGGCGAGCGCTCGTAGCGCCTTAGATATAAGATTTACTTTCGATTGTCCCGGCAGTTGAAAGATTTAGGTACGAGTACAGGTGCAGAGTTGTTTTGGACCGTATTGGCGCGCACCGCAGGTTGATATTGTATTGCAATTGTGTCGAAAGTGCGTCTTCTGTTTTTATTTTATTCTGTGCTAGTAGTCAGGATCGACCAGCAGCAACTTCTTCGGTATTCGAGTCGGAGGTACCGAACTTTAAGTACGTACCGTTACCAGTGATCGATCTTATGATCATTACACAAGAAACGTTAGATAATTCTAACTAATGCATTGGTATTGAGAGTAAATCTCGAGACTCAGCAAACTTTGCAACACCATCAGTAAGGAAATTAATATAAGGTGTCTCTCTTAATGCTCATAAGCATCAGTTTAAGCCAATTGTCGAATTACAAACAGAATAATGTAAGTATTTTTTTTTACTTTTTTTTTACTTTTTACAACGCCTGGCGCTGGCTATCCAGCGCGGTAACGCTGCCAGCGTCCTGGGGTCAATGCCGCAAGGACCAATTTTGGAAGATGTTTTTTTATTGTTAATATTTATTTTAACGTGTTTTTTAATGTAGTTTTAAAAGTGTAAATATTTTAAGGAAATAATATAATATAATTTCATTTATTTAAAATAAAACAGAATAAGAAAAAAAAAATTTTCATGTATGTACATCACATTAAAAACCAAAATATGAAGAAAATCAAATAACAAAAAAACATGATGAAAAAACTAACAGGCAGTTCGGCCCAGACTGGCTGGTATGGCTATATGTGGGTATATTGGTTAATGACACCTAACAATTACTTAATTTACATACTAGACGCAACAGACAAGTGTTTCACCCTTGAAATAATGCAGTTGTTTAGTCATTACGCGACAGAGCCGCTATACAGGGCTGCCACAATACAAGTTTGTTTGATGTACAACCTAAGCCCGGCTTAGGACTTCTTACGGTCCCTTTATCCAGAGACGCACGCCACAAGGATATAAAAGGACCATTCAGTCGGTAGCGATACTTTCTTTATATATTTTTTTTGTATTTAAAATGAGAGTGACATCCATTGTTATTCAATTTTAAATAGTTTTGATTTTACTTTTTTATTTGATAAGAGAGTTACAAAAATATAAACTTACTTTTTATTGTAAACTTCACAAAAGATGTAATGAAGAATAACTATATGTTTAAGTTACTTATATTTTCTTTATTTTAACGTTACTGTTTTATTTTTACTGATGTCCCATTTAGTTAAGCACTGAATACAATTACTTTACTATTTATTTTAATACTGTTAAAAAATCTAGGAGGTGGAGACCCTGGTGTCTTGTAGCACAGGTTATTAATAACCTATTTCAAGCACCAGTCTTCACATTAAGTGTTACAATTATGAACATAACTCTACTATCTTTCTATTTTTATTTCTTTTTGTGAAGAAAATAAAGATTCTTTATTATTATTATGTTGGTATTTGGAAAATTAACGGGCCCATGGGGACCCGGTCCTTTGAGGCTTGCGTGGGGCCGAAGCCAATACGTAGAAGCCTTTTTGATACCATTTATTCTACTTTGTCATGTGTACATCTGCTGAGTTTTGTCTCTAGATAAATATTGATAATCTACCTAAAGACGCTAGGTCATAACACCCAGCAGATGCAAGGACTATTGCAAAAATGTTAAAAAGTTAAAACTGGGATAAGGAGGTGAATTGTTTGGTGGACTTGTATACGGGCTATTGCTGTGTGTTACGTCCTAGCCCGGCCACGGCCCCAAATAGGCCGAAGTATATGTGTGTGTGATGTGCGGGTGGGTACCTTCTGGTACTCAAGAGGAAAATAAAGTAAAAATTTACCAGTTAGAGCACCTTTTATCTAAAAGAATTGATAACTTTATGATATTATTTAGGTATTAAATAATTGTGCGTTTAATATACCACCGAAAGCACGAGTTATTTCTTTTAAAAAAAGTCGTGAAAACAATTTTTTGGACATCAAACTTTGTATCATGAAACGGCTAAATTAATGTTAGAGCAAAAACATAACTTAACCTTTTGTATACGAGTTTTCTTATGACGGCGCCGCCGTCGAATGAGAAGTGGTAAAGGCGCCGGGAGTCAACCGGTATACCTAAGAGCAGATAATTTTTTTTTTCAGTTACAGCGTTCGAACGTTAGAAATAGTTTTATTTTTAAATACCTGTTTCTTTTTTTCGATCTTTTTAGAAAGTTCACTTGCGATTTCTTTTTTTTAAATTAAAGATTGTAAGGATCTAAAACAACCTATTTCATTTTATTCATTTATAAGGACAACCAACAAGATGAACACTAATAAATAGGTACTATTGAGATATTACATTTCAACAAAAAGCTAAGTGTCACCTTCCCTAAAGGCTGCCACGGCATGCATTGTGAACTTACAATTTATTAGTTATTTACACAGTACCTACATCTTACTAGGTAAATTACAAATAGTTAATTCAATACCTAAATGACACGATAATTTAAAAAAAAACTGAATTACGGAAACATAAAACCACGGAGGTGCCATAACACAAGAATTCGAACTTTGAACGGAAACCGAACCGGCGGCACTTGGCGCCTGTTCTGGCTAAATCGCAATATCACATAAAGGTACAATAAAGGTACATTGTAGTACAAGTAAAATTCTATTTCGTATTTTCTATGTACGCGACATGCTATTTAGTATAATTTTTTTATTTAAAAAAGGGTTGTCGCTATAACACGAATAAAGCATCAAGTAACGTAACGTAAGTAAAAAAGTTACATGTGAACAGAACAACCATCACGGATAAAACCCAAATCTTAATAACAACGAGTCAGACCAGAGGCAAGTGATGCCGCCATGGCATGCCCACTTTTCACCAATGGTAGTGGCATATGGTGAGGTTTCTGGCGCTGTTACTCAGGTTGATTTGGTTTTTCGTCGATGTTTTTCATCACGGAAGAGTTAGTCGAAAAAGTTTGTACCTAACAGTAGCAAAATAATAAATGAATCTTAAATCGTAAGTAATTATTTTGAAACAACGCTTACCGATACTTATTCAATTAAGGGTAAAGACTAAAGTGAAAAAATATCTGACAACAGCAATGGTATTTAATTAATATCACGACATTGGAAAGGACAAGTGTGAAGATTATTAGGTTATCAAATCTAACCATCATAGAAGAATTTAATCCTATAATACACTGGTTTTATAGATGGATACTATATTTCTGATAAGGCAAAGGATTTCTCACTGTATCGATGCTGCATAGCGTCTGTATCGCGTTTGCCGGATGGGACGTGTCAGCAACTCTAAGCCTAGACCAGTTCTTTTGGAGGTCCGTGAAGTGCTCGATCGGGATAAAACTTGGTTTGCCGAGACTGGTCTCAAGGGCTCTGAAGTGACTATCTCCGAGTTCCTGACTCGCGGCCGTCATGAGTTGTTTCTGGAGGCGCGGAAGCGGGTTGGAGTACAAAAGTGTTGGACGCAGTAAGGGGACATTATTGTACTCGCTCCAGACGGCGAACAGCACAGGATAGCCTCGCACGATGACCTTGACAGGCTATGTGGACCTTCAACTGAGGACGTCCAGGACTTGAACGGCGGAGCAGCAACTGCGGGTGTAACTTCGGCTAAAGCAGGCGGCGGCAGGCCCAAGCGTAATGCTAAAAAGTGAATTTAATCTTGTCTTCACTTTTATGTATGTATCCACATTCTTTTCGTACCCCTTTTCTTTTGCTGGTAAATCTGTATATTTACTTATTTACTTTTCTTTTTTGCTATTGTTATCTACCTTTAATAATTTTCATTTACCCTACGTATGTAGTCATTTATATACGTATGAATGTTGAGCTTTCAAGACGCGATGCTTTAGGTACCGACTAGTCGTTGGTAGATAGTGCTGGTGACCTGGACGAAAGAATCGCTCTTTTTAACTCGCTCGTCATGCAACTCTACGATACACCGTTCGTCCGGTGAGAGTCAAACATTCGCCGGCACCCTGGCTGACTGAGGAGCTTTAGGCTCTGCGGGACAATAAGAGCTCTGCTAAGCGTAAGTTCAAATTAGATCCGAACGACAGAACTCGTGAACATTACAAGATTATTCGGAATCGCTGCAATAGGTTGTGTAGAGATGCTCAAAGACGCCATATTCATAAATATGTTGAAAATGGAGATTCAGCTAAAGTCTGGAAGTTTCTCAAGTCTCTTGGAATTGGAAAAACACGTAAAGATTATATACCAAATCATGTGAACATTGACCTTTTAAATAAGCACTTGTCTTCCTCTACTCCTACTAATAGTACTGTCAAATCGAATACACTTCATCGACTTTTATCTTTACCAGTTCCAGACTACACCTCTTTTAATTTTTGTAAAATATATGATTGTGCTGTTGAGAAGAACGTTTGCTCCATCGCATCTAATGCGGTGGGTAGTGATAGCATTAGTCGTAATATGATCATACCTATCCTTGATATTCTTTCACCTGTCATTACCCGCATCCTCAATCTTTCTCTCCTCACATGAGCATTTCCTAAAGCGTGGAAAGATGCTCAATAAATTCCTCTCCCTAAAAAAGCTAATCCTTCTGCATACTCTGATTACCGTCCTATATCCATCTTACCTTTCCTGTCCAAAGTACTTGAACGTGTTGTCCATCAGCAGCTCAGTGCTTTCCTCGCCAACTCTTCAATAGCTTCCAATCCGGTTTCCGCCCTGTTCATAGTACGACTACTGCACTTGTCAAAATTACGGATGATATTCGTCTTAGTATGGACCAAAAAAGTCTTACTGTGATGGTGCTTTTGGATTTCAGTAATGCCTTCAACACTGTTGATTTCGACATCCTACTTGGCGTGTTGCGTTCTCACAACATATCTCCAATTGTAATTGACTGGTTTCATAGTTACTTGTATAGGCGCCGGAAATGCATTCGTGCTGAGAATGTATTCTCGTCATGGTGCGATCTTTGTGTCGGCGTACCGCAAGGTGGCGTCTTGTCTCCTCTTCTTTTTGCTACTTTCATTAATTATATTTCCCAAAATCCATCTTCTTTTTATCACCTATATGCAGACGATCTCCAAATTTATTCCCAAGGAAGTCTTGTTGATCTGCCCAGAGTTATTGATACCATTAATGCTGACTTACATCTTATTTCTAACTGGAGAACTTTCTAAGTCTTTTGGGCTCACTGCTAACCCCGCTAAAACGCAAGTAATAACTGTGGGTAGTTCGTGGCTGATCTCTAGGGTTGACTGGGATGTTCTACCTTCAGTTGTATTTGACGGTGTGCTAGTTCCTTTGAGAAAAACTGTCAAAAATCTAGGTGTTTGTATTGACAATACATTAACTTGGACAACCCAGGTTGGTCAGGTTAGCCGGAGAATATTTGCTGCTGCAAGTTCACTAAGTAGGCTTCGTAATTTTTTGCCAATATCTGCCAAAATTGCGCTTGTCCAGGCCTTACTCTTTCCCATTCTCGACTACGCAGACTGCTTTCTAGATCTTACTGAGAATATTTGTGATAAATTTGAGCGGCTCCAGAATTTCTGCATCCGCATTATTTTTTAACTCCGAAAGTACGATCATGTCTCTGAGTACAGGTCTCAGCTCAACTGGCTTCCTATGGGTCTTCGTCGAGATTTTCATGTTCTTTTTCTCCTGTATAACATTTTGTTTAACCCTTTGTCGTCACGTTATCTTAAGGAGCGGTTCCAATTTCTGCAACCAGTACGAGGTCGGCCGATGCGATCAGCTAAGAAGCTTCGCCTTGCATTCCCTCCTCATTCGTTGCACTCCTACACACAGTCGTTCACTGTTAAATCTATTCGTCCCTGGAATTCCCTACCCTTGTTTATTAGAGAGTCAGAATCATTGTCTATTCTTAAAACAAGGATCAAAGCACATTTCCTCGCCCTTTAACGCTCCTGCTTAGTTTCCTAATAGCTTTCCTTCTTTTTACTTTTTTATTTCTGTTTAATAATCTCCTTTTTTTTGTTTCCCTGATCGTTTTCTGTTATTGGTGGGCTGTTAGTTACGGATTCTATATTGTGTTGTTATTTATTTGTCTATTTATTGTTATTTTTTAAATGAATCAAAATATATATTTTTTAGTTTTTATTGTGCACTTGCTTACCCTTCCTAACATTTTCCTCTACTTGGGTTGTCTGGAAGAGATTGCTTTTAAGCAATAAGACCGCCTAATTGCTTTATCACAATCTTGTAATACCAAGTTGTAATGTTTTATTTGATGTGCAATAAATAATATTTCTTTTATCTTATCTTATCTATACCATGTCCTATCGTTTAAACTCTTTGACACTAATTCAAATAATTATCGGTTTTATATTAAGAACTATCGATTTATTACATCTAAATATTTTTCGTTTTCACGCTTGTCACCCTTAACGACGTCGAGCCACTTCTTGGGTCGACCTCTCCTACCGGTACCTGGCGGGGGCGGCATGGCCAGACATTTGTTGCCCATCTAGCTTGCCGATCTCCGTGAGGCATGACCATACCAACGAAGGCGGCACTCCTGCAGCTTGTCTGCGATGTCACGAACACGAATGCTGCCTGCCGCGGATGTGGGTGTTACGCACGCGATCTTTGCGTGAGACTCCACACATCCACCGCAGCATCTTCATTTCCGTGACGCGAAGCTCCTGCTTGTGTCGCTCTAGTAGTGGCCATGTTTCACTGCCATATAAAAGGACAGGCCTAATGATGGTTTTATAAACCTGCCCCTTCAGCTTGATCGGCATTTTGGGGTCACAAATGACACCAGTCACCTCACGCCATTTGGCCCAAGTCACGGAAATTCGGGCTCTGACGTCGCGGTCGATGTTTCCGGACGCGCTTAACACAGATCCCAGGTATTTGAGCTCACCACCTACCACGTTGGGTGCTAATACCATTGGTGAAAAGTGGGCTTCTGAGTTTTCCGTTCACCATGACCGTAACAGTCGCTCGCCTCTGACTACCTCGTTTGGGATGAAGTCGTGATGGTATGTTATATAATGTTATGTTATTTAATGAAACAAAATAAAAATAAAACTTGCGATGTTTATGGACCACTACAGTGTCTGTGAGAGTAGCACAAATTTGATGTAAGCGTTTTTAATCCGGAAATTTTGATGTCAAAGATGCACGTCACTCTGGTTTTATTACGGACAAAATTGATGCCATTTTTGAGAAAGTGGAGCAAGATCGGCATATCAGTAGTTAAGACGTAGCTAAAGAACTGGGAATTGACCACAAAACAGTTGTGGCACATTTGAAAAAAACTAGGTACACAAAAAATATCGATATTTGGGTACCTCACGAGCTCACTGAAAGAAACCTAATGAACCATGTACTCATTTGTAATTTTTTATTACGACGTAATGAAACCGAACGATTTTTGAAGAAGCTGATAACTTGTGATGAAAAGTGGATCACGTACGACAAGAACGTGCGAACAAGGTCATGGACAAAGGCCGGTCAGGCTTCACAGACTGTGGTGAAACCCGGGTTAACTCGCAACAAGGTGATGCTATGTGTGTGGTGGGATTGGAAGGGCATTATTAATTAAGAGCTGTTACCACCAGGCAGGACCATCGATTCTGAACTCTACTGCGAATAACTGATGACAATAAAGCAGGAAGTTGAGAGAAAGTGGCCGGAATTAATCAACAGAAAGGGTGGGGTTTTTCATCATGATAACGCTAGACCTCACACATCTTTAGCCACTCAGCAAAGATAAAGAGAGTTTGGCTGGGAGGTGTTAATGCCTCCGCTGTATAGTCCTGACCTTGCACCTTCAAACTTTCCACCTGTTTCGGTCTCTTCAGAATTCTTTAGGCAGTGCCCGGTTAACATCGCGAGAGGGCTGCCAAAACCACTTGTAGCGGTATTTTAATCAGAAGCCTCAAAATTCCTATAGCAATGAGAACATGACCCTTCCTACAAGATGGCAAAAAGTAATCGGGCAAAATGGCACCTACATACTTTAGTTAAATGTACGGACCAAATACGAGTATTACTGTGAAAGATTTTTGTGATTTTGTTTTATTCGCAGATGATACGTCTTTAATTTTTAATATTGATAGAAATAAAAACCCTTTTGAAGACGTAAATGACTACGATGGTTTACAGTCAATAATCTAAAGCTCGATGCAAAAAATAATATCCCTGGATAAATATCCCTGGACACTATTCCACACAGCGCCATCTAGCCCCAAAGTAAGCTAATTAAAGCTTGTGTTATGGGATACTAGACAACGGATAAACATACTTAAATACATTTTCTTTTGTAAATACATACTTATTATACATAGGAGACACCCAGACCAGTACAAACAGACATGTTCATGCACACAAATGTTTGTACTGTGCGGGGATCGAACCCGCGACCTCTGGTGTAGTAGCCAACTTCTTAACCATTACACCAAGTCGGTCGTCATGGATCAAACACAAAAAGACTAAATGCATTAATTTTAAATTGCCTAATGTTAAAGATAACCAAATTGATTTGAAAATAGATAATAATGCTATGGAGTTAGTAGACTCCACTGTTTTTCTTGGAGTTACACTAGACTCGAAATTGCAATGGAACCCTCATATAAATGCCCTTTCGGGCAAACTTAGTTCGGCAGCATTCGCTGTCAGTAAAATAGGGTTATTAACAGATGTTGACTTTGCTCGTTCTGTTTATTTCAGCTATTTCCACAGTGTAATGTCGTACGGCATTGTACTTTGGGGTAAGGCGGCGGATACACAAACCATCTTTATCCTGCAAAAGCGAGCGATCAGATCTATCTATGAGCTTCGTGCACGGGCCTCACTCAGAGAGCTCTTTAAGGAAATTAGGATTCTTACAGTGGCTTCCCAATTTATTTACAACTGTATTGTCTCGGTGTAAAAGAATATCAGTCTTTTTACAAAAAACTGCGATATACCCGCCAAAAATACTAGGAATGAGGATAAAATTGCGCTTACATTGTTTAGGTTACAAAAAGTTTTGGGATCCTCTACGGGGCAAGGTGTACACTACTGCATCAAACTTCTTCAGGCAATTTGTATGTTACCGCTGCACAGATTCAAAAACCACTTTAAATCAGTTTTATTAAAAAAGAGGTATTTTATTACCAATGATGAAAAAAAGCCTGGGATTAAAGCTATCAGTGCGGGATCAGTTACTTCTTGTAATACTTATTAATTAAAGACCGGACTTGTGTGTATTAATTACTAACAATTTTTATCTTTGGAATTGTTTATATGACTTGGTACAGCCTTTTGTTTTATATTCTGTAGCTTTGCTGTACTTGTTAGGTTGTTCTGTCTATTTAATAATGTTAGAATTTAAACATTTTTTTTTTCTCAACAAACAAGTTGTACTTTACTAACTCGAATTGAAAAAACCACAACAAGTTTAAAAGAGTAACTATTGAGTTTTTCGCCAGGTCTTCTCAGTTAGAGAAGACGTGGCGAACTCCGACGCGGATGTAGAGTCGCATCATGATATATTCATATTATTATAGTATTTATGTCTATTATTTAGTATTTTTTGGACTATTTAAAAGTACTGATTAAGTCTATTCAAATAAAGGTATATGAGTTTGAGTTTAATAGAACACTAAATTCTTAATTTGGGTCCTTTTTATCTACGAAATCTTACTATTTGAAAAGTCAGCTTTGTTCGAACAAAACGGTGCGGGAGTTGTAACTGTTGTCACTATACTGACTATAATACAGTTTGCGCTGGACGAAGATGACACATATTAGGTTTGCACACTCCGCAGGCTATACTAGACATATCTAGTAGTATCATAATACTATGAAGATTTTTAACTTTAAATTAATTTGACTATTTGTATGCCATACTTTTTATTCAAAATAAATAAAAAGTATGGCATACAAATAGTCAAATTGCTGATTATGCGACAATCAGATGTGACACAAAACGCAATAATAAGCTTCTTATGTATGATTCTATCTACAGGCAGGAAATTGGCAACTTTACATTTTTTTAACTTATGACCTCAAAATAGCCTAGCGCTACGGCTCTATTAGTACATAGTAGGTATTCAACCGAGTTTGTACAAAATATTTTATTTTGATACCGTGTCAAGTACATATTTTGTTAAAGGTACCTATAATTATTATGAATTCCAAATCAGTCGAGAAAACAAATAGTTAACTCAGCTAATTGATTGATACGATTTCGCAAAACAACATCCAGTTCTGACAATCTTCATGACCTTTCTAGGACCTAGATTGACTTCTGTATCTTTTAAAACTGCCATATTGGCCGAACAACACAATAAAACTGAGCTGAAGCAGGATAGAGAAGATACATACGCAACTCGACAATCTAGGAAACCGCGGCTTGTTGTTCCAAAAACTAAGAACTATTACGGTAAGCGAGAAAGACGCTGGATAGTACCTACGTTATTAAATGAGTTGCCCTATGATCTCCTTTAAACAGCTGTGAGTAGTAATTAGTGTGTGTGTGTGTGTGTGTGTGTGTGCGTGTGTGTGTGTGTGTGTGTGTAGATGGGTAGATGTAGATTAATGTACAAGTATATCTATATGTGTATGTGAAAGTGGGCGCGACGTTTACTTTGTATGTTAAAAATAAAATTAAGTACTTATGTTACCTATGTATATTATTATGTCTCACAATGTCTTTGTTACACGATGAATGTGTTGAAATATCCACGAGAACTACTGTCGACAAACTGTTCATCAGTTTGGCAGATGTTGTTACTGTAAATAAGTGTTGTAATATGGAAAATAAATATTTAAAAAAAAAACACCGACAAAATAAACAACAAACAAGACAAAGATAAACTTTATTGCACAAACAAAATATTACAGTTTTATTCAAATAAATTAGGTGTACAATATAGGCGGCCTTATCGCTAGTAGCGATCTCTTTCGGCAACCTTCAGGTAGAGAATTGGGAAGAAAATTAAGTATATACTTATAATATACATCATACTAACTTAAATTCTCTGTCTACTAGAAGCATGTGTTGACCTAAGTTTAAGGTGTCGACTTAGGGAATCATATTTAACCTTTTTATTTGATACAAAAATGATTTGCAGAAGATTTTGTTTACATTATATTTCTGTGTCCTGATATCAGATTGTCCTTTAGAATACAGAATGTACTGCATCTGCAATTGATTTCTTGCAAAACCATCAAAACTAGAATAATGAAGCCATTATGATTGAAGCAAACGACTTTCATACAAACAGAATATTGAGTGTTAGTCGAACATACGGGTGTTCCGCGAAAACGTATGGCGCTCTATGCAAAAACCGGTTGTACTAGTGGCACGGTACCTGATGATGAGACATAACCTACTGATCTTCACGTTTATGTCTTATTAACGTTAAAAAATACTTACTACCAATACCTTAATTACAAATATCACTAAAACGTTACTGCAGCGTTGATTATTTTATGAATAACATAAAAAGAAGTTTGCATCAGTATATTTTTATTCAATTTTTACTTCAAGGCAACCTATGGTAGGTCAATGCCCTTACTTCTGAAAATATCGCTCCACCAGTCAAAAATCTCAGCATCAGGGTTGGTTCCAGTATCAAGGGTCTCGTTGATAATCATGTAGCTTTTGACGTTCTTTTCATACTCCGGCCATTTCACCCCAAGGCCGCAATCAGGAGTGGGGTTCCTGCAACATAAATTATTATTGTCTGTGAGAACATATTTAGTATTCGGTAACTAATTAGCTTAAATACTGTCCCGTTTCTGGGCAAAGTTCTCAATCATTGAAATCAAGTCATTGAGGGGTGTTGATTCAACCGCACTGCCAAATGCAGGTTATATAGTGGTCACAAACCCGGGCTTTGTTCTGAAAATTCCGAAGACAGACTTTGGCCGACCTGGAATTCGAACTGGGAACTCCAGATTTTGAGCCGAGCTGTTAGAACATAATATTTATATTTTTTTAATCAGTTAGTTTGTTCTATCCCTTGTAATTGTAACCTTGTATTGGCTGATGATTCAGTACGTCTACCATGAGATTCCATCACGTTTACGGCAATCGTTGCGTTCAGAAATTTGTATGCCATTTTTGGTTCCATTTTAAATCACTAGGGGCGCTCCGTACGGAAATCCCAAAAAAACGTCAACGCGATTTACGCGGACGGTCTCGGCTGTCATTTGTGACAACTCATAGTAGACATACTGATAGTCATCTTGATAGTTCGACCACAAAATAAAGAGTTTACAGAAGGACCACTCGCACCTTTTTCCTAAACTTGCGTGAACCGCCTAGGGTTACTACTATATTCACTCTGAATTTTTAAACAGAAGTAAGTACCTACTAAACAGAACCGGCCAAAGTCAACATTCATCATGTGAAAAATTGCACCAAGTTCGACAAAAACAAAAACACTCGCGACATTGCGACTTTCCGACTCACCGAAGCTCACTGACTTCGCTTGTAAACTCATGTCTCTGTGTGCGTGCGTGAAAAATGGCGTGTTGTTCTAAACGGGCTATCTGTCAGAGCGCCGCGCATGTCTAATTTGTGGTTCGACATAATTAGACTTCGACCACAGATTACTTATTAGTTGCTAACGTAACAGATATATCACATCAATAGAAAAAAGACAATTTACTTAATTCTAGAAGCGTGCTGTCATGTGCATTGAACCGCAACATTCGCATAGAAATGCTCTACGTGGCTGTTGACAATCAACTGCTAAATGGTAATTCCAGTTCCTGACCGCTGGTAGGTAATTATCACGCGCAAGTTCGTGAAGTAGCAGGGGCCTGCTTTGACTTTCAGTGTATCTATAAAATAATATTCATCTTACTAAGTTTATTTATACACGTGCTTCTTTATAAACCACTAATTAGTCCATACTAACGTCGACCGTAATAATATGTGTGATCATGTTCACGCGGGCAACGGCATGACAAGTGTTCCATGCGGTGTAATTTAAACGCATAAAGTAAATATAGATACTAGAAAAAATCGAGCTGATCCTAGGAAGTCCCTAGGATCAGGTCGATTTATTCTAATTTAGCGGTTTTTTTAGTTAAACGGGATTCGAAACCGCGACGCAAATTACACCGCATGTAGCAGGGAAGCGGGCAGGGAATTGGGCAGCGCGAGTATGTAAACGGGCTACTCGTCCTGTCGCTGCCCGCGTAAAAATAATCACTCATATCACCACGGTCGACATTGCCACATAATTATTTAGGGAAATAATTCTGTCAGCTTGAGCAACATTGGGATCGGTCTGATGTGAACACAGGACCGTGGTTTCCGAATAAGTCGTTTTTACTTCAAGTGATATATAACTAACGATTTAAATAAATACTATCATCGCGGTATTTATGATGTCATCGAGGGATGTTGGGAGTGAAACAACACCAAACACTCCAAACCAAGCTCCACCTGCACGCAGTCATCCTGCCGAACAACGAACGGGGCTCTGGGACCGATATATGGCGGAATAACCATGAATTTCATCTATGCATAGTTAAATGGTATAGGCTGGTGATGGGCAGCAGCGTCATCGGTGTGTCAACTGCGCCCTGAGATCCCCAAGACGTCTGCCAAGCGTGGGGATTACGGCAATAAACCTCCCAAAAATGAAGCACAATAAAAAAACCACGGCCTCCAGTCCCCGGCAGCACCACCATTCCTGCTAGAGGTAGCCTACCAGGTTACGGTGGAGGAGGGTGCAAAGAATCTCCGGCAGAGATCCGGCTACCAACTCCGATGACTTGACCTGGCGACATATAACGCTCCCACGCTTCGGACGGACGCTAAAATCGTCAAGCTGGAAGCAGAGTTGAGCAAAAACAAGTGGGGCATAGTAGGGTTATGTGAAGTCCGAAGACAGGGGCAGGACACGCTAATCCTCGAATCCCGAAACATGCTCTTTTACCGGGAGGGCCCCTTTCGAAAGCCCCTCATTAACAGCGTTGTCCAAGTCGAAAGTGTGTTAAGCAGGGTAGCGTACCTTATACTCAGAATCACTGAAAGGTATTCACTGAAGGTCATACAGGTTTACGCACCGACACAGACCTCGACACACCCAGACGAAGAGGTCGAGGTTAAATATGAGGACATCTCTGAAGCCATGCATACCTCAGAAACTCGGTACACCGTTGTTATGGGCGATTTCAACGCTAAGCTAGACGCAAAGAATAAACATAAAACAGAAATAACAAAACAAAAACCAACTCAAATCAATTTTTGTTTGGCTTCACTATTGTATTGGGTAGTCCTGTATGAATGGTGTAAGGTTTTGAAATAAATAAATAAATAATAAATAAACTCCAAAAAAAAAACTATTTCAAACTTAAACACTAAAAAGTAAAAAAAATATGTAGGTAGTTACAAACCTACATTGCCTGACTCCAACAATAACAATAATTGTACCTACATTATATTACCGTATAAGTTTTACAAGAATACGCAATTTATTTTTTTATTTTTAGTGTTTTGCTTCGGAATTCCTTTTTTTGATGTTCTTTTTTTTTTGTTAAAATTTTTGTTTATTTCTTAATTTTCAGTGAATCGTTGTTGTTTATTTTATACCTCGAAAAAGTCTCGTTCATTTGCTCCTAAGAATTCAAGAGTTCCGTTACTTTTTCATGGATCCCATAAATAGAACCTAACCAAACTCTCATCAAACTACTCTTGAAGTATATCCTTTCCAATAAAAAAAGAAACATCGAAATCGGTTGGCGCGATATTGAGTTATTCGTCCATTTGTCACGCATAGAGTTTATCTAGATTTAAGACTTATATGTAATACAATACAAAGACAATAGATACGGTGCCGAATGTGTAGTGTGATTGTGTGTGTGTGTGTGTGTGTGTGTGTGTGTGTGTGTGTTGGTACAGCACAATATAGGTGGTGCTGCAACTTGAAAATTAATAATAATCTGCCGCAGGTGGGTCGTTTAACTATTCACGGCGGTGCGTGGGCCCGCTGGTGTAATAACTCAATATCGACTAACTAAAGCTTTTAAGCAAATGGTGTGCTGTAGTACGTATAAACGAAAAATACGGCATGACTTGTGGACCTATAATACATCACGTGTAAGGATGGCAATTGAGCGGAACCAGGGCTCGAAAGTGTTTGCAAGGGGTTCATCTATAGGTCAAAGCCAGCTGACAAAACTGAAGACTGACAGTGGCACCATAGTTCTCCAATCCTGAGGTTATAAGGGCGATAGAAAGTTTCTATGAGCAGTTATACACCTCAACACGTAAGCCCACAAGTCGAGCAGCTCAGGACACCAGAGCCAAGCTCACCCGACACTTTACTGAGGACATCCCAAACATCAGTCTGTACGAGAATGTGGTGGCTCTGAAACAGCTTAAAAACAACAAGGCACCAGGCGAGGACGGAATAACAACAGAACTTCTGAGAGCGGGTGGAAAACCGATACTTGTAGTCTACCAGAGGCTGTTCAACTCCGTAACCCTTCAGGGCAAGGTGGTAAGGTGATAAAGCCCTCTCGAAGAATTATATACCTATATCGCTCCTGAGCCATGTGTACAAGCTGTTTTCCAGAGTCATTACAAATCTTGCACGCAGGTTCGATGACTTCCAGCCTCTTGAATAGGCCGGTTTCCGAAAGAGCTTTAGCACCATCGGCCATATCCACACGCTTCGCCAAATTATACAAAAGACGGAGGAGTATAATCGGCCTCTCTGCCTAGCGTTCATGGACTACGAAAAACCATTCGATTCGATATTTGCAGCAATGCCAGATCGACTATAGGTATATCAAAGTGTTGAAATGTCTGTGTGTACAAGACCAGAGCACGGAATCGATTCCATTGCAGTGAGGTGAAAAACAGGGAGTCGTAATCTCACCGTTTATCTTTACCAACGCTCTGGAAGATGTTTTCAAGCTTTTGAATTGGAACGGACTTGGCATCAACATCACTGGCAATAACATCACTCACCTTCATTTTGCCGACGATATAGTTATACTGGCGGAGTCGTTCGAGGACCTTGGTACTATGCTTGACGATCTCTGTAACGTATCCCAACAGGTAGGTCGTGAAATGAACATGGACAAGACGAAGGTAATGTCAAACGTCCACACCCATACCAGTAGTTGTTGGGAACGATACTCTCGAAGTTGTGGACGAATATATTAACCTGGGACAATAATTATCCGTCTCGGTAGGTCAAATTTCGATGGTGGCACGACGAATTCAACTCGGTTGGGTCGCGTTCGGGAAACTGCGTGACATTTTTACGTCCAATATCCCACAGAGCCTGAAGACCAAAGTCTTCGAGAAGTGTGAGTTACCAGTGATGACCTACGGTTCTGAGACATGGTCCTTGCTAGTTGACCTTTTGAATAAGCTCAGGGTTGCTCAGCGCTCTATGGAGAGAGCTATGCTTGGCGTCTCTTTGCACGATAGAGTCCGCAACGAGGAGATCAGCAAAAGATCGAAAGATACCGACATAGTTCATCGCATAGCCAAGCTGAAGTGGCAACGGGCTGGCTACATCGCTTGCAGAACTGATGACCGTGGGGAGTAAAGATTCTTGAGTGGCGACTACAAACTGGGAGATGCAGCGTGGGCAGGCCTCCTACCCCGTGGGACCGACGAACTGGTGCAGGTTGCGGGAAGCTGTTGGATGCGTACGGCCCAAAGCCGATTGTTGTGGCATTCGATGGGGGAAGCTCATGTCCATCAGTGGACTTCCAAAGGCTGATGATAATGATCATGATAATCGCCATTGTCTTGAGGCTAAGAATGTGTCTCGTTAACGATTATTTCTTAGTCCAACAGATGTTTTCCCAAGAGTCTTAAGAAGAGATATCTGATGCAAAATTTTAAACATTGAAGTTACATATTTGACTGGGGCACAGTTTACAGATCCTACAAGACATATTTCACTAAAATCAGGGTCAACCCTCATCAACATTGATAACAAACAGATAGACATTCTCCTGTTTTTAAATAACAATTACTTTATTGATTTATGATTAAACGAGTGTTAAATTTTTTGGTTAGGAAAAGTTAATAAATCTTTCCTGATAAAAACCTATGATTGTTATTTGCGTAAAACTTGTGCGAAGTTTCCTAAAATGATGAAAGTTATGGTGAACGACAGGTCAACCTTTATAAAACGCCCTCATTCGGTGAGATTTTGTATGCACGTACTCTGCAAAATTTTCAAGTCAAATGATTTACTTAAAAGCATAATCTGCAAACATGCGGCTAAAAGGTTTGTATTTCTACCAATTTAGTACATGGAGTTTAATTAAAGAAGATGAATAAACCATCTTTCATATATTAGTAAAAAATCTGATTATGAAACTTAAATCATTTTTTGAAATCGCAAGTTATTTTGACCTGCTAATAATAAACATGTTTAAAATATTGATGGTAAATACAGAAAGTTATTTTATCCGGTAACGCGTTAGTGTAACACTTACTCGTATTTGACAGGAAATTTGCGTTTATCTTGACAAGTAATAAGTTAGTTTATTTAGTTAATATTGTTCACACTTACCCGTATTTAATGAAGTTAGTAAATAAAATACACGTCTCATTTATCATTCTGTACTCTTTAGAATCAACTTCGACGGTCCTGTGATCACTAAACAAATATCTGTGATCATCTGTGTGAGCACACCCACTTATACCATATAAGTCACCAGGTGGGGAAAATAGGTTTCTTTCTGATACGGAGAAGAATTTATACATGTATGTCTTAGAATTTCGATTTGGCAAATGCTTCAAGAACCGGTTAATGTGGTATATGTAAATATTGTCATCATTTAGGCGTACTAGTTCTGGCATGGTATCACTACTGATATGTCTATTGCCAAAATAATGTTGATGGATCTTGTCTGCCAGCGGAACAGCATCCTTAGGTGGTATTTCGTACATGATTTCACGTGGAAGCAATAGTTCTGTAAACTTATTGTAAGTGTCTAAATAAAACGCTTCTATTTGTAGTACTCCCACCAGATTTTCCTTACTAGTGTACCCTATCAATAAATCTACATCTTCAATGTTTCCTTCAATCAAAGCTTCTTTGAAGGTGTACGGTCAACGTACATTGAACCTTTCGCAATCGCTGCGCCCGGCGCCCTAGACGCTTGGTCAGCATTTTCATACGTCAATCAATTATTTCATTTTTACTTTATAATTAGTTTCACACCAGTACACGTTCAGCTACCATACATACCGGGCGCGTGCTCACCTTACCATACCATTCTACCATTTAGTTTAGTTAGTCTAGTTAAACCAGAATATAGTTCCATTCCCGTTACCAGTGACTTTAATTTATCTACCATTCAATCTATAAATGTTAGGTGAATAACCATACATTTAAATGGTCCTTCGATTCGTAAAGGAACCATCCGCGAGTGAATAGTGACTCAGACCATAGTGATAACTGTGACCTCGAGGTGTGTTCTGTGACAACCAGTACCATTGGATTTACAAGCCACTCACCATAACCAGCGTACCAGTAGTGGGTCAGACAGGCTCACTTTACCAGTTGTAAGCATCTCATCAGAAAACCAGTAAGCTCTTTCCAATTTGTCTTATAATCTACCAAAATAATAACTACCATGGAGGCTTTGTTGGAAACGCAAAACCAGTTGATGATGGGCATGGACCAGCTTCTTACCAATTTTAAAAAAGATGGTCACGATCGTAAAACACCAGACTCGATCAAGAGAAGGTTAGAGACTTTGGACTCTTACTGGCAAGAGTTCCACTCCAACCACTTGAATTTATGTTCTCAGGGGGATCAGAACTATGCATATTTTTCTGATAACGATTATGAAAAAACCAGGGATTTTTATAATCGGGCAAGGCAAACTATTTCAAGCTACCTAGCAGGAAGTAGGCCATCAACACCACTTCTTAAACCAGCGACACCGTTACCTACCACCTCACAAACTTCTACCAATCTACCAGTTGCTTCTCTTAGGAAATCAGAGGGTATTAGCAGCAAATTGGATGAAATGCTCAAGAAACAGACCAGCAATTTCAAAGCATTTTCTCGTACGGTGTCGAATATCAATGTCTCATCGGTGACTGAAAAATGGGAATTTGAAGATATTCTGAGAACATTACAGTCACGATGGGCAGTGATTGATTCGCTTCATTGGGATATTGACAGCGAGTTAGATGGCGAAAATCCGAGGTATGACCTGGAGTTTTCACACTATGAGAAAACGTTCCAGGATGTTAAGAAATCGATAAATACAAAAATGTGGTCGGTTTCACATCGTGACAGGATGACACCTCAAATGGACATACCTAATTTCGCCGGGAGCTACCAACAATGGACTGCCTTCAAGGACTTATTTCAAGAGGCCATCCATAACAACCCCTCCCTATCCAGTGCGCAGAAGCTCCAGTTTTTAAAGAGCAAGGTTAAAGGAGAGGCTGAAAAGCTTATACAGCATTTAAATATTAGCTCAGACAATTACCAAGTTGCCTGGGATATTCTCAACCATCGCTTCAACAACACGAAATCAATATTTACATCTCACGTCCATACTCTGTTGAACGTACCAATTATGCAGATTCAATCGGCAGCCCATATCAAGAGGTTGCACGATACTACCAACGAATGTCTACACGCCATTCAAAAGTTAGGGGTCGACGTTTCGACGTGGGGTCCACTGTTGGTACACATATTGTCCCAGAAGTTGGATATTGACACCCATAACGACTACATCGAATCACTCCACAATCCGAGAGAGCTGCCAACCATAGAAGATTTCCAAACTTTCCTGGAATCAAAATTTACTTCCTTGGAAGCATTTAGGCGCAAGCAAGATGTCGCCAAGTCCCACCAGCAAGAAGAAACTCGCTTCAGAAGACCAACATACCAACCAACAACCAATAAGAATTTCAACAAACCATCATTCAACGCACCACCACCATTCAAAACTTTACATGTCGAAGTGCATAAGTGCATATTTTGCAATCAAAATCACCAACTATTTTTGTGCAAGTCATTCCGTGAATCTAGGTCAGAAGTAAAGCGGAAAACAGTTGCGAAATATAACTTGTGCAAAAATTGTCTTATTAATCACCAAGGCAAAGAATGCTTCTCTAGCAAAACGTGCCGTGATTGCAACGCCAAGCACAATACGCTACTACATGAAGCGTTTGCGACATCTAGCGATCAATTTACCAACGCCCCGAATACGGAATCTAACCAACGGAAATGCAATGTATCTCAAGAGAAAATAGCGGAAATTCTCCTGGCGACTGCTTATGTCAATGTCCTAGCTGCTGATGGAACTAACCATAGAATGCGAGCTCTTATCGACCAAGGGTCTCAGACCTCACTCATCACGGAAAACGCCGCTCAGCTGTTACAACTACCACGACAGCGTTGCAAGGGCGTCATATACGGGGTGGGAGCTAGAGAAAATAATTGCAAGGGAGTTGTCAGTATAACACTGTCATCTCTATACAACGATTTTACCATGTCGACTGATGTTTTCATTATGAACACTTTAATAAATAAACTACCAAATCAATCGTTTGAAAAACCATCTTGGCCTTATCTAGAAACAATTAACCTCGCTGATTCTAATTTTTATACCAGTCGTCCTGTTGACATGTTGTTAGGGGCTGACATTTATTCGTCTATAATTATGAGTGGAATCATAAAACTCGATGCCTATCACCCAGTTGCGCAGGAAACGCAGCTCGGATGGATTTTGTGTGGGAACGTGAAAACTTTCCAGTGTAACATTGTCATAAACAATACTGAAGATCTACAAAGGTTTTGGGAAATAGAGGATATAACATCTGACACAAATATGTCTGCTGCTGAAGACCAGTGTTTACAATTTTATACGTCTACCACCGAGAGAAAGGAAGATGGGAGGTACACTGTGAGACTTCCTTTCAAGCCTAATTTTGAAGAAAGTTTGGGAACCTCAAAACCAATGGCCATCGCACAATTTCGGCAATTAGAAAGAAAATTAAGCCGAAGCCCAATAACAGCACATGATTATAAATTATTTATTAAAGAATACCAAGACTTAGGTCATATGATTCCTAGCGCACGCGCCGTCGCCGGTAACTCGACGCTCGCACGCGATTACTACCTACCGCATCATGGAGTTTTACGACCTGACTCTACGACTACTGCACTTAGAGTCGTTTTTAACGCTTCCGCGAAAACCACCACTGATCGAAGCTTAAACGACCTTATGGAAGCGGGTCCCAATTTACAGCAAGATTTAAAAGCTTTGATTTTACGTTGGAGACAATACCATTATGTTTTTACTGCTGACATCGAAAAAATGTTTCGTCAGATATGGATTCATCCTGATGATCTAAAATACCAAAAGATCATCTGGAGAGATAATCCCCAAGATACGCTTAAAGAATACCAGCTTACCACAGTTACATACGGAACCAAGGCAGCACCATTTCTAGCCATGAGGATTTTGAAACAATTAGCCTTTGACGAGACCCCTAATTACCAAAACAGTAGGGCGCCGAAGGTTATACAAGAGTCATTTTTCATGGACGATTTGTTAGACGGAAGTCATTTTCTACCAGACGCCATCCAATTACAGTCAGATTTAATAGAGTTATTAAAATCAGGTGGCTTCAACCTGCGAAAATGGCGTTCAAATACACTAGAATTATTACCAAACCAGCATACAGACCAAGAAAGTTTTAATTTCAAACAACCAGAGTCAACCAAGCCAGAAAGACGAAGACCAGAAGACAATCCTGCCGATTGTGCCAGCCGTGGCCTGAGTGCAGAGCAATTGAACAAACACCCTCTTTGGTGGCAGGGACCAAAGTGGCTATCATCACATAATAGTAACCAAGACCAACACCAAAAACCAATTTATACCACAGACATAGAAATCAAAAAATCTTCTCAAAGTAATGTTGTCACGAAACCGGAAGACAGCATTATACAACAAATAATAAATAAACAAAGCACATTTACTAGAGCCGTACGCGTCATAGCCTGGATTTTGCGAGCGATAACACGTAATAACCAGACACCTTATTTAACTTTAGCAGAATTACAAAAGGCAAGAGAAACAATCATTAAAGATACGCAATTATTAGAATTCTCATCTGAAATTAACCAATTAAAAATACAAGACTTTGTAGAAAAAAGGAGCAAAATTTGTAACTTGAAACCATTTTTAGACAAGAATGGCATATTACGCGTAGGTGGCAGGCTCGCATACATCGATAGTGAAATGAAGCACCCTACGATTATCCCACATACCAGCAGATTAACTGAATTGTTAATTGACCATGCCCACAAATTAACTTTCCACGGGGGAGCCAGAGTTACCACAGGACACCTTCGGAAAAGATTTTGGATTGTGGGTGGTAATAGTATTACCAAAAAACAGCTGCGTCTTTGCATCAAGTGCAGACGGACGGACCCTTACAAGCTACAGCAGCTTATGGGAGATTTACCAGCTTCCAGGATCAACCCATCTCGACCCTTTTACCATACGGGGGTCGACTCTACTGGGAGCATCCTAATAAAAACCAACTCACACCATAAAGAACAATCAAGCTCAGTACCTGAAACCAAACCGGACGTAAATGATCATGTACAAAATAGTAAAAGACGACCAAAGATGACCTGTAATTATTTATCATTCGTAATGACAATGTTTATGTTATTATGGACACCAATAAGCGGAAACTATAACGTTTCCAGTCTTCAAAACAATAACACCATGTTTTACTTTGACCAAATTTCGACCTTGTCTCTCGTGCGTGATGAATGGAAACTGATAGTTTATTATAATTTACAACCATATCAACAAGGAAACATCTTATTTAATAAATATCTCGACCATCTGGAAAGTATTTGTGCAAATTCTAAAATTAAAACGCAATGCGATGTCATATTATTGCAATTACGACATGGCTACGCGGAGTACGATTATTACAACACCATGCTTCTTAGTCAGCAGTTCGCACCGCAGTCTAGACAGCGTCGCGGACTCATAAATGGCGTTGGCTACGTCGCCCATAGTTTATTCGGAATCTTGGACGAAGAGTTTGCCGAACAATACAAAAAGGACATTGACATATTGCAAAGCAATCAACAACATCTTGCAAAATTGTGGAAAAACCAGACTTCAGTTGTTGAAGCCGAGTACAATCTTCTAAAGAGAGCAGAAAGTAGTATGGACAAGCAGCACAAGATATTTAACCAGCACCTTAATTCCTTAGAAAAGGCCACGAACGATTTGAAGTTAGGAATTGAAGGTGTTGCAAACATTAACGATTTTGCCATGTCATCGATAATCGCTACCAACATTTTGAATAATCTGCGACATATCCAGGACACCTTGTTAGAAACCATTACCAACATATTTCACGGAAACTTTAATATTCACCTCCTGAAACCAGACCAACTTCTACAAGAGCTGAATATCATCTCCGGCCAGCTGTCCAAAGATCTTTCGTTACCAATTGACAACATACGGTATAATCTGGCGAAGATATACCATTTATTGAAGGTTAAAGCAAGAGTTACCAGCGAGTATGTGATTTTCGAAATCAAAATACCATTAGTCAGTCGAGATCACTACGATATTTATAAACCCATACCAATATCCCGAGAAGTTAACGGAACCATGGTCACCCTAGTGCCAATTTCTAGCTATATTGCAATGAACCTACAAAGAGACGTGTATTTGCCTTTGTCCGATAGTGATTTCCAAACGTGCATTAGCTTTGATGAAACCACACATCTTTGCTCTCTGCACAGTCCCCTGTACCAGATTGAGAATGACCAGTCCCTGTGTGTGAAAAGTCAAAACACACAAACCTGCAGAACCAATGTTGATACCTGTAAACAAGCGTGGACCCAATTACACAAAATAAATACCTACCTATTCTCATGTTGCGGTCAGTGCACCATAAGAATAATATGCGGAAATATGATCGTAACCGAACGAGTCAGCAAGGCCGGTGTTATCACTCTAGACGAAGAATGCGTTATCAAGGGCGAATCCTTTACCATAGTGTCGCATAAGCAATTTAGTAATCGGCTTGATATCCAACCAAAACTAATGACGCATTACATCCCGCCTATCAATAACGTCATTAATGTGTCCATGCCCAATACTACACTTGAAATAAAGCCTAGTGGATTCGAGAAGGATCTGAAGAGTATTGGAGACCAGATAACTCAACTTAAGGAACAGCACGGTGAAATAAGTCAAATTTCTTACCACGATGTTCACCACTACGTAGCCATATACGTATGTATAGGCGGAGCCGTGTTAGCAGTCGTCACCTGGGGTTGCTGCCGGGCGCGACGACGGCGCGCGGGGCGACGCACTGCGACGCGCAGTGCCGTCAGCGCCGTGTGTAGTTCGAATGTTCAGTGCGTTAGTGTTAAAAATGAGTCTGACAGTGATATTGTAAGTGCTAGTGCTAGTGAAAAACCATTAAGTGTTAGCGGCAGTGATAAACATAGTGCGCGAAGAGATAAGGCAACGTCGCCTTGTCCACGTTACCACTTCCAAAACAATTGAACACTCCTAGATTAATAATTTTTGTTAGACCAAATGCCCAATCACCTTGTTAAGCACAAAACTATTGTTGATCACCTTGTATTTCATACCATCTCACCTGCACCGATACCATCCCTCATCTCATCCTTTCTCGCCCGGGAGCATGTACGGTCAACGTACATTGAACCTTTCGCAATCGCTGCGCCCGGCGCCCTAGACGCTTGGTCAGCATTTTCATACGTCAATCAATTATTTCATTTTTACTTTATAATTAGTTTCACACCAGTACACGTTCAGCTACCATACATACCGGGCGCGTGCTCACCTTACCATACCATTCTACCATTTAGTTTAGTTAGTCTAGTTAAACCAGAATATAGTTCCATTCCCGTTACCAGTGACTTTAATTTATCTACCATTCAATCTATAAATGTTAGGTGAATAACCATACAGAAGGGCTGAACTAAAAACCGTTCTTGCCCGAAGTCATTTTCGACTACTGGCACAAAAGGGTACATTTTAAGAGGATTACTCCAAATTTTTTCTTGTGTTAGAACAGCAGCGTTTTGATTGATAAGGTCTAGTGCTGGAACCTTCTGAAGGAATTCTAACAGTTCTTCAGAGTTTTGAGTATTTTTGCCTAAGGTCTTTCCGAGTTGAAATGCACGTTTTTCTGACTCAAATGGTAGCGCCCAATCACAAAATGGAACACCACTCATAGTAATTGCTCTTTTGAATAATCCCTTTGACATGGGTGACATCATGTGATATATAACAGAAGATGCACCAGCACTTTGACCCATTATAGTTATTTCATTTTGATTTCCTCCAAAGTGTTTGATGTTGTCGTATACCCATTTTAAAGCGACAACCTGGTCTTTGATTCCTGCGTTTCCTGGCACACTTTTTGTATTAAGGTTTAGGAATCCTATAGCGTCAAGTCGGTAGTTAACTGTGACTAAGATTACATCATGTACAACCAGAAAATCTGGACCATATTCATCTCCATTTGCTGAACCGCTCTTCCAGCCTCCGCCATGGAAATAAATTACAACTGGAAACGGCTTTTTCGTTTCCAGTTTTGGCGTATATAAATTTAAGAAGAGACAATCCTCGCTTCCGTTCACGGTTTGTAATGTAAAGACATCGTAATGTATGCATTGAGGACCGTGTTGAGTTGCATTTCTGACTCCGGTCCACCCTTTATTCGGTACTGGAGCCTGAAAGAGAAATAGTAATTTATAGCCATAGGTAACCCTTTTATTAAAAAAGCGGCTAAAAAACTGGAAATTGTCACTAATGCACTATGTAAGTGCCTAATTAAATCTATGAATTAATGTCTTTCTTTATTACCTTGAACCGTAGTTTTCCCACCGGTGGTTCTGCATACGGTATTCCCTTAAAGCTGTAGAATGTGCCCAGACCGGTGGACACGTTTCGTTCTTCACCACACAGTTTCCCTTCATTCACTTCTACTACCACGGAAGATTCCACCACGTAGCACTGAGAGAAAAACATATGTTAATTTAGTCTGCAACGGCTTACAAGGCAAACATAAATATTTTGGTCATAGTGATATCATTTATTGCTCCATGTAGTGACACAAGATCTAAATCAAAATCAAATAATATTTAAAATTGACATTATTTTGCCGTTAGGTGGCGCTGACTCGATGCCATACCAATTTGTGTAGTGGCTCGCAAAACGCGACGGTGAAGTCATTCGAATAATAAATAAATATCCGGGAAAATTTACACCACGATCATCTCATCCCAAACTAAGCAGAGCTTTTACTATGGGTGACAGAGACTGATAAACACGCTTAAATATTTTTAAATAGATAATAACACCCAGGCACACAACAAACACAAATGTTCGTCACATCAATGTTTGTCATGGATGGGGATCGAACCCACAACCTCCGTGCTAAAGGCAGGATCGCTGCCATGCCATTGCACCAACAGATCAGTTAGATAAAGTCATCTTGTCTTGTTTGTACACCGCACGCTTTCTAACTTTTGTGCTCTATTTGTACTTCTTGTTCTTTTCAGCTTATAAATAAATAAATATCCCTGGACATTATTCCACACAGCGCCATTTAGCCCCAAAGTAAGCTAATTAAAGCTTGTGTTAAGGGATACTAGACAACGGATAAACATACTTCAATACATTTTCTTTTGTAAATACATACTTATTATACATAAGGCCGCGCCACAAAGCCTGATTTCCCGTTTTTGCCATCCAGTCACTACCACCCACTTTCTTTAGGTCGTCGGTCCAAGGTGCCGATGGACGTCCAACACTACGCTTACCGAGTCGTGGTCTCCACTCGAGAGCCCATTCGTACCGTTTAAGGAACGCTATAGATCTACTAAAATCGTATCGTTTTCGTCGCGTGTGGGCGAATTCAATAAGGTTGAGGAAATACGCCGACGCGGCGCAGCAGCGGCCGAGCTTGCCTAAGTGGAGTGAAACAGGCCTGCCCATACACCCAACTGCGACATTGATCTTTTCGAAAAAAAAATTTAAATAATGTAATTACCAATGCCAACGTTAAGGAGAATAATAACAAGACCATGGTTGTATGATGTCACGGTTAATATCTGAAGAACTGATAAAGTATAATTTTTCGGTGGCTACGGTATAACGTACAATCTTAATACAATACCAAATAATGGAAAATTTTACATTAAAATACCATTCTTTGTTTGCAGAAACCCAATAATTTTTTTATAAATTAGGGTTCTGTGTTTCTTTTGTTTGTGGTAACTTTAATTTTCTTAACGGAACATGTACGTACATTGTTGACGCCTTTGATGATTTTAGTTACCGACTATTTAGTTTTTATAGAAATCAAATAATACCGTCATACTGGCTGGATTCTTTAAAATTGTAGAATACAAGTATTCTTAAAAATAAACAGTCCTAGAATAAATGCATAAATATCTGGCGCAAATAACACCAAGATCAGCTGACTCCAAACTAAGCAGAGAGCTTATACTATGGGTATCAGTTTTTTTTTTATGGTGCCCGTCCAGATGACCTCGCTCCACCTGATGGAAAGCGGTCGTGAGGTTCAGATATGAGGCTGACAAGCGTAGTATTGCAAAGCAATCACTGTGCTGGTTTTATTTATCTTGAAGGCCTGCCAAAATGCCTTTTAATGCCCCGCTTTAAGACCCCGGGACCATAAGAGGAAGGAAACATATGCGCTGGGAGAGAGATCCAAGACTGGATGGTTCGCCAAACAAAAGAGTCACCGAACCTTTTTGTGCGAAGGGAACAAATGCTGGACTGTGTGTGAATGACGCCGTAATCCAGCACGTGTGGTACGGGAGTGGAAGGGTGAGGATGGAACAAGTTGGAATAACTCTTCAGAACATTCTCCATTATAGAAGCAATAGAGAACACTCAACCTGGCATCTGTGACCCTTGAACCTCTCCAATGGCGTAGCAACATAAAGCAATTGGAGAGATATAAGGGTCATAGATGCCTGCCATAGGTTTCCGATAATACGGATAGCACACACGAGCAAACTTGAGTCTTGTACAAAAGACAGAGCTGCCCAAGCGTGCAGAATCGTTTCACTTTGTTTAGGATTCCGAATTTACGAGGTTCTGTTTTAATCACTCTCTCAATGTAGTCCCGTTGGCTTAGGTTGCTACGAACATTCATGCCGAGGATGTTTAGCCTACCCTTTACCGGTAGTGAGGTGCCCTGAAGAGTGGGATGGGCAAAGAATGGTGGCGCCTTGGCCGTGAAAGCACACACCTGTGTTTTCTTGGCGCTGAACTCAACGAGGTTGCATGCTCCTCATTCGGAAATGCAGTCCAACACTCCGTCGAGCTCAGCAAAAAGACTTCGCCTCTTCTCCTCGATGTTGGTCTGCTTTTCCCCAGGGCGCTCGAAATAAAGCGCGTGGACATGTCATTGATATGCAGAAGAAACAACGTCAGCGACAAGACGGAGCCATGTGGCACTCCGGCGTTTATCTGGAGAAAACTCGATTCACGTCTATCACAAAGGACACGAATACTGCGTCCCTTTAGAAATCCAGTGATCCAGTCACATAAGCAAAGACTGGGAGTCTGATAAACATACAAAAATATTTCTAAATATAAACATAAAAAGATAAGAACCCCCAGCCACACAACAAATACAAGTGTTCATCACATTTTAAGATATGAGATTGTTTTCACTATGGTAAAGTTAAAGTCAATTTTATTATTCTTACTTTATTCCTTAAAATATCTCAGCCTGAAATGCTGGTTTTAATGAATTACACGGGTCTAGGCCAAGTGAAATTCATGAAGAAACATTTAGTTTAAGAAGTATGATTGTATTTTGTGTTTACTGAATTAACTGAAATGTAATGTGTGTTATTATTATTACTGTTGCTGTAATTATTATAGCTTTATTAATCCAAACAAAAAAATAATTTTGAATTCTACATGATATTTAATTTTTGTCAAAAAACCAAAAAGTCTATTGCATTTTCTTGGACCTGGAAAAAACCTATGATCGGGTGAAAAGGAATGAGTTGTGGTTGTCTTTATCCGCGCATGCGGTGAGCAGCTGTCTGATACGAGCGCTGAAATCTCTTTATGAGTGTTCCAGTGCTTGCGTCAGAATGAACGGGGCGTACACTGACTGGTTTGACATCCATAAAGGGGTTAGACAGGGTTGTGTAGCGTCCCCATGACTGTTCAACCTATTCATGAATGACTGTTTGACAGATCTGGAAGACAGTGAATATGGACTGAAAATGGATGGGTTGCTTGTTAAATGCCTTCTCTACGCTGATGACCAAGTCATACTGGCGTCGTCGGCCGACGAGTTGCAGGTAATGGTAACACAAAAACCATGGTTTTTGAAAGAGAGGAGGATATGACCGAATATGATTTATTTGGAGGTGAAAAGGTAGAACAAGTGAAAGAATTTGTGTATCTGGGGACTAGGTTCACGAGTGATGGAAGGCATGAGGGTGATATTTATAGAAGAGTGAATGCAGGGAATATGTAAAATAAAAATAAAGCGGGGGTGTTAGTGCCGACGCTTATGTACGGAAGTGAGAGTTGGGTATGGCAAAAGAAGGATGAAAGTAGGATAAATGCAGTGGAAATGAGAGCATTGTGAAGTTTGGCAGGGAGTGACATTGAGTGATAAAGTAAGGAATATCATAATAAGAAAGCGTTGTGGTGTGAAAGGATGTGGTCATAAAAATTGAGATGGGAATGCTAAGATGGTTTGGGCATATAGAAAGGATGGATGAAAGGCGATTAATGAAACAAATTTACAAGGCGAGGGTGGATGGAGCTGTTGAAAGGGGAAGGCCTAGACGGACCTACTTAGGACAAGTCCGAAACGTGCTCAGAATAGGTCAGGTCAGGAGTACCCATAATCGACGAGAATGTATGAAAGGATTAATGAGAGTGGAAGAAGCGCAAGAGGTGTGTCAGGACCGTAGCAAGTGCAAAGATGTGGTCTCTGCCTACCCCGTTGGTAAAAAGGCGTATGTATGTATGTATGTATGTATTTAATTTTTCTGTTTATTTATTTTTTCTTTGTTGTGTAAAAGCCTTTTTTTTTTTGATGGGGAAAAAATGCGTTACGCACTATCCCACTGCTGGGGGAAGCAGTGGGGGAGTATGAGACTCTCCGTCACAGAAGGTGACGGCCTACCCACTAAAAGAACCCCGGTGTATCTCCGCTTTGCTCTGGCGGGACGATGTGGGATTCCCTAAGGATCTCGGCCACATCGCCCCAAGCGGTCGGCCCAGCCACTGTCAGGCCTCCCCACGCTAAAGGGGGGTGTCCTGGTACACGACAGGTACACCCCAAACGGTTACATCGTGCAATGCGAGTGCTGATGTCCCTAGGGAACAGAGAGGTGACGGGCAAACCGCCGCCTCCGAGCTCCCTGCCGTCTACGTCGGAGAGGTGCCGCCCGAGGATCTTCCAGCTTGTCAAATCGAATGAACGCAATCTTTCCTTTTTTTATTTCTTCTTGCTGTCTGACTTTTAGCTCTTTCCTGATGTTAAAAACATCTTTTGGGTAGGCTTCCGTGATATATCGGGGAGATTCTCGTTGCTGCGAAGTAGTTTTTGCCTGCACCAGGCAAGGGTGAGTGTGAGTAGTATGTCTTGTTTTATTGGTGTCCTTTTTACCGAGTCGCCGGGCACTACATTTGTCCCAATTTTCAGTTCCAATACCAGTGCCGTTGCTCACGTGATTGAAGATAGAAATATTTACTTCGAGAAGATCAATGTAATAGCATAGAAAATAGAAAATATTTTACTAACCCAACAGTACAAGTAACAAAAAAAAATTAAGAATACAAGAAACACTTTTAGCAAACAATTAAAAGAAAAAGAAAAATACAGAAGCGGTTCAATCAGGTCCCTGCCTCATCACATGCTGCTGCAGTACAGAACTGCAGAGAGGCTGGTATTCTGGCAGGGCCTGTGTGTTCTTCTTAATAGTACGTTTAGGTACGTTGTTCTTTCTTACCACTCGTTCGAGAGTGTGTACTTTTTTGTTCATGTGACCTGGTTTTTGAGTTTGACGTTTTCCTCTACCAGAGGCTTCAGTCAAAGTGAAGTGTGTTTGGGTCCCCAAATAATTTCGTATTTTCGCAACAAAACTAGTGCATCAGTGTTAAAACTATGCAAGAACGAAGGACTGACTGCAGGTGCCCCTTTATTAGTATTAGATTAATTAGTATCTCTTCAGAGAAATTGCTATACGAACGAAAAAGTGCAAAAAACTGTGCTAAATTATATTATGTTATTCATTATATAAGTTTAAATTAGACAATTTCAGAGGCTACTGGCATGTCTATAAAAAGAAAAGTAAAAGCAGGCGTTTTTTTCCCACATCTAATAAATAATGAATATTTAATTCGTATATTTTTATTTATAATACTAAAACAAATGCTAATACATCTGAAGTTATAAATTTCCTAAATAACAACAGATTTTATTTATCATGTGTTGTGGTATCTCGCCGCGGCGGTATGCCGTGTGGACCCAGCGGACCTGCTGCCCCACGTCCCGCGGACCATCAGGAGGGTCGACTTTACGGCGGCTAAGCTTTAAGTGACTTTTGGAAACTTATCGGTACTCAAAGAATTTTAAAATAGCATGAAAAATTCGACCTGCGGGTCCATGAACCAAATGATAAAATAATAATTACATGCTCATGCAAACCTAATATGCATATTCAATTGATGAGGCATTGTAGTAGTACTGTTCAATTTATTCATAACAGATTCAAGGTTACTTACATTGATAAATATGGCTGTAGTATACCTACCTACGGAAATGTAACTAAACTCCGATATTTCATTATGAATACTATACTGACGTTTGGTGTGTTGTCACTTTATCGTAACTTTAAAATAGTGTTGTATCCTACGTAATGGATTCGGAAGATTGTGATCAAATAATTTTTGTAATTTAGGTTAGGGAAAAAGTTTGTTCGCATATTTTAAGAAAATTCAAACCATTTTTTAAAATAGTTTATTTACATTTAACTAAGCCTAAGTGTCATTTGTGACCCCAAAATGCCGATCAAGCTCTTCAGATTCAGCTCTTCAGCCCCTTCGGGCAGGTATATAAAACTATCATTAGGCCTGTCCTTTTATATGGCAATGGCCGTCACCAGAGCGACACAAGCAGGAGCTGCGCGTCACGGAAATGAAGATGCTGCGGTGGATGTGTGGAGTCTCACGCAAAGATCGCGTTTTTATTACTAGCTGTTTGAGTTTGTCTATAGTGAAAAAGTTTTTCACTTCTCATGCTCTGAATGCACGCCAGTATAGCCCTACGAAGCGGGCCTAAAGTGACCACTTTAGCCCCTAGGGAGTAAAAAGTAATTAGTTTTTTAATTTCCTTCATGTGACAAAGACAAATATACTATTATCTGTGGAGTGTGGACCGTCTTCATTGGGAAAATGTTGAGAGTTTTTTAGTTCCATGGTTTGTCCGCAAAAAAGGTGGCGCCATGTTTTGTCGCCATTGTTAATCTGTGGTTCAGTTCAGAAGAAAAACCTAATCACGGAAATTTCAGAACTTGTCAAGTGTAAAGTTCGGTTTTATATGTTTTTGTACTAAATTGACTATTTTTCTCGCACTCGAAGTGAAAAGTACAGTTTGCACCGCGAGACTAAACGCCAACTTAGTATTATACCCTCGGTTTCATTGACTCCCTCGCACGCTCGGGAGTCAAACCACCTCTGGTATATTATGGCTTCGTTTAGTCCCTCGATGTAAAATATACTATTTGTAACCTAAAGAGTGGAAGTGCAATTTTATCTTTATTCCTAGTATTTTTGCAATGTATGTCACTGTGTTTAGTATAGAGACCAATATTTTTTCTCACCAAAACAATGCAATTGTAAATATATTGTGAAGCTACAGTGAGGATACCAATTTCCTTAAAAGTCTCCCTAAGTGAAGCCCGTGCACAAAGCTTATAGATGGATCTGATCGCTCACTTCTGGAGGATAAAGATGATTTGTATATCCGCCGTTTGACCCCAAAGTACAATGCCGAAAGACATTAAACTGTGGAAATAACTAAAATAAACTGAACAAGCAGTATCAACATCTGTTAATAACCTAATTTCCTCACTGCAAATGCAGCTGAACTAAGTCTGCCTGAAAGAGCTGTTATATGAGGGTTCCATTGCAGTTTTGATTCTAGTGTGATTCCAAGAAAAACTTTTGTATCTACAAGCCTCATAGTATTACCATATCTTTTTAGATTATCTTTAACATCAGGCAACCTAAAATGAATCCATTTAGTTTTTTTTGCATCAAGCATTATTTACTGTAAACCATTGTAAAACCTTTGAAAGTACGTTATTTACATCATCAAATAGGTTTTTATTTCTGTTTTAAAAACTAAAGATGTATCGTCTGCAAACAATACAACATAACAAATATTTTTTAGGTAAAAAGGTAAAGCATTTATATATATCAGAAATAGTAATGGACCTAGAATAGATCCTTGAGGGACCCCATTTCAACTAGTGATCCTGTAGACAGTACACTATTTACATGAACTTTTTGAGTTCTTGAACTAAGGTACGAAATTACCAAATCTAAAGCATTTTCCTTACCCCGTAAAAGTTAAGCTTGCGTGTGAGTGTATCGTGATCAACGCAATGAAAGGCCTTGGAAAAGTCACAGAAGACGCCAGGAGCGTTCTGTGAATCCCCCTAAGCCCTAAAGATGTGTTTTAGAAGTGCAATGTCAGCATCAGTAGTAGAACGGCCTCTAGTGAATCCATATTGTTCATTGTGTAAGAGATTGTTCTCAAACAAATGGCTTATTAGTTGTTCTTGAATGTTTTTTTTAAAGATCTTACTTAGAGCTGGTAGGATTGAAACAGGCCTAAAGTTACCTGGGTCTTGTTTGTTGCCTGATTTAAAAAGTGGTACAGCCCCATCAGCTTAGCAACTTAAGATTTGATCTTCTGTGCTGTGCTGGTGGCGGCACTTTAAAAGAATACTTTCCACTGCCCCATCTCCTTACCTTGGGTGTCGTAAGAGGTGACTATGGGAGCCTTGCAGCAGACCATCTGCTCTTCAGGTGGGAGACATATTATGTTGACCGGTTGATTTTACCACCATGCAGTTGCGTAAAACCCGCCAAGTGACTCTGAACTATCTCAGTCAGGTCGCGTTCCGGGATCAAGACTGCACTAACCGGTGCCAACGCTGGCCTTCAAGATGAGTATGACCAGCCCAGTATTTGCTTTGCATTATTGTGCTTGTCATCCTCATCCTGGACCTCACGACTGCTTTCCATCAGATGGAGTGAGGACATCTTGACGGCCACTATAAAAAAAAAGATGACAACTACAATACGCCAAAATACCAAATAACCCGAATAGTTTTATAAGAAATTATGAAATATATAATATTTTGTTTGTTGTAAAAGCATAAATACTCGTACATACATTGCCTAGGCTTCGCAAATATCTGAACAAAACAATAGCCATAAATATAGGCTGGGTAAAAAGTCTTTTCGCATATAGTATGTATGAACTTGTAATAAAATCTCTTTGGCTATACTATTTGCTTTTGGCTGGTTTTGGTATCATTAAAAGTTTTAATTTTAAAGGAAATGATTCCAAATTCAAATTAGGAAAATGTGTGATTTTCATTTGGTTTTCTTACTGTCAAGTTGAGTGAATCTAATGAAGAAATTCGATACATTTTAAAATTTTACTACAAAAAAGGTAAAAATGCAACGCAGGCCCAGGAAAAATTTTGAGATGTTTATGGACTGCAATGTTTGTGAGAGTAGCACAAATTTGGTTTAAGCGTTTTCAATACGGAAATTTTGATGTCAAAGATGGACGTCGCTCTGTTCGCCTTATTACGGATAAAATTGATGCCATTTTTGAAAAAGTGGGGCAAGATCGGCATATCAGTAGTTACGACGTAGCCAAAGAACTGGGAATTGACCACAAAACAATTTTTGGCGCATTTGAAAAAAAATGGGTACACAAAAAAGGTCGATATTTGGGTACCTCACGAGCTCACTGAAAGAAACCTAATGAACCGTGTACTCATTTGTGATTCTTTATTACGACGTAATGAAACCAAACCATTTTTGATGAAGCTGATAGCTGGTGATGAAAAGTGGATCACGTACGACAAGAACTTGCGATAAAGGTCGTGATCAAAGGCCGGTCAGGCTTCACAGACTGTGGCGAAACCCGGGTTAACTCGCAACAAGGTGATGCTATGTGTGTGGTGGGATTGGAAGGGCATTATTCATTATGAGCTGTTACCACCAGGCAGGATTTCGATAATCCTGCCTGGTGGTAACAGCTATCGAGATATTTATGACACACGTGCCCATGAAATTTTAAGGTTGCCGTCGATTTCTTCGGAATCTCATCATCTAATCCTGTCTTGAGGACCATGAGATCGCTTGAAAGTAACCACTTCAAACAAAAGAAGGAATTTCCCATATCAGTAACTAACTGTACTAACATACATAAATGAAAAATCCGATGAAATGATAACTTCTAACTCTTTTGAAGTCGGTTAAAAAGGCTGGCCACCGGATTGTAAAGCGAATTTATTTTTAATTTTTATTTAATAACTTGTGGGTTTTTTGAATGCTATGGAAAACGAAGCTTTTTATGATTTTGTTAATTTTCCTAGTTTTCTGTATTACATTCTTAGTAGGTATTCAACCGAGTTTGTACAAAATTAAATTTTTTGATACCGTTTCACGTACATATTTTGGTATAGGTAGGTATATTTAAAAAGAATTCCAAATTAGTCGAGAAAACAAATATCTCATTAAATTTTTCCCCTAAACAACATCCAGTTCTGACTATCTTCATGACCTCTCTAGGACCTAGGTTGACTTTTATATCTTTGAAACACCAACAAAATATTATACATAAATTCTACATCATAGTAACATAAATTCTCTGTCTGACAGAAGCATGTGTTGACCTAAGTTTAAGGTTTTGTCTAATTTTATTTAACGTTTACATTTGATACAAAAATGATTTGCAGCAGATTTTGTTCTCATTATTATTTTATGCCTTGATATTAGATTATCTTAAATATTACAGACTGCTGCATCTGAATTGATTTCTTGCAAAACCATCAAAACTATAATACTGAAGCCAATATGCATGAATCAAACGACTATCATAGTAAAATAATATCATGCTTCACGTAAGTTATGAGGGATAGCCTAGGCTACTTATCTTCACGTTTAAGATAAGTCTTATTTACGGTGAAAAATACTTCCTCCCAAATACTTTAATTACAAATATATCCTACACGTTACTGCAGCGTTGATTATTTAATGAATAACATAAAGAGAAGTTTGCATCAGTATATTTTTATTTCAAGGCCACCTATGGTAGGTCAATGCCTTTGCTTCTGAAAATATCGCTCCACCAGTCAAAAATCTCAGCATCAGGGTTAATTCCAGTATCAAGGGTCTCGTTGATAATCATGTAGCTTTTGACGTCATTTTCATACTCTGGCCATGTAACCCCAAGCCTGGAATCAGGAGTGGGGTTCCTGCAAGATAAATTATTATTGTCTGTGAGAACATAATAATATAGTTAGTAGTAGTAGTAGCAATTAGCTTAAATACTGTCCCGTTGCTGGTAAAAGGTCATATCATTAAAATCAAGTCATTACTACAATTTGAGTGGTGTTGGTTTAATCCCCACGCTTCGGCCGCACTGCCTGATGCGGGTAAATGGTCACAAACTCGGGTTTTGTTCTCAAAATTCCTAAAACAGACTTTGCCCGACCTGGAATATAAACTAGTACCTCCGGATTTAGAGCCGAGCTGTTAGAACATATTTTTAGAAGTATGTTTTATCCCTTGTAATTGTGAACTTTGTATTGGCTGATGATTCTGATAGTCATCGTTCTGATAGTTCGACATAATTACACTTTGACTTTCGGTGTTTAAATAAAATAATATTATTCTTACTAAGTTAGTTTATACACGTGCTTCTTTATAAACCACTTGACTACTTGGATGATAATGATTATCACCACTAACTTCTTTCAGCTTGGTTTTATTTTCTTATGATTATTGCTCAGCTTTTCTAAACGTGATGATACGTTTACATTTTCCGAACCGTTCCCGAAGCTCCATGATAACGTTGACCGTAATGATATGTGTGATGATGCTCACGCGGGCCAATGCATGACGAGTGTTCCATGCGGTGTAATGTAAACGCATAATGTAAAGATAGAAACTAGAAAAAATCGAGCTGATCCTAGGGAGTCCCTAGGATCGGGTCGATTTTTTCTAGTTTAGCGGTTTTTTTATAGGGATTCGAACCCGCGACGCATAATACGTTGTATGTAGCAGGGAAATGGGCAGGGAATTGGGCAGCGTGAGTATGTAAACGGGCCACTCGTCCTGCCGCTGCCCACGTAAAAATCATCACTCAAATCACCACGGTCGACATTGCTACAGAATTATTTAGGGAAATAATTCTGTCAGCGTGAGTAACATTGGGATTCGTCTGATGTAAACAGAGGACCGTGGTTTCAGAATAAGTCGATTTTAATTGAAGGATATGTAACTAACGATTTTAATAAATACTATCATCGCCATCGCCCCGAAGCTAGGAATGTGTCTCGATAAGAATTATTTCTTAGTCTATCAGATGTTTTTCTAAGAGTCTCAAGGAACGATGACTTTGAACTTTTAACTTTAAATTTACGTTATCTTTCGCGTAAAAAAATGTATTGAGATTTGACATTGTCATGTCGTGTCATGTCAAATCCCAATATTATTTTTTACGCGAACGATTTCGAAGATTTAAAGTGGCAACTCGAGGTAGACTTACTGATGCACAATTTTAAACATCGAAGTTACATATTATATTCGTCTAGGGCACAGTTTTAAGGTCTTAAAAGACATATTTTACTAAAATTAGGGTGGTTGACCCTCTCTCATCAAAATTTTTAACAGACAGATAGACATTAAACTGTTTTAAAATAAAAATTGCTTTATTGATTTATGAATAAACAAGTATTAAATTGTGGTTGGGAAAAGTTAATAAATCTTTACGTTGGGTTTTTATTTTAGCTTCAATGAATTAGATACTAAAAAAGAAAACCTATGATTGTTATTTTTGCATTAAACTTGTGCGATTTTTCCTGAAATGATGACGAAAGGTATGGTGAACTACAGGTCAACCTTTATAAAACGCCCATATGGAAAGTTCGGTGAGATTTTGTATGTGCGTACTCTGCTAAATTTTTACGTCAAATAATTTACTTAAAAGCATAATCTGCATACATGCAGAAAGGGTTTGTATTTCTACCAATTCAGTACATGAAGTTTAAAAATAAATAAACTATCTTTTATGTATTATATGTGTTATAATAATATAATCTTTTATGTATTATATGTGTTATAATAATAAACCACATATAATACATAAAAGATCGTTTATTTATCTATGTATTATATGTGTATGTATTTGTAAAGAAATCAAATTATGAAACTTAAATTATATTTTGAAATCGCAAGTTGTTTTGACCGACTAATAATAAACATGATTAAAATTTTGAAGGTTAAAATGAAAATTAAATATCTTTATTGTGTTTTTTCTTAACATAGTTACATACAAATCGCTGGGATCTTCTTCATGTAGGTAAATAAATAAATGGCATAACATTTACAATATGTTTGGCATTCTATGAAAACTTTTTTCTTTATTGCTTATTTGAATTTAAGATATTTAAAGTAGGGGAACCCAAAACTAAGAATAAAAGTAATGCTTTGAGAGTTAAGTTAAGAGTTGCTTATTATGTATATATGAGGTGTGTGTATATGTGGTGTGAGCGTGTTTGATGTGTGATGGGTTTTTGTTGTGTGTGTGCTCTGAGTAGAAGAGAATAAAAATGCTAATGTGCTTATTTTGAGAAGAACATTGTGGTTTGCAGTGGAATTTGTGTACGAAAACGTGATTTACGTTTATGCATATTGAAGTGTATTATAATCTACTTTAATATCTTAATTGAAAACCTCAAACACTTACTTACGATTTCTAAATTCATGTATAATTATGTTCTCTATATCATAGTAGTTTTTGTCTCGAAGCCAGATCTGTAGCACAAGTTTACATGAAAGTGTGGTTGTTGGGTGAAAGTTAAGGATTTTATTCATTTTGTTGTAAATGTGAGATGACTGTCTTTTGAATTGTCTTCTAGCGTATGCAGTTTTTACGTGGGGTACATGTGCAACATTTAGTATTCTTCTTTTTTTTGTGTATTTTGGTTGATAGGAAACCCTTTATGAAGTTTTAGAATCGCGTGCAGAATGTAAAGCTTCCTCACAGACAGGAGGGCGCATTGAGAATAAAGACTGTCGGTTGGAAACCTGTAAGGTTCGAAATAAATGACCTTGAGCAAGAATCTATGTGATCGTTCTGGTTCCAAAAATGTTACTTTTGGTGCTCCACCCCAGATTGTGATACAGTAACTAAGTATCGATTGAGCCAGTGATATGTTTATTCGTTTCAGAAGATCTGCTTCAGTTACGTGTCTTAGGGTTTGGAATATCCAAGAATGTTTACAAGTTCTGCCAATTAAAAGGTCAATGAGTGTGCCAAGCAAGACGTTAGTCTATCATTACTCCAAGATACTTGGTTTTTTACTATTTTAGCTATAGTAGGACACGAGCAAGTTTGGTTATTTGGATTCTTACAACAGTGGATTTTAATTTGGTAGTCTGAATCAGGTTGAGTACTGTTATAATTTGTGAAGCATATATAATTTGTTTTAGAAGCATTTAGAGTCAACAAATTGTTTTCCTACCAACGGGCTACTTGGGCAAGTCCTTTTTGACAGTATTCATGCACTTCATCCCATGTTGAACCAGAAAAAACGTTTGCGGTATCATTTGCATATGAGATAACTTTACCATTATAGATGTTTAAGTTACAGAGGTTGTTATTGTACATAAATAAAAGCGTTGATCCCAGCACACTTCCTTGGGGCACACCGTATATTGTATCTGCTAGCTCGCTGACACAGTCATCAAAGGCCAGGGGAGTACCCCCGATACGCAAAGATTCTAGCCTTTTCATAAGGATAAGGACAGAGACGGCATTGTAGGCTTTTTGTAGGGCAATAAAAACTGTAAGGCATTTTTATTTTTATCAACACTTTCAGAAACGTGAGATGTTAAGGCTATTAAAGCATCTTCAGTCAATATTCCACGCCTAAAGCCAAATTGGGAGTTGGATATCAAAGAATATTTATTTACGAAGCTGATTAATCTTTTGTTTATATTTTTTTCTAGGATTTTTGAAACAACGGGAAGAATTGAGATAGGTCTGTAATTGCTGACCTCGTCATTGTCTCCACCCTTATGTAGAGAGAGTGATTATGGCATGCTTGAGCGCAGCAGGAAAAATGCCCTGGATAATACAGAGGTTAGCTAAGTGGGAAATAAATAAATTCAGCAATTTGGTAGGTATATCAAATAGCCCGCGGCTTTATCATATTTAAGTCCCATTATAATTCCGTAGACCTCACCTGGGTCTATTTCTAATAATACAAAAGAGGAGGCCAACTGTGAAACAGAATAATTATTTGTAAGTATATCCCGAGTTGATTGACGCATCAAGATATTATCAGCTAATGATTTGCCAATATTAGCAAAAAAGGTGTTAACTTAGTTTCTAAATTTCTAAATTGTTTGATTTATTTATTTTACGGTGGGTAATGTCATTAATAGATTTCCAAAGCAACTTGGGATTTTTCCTATTTTTTGTAAGTTGATCTTTATCATAGTTTCGTTTAATTTTTTTTATCAAGCCATCGCAATAATTACGAAAGCGTCTGTATGTTATTTTTAGGACATCATTGTTTGAGTCACATTTCAGTTTTTTTGCATGTTGTTTCTATTTCTACTACAGCTAAGAATGTCTAAAGTAATCCATGGTTTTATTATGAGATTTTTAAATGTGATTGTTGTTGTAATAGTATTTTTGGTAAGGTAAATACAGAAAGTTATTTAATCCGGTAACGAGCATGTTTCACACTTATTTGACAGAAAATTTGCGTTTATCTTGACAAGTAATAAGTTAGTTTATTCAGTTAATAATATCCACACTTACCCGTATTTAATGAAGTTAGTGAATAAAATACACGTCTCATTTATCATTCTGTACTCTTTAGAATCAACTTCGACGGTCCTGTGGTCACTAAACAAATATCTGTAATCATCTGTGTGAGCACACCCACGTATACCATATAATTCACCAGGTGGGGAGAATAGGTTTCTTTCTGATACGGAGAAAAATTTATACATGTATGTCTTAGAATTTCTATTTGGCAAATGCTTCAAGAACCGGTTGATGTTGTATTTGTAAATATGGTCATCGTTTAGGCGTACTATTTCAGGCATGGTGTCACTACTGACATGTCTGTTGCCAAAATATTGTTGATGGATCTTATCAGCCAGCGGAACCGCATCCTTAGGTGGTATTTTGTACATGATTTCACGTGGAAGAACCAGTTCTGTAAACTTATTGTAAGTGTCTAAATAAAACGCTTCTATTTGTAGTACTCCCACCAGATTTTCCTTACTAGTGTACCCTATCAATAAATCTACATCTTCAAGGTTTCCTTCAATCAAAGCTTCTTTGAAGGGCTGAACTAAGAACCGTTCCTGCCCGAAATCATTTTCAACTACTGGCACAAAAGGGTACATTTTAAGAGGATTAAACCAAATATTTTCTTGTGACAGAACAGCAGCGTTTTGATTGATAAGGTCTAGTGCTGGAACCTTTTGAAGGAATTCTAACAGTTCTTCAGAGTTTTGAGTATTTTTGCCTAAGGTCTTTCCGAGTTGAAATGGACGTTTTTCTGACTCAAATGGTAGCGCCCAATCACAAAATGGAACACCACTCATAGTAATTGCTCTTTTGAATAATCCCTTTGACATGGGTGACATCATGTGATATATAACAGAAGATCCACCAGCACTTTGACCCATTATAGTTATTTCATTATGATTTCCTCCAAAGTGTTTGATGTTGTCGTGTACCCATTTTAAAGCGAGAACCTGGTCTTTGATTCCTGCGTTTCCTGGCACGCTTTTTGTATTAAGGTTTAGGAATCCTATAGCGTCAAGTCGGTAGTTAACTGTGACTAAGATTACATCATGTACAACCAGAAAATCGGGACCATATACATCTTCATTTGCTGAACCGCTCTTCCAGCCTCCGCCATGGAAATAAATTACAACCGGTAACGGCTTTTTCGGTTCTAGTTTTGGCGTATATACATTTAAAAAGAGACAATCCTCGCTTCCGTTCACGGTTTGTAATGTAAAGACATCGTAATGTATGCATTGAGGACCGTGTTGAGTTGCATTTCTGACTCCGGTCCACCCTTTATTCGGTACTGGAGCCTGAAAGAGAAATAGTAATTTATAGCCATAGGTAATCCTTTTATAAAAAAAGCGGAAATTGAGACTTTAGGTCGGTGCCTCGAAAAACACCTCAAAAAACCGTTAGTTTAAAATTTAATAATTATTAATTTTTAAACAAGTCTGATTCGAGGGCAATTAGTTTTATTCGCGTGTAACTCATGATACAGAATGTCTTTATTACCTTGAACCGTAGTTGCCCCACCGGTGGCTCTGCATACGGTATCCCCTTAAAGCTGTAGAATGTGCCCAGACCAGTGGACACGTTTCGTTCTTCACCAAACAGTTTCCCTTCATTCACTTCTACTACTACGGAAGATTCCACCACGTAGCACTAAGAGAAAGGTGTACAATGCGTTTAGTCAGCAACGGCTTATAAGGCAAACATAAATATTTTGGGCATAGGTATAACATTTATTGCTTCATGTGACACAAGATCTAAATCAAAATTAAATCAAATTCATAATCGTGCTCGCAAAACGCGACGGTGAAGTCATTCGAATCTCTTTGTGCAACCAGCACCAGCGCTGAGTGCCTACTCAGTATTCTGCTACTTGCAAGGCAGTTTTGCTGGCAAAATGTTATTTGAAACAAAAAAAATATGTGTACAACAAATTGGCATTACATTATTAATGCCACGGGGGTATTACATTTTGATACTCAAAGCTGTTCTACTTAGTAAACGGTAATAAAAAGTGGATAGACGCTCGCAAGAGAAAACAGAAATCTTGTTTTTGCAAACTTTATGTGTTCTAAACTTGAGATAGAATATCAGAACAGTTTCATCACCGGCTGCTTCAAGCCAGCGCCCCTTAACAAGATGTATTTACTTGCAGGAATTGCGCTCACTCAGGTACGGCGAGACGTAGCATGCGCTACTTGAAATGAAGAGACCGAACCCCGACATCCTCTTCACGAGCACTGAATGCCTGAGGTTCGACTAAAAAGCCGCAAAAGCTCTCTTAGGCAGACGAGCGCAATTAGCGAGCAGCCGAAGGACACTCGCATGACAGTCTGGTCAACAAAGTTCGCACCATAAGCCAATTATATAGCGCCCGCTGAAAACCTGCTAGGCTCTGAGCAGCCCTAGCCAATTTGGAAATCTTCAAACCGCCTTCGTTACCAGGTTGACCGTGGCAAGGACAACATAGCCAAATGGGCGTTTATTGATGAAGCAGGTCAGAAGTGTGATGTGGTTGGTCACCTCAAACTATGGCTTATATGCTCGAGTGCCTACAGTGCCCAACCACCTGCACAATGGAAAACCTGTACATGGCAAATGCCGTTGCGCTTAAAGTCGCTGGGTTTTGGTCGGGGTCCGTTTAAAATAAATTAGATGAATATATTACATTTGCTATTGACTCGAGAAGAAGAAGATGAAGAAGTATGACTTATACTGAATATTCAGTAATTACAAAATTAGTTGCAAATAATCAGACACAAGCACTAAATGACGCGCTCGGCGCCGAGTGTGCGAGTCGATCGGCAGCCTACTGTCATGCACAGCACAGGTACTTTACTATCAAAATTCACTGATAAAATAAATACGTATTTAGATGGTAAAAAGTTTGTGGTTGCAATTTTGAGACATTGATCTTTTCGATAAATTAAATAAAAGAATATATAATGTAATTACCAGTGCCAACGATAAGGTGAATACTGCCAGGAGCATGATGTCACTGTTAATATGTCAAGAACTGATAAAATATATTTTTCCGGTATAAAGAACGATTCAATACAATACCAATTAAAGGCAAATTCAACATATAAAGAACATTTTTTGTTAAAAAAAACCTATTACTTGCATGAATTAGGGTTCTGTGTTTCTTTTGTTTGTGTAAAGTTTTATTTTCTTAACGAAATATGTATGTTGACGCCTTTTTTGATTTTAGATAACCAACTTTATGGTTTTCATACAAATCAAATATTAGGTATAGCAGCTGACTAGCTGGTTTCTCTAAAATCGTATCCCTATTTTCATTGAAAAATAAAACAGTCCTAGAATAAATAAATATCTGGGAGATCAAGATTATCTGACTCCAAACTAAGCACAGCTTGTACTAAGGGTATCAGGGGGTGTGTACTGGCGCCTACACTGTTCGCGTTGTATTTTGCAGTGGTAGTACAAGAGGTAATACAACCACTCCTCGAGGTATCCGCATCCGTTTCCGCACCGACGGTAGCATGTTCAACTTGGCTAGACTTAAAGCCCGCACTAAAGTCTCACATGACCTGGTCACAGAGATCATGTACGCGGACGATCTGTGCTTTTTAGCTAAGTCTCCAGAATCTCTGCAACAGCTCACGTCTAGCTTCCACGAGTCTTGCCGGAAGTTTGGCTTGTAGATAAACGTCAAAGAGACAGAGGTGAGGTGGTGATGTCCTTGGATATTCATCGAATAAATAAATAAATAGTCACGGTGACAACTGACTATTAAGATCGGTGAAGACGAACTGAAGCAAGTAGAGTAATTCCGTTATCTGGGGAGCACGTTGTCAACTAAGAGCGATCTCGATACTGAAATCAACAGCAGGATCGGTGCTGTTGCTGCGGCTTTTGGAAGGCTTGACTCAGACTTCAGCTCACATGACTTTAAGCTAGCAACAAAAATATCGGTGTACAATGCAATTGTTCTGCCCAGCATTCTCTACTCCGTTGAGACGTGGACCGTTTACCGAAGACAGATTCGATTTCACCTTAGATGTCTCTGGAAAATCCAGAAGATCCGAAGGTCCGATCACGTGCGAAACACTGAAGTGCTACGTAGGGCCAATGTGGGTGGCATTGAGGCTCACCTTATGCGGTGACAGTTGTGGTGGTGCGGTCACGTCTTACGGATGCCTGATGAACGTGTCGCAAAGCGCGTCTTTTACTCGGAACTCGAAGAAGAAAAACGTAAACATGGCGGCCAAATATTAAGATTTAAAGACGTTCTGAAACGGCACATGAAGGCGTGCACTATGGAGCGTTCTGAATGCGAGCTACAGGTAGCGAGACGGACGAAATGGAGGACTTTGATGAAAACTATGGTAAAGTTGTCTTGACTGTTTCAATTTTCATGAATAAATTGACCAAAAGATACACAGGACGAATCCAATCAATATAACTTGACATTGCCGAAATTAACATAGTGTACCTACAATCGCGATTGTCGAGGCCAAATTAAAAAAAAAACTAGCTACAAGGTAGTTGTGGCGGTGACCCACTTTGAAAAGTATAATTCAAGAATTGCTGACCTAACCATTGCTTTCGTTTTACGATTTGGGAATGTCAATATTTTCTACTATCGCGGGCGGGGGAATTCATAATTATTTACCTTTCTACCAAACCGAGGGTTCGTAGCGTTAGGTGACTTTTGAAAATATATACGTAATTGATTAAAAGATAATATGAAAAATCCGACCTGCGGGTCCAAGAACTATATTAAAACATAATGTAATACATTCATGATCGGTGAATTTAAAGGGGTGTTGTCTAATTTGCATATTCAAATTATGAGATATTGTAGTGACGTCTCTTATGAGAGTGTTATTTCCTATAAATTCATGGTGACTTACATTGATAAATACGGTATATTCTATGTAAGGTTTACGGACTCGAATAAATGTACGTATGGCATAAATGTGGCATTTGTCTCACCGGCGAGGAAGCGACCGTAGTCCGTCCAAATGCCACAAATGTTCAAACTCCTTTAAATATTTAAGAATCAGCTATAATATTTTACTATGCACGTTAATAGTGTCACTTTAAAACAAAGTAAGCGTTTCTCATTTTCTCACTCAGAAAACACACAATAGAACCCGTAATAGCCCACTCAATGAAGACGAAAAACTGCCAAATATAATTCGTGTAAAAGCGCTTTTTGACACAAATGTAGGGAATGGTGTCTCAAGCAATATACTCAAAGTACTGATGGATGGGGTGGAGCTAACGGGTAGGGGGGTGTAAACGTACTTTTTAAAGTTTTTCTTAAACCACTCGTAAACGGTGGCTCATAGCAAAAAAAAAATGTACTTAAGTAATCTACCGTGCCGTGATGATGGCGGCACTTTAAAAGATTACTTTCCACAGCCCCATATCTTCCCATGGGTGTCGTAAGAGGTGACTAAGGGTTTTTTGGCAGCAGACCATCTGCTCTCCAGGTCATCTACTTCACCCGGGTAGGTAGGGTTTTCGCAGCCGGAACTACGGGTCTGGCTGTTAGGATCAGGATACCACGGGTGTTGGGGGTCCCAGCTCTGCCTTTGTTAAGGTAGGCCCCAACTTGGAGTTGGATTCGTGGTGACATGTGGTTAGTTGCAGAGGTGAGGCATGTTCGTCTGCTCGGTAGTGTGTACCGAGCGTCCCTCCTCGCGCGCAACGAGTATCTAAATTCACTGGTTTAGGGCGTTGGGCCGCTAAGTGTTTAGATGCGGGGTTAGTGAGGAACCCTTAAAGCGGCTTGCTGCTCCTCCGGTACTTGCCTGGATAGCAAGGAGATGGGTATCCGCTAGATTGCCCATCCGGCCACCCTGCTGTAGCTAAGGGTAGATGTACGGCAGTGCATTGAGATGTGAGCGTGCTATACAGCTCCGGCACCATTCTGGAGAAATGGTAGTTGGCTTCTCTGACGTCCCTAGCGGGGATTGAAGCCGCTAGCGTTCTTTGGATGCGCGTGGTGAGCGACTATAACTACTCCGGTACCATTCTGGATAAATGGGAGTGGGTAATGCCACGGGCTACTCGCCTATGAGTACCATAATGTGTAATGCATCGTGCGTTGTGCTTTATGGCGGCAGGACCTACCGCAGATGGTCCCTAGTACACTTCACGGTGTGCTAGGAATAGTGTGCCTTTCTGCATAACCGCGAGGTTGGTCGGGGGGGCCACTAAAATAAATCTCAGTAGCTTGGGAAGGGACTTGCTCTCCAGGTGGGAGACTTATGTCGGCCGGTTGTTGTTACCACCATGCAGTTGTGTAAAACCCGCAAAGTGATTCTGACCTATCTCGGTCAGGTCGCGTTCCGGGATCAGCACTGCACTAACCGGCGCCAGGGGGACTGTGATCGTGGCAATTGTTGGACCGGTGGGAGCCATAGCAGCGCTATTGTGTGTGTAATGTGTATCGGCCCGCCGGCCAGGGAGACCCGTAGAAACGGTGGTGCCGCTGGCCGCCCGCGGCATAGTACAGGGACCCAAAAGGGGTTAACCACCTCTGGAGGCTGCCCCACCAGGTCGCGCATAATCTCGGGGTGGATCGTCGTGCCGGGTGGTGCCCAGTTCCAGTGGAGCCCGGCGACCACACCCGAGGGGGTACAGGGGCCCTTCCGTCCGGCGGACCGGCCTACACTATTTCACGCGATTAATACCAATGCAGGGCACCACGTTTTGTCTTTCATTGCCTCGATCACAGTCGTCCTTTCACGCCCCTCCCATCCTCCAACTACTACTACACTACACCGGCTATGTGCTGAAAGAGTCCTTCCAACCTAAAGCCGGTGTATGTCTATTCGTCAGGGCGGACGTCTGCTGTAGCCGTCTCCACTGCCTAGAAGACCCATCCTTCTCCACCCTCTGGGTGCACGTTGACCTGGGTTCCACGAGCCGGGTCTATGCGTGCATATACCGCTCCCACAAAGGCGACGCCGAGACAACTCGACTCTTCGAACATCTGAGTCAGGCCGCAGACAACGCTCAGGCGCAGTTCTTAAATGCGGAAATGGTGTTTTTGGGAGACTTCAATGCCCACCATGAGTCCTGGTTAGGCTCATCAAAAACAGACCATGCAGGCCGAACTGCCCATGCGTTTGCTCTCACGCAAGACCTGACGCAACTGGTATACCAGCCCACCCGGGTACTAGATATTGTCGGTCTTACACCCTCCTTATTGGACCTTCTGCTGACGAGTCACCCAGCTGGGTATAAAGTGTCGGTTGTTGCTACATTGGGCTCCTCCGATCACTGTCTGGTTAGCGCTACAGTGCCTTGTGCAGCCCCCCACAACCTGTGGAGGTGACGCGGCGGTTATGGCACTACTCGTCGGCAGATTGGGACGGATTGCGAGCGTATTTTGCCTCCGTCCCTTGGCGGCAGTGCTGCTTTGGAGAAAGGGATGCTTCAGAGAGTGCATCTGCTATCGCTGACGAGATCAGTACCGGAATGGAATACTACATTCCTTTTACTGATGTCGTCAGTGCTAGCAAAACTAGTCCCTGGTTCAATCGCGAGTGGGCCGCAGCTGTTGAACAAAAACAGGCGGCGTACCGTGCTTGATCTAGGGCCCAGGCACCCAATGATCATTCAAACCTTGCTTCCCTGAAAGCAGCCTTTAATAAAGCCACCAAGACCACGAAGAGGGCTTACATTAAAGCAGACGCCCAGCGAATTGCACGTGTTGGCCAAGAACTCATCACGCACCCTACGGGTAGCCGCTCCTACTGGCGACTGGCTAAACACGTGCAATCTAACTTCTGCGTGCCTTTGCTGCCCCCACTGAGATTCCCTGATGGATCGTTGGCTCATCAGCCGCAAGAGAAAGCCGATTTACCGGCTTACCTCTTTGCCGCAAATTCTTGCATCGTTGACTGCGGTACTGCGCCGCCTGGAAATACAACATTGCGGCTCCACAATGCCTGATATTCGTATCAGCCAGTATGATGTTCGTGCCGAACTGCAGTCACTCGATGTCAGGTAAGCCAGTGGCCCTGATGGAATTCCAGCTGTGGTGCAGAAAAAATGTGGTGTGGTGCGGAGTTGTCTCCATTGTTCACTAGCCTGTATCGCCTCTCCTACAATTCGGGTCTTGTGCCGCTGTCTTGGAGGAAGGCGAACGTTCAACCAGTTCCCAAAAAAGGGGACCGGTCTGACCCTGCCAATTACAGTTTTAGCTAAAGTGTTCGAGCGGTTCATAAACACGCAGCTCATCCGCTACCTAGAGGATCACTCTCTCATTCACGACCGTCAGAACGGCTTCCAACCAAAACGGTCTACGGGTGATCTTCTAGCGTACGTAACACACATCTGGGGGGAAGCTATGGACAAGCATGGGGAATCTTTGGCCATCAGCTTTGACGTTGCCAAAGCTTTCGACCGTGTATGGCATCGTTCGCTTCTTTCCAAGCTTCCGGCATATGGTCTGCCACCTCGCCTATGCGAATGGGTCGCCGGATTTCTGGAGGGACGTAGATTTCGCGTCCTTTGCGATGGTCGAAAATCACGCTTTCTCCAGATTAATGCCGGAGTGCCGCAGGGCTCCGTCTTGTCGCCAACGTTGTTTCTTCTGCATATCAATGACATGTTATCTCTTGGTAATATTCATTGCTGTGCGGATGATAGCACGGTCCACGCGCGTTATTTCGAGCACCCTGGGGCAAAGCAGACTGACATCGAGGAGAAGAGGCGAAGTCTTGTTGTTGAGTTTGACGGAGTGTTGGACCGTATTTCAGAATGGGGTGCATACAATCTTGTCGAGTTCAATGCCAAGAAAACGCAGGTGTGTGCATTCACAGCAAAGGCGTTTCCGTTACTTTCCCACTCCACTCTTCAGAACATTCCGCTACCGATTAAAGATAGCCTAAACATTCTTGGCATGGATGTTCGTAGCAACCTAAACCAGCGGGACTACATTGAGAGCGTCATTAGAACTGCATCCCGTAAACTCGGAGTCCTGAACAGAGTGAGACGATTCTTCATGCCTGAGAAGCTCTGTCTCTTGTGTAAGACATAAGTTCGCTCGTGTGTGGAATACTGGTCTCATCTCTGGGACGGTTCCGCCAAGTCCCTACTCGAAGCTCTTGACAGGTTGCAGCGGCGTGCTATCCGTATTATTGGAAACCCAGAGGCAACTTTGACCCTTGAGCCTCTCCAATTGCGTAGAGACATTGCCAGGCTAAGTGTTCTCTATCGCTTCTACAATGAGGAATGCTCTGACGAGTTATTCCAGCTCATTCCACCAGAATTGACCCGAAAAATTTCATACATTTGGGGTGTGGGGTGCGATGCGGCCGCTGAAATGCAGGTATCGCCTGCACCAGTGTGCGTAGCATGCTCTATGCATTAATGGAGCTCCGATCGAAAACGCCATCGACGATGATGTTGATGATAATTTAGATTTAGAAGATACTTAGAAATGTTTTACTACTTAAGTTAATTTTATTATTGTCCATCTTTATTCCTTCATATCTCACTAAATAATGATCCCAGAGAAAAAGTAGATAGAACCTTTCTTGTAGAAATTGTGTGTAGATTACTTGAATAACATCCTCCGTTTACAAAAAAAGACACCCCCCCCCCCCCCCCCCCCCACCTTCCAGCTATCAGTACTTTGAGTATGTTGCTATATCCGTGAACAGTTGTCGCACTGTAAACCATTTTGGTCTCCACCTTTCCACGACCTGGTTTCATAAAGAACACGTTGATATTTGGTAGAGGCAATCCCATTTGTGCCAAAATTCGCTTTTACACGAATTATTTCCCCTATTTTTCCTTCGTTGAGTGGGCTAATAAAAGATATATTTATATCAATATTTAATGGCTATCTGTGACGGCGACGACTTTCTCCACTGACAACTGACTTACCGACCGACAAGAGCTATAAAGTGAAATATTTGTTGAGCGCTGCTAGATCTGCCATAAGACCCACGAGCGGTCGCTCACTCACGCATTTTTTTAAACTCAAACTCAAACTCAAACTCAAATAACTTTATTCAAATAGACTGTATCAGTACTTTCAAATCGTCAAATTTACAGCAAAATATACTAAATAATAGACATAAATACCATAATAATATGGATATGTAAATAAACAGTATACAGACATAATGCGACTCTACCACCGCGTCGGAGTTGTTTCTTGCTGAGAAGACCCGGCGAGAAACTCAGCAGTTACTCTTTTAAACTTGTTTTGGGTTTACAACAGGGGTTAGTAAAGTACAAGCAGTGTGCCATTTTGATACCTAAAAGAATATAAAACAAAGAGAAAAAACCAACCATAAAAGAATATAATAACAAGAATTCATTTAAACAATTCAAAAACAAAAATTGTTAGTCAGTACATACAAACTAGGTACCTATTAACTCTTACAATAAAACATCTGTTACAATAGAGCTATTTAATCCCGCATCGAGAAGAGCGCTTATACCCAGGCATTTTTATCTATAAGGTAGTATTTTGTAGTATAATAGCCCTTTTTTAATAAAGCTGTTTTGATGTGATGTTTGAATCTATGTAAAGGTAACTCACAAATGGTTTTTGGAATTTTGTTGTAATAATGTATACCTTGCCCCATAAAGGATCCTAAAACTTTTTGTAACCTAAAGAGTGGAAGTGCAATTTTATCCTTATTCCTAGTATTTCTGCAATGTATGTCACTGTGTTTAGCATAGAGACCAATATTTTTTCTGACCAAAACAATGCAATTGTAAATGTATTGTGACGCTACAGTGAGGATACCAATTTCCTTAAAAATCTCCCTAAGTGAAGCCCGTGCACGAAGCTTATAGATGGATCTGATAGCTCGCTTCTGGAGGATAAAGATGGTTTGTATATCCGCCGCTTGACCCCAGAGTACAATGCCGTAAGACATTACACTATGGAAATAACTAAAATAAACTGAACGAGCAGTATCAACATCTGTTAATAACCTAATTTTTCTCACTGCAAATGCAGCCGAACTAAGTCTGCCTGAGAGAGCTGTTATATGAGGGTTCCATTGCAGTTTTGAATCTAGTGTGATTCCAAGAAAAACTGTTGTATCTACAAGCTTCATAGTATTACCATCAATTTTTAGACTAATAGGGTTATCTTTAACATTAGGCAACTTAAAATTAATACATTTAGTCTTTTTTGCATTAAGCTGTAGATTATTTACTGTGAACCATTGTAAAACCTTTGAAAGTGCGTCATTAACATCATCAAAAAGGTTTTTATTTCTGTCAGTTTTAAAAACTAAAGATGTATCGTCTGCAAACAATACAACATCACAAATATCTTTTAAGTAAAAAGGTAAATCATTTATATATATCAGAAATAGTAATGGACCCAGAATGGATCCTTGAGGGACCCCCATTTTAACTTGTGATCCTGTAGAGAGTACACTGTTAACATCAACTTTTTGAGTTCTTAAACTAAGGTACGAAATTACCAAATCTAAAGCATTATCCCTTACCCCGTAAAGAATTTATAACTAATAAAATTCCGTTATTTCCACAGACAGATGTGGTAATGACGAAATCGGATTGGTAATCAATACGTCTACCACGAGTTGCCACTATAAATTTACATTATCGTTCGCGTAAAAAATTGTATGGGTATTTGACATGACATGACAACGTCATGGGGTTTGGGTAACTTTGTATGGATCCATGGTGTCGTTTTTTTTATTAGCGGCCAGCAATAATTTTATCACTTTTTTATAGAACCCTAAGAAAGAAACCTATCTGAGTGGTCAAAATTGTTTTAAGTGATATCGAAACGGAGATATGATTTCTTTAAGTATTATTTTTTGCCTTAGGTTTCACTAAAATAATAGTAATGAAATGTTACTTTGTGGAGCTTATCTCACCTAACAGCTGTTAGAAAGGATGCAAAAATAGGAGGGGTAGTTTTTCTTTTCAAGATGTCTGTTAAGTATATTTTTCTAATAAAAGTACATCCAGAAATACTTCAAGTTAGATATCCATAGTTGTAATGTTGTCTTTAGAGCAGTAAATGTTAAGTATTTGGCATTTTGAAGTGGAACGCTATCACAAAAAACGACCTTAACTTCAATGACATCAAGAAGACATTTTCTAATAGTCAATATGTAAATAGGAGGTATTGGTTCCTTAGGCTGCGTTTTCACCAAAGATGTGCCAGGATGCGTTGCAAGGAATGTGTGAGTTAAGAATCAAAAGAATATCAAAGCTAAATGTAATGAGGAAAATTCCTTGGTATGGATCAAGTTCAATTGAGTAGTTAGTTAAAAATACAATACCTAATATCTCAGTTCCGATATACTTTAGATTTTTGAGGTCCATGTAAAGTTTGTTTGTTTTTATGTTCTTTCTTAATAATAAAGTTTGGTAAGTAGCTGCGAAATTTCAAAAATGACGCCAACATTACCCATAGCCCTTTAAAGTGGCAACTCGTGGTAGCCGTACAAAACACATGTCCTCTCTTATTCGCATTGGTGGATACCAGGCCTTTTGTTGTTAAGTTCAGAAGACCCAACACGCTCACGAAAATATCTCAAATGGGGTAGCCAGAAGCAAGATGACTATTGCCACCACGAACACTCAGAAGCCCACTTTTGGCCTTTCGCTGTTATCCGGGTTGCTTTGATTTTTTATCGGTGTTTTCATCACCGGAGAGTTAGTCGCAAAAACAATTAACACAAAGGTAAAAGGAGAGAGAAGTAAGCCCACTCAGGCCCCGAGCGAGAGATATACACGCAGGGCTATTGCATGTAGTTTATTCAATCGTCAAAAGTGCAGAACAATCAATCTGCACTACAAATCTGTGTATCTTTGTATCTGACTACACACAATATTATGTATTTTAGTTAAGTTAGGTACCCACCTTTCTTATACGGTAGGTAATGTAAAGAAAGACAATTCTGGATTTGATAAGTTCTTATTAAGACATCCATGAACACTGCAATATACACGCATACTATTTTGGTAGCAATTTTTGAGCTCGAATATAGTACGTATGTCGTACACGAACACAAAACAAAAGCGTTGCGTTGCGTCGAAGTGCGCGGCAGTACCTACGCACAGCGCAGCTACGACTGACGCCCCACGAAGTCCCTTAAACTTTATCAGAGTGTGCGTGCGACGCGCGTAGGTACGGGCATAGTACGGGCGCGCTCACATACAAACCGCGATCGGAACGTATGTATGAAGGCAAATAGGAATTTAAACTCGGGACTACACGGGTTCCGAGCAGGAGTGCTTTAGGTTATTTATAAATCAAATCAAATCATTTTTTCATTGCCAAGTTATAAATTTACATACTCTTATCACAGGTCTTGTTAGTGGTATTGGTTAAAGTTTCATTATAACAAGCCGTTTAGGCGTGCAATGTACATTTTTAATAAACTATTTCAAATACTAACTTTAATTAGGTCATTTTCTTATTTATTATTCACTATAGCCCCCAACAACAGGTACTCACGCAAAGAATGATATGACAGTTTCCAATAAGTATATTAAACAATGTTTTTTAAATATTTTTAGTGACATTTCTTTTAAATAATCACGGAGATGGTTAAAAATTTGGGTCCTATGTTAAATATAAAATATATACTTTATGAAAAAAAGTTGGACGAGATGGATGGTGTGGAAGTATATCTATTTTATTTATACTTTGGCGTGGATGTTTTGTGATTCTTAATTTTAAAAAATTAAGATTCTTAATATAAAGATGTTTGTATATCTCGGCCGCCTCTAGTAACTGGTGCGGGTTGCCACTACTGGTCCTACTTGCTAATTTGGTTATGGTCCAACGACAAAACTATCGGAGTGATACAGTCGCTTCTTGCTCAAGTGCCTGTTGGCACGGAAACCGCGACAGTTTCATCTTTATTTCTACGAAAACTATTTGGTAAGACGCCTCATCAATTCACGAAACAGGCGATTATTATTGTATACTAATACGGAACACTAGGTCTGGACGGCTCTTCTACCTTTTAGATCAACAAGGCCTTAGATAACTAGGGAATTTATCTAACACAATTGTTTCAAGCTGCCCATGTAACGACACTTTGCGACAATCTGTTGATCTGGTGATCAACAGATTGTCGCAAAATGTCTAGTACGTGTAGTCACTGCCAGTAGGCAGCCGCTTTGCAAGCATGAAATCACGCATACGATCGAATATAATAAGTTATCTCGCTTTAGGCGTAACATTATTAAACACTAAGTGAAAATACACACACCGCTCTGCACAGTCAAACTACCCACCTGCGGCAGATTATTATTAATAATTTCCAGTTGCAGCACAACCTGTATTGTGCTGTACCAACACACACACGCACACACACACATGTCACACAACACATTCGGTACCGTATCTATTGTCTATGTATTGTATTACAATTATTACACTACACAATATATTGAATCACTCACCATTTATTTTTATCTATACTATAGTATTTATGATACTTATATGTATATGCACACACGTATGTCCGCCACGAATGTCCGTGCGTCATCTCAGTCTGGGCCTACTGAAAATCAGCATATAATCGTATAATCTTTTTTTTTCCTGTTACCTATATGTTTTGTTGTTAATGCCTACTTCTTTTGTGTTTACTTTATAAATGTAACGATGTCCATAAAGTTAATAAATGTTTTTCTATTTCTATTTCTATTTCAAATTTGGGGATGTGTTCTCAGATTATATGAATACATTTATTCAAACTTCAAAAATCAATTTCAGTAACAACTACTACTTATTGCCCGAGACTATATAAAAAGAAACTTAAGACCTCTTTTTAAATGATTTATAAAAAAGATTCGGTTCGAATTTTGGCCGAAACGATCAGCAACCAGTTAAATTACCAGGCCCGCCCTTAGCAGACCTTTCGAATTCTTTAAGTATACTCCTTTTTTTATTGCTGCAAGCATTAGTGGGTACTTCCTAAATCAGCTGGCGTGATTGACGCCCGAATCTATAAACTTAAATCAAAGTTGAGCAGTCCTTACATGTACCTATAGCTGTTCCTTTCATTTCTATTGACATGTTTCAGAGCAGCATCAATGTAAGTGTCCTCAACTTTTAATTAGCGTTTGTGGATAGGGGCTTTGTTGCAACACGCAGGTCCTTCACCAACCGTTTTCGTACTTAACCTTCAGAGTGCCAGCTTGACACAAGTTTTGTCTTTTTTTATTTACCTCGCTAACACTGATATAAATGCAAATACTAATGGATAGTAATTAAAAGTTAATTTTAACTCACCCGTATTTTATAAAATTAGAAAATAAAATACACGTCTCATTTATCATTCTGTACTCTTGAGAGTTAACATCGACGGTCGTGTCGTCACTAAACAAATAACGATAAGCATCTCCGTGTGAGCACCCACGTATGCCATATTTAAAGCCGATTTCTGATTCCACGTTCCTCTCCGATACGGAGAAAAATTTATACAAAAATGTCTTAGAGTCTCTGTTTCGCAAATACTTCAGGAACCGGTGTGCGGGATAAATGTAGATATGGTCATCTTTTTGGCGAACTAGTTCAGGGACTGTGTCATTACTTATAAGTCTGATGAATGATGATGAATCTTATTTGCCAGTGGAAGAACCTCTTTAGGTCGAATCTCAAGCATTAATTCAGTCGAAAGCATTAGTTATATATACAACTTGTAAATTTCCAAAAAGTACTCTTCTATTTCTGGTAATGCTATCAGATTTTCTTTATCAGTGTACCCCAGCATCAAATCTACATCTTCAAAGTTTCATTTTACCAGAGCTTCTTTAAAAGACTCTAATAAAAACCGTTCTTGTCCAAAGTCGTGTTCAACGGTAGGCACAAAATAATTTAGCTTTACTATATCATTCCAAATATATTCTTGTGAAAGCACCATTGCATTTCGGCCAAGAAGTTTGGTTGCTGGCACGCTCTGAAGAAATTCTAAAAGTTCTTCAGGGTCGTTTGTATATTTACCCAATATCTTCCCAAGTTGAAATGCACGTTCTTCTGTCTCATATGGCAACGCCCAATCACTAAATAGAAGGCCACTCATAGAAATGCCTCTTTTAAATAATCCTCTGGACATTGGAGACATCATGTGGTATATTACTGAAGATCCACCAGCACTATGACCCATAATCGTTATTTCATTGTGATTTCCTCCAAAGTGTTTGATGTTGTTATGTACCCATTTCGTAGCGAGAACTTGGTCTTTCATTCCTGCGTTTCCTGGCATATTGTGGGTGTTCAAGCAAAGGAAGCCTAGAGCATCAAGTCGAAAGTTAACTATGACTAAGATTACATCGTGAACAACCAGAAAATCAGGACCGTATTCGTCTTCATTTCCTGATCCATATTTCCAGACTCCTCCGTGGAAATATATCACCACTGGAAAGAGTTTTTTTGGTTGCAATTCTGATGTATACACATTCAAAAAGAGACAATCTTCACTGCCGTTATATTTTATGTTCATGCAGCGGTGACCGTGTTGCGTTGCATTTCTGACTCTAGTCCATCCTTTGTGAGGTACTGGGGCCTGAAATATAACTAGTTTTTAAAAGTTAAAAATATAGAATAAATAGCCTAGAACATTTTAAAACAACGTTCCCTAGTAATAAAAGCAGCAGAAAACTATGAAAACATATTTTTTTACTATCTAAATTTGAATATTTTTTACCACTAAACACAACACAGTGATTTTCAAGAAAAGTCATGTTGGCACGGTCAGTATCCGCATACCCTGTAAAACATACATACCCTGTGTCCCTAGAAATTACTTTTAGTTTCAACTCCTATTGCTAATATCATTTTACGTCTGCCAACATCTCCGTAGAAAGCCTAATCTTACTTCTTAATTGTTACTTCTTACTATTATGTAATAAATGTGGAAGTTTGTGAGAATGTATGTGTGTGTATTAGTTACTCTTCCACGCAAAAACTACTAAACGGATTTTGATTAAACTTTACAATAATACAGCTTACACATTAGAATAGCACTTAAGCTACTATTTATAAAGATTTTTTGTAATAAGGGCATAATATGTAACGATGAAGTTCAAGCGGGCAAAGCCACGGGCGAAACGCTAGTCTATGGTATTGTATTACCTTGAATCGTAGTTTTCCTAGCGGTGGTTCTGCATAAGGTATTCCTTGAAAGCTGTACAATGTGCCTAGACCAGTAGACACATTTCGTTTCACACCAGCTAACTTTCCTACATTCACCTCCACAACTACGGCTGTTGCAACGCAGTAACACTGTAAAATTTAAACATGAGTGCCACCTCATCATATCATGACTTCAAAGATCCAAGATGTATTATTGCAGGCAGAGGATAAGACATGGCATAATAACACATACATAAAATCGTGGGCTGGGCGTGATCAGGCGCGGATTGAACGGGGGGGACAGGGGACATGACCCTCCCAAAATCGTACAAGTCTAATTGAAAAATCATCTAAAAATTTACAAAAAAAAAAGTTTGCCCCTACCGCGAATCGGCGATGCAATGGTAGTGAGTTACCCCCTTCAATATATCAGGCTGCGACCGCGCCTGGGCGTGATGCTCCCATTTAAATTGAGTGAACCTAAGCGAACTAGTTCTGAAAGAACACCTTTAACAAGTGTGCAAATATATGCCCGCGATTGTTTTACCCATACCACTGAGCAAATAAACGACTTCTTAAATGTATAATCTAATATGAAGCATTTGTATGACATTTCATTAGGTGAGGAGGGTCTTTATAAAAGGACATATTTCCAATTTTATATATTTTTTAACTGAGTATGAGGTCTTCTTGTCTACGCTAAAATACACCTTTTAACACTTTGGACGGTAGAAAAATGGAATATTCTACTAAGAAAATTGTACTTGTAATAGGGTATCCCGAACAAAATAGGATAATTTCTCCAAAAAAATCCCCATAGTTCACAATCTAATAAATCGTAACAAAAGAGGATAATACATATATTCCAAAATTTTTCATAAATAAGTGAATTTTCATTATTAGCATCAAACAATGCTCTATTTTTCTACACGAAAGATAGAAACTAGAAAAATTTGACCTGATCCTGGGACTAAAGCGGATTGTGAAAGGTCGCGGGTACGGATCCCGCTCGAGTCCCAGGATCAGGTCAAATTTGCGAAGCGCGGGCAGGGGAGTTGAAGAGACTGCGAGCCCGCCGCCACTCACGTCGCTCAGTATCAAATTTGACCTGATCCTGGGACTAAAGCGGATTGTGCAAGGTCGCGGGTACGGATCCCGCTCGAGTCCCAGGATCAGGTCAAATTTGCGAAGCGCGGGCGGGGGAGTTGAAGAGACTGCGAGCCCGCCGCCACTCACGTCGCTCAGTATCAAATTTGACCTGATCCTGGGACTAATTGAATTGAATTTAAAAAAATTATTTCGGATAGTTCCATAGATGTTAGTATACACTTGCTTACTGACTATGTTAGTATATTACATTGAACCAAAATGAGGTGATAATTATTATTATTTCAGGTGAGTTTCCACCCACCTTTTTAAAAGGGGATTGTGAAAAATCGCGGGTACGGATCCCGCTCTCACCTCTTGTCATGGTCTCGAAGTAGGGATAAATATCCCTGTGTTACGAGGTACCAGACAAGGAATTAAGCCAGGGGCGTCTCCCAGCACACCCAGACTCAGGCCAATTTAGAAAAGATCATCTCCTGAATTGACCTGACCGGGGATCGAACCCGGGACACTACGGAATTAAAGGCAAGAAACCGTGCTACAGCGCACTACGCCATCCGTGTCGTCAAATTCGTAGATCAGCTTAAAAAAAACCTTGTGAAGAAAAGCTACTATATTGTAAACGCATATTTACTCGATAGAGGTATGAGTGTAACTACCTAAGATTCCTACACCAATATACAGGGCTATTTTATAAACACCATCTAAATTGAAATATGAGGATCTATGGAGAAAATGGCAAAATACGTATTTTTCTGTTTGACAACCTTCAGTACTAAAATGTTGAGTTATTAATGTTATTATAAGTACTCTTAGGTATCTACAATCACTAGTTCCGTTGATACTGAGTGATGTGAGTGGCGGCGGGCTCGCAGTCTCTTCAACTACCCGCCCGCGCTTTATTCAGAAGTTAAAATTTAATTTTGAATAAGTAACCACGCCTCACGAATAATCTGTTCGAAATAAATATAATAATGTAAAAGTTAGAAAGACCTCTACCCTTTCTTAAAAATAAAGCTGTCTTCGATTGATCCCTAATGTCTGGTTTTTTTTTGGATGGTGTTTAAAAAGTAACCCTGTATATTCATATACATCTTTAAATACGTACAATGTTTTACTAAATATTAATTAATTGAAGATACCTCTCTCTTCTATCTCTCTAGTATTTTACCGTACCGTACCGTACCTATCAAGGTGCATGTTAGTTGTAAATATTGTTAAGCACATACTTTGTACACACTCTCATGTATGCAATAAATAAATAAATTTAATTGAATAATTGATAAATAATAATTGATTTATCGAAATAAATAGTCGATTAATCGATCCAAATAATCTATTTAATCGATACCAGTAATCGAGATAAGTAATTTTATCGACACTATTGATACCCCAAACTATATTTTATATAACACTTGTTTTTTGGACATTATATCTACCTAAATACTTTTTTCGCAAAAAGAGAAAATTAAATTAGTCCGCTTTATTTGAATTTAATATTTTCATGTAAAATTTACATTCATAAATAGTTAGCTAACATAGCGACAGCTCATAAATGCATCGCTTTATTACTGCACTTAAAAAAAATGGCACGCTTGTTTTCATGTTATTTTAATGCATTATTGGTTTGTTGTCCACAAAAATGACCGGCGAGACACAAGACATCTCTTTTAAACCACGACAAAAATAAGTCGCCATGTTAGGATCAAACAAGATTGAATTTCTTATTCAAAATATTAAGTCGCGGCAATTGCTGCCACGTTAGGAGCGGTAGACAAAATAGAGAAATCGAGAAATGGCGAAATTTGATTGGAGTATTTCTTGTCTACTTTTCTCGTAGGGCGCGCATCTTAGCCCCTAAGGTACTCCTATGTTCGTGAGGGTGCTTGCTCACAAACTCACGCGTGTTACCTGTCGTATTTGTGTACCTGTCATTATCACTTATAAATAACTTTGTCTTTGTTCCGTCCAACCATTATTTTACTCACCTTGGATGAGTGTCTATGAAGTTCTTTAATTAATGATAAATCGTAGTGAAAAAATGTAACACTTCATGCGCACTGTTTTTTGACGCAACCGACACTAAATGCTGCGCATCTTCAATATTTTTTGTGCAAATAAATGATAAACAAAATGTCATAAGTTAAATACCCGGTCAGACGGACTAGGGCAAAATGAACACGGGTCGATGTCTATCTTGCAACAAATTGTCTAAATGTACTTAAATCTTACGTATACGTCTTAGGGTATTAATTAATGAATGGTCAAAAAACATATATTTACCAATCCCAAGGAAAAGATAAATGCTAATGGGTCCATGTAAACGCGTTATCTTGAATACGGTCACTGACAAAATATCCAGTCTGTAGTAAAGCATACTGTCGAATAATTTATATAAAAGGCAAACAACATACAGAGTGTCCCAAAAAGTAGTAGTAAGCGTTAGCCAAGACGTAGTTTGAATGAATTTGTGATAAAATAATAAAGTTTTAAAAAAAATATTATGAAAAAAATTAAAGTAACTTTTATTTTTAAATGGCCTTTTCTCACTTAGGAAAAAACATTATTTTCCATATTTTTTTCTAAATGATTATTCAGTGCTAAAATGTAAATACTTCTGAATCAAGTAGGCCTAGTATTCAGCTTACGATGAAAAAAAAATTGAGTAAGTACCTCATCTTTTCGTACAACGTCTTTACGTCCATCTTGAATACAAAAAAGTGACAAAATACAAAAATTTTCGAAATTTAAAAAACACTAAACTCAAAAACTACCAAAAATGATGGACCGTACATATGGACGATTCGGGAAGCCCTAGTATGATATACAACTGGGCTTCCCCTTATCACTACTTTTTGAGACCCCCTGTGTGTATTGAATCAAGCTTGTATAAATTAGAGTTTGTGCTTCTTGTAATGAAGGATGATTATCATAACAATCGCTAGCAGTAATATGAATGTAATCTAAAATAAAAGACATACCTAATACAAAGATCACAAAATATTTTGAGGCCCCTTTCGAAAGAGAATGCATTAATTAGTACATGTTTGCCGGTCTGTACCCTAGGCTTGATCCCTATTACCAAAAAAAAGGTGAAATTGTACTCAAATGCTCACTTAATAAGGCTTATACAAAAGCAGAGGACAAAACAAAAATTTTAACAAAAAAAAAACCCACTTCAAAAAAACTATTTCAAAACAAAGCTCTAAAAAGTAAAGAAATAATTGCGTATTCTTCTTAAACTTAAACGATATTATAATGTAGGTACAATTATTGTTATTGTTGGAGTCGGTGTCAGCCAAGGAAACACTACAATATACCTAGCAATATACCTATTTCTTACATATCACGTTTACGTATGTATGTAGGTAGTTACAAACCTACATTGGCTGACACCGACTCACTTTTCAGTGAATAGTTCTTATTTATTTTAAACAACGAAAAAGTATTTGTCAAATTGCTCCTAAGAATTGAAGAGTTCCGTTACTTTGTCATGGATCCCATAATCAAAACCTAACACTCATCAAACTACCCCTGAAGTATATCCTTTCCAATAAAAAAAGAAGCATTCAAATCGGTTGGCGTGATAATGAGTTATTCGTCCATTTGTCGCGCATATGGTTTATCTAGATTTAAGACTTATATGGATTTCCCATGGATGCCACTGTCAGAACTGGACCAAATTAGAATGTGACCACACAGGCAGCATCAGCTTTCAAATAAAAAAAGAATGATCAAAATCGGTTGGCGTAATATTGAGTTACCCGTCCATTTGTCGCGCATTTTGCCTATCTAGATTTGAGACTTATATGGATTTCCCATGGATGCCACAGTCAGAACTGGACCAAATTAAAATGGGACCACACGAGCACCATCAGCTTTCAAATAAATAAAGAATTATTAAAATCAGTTGGCGTAATTTTAAGTTATTCGTTCATTTGTCGTCCATTTGTTGCGCATTCTGTCTATCTAGATTTAAGACTTATATGGTTTTCTCATGGATACCACTGTCAAAACTTAACCGAATTAAATTGGGACCATTCGGAAAGCACCAGCTTTCAAATAAAAAAAGAATGATCAAAATCGGTTCACCCAGTCGAAAGTTATGAGGTAACAAACATAAAAAAAAAACATACAGTCGAATTGAGAACCTATTCCTTTTTTTGAAGTCGGTTGAAAATGGTTATTGACTTAGTACCTAATTACTGATTAATATCGGTAAGCTCTGTTATTCTGCTTAATACAGTGACGCAAATTTTCAGCCGATAACCTTTGTTAAGGACGCCGAGACAGAATAAAATACGTAGCTAACAAGATAGATTAAGTTAGCACGTAATTTACTGTAAATGTTTGTATGTAAGTTATTATTAAGTAAGTAGAAATTAGTTAAGTTTTATAATAAAGTATTGAAATAGTTGTTTTATATATAGATAAGAAAAATAGGCAATTTTCATAAATTTAGGGGTGGGGTCTCACAGCAATACCCGCAGGAGAGCCGCTCGGAGGGTGAGTCGGTAAGGCAATACCCGCAGGAGAGCCTATAGAAGAAAATTAGCTAAAACTTTATTACTATAAGACTTTTTAGTAAGATTATTGTGTGATTAGATTAGGAATTAGAATAAGTATCTTATAGAAACATACATTTTGTTGTAAGCAAAGGTTTCCCTTACAATTTTGCAAAGAAACCATATTTGCCCTGAAGAGCAGGACAGTAATAGAAGGTTAAGTGGGGGGATTTCTTGGTCACCTGATTGGTCCTAAAATCCTATAAAAGTGCGGCAAATTCTGAGGGAAGTCAGTGCAGGCCAGTCCACTCCAGAACAAGGAACAATGAAGGAAAATAAGAAAAAATCAAAGGATTTCATTCTCACCACCATACAGTCCACTGCAACCTTATTATTATGATTTTCGTTCTTTCACATGACGTCTCTGCTAAACTTAGGCCTTCCTCATGATTTTTTTGATAACAATAACAAAGCTAAAGTTTGTGCGAGTAAAGATTTTGCACGAGGGTTAATTTAAAGTTAAACTGGAATTAAATTAAAGACGTAAAATCTTTTCATGGAGTTTTATTTTGTGTATTTTATCAAAGAATTGTTACACAAGGATGCTTATTTTTTTCCTAAGTAGATTTCTACGTTATTATTTTACAGACTTGTTGCAGCTGATTGTGTTTTCCCAATCAGCTTTAAAATAGAGTTCTTAGGTTAATTTTGATAAGATCTTTTTACAACATGGCAACATGCGATGATGCTTGGGGGGGATGTACGGGGGTTATTTTTAGATCTTAAAATCCCAAACCAACCTCACCTTCACGCGGTGCGTCTTGTTGGCCAACGGAGAAGGCTCTGGCGATCCATTGATGGCGGGATATCCATCTCAAAAAATGGCGTACCTAAATGTGCACAGCACGTGACGGGCAGCAGCGTTACGTTGCTCGAAGGTACGCCCTGCGCTTGCCAACCCGCCTGCTAGTATGGATAGCAAAAAAAGAACCAGGCCCCCTCTTCGGCAGACCCGCTGTTCCTGGCCATGGTAGCGGTCACGGTAATGGTGGGGCAGGGGGTGCTAAAAATCTCCGGTTTGGAGAGGGCTATGCTCGGTGTTTCTCTTCGTGATTGAATCAGAAATGAGGAAGTCCGTAGAAGAACGAAAGTGACCGACGTAGCCCAGCGGGTAAGTAAGCTGAAGTGGCAGTGGGCAGGGCACATAGCGCGCAGAACTGATGGCCGTTGGGGCAAAAAAGTTCTAGAATGGAGACCGTTTCAGGGCAGGCGCAGCGGAAGACGCCCACCTGCAAGGTGGACGGACGACCTGATAAAAGTGGCGGGATTCCGGTGGATGCAGACCGCCTGCAATCGGTCGCTTTGGAAATCGGTGGGGGAGGCCTATGTTCAGCGGACGTCTTGTGGCTGCGAATGATGATGAATGATGATGATGCCTCTGGTATTGCACAAATCTGTTTTGGCTGTGGTACCACTATACATTAGGCAGACTGCATGATTGTTTGCCCCTGATGCACACTACGAAAAAAAGAATTGATCAACTTTCAACTGTATCTCATTCATTAATAACTAGTATATATTTTTTATAGACCATAACTATTAATAAGATTACGAAGTGATTATTAAGGTAATAGTGATATTAAATAAAAAATATATATCATTTATTAATCAGACAACAAGATCCAGAGTGTTAGTTACAATAGCTTATATCCTTAGTTAGTACAATTCAAAAATTAAAGTAGGTTTCAAGCGACTTAATCCTATCAATAAGTTTACCAATAAGTGGACAGTCCCCACGGTTGGCTATGGCATCTAAAACACTATTGCGGCTGTGGCGAACCTGCCTGAGCAATGAACCTGCTTTTTTGCGCAGTATTATGGGGAAACTGTCGACCTGCGCATCCGCGAACATGCCCGATGCACTACACCATCGCGGCAGCCGCAGCAGTGCCCTGAACACATTGTTATATTGAACGCGAAGGCCGCTGTACGACTTTTGGGTAAAGTCAACCCACAGGCCGCTCGAGTAAAACGATGTACAATATGCCCGGAAGAGTGTTATTTTGACAGTGTCAGATATTGACCTCATTCATCGTGCATATTACTTCCCTAATAAGAATAGGTTCTTACTACTCGCAGGAGTGGCAGATTTTACATTTTAGCTGGACAGGGATAACAGGAGGGATTTGGGGAGGCCTTTTCTCAGCAAAGTGGGCCAATATAGGCTACGTTAGTATTGAGTTATTTTTCTGAGTTTCATTTCCAATCACTAGTGACGATGTACCAAAATCCCATACAAAATTTTAACAGGTTTAGCAAGGAACGAGTGTCAAAATCATGGCATTCAATTATATTCCATTGGCTTTCGAATAGCAGAATCGGGCCCCTGATTTACCGAAGCTATATAAACAGACCTGGCAAAATTATTTATTATTATTCGATGTATTTTGCGATGTTGCAAGCTAACGTTGTATCATCAATGTTGATCTTGATTAGTATTCCTAAAAACAAAAACTAAATTAAATAAATAAACTAAATTAAATAAATAAACTAAATTAAATAAATAAACTAAATTAAATAAATAAACTAAATTAAATAAATAAACTAAATTAAATAAATAAACTAAATTAAATAAATAAACTAAATTAAATAAATAAACTAAATTAAATAAATAAACTAAATTAAATAAATAAACTAAATTAAATAAATAAACTAAATTAAATAAATAAACTAAATTAAATAAATAAACTAAATTAAATAAAATATATATAAATTAGAACAGTAACTTTCAAATCTTAAATTTAAAAAAAATTAAAACCCTGAGGCACTGAACTTAGGCAGCAACGCACACATGTGAACCCTAATCCACAAAGGGACTCGATAAAATGAAGAAGGAGTTGTATACGGTTCGAGAATTCCTGATTTATTAATAAATATTTTAATTACTCTCAAAGCAACGTCGCTTTTGCTCGGATTAATCTGCGATTAAACTATGCTTCAGTCGTTCACCACGAACCAAACTTGAGTTGAACTAATCAGTATGCCAAGGACGGCCTTCAGATGACTATTATGACAACCGACTTTAACCAAACTAGCTCAAGTACAGAAAATAAATAAGGGTTTATGAACAGGTCACAAGCCATTTGAAGAGTAGATTATACAAGTTTTTTAACTAAAAACTATTTCCTATTTTTATTCTGTGTTTCTTTACTGTATAATATTATCAAATAAATATAAATATGCGCCAGACAACACATCATTGCACTTGTCATGGTCTCGAAATAGGAATAAATATCCCTGTATTACAAGGTACCAGACCAGAAATGCACACCCAGACCCGAGCCAATTTAGATAAGATCATTTCCTAAATTGACCGGGAATCGAACCCAATTACGACTGTTTTGAGCATTTTCAGTGGATTTACAAGAGAAGGCATCTAGTCGCACCATGTGCCTTTTCATGTTCTTTCAAAAGGCTTTCCAATATAACTAATTATTGGATTTCGAAAGTCAAAAGAATTGATAGGCAGTAATAAATTAGTTTTATCCTCAGAGTTATTTTGAAACCCGTTGATTGTTAATGTTCATATCAACAAGACGTTACGCAGAAACTGTGGCAGTAAAATTTAATGTTGACAACGAAATTCTACAACCCAGGTGTGTTGCCGTAAGTCGTAATGTCGGAGTCGCTCGGTGTCGCGCGACGTTTTGTCGCCTTTATTGACATTGGAGACACATGGACTGGAAATTTGTACGGTAACGAAAACGGCGATAATCCAGCAAAAAGAACCTTTTTTTATCAGTCTTAACATTTGAGTTTTTGCCGATGACGTTATATGCAACGTGTTTATTAAATAGCGCGAAACCTCAGACACCCAACTTAGTTTTATTATAAAGAATTATGTAAATTGTTAAATATGATTTTCGCGGATTATTTACGAAGATATTCGCTTTTTTTGTTTCTTGCGTTTGTTGCAAAATTAAAATTAATTGATATATTTTTGTGGTTAAAATTTTACCCCCGTTTTTTATCAGTGGAATCGATTCTACTCTCGATTCTGAACAAAGTTATTTTGGGTTTTGCGCTTTTTCATTAACATGTTGTATAAAATAATATCATTAACATGTTGTATTAAAACAAAGCTATTTATTGTTAGAATCTTTGTTATTTTGTTTCAGGTGATTAAGCCTGAGGCTTAGGGACGTCCTGGTATAAGAGCGCCGGATTCGCTGGTCGTCCGGTAAGGGATCAATTATTTTCTTCTAAAGCCTGAAATACACATGCCGGCAGCCAGCATGCTAGTAGCAGTCAAGTGACATGGTGAACCTGTCAAGATTCTACACACATGCATCTGTTATGTTTATTTCGGGACGTAAAGCATAGAATACATCATTGAACAAGGCTGGCGCAAGACTGAAAAGTATTGATTGTACAATTAGCTGTCTCGACAGACTTCGTTCTGTCAATAGTTGATAAACTTGACAGCTGGGAACAGAGTGGTTTGATTAGTAAAAAATAAGTGTTGTTTTTATTATTTTCTTCGTATTCTTTACGTTTGTTCTCTCAATAAAAACTTTATTTTTACCTTAACCCAAATATGTATGTAATGAAATTAGCCCAATGGGAGAGCCGTTCTCGGGTTTTGCGCTAGGCAATAGGTACATTTGGCGGTTCATTTTTATTGAAATAGACAATCTTTGCATGAACATCCAGGTATCAAAGGGTAACGGGTAATCTTCTACGCTGCAGCAAAACGCTCGTTTTTTTCTGTAAAAATCACCCGTGAGTTTTCAGTAGTTCACTAGAAATTAAATCGCGTGTGATTCATAAGTGCGGGTGCGGTGACAGGTGCGCTGCTCTGTTTGGATACACGGAAATTTTAGTCCAATCGGCCCGTAAGTCCCGTGACACGTGAAATTATTTTTCTGTACTGACGCATTCGTGGCCGAGTGGTTTCAAAGCTCGGCCCGAAACCCGGAAGTCCCGGGTTCGAATCCAAGGTCGGGCAAAGTGTGTTTTCGGATTTTTTGGATCATGGCCCGGGTTTAAGATTGATTACCAACCCGCATTTGGCAAACTCAAACTCAAATAACTTTATTCAAATAGACTGTATCAGTTCTTTCAAATCGTCAAATTTACAGCAAAATATACTAAATAATAGACATAAATACCATAATAATATGGATATGTAAATAAACAGTATACAGACATAATGCGACTCTACCACCGCGTCGGAGTTGTTTCTTACTGAGAAGACCCGGCGAGAAACTCAGCAGTTACTCTTTTAAACTTGTTTTGGGTTTACAACAGGCGTTAGTAAAGTACAAGCAGTGTGTCATTTTGATACAAATAAACCTAAAAGAATATAAAACAAAGAGAAAAAACCAACCATAAAAGAATATAATAACAAGAATTCATTTAAAGAATTCAAAAACAAAAATTGTTAGTCAGTACATACATACTAGGTACCTATTAACTCTTACAATAAAACATCTGTTACAATAGAGCTATTTAATCCCGCATCGAGCAGAGCGCTTATACCCAGGCATTTTTATCTATAAGGTAGTCTTTTGTAGTATAATAGCCCTTTTTTAATAAAGCCGTTTTGATGTGATTTTTGAATCTATGTAAAGGTAACTCACAAATTGTTTTTGGAATTTTGTTGTAATAATGTATACCTTGCCCCATAAAGGATCCTAAAACTTTTTGTAACCTAAAGAGTGGAAGTGCAATTTTATCCTTATTCCTAGTATTTCTGCAATGTATGTCACTGTGTTTAGCATAGAGACCAATATTTTTTCTCACCAAAACAATGCAATTGTAAATGTATTGTGACGCTACAGTGAGGATACCAATTTCCTTAAAAATCTCCCTAAGTGAAGCCCGTGCACGAAGCTTATAGATGGATCTGATAGCTCGCTTCTGGAGGATAAAGATGGTTTGTATATCCGCCGCTTGACCCCAAAGTACAATGCCGTAAGACATTACACTATGAAAATAACTAAAATAAACTGAACGAGCAGTATCAACATCTGTTAATAACCTAATTTTTCTCACTGCAAATGCAGCCGAACTAAGTCTGCCTGAGAGAGCTGTTATATGAGGGTTCCATTGCAGTTTTGAATCTAGTGTGATTCCAAGAAAAACTGTTGTATCTACAAGCTTCATAGTATTACCATCAATTTTTAGACTAATGGGGTTATCTTTAACATTAGGCAACTTAAAATTAATACATTTAGTCTTTTTTGCATTAAGCTGTAGATTATTTACTGTGAACCATTGTAAAACCTTTGAAAGTGCGTCATTAACATCATCAAAAAGGTTTTTATTTCTGTCAGTTTTAAAAACTAAAGATGTATCGTCTGCAAACAATACAACATCACAAATATCTTTTAAGTAAAAAGGTAAATCATTTATATATATCATAAATAGTAATGGACCTAGAATGGATCCTTGAGGGACCCCCATTTTAACTTGTGATCCTGTAGACAGTACACTGTTAACATCAACTTTTTGAGTTCTTAAACTAAGGTACGAAATTACTAAATTTAAAGCATTATCCCTAACCCCGTAAAAATCAAGCTTGCGTATAAGTGTATCGTGATCAACGCAATCAAAGGCCTTGGACAAGTCACAGAAGACGCCAAGAGCGTTCTGTGAATTCTCCCAAGCCCTAAAGATGTGTTTTAGAAGTGCGATGCCAGCATCAGTAGTAGAACGGCCTCTCGTGAATCCATATTGTTCACTGTGTAAGAGATTGTTCTCATAAAAATGGCTTAATAGTTGTTCTTGAATGATTTTTTCAAAGATCTTACTGAGAGCTGGTAGGATTGAAACAGGCCTAAAGTTACCTGGGTCTTGTTTGTTGCCTGATTTAAAAAGTGGTACAACCCTACTGTGTTTCATTAAGTTTGGAAAAACACCTTCATCAACACAATCATTGAATATTACGGCTAAATAAGGGGCAATCACGTCAATTATGTGGCTAACAGTTTTGACTGATATACCCCAAAGATCAGCGGTATCTTTTGAATTAATTAATCTGAATGCTTTTATTATATCTAGTGACTTAACATGTTTAAATTTAAAGAATACACTGCAACAAGATACATTATCTTTCAACAAATGTTCCGCTCTAGTTGGTGAGGAATTTAATGAAGCTGTAGTGATTACAGATATATTACTGAAATACTTATCAAATGCTTCAGCAACAGATGCTTCTGATTGTAAGATGTTATTGTTAAAATTAAGAGTGTATGAGGTATCGCGCTGTTTAGCTTTACCTGTTTCGTGATTTATGACGTCCCAAGTGGTTTTTATTTTGTTAGTGGACTTTGATATTTTATCACGAATGTGCAATGCCTTAGCTGTAGTGCAGGCTTTTCTGAATATTTTGGAGTAGTTCTTGACATACTCAACAAAAAGTGGATCGAAATTGTATTTTTTCATGCCGTACAACTCATACATCTTACGTCTGCTCCTGTAAATTCCAGGCGTGGCCCATTCACAAAACTTAGATTGAACTCTGCAAGTAACTTGTTTGGTGGGAAAACAAGCATCAAATTCATTTTTAACACAATCAAACAGTCTTTTGTAGACTGCATCAGGGTCACCCTGCTTGTAAGGAATGGAAGATACTTTATGCTTTAAATTAGTTTTAAAACTATTAATGCGATTACCCGTCTTCGGTCTACATGTTATTTTCCTGTAATTAACGCTATTGTTAGTTAAATCTAAAAATGTTATCTTCTGCCCACAATGATCAGACTTTAATTCAGTTACTATTGCCTTTTCAATGGGTACACAGTTGCAAAATACATTATCCAGACAAGTAGATGTTGTGGCTGTTATCCTCGTGGGTTCATGGAATTGATAATCCAGACCAAAGGATTTAAATAGCGACAATAACCTATTCCTTTCAGATGAGTTTACTAGCAAATCTATATTGAAATCACCACACACAATAATGGGTTTAGACTTAGCACTTAACCTACCCAAAGCTTCCTCCATAACTGTCTCAAATCTATCTAAGTTAGTTTATGGGGGACGGTATACACTTATCACAACAAAGCCCTCTAACTCAACACAAGACAATTCGACAATACGCTCTATGGACAGGCCTACAATGTCAGTGCGATCTTTACATTTCAAACTATTTGCAGTAAAAATTAATGAACCACCATGAATAGTGGTTTTTCTAAAGAACGCGCTTGATAATCTAAAATTATTAAGGACAAAAGACTCAAGTCATCAGTCAGCCAATGTTCAGTAAAACATAAAATATCAATATTTTGGTTTTCCAGCAATAGTTCTATTTCTAAATCTTTGCCCGTCAAGCTTTGAATATTTTGGTGGAATAAATTCAAGTATTTGGGCTTGGCTGTTGTCCTAGGTCCTAGTTTAAACAAGACGCTGAAGGAGCATCACATGAAGTAGATAAATTAGTACTAGTACTAATGTCAGAATAGAAAATACTGCCAATAGCGGCATTGTTAATGTTATTTGCTAACAAAGTAGCTAGTTTCTGCTTAGTCCTAATGGGAAGATACATAGTATCTTCAGTTAACCTAAAGTATGGTACAAACAGATTTGTATCAAAAAAGTCAATGTCACTATGACGACATGTCAGATTATACAAAGTTAAATTAAGGTCTTGGATGACCTTGTTCTGACTTGAAGTACTTGAGGTACTTGAGTATGGGAATGCACACAAAATAAATTTACACTTGTTCTTTGATTGAATGCCCATTATTGTTTCAATATTTTTAATTAACCCTTTTTTTGTCAATGATCGGCAGTCTCCATGAAAGACAACCACAGTGGAGTTTACCCCTAGCTTCTCTTTGGAGATGTTACTAACTAGGTCAGAATAGGACATACCTGGATGGCATAAATTGATTACTTGTTGGTTCGATTTATTAGACAACAATATGCCTAATCCTTGGCCTAGCTCGTCAGAAAATATAAAAGTATTATTTGGAGCAGCCTGTGGAGTATTACATTTATCCACCTTAGCAGGCTCTGATATGTCAGTTGGCGTGGCCTCAACACGTGACAATTCAGTATCCATCTCCACTACTTGTTGATAACAATTATTGCAAGTGATTTGTTTGCTTATAAGCGAATCAAACCTCTCTGCATTGTAAGTTGACATCTTTAACAATTCTGTGGCAGCTAATATGTGTTCGCTGATCTCTTTTTGGGATATATCATACATTTTTTTGGTGTCCCTCAGAGAACTCTCTAAGCAAGCAATCTTATGCTCAAGAGCCATGGTCTCATTTTCATAGGAGATTTTAGTACTATCTAATAGTAAGCTACCTTGTTCTAATTCAGAGATTAAATCTAACTTTTCCTTTCTTAAAATATTATATTTCTTGATGTCCAACTGTTTATTAACTAATTTTTTAGTTTTGTTAATGTATTTATTAATTTTAATATATTTCTTTAACTTTTTGTTGCTATTAAATCTATAGAATCTAGTTTCAGAGACTGAATCATCACATGTGAGATCAACCATAGGAATTATTTTAGGACATATATTTGGATCAGCTAAAGCTAACTCATCAAATAAACTTTGATTGCCACTCTCAATTGTACAATTTTTGTCACTCTCTAACTGTCTGATGGTTTTTTGTGACTCATATAAACTAATTTCCAAGTCATTAATCCGATTTAGTGCTAGTTCGTGGGTGTTATTGCATGCATTATAAGAATCAACAAGTTCCTGCAGCTGGGTGCACCGATCAGCCATGTTCAAGTACTTGATCTCCAGTTCGGCAAGGTCACACTTAAGTTTGCTGTTCTTGTCGACAATATTTCTTATTTCCAATTCACTATCTGCGCGTTCTTCAAGCAGCTGGACATTGTCGCTCCTTGCGACCTTGAGGTCATGGCATGCCTGCTTGTATAACTCAGCGAGTTTACTGCGGGTCATCATCTTGAAGTGGGCTTGATGCAATCCTCTAACTGAAATTGTATGAAGCGGGGCCAGCAGACACCAAGGTCACTTATAGGGTGCGAAGAGTCTTACACTGTCACCCTGAAAGCAAGGGAAGTGGTGTCAGTATACTAGCAAAATAATATGAAAGAAGTATATAGAAAATACCGTTCCTAGTAGGAAAATTAACCAGGCAACAGTTCAACTAGTAACAAATAAGTTAGTCCTAACCTAGAGAAATAAACATTGATAGGTTAAATTGAATAATTCTCAAAAATAAACTATGTTTTTCAGTTAAATAAAATCTTATTTTTTTAAAATAAATAGTAGGGTAGGAAATGAGTATCTATGCTAACAAGTAATGATGAGTTTTGTGTGTTATTGGCTAATGAAGTATTAGATGTGTTAATTTGAAACAATGTTGTTTAGTGTAAAGTGTAAATTGACTGAGGCGGGAGGTTATTTTACGTCAACTTTGCTTCCACTTTAGTCAAGCGAAGAGACAAACAACAATGCCTAATCGTATTGTAATTTGACGTGTCTCACTTTAATGAGCAGTGTGCAGTGTTTAATGTTTTAAAAAGTAGATAAATACTCAGGATCTACACCAATGTTAATCAACTGAAAGTCAAAATACAAAACCTAGTTCTACTGAATAAATAACAATCTTATGAGTAATTGAAGTACAAAATTCACTGTGGTCTGTTTATAGTATTCCACTGTTGTTTCAGAAAGTAAAATTGAAAAGTAAACAATACTCCCCTGAATCCGTTGAACGTAAATTTGTAAGGCAACCGCCCGGCAGCAGACTCTTCTTAGATTCGAAGTGGTTGTTCACCAGGAGGGTGATTTATTATTTTCACTTGATATTTAAGCTAAACACAGCCTAAATCACTAATAAACTTCGCTGATTTTAAGGAAAAAACATTAAAATTAAATTAATTAAAATTTGAACACTACGAAGACAACTGACAGCCGGTGTTGCCACAGCAAAAAAAAGCGTAATATATATATAAGCAGGCAAGCGTGGTGACTAACTAATACCCATTAATTGAAGCGATGACTTGATTTCAGTTCATGGCCTTTGTCCAGCAGTGGGACAGTATAATATTATAGGCTAATTACTTTACACTACTTTTTACTAATATCATGTACCTATTGCAATTTCATTTAAGTACTTTTAAAAAGATGTACAACATACTCGTTTCGAGAAATAAAACGTGAATATTTAAGATAAGTACCTATTAGGAGCATTTGCATTGCAAATTTGGTTTACACAATTTGTTACTTACATGCGAACATTCTTTTGGCGGGAACGCTTTAAAGTCAGCTCTAAAGTTGTTTCGCGCATGCGCAATACCTATAAAAACTTCTGAGCAAATTTGGATGAAAATGTACAGTAATACAGCTTATATTTAAATAACCATGAACGGCGGTCATGTGCGGTTGACAGAGGGGAAAACCTGCCAGTGGCGTCTCAAGTCTAAATGCAGTAAGACGGTTATACAAAGCGTCTCATTCAACGCGTTCAAAATAATTGTGCGCGCTTCTGTTTTACTGTAGTACCTCGAAGAGCTCATGTGAGTCCATACTTGAATCAGCATAACCTCATTACAATGGAGTCAAAGCGATTACTTCATTTTGATTGCCTATTGTTTATAATAAAGACCAAAAAGCCAACGTATTTATATGAGTAGCTCCAATTTTCGCAACGACTACTAAGAATAGCAACCCGTCTAGTCTGCCCTAAAACCAGCACAGCCGCATTTCATGGCAGTTTTCGATACTTGGCCACGAAATGCTGGAACAATATACCCATTCATTAGGAATCTGAGCAACAGTAAAACATTCAAAAGGACAAAGGGCTTGCCATTATCTCGCTGAACCAACGTGTCCAACGAGGTAATGTTGCCAACGTCTTAGGCACCTTACCACTGGGACATCCTCTTCTTGAGTTTTGTTTTTAGTTTTTAGAAGTCCTTTTAAGTAGTTGTTAGTATTAAATAAATAAATAAATCAATATGCGCCTGACAACACACCTCTTGTGATGGTCTCGAAATAGGAATTAATATCAAATGTATTATAGGACGGCAAAATTTCAACGACATGCATAATTATATGAACAGCTTTTTTGGCCAAAGCATCTTCTTATGTCATCGTCCTGTTACGTACTCAATGTGTTTTATATATTTTTCATCTTGTTAAAAATACTGATACTTTTATTATGCACAAATAATAAAATACGATAACTGTTAACATTCAAATAGACATTTTTAAAGCATATCTTTTATATTTACAGAAATCTAAGTAAAGACTGTTTATTTCGTGACATATATTTTTCATATGGTTTATATATATATAAGCACTCAATATATTATTGAATTAGAGTAGGTATTTATATGTTTAACTAAAATTTCTAGAATTGTTTTCAAAAATGAATGTTAGAAAATGTGATATTATACGATTTTTTGATTAAATTAGTGACTGTTTCTTAGTAAGTAATTTCATATTGTAATTTTGAGGGCGTATTTATATTTTATAGGTTTGTTCTTGTATGTTAGAATAATAATCTAAGTTGTATTATATGGCTATTTGTTGGTAAGTAATTTCATATCTAATTTAATGACCTATCATATTTTATATATTTGTACTTGTATGAATATTGTTGTCGCGCGCAGTGGCAACCTTTATCTCTACTGGTGACCATAGAAGACCAGCGACGAGGTGCCGAATAGGTCGGTTCCCTGTCATACAGCTGAGTGGGCACCATTTCAGTGCTATTTAGTTTTAAGATTTACTTAATTGTAGTAGTTAGTTCTGAATAAACGTTTATATTATTATTCTCTTTATTTAACATGAAACTTAGGTATAAAATTTGTACAATTTTTCCTACAAAAACAAAGATTTATAACAATAAAAACAAATTATGAATTATAATAATAAGAACTTAACAATTACAATTATAAAACCTAAGCTTAGAGTTACCAATACAATGATTTATAAAAATACTATAAAAACCTTAACCCAGGGTGCCGCCGGCAGCAGGGCAAGCAAGGCCCAGACTACCGGTGGTTAGGGCTGCAGGGAGAGTAACCTCCTGACAATGCGAGCCGTGTCCTGGAGCACCGCCTTCTGCGTCTGACCCTTTACCCAACCACTGAGCGAGAGCCTTTCGAGGTGTTGGTCGAGGCTCTTTGCTATTAAGCCGTTCGCCGATACGACTATCGGGACAATGATCGTCGAATCAACATTCCACATGGAGGTCACCTCGTGAGCCAAGTCAAGGTACTTGCTAAGTTTGTCCTTCTCAGCTTTTACGAGGTTATCGTCGTGAGGTATGGTGATGTCGACGAGCACTACCCGGCGTTAAGATCGGTCTACCAGCACGATATCAGGCTTATTGGCTGCAATAGTCCTGTCCGTGATGATAGAGCGATCCCAATAGAGCAATGCACGACTATTTTCGAGAACTGCTACCGGTGCGTACTTATAGTAGGGTACCTCCGACTCGACAAGGCCATATCGAAGAGCAAGTTGCTGGTGGATGATCCTGGCTACTAGGTTGTGCCTGTGCAAGTACTCTCCGTTAGCAAGGTGAGAACAACCGGAAATAACGTGGCTAATAGAATCGCCAGGACGGCGGCATGCCCGACAGATGTCAACCGTACCGTCCTTCATGATGTATTTCCGGTAGTTATTCACCTTGATAACTTCATCAGCAATTACACAGACAAAACCCTCGGTTTCCCCAAAGAGGTCCCCGAAGCGTAGCCAGTTCAACGATGCGGAGAGGTCCACATCGGGCCCTGTTAAGGCCTGATAGAACCTTCCATGCAGCTCCTTGCTCTTCAATATTTCCTTGCGGTCGTCGGTGGTGAGCACCAGTAGTTGACGCCAGTTCTCGTTTGCCAAGGAGAGCGACGTGAGGCCCTTATTAACTGCCTCAACATTGCGATGTATCCCACACTCGTTACTGAGGAAAAGCCTCCTAAGACTGCACACCTCGCGGTTATGAAGGTTCTTGGCATTTAAAAAGCCACGACCCCCCACCTTCCGCGGGATGTACAGTCTCATGACAGACGAGCGTGGGAGTAACATACGATATGTTGTGAGCAATTTTCAGACCCTTTCATCCAGGGCGTCCAGCTCGGTTTGAGCCCATCTTAGTATGCCAAAGGAGTATATCAGTAAAGGCATCACCCAATCGTTAAAAGCGCGCACCTTATTGCCACCTGACAAAGAACTCTTGAGTACCTTTGTAAGGCGAGGCTACTAAAGAAGCGTTCCTTCACCAATTTCTTGACGGCTCCTACTGATACACCCAATGACTCTGATATACCAAGATATTTGTAGGTTTCGGCTTCAGAGAGGGATTTGAGTGTCATCGTCTCAGAGAGCTGTAAATTCGGTGAATCTACAACCCTCCTTTCTTGTACATGCATGACCGCACACTTGTCCCCACCGAACTCCATCTTGCTGGCATTGCTAAAACCTCAGTGATTTTAAGCAGTTCCATCAAGACCTGGGGTGTTGGTGTAAACAGCTTCAGGTCATCCATGTACAACAAATTAGAGATGAACACACCCCCTCTGCGAAGCCGATAGCCTAGCTCTGAATCCTTAAGTAAGGTACTAAGAAGATTCAGAGCGAAACAACACCACAAAGAACTCAAACTATCACCCTGGAAAATACCTCGCTCTATCCTTGTCAAGTCCTGCGGAGCAGGCGAGCCATCCCCACCACTTGGTTGACTAAGGAATGTGATCCACTGCGCCATACATGTGCTTAAAAAAGATCTCAGAGTAGCATCAATTATATACAGCTCCAAGATCCTTCTCAACCACGAATGGGGCACCGAATCATAGGCCTTCTTATAGTCAATCCAAGCAGTTGAGAGAGCGTTCCTGCTTCGCCGGACTTGCTGGCAAATGGTCGTGTCTATGAGGAGGAGTTCTTTAGTACCTCGGGACCCAACCCTACATCCATTCTGAGCAGGAGCCAAAACATTGTTCGCAACGACATGCATGTTAATTTTTTTTTCTAGAATGGACGTAAGGAGCTTGTAGATGGTAGGCAAGCACGTGATGGGTCTATAATTTTTTGCTTCCCAGGTACTACCAGACTTGTGTAAAAGGAAAGTGACAGCAGTAGTAAGGAAACTAGGAAGAGAACCAACCTCAAGGGATTCCTGGAACTGCATTGCCAAGCATGGATGCGAACATCGAAACCACTTGATCCAGAAGTTGTGTAATCCATCCGGGCCATGATTTCTAGTTCTGAGCTGTCTGAATTGCACAATTAACGTCTTCGGAGTCAATAGTTACTGACTCCATGGTTTCGATGGACTCGCATTCATGCTCGACAGTACGCATCCAGTCACCCTCCGTGTGATCGACAGGCATCGACCAGATACTGCGCCAGAAGTCAATCATGACACTTACATCCGGTCGCTGACTGTCGTTCACACGTTGGTTAGTCTCTTTCCAGTTTCGGTACACTTTCCTTTGGTCACTTTGGAAAATTTTGTACATATCTGTCCACACGTTCTCTGTAGCGACGGATACGGTTTGCCCACGCATAGACTTCAGAAAGTCAATGCGTTCCGTGACACAAGACATATACTGTTCGGGCCTAATACCCGTTCCAGCAAAGGCTTGTTTCACGTAACGCATGACCCGAGGGCGATGGTTCCCCCGGCTGAAGCAGGCCAGCTTTGCAATGAGGGTTCTAAACGTGATGATACGTCGCTCGATTCGCATTTGCCATGCGGGTACATATGCGGCAGGTCGCACTGCACGGTCAGAGTCCGGAAACTTGACACGAGCAACGGGCAGTGGCCCACTCTCATCGCTGGAACTTGAGCTCGTCGTGGTGTCAGGAGGAGTAGCAAACTCCTCCACAGACGACGAGCTGGGTGATGAAGTGGGCAGTGGTGGTGGTCGTGCGCTATCTCCGTGTGTTGCACTTGCTCGTGCTCTTGTGGTCATATTATTATTATTATATTATTTCCCAAATTCGATTTTTATTTATGGTTTTTTTAAAGTCAAATCTGTTTAAAATTATGTTAGTAAAAAGGTAAACTAACATAAAGATGGAATAAAATATAAAAAACAGAATATGTCATAGTGCTATATTCTGAACTAAAAAAAAAATCGTTCAATAAGTCGGAAATTTTTCGCAATAATGAAGTTTGATATTTGTTGTAAATTATTACTGAGTATGTTTAGCATATTCTATTCAAAATCAAATAGAGCATCTATCCCTCAGTTAGAAACAGTAATTTTTTTAGCTTAATGCCACACGTGTGACTCATAACTCGTGTTTACATCTCAAGCGACGAGCGGTCCGTACTGGTGTCAAATTTCATGCGTGGCGAAAGCAACAAACGGTGAGGCCACCCGCCGCGCCACGCACGTGAGTGGTTAGTAGACATGTATTAGTCACGTAAAAAAACTTAAAATGGGTTTACAAAGCCTTACTTATATTATTTAGCGCAAAACTATTTTCATTTCTAAACGTCCTAGGAATATACTTACCGATTATATACAAACTTAGCAAATTTTACATAGATTCACAATAACTGATGAAATCAATTTCAATCTAAGTCGAGTTAGATCTGTTTTCACTAAAGGTACAGATTTGTCCCTGATATTTATTTGTTTTTATATATTTTTTTAAATTTGACTTGGCTAATCATGAAAACCGACAATTTAAACTTACTAATCCTATCCGTATAGTACACCAGCTGTAGCGCTGATGATTTTAAATGATGTTCTTACATAAAAAAGAAGCCTTTTGTATTATAATAATTTTATTAGATATGATATACTTTTCGCAACCTATGGAAGTTCTATGCCGTAACTGCGGTATACGTCGCTCCACCAGTCATAAATCTCAGCATCAGGGTTGGTTCCATTACTAAGGGTTTCGTTGATAATCATATAGCCTTTGTTTTCTTTGTCATACTCCGGCCACGTCACGCCAAGGCTGGAGTCAGGTGTTGGATTTCTTAAAAAAAATGGATGATAATACAATAAGGATAGTATTTAATGGAGCTGAGCCTCTAGATATTCTTAAATCAGTGTTTTGTGGCTGACGTATTAATTCAGGGGCACATTTCAGTTTTTTTAGTTGCTTAGTTTAATATTTTACATACATTAATACGGGCTGTTCAACCTATTCATGGATGACTGTTTGACAGATCTGAAAGACAGTGATTATGGACTGAAAATGGATGGGTTGCTTGTTAAATGCCTTTTCTACGCTGATGAGTAAGTGATATTTGTTTCTATCATGACATATATATTCATAAGAACCATTGTACACAGTTTAACAATAAATAAATATCTTATCTTATCTTATCTAAATGACGCGCTCATAAAGGTACTACGATGGTTTACAGTCAATAATCTAAAGCCCAATGCAAAAAAAAAAAATGCATTTATTTTAAATTGCCTAATGTTGAAGATAACCAAATTGATTTGAAAATAGATAATAATGTTATCGAATTAGTAGAATCCACTGTTATCCTTGGAGTTACACTAGACTCGAGATTGCAATGGAACCCTCATATAAATGCCCATTCGGCCAAACTTAGTTCGGCAGCATTCGCTGTCAGTAAAATAAGGTTATAATCAGATGTTGATACTGCTCGTTCTGTTTATTTCAGCTATTTCCACAGTGTAATGTCTTACGGCATTGTACTTTGGAGTAAGGCTATCCTGCAAAAGCGAGCAATCAGATCTATCTATAAGCTTCGTGCACGGGCCTCACTCAGAGAGCTGTTTAAGGAAATTGGGATTCTTACAGTGGCTTCCCAATTTATTTACAAGTGTATTGTTTTGGTGAAAAAGAATATCAGTCTATTCACAAAACACTGCGATATACACGCCAAAAATACTAGAAAAAGGATAAAATTTCGCTTCCATTGTTTAGATTACAAAAAGTTTTGGGATCCTTTATGGGGCAAGGTGTACACCACTGCAACAAAGTTCCTCAGGCAATTTCTATGTTACTGCTGCACAGATTCAAAAACCACATAAAATCTGTTTCATTAAAAAAGGGGTATTATACTATCAATGATTACCTTTTAGATAAAAAAGTCTGGGATTAAAGCTCTCTGCTCGGTGCGGGATCAGTTCCCTCTTGTAATAAGTACCGGACTTCAGTGTATTAATGACTAACAAATTTTATTTTTGGAATTGTTCAAATGACTTGGTACAGCCTATTGTTTTATATTATGTAGCTTTTCTGTACTTGATAAGTTGTTATGTTTATTTTTTAATGTTAGAATTTAAGCTTTTTTTTTCAACAAACAAATTGTACTCTACTAACTCGCATTGTAAAACCACAACAAGTTTAAAAGAGTAACTACTGAGCTTCTCGCCGGGTCTTCTCAATAGGAATCAACTTCTCCGACGCGGTGGTAGAGTCGCATTATGTTTGTACCTATACTGTTTATTTATTCATATTATTATAGTATTTATGTCTATTATTTAGTATATTTTTTAACTATTTAAAAGTACTGATTCATCATTTCAGCCGAACGACGCCCACTGCTGGGCATAGGCCTCCCCCAAGGATCTCCACAACGATCGGTCCTGCGCTGTCCGCATCCAGCGGCTTCCCGCGACCTTGACCAGATCGTCGGTCCACCTTGTAGAGGGCCTGCCCACGGAACGTCGTCCGGTACGCGGTCGCCATTCGAGAACCTTTCCGCCCCAACGGCCATCGGTTCTCCGCGCTATGTGTCCCGCCCACTGCCACTTCAGCGATGCAATCCTTCGAGCGATGTCGGTTGTTTTTGTTCTCCTGCGGATCTCATCATTTCTGATTCGATCGAGCAGGGAAATACCAAGCATCGCTCTCTCCATTGCTCGCTGGGTGATCTTGAGCCTTCTTATGAGACCCATAGTAAGTGACCACGTCTCGCTCCCATAGGTCATTACTGGCAACACACACTGGTCAAAGACTTTTGTCTTGAGACACTGAGGTATTTCGGACGCAAATATATGCCGGAGCTTCCCGAACGCTGCCCATCCGAGCTGGATTCGACGAGAGATCTCTTTCTCGAAGTTGGACTTACCTAGCTGGACTGTCTGTCCCAGGTAAACATAGTGGTCAACAACTTCGAGTGTAATGTTCCCAACGTTAACTGGAGCGGGTGCAATATGGGCATTCAACATGAGTTTTGTTTTGTCCATGTTCATCTTAAGACCCACTCTTTGAGAAGCATTACCGAGATCTTCGAGCATTATGTTCAGGTCTTCCAAGGTCTCAGCCATAAGAACTACATCATCGGCAAATCGCAGGTGTGTTAGGTATTCGCCATTGATGTTGATGCCGCGTCCTTTCCAGTCCAGAAGCTTGAAAATATCCTCCAACGCAGCCGTGAACAGTTTCGGAGAAATAACGTCTCCTTGTCTCACGCCTCGCTGTAGTTGGATCGGATTAGAGCTCTGGTTCTGTAATCGGACCGACATGGTGGCGTTCTGGTATAAGTACCTTAGCACCTCAATGTACCTGTAGTCTATTTGGCACCTTTGGAGAGACTGCAGTACTGCCCAGGTCTCAATCGAATCAAAGGCTTTCTCGTAGTCCACGAACGCTAAGCAAAGTGGCAAGTTATACTCTTCGGTCTTCTGTATAACTTGCCGCAGCGTATGAATGTGGTCTACGGTACTATAGCCTTTTCGGAACCCTGCTTGTTCGGGAGGTTGGAAGTCGTCAAACCTGCGAGCGAGACGATTCGTAATGACTCTCGAAAACAGCTTATAGATATGGCTCAGAAGCGAGATGGGTCTGTAGTTCTTCAAGAGAGTTTTGTCACCCTTCTTGAAGAACAGCATCACATCGCCTCTGCCCCATGCCTTTGGCGTTTTTCCCTCGAGGATGACAGAACTGAAGAGCGTCTGGAGGACCTTAAGTATCGGCTTACCGCCCGCTCTCAGGAGCTCGGTTGTGATTCCGTCACCACCCGCCGCCTTGTTGTTTTTAAGCTGCTTGAGAGCCATCCTAATCTCGTACAGGCTGACGTCCGGGATATCTTCGGTATAGTGTCGGGTAAGCTTGGCTCTAGGATCTTTAGCCTTGCTTTCAACAGGTGTTTGCGTGGAATATAACTGTCCATAGAAACTCTCAATCTCCCTCAGGATTTCAGGTGTTGACGAAATGATGCTACCTGCCTCAGTTTTCAGCCTCGTCAATTGGCTTTGCCCAATAGACAGATCTCTGGCGAACACTTTGGAGCCTTTATTCCGCTCAATTGCCTCTTTAATACGCTGGGTATTAAATTGGCGAAGGTCGCTCGTCAAAGACTTAGATATCTGTCTATTGAGTTGCCGATAACGATGGGCATCCGCTGAGTTCTGTAGCTTCATTTCGTTTCTCTGATCCATGAGTAGGAGAGTCTGACTGGAGAGTTTCTTTGATTTGGGACGGCGGGTTTTAAAGTGCTTGGACCCTACCGTACGGACAGTATCCACCACCATGTTGTACAGATCGTCCACATCGATGCTGTTCTCAAGGGCTTCGAAGCGGTTTTGAAGCTCGAGCTGAAAGCACTCGGGGTTTTGAATTTGAGCCGGTATTGGTCGGAGCGTGGATTTTATCAGTCGCGCTCTCTCGAGCTTTAGGTCGATATTCAATGTGCCTCTAACCATGCGGTGATCGCTTCCTGTCTTAACAGCGTTGATCACAGTGACATCATTGAATATATGCTTCTTCGTCGACATGATAAAATCGATCTCGTTTTTGACTCTACCGTCCGGACTGATCCAGGTCCATTTGCGGCTTACGGGCTTCTTGAAGAAGGAGTTCATCATAAAGAGGTTCTCCCTCTCCATGAAGTCTGCCAGCATCTGGCCCCTGTTGTTCCGTTGCCCAAATCCAAATTGCCCCACTCTCAACTCATCACCGCAAAAGTATCACTCCAAAAATAAAATTTGTTAGTCATTAATACACTGAAGTCCGGTACTTATTACAAGAGGGAACTGATCCCGCACCGAGCAGAGAGCTTTAATCCCAGACTTTTTTATCTAAAAGGTAATCATTGATAGTATAATACCCCTTTTTTAATGAAACAGATTTTATGTGGTTTTTGAATCTGTGCAGCAGTAACATAGAAATTGCCTGAGGAACTTTGTTGCAGTGGTGTACACCTTGCCCCATAAAGGATCCCAAAACTTTTTGTAATCTAAACAATGGAAGCGAAATTTTATCCTTTTTCTAGTATTTTTGGCGTGTATATCGCAGTGTTTTGTGAATAGACTGATATTCTTTTTCACCAAAACAATACACTTGTAAATAAATTGGGAAGCCACTGTAAGAATCCCAATTTCCTTAAACAGCTCTCTGAGTGAGGCCCGTGCACGAAGCTTATAGATAGATCTGATTGCTCGCTTTTGCAGGATAGCCTTACTCCAAAGTACAATGCCGTAAGACATTACACTGTGGAAATAGCTGAAATAAACAGAACGAGCAGTATCAACATCTGATTATAACCTTATTTTACTGACAGCGAATGCTGCCGAACTAAGTTTGGCCGAATGGGCATTTATATGAGGGTTCCATTGCAATCTCGAGTCTAGTGTAACTCCAAGGATAACAGTGGATTCTACTAATTCGATAACATTATTATCTATTTTCAAATCAATTTGGTTATCTTCAACATTAGGCAATTTAAAATAAATGCATTTTTTTTTTTTGCATTGGGCTTTAGATTATTGACTGTAAACCATCGTAGTACCTTTATGAGCGCGTCATTTAGATAAGATAAGATAAGATATTTATTTATTGTTAAACTGTGTACAATGGTTCTTATGAATATATATGTCATGATAGAAACAAATATCACTTACTCATCAGCGTAGAAAAGGCATTTAACAAGCAACCCATCCATTTTCAGTCCATAATCACTGTCTTTCAGATCTGTCAAACAGTCATCCATGAATAGGTTGAACAGCCCGTATTAATGTATGTAAAATATTAAACTAAGCAACTAAAAAAACTGAAATGTGCCCCTGAATTAATACGTCAGCCACAAAACACTGATTTAAGAATATCTAGAGGCTCAGCTCCATTAAATACTATCCTTATTGTATTATCATCCATTTTTTTTAAGAAATCCAACACCTGACTCCAGCCTTGGCGTGACGTGGCCGGAGTATGACAAAGAAAACAAAGGCTATATGATTATCAACGAAACCCTTAGTAATGGAACCAACCCTGATGCTGAGATTTATGACTGGTGGAGCGACGTATACCGCAGTTACGGCATAGAACTTCCATAGGTTGCGAAAAGTATATCATATCTAATAAAATTATTATAATACAAAAGGCTTCTTTTTTATGTAAGAACATCATTTAAAATCATCAGCGCTACAGCTGGTGTACTATACGGATAGGATTAGTAAGTTTAAATTGTCGGTTTTCATGATTAGCCAAGTCAAATTTAAAAAAATATATAAAAACAAATAAATATCAGGGACAAATCTGTACCTTTAGTGAAAACAGATCTAACTCGACTTAGATTGAAATTGATTTCATCAGTTATTGTGAATCTATGTAAAATTTGCTAAGTTTGTATATAATCGGTAAGTATATTCCTAGGACGTTTAGAAATGAAAATAGTTTTGCGCTAAATAATATAAGTAAGGCTTTGTAAACCCATTTTAAGTTTTTTTACGTGACTAATACATGTCTACTAACCACTCACGTGCGTGGCGCGGCGGGTGGCCTCACCGTTTGTTGCTTTCGCCACGCATGAAATTTGACACCAGTACGGACCGCTCGTCGCTTGAGATGTAAACACGAGTTATGAGTCACACGTGTGGCATTAAGCTAAAAAAATTACTGTTTCTAACTGAGGGATAGATGCTCTATTTGATTTTGAATAGAATATGCTAAACATACTCAGTAATAATTTACAACAAATATCAAACTTCATTATTGCGAAAAATTTCCGACTTATTGAACGATTTTTTTTTTAGTTCAGAATATAGCACTATGACATATTCTGTTTTTTATATTTTATTCCATCTTTATGTTAGTTTACCTTTTTACTAACATAATTTTAAACAGATTTGACTTTAAAAAAACCATAAATAAAAATCGAATTTGGGAAATAATATAATAATAATAATATGACCACAAGAGCACGAGCAAGTGCAACACACGGAGATAGCGCACGACCACCACCACTGCCCACTTCATCACCCAGCTCGTCGTCTGTGGAGGAGTTTGCTACTCCTCCTGACACCACGACGAGCTCAAGTTCCAGCGATGAGAGTGGGCCACTGCCCGTTGCTCGTGTCAAGTTTCCGGACTCTGACCGTGCAGTGCGACCTGCCGCATATGTACCCGCATGGCAAATGCGAATCGAGCGACGTATCATCACGTTTAGAACCCTCATTGCAAAGCTGGCCTGCTTCAGCCGGGGGAACCATCGCCCTCGGGTCATGCGTTACGTGAAACAAGCCTTTGCTGGAACGGGTATTAGGCCCGAACAGTATATGTCTTGTGTCACGGAACGCATTGACTTTCTGAAGTCTATGCGTGGGCAAACCGTATCCGTCGCTACAGAGAACGTGTGGACAGATATGTACAAAATTTTCCAAAGTGACCAAAGGAAAGTGTACCGAAACTGGAAAGAGACTAACCAACGTGTGAACGACAGTCAGCGACCGGATGTAAGTGTCGTAGGTATATGAGAAGGATACTTTCTGTATCCCGAAAAATCGTAGGTATGAGTTTTCCAGCTGATGGACACACCTTGAACTTCTTTTGGGGGTTTTTATCCTTTTTGTGCCCTTGCATGAAGTCCTGCTTGGGCTTAGGGCATAATGATGAAGTTTCATTCTTGGTCACAATCCTGTCTAAAACTCTGTTCGGCTCTTCACTACAGATAGCCAAAAACTCTCGCCAACTGAGTGTTGCCGCTGCATTTGGTGCGGCGTTAGCATTCTCAACACTCATCTCGCGCACATCTTTGAAATGTCAGGTAATTAGGTACTAAGTCAATAACCATTTGTCCTCTGTTTTTGTACAAGCCATAATAAATGAGCATTTGAGCACAATCTCACGTGCTTTTTGGTAATCAAGTCTAGGGTACAGGCCGGCAAACATGTACTAATTAATGCATTCTATTTTCAAAGGGGCCTCAGAATATTTTGTGATCTTTTTATTATGTTTTTTATTTTCGAATGTATGAATGTTGCTGCTAGCGATTGTAATGATAATTATCCTTCATTACAAGAAACACAAACTCTAATTAATACAAGGTTGATTCAATACATACAGGGTGTTTCAAAAAGTAGTGATAAGGGGTAGCCCAGTGGTATATCAGGCCAAGCAGCGGCGTCCTTACAAAAAAAAAACACAAATCGTCCCTATGTACGGTCCGCCATTTTTGGTAGTTTTCACGTTTAGTGCTTTTTAAATTTCGAAAATTTTTGTATTGTGTCACTTTTTTGTATACTGTGGCGCGAACAGTTGAGGTACTTGCTCATTTTTTTCATCGTAAGCTGAATACTAGGCCTACTTGATTCAGAAGTATTTAAATTTATAGCACTGCATAATAATTAAGAAAAACATATGGAAAACATTGTTTTCACTTCTCATGCTCTAAAAGTACGACCGTATAGACCTATGAAGCGGGGCTAAAGTGAGCACTTTAGTCCCTAGGGAGTAAAAAGTAATTAGTTTTTAATTTCTTTCCTGTGACAAAGCCAAACTCAAACAGCCAGTAAAAATATACTATTGTCTCTCGGTTCAATTGACTCCCTCGCACGCTCGGGAGTCAAACCACCTCTGACGTGTATTATGGCTTCGTTTAGTCCCTCGATATAAAATATACTATTTCTTCTTATGTGATCCTTCAAGGCCATTTAAACATAAAAGTTAATTTAATTTTTCTTCATCATATCTTTTTTAAAAACTTTATTATTTTATCACAAATTCATTCATACTACGTCTGGGCTTACGCTTACTACTACTTTTTGGGACATCCTGTATGTTGTTTGCTTTTTAAATAAATTATCCGACAGTATGCTTCACTACAGACTGGATATTGTAACAGTGACCGTATTCAAGATAACGCGCTAACATGGACCCATTAGCATTTATTTTTTACTTGGGATTGGTAAATATATGTTTTTTGACCATTCATTCATTAATACCCAAACACGTATACGTAAGATTTAAATACATTTAAACAATTTGTTGCAAGATAGACATCGAACCGTATTCATTTTCAACCGAATTCAAAAAAGGAGGAGGTTCTCAATTCGACTGTATGTTTTTTTTTATGTTTGTTACCTCATAACTTTCGACTGGGTGAACCGATTTTGATCGTTCTTTTTTTTTGAAAGCTGTTACTTCCCGATTGGTCCCATTTTAGTTTAGTCTAGTTCTGACATTGGCATCCATGAGAAAACCATATAAGTCTTAAATCTAGATAGACAAAATGCGCGACAAATGGACGACAAATGGACGAATAACTTAATATTACGTTAACCGATTTTGATAATTCTTTATTTATTTGAAAGCTGATATTGCCCGTGTAGTCCCATTTTAATTTGGTCCAGTTCTGACTGTGGCATCCATGGGAAATCCATAAAGTCTTAAATCTAGATAGACAAAATGCGCGACAAATGGACGGGTAACTCAATATTACGCAAACCGATTTTGATAATTCTTTTTTGTTTGAAAGCTGATGCTGCCTGTGTGGTCCCATTTTAATTTGGTCAAGTTCTGACAGTGGCATCCATGGGAAATCCATATAAGTCTTAAATCTAGATAAACCATATGCGCGACAAATGGACGAATAACTCATTATCACGCCAACCGATTTGAATGCTTCTTTTTTTATTGGAAAGGATATACTTCAGGGGTAGTTTGATGAGTGTTAGGTTCTGATTATGGGATCCATGACAAAGTAACGGAACTCTTGAATTCTTAGGAGCAATTGAACGATACTTTTTCGATGTATAAAATAAATAAGAACTATTCACTGAAAATCAAGAAATAAACAAAAATTTTAACAAAAAAAAAACCAACTTATAATTAACCTACTTAATGTAGGTTTGTAACTACCTACATACATACTTAAACGTGATATGTAAGAAATAGGTATATTGCTAGGTATATTGTAGTGTTTCCTTGGCTGACACCGACTCCAACGATAACAATAACTGTACCTACATTATATTATCGTATAAGTTTTAGAAGAATACGCAATTATTTCTTTACTTTTTAGTGCTTTGTTTTGGAATAGTTTTTTTTGAAGTTGGTTTTTTTTTTGTTAAAATTTTTGTTTTTACCGTCTATAGTTTTGCCCTAGTCCGTCCCACCGGGTATTTAACTTATGACATTTTGTTAATCATTTATTTGCACAAAAAATATTGAAGATGCTCAGCATTTTGTGTCGGTAGCGTCAAAAAACCGTGTTCATAAAGTGTATATTTTTTTCACTATGATTTATCAATAATTATAGAACTTCATAGGCATTCATCCAAGTTGAGTAAAATAATGGTTGGACGGAACAAAGGATGTCCTGGGTAACCTGTCCTAGCGAAAGTATGTGCTCTGGGGACTCCAAAATCTATCGATTGTACCCAACGTACCTATGTTCCGCGGTCATTGGTAGTTTTCGAGTTATGATTTTTTTTACGTATTTCATAAACTTTCTGGGTTGTGTGACTTTTTTGGTTACAGTGTATACACTAGTCTTGCTGTTTCAATATCAGTCAGGAGTTTAATTTTTCGGACAGCACAAGCGGCCGAACTAAGTCTCCCTGCCAGAGCCGTTATATGTGGACCCCACTGTAACTTAGAATCTAGAGTAATTCCTAAAAATACCGTAGAGTTCGTAATTTCTAATGTCTCATCATTCATGTTGATAATGGTATCAACCTGTTTAACATTAGGCATAGTGAATTTAAAACACTTCGTTTTCTTTGCATTAAGTAATAAATTGTTGCCTGTGAACCAGCATAGTACTTTTGAAAGAGTATTATTTACATCGTCAAATGCTTGACGTCAACTACTTCTTGAATTGTATAATCCATTGTAAAGCATTTGTATGACATTCCATTAGGTACAGTCATGCATGAACGGATTTAAAATATGTTATTTTGAATTGAAATATTGTAAAGCAACAATTAAATAAGAGACTTTGGGTTAGTTTCATACTCGTAAAACATGTTCACACTTTTTACAATAAAACTTTATAGGCACTTTTATTTTTCGCTCATTTGCTATTTTATCATTTGACGGTGTAGAATATTCGCTAATTAGGACAATCGCTATCTTAGAAACTTTTGTTGATGTACTTTTTTAAAAATGCATTTGGTTTACTTTTAATTAGGTTTTATTTGCTGCCTTAAATTTTACACTTCTGACGACACTTTGAATGAAAAAGTAAGTATGATGCGCTCAGAATATCTCATTGAAATTTATGTAATGATTAGTTGATAAAATAGTAATGTTTTTGGAAAAAGGTTTGAAAAAAAATGTACCTTAATTTTTTTAATAGCGTTAAAACATATGGAAAAATACAGTATTTCCTACTTTTTAATTTTTTTCTGTTTTAGCATTCAGTGCTTTAAATGAAAATGCTTCTGAATAGAGTAGACCTAATACTCAGCTAACAGTCAAAAAATAAATAAGCATGCACTTCAACTATTTGCGCCACTGTAACCAAAAAAGTCACACAACCCAGAAAGTTTATGAAATACGTAAAAAAAATCATAACTCGAAAACTACCAATGACCGCGGAACATAGGTACGTTGGGTACAATCGATAGATTTTGGAGTCCCCAGAGCACATACTTTCGCTAGGACAGGTTACCCAGGACATCCTTTGTTCCGTCCAACCATTATTTTACTCAACTTGGATGAATGCCTATGAAGTTCTATAATTATTGATAAATCATAGTGAAAAAAATATACACTTTATGAACACGGTTTTTTGACGCTACCGACACAAAATGCTGAGCATCTTCAATATTTTTTGTGCAAATAAATGATTAACAAAATGTCATAAGTTAAATACCCGGTGGGACGGACTAGGGCAAAACTATAGACGGTAAAAACAAAAATTTTAACAAAAAAAAAACCAACTTCAAAAAAAACTATTCCAAAACAAAGCACTAAAAAGTAAAGAAATAATTGCGTATTCTTCTAAAACTTATACGATAATATAATGTAGGTACAGTTATTGTTATCGTTGGAGTCGGTGTCAGCCAAGGAAACACTACAATATACCTAGCAATATACCTATTTCTTACATATCACGTTTAAGTATGTATGTAGGTAGTTACAAACCTACATTAAGTAGGTTAATTATAAGTTGGTTTTTTTTTTGTTAAAATTTTTGTTTATTTCTTGATTTTCAGTGAATAGTTCTTATTTATTTTATACATCGAAAAAGTATCGTTCAATTGCTCCTAAGAATTCAAGAGTTCCGTTACTTTGTCATGGATCCCATAATCAGAACCTAACACTCATCAAACTACCCCTGAAGTATATCCTTTCCAATAAAAAAAGAAGCATTCAAATCGGTTGGCGTGATAATGAGTTATTCGTCCATTTGTCGCGCATATGGTTTATCTAGATTTAAGACTTATATGGATTTCCCATGGATGCCACTGTCAGAACTTGACCAAATTAAAATGGGACCACACAGGCAGCATCAGCTTTCAAACAAAAAAGAATTATCAAAATCGGTTTGCGTAATATTGAGTTACCCGTCCATTTGTCGCGCATTTTGTCTATCTAGATTTAAGACTTTATGGATTTCCCATGGATGCCACAGTCAGAACTGGACCAAATTAAAATGGGACTACACGGGCAATATCAGCTTTCAAATAAATAAAGAATTATCAAAATCGGTTAACGTAATATTAAGTTATTCGTCCATTTGTCGTCCATTTGTCGCGCATTTTGTCTATCTAGATTTAAGACTTATATGGTTTTCTCATGGATGCCAATGTCAGAACTAGACTAAACTAAAATGGGACCAATCGGGAAGCAACAGCTTTCAAAAAAAAAGAACGATCAAAATCGGTTCACCCAGTCGAAAGTTATGAGGTAACAAACATAAAAAAAAACATACAGTCGAATTGAGAACCTCCTCCTTTTTTGAATTCGGTTGAAAATGAATACGGTTCGATGTCTATCTTGCAACAAATTGTTTAAATGTATTTAAATCTTACGTATACGTGTTTGGGTATTAATGAATGAATGGTCAAAAAACATATATTTACCAATCCCAAGTAAAAAATAAATGCTAATGGGTCCATGTTAGCGCGTTATCTTGAATACGGTCACTGTTACAATATCCAGTCTGTAGTGAAGCATACTGTCGGATAATTTATTTAAAAAGCAAACAACATACAGGATGTCCCAAAAAGTAGTAGTAAGCGTAAGCCCAGACGTAGTATGAATGAATTTGTGATAAAATAATAAAGTTTTTAAAAAAGATATGATGAAGAAAAATTAAATTAACTTTTATGTTTAAATGGCCTTGAAGGATCACATAAGAAGAAATAGTATATTTTATATCGAGGGACTAAACGAAGCCATAATACACGTCAGAGGTGGTTTGACTCCCGAGCGTGCGAGGGAGTCAATTGAACCGAGAGACAATAGTATATTTTTACTGGCTGTTTGAGTTTGGCTTTGTCACAGGAAAGAAATTAAAAACTAATTACTTTTTACTCCCTAGGGACTAAAGTGCTCACTTTAGCCCCGCTTCATAGGTCTATACGGTCGTACTTTTAGAGCATGAGAAGTGAAAACAATGTTTTCCATATGTTTTTCTTAATTATTATGCAGTGCTATAAATTTAAATACTTCTGAATCAAGTAGGCCTAGTATTCAGCTTACGATGAAAAAAATGAGCAAGTACCTCAACTGTTCGCGCCACAGTATACAAAAAAGTGACACAATACAAAAATTTTCGAAATTTAAAAAGCACTAAACGTGAAAACTACCAAAAATGGCGGACCGTACATAGGGACGATTTGTGTTTTTTTTTTGTAAGGACGCCGCTGCTTGGCCTGATATACCACTGGGCTACCCCTTATCACTACTTTTTGAAACACCCTGTATGTATTGAATCAACCTTGTATTAATTAGAGTTTGTGTTTCTTGTAATGAAGGATAATTATCATTACAATCGCTAGCAGCAACATTCATACATTCGAAAATAAAAAACATAATAAAAAGATCACAAAATATTCTGAGGCCCCTTTGAAAATAGAATGCATTAATTAGTACATGTTTGCCGGCCTGTACCCTAGACTTGATTACCAAAAAGCACGTGAGATTGTGCTCAAATGCTCATTTATTATGGCTTGTACAAAAACAGAGGACAAATGGTTATTGACTTAGTACCTAATTACCTGACATTTCAAAGATGTGCGCGAGATGAGTGTTGAGAATGCTAACGCCGCACCAAATGCAGCGGCAACACTCAGTTGGCGAGAGTTTTTGGCTATCTGTAGTGAAGAGCCGAACAGAGTTTTAGACAGGATTGTGACCAAGAATGAAACTTCATCATTATGCCCTAAGCCCAAGCAGGACTTCATGCAAGGGCACAAAAAGGATAAAAACCCCCAAAAGAAGTTCAAGGTGTGTCCATCAGCTGGAAAACTCATACCTACGATTTTTCGGGATACAGAAAGTATCCTTCTCATATACCTACGACACTTACATCCGGTCGCTGACTGTCGTTCACACGTTGGTTAGTCTCTTTCCAGTTTCGGTACACTTTCCTTTGGTCACTTTGGAAAATTTTGTACATATCTGTCCACACGTTCTCTGTAGCGACGGATACGGTTTGCCCACGCATAGACTTCAGAAAGTCAATGCGTTCCGTGACACAAGACATATACTGTTCGGGCCTAATACCCGTTCCAGCAAAGGCTTGTTTCACGTAACGCATGACCCGAGGGCGATGGTTCCCCCGGCTGAAGCAGGCCAGCTTTGCAATGAGGGTTCTAAACGTGATGATACGTCGCTCGATTCGCATTTGCCATGCGGGTACATATGCGGCAGGTCGCACTGCACGGTCAGAGTCCGGAAACTTGACACGAGCAACGGGCAGTGGCCCACTCTCATCGCTGGAACTTGAGCTCGTCGTGGTGTCAGGAGGAGTAGCAAACTCCTCCACAGACGACGAGCTGGGTGATGAAGTGGGCAGTGGTGGTGGTCGTGCGCTATCTCCGTGTGTTGCACTTGCTCGTGCTCTTGTGGTCATATTATTATTATTATATTATTTCCCAAATTCGATTTTTATTTATGGTTTTTTTAAAGTCAAATCTGTTTAAAATTATGTTAGTAAAAAGGTAAACTAACATAAAGATGGAATAAAATATAAAAAACAGAATATGTCATAGTGCTATATTCTGAACTAAAAAAAAAATCGTTCAATAAGTCGGAAATTTTTCGCAATAATGAAGTTTGATATTTGTTGTAAATTATTACTGAGTATGTTTAGCATATTCTATTCAAAATCAAATAGAGCATCTATCCCTCAGTTAGAAACAGTAATTTTTTTAGCTTAATGCCACACGTGTGACTCATAACTCGTGTTTACATCTCAAGCGACGAGCGGTCCGTACTGGTGTCAAATTTCATGCGTGGCGAAAGCAACAAACGGTGAGGCCACCCGCCGCGCCACGCACGTGAGTGGTTAGTAGACATGTATTAGTCACGTAAAAAAACTTAAAATGGGTTTACAAAGCCTTACTTATATTATTTAGCGCAAAACTATTTTCATTTCTAAACGTCCTAGGAATATACTTACCGATTATATACAAACTTAGCAAATTTTACATAGATTCACAATAACTGATGAAATCAATTTCAATCTAAGTCGAGTTAGATCTGTTTTCACTAAAGGTACAGATTTGTCCCTGATATTTATTTGTTTTTATATATTTTTTTAAATTTGACTTGGCTAATCATGAAAACCGACAATTTAAACTTACTAATCCTATCCGTATAGTACACCAGCTGTAGCGCTGATGATTTTAAATGATGTTCTTACATAAAAAAGAAGCCTTTTGTATTATAATAATTTTATTAGATATGATATACTTTTCGCAACCTATGGAAGTTCTATGCCGTAACTGCGGTATACGTCGCTCCACCAGTCATAAATCTCAGCATCAGGGTTGGTTCCATTACTAAGGGTTTCGTTGATAATCATATAGCCTTTGTTTTCTTTGTCATACTCCGGCCACGTCACGCCAAGGCTGGAGTCAGGTGTTGGATTTCTTAAAAAAAATGGATGATAATACAATAAGGATAGTATTTAATGGAGCTGAGCCTCTAGATATTCTTAAATCAGTGTTTTGTGGCTGACGTATTAATTCAGGGGCACATTTCAGTTTTTTTAGTTGCTTAGTTTAATATTTTACATACATTAATACGGGCTGTTCAACCTATTCATGGATGACTGTTTGACAGATCTGAAAGACAGTGATTATGGACTGAAAATGGATGGGTTGCTTGTTAAATGCCTTTTCTACGCTGATGAGTAAGTGATATTTGTTTCTATCATGACATATATATTCATAAGAACCATTGTACACAGTTTAACAATAAATAAATATCTTATCTTATCTTATCTAAATGACGCGCTCATAAAGGTACTACGATGGTTTACAGTCAATAATCTAAAGCCCAATGCAAAAAAAAAAAATGCATTTATTTTAAATTGCCTAATGTTGAAGATAACCAAATTGATTTGAAAATAGATAATAATGTTATCGAATTAGTAGAATCCACTGTTATCCTTGGAGTTACACTAGACTCGAGATTGCAATGGAACCCTCATATAAATGCCCATTCGGCCAAACTTAGTTCGGCAGCATTCGCTGTCAGTAAAATAAGGTTATAATCAGATGTTGATACTGCTCGTTCTGTTTATTTCAGCTATTTCCACAGTGTAATGTCTTACGGCATTGTACTTTGGAGTAAGGCTATCCTGCAAAAGCGAGCAATCAGATCTATCTATAAGCTTCGTGCACGGGCCTCACTCAGAGAGCTGTTTAAGGAAATTGGGATTCTTACAGTGGCTTCCCAATTTATTTACAAGTGTATTGTTTTGGTGAAAAAGAATATCAGTCTATTCACAAAACACTGCGATATACACGCCAAAAATACTAGAAAAAGGATAAAATTTCGCTTCCATTGTTTAGATTACAAAAAGTTTTGGGATCCTTTATGGGGCAAGGTGTACACCACTGCAACAAAGTTCCTCAGGCAATTTCTATGTTACTGCTGCACAGATTCAAAAACCACATAAAATCTGTTTCATTAAAAAAGGGGTATTATACTATCAATGATTACCTTTTAGATAAAAAAGTCTGGGATTAAAGCTCTCTGCTCGGTGCGGGATCAGTTCCCTCTTGTAATAAGTACCGGACTTCAGTGTATTAATGACTAACAAATTTTATTTTTGGAATTGTTCAAATGACTTGGTACAGCCTATTGTTTTATATTATGTAGCTTTTCTGTACTTGATAAGTTGTTATGTTTATTTTTTAATGTTAGAATTTAAGCTTTTTTTTTCAACAAACAAATTGTACTCTACTAACTCGCATTGTAAAACCACAACAAGTTTAAAAGAGTAACTACTGAGCTTCTCGCCGGGTCTTCTCAATAGGAATCAACTTCTCCGACGCGGTGGTAGAGTCGCATTATGTTTGTACCTATACTGTTTATTTATTCATATTATTATAGTATTTATGTCTATTATTTAGTATATTTTTTAACTATTTAAAAGTACTGATTCATCATTTCAGCCGAACGACGCCCACTGCTGGGCATAGGCCTCCCCCAAGGATCTCCACAACGATCGGTCCTGCGCTGTCCGCATCCAGCGGCTTCCCGCGACCTTGACCAGATCGTCGGTCCACCTTGTAGAGGGCCTGCCCACGGAACGTCGTCCGGTACGCGGTCGCCATTCGAGAACCTTTCCGCCCCAACGGCCATCGGTTCTCCGCGCTATGTGTCCCGCCCACTGCCACTTCAGCGATGCAATCCTTCGAGCGATGTCGGTTGTTTTTGTTCTCCTGCGGATCTCATCATTTCTGATTCGATCGAGCAGGGAAATACCAAGCATCGCTCTCTCCATTGCTCGCTGGGTGATCTTGAGCCTTCTTATGAGACCCATAGTAAGTGACCACGTCTCGCTCCCATAGGTCATTACTGGCAACACACACTGGTCAAAGACTTTTGTCTTGAGACACTGAGGTATTTCGGACGCAAATATATGCCGGAGCTTCCCGAACGCTGCCCATCCGAGCTGGATTCGACGAGAGATCTCTTTCTCGAAGTTGGACTTACCTAGCTGGACTGTCTGTCCCAGGTAAACATAGTGGTCAACAACTTCGAGTGTAATGTTCCCAACGTTAACTGGAGCGGGTGCAATATGGGCATTCAACATGAGTTTTGTTTTGTCCATGTTCATCTTAAGACCCACTCTTTGAGAAGCATTACCGAGATCTTCGAGCATTATGTTCAGGTCTTCCAAGGTCTCAGCCATAAGAACTACATCATCGGCAAATCGCAGGTGTGTTAGGTATTCGCCATTGATGTTGATGCCGCGTCCTTTCCAGTCCAGAAGCTTGAAAATATCCTCCAACGCAGCCGTGAACAGTTTCGGAGAAATAACGTCTCCTTGTCTCACGCCTCGCTGTAGTTGGATCGGATTAGAGCTCTGGTTCTGTAATCGGACCGACATGGTGGCGTTCTGGTATAAGTACCTTAGCACCTCAATGTACCTGTAGTCTATTTGGCACCTTTGGAGAGACTGCAGTACTGCCCAGGTCTCAATCGAATCAAAGGCTTTCTCGTAGTCCACGAACGCTAAGCAAAGTGGCAAGTTATACTCTTCGGTCTTCTGTATAACTTGCCGCAGCGTATGAATGTGGTCTACGGTACTATAGCCTTTTCGGAACCCTGCTTGTTCGGGAGGTTGGAAGTCGTCAAACCTGCGAGCGAGACGATTCGTAATGACTCTCGAAAACAGCTTATAGATATGGCTCAGAAGCGAGATGGGTCTGTAGTTCTTCAAGAGAGTTTTGTCACCCTTCTTGAAGAACAGCATCACATCGCCTCTGCCCCATGCCTTTGGCGTTTTTCCCTCGAGGATGACAGAACTGAAGAGCGTCTGGAGGACCTTAAGTATCGGCTTACCGCCCGCTCTCAGGAGCTCGGTTGTGATTCCGTCACCACCCGCCGCCTTGTTGTTTTTAAGCTGCTTGAGAGCCATCCTAATCTCGTACAGGCTGACGTCCGGGATATCTTCGGTATAGTGTCGGGTAAGCTTGGCTCTAGGATCTTTAGCCTTGCTTTCAACAGGTGTTTGCGTGGAATATAACTGTCCATAGAAACTCTCAATCTCCCTCAGGATTTCAGGTGTTGACGAAATGATGCTACCTGCCTCAGTTTTCAGCCTCGTCAATTGGCTTTGCCCAATAGACAGATCTCTGGCGAACACTTTGGAGCCTTTATTCCGCTCAATTGCCTCTTTAATACGCTGGGTATTAAATTGGCGAAGGTCGCTCGTCAAAGACTTAGATATCTGTCTATTGAGTTGCCGATAACGATGGGCATCCGCTGAGTTCTGTAGCTTCATTTCGTTTCTCTGATCCATGAGTAGGAGAGTCTGACTGGAGAGTTTCTTTGATTTGGGACGGCGGGTTTTAAAGTGCTTGGACCCTACCGTACGGACAGTATCCACCACCATGTTGTACAGATCGTCCACATCGATGCTGTTCTCAAGGGCTTCGAAGCGGTTTTGAAGCTCGAGCTGAAAGCACTCGGGGTTTTGAATTTGAGCCGGTATTGGTCGGAGCGTGGATTTTATCAGTCGCGCTCTCTCGAGCTTTAGGTCGATATTCAATGTGCCTCTAACCATGCGGTGATCGCTTCCTGTCTTAACAGCGTTGATCACAGTGACATCATTGAATATATGCTTCTTCGTCGACATGATAAAATCGATCTCGTTTTTGACTCTACCGTCCGGACTGATCCAGGTCCATTTGCGGCTTACGGGCTTCTTGAAGAAGGAGTTCATCATAAAGAGGTTCTCCCTCTCCATGAAGTCTGCCAGCATCTGGCCCCTGTTGTTCCGTTGCCCAAATCCAAATTGCCCCACTCTCAACTCATCACCGCAAAAGTATCACTCCAAAAATAAAATTTGTTAGTCATTAATACACTGAAGTCCGGTACTTATTACAAGAGGGAACTGATCCCGCACCGAGCAGAGAGCTTTAATCCCAGACTTTTTTATCTAAAAGGTAATCATTGATAGTATAATACCCCTTTTTTAATGAAACAGATTTTATGTGGTTTTTGAATCTGTGCAGCAGTAACATAGAAATTGCCTGAGGAACTTTGTTGCAGTGGTGTACACCTTGCCCCATAAAGGATCCCAAAACTTTTTGTAATCTAAACAATGGAAGCGAAATTTTATCCTTTTTCTAGTATTTTTGGCGTGTATATCGCAGTGTTTTGTGAATAGACTGATATTCTTTTTCACCAAAACAATACACTTGTAAATAAATTGGGAAGCCACTGTAAGAATCCCAATTTCCTTAAACAGCTCTCTGAGTGAGGCCCGTGCACGAAGCTTATAGATAGATCTGATTGCTCGCTTTTGCAGGATAGCCTTACTCCAAAGTACAATGCCGTAAGACATTACACTGTGGAAATAGCTGAAATAAACAGAACGAGCAGTATCAACATCTGATTATAACCTTATTTTACTGACAGCGAATGCTGCCGAACTAAGTTTGGCCGAATGGGCATTTATATGAGGGTTCCATTGCAATCTCGAGTCTAGTGTAACTCCAAGGATAACAGTGGATTCTACTAATTCGATAACATTATTATCTATTTTCAAATCAATTTGGTTATCTTCAACATTAGGCAATTTAAAATAAATGCATTTTTTTTTTTTGCATTGGGCTTTAGATTATTGACTGTAAACCATCGTAGTACCTTTATGAGCGCGTCATTTAGATAAGATAAGATAAGATATTTATTTATTGTTAAACTGTGTACAATGGTTCTTATGAATATATATGTCATGATAGAAACAAATATCACTTACTCATCAGCGTAGAAAAGGCATTTAACAAGCAACCCATCCATTTTCAGTCCATAATCACTGTCTTTCAGATCTGTCAAACAGTCATCCATGAATAGGTTGAACAGCCCGTATTAATGTATGTAAAATATTAAACTAAGCAACTAAAAAAACTGAAATGTGCCCCTGAATTAATACGTCAGCCACAAAACACTGATTTAAGAATATCTAGAGGCTCAGCTCCATTAAATACTATCCTTATTGTATTATCATCCATTTTTTTTAAGAAATCCAACACCTGACTCCAGCCTTGGCGTGACGTGGCCGGAGTATGACAAAGAAAACAAAGGCTATATGATTATCAACGAAACCCTTAGTAATGGAACCAACCCTGATGCTGAGATTTATGACTGGTGGAGCGACGTATACCGCAGTTACGGCATAGAACTTCCATAGGTTGCGAAAAGTATATCATATCTAATAAAATTATTATAATACAAAAGGCTTCTTTTTTATGTAAGAACATCATTTAAAATCATCAGCGCTACAGCTGGTGTACTATACGGATAGGATTAGTAAGTTTAAATTGTCGGTTTTCATGATTAGCCAAGTCAAATTTAAAAAAATATATAAAAACAAATAAATATCAGGGACAAATCTGTACCTTTAGTGAAAACAGATCTAACTCGACTTAGATTGAAATTGATTTCATCAGTTATTGTGAATCTATGTAAAATTTGCTAAGTTTGTATATAATCGGTAAGTATATTCCTAGGACGTTTAGAAATGAAAATAGTTTTGCGCTAAATAATATAAGTAAGGCTTTGTAAACCCATTTTAAGTTTTTTTACGTGACTAATACATGTCTACTAACCACTCACGTGCGTGGCGCGGCGGGTGGCCTCACCGTTTGTTGCTTTCGCCACGCATGAAATTTGACACCAGTACGGACCGCTCGTCGCTTGAGATGTAAACACGAGTTATGAGTCACACGTGTGGCATTAAGCTAAAAAAATTACTGTTTCTAACTGAGGGATAGATGCTCTATTTGATTTTGAATAGAATATGCTAAACATACTCAGTAATAATTTACAACAAATATCAAACTTCATTATTGCGAAAAATTTCCGACTTATTGAACGATTTTTTTTTTAGTTCAGAATATAGCACTATGACATATTCTGTTTTTTATATTTTATTCCATCTTTATGTTAGTTTACCTTTTTACTAACATAATTTTAAACAGATTTGACTTTAAAAAAACCATAAATAAAAATCGAATTTGGGAAATAATATAATAATAATAATATGACCACAAGAGCACGAGCAAGTGCAACACACGGAGATAGCGCACGACCACCACCACTGCCCACTTCATCACCCAGCTCGTCGTCTGTGGAGGAGTTTGCTACTCCTCCTGACACCACGACGAGCTCAAGTTCCAGCGATGAGAGTGGGCCACTGCCCGTTGCTCGTGTCAAGTTTCCGGACTCTGACCGTGCAGTGCGACCTGCCGCATATGTACCCGCATGGCAAATGCGAATCGAGCGACGTATCATCACGTTTAGAACCCTCATTGCAAAGCTGGCCTGCTTCAGCCGGGGGAACCATCGCCCTCGGGTCATGCGTTACGTGAAACAAGCCTTTGCTGGAACGGGTATTAGGCCCGAACAGTATATGTCTTGTGTCACGGAACGCATTGACTTTCTGAAGTCTATGCGTGGGCAAACCGTATCCGTCGCTACAGAGAACGTGTGGACAGATATGTACAAAATTTTCCAAAGTGACCAAAGGAAAGTGTACCGAAACTGGAAAGAGACTAACCAACGTGTGAACGACAGTCAGCGACCGGATGTAAGTGTCGTAGGTATATGAGAAGGATACTTTCTGTATCCCGAAAAATCGTAGGTATGAGTTTTCCAGCTGATGGACACACCTTGAACTTCTTTTGGGGGTTTTTATCCTTTTTGTGCCCTTGCATGAAGTCCTGCTTGGGCTTAGGGCATAATGATGAAGTTTCATTCTTGGTCACAATCCTGTCTAAAACTCTGTTCGGCTCTTCACTACAGATAGCCAAAAACTCTCGCCAACTGAGTGTTGCCGCTGCATTTGGTGCGGCGTTAGCATTCTCAACACTCATCTCGCGCACATCTTTGAAATGTCAGGTAATTAGGTACTAAGTCAATAACCATTTGTCCTCTGTTTTTGTACAAGCCATAATAAATGAGCATTTGAGCACAATCTCACGTGCTTTTTGGTAATCAAGTCTAGGGTACAGGCCGGCAAACATGTACTAATTAATGCATTCTATTTTCAAAGGGGCCTCAGAATATTTTGTGATCTTTTTATTATGTTTTTTATTTTCGAATGTATGAATGTTGCTGCTAGCGATTGTAATGATAATTATCCTTCATTACAAGAAACACAAACTCTAATTAATACAAGGTTGATTCAATACATACAGGGTGTTTCAAAAAGTAGTGATAAGGGGTAGCCCAGTGGTATATCAGGCCAAGCAGCGGCGTCCTTACAAAAAAAAAACACAAATCGTCCCTATGTACGGTCCGCCATTTTTGGTAGTTTTCACGTTTAGTGCTTTTTAAATTTCGAAAATTTTTGTATTGTGTCACTTTTTTGTATACTGTGGCGCGAACAGTTGAGGTACTTGCTCATTTTTTTCATCGTAAGCTGAATACTAGGCCTACTTGATTCAGAAGTATTTAAATTTATAGCACTGCATAATAATTAAGAAAAACATATGGAAAACATTGTTTTCACTTCTCATGCTCTAAAAGTACGACCGTATAGACCTATGAAGCGGGGCTAAAGTGAGCACTTTAGTCCCTAGGGAGTAAAAAGTAATTAGTTTTTAATTTCTTTCCTGTGACAAAGCCAAACTCAAACAGCCAGTAAAAATATACTATTGTCTCTCGGTTCAATTGACTCCCTCGCACGCTCGGGAGTCAAACCACCTCTGACGTGTATTATGGCTTCGTTTAGTCCCTCGATATAAAATATACTATTTCTTCTTATGTGATCCTTCAAGGCCATTTAAACATAAAAGTTAATTTAATTTTTCTTCATCATATCTTTTTTAAAAACTTTATTATTTTATCACAAATTCATTCATACTACGTCTGGGCTTACGCTTACTACTACTTTTTGGGACATCCTGTATGTTGTTTGCTTTTTAAATAAATTATCCGACAGTATGCTTCACTACAGACTGGATATTGTAACAGTGACCGTATTCAAGATAACGCGCTAACATGGACCCATTAGCATTTATTTTTTACTTGGGATTGGTAAATATATGTTTTTTGACCATTCATTCATTAATACCCAAACACGTATACGTAAGATTTAAATACATTTAAACAATTTGTTGCAAGATAGACATCGAACCGTATTCATTTTCAACCGAATTCAAAAAAGGAGGAGGTTCTCAATTCGACTGTATGTTTTTTTTTATGTTTGTTACCTCATAACTTTCGACTGGGTGAACCGATTTTGATCGTTCTTTTTTTTTGAAAGCTGTTACTTCCCGATTGGTCCCATTTTAGTTTAGTCTAGTTCTGACATTGGCATCCATGAGAAAACCATATAAGTCTTAAATCTAGATAGACAAAATGCGCGACAAATGGACGACAAATGGACGAATAACTTAATATTACGTTAACCGATTTTGATAATTCTTTATTTATTTGAAAGCTGATATTGCCCGTGTAGTCCCATTTTAATTTGGTCCAGTTCTGACTGTGGCATCCATGGGAAATCCATAAAGTCTTAAATCTAGATAGACAAAATGCGCGACAAATGGACGGGTAACTCAATATTACGCAAACCGATTTTGATAATTCTTTTTTGTTTGAAAGCTGATGCTGCCTGTGTGGTCCCATTTTAATTTGGTCAAGTTCTGACAGTGGCATCCATGGGAAATCCATATAAGTCTTAAATCTAGATAAACCATATGCGCGACAAATGGACGAATAACTCATTATCACGCCAACCGATTTGAATGCTTCTTTTTTTATTGGAAAGGATATACTTCAGGGGTAGTTTGATGAGTGTTAGGTTCTGATTATGGGATCCATGACAAAGTAACGGAACTCTTGAATTCTTAGGAGCAATTGAACGATACTTTTTCGATGTATAAAATAAATAAGAACTATTCACTGAAAATCAAGAAATAAACAAAAATTTTAACAAAAAAAAAACCAACTTATAATTAACCTACTTAATGTAGGTTTGTAACTACCTACATACATACTTAAACGTGATATGTAAGAAATAGGTATATTGCTAGGTATATTGTAGTGTTTCCTTGGCTGACACCGACTCCAACGATAACAATAACTGTACCTACATTATATTATCGTATAAGTTTTAGAAGAATACGCAATTATTTCTTTACTTTTTAGTGCTTTGTTTTGGAATAGTTTTTTTTGAAGTTGGTTTTTTTTTTGTTAAAATTTTTGTTTTTACCGTCTATAGTTTTGCCCTAGTCCGTCCCACCGGGTATTTAACTTATGACATTTTGTTAATCATTTATTTGCACAAAAAATATTGAAGATGCTCAGCATTTTGTGTCGGTAGCGTCAAAAAACCGTGTTCATAAAGTGTATATTTTTTTCACTATGATTTATCAATAATTATAGAACTTCATAGGCATTCATCCAAGTTGAGTAAAATAATGGTTGGACGGAACAAAGGATGTCCTGGGTAACCTGTCCTAGCGAAAGTATGTGCTCTGGGGACTCCAAAATCTATCGATTGTACCCAACGTACCTATGTTCCGCGGTCATTGGTAGTTTTCGAGTTATGATTTTTTTTACGTATTTCATAAACTTTCTGGGTTGTGTGACTTTTTTGGTTACAGTGTATACACTAGTCTTGCTGTTTCAATATCAGTCAGGAGTTTAATTTTTCGGACAGCACAAGCGGCCGAACTAAGTCTCCCTGCCAGAGCCGTTATATGTGGACCCCACTGTAACTTAGAATCTAGAGTAATTCCTAAAAATACCGTAGAGTTCGTAATTTCTAATGTCTCATCATTCATGTTGATAATGGTATCAACCTGTTTAACATTAGGCATAGTGAATTTAAAACACTTCGTTTTCTTTGCATTAAGTAATAAATTGTTGCCTGTGAACCAGCATAGTACTTTTGAAAGAGTATTATTTACATCGTCAAATGCTTGACGTCAACTACTTCTTGAATTGTATAATCCATTGTAAAGCATTTGTATGACATTCCATTAGGTACAGTCATGCATGAACGGATTTAAAATATGTTATTTTGAATTGAAATATTGTAAAGCAACAATTAAATAAGAGACTTTGGGTTAGTTTCATACTCGTAAAACATGTTCACACTTTTTACAATAAAACTTTATAGGCACTTTTATTTTTCGCTCATTTGCTATTTTATCATTTGACGGTGTAGAATATTCGCTAATTAGGACAATCGCTATCTTAGAAACTTTTGTTGATGTACTTTTTTAAAAATGCATTTGGTTTACTTTTAATTAGGTTTTATTTGCTGCCTTAAATTTTACACTTCTGACGACACTTTGAATGAAAAAGTAAGTATGATGCGCTCAGAATATCTCATTGAAATTTATGTAATGATTAGTTGATAAAATAGTAATGTTTTTGGAAAAAGGTTTGAAAAAAAATGTACCTTAATTTTTTTAATAGCGTTAAAACATATGGAAAAATACAGTATTTCCTACTTTTTAATTTTTTTCTGTTTTAGCATTCAGTGCTTTAAATGAAAATGCTTCTGAATAGAGTAGACCTAATACTCAGCTAACAGTCAAAAAATAAATAAGCATGCACTTCAACTATTTGCGCCACTGTAACCAAAAAAGTCACACAACCCAGAAAGTTTATGAAATACGTAAAAAAAATCATAACTCGAAAACTACCAATGACCGCGGAACATAGGTACGTTGGGTACAATCGATAGATTTTGGAGTCCCCAGAGCACATACTTTCGCTAGGACAGGTTACCCAGGACATCCTTTGTTCCGTCCAACCATTATTTTACTCAACTTGGATGAATGCCTATGAAGTTCTATAATTATTGATAAATCATAGTGAAAAAAATATACACTTTATGAACACGGTTTTTTGACGCTACCGACACAAAATGCTGAGCATCTTCAATATTTTTTGTGCAAATAAATGATTAACAAAATGTCATAAGTTAAATACCCGGTGGGACGGACTAGGGCAAAACTATAGACGGTAAAAACAAAAATTTTAACAAAAAAAAAACCAACTTCAAAAAAAACTATTCCAAAACAAAGCACTAAAAAGTAAAGAAATAATTGCGTATTCTTCTAAAACTTATACGATAATATAATGTAGGTACAGTTATTGTTATCGTTGGAGTCGGTGTCAGCCAAGGAAACACTACAATATACCTAGCAATATACCTATTTCTTACATATCACGTTTAAGTATGTATGTAGGTAGTTACAAACCTACATTAAGTAGGTTAATTATAAGTTGGTTTTTTTTTTGTTAAAATTTTTGTTTATTTCTTGATTTTCAGTGAATAGTTCTTATTTATTTTATACATCGAAAAAGTATCGTTCAATTGCTCCTAAGAATTCAAGAGTTCCGTTACTTTGTCATGGATCCCATAATCAGAACCTAACACTCATCAAACTACCCCTGAAGTATATCCTTTCCAATAAAAAAAGAAGCATTCAAATCGGTTGGCGTGATAATGAGTTATTCGTCCATTTGTCGCGCATATGGTTTATCTAGATTTAAGACTTATATGGATTTCCCATGGATGCCACTGTCAGAACTTGACCAAATTAAAATGGGACCACACAGGCAGCATCAGCTTTCAAACAAAAAAGAATTATCAAAATCGGTTTGCGTAATATTGAGTTACCCGTCCATTTGTCGCGCATTTTGTCTATCTAGATTTAAGACTTTATGGATTTCCCATGGATGCCACAGTCAGAACTGGACCAAATTAAAATGGGACTACACGGGCAATATCAGCTTTCAAATAAATAAAGAATTATCAAAATCGGTTAACGTAATATTAAGTTATTCGTCCATTTGTCGTCCATTTGTCGCGCATTTTGTCTATCTAGATTTAAGACTTATATGGTTTTCTCATGGATGCCAATGTCAGAACTAGACTAAACTAAAATGGGACCAATCGGGAAGCAACAGCTTTCAAAAAAAAAGAACGATCAAAATCGGTTCACCCAGTCGAAAGTTATGAGGTAACAAACATAAAAAAAAACATACAGTCGAATTGAGAACCTCCTCCTTTTTTGAATTCGGTTGAAAATGAATACGGTTCGATGTCTATCTTGCAACAAATTGTTTAAATGTATTTAAATCTTACGTATACGTGTTTGGGTATTAATGAATGAATGGTCAAAAAACATATATTTACCAATCCCAAGTAAAAAATAAATGCTAATGGGTCCATGTTAGCGCGTTATCTTGAATACGGTCACTGTTACAATATCCAGTCTGTAGTGAAGCATACTGTCGGATAATTTATTTAAAAAGCAAACAACATACAGGATGTCCCAAAAAGTAGTAGTAAGCGTAAGCCCAGACGTAGTATGAATGAATTTGTGATAAAATAATAAAGTTTTTAAAAAAGATATGATGAAGAAAAATTAAATTAACTTTTATGTTTAAATGGCCTTGAAGGATCACATAAGAAGAAATAGTATATTTTATATCGAGGGACTAAACGAAGCCATAATACACGTCAGAGGTGGTTTGACTCCCGAGCGTGCGAGGGAGTCAATTGAACCGAGAGACAATAGTATATTTTTACTGGCTGTTTGAGTTTGGCTTTGTCACAGGAAAGAAATTAAAAACTAATTACTTTTTACTCCCTAGGGACTAAAGTGCTCACTTTAGCCCCGCTTCATAGGTCTATACGGTCGTACTTTTAGAGCATGAGAAGTGAAAACAATGTTTTCCATATGTTTTTCTTAATTATTATGCAGTGCTATAAATTTAAATACTTCTGAATCAAGTAGGCCTAGTATTCAGCTTACGATGAAAAAAATGAGCAAGTACCTCAACTGTTCGCGCCACAGTATACAAAAAAGTGACACAATACAAAAATTTTCGAAATTTAAAAAGCACTAAACGTGAAAACTACCAAAAATGGCGGACCGTACATAGGGACGATTTGTGTTTTTTTTTTGTAAGGACGCCGCTGCTTGGCCTGATATACCACTGGGCTACCCCTTATCACTACTTTTTGAAACACCCTGTATGTATTGAATCAACCTTGTATTAATTAGAGTTTGTGTTTCTTGTAATGAAGGATAATTATCATTACAATCGCTAGCAGCAACATTCATACATTCGAAAATAAAAAACATAATAAAAAGATCACAAAATATTCTGAGGCCCCTTTGAAAATAGAATGCATTAATTAGTACATGTTTGCCGGCCTGTACCCTAGACTTGATTACCAAAAAGCACGTGAGATTGTGCTCAAATGCTCATTTATTATGGCTTGTACAAAAACAGAGGACAAATGGTTATTGACTTAGTACCTAATTACCTGACATTTCAAAGATGTGCGCGAGATGAGTGTTGAGAATGCTAACGCCGCACCAAATGCAGCGGCAACACTCAGTTGGCGAGAGTTTTTGGCTATCTGTAGTGAAGAGCCGAACAGAGTTTTAGACAGGATTGTGACCAAGAATGAAACTTCATCATTATGCCCTAAGCCCAAGCAGGACTTCATGCAAGGGCACAAAAAGGATAAAAACCCCCAAAAGAAGTTCAAGGTGTGTCCATCAGCTGGAAAACTCATACCTACGATTTTTCGGGATACAGAAAGTATCCTTCTCATATACCTACCGCAAAAAATATGTTATTTTAACTGCAGTTTACTACCCTCCGCTATTAAAACGTTTCCGAGATACTTTGAGGGAGTAAGGGTGCGTTTCCACCAGAAATGTGCGAGGATGCGTTTCGAGGAGTGTGTTTGTTTAGAACCAATAGAATCGCGAAGCTAGGTGAATGAAACAATTATATTGATTCTTAACACACACATTTCTCGCAACTCAACACACACACATTTTTCGCACGTCTCTGGTGAAAACGCACCCTTCTGGAAGGGAAAATTAACTAAAACCTTCTGCACGGAAATGCACACGTGCACGAGGGGCAAGTTGCGTTGGCTGCTGTACAAAGAGTGACAAAAAATCCATTGACATGATTTTTTCATCACAATAACGATGCTAAAGTTTGTGCGGGTAAAGATTTTGCACGGAGGTAAATTTATAGTTTAATTCACAGGAATTAAAATAAAGACGTAAAATCTTTTCATGGAGTTTTATTTTGTGCATTTTATTTAAGTATTGTTACACAAGGATGCTTATTTTTTCCCTAAGTAGATTTCTAGGTTATTATTTTACAGAATTGTTGCAGCTGATTGTGTTTTCCCACTCAGCTTTAACATGGAGTCCGTAGATAGGGGTCAGTTTTGATAAGTTCTTTTTAAAGGGTTGGCAACATGCGATGATGCCTGTGGAGGGGATGTAAGGGGGTTGTTTTTAGATCTTAAAATCCCAAACCAAACTCACCTTCACGCGGTGTTTCCTATTGGCCAACGGACGAGGCTCTGGCGATCGATAGATGCCGGGATATCCATCTCAAAAAATGGCGTACCTAAATGTGCACAGCACGTGACGTGCAGCAGCGTTACGTTGCTCGAAGGTACGCCCTGCGCTTGCCAACCCGCCTGCTAGTATGGATAGCAATAAAAGAACCAGGCCCCCAGTCTTCGGCAGCCCCGCTGTTCCTGGCCATGGTAGCGGTCACGGTAATGGTGGGGCAGGGGTGCTAAAAATCTCCGGTTTGGGGAGGGCTATAATAATAATAATAATAAGCATTTATTTCAGACTGTAGTCCATACAAAAATCAAAATCACATACATAAAAAAGGAAAATTACATGCTATGCTCGGTGTTTCTCTACGTGATCGAATCAGAAATGAGGTAATCCGTAGAAGAACGAAAGTGACCGACGTAGCCCGGCGGGTAAGTTAGCTGAAGTGGCAGTGGACAGGGCACATAGCGCGCAGAACTGATGGCCGTTGGGGCAAGAAAGTTCTAGAATGGAGACCTTTTAGGGCAGGCGCAGCGTGGGACGCCCACCTGCAAAGTAGACGGACGACCTGATAAAAGTGGCGGGATTCCGGTGAATGCATACCGCCTGCAATGGATTGCTTTGGAAATCGGTGGGGGAGGCCTATGTTCAGCGGACGTCTTGTGGCTGCGAATGATGATGAATGATGATGATGCCTCTGGTATTGTACAAATCTGTTTTGGCTATGATAACCCCAATGCATTAGGCAGACTGCATGATTGTTTGCCCCTGATGCACCCTACGAAAAAAAGAATTGATCAAATTTCAACTTTATCTCATTCATTAATAACTAGTATATATTTTTATCGCAGACCATAACTATTAATAACTATTAATACGATTACGAAGTGATTATTAAGATAATAGTGATATTGACCTCATTCATCGTGCGTATCTCTTTCATAATACGAATAGGTACCTACTACTCGCAGGAGTGGCAAATTTTACATTTAAGCTGTACAGGGATCACTGGAGGGATATGGGAAGGTCTTTTCTCAGCAGAGTGGGCCAATATGGACTAAGTTAGTTTTGAGTTTTTTATTCTGAGTTTCATTTCCAATCACTTAGTGGCGTGTACCAAAATTACATACAAAATTTTAACAGATTTAGCAAGGACCGAGTGTCAAAATCATGGCATTAAATTATATTCCATTGGCTTTTGTTGAAAAGCAGAATCGGGCCCCTGATCTACCGAAGCTATATAAACATACCTGGCAAAATTATTTATTATTATTTGATGTATTTTGCGATGTTGCAAGCTAACATTGTATTATCAATGTTGATCTTGATTATTATTCCTAAAAACAAATACTAAATTAAATAAATAAACTGAATAAAATAAAATATATCTAAATATATACAAATTAATACAGTTACTTTTAATCTTAAATTTAAAAAAATATTAAAACCCTGAGGCACTCAACTTAGGCAGCAACGCACACATGTGAACTCCTAATCCACAAAGGGACTCGATAAAATGAAGAAGGAGTTGTACACGGTTCGATAATTCCTGATTTATTAATAAATATTTTAATTACTCTCAAAGCAACGTCGCTATTGCTCGGATTAATCTGCGATTAAACTATGCTTCAGTCGTTCACCACAAACCAAACTTGAGTTGAACTAATCAGTATGCCAAGGGCGGCCTTCAGATGACTGTTATGACAACCGACTTCAACCAAACTAGCTTAAGTACAGAAAATAAATAAGGGTTTATAAACAGGTCCCAAGCCTTTTAAAGAGTACAAGTTTTTTAACTAAAAACTATTTCCTATTTTTATTCTGTGCTTCTTTACTGTATAATATCCAATAAATATAAATATGCGCCAGACAACACACCATTGCACTTGTCATGGTCTCGAAGTAGGAATAAATATCCCTGTATTTCAAGGTACCAGACAAGAAATGCACACCCAGACCCGAGCCAATTTAGAGAAGATCATTTCCTGAATTGACCGGGAATCGAACTCGGGACAGTACGGGAATCGAGGTGAAAAACCGTGCTACAGCGCACAACGCCAATGAAACTTCCCTGGCAATTGAGTGACAGTGACCATACATTCTTGCGTTTTTAAACTCTAGGGACTCGTGTATTTTTGACTAAAACGATGCTAAGTATAAAGTGGCACTAATTTGAAACCAGGCCTCGATATTATCACCCTTAACCTGAGAGTATTAAAGTCTTATTGGAAACGCCACTCAAAGTTTTACAGCTGTTTTATATATGTCGGTTACTTTCTGTTCCACAGGGATGTAACAGAATTAGTTTGAAGAATTTCGTTTAACCGCCACGGATCCAAAATGTTTGCCCCTGATGGTTTACTTGAAAACGGTCATAAAAATCTGAATGCAAATCGATAGGTTTTTATAAGCAAGTAAAAAACAGTGACTTTTTTATATTTTGTCTGATTATCGGACGTTGGCGTTGATCACACGGAAATTAGTGATTTTTTTATCAGACGTGGGCGATAAAAGGGTTCAAAGTTCTTTGATTGATTAAATTGAGTAGATATTGGTCACCAACCTTAAAATTAAATTGATGAAGTACTCATCTAGAGGTAAAAAACTGAAAAATTGTTTAATTCCTCATGTGTAAGTCATTGGTTCATCTTTGTGATGAACAAAGATTTCTAATCGTAAATTAATTGTAAGGATCTGACTGCTAGGCAACGGCCCTCAATCACCTCTTCCAATTATGTGTTGTTAAGTCTTCAAGCTACATCTGTAAAAAGAGCACTATAACAACAGGAATACGGATTTTCAATGGCTTACCACTGGAAATTAAATCACTGGAAAATCCCCAGTTCAAGATGCAGCTTAAGGACTGGTTATTTTTGAAGTGTTTTTATACGCTGGGCGAATACTTTAATAATTGATGGCTAACTTTACTATCGACGCAATTTAGTATTAAAACGTTTAATAATTATCTATAATTTTAATCCAATTTTTAGATATTATCAATTAATAGTTGTTTTTGACTCATTTTACCAAACTCAACGTTTTTTTTTGTATTATTGTATGCCCGAAATGGGTAAACTGTTGAAACATGTACCTATTTGTATTTTATACCAACCATTGTACACAGTTTGAGACAATAAACGATTCATCATCATCATTTCAGCCGAACGACGCCCACTGCTAGGCATAGGCCTCCCCCAAGGATCTCCACAACGATTATCTTATCTTATCAATCACGACTGTTTTGAGTCGCACCATGTGTTCGTTCAAAACGCTACTTTAAAATAAACTGATTATTGGATTTAGAAAGTTAAGAGATTTGATAGGCAGTAATAAATAAGTTTTATCCTCAGAGCTATCTTGAAATCCGTTGAAAGTTTTAATGGTAGCAGTTAATGTTCATATCAACAAGACGTTACGCAGAAACTGTGGCAGTAAAATTTGATGTTGACAACGAAATTCCACAACCCAGGTGTGTTGCCGTAAGTCGTAATGTCGCAGTTGCTCGGTGTCGCGCGACGTTTTGTCGCCTTTATTGACATTGGAGACACACGGACTGGAAATTTGTACGGTAACGAAAACGGCGCTATTGCAGCAAAAAAAAAACCTTTTTTATTAGTCTTAACATTTGAGTTTACGCCGATGGCAGTTATTGGAACGTGTTCATTAAAGAGCGCAAAACCTCAGACACCACAACAACCAGTTTTGTTATAAAATAATTATGTAAATTATTAAATATAATTTTCTCGGATTATTTACGAAGATATTCGCTTTTATTTGTTTCTTGTGTTTGTTGCAAAATTAAAATTAATCGAAATATTTTTGTGGTTTGATTTTACCCCCATTTTTTATCAGTGGAATCGATTCTACTCTCGATTCTGAACAAACTTATTTCAGGTTTTGCGCTTTTTCATTAACATGTTGTATAAAATAATATTGAACAAAGCTATTTATTAATAGAATCTTTGTTATTTTGTTTCAGGTGATTAAGCCTGAGGCTTAGGGACGTCCTGGTATAAGAGCGCCGGATTCGCTGGTCGTCCGGTAAGGGATCAATTATTTTCTTCTAAAGCCTGAAATACACATGCCGGCAGTCAGCATGCTAGTAGCAGCAGTCAATAGTTGTTATGTTTGGCAGCTGGGAACAGAGTGGTTTGTTCAGTGAAAGTTAAGTGTTGTTTTTATTATTTTGCTCGTAATCTTTACGGTTTTTCTCTCCTTAAAGACCATATTTTTGCCTTAACCAAAATATGTAATAAAATTAGCCCAATGGGAGAGCCGTTCTCGGATTTTGCGCTAGGCAACACATTTGGCGGTTCATTTTTATTGAAATTGACAACCTTTGCATGAACATCCAGGTATCAAAGGGTAACGGGTAATCTTCTACGCTGCAGCAAAACGCTCGTTTTTTTCTGTAAAAATCACCCGTGAGTTTTCAGTAGTTCACTGGAAATTAAAACGCGTGTGATGTATGAGTGCGGGTGCGGTGACAGGTGCGCTGCTCTGTTTGGATACACGGAAATTCTAGTTCAATCGGCCCGTGAGTCCCGTGACACGTGAAATTTTTTTTCTGTACTAATATATGACGCATTCAGATGGCGATTTCAGAGCTCAGCCCGAAACCCGGAAATCTCCGGTTCGAATCCCAGGTCGGGCAAAGTGTGTTTTCGGGTTTTTAGGATCATAGCCCGGGTTTGAGATTGATCACCAACCCGCATTTGGCAAGCGTGGTGATTAAGCTAAATACCCATCCATTGTAGTGATGACTTGATTTCAATGAGGGAGGCCTTTGCCCAGCAGTGGGACAGTATAATATTATAGGCATTACTTATACTACTTTTATATATTATTACTTTACACTACTTTTTACTAATAACATGTATTGTAAATTCATTTAGGTACTTTTAAAAATATGTACAGAGGCGTTCACATCAACCTTTACTTAAGAGCACCTTTTGCTGCTGACTTATATTTTATGACCCATTTTTCAATGGTTTTGTAAAGGTTGATGTGAACGCCTTTGTACATCATACTCGTTTTGAGAAATAAATGGAATAAAAATATTTAAGGAAAGTATTACTTAGGAGCATTTGCATTGCAAATTTTGAAAAAATTGTACTGGGATGACAAATGACATGACATGACAATGTCAGATCCCAATACATTTTTTTGCGAACGAATAAGTAAATTTAAAGTGGCAACTCGTGGTAGACGTACAGCTGTCAAACATTTGACAGAACGAAGTCTATTGGGGCGGCTCGTTTATGAATATTTTAGTTTTATGTGGAAATAACATCTTCTCGGGACATTACGACACTTTATATTTTCTTTTTGTACATAATTGCACTCACTAATTCATGTGATTGGTCGAATCTCGTGTTTGAGTTTGCGTCGCGAACATAGGTTTGAGCATCAGACGCTTGCTTGGGTGGGACACATATCTAATGTTCCCAGTGACCTTTCTTATAGACGAAAAGAGGAAGGGAAGAAAAGTATTAATGAAACATAAAAACTCCGCACATTGTGCACTAGTGGACACTAGTGGTTGAGCTTGGTAACTAGACGTGACCATTCTGGAAGCTGAGCTCCAAGAGTCACTACACGCCACCGCCATTAAAGGCCGGTATTCACGTTGCTTAGTGCGAGTGCAGGTGACTAGTAGGAGCGATTGATTAGTGCAGGTGTGTACTGCAAGTAAAGTCCAATTCTGTTCAGTGGATGTGTTTAGTTGCTGTATTATCTCGGACACCTTTAATTTTGTACCTAAGATATTTACAATTTAAAAACATTCATATTTGACATACTCCTGCACACATTTTATGGTAAATCTTCCGTTTTACAAAACGCGAAACACGAAACACTAACACCTGCTGTCTAGTTGTGTTTAGTGGCAGACACGCGGCGAGTGAGGGGAATGGGAGGCGCGCGGGACGAGGCCACTCGCAGTCCACTCGCAAAAAAATAGAACACGCTTCTAATCGCTTTACAACACAGGTTACTAATCACTTGCACTAGTCTACCGGTGTCCACACGTGTTTTCTACTAACAATAAGCACCTGCACTAATCACCTTTTTTTTTGCGTCAGGAAATGCATTTAGGCATTCCCACCCAAGGCCCAGGGTTCGGGACACCTGGGATATGTGAGACTCGGAACTCCTGGGAAAACAGAGACACCTACCCACTAAAACCTGACGGTGGTCATCTTCGGCGCAGAATGGAAGGGACCCGGGATCCCCAACGAGGGAGAGACTCCTCGCAGGACCCTTCAGCGCGCAAGACCGCCTGGCAACCAACCTCGGGAGGAGCAAGCTCAACTCTAGTGCACGATAACACAGACCACTGTGTCCGAAGACACGCGTTACCGTCATCTTCGGTATCGCAAACCGAAACACACGCAGCCCCCCCACGTGCGCTTCGCGACTGTAAGGGCCCTTTTAGTCGCCTCTTACGACAGGCAGGGAGACCTCGGTAGTATTCTCTTCCCCTAACCGCAGAGAACGACCTGCACCAACTACTAAGCAAAGTGAATACCGGCCCAGTGTTCGCGGTAGGCAGCTACTAAACGCGACCACAAGCTTGTGGCTCTGACTCGGACGTGCCGTTTTCCATACATTATTATTTATTAATATTTTTAACTGGGGACGCTGGCATTGGGCCGGGTGATCGGTTCACTAGTTATGGGCCATTTCACCCATTTCCCCAGGCCCCCCTTGCAGGGGGAAAAGATTTTGCCATACATTTGTAGTCCCTTGTTTCCTCCCTGGATATTGTTAGACAGTAATAATGTTTTTTTTTTAATCTATTGCCACTGATGTTTTCTTTTTCATTATAAACTAGCGGCCCCGGCAAACTTCGTTCTGTCAAAAGTTATCGGCAGTGCTTGACAGCTGTGAACATTTAGTATGGAAAAATATTTTTGCTTTTTTTTTCGTCAATTTCCCAATGTTTTTTGAGTTTCCCATTGTAGACAAATCCAAAAACATAAAAATCGGTCCACCCGTCCTAGAGTTATAAGTGGTGTAACTTACACGACTTTCTTTTATATGTGCCTATAGATAAATTATCACGGAGATTTCAACCTTCAAAAATCTAAAAAAAAAAATGATTTCCGCTGTGTTCAAACATCCAGAAAACTAATTTGACTAGTTTATATAAAATAATACATGGAAACACGACCAAAGTCATTCTTCATTTGTAGAGTTCCATACCTCGAAAGCAATAAACGGAACCCATATAGGACCACTTTGTTGTCCATCCGTCTGTCTGTCAAGACCCTTTTCTTAGAAACGCGTGGGAGGTATCAAGCTGGAATCTAGATCAAATACTTAGGTCTACCTGTCCCTTGGAGATGTGAAAAAGTCAAACTTCTAAGCCAACGCCATTAAAAGATATAGCCGTTTATGCCGCGAATTCGACTGGCCTGTTGGCGCAATGGCAGCGATCCTGCCTTTAGCGCCGAAGGTCGTGGGTTCGATCCCCACCCATGACAAATATTTGTGGGACGAACATTTGTATTTGTTGCGTGTCTGGGTGTTATTATCTATTTAAGTATATATTTAGAAATATGTATGTATGTTTATCAGTCTCTGACGCCCATATTACAAGCTCTGCTTAGTTTGGGGTCAGATGATCTTGGTGTGAATTGTGCCAGGTATTTATTTATTTATTATTTAAATTTCTGCAAATTTTCGACACTCAAGGGAATCAAAACCTACAGGGTTCTTCCCGTGAACTCAGAATCTTGGAATTTGGTATGAAGCAACGTCTTAAACAGATAAAGGAAAAATTGCGAAAATTGAAAATTTTTAGTTACATCATAAATGTTAAAAATATATTTAGTAAAAATACCTACAGGTTTGTGCGGAACCCTCAGCGCAAGTCCGACTCGCACTTGGCCGGTTTTTTAATGAAAAAATAAACTGAATCGCTCAACTTTTCGAAAAGAGATCAGGGGAGAACAAAATGTTCATTTTGCTTACTTTTGATACTCTTAGTTTCTGTTGATGCCTTAGGCCGAGATCTATAGTCGTTACTTAGCTAACTAAGCACTGACTAAAACAATTTTGTTTCTAGCTTATTGATAATTGTTATAATTATTACCAACAAATACCTAAGTGTTTATCTGAGACAAAAATCATTGAATACCGATAAGATGTGACTGATGATGTAGATAGATACAGCTGTTCAAAGTCTGAGATAAGTCTAATTTTCGACTGGGTGAACCGATTTTGATTATTTTTTTTATTTGAAAGCTGGTGCTTCCCGAATGGTCCCATTTTAATTTGATCTAGTTCTGACAGTGGCATCAATGAGAAAACGATATAAGTCTTAAATCTAGATATACAAAATGTGCGACAAATGGACGAATAACTCAATATTACGCTAACCGATTTTGATAATTCTTTTTTTATTGGAAAGGATATTACTTCAAGGGTAGTTTGATGATTGTTTGGTTAGGTTCTGAATAAGGGATCCATGACAAAGTAACAGAACACTTCAATTCTTAGGAGCAATTGAACGATACTTTTTCGATGTATAAAATGAATAAGAACTATTCACTGAAAATCAAGAAATAAACAAAAATTTTAACAAAAAAAATCTAACTTCAAGAAAAACTATTCCAAAATTGTCAGCCAATGTAGGTTTGTAACCTGCATACATACGTAAACGTGATATGTAAGAAATAGGTATATTGCTAGGTATATTGTAGTGTTTCCTTGGCTGACACCGACTCCAACAATAACAATAATTGTACCTACATTATATTATCGTATAAGTTTTAGAAGAATACGCAATTATTTCTTTACTTTTTAGAGCTTTGTTTTGGAATAGTTTTTTTTGAAGTTGGTTTTTTTTTGTTAAAATTTTTGTTTTTCAGAAATATAATCACAGTGAGGTTTAAACTGCCGTTCCAATAGACTATCTGTATAAATACATGAAACACAAATAATCAGTCTAATAGAAAAAATATGAGACTTTACGAAAATTTCTCCGAACCTTTGGTATTCTAAAAAAGGTTGTTTTCAGAAAAACTACACCTATTATAATTCCTTTGTAGCTAGCTCATAACCACACATAATGTATTTGTTATTTCTACTTTATCTTGAAGTATGTAACTCGATTCTCTCTTTGAGAAGCCCTGCCTTTGACAACGCTTTCACTGTACCTACCACGACAATACACACTTTAGAGGATTTCTGTTTTCCCCTTTCCTTAGGACATTTTGTAAAGCCAAGTATCTCTATACAAATTGAATTTTCACTCATCTGTTTTACAACTTATTTGTAAATAGGAAAATATATACGGCATTTATGTAAACATTACTGGCTGGTTGGCGCAATGGCAACGATCCTGCCTTCAGCGCCGGAGGTCGTGGGTTCGATCCCCACCAATGACAATCATTTGTGTAGCGAACATCAGTTTTTGTTGTGTTTTGGGTGTAGTTATCTACATATTATGCATGTATTTAGAAATATTTAAGTATGTTTATCAGTCTCTGACGTCCATAGTACGACCTCTGCTTAGTTGTTCAGATGATCTTGGTGTAAATTGACTCAGATATTCATTTATTTATTATTTATTATAACCTGGCGTGACCTGGTTTTGTGCCAAATAAAAATGGCGCTTGTTTTTATGTTAATTATTCATTCGCACTGACTGGAACTGCGCAGTACTTCTACCATTAGTTGCCACTTTAAATTGACTATTTGTATTGAGATTTTGTCAAGCTAAATGGAACTACCAGCAGAAATAGAACTAAAAAACACGGTACCATGCTGTAACAATAGCATCTTATGGTACCGTGTTTACTACTGTTTAGTTCTAATATGGGCAATGTATACAATGCCGATTGCGTTTAGGCAATGTATGAAATATCACGAATATGATTATTTTGCATACTTTGCCTAGGCAATGTATGCAATGCCTAGGTGTTGTATACAATGCTGGACGCACAGCCGGCAATGTGTGTAAAAGGGTTCAATAAAAATAAAGTTCAGTGTCATAATACAACATACAAATACAGCCTTATACGTCCCACTGCTGGGCACAGGCCTCACCTCAACTATGTGGTGGTACGAGCCATACTCCAACACGCGGGCTCAGTGCGGATTGTTGGAGAGGTGAATAATAAAATAATAAAAGGCCAGTTAAAAACCAGTTAGTTAGTTAGTTATAAACCTCACCGTCAGATGTTATCAAGCCGCCTTTTTAGGCCTCTGACTAGGCTTTACGACTGATATCTTGCGAGGTCAGCCAGGACCAACGGTTTAACGTGCCTTCCGAAGCACGGAGATGCCCGAAAAACACATCACTTAATTTCGGTCGGGATGGTCACCCATCCATAACCCGACCTGACCCGACCTGATTGCTTAACATCGGATCGTTGCTGTTCCGCTGCCGTCACTTAGCCACGGGCACCTCTAATCAGAGATGTCAGATAATATTTCGCCTCAACAGAGGCGCTGTACGAAATCCCAAAAAACAAATGTTACGCGAACGATAACCTAAATTTAAAGTGGCAACTCACGGCAGACGTACAGGTACGTCCGCCGTGCCTTTCCGTCACGTTAAATACGATTGTTGACTACAGCGATTTCTATTCACTAAAGGCGCCAAAGTACCAAAAATCTTATTCATAAACGTGAACGCTGACACGAGCGACTGCCATCAGTGAAAACTCAAAATGTACCTACATGTAGGGGTAATGGTAATGGGTACGGCTTGATTGTTTGTTTACTTTTATTTCGCACTTACAACGAGTAGAAGAGCTCTGGTTATTCCTCTTGCCAACAAGCTAAAATTGAAGCATAAACTTCCTGCTCAGGTTTTTTCAATGAGCTATGCTTAACAAATAGCTGTATGCTCTTCAAAATGGATTAGCAATTGGGTCAAGGGTCGGAATTGCGTCTTATATGTTATAACCTGAGTTTTATAACTGTGCACCTCGAGTTGTCAGAATTGTTAGGTTGGGAGTATTGAATTTCAACCGCCCGCAAACTTCCTCACCACACCACTCACACCCGCCAAGGTGTCAGCGATTTTGATAACTCGAGGTGCACAGTTTATAAAAATTTGGTTATACACTTATTCATGGGTGCTTTCACTACTAATTTTCATACAATATTTTGTCGCACCACTGTAGCGCCAATGTCATGACAAGCTTTTATCCTATTTATTGTATAAAAGTCCGCTGAGGCGCGGCTAGCGCACGAATATAATGATCATAGCACTCCATGCCGCCACTTCATCAGCATAGCTACAGCACGGCATCGCCTCGTATTTAGGCTATAGCTAGTCACCAGCGCGCTTACCGCGAGTTGCACGCTCGCAGTCCACGCGCCAGCCGCAAGGTGCGAGCCAGCAGTCCGGGCACCGGTCGGCGCCCCGTAAGGGTCAACTCACAACGAAACGCGACGCGACGATACTCAAAGAGGTCAGTGATTTCGCCGCGAGACGCATCGCAACGTCGCGAGGCGCATCGTAAAATCGAGCGCGACGAGATTGATGCAAGAATTGATGCAAGACGAGATTGATGCAAGTTGATTTCCGGATTGGAGCAGTGCCGTTGCCGCGCCGTGATAATGTATACTCGTAGCACATGCCACACACCTTAATGCGAAACAGTAAAATCCCGGTAACGCTTTTTCACGCGTCTAATTGGGGCGCCCATAACTCTCATAATGCAAAAATGAAACAAATAATCTATGTAAGTACTAAAGAGTATTATATTCTTGTTTTCCGCTGTGATCATGTTTAGGGTAACCAAATGCCGTAGGTGTCATATATATAGTGCCAGTAGTCGACTACAGCTGCGTCTGGGTTATGGCCTGGTGTGATAGTGTCGTCAATCGCCAAGAAGGTCATACGTTCCTTTTCAAATCTTGGCCAAATCACGCCCAGAGAATCATCAGGTGTTGGATTTCTAAAAACAAACAAGACACACGATAAAATTAATCTTCACCAAAAAAAATACTTCTAACACTTCTAAGCCAAAATAATTGAAATACTGCACAGGCAGACATTTTTATTTTATGAGAATCAAGCGCCAACCGAAATATTTAATGCAAAATCCTCATCACAGGCTTTTGTTATTCAGTTAGGTATGTCAAATGATACTGAATATAGGTAACGCCCTATATTGTATTTTAACTAAAGTGCATCTAACATTATACAGCACTGACGAAGGTATGCAACGGACAGACAAACATTTTATGCAATGTAGCTGGATTGATTATTTTCATTTGATCTTAGAGCCGGCATTTAGATGGATTGGGCTGATTTAGACAAGATTGGATTATTTTCATATAATCAATAACAAAGTAAATAACTCAAAAAGAAAACTAACTTTAATAACTGAAAATGTTTTAGGAAGGGTCAAATTATCCACCAATCTTCTAACAATATAGCCGGACTTTACCACATTACTTGGTACATGTATGCATACAAATACGTTGGCGTTTATTATTTTATGAACTTTCACTTACCCGTATTTCACAAAGTTGGTAAATAGTTTGCTCGTTTGACGTATTATCCGGTATTCTTCAGAGTGAATGTCAACTGGACGCGACGCGGACTTGGCGTCAAAGAGATATCTTAAATCATCAGTTTGAGTTAATCTCTTTCTGCCACGTCTCCGTTCCTTATGGTGATGCTGGTTAGCAATGGGATAAAATTTATAGAAATATGTATTAGATCGTCCATACGGCAGATACTTCAGAAAACGATTCACGCTATTAACGTAGAGAACATCGTTCAGCAAAGTCTTAAATTGAAACGTTGTATGATTGCTGATAACTCTGTCACGAAAATAATCTCGGCGGATCTTTTTGGATAGCGGTGGCAAATCTCTGGGAGGAATTTCTCGCAATATTTCTAGGGGCACAATTAAATCTAAATATAAATTATACTTTTCAAAGTCATTTCTGTCCAGTATCGGCTTTTCTACAAGATATTCTTGACTACCATATCCTATTAGTAAATCGTTATCTCGGATATTCCTATTGTGAAGAACTTCTTTTGGTGATTCGATCAAAAATCTTTCACGCCCATTGTTTTTTTCTACCACTGGTATGAAAGCAAACATTTTAAGTGGATCCATCCAGGTGATTTCTTGGGATATGACACGAGGATGAGAGTTGATGAGGTCATTGACTGGAACCCTTTGGAGAAAGTGTAAGAGTTCATGAGTATCATTTGAATTGAAACCTAAAATCTTTCCAAGTGAAAAAGCTCGTTCTTTGGCTCTGAATGGCTGTGCCCAGTCACAAAGTGGAACGCCACTCATAGAAATTGCTCTTTTGAAAAGTCCTCTTGACATCGGTGACATCATGTGGTATATTACTGACGCTCCTCCAGTATTATGTCCCATAATAGTGACTTGTTCAGGATCGCCTCCAAAATGTCGTATGTTGTCTCGCACCCATTTCAAGGCATGAACCTGGTCTTTCATCCCGGCATTTCCAGGGACTTCCTCGCTATCTAAGCTGAGGAATCCCAGTGCATCAAGGCGGTAATTTATTGTAACTAAGATAACACCATGGTTGGCTATGTAGTCTGGCCCATAAAGGTCATCGTTTCCTGAACCGCTTTTCCAACCACCTCCGTGAATGAAAAAGAGAACTGGCAGAGGATATTCTGGTCTCAGTGCTGGCGTATAGACGTTGAGGAAAAGGCAGTCCTCGCTACCAGAAAGGTATTGGTTCGTGAAGATGTTAAATTGAAGACAAATTTGTCCATGCGTTGTTGCGTTTAAAGTACCGTCCCATCCTCTGGCTGGTCTTGGGTCCTGAAATTTTATCGAAAACTTAATACAATCTTATTTACTTGAAAGCCCTAAGCAAAATTGATTTTAACAAAACTATTCGATAATGTTTGCTGCAGTCATGGTGCAATAATGGTTGGGTATTTCGGTGGCACATATTTAAAAAAAATACAAATAAAAAAAGTTTGTGTGATGTTGAAAGTAATAATAGTATTTATGACCATCCTCAATACATGCAGAATAGGCCGCAAATTTCTGCAACGCGACTCTGATTCCAACCCCGTTACCTAATAAAAAAACACTTTTTGGGGATTTTGCTCGGTCAAGAGCCCGCAAATTCGGAATCGTCCCCTGAAGAAGGGATAGAAGAGAGAATATTAATTCAAAAAAAAAACAATGATTTTGGAGATGTTCAATCGCAATTTTTTTAAACAACCGCCTTTTCAACGTATAACTTTCATCAATCGACCCATTTTCTTTATTAGTTACAACATAAAAAAGAACAAGTTTTGCTTAGAAATTAGCTCAATTACGTCAATATTGCTGAAATAATGCTGCACAGCCCTGTACACCATATGAACATAATCTGTTACTTTGTTAAACCACACCCTAACCTTTTTCTGAATATTTTATTGGTCAAATATAAATATGGTTTAAGAACATGACACACAAAAATATGGTGTGTCATGTTTTTAATTTGTATTTTCTTACTGTTGTGCAGTTTTGCGGGACATAATTTAGTTTCAAAGTCTATGTTTTATATTTTTATATACTTTGAATGAACATTAATAGGTAATGAACGTATTTGTATGAATATAAATGCACAAATGGGAATAATAAAACATCTGATTCATCATTTTAAACAAAATAAATTATACCTTAAATCTCAATTTGCCTACAGGCGCTTCAGCGTAAGGTATTCCCTTGAAGCTGTATACTTCTCCGTGGCCGGTGGACAGAGGCCGTAGCTGGCCTTCCAACCATCCTTGGTCTATTTGCACTCTCACCAGTTCTACTGCATCGTAACACTGTAAATGATGAAATAAAAAGACATAAAAGGCATTATTAAATTTCAAGCATTCATCCATTCGAAGTGTCGTCATCCATACTGGAAAAAATTGGAGTCGTACAAATACCTATATAATACCTAGCTTCGTGGAAGGCATATATACTTGCTTGTTTGGAATGTAACTTCTGCCGCCAACATGTAGTCCTTGAGATTCAGTTTAGTACCTGGCCCCTACTCCTGTTCGTCGAACACGTAGGTAACGTGATTTTTTGATCGTTAATAATCATACTTAGCGAGCAAAATTTTTGTTGTTTTTTGGAGTTCAAATAGGCATATTTCATTGTATAAATTACATTTAAACCTATTAATATATAACCTATTACATTTGTTTCATGTTCTTTTTACCCTTCTAATATAGAATTCTTATTTCATTTTATTATTATTTTGACATTGTTTTATTGTAATGGTTTTGACATTGTTTTATTTTAATTATTTTGACATCGTAATCAATTATTTTGTTATTTTTATTCTTTTTTGTGACATTTTAGGTAATTACCTATTGGACTGTATTTATTTTTTCTTGTTGTATTGTTTAATGTTAAGATTTAGTTCCGACCATTTGTTTTATATTTTTCAACGATCTCAATATTAATGCCTGCAAATTGACATGTAATTTTGTGATATAATTTTATATGAGTAATAAAATATCTATATTTCTATCTTTCAATAATTTCACGAAACTTCGCAAAGAACCGTAGTAGGCCCCCAGGTTCTTAACCATTTCTGACCACGTCGCCACCTTACATTAGGTCAAAAGATGTATAATGTCAAATTATATATGGATGATACGTTGAGCCACAAAGGGATGGAGTTTTCTGAATATTATATCCAATGTGAGTTTTATCTTTAAAAAAACTTACCAGCGCTAAGATGAAGAATAGCACCAACCAGCCCATGATCGCCATATGTGAATCTAACAGGCACTGTCGGTCGTATATATCCACCTAACATTGGGTCACGCCAGTGACTCAGCTGGGTCAAAACCTCAAAAGATGATGGGCTTCACTGTCAAATAGTGTGTAACTTGCATACATTAGGTTTACTTTATACAAGTAATATTTAGTAATGTTATTGCTGAACGCACAATGACCATGGTAGGTTTTCATATATTTTAATTTATGTGGCTGACTATACGACACGGTTAAGAAACGTGAAGGCTGTCGTTTGGGAAACGCATTTGCAATGCATTTCCCTTAGAATAGTTTACGGTAGTCCATGTTTAATGTCGAATTGATATATATTTATATTTGAAGGCATACTTTATCTGCCAAAATTAGGAGGGAAAGGTTGAAGAGATCTTGCGTTTGTAGTTCATGAGGGCGAAGCTCATGAACTACAAACGCACGTGTACGTACATTCTATGGGGGAAAAAACAGTATTGAGTCTTACATCTAGCTAGGTAACTTAAGAGTAATATCAGAAATATAGACTAGTGTATTTTAGTTACTTTCATAGCGTTATGTCGTATGGTCTACTGTTATGGGGCTCAGCTGCAGACCTTAACACCATTTTTGTACTCCAAAAAAGAGCTATTCGGTCGATATACAACCTTAGGCCACGCGACTCGCTCAGAGAAGTATTTAAGAAGATTGATATTTTAACTGTGCACGCTCAGTATATTTTCGATAACATAATGTATGTGCGCAAAAACTTGCATATGTTCAAAAAAAACTGTAATACTCATACACACAATACTAGAAATAAAAACAAACTTATTACTCCAAGTCTTAGGCTACATAAGGTAAGAAATTCTTTTGTGGGTCAATCTGTAAAGTACTTTAACAAAATACCTCAAAGTCTTGTTGATCTACCTCTTCACAAGTTCAAGTCTACAATTAAAACAAAGTTGATAAAACAAGGTTATTATAACGTAGAGGATTACTTGAACGACAAGAATTTGTGGTCATAGTAGGAATAATCTGCTCCTCTGCTCAAATAATGTATTTTTATTGTTATTTTTACTGTACTCTGAATTTATTTGTTGTAAAACAAAACAAAGTTCAAAAGAGTAACTATCGAGTTTCTTGCCGGAGTCTTCTCGATAAGAAGCAACTTCCGAACCGGTGGTAGATTCGCATTATGTTTATTTAGTATATGTACTATTATTGTATTATTTTATTTACGTCTATTATCGTTTATATATATTTTTTGTGAATTTTGACATTTCATGAGTGCTTCTTTGTAAAAGCTTAAGTGAATAAATGATTTTTTACTTTTTTTACTTTACTTTACTATATATATCAGTTACTTCTTAACGATATTAAATTTTATTATTTATGGCTTAGATAAACATCAACTTAAGGATTCGTTAGTAATAATCAGAACAATGAGTTTAAATTGTTCTGATTATTATATAATTAAAATAATAATTAATGTGTTAAGTCTGTGCTTAGCTAATTAACGACTATAGATCTCGGCCTTAGAATCAACAGTAATGTAATTCAATGAATGGGAAAATTCTCTCTCATTCATTGAATTACATTACTGTTGATTCTAAGGCCGAGATCTATTCAGCTTGTCTTCAAATAGGGTGTATTTTTTAAAATAGTATTTTTTTACCAAGGTGGTTAGAGGTACAGATATATTTGTATTATGAAGATCTTTTCCAGGTGCTATGAAAATGTACATTAAATATTTTCTAAGACAAGACAAGACACAAAAAAAATTAAAACATTTGTTGATTTCAGTGTTGTTTTTATTCACTTGGTAATGTCTAAATCAGGGTAAAGCAATGCCGTTGGATTGATAAATGCTATACCAAAAGTCGATGACATCTTGGTCGAGCCTGGTGCCAATTGACAAGGTGTTGTTGATGGCCATGAAACTTCTTCTTTTATTTTCATACTTCGGCCATCTTATGCCCAAAGAATTGTCCGGGGTCGGATTTCTGAAAGCAAACACTCTTTTTACAAAAAATAAAGAACATTGGTACGTTTGTAGTTATCCCATGTAGTGATTTACCTACTGCTGTGCAGGCATAGAAATGTAGTGATCCGTAATTAATAGCTATACATATTATTAATTGAACACAAGGCCCGAGTTCGAGACCACAACCTCCTAAGGCAATATTATAAGTTTTAATTTTTTCTTATCCTACGTCGGCGACAACCGCCTGGTTGGCCGCCGATGGTAAGCGGTTGCCGCAGCCTATGAACGCGTGCAAAACCAGAGGCATCACTCGCGCGTTGTCGACCCTGCAGAAACCGTTTCAAACCTCTCTTGAAAGACTATATACTATATAGCTCATTGGAAAAACCTCGGCAGGTGGCTCATTGCATAATTTAAGCGTCCTCGGAAGGCAAAATCCTTAAACCGAACTGTACGAGACCATGGCAGATTATATAGAATGCTTACCAGCATATTATATACCAGTACTATAAATCTGAATTGGGACTTAAACCCTCATCTCTTAGAGCTCGTTCCCACTTGTCGGAATTTGGATCCGTATATTAATCGGAGGTTCCAGTTGCAGAGCATTTCAAGAAGCTATTCACACTAGTTGAGACCGATTTTGTGTTGTTGCCGAAACCCGAATGTCGGGTTTTTGCCAGCCCTGTGTCGGATCTCGCTCGCCTATGAGTGAGAATGGCGCTGTTCACATTTTTTAGATGTCGGGGCTGACCACCCTTCCCCCACTACCAGCCAGTAGATCATTGAATGTAGTTATTGACATCCTAAAACAATTGAAAAACTTAATTTCGTCCATTTCTCAATTCTGTTATTAAGTTCTGAAAAGTTCTCAAACCAATTCTTTCCCCCAGGATTGGGTGCACCCAATATTTTATTTCCTTGGCTCTTTTTGTTTTCTTCTTAAATAATAATACATCACAACAATAATTTCGTCGTCGTCCATTGTGCACAGTCGCCTCACGTAGAGTGGCCGACATCCACTAATTAACCGAAAGTGTGAACAAAGGCGCCGAGATCAGATTAATATACGGATCCGAAACCCGACAAGTGGGAACGAGCTCTTATTGACCGAGCGGACGCCATGACCACTGTTTGAGATCAAGAAGAAAGGCACGCGGCCTGGACGTCACACGCCTTAATCTAGAAACGTCAATCAACGCTGGGCAGCATCAACTTGAGGTGTGATCAACTTTTAATTAGCGTTTGTGGATACGGGAGTCAGTATAACAACACGTTCCGTTTCGCGCCATAACTTTGTTCTGCCCCTCCGTGTTTTACTTTTTTATTCGTCATGTATTCTTAACTTTTTACATTTCTTCGAACACCAATAATCATTTTCGAAATCTGAAATTATTTTGTCCGACCACCGAGACTTTAAAAACTCCGGGAATTAGTAGATAATCATCGATCATATTTGCGCGCTATGTTATCAGTTTGATGGATTGGCTTTGTATTTAATCTGTATTAAAACGGTACATACTCGTACCTATCATAATTAAATTATTTGAGTATGAGTTTATAAATGGAACAAAACTCAACTTAACAGCTGTACACATACATTTTCATTGCATTAGCAAAATACTGATATGCAGATAATATAGTGTGGCCGAATTTGACTTGTCTCATAATTTTCTGATTAAAATTGACATAAAATGTAAGTATAAATTTTGCCTATCCTGCTTACCCATATTTTACGAAGTTGGTGAACAGAGTGCACGTTTCTCTTATCCACCGGTATTCTTCGGAGCGAATATCGACGGGAACAGTCACAGATTTAGCGTCAAATAAGTATCTCAAGTCTTCTGTGTGGCCAACTCCACGTATGCCATGAGGGGTCCCAAACTCAGCAAAATGGTTCCTTGATGACAGGGAATAGAATTTGTAAAGATATTTACTAGACAATCGGTTCGGCATATATTTCAAAAACCTATTAACGCTGTTCGCATAAAGGTGATTATTGAAGAAAGACAAGACTTCTCTCATGGTGCTGTTAGTGATAAGATTATTTCCAAAATAATGTTTGCGAATCTGATCAGATATTTGCACCACTTGTTTGGGAGAAACTTCACGAGCTACTTCGATAGGAACCAGTAAATCTAGATTTAAATTCAATGATTCGATTAATACTTGAAGCCTTGGAATGACTATAATATATTCCTCACTGGTGTATCCTATTATCAAGTCTTGATCACGGATATTTCTGTTCATTATTGATTCTTTCGCCGTCTCGACTAAGAATCTTTCTTGTCCAAAGTTTTTTTCTGCTGCTGGTACAAAGGGATACAATAAAAGGGGATTTATCCACAAAGCCTCTTGTGATATAACTGGTGGCGATGTGTTTAGCAAGTCGTTTACTGGCACGCTTTGTAGAAAATTTAAAAGTTCTGTAGCATCGTTTGTGTTAAAACCCAAAGTCTTTCCTAGTGAGAAAGCACGTCTTCTGGGCTCAAATGGTTGGGCCCAGTCGCAGAATGGGACACCACTCAAGGTAATGGCTCTTTTGAAAAGTCCTTTTGACATTGGTGACATGAGATGGTATATTACTGAAGCTCCTCCAGCACTCTGACCCATAATAGTGACTTCTGCAGGGTTTCCTCCGAAGAAATGTATATTATCACGTACCCATCGTAATGCAAGAACCTGGTCTTTCATTCCAGCGTTACCAGGAACATCTACGCTATCTATACTAAGAAACCCTAAGGCGTCAAGACGGTAATTCATTGTGACCACGATAACATCGTGTTCGACTAAAAAGTCCGGTCCATATTCTTGTTCGTTTCCCGATCCACTTTTCCAGCCTCCCCCGTGTATGAAAACAAGGACTGCGAGAGGTTTTATTGTTGGAGTCAAAGTGGGCGTGTAGACATTAAGAAATAGGCAGTCTTCGCTGCCGGGGAGGAGCTGCTCCGTAAAAATATCAAATTGAATGCAAATGGCGCCATGGTTTGTCGCGTTCCTGGTCCCTTGCCACGCCTTGCCTGGTTTTGGATCCTAAAAATTTAAGCCATTAATAAGGAAAAAAGCTTGATTACTTTTTATTGAAAGTTTTCCTCATAACCTCATCTAAATCGTTAATATGTTAGTGTAAACTGTTTTTGTATACATCTTCATGTCAAAATACCTAGTTTGGCCATAAGTTCTGTTACAAATTAAAAAGCATTTTTTTTATGAAGTAATGTAATATTACTAAAACTTATAAGTACATATTTATTAAAATCTCAGTAAAAAATAAACAAAAATATTATATTCAAAAATTTCGCCACTGCTTACTCCCGAGATAAGACTCAATGTCACCGTGTCGTTTAGAGCAGGCCATGTCCTTTAAATCTGACCATAATTTGTAGTCAAAATTGTTGAGGTCTGGGCTAGATGATGGCCAATCTTCAGCTTTTATGAAGTCCGGAACGTTGGTTTCAAGCCAGGCTTGGGTAGTTCGAGCCTAGTAACCAGGTGCCGAGTCCTGCTGGAAAGTTCACGGTACATTTTTAAAAAGTGTATCGCTACGAGGTTTCACAATACGATCCAAGACTGGACAGTCTTGATACACTTTGGCGGAAGTTTTCACTCCTTTTCCACAAAAATTTAGCTTTATGACTCCTTGATGATGACCACATTGCATCTTTAGAACTGTAAGCGTACACTTTTTCATTTTGCTTATTGTACTAGTACCTAGTGCTCTTCAATCGGTAAATATGATATTTCTGTGCCTTTCACCAGCGTATCGTGACAGTCACAGAAGGCGTTTTGATCATCCACTATCTTAAATTGTAAAGATGGATATCGAATAAACACCGAGCTTCAGGTCTTGTTTTATAATACGCGACAGAGTCCTAGCGAGAATCTTCATTTCTCGCGATAAGATTTTTGCTTACTAATAGGGTTTCAACGAATTCTGGCTTTGTAGTTTTAGAACTACTATTGCTATTAGTAGCACGCGGCGGCTCCGATCTTTTATAATATTCGACAGAAGTGTTGTTGTATCTGTTGATACTCGTAGTACGATTTACGAACATACGGCTGATACCAAGCTTTTGGAGTGAAAATGACCGACGGCTCCATACTCACTTTGTGCAAGGTGATCACTGCAATTCTATTTTATTTAACACCCATTTCCATATTATTGTGATTTGATAATATACATGAAAAAATATGTGAAATGGCGCATAAACGATAGAAGTTATTAAAATAATAAACGCGTTCAAAATTTTAAATAATTAAAAAGTAAAATAGAAGTTTTTATGTAACAGTATTTATGGCCAGACTAGATAATAATGCAAAGTTTTACCCTGAATCTTAAGTGTCCTACGGGCGGCTCAGCGTAAGGTATTCCCTTGAAGCTGTAAACTTCACCTTGGCCGGTGGACAGCGGCCGTCTTTCTCCTTCTAGCCATCCTTGATTGACTTTCACAGTAACCAGTTCCACGCCATGGCACTAAAATAATTTACGCCTATTATTTTACTTTTTTCATAAAATATTATTTAAATTAAAATACACTGGCCCATTCCACAAGCATGTATTCGCAGTCAGGGCACTGAAGGCATTTTGGTCTTCCTTCACCTTTGCGGAGTAAATATTTCTTGGCGCTTGGGTCTGCACACCACTCAGGGCGAAGAGTGATGTGACGAACATTTTTATTTGCGGTATTATTCTTACATCAAATCTTTATATATTGTAGCCTATGTGTTATTCCGATTTATAAGCATTAATGTGTATTACTGTAAAGCTTCATCCGAATCAGTAGTTTTTGCGTAAAAGCGTAACAAACACAGACACACGTCCTACAAACTTTCGTATTTATAATATTAGTAGAAATTTGATTTTTTTAAAGTATGACCACCCTTTGACACCCTTAGTACACACTAGCTCTGCTTAGTTTAGGGTCAAATGATCTTGATGTAAGGTCACTCGGATATGAATTCCTGTATTTATATTTCAATAATTTACATGAAAACGTTATTTTAAATGCAAACAGAAAAAAAGGAACTAGTCTCCTGTGTATTTCTTCACACACTTAAACGTCTTAGCCTCTTCATGCCGAGAGTGAATTTACATTTTCCAAGCCGACTTTGCATCACTTTAATAGACCTCAAAACATTCACCGCCGGGTGGTTACAAAATACTTCATTGATTTTGATTATTTAGGGCCGATTTTTCAATCCTCAGATAATGACATTTATGTGTACAATAAAGTTTATTCGAAGGTTAACAAGAGTTTTAATTTTTCAATGGTAAGATAGATGTTATCTGTTAAATTAAGCCGCTAACTGAGGAATACGGTTGTCTGTTGTTTTTCTTATACGTACGTCAGTGTCAATTTGTCAAACATCAACTTTTGTCTTGTTCCATTCTAAGATTGCAAGTGCATCTCGCTTGTGGATAATCAGTGTGAAGATAGGTCATAGACAAAGACATAGACAAACAATAGATAGCTATTCTTTGGATAAAAGACGATTGAAAAATTGAAAATATCTTTTCGCTTTATAAACTGCCAGTTAATTTTATACTTTAGTTAGCTATCTAGGAAATAAACTAAGAATTAAAAAAGGGGCCTAAAAGTAATCTCTAAAACACTTGCCAGAGCCAAAATCGCCAAAAACACCACTCCACGCATAGCACTTGATGTAATGCTATCAGAATATCGTGAGTAAGTTTATATGCTTAACTTTGAAGCACGGTAGTGTATTCGCCAAGCAATTGGCAGAAGAATGAGTTATTATTATACATAATCGAACTTGTTCATAAATTGAAGTGTAATTACGGTAACTTTAAGGGTTTGATTTAACACGACATTTTTGTAGTAGTATCTACACAGCTTATTAAAGAAAGAACAACAGTCAATCTTAAAACGCAGGTGGGTTCCCAACAACTCACGCGAGGGGTTTTTAATGTCGTAATAATTAAAAACAAAGATGCAAACCACATGAAACCCTTTCTTATTCACAAGTGAATTGCATGAACAATGCACTGGTGATATTTTTTACAGAAATCAGAAATACCTATTAACTTTCAATTTTAGTTGAGTAAGTACATTCTAAATAAATAACTGATTATCTACACAATATCCATTTGTATGTCTCCCATGAGTTTAAACTAATGCCAGCCGCTAGCGTCCGCGTTGATCGCTATGACGTTTTTGTAAGGGATATGGTCTAGCGCCCCTAGTGATTTTAAATGTAACCAAATTTCTGAAGTCTACTATCGTAGTTTACGTGCCAGCAACTCATGGTAGCCATACTGTACGTCTACGAGTTGTGTCATGTCAAATCCGGATACAAATTTTCACGCGACGATAACGTAAATTTAAAGTGGCAACTCGTGGTTGAAGTACAGTACGTCTATTACGAGTTGCCACTTTAAATTTACGTTATCGTTCGCGTAAAAAAATGTACACGATTCTTGTGGTTGAACTGCCCCGATGACGTGGAGTAAGAACTGACTACTGAAATCTATTTCGATAGAGACAGCACGCATTTACAATTGACCAAATGGTCAATTTTTTCTATGGTGTGATTTATCTGTTACATAATATACTTAGTAACTATTATGTAATCTGTGCCAAGACCCTAAAAGAGTTACCAAAAGTTTCACTTAAGTACCTAAGTTCTGTGTGCAAATATAACATACTAAGGAGAGCTTCGATACAAGTAAACTAAGTAGCCTATAATACTGTCCCACTGCTGGGCAAAGGCCTTCATAATTGAAATCAAGTCATTACTACAGCTGATGGGCATTGGCTTAATCACCACGCTTGCCAAACAAGTAATTGTTGAAAAGTTAAGTTGTTTGAAAAGGTTTTTGCAGGGTCGACAACGCGCGAGTGATACCGCTGGTGTTGCACGTGTCCATAGGCTGCGGTAACCGCTTAACATCAGGTGGTCCGATTGCTTGATTGTCACCGAAAAATTAATATAATCAAAAAAAATAACAAAATAAAATAACTTTTACAACTTGACTTTGATAAAAGCTAGTAGCTAATTGTTGAATGGATTTGAAAATCTGATTCGATACTAAATCAAAAACTGTATCGTATTTTATCTATAACACTTATCTAATTACTATGGGTAAAGCAGATGCTTCAAGATTAAGTATTCGAAAGCGTTCCCGATACCTAAATAAAGTTGTTGCTCCAAAACTCATTTGGCTTAACACGTTTGACATTTTCTTCTTTGGACGAAAAGTCTTAGGGCCTAAAACATACTCGTATTAAGCATAATCATTGATTGGAAGAATGTCTATTTGACAGAATTTTCAATTGCAATAATTGATTGGAAGATTAATTTTTTATCACTATTTTCAATGGTATAAATAACTACTCTTAAGATAGCAGAACTTCATTTTGCCGAATTCCACTTGGCATCCAACAAAGATGGATTCATCTTTGATAATTGACTCAGGATTATATTGTTAGATCGTCATTTGCAAAAATTATATTTCTGTTACTGAAGGAAACGCGAAACACCGACTCCACATAGTCTTGTCTGCCCTACGAACTGGTGTGATTCAAATTCACGTAGGCGTGAAGGTGCGAGGTGGCCCGCGGACTGAGGACTTTCAATTGTGCTGAATTAGTTTTCAATAATAGAAAACTAGGTTAATAATTTCGTCAGCGACTTTTACGCACATAAATGTAACAACCTGATATTTCCCGTTCCCGTAGGAATTTCGGGAAAGCCGCTTAGTGATGACCTAGGGGTTAAGCATCCCAACTCAGATTCAAATCTGGCTAGAATCATCTTCGTGTTTATTGTTGAATTCCCGACCAACTCTCTGATGGAAAACATCGATAAAAAGCGTAAAGTGTAAAGTGGTGAAAACGTGTGAAAACGAAAAGAGTGTTCCGTTCACCAAGACGGTAACACTCACTTGCCTCTGACTACGCCGTTACTGATAAAGTCGAGATGGCAAATTTATGCTCTTAATGATCTCCCACGATCCTCCTGTGTTAAGACATGAGCGCTATCATCTTCTTCAAACCATAATGATGGGAAAAATTGAGGGGAAAAGACGAGTTGGAAGAAGAAAAAAGTCGTGGCTGAGAAATATCAGAGAGTGGACTGGAATTGCCAGCGTGGAAGAGCTGTTTCGGCTAGCGAGAGATAGGAAGAGATTCGCGGAGCTGACGGCCAACCTCCAGTAGTTGAGAGGCACTGCAAGAAGAAGAAGACACTCCTCAAGGAACCTACATACTAAATTTCAGCTTTTTACGTCCAGTAGTTTCAGCTGTGCGTTATCTGTCATTCACTTAGTCAGTAATGTAAGAGTTTCTTCAATAAGTAACTGTCCATCAGCGGCTTCGCCTGCGTAGGCTTTTTCTCCCGTCAAAATTAAAATATATAGGTATCTATATAGCCTATGTCAATCCCTAATAATGTAGCTTCATATTGATGAAAGAGTTCCAAAAAATGGTTCAGTAGTTAGAGCCTATTCAACACAAACAAACACACAATCGAATCTTTCCTCTTTATACCTGATATTAGTATAAATGTGATATACCCATTCATTATTTATTATCAAACCTTTAGGCTGTGAACAAGTGATTCAAAGAACATAAAATAAAGCTAATTTTAAAAACAAACAAAAATACTATATTTTAATATTTCGACTGGCATGTCGATGCAATGGCAGCGATCCTGCCTTTAGCACCGGAGGTCGTGGGTTCGATCCCCACCTATGACAAATATTTATGTGACGAACTATTATATATAACTATCTATTGATTGTATTTAGAAATATTTAAGTATGTTTATCAGTCTCTGACACCTATAGTACAAGCTCTGCTTAGATTCGGGTCAGATTTATCTTGGTGTAAATTGACCCAGATATTTATTTATTTAATTAATTTAAGACTTGAAAATACCGCGACGACTGTTCTGTGTCGAAATTTCAAGGCAGCAAAATGGCGATAAATTGCGGTTGCTTGCTAAATTAGCAATTATTCATCAGGAAGCCAGTCATCTTGAATCAAAATGGGGTTGGGGATAATTCCGGTACGACTACCTGGATTTGCTTATTTGCATAAATGACGATCGGTCAAATATTGGAACTGTGGGTATTATTAAACGTGCTGAATTTGATTCAGATATCTCTCTGTGAAGGCCCGCTGATGACAAGAGACACGTTAGGGCACAGACTCAATCGTTTAAGGCGATAAAGAATAATCTTATTAGAAGTAATGAAACATTATTTGTCAATTCTAAACTCGTGAGTAGCCCCCCTTAGTCAAACTTTTATCAGAGTGCTGCTGGCTTGTCAGTACACAAGGCGCGCGCTAGAGAAAAGGCAGAACTCTTCAACGGTAAAAAAAAGGTACCTAGATTTATTTCAATACATTAGAAAAAAAATTGAAAGAGTGTTCGTGGTTGTGGATAGAGAGTTCCACTCCACCTTTCACCTTCTGGCTGCCTCAACCAGAGGCTAGGGCGCCCTGGATCTAGGATTGTTGACGTGTGTGTAGCCTGATAGTTAACATGCACAGGCTGTCACTACAATTTTCTGGGCGGGTGCTGTTGTATATGTGATGTGTTTTTTATTTTTCATTTTAATGACCAATTATACAATTTCATTGTCCTTACCACAAAAAAAAAAAAATTAAATAAATCTATGTGTTTTCTGTTTAAATAAATAAAAATCAATGAATGTGGAGGAAACGATCTTTTCCTGAATTAAACCGACTGGGAATCGAACCCGGGACACCACGCAAGTCAAGGCGAGAAACCATGCTACATACGCCAATCATGTCGTCAAAAAATATATATTTTCAATCCGTTAGAAGAACTACGTTGCGTTTGTCTTCATATTCCAAACCATTGCTACCACAACGACAGTCAGTTCTTACCGTTTTGCCCTACTTATTGCAACTTTAACTAACTTCATAAAGGTATGTTGAGTCCAAAACTAACCCACCAACATTCAGCTAATAGGCGATTTAAGCCAGTTGTGGAAGGTACAAACTTTGCGAACACTGCTGAATCTCTTGCCGGCTTCCATTAAAATGGTATCTAATCGCCGCCCGGCCCAAGGTGTGGCCCATGTCATGACGGCCTCTTAAAAATTAAAAATTTTATGCTTTATTAGTAATGGCAAGCAAGGATCTGGTCCATTTGATGGTTAGCGGCTACCAACTATATCAACGACGAGCCGCCCCAAAAAGTAAGCTGAGTAGATCGTCGACGGTCCGTCTAGCAGAGGGCTGTCGCACACGAGGCTGAGCGCGCGCATTCCATATTTTCCGCACAAACGCAGCAATAAGTACTTGTGTAACGTATTTGCATTGAACGATATGGTAAATTAATTGTGAAGTTGTTGGGTGTCATCCCGAAAGACAAATGAAAATTTGTCTTTTACGGGGCCTTGGAAGTTCCACTGAAATAATTTAATAATTATGTGGAAGAACTAGAAAAATCATTTGTAAATAATTTTGAAAAATTATTGATAAATCGGCCGGGAAGTACTGTAATGAATATTTTGTAGAAAATTGAGTTTACTTTACCTTGTCCCTGTTCCCGAAAAAAAATTCATTAAAAAATTATAAGATTTAGAAAATTGTCACTACTTAAATTTAATAATCGTGAATTCGAAGACGGAAAAAGATCATGTTCTTTGTACAACCCTGATGTTTCCGTTCGATGACGCACTAAACACGGCACAAGCGGGAATCTCGATTCCCAGCGCGCGTTCATAGAGTTTCTCCTTGCAGCCCGCTGCAGTGCTGTTTTGTAGGCTATTGTAGCGTTTGTATTTTAACTTTTGTATGGAAGTGATGTATCTTTTACATCGTAACTATTAACTCGGCGCTGCTCGCTACGGGTAAATTTTACCCAAGCCTACACATTATTCGTCATATTTTTTGTTCCACGAATCACAGCGCGCTGCGCTTCCAAGTACCTTCGGGTGGTGTATTATACTGCGCACTCACCGCTTAGCAGTCAGTTGGCGCGACGCGTTCGAGAGTTGTGGACGTGTAAAGTGACTACGGGTAATTTTCACCCTTAGCGATAATTAGTGCTACGTATTTTTCTTTTGTTACACTGACTTGACACTGACTTTAGGTAACATAATGGCGCGTCAAGGTGTGTCTGATGAAGATATAGAACAATATTTACTGATAGGCGATAGCAGTTGTTCGGAAATCGACGATTTTGAAGAGTTCAGTGAACATGACACCGACTCTGAACAAGAAGGTGAGGATATTCAATTATCGGAAAAAAATATTTATACAATGATTACGGATTGACAGTCTTGGGAACAGTTCGCAAGAACAAAAAAGAAATACCTCCATTATTCCTATCAAGCAAGGACAAAGAAGATCACAGCTCAATGTTCTGTTTCCAAGAGAACTGCACTTTAGTCTCGTATGTGCCAAAAAAGGGTAAAATTGTTTTGTTAGCTTCTACAATGCACCATGATGCCAAAATCGATAGTCTTACTGGTGACTAGAAAAAACCAGAGATGATCACTGATTATAATGCCAACAAATGTGGTGTAGACGTTGTTGATGAAATGTGTGGCACTTATTCAGTCTCTCGTATCACAAAAAGATGGCCATTAGTAGTGTTTTATGGACTGTTGAATATGGGAAGGATCAACGCCTATGTCATTGTGAAAGAAAACGAACAGGCACGGAATCTGGAGTCCAAACCAAGACGACACTATATCAAGGCCTTGGCGTTAGCTTTGATCAAGCCGCAGATAAAAAGGCGTTTAGCTATACCTAATTTGCCACTCTACCTCAAGGAGAAGATCAAATTCATACATAGGGAGGACAACATGGAAGGAGGACAGCTAAACTGCCATGCTATGCCATCAAAGTCAAGAAAATGATGCGCCACTTCTCGATGCCAAGTATGTCCTCCTAAAAGGGATCGTAAGACCAATTCTTGCTGTCAATTTGTGACAAAATGTTGTGTCGGGAGCATGCTTTACCAGTCTGTTTTGATCGCGTTCAAAAAACACAATAACTATTGCGTAATTATTCAAGTTCCTATACACAGAAGGCTGATTAGTTGTATTTTCTAAGAATTTGTTACTGTTACTACTTAGTTGATTTATGAAAAATTTAGATGTTTATGTGCATTGATTTTGTTTCTAAGCAATTACTTAGGTGTTATTTCATAGGGAAAAAAACTTAACTGCCACTTATTTACATAAAAACTTTCTATTTTCTATGATTGTTAGCAAGAGGCCATAAAATAATGGTATCATTAGATATAGCTCAGTGATTTATTTTTCCAACAAAATAAAACTAATTGAAATAATTGTTCTGTGTTATTTATATCTTCACCAAACACTGATTAGAATATAACACATTTTTGAATCATGGTGAACAATTATAGCCCTCAAATCTTAGATTTTATACCTGGGTAATTTTTACCCACTGCGATCATCAGTGTAGCTGAAAGGGGCGCGACAGCCGCCGAGTTAATAAATCTGTGGTATAGATTAAGATGTTACTCGCACCAACCCTACCTCGGCAATCGTAGTCTAGCGCCTGAATCCAGAAACGTCAATAAAAGCTGAGCAGTCCTTGACAAGTGACAGGGCAGCATCAATTTGAGGTGTGCTCAACTTTTGATTAGCGTTTGTGGATACGGAGGTGGGACTCATTTCGATTAAGTGGAGTGATGACTTGCAAAAGGCTGCTGGCAGTAGGAAATGACAACTGATGCACACCGAGTTTCATAGTTGCGTTGCCGACCCTGGAGGACTTACTTCACTTACTTTCTTCCTTTGGCGCAGCGGCCCGAAGTGGGTCTAGGCCTCCGACACCAAAGAATGCCACTGGATTCTATTCCACGCTAACTGTCGCCAGTCATCCACTCAAAGGCTTCCACAGCCGACCTGCAGTATTTAGGCCGTCCGACAGGTCGGCGGCCACTCGGGACTCCAATAAATGCCTTCTTGACGTTGCGATCCTCCTCCGTGCTCTACAGGTGACCAAGCCAGCGAAGTCTCTGCGCCTTCGTCTCCCCGAAGATATTGGGTTTAGCGACCCTGGAAAACCATGGAACTTTTATATAGCCAGGAACCACTCCCCATTAAAATCTGGCTAAGATTCACCAACAGGAACACAACACACAATACCACAGATTACTTAATAGTTACAGATAAATCGCTCCATAGAAAATTGTAAAAAAAAAGTGTACTGTAAATGCGTCCTGTCATGTGACAGGTAGTATATTGCCAGGGCTACTTCTTTCGATATACTCGTGGATGTCAGGAGTCATTACTTACAGTACGTCCATCGCGTCACGCGTCAGTTCAACCGCAGGATTCGCGTACAAATGCTCTACGCGGCTGTTGACAACCAACTGCCAAATGGATCTTGGAAGAGCCGGCGGCTGGTAGATAATTTTTCCGCGCAATCATAAAGAGTAATAGAGGCCTGACAATACTGCTAAAGCAGTGTTATTTGGCTGTGATCTTTATAAAGTGGAGGTATTTGTTGTAAATTACAAGGGAAGAAACCCGCTGTACCCTAACTCTCGAACATACATATATCATATACGCTACCGCTCACCGCTCAAACCCTGTTCACTGCCGGTTTAGCATACTAATAGGAACCCGCGTAATGCCGAGCGTTAGTTGCGGAGGGCCGCGGCGGAATTATAATTAATTGGGACCATTTTGTGCCGCGATGGACACGGCCGAAGTTGCAATGACGCGATCTCTTTAAAAGTATAAAGTTGTTTTATTATACATATATATATGTGATTATGATGTAGTGCCACCGTGGCTGATTACGAGCGCAAGGTCCTGAACCCGGAGGTATCTGGGTTGAAAGCTTTGGTCGGCCAAAGTGTGTTTTGGAATTTATCGAGACAACCCGGGTTTGTGATAGATGACGTCATCAGTTATTGTAGCGATGACTGGGTTTGGCAGGCTTTAGCCCCGTAGTTTATAGGCTTATTATGTTTTTTAGGAGTTTATGTCAGCTAACATTCCGGAGATGGTACCTAAACACCGTTGAAAAACCCAGAGAAATTTAACAACGGCGGTCGGTTCTGCACTTACACGTCAGGTTCTCATACGCTTACCAAGTGCAGTCATTTTTTATGTCATAGCGAAGAGATAGTAATGCCTCTGACTACCCCATTTAAGAAATAGTCGCGAGCGCATGCAGGCGTGTAAGTATATTACGATGTTTTAACTGATAGTTAATCATCTAACTATCTGTTGATCCAACCTTCTCCTTTTCACGTTTAACTGCTACCACAAATTAGACATGCGCGGCGCTCTGACAGATAGCCCGCTTCGAACAACACGCCATTTTTGACCCACGCACACAGAGACGTGAGTTTACAGGCGAAGTCAGTGAGTTTCAGTGTCGCGGTCAGTCGCACTGTCAATAACATTGAGATATTATTTGTACGTCGTCAGATACTTATATTATAGTTCAATGGTCAAAAATGGTTTCGCGCAGATACTTCTGTTGCAGTGTATTTGGCTGTACGAACACCACACGAAATTGTGATTTTACGTTTTTTAAGTTACCAAATGCTGTTGAAAGGTAAGTTAAACTCAGATAACGTTTGCAAGTTAGTAGTACTATGTACTAGTATTATAAGTATATAGGTAGGTAAACCATTATATTTCGTAACACATTCAAATCCAATACAAATGGGCTTTTACTTTTTTCTTATCTTATCTTATCATGACACACCATTATTTTTGGTATATATTTTTATTGGCACGCGCGGCTGCTGCATACGCACCGCGCGCCGCGCCGCCGACAGGTGACCGCCGAAGCGGTGGCTCATGGTGTTATCTACAGCCTAATAAGTAGGTATTTTTCACTTGATGCATTAAACTTTTGGCGGTATCTGTCAAATCGCGCTTATCTGGCGAATATAGTAGCGAGTAGCAACCCTTGCGATCAGGCAAGTTGATAGAAAAAGGCGAGAGTGGTCCTTCTGTAAACTCTTTTATTTTTTGCTGCAGGCTACCGTATCAAAGTGTCAATGTGGGTTAAATTGACAGCGTATACACCAGTTGATTTCCTATTTAAACTGTAAAGAAAACTATATGACATACTCAGTAGTTGACATTCAATTTCCTCAGTGATAATTCGATTTTTAAAACAGTTGAAGGTTTACATACGAACTGTAAGATATCTTCGTCTGACTTCGTAGGTACGTAATCCCTAAAAAAGAAGTTAAGCAATAAACTTAATTTTCACTCAGTGTCTAATGAATCACCTGCAGAGATTGGCATATAGTTTTCATTCGGTTTGTAACCAAAAAAACTTGTCGATATCGTTTTAGCGTGCATCTTGAGTGTACGTACCTAAACACCAATACGATTAACCAATCTGACTAACAAGTTTGTCAGTGAACGTCATGTATCTATTCAGTTATCATCAGCCATCATCTTAATTCATTGTTATCGCAAACATCTTTAGATTTAATTAATAAAAATATATTTTTTTTTTACTTATTATATCGATTATCTACTTGTCGCTTAAATATCAAGATCTTGCATAATCGCTTATTTAGTTGCTAATTGCAACGGGTGTTCCCCTAAGCAGCAGAGTTTTTTTTATCGTGATTAACGAGATATAGTACCTATCCTCAGCAGGTCAAATTGGTTTGTTCGGTGAGCAAATATTTGACCTGGGTTTGACCCGTGCTGGCGAAAATACAGGAAATTAAGGTGATTGCGAAGGTCATCGCATTTTACCAACAGGCAGTCAAATTATTCGTAGATTATCGATTGAAGTAAATAACGTAAATCTTTTTACGAAACAAATTTGTGTCTAATTTAGTTCATCCACACACACAATTCAGCATTTGTTGACCCGAACTAAAAGGTTCGGTGACTCGTTTCTTTGTCGTACCATCTAGACGTGGAACGCCCCTCCAGCTCATGTGTTTCCTTCCTCTTATAGTCCCGGGTTCTTCAAGCGGGGCGTGAAAAGGCATTTCTGCAGGCCTTCAAGGTGAGAATGGCCAGCCCAGTGATTCGTTTGAATGACTGGGCTTGTCAGCCTCAGATCTGGACCTCACGACCGCCTTCCATCAGGTGGAGTGCGGACATCTCGACGGGCAATAAAAAAAGATAATTGAGTCGTGGCTTCAACCTATAGATCTAGGTCACAGACATGATGCCTAGGCAACTAGACAGTATTATATAACATAAGAGAAAAAGCGCTTCCCTTATAACAATGATGAAACATCGTTGGTTTACAATGTAAAATACACTAGAGACAATTTGCGAGATCTGTTAATGGCCTTGGTGGTTTAGTTGGTAGAGCAGCCGCCCGCATTGCGGAAGACGTGGGTTCGAGTCCCACTTGAGCCCTAGTTTCAGGTTGTTTTTTTTTAGTTTCTATCTTTGTGTTTGAAAATGTAAGACAAGATGTTCTGTTGACCACAACGTTGGTAGGAGGCCAGCCTACCGGCGTAATCAACGTTATCTAACTCAAGACTCTTTCAAACTACGTGTGTGTAGGTCCAGGCCTAACATCTAACTTCGCAGAAGCTTTCCAGAATTTATACTATAGTTTTCCAAAGCCTTATCTATGAACATCAGTCCTCCCCTATAGTTTTCCAATGGGTCCCATACCCCTCACATTTGGCGACCAGCTTTTTCAGCCCACACACAGACGCGCTTAGCAGCACCCTTACAATAATAACATATAGACGATGGTCCTATATTTACCTACCATATAATATGCATGTTTGTTTAATGATGTAGATCTTGAGCGGACCCGGCGAGAAACTCAGTAGTAACTCTTTTAAACTTGTTGTGGTTTTACAATGCGAGTTAGTAGAGTACAATTTGTTTGTTGAAAAAAAATGCTTAAATTCTAACATTAAAAAATAAACAGAACAACCTAACAAGTACAGCAAAGCTACATAATATAAAACAATAGGCTGTACCAAGTCATTTATACAATTCCAGAAATAAAAATTGTTAGTCATTAATACACTTAAAGTCCGGTATTTAAATAATAAGTATTACAATAGGTAACTGATCCCGCACCGAGCAGAGAGCTTTAATCCCAGGCTTTTTTATCTAAAAGGTAATCATTGGTAGAATAATACCCCTTTTTAATAAAACAGATTTTATGTGGTTTTTGAATGTGCAGCGGTAACATACAAATTGCCTGAGGAACTTTGTTGTAGTAGTGTACACCTTGCCCCATAAAGGATCCCAAATTTTTTTGTAATCTAAACAATGGAAGCGCAATTTTATCCTTATTCCTAGTATTTTTGGCGTGTATCTCGCAGTGTTTTGTGAAAAGACTGATCTGACTCTGTCTCCCTAAACGTATTTTTTCCCTAAACTTTTTCTTTATATGGGACTAGCTGTCCGGCAGCGGCTTCGCCCGCGTGGACTATTTCACCCGTTGAAATGTAGCCTTAAACAAAAATATATATGCTTATCCGATGTCTTCACTCCTGAATAGTGTAGCTTTCTGTTAGTGAAAGAATTTTCATGATCGGATCAGTATTTCCGAAGATTACCCCCTACAAAAAAACAAAGTTAGAAACATAACGTCCTTTTAATATTAATAGTATTTAAAAATGATCATTTGCATTAAAATATTTTCAGAGAAAATCATCGTCAAGGTGTCGTCAAGATGATCGCCTTTGTTCCAAGACGTAAATGTAATTGTCAGTGAACGATAAAAATACAATAGATAACTAAACTTCGTTCAGAGGTAGTAAAACATTTCCTTTCTTCTTTGTAAATCCATTTATTTCTTTTACAAAGGGATGATTGGAGGAAAAATGTAAATGAAAGTTCTACAAATTAGCCTCGATATAAATCTTGCAATCGTTTTAAAACGAAATCAACAAAGCAATCGAAGATTTTTTTTAAATTATCAATCCACAATCAGTCCTGAAACTATTAATGGATGGGTTGTAAGTCAGTGGACATGTCGAGTTTGCCGTCCAATGAGGGCACTACTCTTGATACTTGGTCCTCATACACGCTCTTGTAGCGAAAGAATGCTATGTCTTTTCAGAAGATTGGGGTGGCTCTGTATTCTTAGTTGCGTTGCTAGGACATTAGGGTGTAAGTCGGATTTCTTCCTTCACTGTTTTCATTCCCAGGTTCTGGTGTATTTCCATGTTTATCACAAACCAAGGCGCGTTGGACCATACATCCATATTGGCTTCAGAAGTGACTTATAGATCAGGAGCTTATTGTCTTTAGCGAATTTGCTGTTTCAAGCAATCAAAGATGACTGTATTTTTACGGTGGAGGCCATTTCTCAACTGTGGGATAAGTTCAAAAACGAATTATCTTTTTGAGCGAACCCGTTGTTAACCCGTTGTTTGATCAGATAAATTCAGTTGTGATGAGGACAAAACATAACGCTACCCTGATTTACCTCCTCATTTAGTTTGGCACCCCCTTAGGGAAATTTCTCGGGAATGAGTGAATTGTTTTCAGAGACAGATCTCATTAACGTTCGCTAAACACTCGACAATAGTTGGGATCCTAGGACCGCTCCCATGTCCACTGAAGCACTATAAATAATAAAGATTTGCCAGACACTACTTGGCATGGTCTCGAATTAGGGATAAATAACTGTGTTACGAGGAACTAAAAAAAGGAATTAAGGCACTGCAACCGTGCTGAAACGCACTATGCCAAACGTGTCTACCCTAAATCGGCTTGGGTATGAGATAGCTGGGAGACGCTACTGGTTTAATTTCTTGTCTTACCAGACACAAGGAAGTAACACAAGGAATGATATTTATCCTTACGTGTGTTGCCTGTTGGCGGGGGACCCTGCCGTAAAAAAATATAATTATGCCAAAACTTGATGAGCAAAACAAATTGTCGCAACTTTTCATTTTGCCAAAGCAATATTTCGAATGATTATAGTCCGCACATTTTCGTTTGGACAAAGTCATGTCATTACGGCATTTAGTATTTTATCAAATGACTTATTACAGCAAACAATCTTTGGACAATAGTGAGACATAAATGATTTGTAAGGACAAAATATAAAGACAGAACAGACAGAACACCCTGTGTTTGGGAAGTCTAAAACTAAAAGATTCACTTTTTTTTAATCATGTAAATCATTTATTTACTTCAACTTATTACTTATTTTACTAACAATTTTAAGTTTTTTGCAATGGTCAGTAGCAATTTTATTCCAGAGTATTCAAACTATATAGCTAGTTGCAGAATTCGAAACAGCTAGGTTAAGTTAGACACGACGCACGAGCCGAGCGAGCGAAGCTATAGATAACAGTAACATATTTTTCAATGTAAAACACGTGCACGAAAGGAGCCTCCCCGCAGATGTACCAAAGCTTTGTACGTCGGGCGCACCCCGGGCAACAGTTGGCGATCACCTAACGCTAACTGGCGAATCCTTTCACCACGATGGAACCCACAAATCCAGCACTAGAGCCGGCTTTGTGCGTAGTCTCGACTAACATCGAAGGTTTTACGCAAGAAAAGTCGGAAATTCTTTCTGAACTCTGCCGAACCACACGCTGTCACATTCTGTGTGTTCAAGAAACCCATCGGGATGAAACACAAGGCCGACCATACATACCTGGACTACGATGTAATTAATTCTCGCGTTCCATCGACACGCTAAGAAGAAGAAGAAGAATGTAAAATCAGAAATTACTACCAGAATGGTATACTATTATTAATTTGTGCATTCTGAGTAACTGACATAAAGATAATCATTTGTCATTGACTAAATAATTTACTTAATAGAAATTGTTAATGGAAAACTAAAGATACTAAATAAGAATTTGGGTTATTACATTATGTGTATATGTTTACCAACTGATATAATATAATTTGACCAAATAAAATGTGATAAATGAGTTATTTTTTTACTCAACGTTCACTTGCCAAACATTAGGTTTGCGTTACAATTACTTGTGGAGAGTGTATTTGCTAAATATAAATTTGGGAGAAGACATTTTGCGAAAAATTGTTTGGGGAGAGAAAATTTGGTGATTCTTTTTGATTGTTAATTGAGTCGTGGCTTTAACCATTTAGATCTAGGTCACAGACATGATGCCTAGGCACCTAGACAGTATTATATAGCATAAGAGATAAAGCGCTTCCCTTATAACAATGATGAAACATCGTTGGTTTACCATGTTAAATACACTAGAGACATTTTGCGAGATCTGTTAATGGCCTCGGTGGTTTAGTTGGTAGAGCAGCCGCCCGCATTGCGGAATAAGTGGGTTCGAGTCCCGCTTGAGCCCTAGTTTCAGGTTGAACTTTTTTAGTTTCTATCTTTGTGATTGAAAATGTAAGTCAAGATGTTCTGTTGACCACAACGTTGGTGGGAGGCCAGCCTACCGACGTAATAACGTACTACATAAGAATTTGGGTTAAAGCGTAAAATATGTTTACCAACTGGAATAATATTTGACCAAATAAACATTGATAAATGAGTTATTGTTTTAATAAACGTCCACATGCCAAACATTAGCTTTGCGTTACAATTACTTGTGGAGAGTGTATTTGCTAAATGATAATTTGGGAAATGACATTTTGCGAAAAATTGTTTGGGGAGAGAAAATTTGGTCATGCTTTTTGAGTGAAACAAAGGTCTGGCGGATATTTGTATAACATTTTTTTCTTTATATCTTACTCATCTCTTCTCGAGGTAGATTATGGTCAAGTGCAAACGTAGTAAAAGAAAGAAAGTACAAAATTATACTTAAGCTTAAATGAAAATGAAAAATCTTTATTGTGTATCTCTAAACGTAGTTACATACAAATCGCTGGGATCTCCTTTTAAGCATCAATGCCTGTGTTAGGAGAACCCGCTCCTTCCTAAGACCACTAACAAAGATAAATAAAACATTTATTGAACTAATATCAAACTTACAATTTTTAACAGGTTAATAAATACGAGTAAATAAATGGCATAACACTTACAATATGTTTGGTGTTCCATGAAAACTTTTTTTTTATTACTTATCTGAATTTAACATATTTGAAGTACCAAGACTAAGACAAAAAATAATGCTTTGAGAGTTAATAGGTTTAATGTTATTATGTATGTATAAGGTGTGTGTTTACGTGGTGTGTGTATTTTGTGGTGTGCGTGTTTGATGTGTGGTGGGTTTGTTCTGTGTGTGTGCTCTGAGTAGAAGAGAAGAAAAATGCTAATGTGTTTATTTTGAGTAGAAAATTGTGGTTTGTAATGGAATTTGTGTACGATAACGCGATTTGCGTTTAGTATGCATATTGAAGGGTATTATAATCTAATTTAATATTATAATTGAAAACCTCAAACACTTACTTACTTACGATTTATGGATTTATTTGTTTATTTATTATTAATTGTTTATGACTGTGTAATTATGTTCTCTATATCATAGTAGTTTTTGCCTCGAAGCCAATTCTGCAGTACATGTTTACATGAACGTGTGGTTGTTGGGTGAAAGTTAAGGATTTTATTTATTTTGTTATAAATGTGAGATGATTGTCTCTTAAATTGTCTTCTAGCGTATGCAGTTTTTACGTGGGGTACAGGTGCAACATTTAGTATTCTTCTTTTTTTTTGCGTATTTTGGTTGAAAGGAAGCTCTCCATGAAGTTTTAGAATCGCGTGCAGAATGTAAAGCTTCCTCACAGACAGGAGCCCGCATTGAGAATAAAGACTGTCGGTTAGAAACCTGTAAGGTTTAAAATAAATGACCTTGAGCAAGGATCTATGTGATCGTTTTAGTTCCAAAAAAATGTCTTTTGTTGCTCCACCCCAGATTGTGATACAGTAACTAAGTATCGATCGAGCCAGTGATACGAGTATGTATATTTGTTTTAAAAGATCTGCGTCAGCTACGTGTCTTAGGGTTTTGAATATCCAAGAAAGTTTACGAGTTCTGCCAATTAAAAGGTCAATATGAGCGTGCCAAGCAAGACGTTGGTCTATCATTACTCCAAGATACTTGGTTTTTACTATTTTAGCTATAGTGGGACACGAGCAAGTTTGGTTATTTGAATTCTTACAAGAGTGAATTTTAATTTAAATGCCGTGATTAAGTGTTGTCTGACATCTGAACAGTGAGTGCATACCAGAAACAAAAACTAAGTAAATCCGTCACTCTACTATCTATCATTAAATAAATCGCTGCATCACGTATTTCACGTTTTTGCGGCGGCGAAACCAACATTAAAACTAAAAGGATGGGAACCCTCTATTTAACACCTTTTGTTCATCTCGTTAGCTAGCTTGTTCAACTCCGTGTCTAATGGTAGAAGTTAGGTAACAACCTAGTTAATAACCCCCCCCCCCCCCCCCGTACATATCGCACGTCGAAGTAATAGTAAGTTTAGACAAAAAAAAGTTAAAAAAGGAGAAGTTAATTTATTGCCAATAAACACTGAGGCATTCACAAAAAAATAGTGAAAATACACAATTTAAAAAAATAAGGTTCAACCAAAAATCAAAAATTTCAGAGCTCAATGTTGGGGCCAACAAGTTCCATGTCTCAGCATGCAGCAGCGCTGGTATTCTGACAGGGCCTCAATGGGCACATCTTATAGATACCAAGATCGTCTCCCCCTAAACCAAGCAGAGTTTGTACTATAGGTCAGAGACTGTTAGACATACATAGTTTTTTGTAAATACATTATTAAATAGATGGTGATACCCAAACCGGAGAAACACGAATGTACCATTGCACCAACGGGCCAGTCAACATACTATGTGGTTTTTGCTCAGTGAACCAACTAACTCGATATCTTTAGGAAAATTCTCAAGGGTTATACCTAAATTAAAAAAACCTTTCTTTTTCACAGATAGCAAGAACACCAATAACCCGGTAAGTTTTAGTACTCTTTATAAAAGTTAGTCAGTGTACCTACTTCTAAAACGATTTTAACCTTATTAGAAAGCAATTAATCAGCTTTAACAATAAAGTAACACCAGACTTCGCTCGTTAACACTTATTAATACAATTAATTAATTATCACACGTATCTTCATTGACGACATTGTGCACTCATGGGTAATGTCCCATAGGCGAAGGGTCATTGTCAGTCACTGCGCACGTGATACGACTACTCAGTGAATCAAATTATCCTGTCCTAGCATCCAGATCGACCTTCTTGTTGCTATATTAGACACCTTTTATGATATAACAAAGCACCATAAACTCTTGCTTCCAAGTATAAAACATAGTGCCTCTAAGACATCAGCATCATTCAAACTGAAACAATCAGACATCATCAACTATAGCCCTAATTAAAAGCTAGTTGAGATTTCGTCATTATCAGTTCAAAAAATCACGTAGTTGATTTGAGTTTCAAGTGTTGTGACATAAAAATGAAGACCATCATTTTCGTTTGCTGTATTGTTGGAGTTCTGGCTGAGCTTCCTCGCTTCAGACCAGCGAGGTTCAGGTTCCAGCGCATAGAATTAGCTCCAACGACAACTGACGCTCCAATGGACACAACTACGGATTCTGCACCGTACCCTGCCTCAGGGTGGAAGCCATCGGGCCAGCAGTTTACTCTTCCAACTGAGACTGAGGCTCCCGCAGACAGCTATGGAGCTCCGGAAAGTGCGCCTTATCCTGCGTCAGGGTGGAAACCAGTAGGGGAGCCTTTCACCTTGCCCAATGAGCAGCCTCCGTCAACAAGCTATGGTGTCCCCGATAACTCCTACGGAACGACTAGTACCGACGGTCCTACAACTACCGATAATCCACAAGCAGAGAGGCTGGAAGGACCCGTGGAAGTCCAGAAGAGTGCTGGGACGTACTTTATTCTTCTGCCAAATGGACAACTACAGAAAGTGGAGTTCGTGACGGAAAATGACGTGCAAAACATGAAGTATTCAGCAAGGCTTCAAGTGCGCGACCAGAGGCCGCTTTTTGTCTTCAGACCTTGAAGTATGATAACTTACTGAATAAATGTTTTTCTTTACGGAAAACTGATTTATAATTTTATCTTTGAAGAATTCTTTGTACGCTAAACTGTAATTCTATAGCTTCTAATGTAATATGAAAGGTTTATAGTAGTGACTAAAATATCGAACTCATGATTTTGGTAAGTTTAAAAGTTGTTCTGAGAATTATAATCTTTACTCATGAATGACTGATAGACAACGCACAGCTAAAGCCATCTGCGCGGAGAAACCTGAAATGATATTATGGTTTCTAAGGAATTTTATGGAAGCACTGAGAAATAATTTCCCGAAATTCCTACAGGGCTGGGTAAAGACGGGTTTTTACGTTATGCGTATACGAAGTAGCGGCCAAAAGCCAGTGCTGCCTCACCTAGAGCTTTTTTCTGTAATGCAACGTTACAGAGTTGAACATTACATCGGTGAGGGAGGAGAACCGCGCATTGCAGTGCGCAAACTGTAATGTTACAGATTCGCAAATCACGTTGGTGAGGGCAAAGCAGCGAGCATTACAGTGCGCAACTTGATGATACAAAATATGTTGATACAACTTCCCTGGAGTTTTGTGAGGCAGTATTGTAATGTAACACTCAAAATCGAATCTGAAATGTAAATTAAAAGCGAAAATTCGTCATGTCAGGGAGACAGTTCTGTTATGTAATGCTCAAAATCGAATCTGAAAAATCAGACAGAAAAATACTCCAGTAAGTTTACCACGAGTTACTTCTTTTACACTATCGTTCTCGTACGCGAACGCGTACGTTTTTAACGCGTCGTTTTTTACGCGAACGATAATGTAAATTTATAGTGGCAACTCGTGGTAGACGTACAGGTGAGGGACCACCTTTAGGTTACTGGTGCTATAACCCGCATGAGGAAGTTCACGGGCGGGTGAAATTCAATGCCGCCAACCTAACGATTTTGACAACTCTAATGCACAGATCAAAATCGGGCGATATACATTAAATTCAATTTTATTAAAATTGTATTGCAACACAAAGCTATGTAATGTGTGTGCGTCTTTTAGAGAGATGTAAATTTTTCTCTCTAACATAAGCTTATTTCGCATAAAATTATCTTTTTCATTCAGGTCAGGTTCAGGGCTCATAACCGCGGCTTAGTTAATGTACTGGAACGTTCGCGATAATGTTGTCGTTTGTAATGCTCCATTTTAATTGTGTGGCCCTTAATACGGCAAGTCCCAGTGTGGATGCTCCCGAACTCATCAGACTGTCACACATAGGTTTACGAAGTTGAAACTTAATATTAAATGTTAAGGGATAATTTGAAACCATTTCTTCTAGTTTTTTTTTTTGCGAAACCACTGCTGTGCCACAAACTTTTATATCTTTACCAGACTTTTAGATCACTAAAAACCATGCCCATTTCAATGATTTAATTTCAATGATGGAAGCCTATACCCGGCAGCCGGACAATTATTAACTAGGTAATTACTTTTCTCGACCAGATCTTGGTGACAAGCTCTTCATGATTGGGTAGTTGAAAACATCACGGAATTTTTATAAATTATTTGAAATAATAAGAAAATACACTAAAAAAGGGCAGATAATTTTTTTTAGTTCGTTCACTCAGGTATAATTAATTTTATGGCTCTTCAAACACAGTGGGAAAGCCTATTTTTGAAAGTGTATAATATAAATAAAAATAATACCATTCGATAATCCACACAATTTATGGTAACTTTTGTTAAGAAACCATTTTCATAAACCCAAAATTTAATATACTGTATATATATAATATACCTGCCGAACAACTGTCTTGCAGTACGCATTTAAATAAGCGTTCTGTGACCATCTTGTGATAGTTTGTAGGGAGCGTTTTGGGCAAGTCCAAAAATGTGATTTTATAAACTGCCATTTCTCTCTTTTTTTAAAAGGCCTTTCGATAACACCCCAACAAAAATAGTAAACTACCCTATTATGGAGACAAATGAGATCTTGAGACCTGCTGTAATGCAAAATTGCTAATAAGTTCATACAAACTGAGTATCGATTACTAGGGCTCCTAGATTTTGTGAGAAGCAATCAACCGAGCCCTTTTTGAATTTCGTTTGATATCTTTCGCAGAGGTGCAGATTAGTCAGCCCAAAATACTCATAAAGGAACGACGTAGCCGAAAATGAAAATAAAATATTTAAAGTGACTCATTTATTGCCTAACTCCATGATACAACATACTATAATAACATAACAACTATGGTAGGTATCTAAAGCAACGAGCTACACATTTTCAACTGGTGAAAAATGTTAAGTAAGGAAATGGCATTATATTTTTTGATAAGGCGAGTGCTTTCCGATACATTTTTAAATTATCTACACGTAAAAACTTAGTAGGTAGCAAGTTATAATCCAATATAACTGGATAACAAAACATTAAATTTATTCCAATATGTTGGATAGATCAACATGCCTGGCCATTTTTAGAATATTTAACACAGTGCTAACTGAATTAAGTAATACTATACAATACAGGGTTGCTTTATTTTCGAACAGATTATTCGTGCTGCGTGGTTACTTATTCACAATTTTACTTCTGAATAAAGCGCGGGCGGGGAGTTGAGAGGCTGCGAGCCCGCCGCGCCGCGCTCACGTCGCGCAGTTTTAACGAAACTAGTGGTTTTTGTATACCTTTGAGTTCTTATAATAACATTAATAACTTAACATTTTAGTAATGGAGGTTGTCAAACAGAATAATACGTATTTTGCCATTATCTCCATGGATGCCCATATTTCAATTTGGATGGTGTTTATAAAGTTGCCCTGTATAATGATGTCGTCATGTTTATGGGAATTTGATGTGCTGCACTTTACAATAGTCTCCAGTATAACTACCGAAAACTTTGATCATGCCGTTCCGTAGATTTCTGGGAGAGTCGACCTGAAAATTAGGATAAATTTAGTAATTGGTGTTTGATTCATATCTTTCTTCATTACTCAATTACCGGTTGTATTTGTTTGTGCAATTAAGAAAATTTTATCTTAAGTTGTGTAAATTCATACCTAATATCTAGTTCAACAAGAAATAGGTGGATTCTGAGAAATTGGCAGAAATTGAGATTTCAGTAGCTCAGTGGTTAGAGCAGACACCAAGATTGTGGAAGACGCGGGTTCGATTCCTGCCTGATTTCTTCAAGGTCCGAAATTCTATTTTTTCTAGTTTTCTATCTTTTAAATAGGTAGAGCTTATCTAATTTAAAAGGACGCGCCCCTCCACCTTATTCAGCACACAAAGAGAAAAGTACAGTAAAGTAATTAGCCTATAATACTGTCCCACTGCTGGGCAAAGGCCTCCATCATTGAAATCAAGTCATCGCTGCAAAGGATGGGCATTGGCTTCATTTAAAAATATGAAATATGGACGTAATAAAAAAGTAGTAGGGCGCGTCATTTCTGGTGAGACAAGATAAGATAAGATAAACTTCATTGCACAAACAAATATTACAGTTTCATTTAAATAAAGTAGGTGTAAAATATAGGCCTTATCGCTAGTAGCGATCTCTTCCAGGCAACCTTCAGGTAGAGAATCAAGAAGATAGAAAGTGGTGGTGCAAGATGCAAGATTCTAACATAACATACCATCACGACTTTATCCCAAACAGAGTAGTCAAAGGCAAAAAACTGTCACCTTCATGGTGAACGGAACACTCAGGAGCCCACTTTTCAAAAATGGTATTACAACCCAACGTGGTAGGTGGTGAGGTTTCTGCCGCTATCCGGGTTGATTTGGTTTTTATAGATGTTTTCCATCACCAAAGAGTTAGTCGGAAATTAAACAATGAACAGAAACAAACGGCGTCTTGCAAACCATATTTCCAAGAACTAAGGTTATTAACTCTCCCTTCAATGTATATCCTTGAATCAGCACTGCTTGTGAAAAAAAACATTAAAGACTATGAAACTATGAACGGTAAACGCCACCAGAGTAGATTAAAGCTGGCAAAATGTAACACCACGAAGCTCAAAAATAGTATATTTTGCATGCGAATCAAAATCTATAATAAGCTACCTATCTACCCCGAAGAAATTACAGCAATCACTATGTTTAAGACTCAGTTAGGACTATTTTTATTGGAAAAGGCATATTATTCTGTTAACCAATATCTTGATGCGCATTAGTTTAGTTGTGTTTGACATTGTTTATCGTTATTATTAATAGTTTGTTGCTGTAATGACGGTATTTCATATTTTATATTGACATCGTACATTTATTTATTCTTGTAATCAATATATTGACATTGGAATTCATTATAATGATTAAATTAAGTGTGTGAAACAAACATATTCCTTTTTTTGATGGTTACAATAGTTCTTGTTCACTTGTGTATAAACTTTTATGAGTAGGTACGAGTAGAAATAAGAGCTCTGATTTAGATATTAGCAATAAGATCTGCGAATGTACCTTTTAACATGCACAACAAAGTAATTCTAATACTAATTTTGGTTCTGGCCAGATTTGAACTCGGGACCACACGATCCGCGATCCGAGTTGGAGTGCCCAACACTAGGCTACGACGCTCTTCTTCATGTATGTAGGTAGTTACAAACCTACATTAGCTGACACTGACTCCAACAGTAACCCCAATTATTTTTTTACTTTTTACTGCAAATTAATTTGTATTGGAATAGTTATTTTTTGAAGTTGTTTTATTTTGTTAAAATTTTCTTTATTTATATTTATAGAAATAGAAATAGAAAAACATTTATTAACTTTATGGACATCGTTAAATTTATAATATAGCCTGGGCTTTAAGGGCCTAGGCGCTGATTTTCAGTAGGCCCAGACTGAGATGACGCACGGACATTTGTGGCGGACATACGTGTGTGCATACACATATAAGTATCATAAATACTATAGTATAGATAAAAATAAATGGTGAGTGATTCAATATATTGTGTAGTGTAATAATTGTAATACAATACATAGACAATAGATACGGTACCGAATGTGTAGTGTGACTGTGGGTGTGTGTGCGTATTTGTAGAGGTTACAAATTTATGTTGTTTAATTCATAATTATGACAACTTACTCAGGCCCAGCCTTAAAATATAAACCTAGACTAGAGAAAAGGTTATAGTCGCAAAATGGGGTAAGGGCCTTTTAAGGCCTTGCTGGACTTTAGGACTAAAAAAACCTATAGTCTAAAGGAAACACTAGGTACGAGTGAAAATGATGATGATCAGAAGAATTACAGTTTACTCACGATAATACGCCAAGCCTTCAAAATAGTTGTCTTTAATGATCCAAAAGTTGATGAACCACTGCACCACGGCCCGTGAGCTGATGTAGGCCAGAAGCAGGGCGATCCAGCTGGTGTCAGTCTCTGGCCCCGATGGGGGGGCGAAGAATACCGTCTGCGTAGAGTGGCGACGGGTTTTGTTGACCGCTCGCACTGATTCTAAGTCACTGTTGATGTAATCGAGGATTTTAGCTGAAAGAAAAAAAATACTTTCCTTTGCAAAAAATCTTGCCTTGAGATAAAATAAAATAAAAAGTTTATTTGCTTTTTAGTTTTACAGTTCCTCAGTTTAACAAATCTGCCAAACTATACAATAGTTTGTTGGCAGAAGCTGAGCATGGTGGTAGTGAGTTAAATCTACAATCTACTACAAACATTCACGTCACGAACGTTTAAATGAATAAATATGCGCCAGCACAGTTGACTCGACCGGGAATCGAACCCGGTACACTACGTAAGTCAAGGCGAATAACAGTGCTACAGGGTACTACGCCAATCGTGTCGTGTTGTATTGGTTGATGTTAACGCGTCTGTATACAACACAAGCACTCTGACCCAATCTAAATAATAATAAAGTTCGTTTAACGAATCGACCCGACCGTGAATCGAACCCGGGACACCAAGCATACTAAGGCGAGTAACCGTGCTACACCGCACTACGCCAACCCTGTAAATAATTGCAACAAATAAACTGAAAAACAAACTTTCAAATGGTAGGGTAAAAGCTCCTTGGACATGGAAGCACTCTAGTTGCCGGCATAGCAATAACAAACGATTCTCTGCTTTGTAGAAACTGGACCTGGGACCAGCGGTCCGGAAATTCACTGTTAACGTTATAAAATGCAATTTTATTTAATATGCAAGCAATAGAAACTGAGATATGCACGTTTCCAAAAAGAACAACGATGGGTTAGATAAACGTAATTTGTTCCTTACGCCCGAATCCAAACAACAATGAAAGTTGAGCGGCACTTAAATGCGTAGCTGTCCCTTTTATTTCTACTGAAATGTGACAGACAGGACAGCATTAATTTGAAGGGCTACTCAACTTTGTTTGTCATTTCTGGACTTAAGCGTGAGTGTCTTATTTATAAAAACTTATGAAAATATTTGACATTAAATGCAGCGTTCAGAGACCTTTCAGTAGATGAACGGGCTCATAAACGTCTTAAATGTCATTAGATGACCTTTAAAATTTATGCAAATTATAATAATATGCTTAAATGTTTAGGCTTATGCTTAAATGCTTGATTATAGTTATGCTAAATTATACTTATAATATAATTCATAATCAATAATTAATTAATTCGATGCTTCATGTGGTAAGTTACAGTTTATTCAACAGAAAACATCTATCTGAATTGAAAAATTAAAATCTTGGTAATTTTTCTTTCGATCTAATTTCATAGTTTATTAGTGTATTCGTTCGGGGATCCCTTTCTTTGGCATTACGAGTTTGGCATTTGTTCTATTAGTTAACAATATCACTTTGGCATATATTTTTTTTTTTGCAGCAGTTATATAAATAAATAAAATAAAATAAAAATCATTAATTTCGGACCGGAATTCATAGTGATTCAATAGAATTCATGAGTAATAAATAACTTAGCAACTATGTTAGTAACAGAAAAATTAGTTTAGGTACACAAAGAAAGACACTACTATCCCGCATATTTATTGTACGTGATAGCAGTGTCCTTAGTTAGGTGGACGCGATATATTTTTTACAGTTCGTCAGTTCTCTGACTGGGGACAAAATTTGTTTGATTTTGTTCATTTAGTTACTGTTATTTAAAAATCAATCTGTTGAAAAACTCTCAGGCTGATGTGTACACCATTACACGGTACTAGTGAAAGCTCCAGGAACTACGTCTGTAAATTATGTTTCCGGCTATTAGGCGCCTCGGCTTTGCTAACGAAGATCGCAGAGATTTACTGGTGTATAGGGTTACGGAAGATTCGCTCTTACCGTAAGCTCGATACATTACTGTATTTGTGGGGGAAGAGGGCAAGAAAAAGCCTACTTTTGAAATAGCCACTAGGTACTCATTTGGGCTGTTTTCAAACTACAAACTTCCGAATGTTCGTGAGTATGATGTCTGGCCTATTTTCCTTCTTTTAGATTTTTCTATTTCGTTAAGCATTGGTTGAAAAACACCGAGTTAAATGAGAAGTGGCTTATCCAAATGTTATTTCACTCCTAAGTGGATTGAGGAGTACGTTCCAGTGATGGACGCTGCTGCTCATTAGGTCATATGCGTCCTGACTGTGTGATCCGCCTGTTGCAGGTAAAACAGTGCTTGTACTGTTTTACCTGCCATAGAGTCTCGTCGATTGAACAACAGGAAAACTAAATGGCATTGCTTTGGCAGTGTAACGTGTAATACTTCTTGTACTAAACAAGGGTGCTAGGTGCGAGAACTACTTACCAACAGGCGGTTAACATTTGTTTCCACCCAACCCCAACGTTTAATTAAAAATAATCAGGAAAGATGGAAATTTGAACTGAAGTTCATACCCATAGCGTACCTTCAGTGCTGGTAATTTTGGCTTCCATCAAGAACTTAACCGTGTAAACCAGGTCCAGAATCAGCATGGCTGCCCCAGTCAGGGTGAACGGTAGCAAGGCCACGTAGAAGCCGCAGGGACGCTGACCTTGGCTCATGTAGATCACTCCGAGCAGCATCCACATTAAATGCAAGGCCAACCAGACACGTATTTTGCTGTAAAGAAGGTTTAAATTTAAAAAAAATCTGGGACACTTATACAAAGAACTGGGGTCCAGTCTTGGTGTAGTTTGTATATCAGTCTAGATATGTTTCACTCTAGCTCTCATTGACTATACTAATGTACGTCGCATTAGTCATATTAAAATCAAAATATCGAGCGTACTCTGATAGCTGTCACTTGAATGACTGCGCTGACGATCAATGTCAAGAAGATCACTACCTACCCAATCCCCATACTAGCCAAACTACCTGTTCTAAGCAGTTCGTTGAAATGGTCTGAAAAAAGAAGGTGGCTCTGCTTACCTACGGAAAAATAAAGGTTAAAGGTAATTGATAGATCAATGATAGAAATGTAGTATACAAATTATCCTAATATTTAAAAGTTTTATCAGCTTTCACATATCCTACAGCAAAACTACAATTTTGTGAAACTGAAAACTAAAAGCGAGTGAATTTTATTTGCTGAATGATTGCACTGTACCAAACGGATTTCAAAACTTCATCTGACAGACCAGCATCACGTACAATAAACCATGGCAAAAGCGTAGAACAGCCAGCATAGGCTGAGCTCTCATCCCTATGAACTGGCTTGCTTCGCATGGACGGTACCAAGTCCACAGTTGCGTTTGAGTTGGTGCTTACTGTACATCAAATAAATCTAGTCAGAGATAGGCGAATCATGCATGAATTCAGTTGAGTTACCTTTGGTAAAGTTAATCCTGGTACTTTTGTCCCAGTATTAGGGTGCGTTTTCACCGGAGATGTGCGAGGAATGTGTTTGTTAAAAAACAATAGAATCGCGACGCTAGGTGAATGAAACAATTCTATTGGTTCTTAACACACACATTCCTCGCAACGCATCCTCGCACATCTCTGGTGGAATCACACCCATAACCCCTATTAGGTTGTAAAAAGGTGTTGAATAAACGAACCTGCAATATCAATAGAATAAAATAAATACCTTTGGGACATTTGTACTAGAAACTAACCAGAGAAAAATTTATGGGAATAAAAATATTCATTTTTTAAATGCTTGTCACCAATTGCTTGCTTTCATTTTCAGCTGTCCAGGACGAATTTCAAACTTTGTAGGACGGAGCGTGAGTTGCGCGTATAACGTAAGTAAAAAGTGCTAAAACATACCTCGCGGGGCCTCGGAAGGTTGAACTACAGTACAAAAAAGGTTCCCGTTACAGAATTGCATGAATTTTGTTAAACCTCGCGAAAAAAACTGAAATCTCATTGCAGCAAAGCTGTCTACGTTATCCTGAACCGTTTAAATATCAAAAATAAGTCCCTACTATTGGCAGAATGAAATTTTAAAGAAAGATTCACAGGGCAATCCAGACGAATCGTATTCAAGACTATACATCGCACTTGATGTCAATGATTTTAAATCACACACAGAAAACCATAATAGAACGAGTGAGGTAGAAAATGCTTTTAATGAAGATGTTCTTTGTGTGCAGTAAAACCAAAAACTTTACACTCGAGCATTGCTGTTAGAGCTATCGTTCTGATGATGAGAAAAGACCAAATTTCAAGAATTCAAGGTGTAGCGACATCTATCTCGCCACAAACGAACTGAAAACTGACGTATCCTTCATCGCGATAATAAAATTATCCGAGTGATTGAACAGTATAATATAAGAACCTGACAACACCCGTTGGGCAGTAGCCCACCAGACACAACACCCGTCTGGTCGGAGGATCCTCCCTTTTCAATGGTGGATGAGGAACTTTACACCCTGTTCCTCACGTCCCCAAACTAGTGACCCCGACGTGATATGTGGCGAGATAGATGTCGCTACAAAGGTAAGGCACAAACATAACAAACCTCCTAAAATTTGCAGAAACTTCATTTTTCACCGGCCAAACAATACTAGATGCTAAGAATGGCCTAGTCCTGGTGTAGTTGTAGAAGTACACTCTACCGCAAGTTTCAGGGTCGTAGAGATACAGCAGCTTGATCAGGGTCACTTCGTGCAGCTCGGACTCACTTGGTGAAAGCTGACAGCTCAGTACTAACCAGCTTATAATGGTACTAAAGCTAGCTGGAACAATAACATCAGTACCGTTAAACACAAACCTGAGTGATGGTCCGAAGGAATCTAGAAAGATTCAGAATTCCTGAATCTTGGAGCAAGAGCTCTGGCCTCGGGAGGGTTCATGAAATAATGAACTAAAGATTAACAGTAAATATTTTATAGAGTAAGTATTTTAGTGAAGCACCACTTACTTTGAAACAAAACCACAACAATTGTCCAATATCCTAACGAGCCCATCGCCAAACAAAATTATTAAGGCTTTGATTACACGCCGATCCAAACAGTTACCAAGAAACGCCTCCAACGATTTAGTTACGGAAATTTCTAGAGGGCCAAGACCCGTCTTGCCATCGCTGAAATTGCTCTGTCCCTATTTTGATTACAGGTAAGTCCAAAATTAATGATCGCCGACATTGCGCCGAGGTGATAATGAAAAATTTAATAGCTCTCTCCGTTCAACTGTTCAAATTGAATTTCCTTTAAGAATCGTTTCATTCTATTTCGCATTACCAGACCGTTAATATTTTTGAGAAATTGCTCTTTTAATCCCAAGAAAAATAAATGGGTAACAATTTACAATGTTAACGATGGACAATATTTTAAGGGTGAATTCGATTTGTGTTAATTGTAAAATACTTTAGCCAAAATGTCGTTTCTGATGAATGGCCTATTTTCTCCTGTTCTGAAGTAGAGGACCTTTCTGTCATTAGCTTGATCATGCTTCGGCTCGGGAATCGGAAAATATTCTTGAGTTAAAACTTTCGTTTTGACTTCTCTTTTTTTAATTTTTCTTCTGATAGCGCAGATAACTTTGCATGAGTAAATATTGGTACCTAAAATTACAATTCCTCTCATCCAGAGGATCGATGCGGTAATTGGGAGCCATCCTGCAAATTCTTCGTAACTTCTTAATTTCAATTCGACGCTCCAGCCACTGTATCTAAGAACCATGCCCTTGGTAAGACTTTGTTGGATGTGACCTATGTACACAAAAGCCATTGATATGTCGAATATGATAACACTGATAGTAGAATAGAAAAAAATGAACAAAATGACCTTGAGCAACGTTGGATTCTTGCTTTTTCTCGTAATAATATTCAAAGCTATAGCAATTATCATCCACAGAGCGTGAACTCCTAGACTTAGTTCTATATACCTGTAAGAGGAAGGTATTTTTTAAAGTATAGAATGAATAAATTGGATAATGTATTGCCAGTTCAGATGATACTTACTTTCGTGTTTTGGCAGAGAGTCTAGTAGACACAGTAATAATAGCTCGCTTCCACTTTATTGGAAGAACGTCAAAGCCATGTGTCTCGTTCGGGAGTCGAATGTTGGAAAGTGCGGCAGCGGAATGAAGCCTATACCCACAGGCTTCGTAATCGTAGAGGTACATGATTCGAGCCAGTATATCGTAGTCAAAGGAGGACTTGTCAGGAGACCACAAGCAGTAGAGGATTGTGACGGATCCAAAGTATACTATCAGACCTGAAAATAAAGAGGACATGCATTTCACCATGAAGCTTCAATTATGCTAAGTTTCTCTCGTTTGAGAGATTAAATAACTCTTAGTTATCTATGAATTGATGTTAGATATTCAGTGACAGGATAGACTCGAGTTTGCTTGGTAGGTTGACCGAGCTGCATGTATCAAAGGCTTGATGAGCCTGCTAAATATATTTATTTATTTTCCATCCTGCTACAACACTTTTTAAACAATTACTTAGTTTATTAGGGTTGTTTATTTCATTGTTACTAACATCTATGGACAACTGTGGGAAAATAAATGTTTTTTTTCTTCATTTATTTATTAATCTACGCAAAGATAGAAACTAGAAAAAAAATCGACCTGATCCTAGAGACTCAAGCGGGAAATATCAATCTATTTTCTAAAAAAATATTGAAATAACTGTATTAAGTTATTATGCTGGCTCATTGACGCAATGGTAGAGCTAGCCCTTTTTTCAACCCACTTCAAAAACGGAGGAGGTTCTCAATTCGACTGCATGTTTTTTTTTATGTTTGTTACCTCATAACTTTCGACTGGGTGAACCGATTTTGATCATTCTTTTTTTATTTCAAATCTGGTGCTTCCTGTGTGGTCCCGCGTTTTATTTCGTTTAGTTCTGACAGTGGCATCCATGAGAAAACCATATAAGACTTAAATCTAGATAAACAAAATGCACGACAAATGGACGAATAACTAAATATTACGCCAATCGATTTTGATAATTATTTTTTATTTAAAAGCTGGTGCTGCCCGTGTGGTCCCATTTTAATTTGGTCCAGTTCTGACACTGGCATCCATGAGAAAACCATATATGTGAGTTTTAAATCTAGATAAACTAAATGCGTGACAAATGGACGAATAACTCAATATCACGCCAACGATTTCGATGTTTCTTTTTTTGTTGGAAAGGATATACTAAAAGGATAGTTTGATGAGAGTTTGGTTGGGTTCTAATTATGGGATCCATGACAAAGTAACGGAACTCTTCGATTCTGAGGAGCAAATGAGCGATACTTTTTCGATGTATAAAATAAACAAGATATATTAGCGTTCCTGCCTTTAGCGCCAGAGGTCGTGGGTTCGATCCCCACCCATGACAAATATTTGTGTGACGAACATTTGTATTTGTTGTGTGTCTGGGTGTTATTATCTATTTAAGTATGCATTTAGAAATATTTAAGTATGTTTTGATAAACTGCTGACGCCTCTGACGCCCATATTACAAGCTCTGCTTAGTTTGGGGTCAGATGATCTTGGTGTGAATTGTCCCAGATATTTATTTATTTTATTTATTTATTCACTGAAAATCAAGAAATAAACAAAAATGTTTACAAAAAGAAAACAACTTCAAAAAAAACTATTCCAAAACAAAACACTAAAAAGGTAAAAAAAGATTGCGGATTCTTCTAAAACTTATACGATAATATAATGTAGGTACAATTATTTTTATTGTTGGAGTCGGTGTCAGCCAATGTATGTTTGTAACTACCTACATACATACTTAAACGTGCGTAGTAAAAAATAGGTATATTGCTAGGTATAATGTAGTGTTTCCTTGGCTGACAGTGCTGATGCTGACCAACTCCAACAATAACAATAACTTTACCTGCATTATATTATCGTATAAGTTTCAGGAGAATACGCAATTATTTTTTTACTATGGTTTTGTTTTGGAATAAGTAGTTACTTTTAAAGTTGGTTTTTTTTTTGTTAAATTTTTTTGACAAGGAGGAAGACAAAGATCGCCTATCTTGAAAATGAAAATGTTTTTATCTGTCTGAGTATTTGTTAAGAAAAACAGTATTTAACGATCTGCTCAGTTTCATTCAATGATCTTGATGTATGATGCTCCCGAAATTCATTTATTTTTTCCTAAATATTTAATTATTTATTTCAATATTTTAACAGTGGTTCTGCCAACTACGAAATTGGAATGGCAATCTAATCAATAACATTGATACCTCTAATTTTCACATAGGACTTCTGAGTTTCTGGTGGCATTCAACACTGTGCAACCGAAGAAGAGTACAACAGTTGAGTTTTAATTTAATTTTAAAAACACGGCGCCGAAAAGGCACAAAATAAAATAAACAAGTGAAGCCGGCTGCAAATGAAATCCAAACAGGGGTCAGAAGTCACTTCCATCTCGACATTGATGAAATGTACCTTTGAATTGTATTTTTGTAGAATTTTACAAACAGAACACTCAGAATATTTTATTTTTGTTTAAGATGAGCTTGTTCTATTTCAGTGCTGAAGCCATTTATTTTGTTTACGTTATATTTTTGTTAATATCTTTTCTTATTGTTGAGTTCTTGAAAAGAGTCTTCATTTACCAAATTAATGCTTCTTTACAACAAATTTTGAAAAATGTGTTCATTTATTTGTTGATATTTAATTGTGCTTTTATTTTAATGTTTATTTCTACAATATAAATCCCTTTCAAGACACGTACACAAGTTACAAAAGATAATTACTAGGCTTATATTAACCTTGGGGTTGGAAAAGTGTTACGGCTCGTACGCCTAATTTTTTGGAGTTATGAACAGCCGAACTCGGCCGATACACTCGGTCAATACACGACCCTACACGGATGTAGGGGTGGGTCACACAGACCCCCTTTTTAGATATAAATTATTTCAGTATTTGGTTAGTAAAAGGTATTATTTAAATTAAGGTTTATTATTTAGATATTAGAATAAATAAATAAACGAAAAGTATTACATAATTTTATGTTTTAATTAGGCATTTGAAATTAAACTATAAAAATCAACAAAATCTTACTATTCTAGAGCAATGTTAATCCAAATTACATTTTAAACTTTCTTGTTGCATTTTGACTAATTCAGTCCGCTCTTGACCACGGTGACATGCAATTGTCGACGAAACGTCGAGAAAAATAAGTAAAACAATTTGGCAAAATTTTGTTTCGTTGCGAAAACCCGTTTTTGTTAGAATTAATGTAAATCTAATGTTAATTAACAATCAAACCTAATGTATAAATGGCAGATTCTTGTAACAAAAAGCATAATGTTTGGAAAATAATAATTAACTGTCACCCCGCATCATCTTTACTACCTACAAAAACACATATAAAATGATTACATTGGCAACTAAAATTTTAAACAACAATTTAAAAAACTATATCTAAAAGAGAAATACATTGTAAGAATAAAGTCATATGTACACAAAAAGGCGCACTAAATGCGGTGATGGGTCACACATACCTTTTTCAACTTCTTACACGTGTAACTCCCAGTCCAGTCACCACTCGACTTATTTGCTATTTGCAACGCAAAGCTTAGAACGACTCAACAGCTCCAGCTACTGAGAAGTGTGGCCACGTCGCACTCACGGTAAACGAACTTCAAGCAAAATAAAATGCGCCGGGTCTCACAGACCCAACCCCCCATGACGCCGGGCTAAAATCGTGCACTTATGCACATTATGTCAAATTTACAAATCATGACAAGAGAAGTAACACAAGCTTTGTTCAGCATTCTTCCCAATTAAAAATTAGGACTAAGTTGCATTGCAGCATTGTAATCATGTTTTATTTGTAGTTTTAAGCTGTGGGAATTATTTGGCAAGCATGCTCAAATGCGCTTATATCACAGTAAAACTAATTGGCTTTGCAAAAACATCGTCGTCAGTTACCGCAGAAATGGGTACCGGCAAAATGGTTGATTCTGAACAAATGCGAACTCGATCTTACATAAGTGACATAACACACATTTTAAGTTTTCACATTTATTGATAAAATCTCGCTATAGGTAGTTACTAAAGTTTTTCCCATACTACGTTCGTCAGTAAGGCGCTACTCGTCGTGATTAAGTACGCAATTTGGATCTTAGAGCGGATTCACTGTGCGAGGTTCAAAATGTTTTTTTTAGAATAGCCCTGCAGTCCTGTGAATTAATGGGCAGTCACCGGTGTAGAGTTAATTCAGGAATCGGTAGCCTGAGCGAGCGTGGCTCTGAAAGCCGCCCAATCTCGACTGTATCGGATATCTGCTTCCAATTTCTCGGTCAATTGCGTTGTTGTGTGGTTTGATACCGAAATATTCGTCAAAGCCTAATAGTTCAAATTTGAACTGATATATGTATGTACTCATAACGAATCAAGGGTTAATCAAGTCGTCGAAGAAGTGGAGAAATACACTGGGCCGCAAATAAAACAGGCCACTGGGCTTTTCCATACAAACATGCTCACTTTAGCCCCTCATAGATAATAGAGAATAATTTCCCATCTATGAGAGGCTAAAGTGGCCCGGTTCATTTCCGGCCCAGCGTAGATTTCCGAAATGCCCGTTTATTATACAATAGACATGTGCCCCCTGAAAAACTGAAGCAGGGTCCACTTCCTTGTCGTTTTTAAATATTTGGGACAGCTAACTCCCATAACATCTTCTTATAAACCAAGCAGAGCTCTTAACTTCGGTGTCAAAGACTGATTTATATTAATTTATAAACATTAATAAAGCATGTCAGTTATATCTGTAAGTACGTTTCAAAGGCATCAAAAATATCTAAGTAAAACATTAACCAAAAATTCTTTACATGTCAAAAAAGAGTCTTAACGAACTCTCGTATTGATATTTGTGAGTAATGTTTTGCTCAGCTATTTTTGAAGCCTTGGAAACGTATAGATATTTATGGTTTTGACTGTACTACAAAATTTGCATATCCCAAATGGGGTGGTTGAAGGTTAGTAGGCTCTTGCTATGATGGTGAATGCATCACTCACAGGTCCACCAATCGTGCTTGGGCACCAAGGCACTAATCGTACCTATTAGAACCCAACGTTCCAACCTACGTGGTAGGTGGTGAGCCCTCCGCCGTCTCAGTTCTGTTGGGAAAACGTTGTCGGTAAGATGCAAGACACCATCTGGTCCAACCGTTGTCGTCCGCCGCAGCTTTAAGGCAATCGGAGCGGTTCACAGCTGACCGCAGAATAGTGCATCGAAAACATGCGGTCGGTCAAAATTAAGAGTGCGGTCTACCGCAACGCAGGCCGCATTTTATTTAACCGCCAGTACATCGTTAGAGTGGTTTTAGACTCAAAAAAAAAACTTTAATCAAGTAGTCCATAAATTTACAGTTCGTTTGAATCGTCATTTAACTTTGAAAATCTAGCTTTAGTATAAATGTACATAATATTAATACAATCTATGTATGTACTAAATATACATACATATAATATGACTCTACCACCGGCGTCGGAAGTCTGATTCCACTGAGAAGACCCGGCAAGAAACTCAGTAGTTGCACTTTTAAAGAGGAGGTGGTTACAATTCAGGTTAGTCACTTACCATTTTTGCCTTTGTAACCAGAGTGATACAGTTTGAACATCAATATAGTAATCATTACTGTACCCAAATACTAGTGAACCTGAGCAGACCAGTTTCCGAAAGTGGCACTAGTTCACAAGGTAACGGTGATCCCTTGTTTCACAGACAGAATTTTCAAAGAATTTCGGTCCATAGAAAATGTTTCATAGAATAGCCGGTTAAAATATTTATTTGGTGGTTAAAAATATTTTTGCACAAAGTTATTTAATTTACGCCCATTGCCCAGACGGGTAGTTAGGACTTAACATAGCCATTCGCTATAAATCCCAACCCTTTCAGGTAGGGGTTGGTTTCAGGACTTGGCAAAATAAATTGTATCTGAAGTCTACTTCTCACGTTCTCGCGAGATTCAACATGATCTGTAATTTGTTCCGCATAATTTATTTACCACGAATCGGGGAAAAAATCATTTCAAAAATTATTGTTTCAACGACTATTTACTTCATAGATAATTCAGTCCACATATTTTCATGTCAAATATTATTATTTCAACGACTATTTACTTCATAAAAAACATCACAGAAATTTAATTAATTTAATAACAGACATTAGTTTAAAAAGCCTCTGTTGGTTAGGTTAGTTTAGAACTGTGACCACATCGCACGAGCCGAGCGAGCGTAGCGAGCGTACCGAGGCAGCAACCGGCGAGTGCCAGAAGTGAATTTTCGGCGCTTGAACATAAGTGGCAAAAAAAAATGTTCTTGAGAATACTTCTTACAAAAGCGAAATATTATGAGCAATAATAATACTTGATTTGATAGTCTGTGATATAAATATTCTAAGAAATGAATTTTATTTGTTATAAAAATATATGATTTAAATTTCTTTGAAGTAACTATTCTGCGTATTGATTATTCGATGAAATGATAATATGAGAAACAATTTATGTGTAACGAAATTCTATGAATCGATTTTCTATAAAACAGTGTAAGTACAACGAAAGTTAACGTATAGTTCACTAGCGTTTTTTTACGCGCTTTTACCGTCGCTTTGCGATACGCGCTTATACGTGCGCTTAAATTTCAAATACCGAAAAACCAAACGCGCGTACGCGGGTTTACTGGGCGTTTTCACTCAAACCGGTAGTGGTAAGTCAGTATCAATATCAATTATACGAGCATAGGTATACGTTCATCAGAGCTTGTACGAGTTTCGTAGTAAAAGCCACGCCGGTACGCACACATGCGCTTTCAAAAACGAGCATATACGCGCGTATAAAACGCTACTACACTTACATTGCACGATAACACAGTTTGCGATCCATCGACACATTCTCATATCCCAAGGGAGCACAATCATAGGCAGTGCCTCCAACTGTAAACTTTTCCTTAACATTTTGCTTACAAACAAAACTAAGCTACTTTCTAATTATAATAATAAAATGATTCCTTAGCAATATTGGACTTTCAGTTGACGTTAATTTGACAAAGACATTTACATTGACAATTAGAAATAATAAGCAGATAAAAAACCCGGTGTAAAAAGGTTATATATCTGGAACCAATTGGGTATGGTAAAAAAAACAAACATGTCCTAAATCGAAAGCCATTTCGAGGTATTTGTATTTTATACCTTATTTAAATATTTAACATTTTTAAAGGCAAAGGATCTAGAATATTTTTAATTAAATACGTTGGCAATCTGGGGTCAAATGGATGACCCAGTTTGCCAACGTGCGTAAAGAGTACATTAAGGTTTTTATTGGACTCTTGACGGTAATCAAATTGACATCTCACAATGTAAATCTATTGGGTCGTTTAAACGTCCTTTCACGTGATTGGTTGATAATCTATCCATCAACCAATCAAATGACGCGATCTGTATCATACGTTTGACTTTTAGCTAGGTGATTCTACTGCATGGTATTAATGGTGTTTCCAGATAGCAAATTTTAAATTCCCCCAAGTGAAATATATTTTTCTACAAAGTTATTTTTAATAATACGTACATTAATTTACGCCCATTGCACAGACGGGTAGGTAGGACTTAAAATAGCCATTTGCTATAATCCCAACCCTTTCAGGTAGGGCTTGGTTTCAGAACTTGGCAAAATAAATTGTACCTGATGTCTACTTCTCACATTCTCGTGAGATTCTACATGATGAACGGCGATCTCTGTTTCAGTCGTAAGTACAGTAAATCAGTAATTTTCTCCTCATAATTTATTAACCACAAATCGGGGAAAAAACACATGTGGGAACACTAAGTGAATTTGTGACGTTATGAGTTCGCAATGTTCACAAATTAGTAAAAACTTAACTACCGGCTAAATCAACGAAATATACAAATGAGTTTCTTGAAATAGTAAATGGTATTTGATAAAAATATTTAAAAGAAAAATTGTTTCCATTCCCAGTTATGTTCGTCACATAAATGTTTGTCATGTGTGGGGGGGATAAAGCGAGTCATTTAAAAAGAGATAAGAACAACCTTCCTACGTTCCTACCCCAACATTGAATATTCTCAATACTGTGATTAATCACGTCAGACACGAATTTACGACGCCATGAATTTTCAACGCTATTCGAAAAAGAGATACTTCGAAACTGCAGTAAAAACAAAAAGCCAAGAAAGGTATGACGTCATAAATATGCATGTAGACAGCTCGGCGATATATGGACTAGCATTTTGAAAATAGTTTTTTACAGTTAGAAACGAGTTACAGACTGCACGACTCGTATTTTAGTCCGAGTATCCGAGCTTTGATATACGACGGAGAAACTTTCATGTATGTTCTAAAAATAAATGCTTAGCTTTGAGTTAGTTTTATAGGTCAGTTTAGAAATAATAACAGGTAAAAATACCTACCAGTTAAAAATTAAAACATTCTTTACTCACATCTTACTTACTAAATGATGTTCAAGTGTAAAAAAAGTAAACTTAGGTACAATTTTAATCTTCGCATCGCGTCTGTTTTAGACACAGATGATTCATCAGATCAGTTTTGTATAAGAGAAGCAAATGTTAATATCCCCTGCAGCTTAGCTAGTCTAATCTGAAATGAAGCGCCCCGCCACCGTATTCACGTACACATAAAGTAAAGAAAAGTGAAGTAATTAGCCTATTAAACTGTCCCACAGTTGGGCAAAAGCCTCCATAATTGAAATCAAGTCATCGCTACAATGTATGGGTATTGGCTTCATATAAAAAATATAGACCCAATAAAAATGTAGTGTGTGTAGCGCGTCATCTCTGGTTAGACAAGCTCTACTGCTAGCTATGCTGTAGTAATGACAGCCATCGTCGAGCAACAAACGAAAATATTGCGTATAAGAGATATTGATTGATAATAACCGCTGGTTATCGTAAAATAACTCAGTAGCGGCACGGTAATATTATCTATTATTAACGTGGTCAGTACGTCTACCACGAGTTCCCACTTCAAATTTACTCCCCTAAAATGTATTGGGTTGACACATGACATGGTATGACAATGTCAAATCCCTATAATAATTTTGTACGCGAACGATAATGTAAATTTAAAGTGGCGACTCGTGGTAAACGTACAGATTGTATACGTTCTTTGTCTCGTTTCGCTGACCTTGCCTTAGTTATTTTAATTGTTTCTCCTTTTCACTGCAACAGAATTACAACTTTGAATTTATATCCAAAAGCAATCATGTGACTATACGTCCGTCACGTCAGACGTCAAAATTAGTTATCCACGTCGCGTGCCTTGTCGACGCACCGCTGGGCGGGCATGTGTGTAGTCTCGCCGACCGCACGGCCAACAGTCCGGTCTGCGCACTGGGACCACAAACAACTGCCCATCGGCATATAAATTAGACTCGGTACGTCTACCACGAGTTGCTACTTTTAGTTTACATTATCATTCGCGTAAATAATGTATTGAGAGTCATACAATTTGTTTACGCGAACGATAATGTAAATTTAAGGTGGCAACTCGTGGTAGACGCTGCTGCTACTTCCAAGTGCTTTTTCCCAAAATCATGATAAATACGTCCAGGAAGAGCGTCGTGGATTAGGGGGCGTTTCCATTAGAGATGTGCGAGGATGCGTTGCGAGTAATGTGTTTGTTAAGAACCAATAGAATCGCGAAGCTAGGTGAATGAAACAATTCTATTGGTTCTTAACACACATATTTCTCGCAACGCATCCTCGCACATCTCTGGTGGAAACGCACCCTTAGGATTTAAACACTCCAGTCCGAAATTGTGTGGTCACGAGTTCAAATCTGGTCAAAACCAAATGGCTTATTAGTGAATTTGCGACTAACCCGGACAACGGCTGAAGGCTCACCACCTACCACGTTGGGTCCTAATACGCTAAGTGGAAAGTGGGCATCTCAGTGTAGGTACTTACTCGTACCGTTCAATAGGAATAAACAATATTCTATTCATTATTTCTATTCTATGACGGCAACAATCAACTTGCCTCTAACTACCCCGTTTGGAATAAAGTCGTGAGCGTATGTTATATTTATGATCATGTATTACGTCCACGTCGGCTTTAAGGTTCTGATCTTAGGATTCTCCTCTGTACTAAAAGTGAATTGAGTATCTTTGATTTAATACATCGCAATTGATTTTCTGAAAATATTTAATGAACAGATTCCCACCTGCTGCTTACTATATACCATCTACCTTATGGAAACAAATTAATTATTATGATTTATTGCATTTAAATTTGAGCGCAATTTATCAATACCTCCTACTTATCTCGAGCTCAAATGGCAATGGTCACATCACACATGTAGTATTTTTTAAATATAAGTAAATAAAATAGAATAAAATGGTCTCAAACTAAGGAAAGAAAGTCCTTGTGTTATGTGGAACCAGACAAAGATTTACTTACACTGGACCCGATCTAATTTTAAAAGTTGACTGAACTGACCCGACTAGAAATCGAACCCAGGAAACCACGCAAGTGAAGGCGAGACGATGCACTACAAGACACTCAGCTAGTCAAGTCGTATCGTCGTATGATAAGTCGTATTGTATTAATATGTTTATGTATTTACTTACCGTGGTAAAATTTTCACTAATAAAAACGGTCTGTTCAAAATCTAATAGAATGAAGATTTATGGATTGATTTTACGCAAAGGTTCTAGCTCAAACCACTGAAATATAAGCTCTAGTTGATAAACAGCGATTCAAAGTTGAGTCTGAAAGTTTCGCGTAAGCTCAAATTAGATTGGCTGACCTTCCATGAATAAATTTCGCTTTCAGGTAAATTTATTCGGCTTTATTCAGTTATTGTTTAGGTTTTATTGGGATCCAACATTTATAAAGCTTCGTTTTGATATTGAATTGGAATATTTCCATAGATGGACTTCAACTTTAAAGGTAGATTTATTAATTTAACATATTAAAAGTGTGAACATCCCGTCCCCCGTCTCGTCCCCCTAGGTATGTACATTTGATATAAGGTACACTTCAGAATCTAAATGGTCTAATACAGACATTATTTTAATACTACTGAACATTAATCTGAATTAATATTAGAGAAAAGATTTGTTTGTTTGTTTGTATTGAATATGCTCCGAAACTACTAAAAATTTTAACCTTAACAAAGTCCCATTATTAACAGGGAGTGACAAAAGCTATTTTAATTAACGCTATATTTTGACGGGAAATAACGTCTAAGCGGGCGAAGCTGCTGACGGATAGCTAGTATTCCCAAGTGTACCTATTCTAAGGTATATAGGCAGTATATCTTCGAGTCTTGAGAGCTCCATGCAATCTATTTATAAGAAGAGCTCTTGTCTGCTGCGGTGAGGACATGCCAAACAAACAACAGGAGATCTCGACTCAAATCAATTTGTTTAGTACTCCTGAGGTATGTAAATGTTTTTCTCATCGATTCGTAAACTAAGAGAATCTACGGTTAAGACTTGTTTAGGCAAACATGTTTTCACTATGGGAAGAAGTGAAATAAAATGCTTTTTAAAATGAATCTAGACGTCAATGAAATAGTATTTATAGTTAAAAAGATGGACTGGTCGAAAAACGCACATTGTGTTATTTTGTGGTTGTGTTTATTTTTTTAGATTTGTGTATATATTGAGAAATATTCAAGTATTTTTATCATTCTTTCACGCCCATAAGCTTTGCCCAATTTAGGGTCAAATATGGTCTTGGTGAAATTCAAAGTTCTTTATTTGCAAATCATGGGTAAGAGTAACTCCATTTTCGGCCTTTCGGCATGCAAAAACCATCAAAAACATTTGGTGAATTTACAAAACCGATAGCAATAAATATTTAAGGAATCTTCTAAATTGATGTCGTACTCAAAGGTGAGTTAAAACTATGTATCAAATACTTAAAAACCGTTTAAAATATTATTTCCAGAACAATTCGATGAAGTTAACGAAAACCTTAGCTAAAACTTTTGTTCCTATTTCGTAAACAAAACATTACTTGGCCTTTGTAATTCAAAATTCAATTTACAGAAAGTAGCTCAAACAAGAAAGTAAAACTGTCCGAAATTACCAAATCAGAAGAACTTTGTTATGTTAATTTACCTCAGAAGCCTGCCTTGCCTCTGGCCAATGGGACTGACAACCTCAATACTCTAAACAATAAAACAAATACGCTTACGTAAAAGAAGCCTTTATTCCCAAAATAAATTACATAACCGTGCAAAATTCAGTGAAACGCGTCTGTTACTCACATTTATTTATCGTATCACTGACTCGTACACACGCTCAAAAGAATAATCCCGTGAAATCTAAATTGCATCCATTTGTATTGAGTATTAAGCTCCTAACGGTTTTTTAGATCAGTTGGACGTACGCTGCAGATTGGTATTGAGGCACAGCAGTATAAACGAACAAGGGAGCTCGATCTTCGCTTCTGTATTGCAGACGGGCCGTGTAAGCCATATTGCGGATGTCATTCTCAGTCTGGAACTGCACTCTTTGTAGCTGCGAACCTGGCAGAAGAACGTAGTAAGCACCCTGAGCGCTCACTACCTCAGTATCTTTCTTAGGTTCTTCTTGTAACTTATCCTTGTTTTTTCCCTCAACCTCTACACTTCCTGCATCATTTCCATCCTCTTTCTGCTCTCCTTCAGGCTGGTCTGACTTCTCGCTGTCTTGAACGTCGGGCACTCCATATTGCACAGGTGGAGCGACGTAAGTTCTTAGAGGAGCACCGTAGCTGTCATCAGGAGTTCCGTAGGACGTAGCAGGCGGAGAAACTTCCTGGCGTGAGGGCAACTTGAACTCCGTTGGAGGTCTGTACCCAGCAGCGGCATACGGGGCTTCGTCAGCTTTTGCCGTAGTTGCTTCCTTGTTGTCACCATCAGCAAGCTCCTGTCTCTCGAAACGGTACCTCGCTAACCTGTAGCGAGGAGGTTCAGATGCTGCCATAACTGCCAAAAGGACGACGCAAACGAATGCCTTCATGTTTGTGTTAATGTATCGACTGACTGCAGACGAATGATGCTGTGGACTTCAGTTACTGCGCTTTTATACATATTCCAGAGACGAGGAGTTTTCGGAAGACGTTTCCGCTTTGTCCGGATGTGTCACCTCTCCTCCACAATCGATATTCTGGCCGAGTGAGCTGCGACATTGGCCCCCTAAGCAAGGATCAGAAGTTGTGTAACCTTTGCCGATTAGGACCTGTCATTGTTCAAGTGCGGACGTGACGAGCATGCGGCGGCCGGCGTCTGACGAACTTGCGAAAACGCCAAATGAAGTGTTTTAATATTCATGGCTTTTGGAGGAATAGCTATCTTTGCCGTCGCTAATTAAGAGTTTAGGCTGCTCATGGGCATCGTGTGGCGCATTGTGGCTATAATAAGGCCGGTAGTAATCAGGGCCGGAATTTGCAATGTCTGGCAATGTGCCGGTAATTGTAACGCCGGACAGTATTTGCTCCCTTGTTGGGTGCTAGTATTGGTCGCGTGATGACGACTGATGCATAATGTATGTGACAACCATTATTTAACATTTTATAGGACTGTTCTATTCTGCTTTTTGATAAGGAGTAAAGATAATAAATGGACATAGCATTTCACTTTAAACTGCAGGGAATGCAGGTAAAAAAGTGATAACTTCCCAATATTAACCTTTATCTATAAAATGATATTTTCTATTTATGTTGTGCTATCTTCAATGAATCACACTATCACGGCATTCAAGTCTTGGTTTACTGAGTATTTTCATAATAAATAAATATTACTTTTAAACAGTTAAAACTAATTAAATGTTTAGTCTTTAACAGTTTTCGCCATAACTATAATGTCGAGAGATGAAAATATAAAGGAAAGATATCAGGCAACAACTTGCAACCTTTTGCTAACTAATAGAGCTATGATCCTTAAAATTCTTATATTGTCTTTTACTCTGCAGTTCAGCGTTATTCAATCAATGCTTCAGAAAAACCTTCAAACGTGCAACGGAAATATTCCTGCAAATGTTTTTCTTCTGTGATTATTGCAATCATAACGCAATATTTCACCCAAAAACAGAAACGGGAAATTTCCTATTTCAAATTATATTGGTCACATGATTTATGTATGATCCCATCCTTGGTTGGTGAACTATTGCAGTGCACTGTGTCATAATGCAAATGTGCCTGCTCTATTTGCACTGCTTTCAGACAGAGTGGACTGGTAATTAGTTTGCTTCTTAGTATGTCGGTTCAGATGGGACTTTAATATTTATCAGCATTGCAGTGACGTGAAATGAAATGGATGGCCCTGTTTAGTAAATTAAATTTGTTTAGAGTTATTATTAGTATGAAGTATTTGCTACCACTTTATGCTCTCTGTCATCATGTTTATCATCTGGAGTTGATATCAAAACCAACCAAATCTAAACAGTTGTGTTTCAGGAGTGAATATGTAACATAAAGACAAGCATCGTTCGTTTTAGAACGGGTCAATAACTGGCATATTTAGCTACGAACTGTGTGCTAAATGGAGCACAAAACAATCTTCTTATGAGTAAATACTACGGTTTCAACCCACGGAGTAGACAGAGATCTAGTAACATATTTCCTGATGGGTAATCTCAACCTGATCTTTCCTAAGACCGTCTTGAACTTGGTCCAAGGCATGTTCGTCCAAAGTTATATTTACCCTACCCTTAAAAATCTGTTATATGAGCTTTCTTTCTCCACTCGTTCCACATAAAATTTTACTTGATGAACTGTCGCGTTTTGTGCGAGATTGTTAGTCTCACGGATCAACATAAAGCATCAGTGTAGCGGAGGTGAACATTTTATTTTTTACAAAAAAGTACGACACGTGCCAACTCCACAACCCGTTCCACCATTCACGTAATTCTCACAAAATGGCGGCTTGACGTTTAATTACGGGAAAATGGTGGCGATGTGGCGGGAAAAAAGAGATATTAAAAAGATTACCATCAGTTTTCTCGCTACCTTATGGGCGTAAAAACTGGACCCACGTTTTTGTGACGTGGCTAAAATATAGGGATAAAAAGAAAGGGATTAATAGCGAAAAAATATAGACATTGCAGTGAATTTTACTCCGTAGCCACTACCTATGTTGCTCATTAACATTTTATGATTTTAGGAATAGCTTAGTTCTAAATTGTTTTTTAGTTCAATTGTTTTCTTTAATGGATGCTATTTGTTTTGCCTATTAAAGGTAAAATTTCGGCGGCACTACTGGTTTCTATGAAACCATGTAATGTAAGTGATTCAAAGCCAACACTGCGACCACGGCACTTCATAGAGATTGATAGGAATTTGCAGATAGCAACTGCAGTTTGCGGTCTGCGGTCCATGTCGGACTTGTACAGAGGCGTTCACATCAACCTTTACATAGTGGCACCTAATGATGCTGACGTAAGACCCATTTTGCTGTCTTTGTAAAGGTTGATGTGGACGCCTCTGTACCCTAGGACAAAATTATTCGAATCTCCCCACTAGGGGCAAGAAAAAGTAAAAGTAATAAACTTACATAAAATAATACTATGATAGTAAATACCATAATTAAACATAATGTGACTCTAACACCGGTTCGGAGGTTGTTTCCGATTGAGAAGACTCTGGCAAGAAACTCGATCGTTACTCTTTTCAATCTTATTTTTATACACAAAAATTTAATTGACAAAGTAGTCATGACAAAAAAATGTGCAGAGGCAAACATCAATGTTTGAAATAGTTATTTGTTTTAGTCCTAAACATGGCAAGCTATGAGATGCCTAAAAATAGCGGGGCTAAAATGCGCGCCCTGCGATAAGAGAAATACTCTAGGTATTATTTCCAAAAAACAAAGTGTTTATAAATAGTTATATATTATCGTTATCAATTAAATCGATCATTTGTATCGATAAATAGACTATTCGTATCAATAAATCGATTGTTATTTATAAATTAATCAATTATTAATTTAACGATTATTATTTCATACCGATTAGGTAATTGAATCGTTTAGTTGAATCGATTAGTAGAATGGATTAGCTGAATCGATTAGTTGACTCGATTAGTTAAATTGATTAGTTGAATCGATTAGTTGAATTGATTAGTTGAATTGATTGGTTGAATAGATTAGTTGAATCGATGAGTTGAATCGATTGTTTATATCGATACTATCGTTTCTTCAAATACGTACTATTGATTATATCGATTATTAAGTATACATATTAACAAATCTGTGCTTAAGTTGGTGTAAGCATGACACCACTTTGCCATACGAGGAAACTTGTCTTGTCTACCTCTTTTGTCGACTCTCAGGACGAGAAACAAGAAATTACTCGAAGTTGCGCATCTTAGCCCTGCTGGTCATATTTTCAAATGCGAGAGTACACTGTGGATGCAGATACAAGCTTTGTATTAGACTCGACCAAACGTTAGGGAGATGAGGCATCACTTAAAATGAGGTTAACTGAAACGTACCTGGACACCAACGAACGCTGAGCCAGTTTACACAAATTGGAAAAACTTCTGCGTCGGTGGCCCGCTATCCATGGGAGCCGATTTGTTAGTGTTGAAAATCCAAATGTTTTTATATAGGTAGCCGAAGATTGGTTTATTATTTTAATGTAATAAGAAGTGAATTTCAAAATCAGTTGAGGTTTTTAAAGCGGTACACAAGGTAACATTAATTTTGAGCACGTAAAGTGAAAACAAACTCCACTTTAGGTGCATTTTTTTATTTTTGTTTGAATGCATAGATTTGAAAATAGGAGCCACATTTCTTCTTTTTTTCATGTATTCGTAACGACAAAGCATTTAAATCCATTTTTCTATTAATAACGTTGTGATTTATTGAGTTTAATAAAAATTACCAATGTCCTCACACCATTTTATAGGAGAACTAGACCTTTTTTTCTTAAATCTAATGAAATAAAGGGGCAAAAGAGTGATAAGGCATTTTTATTAACAAAATCAGCAATCGAAATAGCCTTCTGAGGTAAACCTAAAGACGGTAACGGAGTTAAAGTAATCTGCAGCCAAACAACAACAGCCTAGTAAAAAAAAAAAGGTGACATGCAGTGTCGGTAGCATTGGAAAACCCGCAATCCAAGGTTTCCGTTTTGATTCAGTTGTCATTCGTTATGTGAACGCTCAGCCAAAACAAATTAGATTCTGTGAACGTGTTGCTTCAGATGAATTTGCATTATTGAGTTCCGTACGACGTTTATCCTTTAAAGAGGAGTTATGGATTTCACCATGATAATGGAGGAAACGCAATTCTTGAAAGCGTACGTAATCAGTTTATCGGATTTGAGACACGTCATTCAAATCGTGTTGCGTTCTATTTTTGTGATTTTTCTAATGCATGGTGTAAGAACACAAGAACAAGTACCTACTTGATTAAGTTTAAAGCCTTACAGAAGAAGTACAGGGCTTTAAACCTTACCTCTACACTCAACTTCGCTTGATACTCAAACTCAAAGGTTCAATACTTAGATCGGGTTAGGCGTATGGTGAACCTTCTAGTTTGGCAATCAGGCTAGTCAGCCTCAGTCGAGTCTATACTTTTTTTATATTGCCCATAAATATGACCGCACTCCACCTGATGGAAAGTGGACGTGAGGTCCAGATAAGAAGATGACAAGCCCAGTCATGCAAACGAATCACTGGGCTGGTCATCTTTTTGTTGTACCGGTCTAGTCTCGTATCATGCTCCAGAAGCTGTGCCCTGAATTTAATTTAGGCCACTTTACTCGTGTTCGCCATTACCACCTCCTCTTCATTTAAAGAAAACAACATTAAAAATCCCAAACAAACCAATCGCTCCAAGATAGGAAACTTGAAAAATAAAGAAGACAGTGCGTTGTGAAAATATCACACAAACCAATCGCTTTTAACGCTTAGAGATATATAAAGAAGAAAACAAAAAATATTTGAAAAAACTTCTTCTCATAAAACCTCAAAAGGAAAACCAAAAACATGTGTTTGATATTCAAATTTGAATGTCAATTGAAACGAAACGGTCAATACGACTCGTCTTTAGTATTCAGCCCACAACTCAGAGTTTTCCTGCGGGCTCTTCGACGGAGGAAAGAGGAAGTTTTCCTAAACATACGTTACCTACCTTATACGTGATAGGACCAATTGAGGTGAATGTCACAAGAATGTTATTTAAAAGAAAAACAAATGCATCTGATAATAACACATCTGTTGCAACTGCAGTCGCTATATGCTAACGTACTCTTCAATACCTTCGAGCATCGAGTTCCCAACAAATATTTGGGAGTAGGTGTAAGATTAGTTTTACATGTCGTCTTGTCTTATATCATTATAGATGAGTTATACAATATTAAATCTGCAGTTCAACATACGGTTATGATTTTGTTTTAAGAACAGATAACATAAATGTCAGGGTTGTAACTTTGTCCCAACTCTTAACTGATCGCCCTTTAGGAGCCCACACCGCAAATGGTTTATATTTCACCAGCTGAGCTAATTTATGTGCACATTTCCGAAAGATGGCGTCTAATCAGGCAGGTGGTACTGTGTATGTACACGTAGTATTAGTAAAAGTGGATGGCATTCTCATCTATATGAATAAAACATTACGTAAAACTGTACTGAAACTTTTTTACATGTTGTGGACATGATGAAACATCAACTATGGCCAATAATAAAACTTACAAAATGGCGAATAAAATCATACCTTTTTTTATATTGCCCGTCAAGATGACCTCACTCCACCGGATGGAAAGCGGTCGTGAGGTCCAGATATGAGGTTGACAAGCCCAGTCATTCAAACGAATAACTGGGCTGGCCATCCTCACCTTGAAGGCCTGCAGAAATGCCTTTTCACGCCCCGCTTGAAGAACCCGGGACTATAGGAAACACATGTGCTGGAAGAGCGTTCCACGTCTGGATGGTACGACAAAGAAACGAGTCACCGAACCTTTTAGTTCGGGCCAACAAATGTTGAATTGTGTGTGGGTGACGCCGTAGTCCAGCACGCGTGGTACGGGAGTGGAAAGGTGAGGCTGGGATAAGCTGTAATACCTAATATTAACAAACACTCGATTACGTGGGGCATGACAAAAGAAGTTAGATACTCTTTACTCATTTGATTGACACTGGCAAGTTATACACCATCTTGTAGGCTGGTTGTTTATTGATATATTTTAAAATAGAACACACATTTATTTTTATTTGAATGAGCATCATTTTTCCGAAAATCTGGCGGGAGTTCTCTTGCAGCAACGGAGCTCAGTCGACGTGATTTTTGCGCTATGATTTATTATGACTATAAAAAGGTTTAAAGCCTCAAGAATGTTTTTAACTTTTGGCTACTATTTTCGGTGAGTCTGCTTGTTCACGAGCAACAGTATTTAATTGGTTTGCTGAATTTAAAAGAGAACGGGGATGTCTCGAAGATGAAGCGAAGACAGGTCGGCCGCCAACCGCGGTCACACAAGAAAACGTTCGTGCAGTCGAAAAACTTATTCGCGCAAAACGACGAATTACGCATGTAGAGCTGGAGCAACTGGATCAGCAGCAATGCAAACTATGATTTACGACCACCTTCCTCTCCATAAACGTTGTTTGAGATGGATTGGCATCCACAAATTTACCCTCGAGCAGAAAGACCGTGTCGGGTGGATTGGTGCCTATTCATGATAGATAAATTCGGCGGTGGCGAGAACAAAAACGTGTATGATATACTGACTGGTGACGAAATATGGATATATAACTATGATCCCGAAACAAAGCGACAGTCGACTGTATGGTGTTTTGAAGATAAACCAACTCCAACGAAATGTCGCCGTGCACGAAGCACACAGAAACAAATGGTCGCCTCGTTTTTATGCAAAACGGGTCATATTGCTATTGTAGTGCTAGAGGATCAAAGATCGGTGAACTCTGAATGGTATTTTATTTGTGCTTCAACAGTAATATCAGCTTCCGAAGTCAGGAATCCGGCACCTGCTCTGACACCACGACCATGCGACGCCGCACACGTCTGCCAGAACACTTGACTTTTTCAACTCAAAAAATGTGTCAATCCTTCCTCACCCCCCTTATTCCCCTGACCTAGCGCCCCTTTTATCTGTTTCCAAAAATTAAAAAAAAACTAAAGAGGTAAAGGTTTGAAAGCAAAGATGGTGCACTGGCTGCCTTTAATTTAGAGATTTCTGAGGTGTCTAAAGAAGAGTGGTCACAGGTATTTTCCAATTGGTTCAAACGTATGGAAAAGTGTATACGTGCTCAGGGTGAATAATTCGAAAAGATCGATAAGTAATTTTAATAAAAAATACATTTTATAATTTTTGAGTATCTAATTTATTTTGGCATCGTCTAACTCAAAAAAATCATAATAATGTTCAGCTGGAGACGAAAATCATTAAGAGACTCCGTGATCTAAAAGATCTTGCTCTGGGTACGTCCTCATTATTTTATAGTGTTTACGCAATGCCATTTTGTACTTGCATTTCCTTCAAGACTTGCTTCGGTAAAAGTCGCCGTCGAACGAACTTGTTTCAGTCGTATTGCAGTAATAGTGAAGTATCTTGGCATAAAAAAGGTCGGACGAAAGGCCCTATGGAGGGTATATTGTTTTAGATCGTAGTGAACTGTTTTTACGTATGTTGGGATGAAATACAAAATCGGAATACAGAATTAACGCTGCGTTCGAAATGTAAGCATAGGCATCTAGTTCTTAACGACTTTGGATAAATAGCTGTGAGCATCAGTTACGTTATACTCGGAATATTTCTATTCCCAAAACGTACTGTCAGACAAACCGTACACTGAAACCGTATTTAGGTGTTCTGTTTATTTCGATGATATCGAAAGAAAATATCACGTGACCAAGAAAATTGAAGAGGAAATATAGCAAATTAAAATTTCATACCTACGTTTCTATTTTTGTTCAAAGGCAGCAATCTCATCAGAGTGAATTCAAATAAATGCGGCCAAGTTATTGACTTTTTAAGGCATGAAAGTAAAAAAAATTTTGTTCCTTAACGCTAATGTTGTAATTGCAAAACATTGACGACCGACTTGGTGTAATGGTTAAGAAGTTGGCTACTACACCAGAGGTCGCGGGTTCGATCCCCGCACAGTACAAACATTTGTGTGCATGAACATGTCTGTTTGTACTGGTCTGGGTGTCTCCTATGTATAATAAGTATGTATTTACAAAAGAAAGTGTACTTAAGTATGTTTATCCGTTGTCTAGTATCCCATAACACAAGCTTTAATTAACTTACTTTGGGGCTAGATGGCGCTGTGTGGAATAATGTCCAGGGATATTTATTATTATTATTATTATTATTATTTTGCCAAATTGATGCTTGTTGTCGTTGTCGTGAATTGCTTGATATTCTGTCACGTCGCAATCGACCATCATTGCTCATAATTGAGCAATTTTTATTACCCATGCACCTATAGCTCTGAGCGTGTGTCGCATCGAGTCTATGTTGCGCCTAGGGCCCTAGGCCAATCAATCAGGTAACAAGAAACGTTTTAGGAATAAGCGGCTACGCGCCGCGGATAAACGAAACATTACTCGTAGCAGTGGTGACGAATTATGTTGATTATTTATTTTGATTAAATTGTAAGTAATGTAATTAAAGTTAAGTAGCAAAATGATTATGCGACGAGACCCAGTTGCCGCAGTGCAACCGTGGTTGCATGAAGCACTTGGGTGGATAAAAAGTGCGAAAGAACAAATAAAATGGATCGCACATTCTCAGTATCAGCGGCGTCACAACGAATCCGTGGATATGTGAAGATGAAAATATTAATACCAGATAAGATGTCAGGGGCACATGTGAGTCTAACGCAGATGTGTGGAGCGTAATTGATTTTTGTTCAGTTCGTGAACGTTTTTACTTGTATTTATCGTACACATTCAAAATGTAACAATGTCTCATAGAGGGATTTATAAGTAGAAATACAAAAATATTCTGCACCAATCGGTCGTTCAGCTACTCAGCTGGGCCCACTGAAAACCCTTTTCTGAGCATGGGCTCACTATGGTGACCCCAGAAGCAGGCCCCTGTCACTTCACGAACTTGCGCGTGGAGAAAACCTACCAGCTGCCGGGACATGGAACTCCCATTTAATTTTGGTAGTCAACACCCGCATAGAGCATTAATAATTGTATGGCGAATCTTGCGGTTCTCCTGACGCGATGACATACTGTAGGTACTGACTGCTGACATCTATTTTGGAAGAGGTACCTTTTGGAATATATTGCCGGGGCTACGTAGCCCCAGCAATATATGCCTGGACACATGACAGCACGCATTTAGGATTAAGAAAATAGTTATTTTTCTATTGATGTGATTCAGATTCAGATTCATTTATTTCATCAATGCAACAGAAACATAACAAAATGGTACGTCAATTACAGAAGATACATAATATATACATTCGTGATAAATAACATAGTATTCTGATGACTTAAAATATAAAACCTGTGACGTTAGTAACTATAAAAGGGGGGTAAGGGGGTCCTCCAACATCTTTGGGCCCCAAGCCAACCTCGCCTGCAAGCTGGTGCACCCTGCTGACTAGCGGAGGAGGCTCTGGCGATGGCTCCCCTTTATGGGTTGGGAGGTCAGATGGTAGTCGCTCCCGTAGAGCCAACACACGCCAAACAGTTATGGTCAGCAAGAAGAGAATACCCAATCTGGATAGGGCGTCGCCGAAAAACGACGCGCAGGGGGATCGCCCTACTCCTGTGTTAAGTGGGTTAGGGCTACCGGGCCATGGGCGGGCCCGGTTAAAGACATTAGTCCAAAGGAAGGTCCGCTTCGCATCGTTGAACGTTGGCACGCTGACGGGACGCGCTCACGAGCTGGCCGATGTGCTCGCCAGATGGAGGGTGGCCGTGGCCTTGGAAGTAAATCGCGTTAGCGACCGCTTTGTGGTCGTGAGGGTGCTTATCGAAGGGGTCACGACCAATTTGATAAGTGCCTACGCACCGCAGGTCGGTTGTAGCGATTAGGATAAGGCACTGTTTTGGGAGCAAATCGACCAGCTCCTATGCACTATTCCATTGTCCCAAGGCGTCGTACTGGGTGGCAATCTGAACGGTCATGTGGGTGAACAGTGTCAGGAATACGGGCGTGTTCACGGTGGTTTTGGTTTTGGCAGTCGTAACGCTGAAGGTGAAGAGATTCTCCGGACGTGAATGGCTGCCGACTTGGCCGTCGTGAACACGTTCTTCAAAAAGAGTCCCGAGCATCTGATCACCTACAAGAGCGGTAGGAGCGCACTTTCTCAAAAGGAGAGCCCAGATCGGCAAGGTAGCTAACTGTAAGGTCATACCCGGAGAGAGTCTTACTGCTCAACACCGTCTACTTGTGATGGACCTGGAGTGAGCCGCTGCCCGCCCCGAACCATGTGGTGGCTGCTTGAAGGAGCCAGATCCCATGACTTTGCTGCCGCTGTCAGTGACCTGTGCATCGCAGCGGATAGTGAGTCCGGGCAACAGCTCTGGGGCAGGTGTCAGGCAGCTAAAACCGGGGCGGCGAGGGTGGCGTTGGGTGTGTCTCGGGGTGGACGTAGGCTCGACAAGGAGACCTGGTGGTGGAACGAAGCAGACCAGAAGGAGATAAGGGTGAAGAAAGCCCTCTTCAAGGCGTGGCAAGCGTCCAAATCTCCTAAAGATCGCGCCGCGTACAGGGATGCCAAACGTGCCGCTAAACGAGCTGTAGCCAGAGCCAGACGTGACCACTTACGTCCTTTGTACGATGAGTTGGAGTCGTCTGAGGGGCAGAAGCTCGTTTACAAGTTGGCACGTTTGAGAGTCAAAGCGGCCCAGGATATTTCCATGTGCCGCTGTGTAAATGACACTCTTGGTAACCTGCTATGCGAGGACCGCGCGGTGAAGGAGAGATGACGCTCTTACTTCCACGAGCTGCTCAACAAGCAGCACAAAGAGGTGCAGCCACCTGAACTCCCTCCAAATCAGGGACTAGTGCCCCCGGTAACGCCTGATGAAGTCCAGTCGGCTCTTCGCCGCATGAAGAACCGAAAAGCTGTCGGACCCGATGGAGTCCCTATCGAAGCGTGGAAATCGATGGGCTCTCGTGGTGTGAACATACTTACCCACCTTTTCAACCGCATTCTCCTCACCGGGAAGATACCTGACCAATGGAGACTGAGCATTATCACGCCAGTCTTCAAGGGCAAGGCCTCGGTGCAGGAATGCAGCAATTATCGCGGCATAAAGGTTATGTCCCACACCATGAAGCTCCTCGAGCGCATTGTAGACTCTCGGATCCGGCGGGAGTGTACAATCTCGGAGTGTCAGTATGGGTTTCGACCGGGTTGCGGGACCATGGACCCCGTATTTGCCTTGAGAACGCTCATGGAGGGATACAGATTAAAAATATACCTCTGCATCTACTTTCCTTAGACATGCATAAGGCCTTCGACTGTGTCCCTCGTGAGATGATCGGCTGGGCGCTGCGTCCAGGGCCGTTCCCGAAGTCTTTATTGACATTATTCGGGACATGTACCACGATTCCAGTTCCATAGTTAGGACTGCGGTTGGTGACACGCTTCCTTTCCCTATCACCGTAGGAGTACACCAAGGCTCCGTGCTTAGCCCGTTTCTGATCAGCGTAATATTAGACCTTCTGTCAAACAGCATCCTAGACCACCATGAGCAACCACCCTGGTTGCTTATGTATGCTGATGATATAGCGCTAGCAGATTCGGACAGGGGACGGCTGGTACAACGGGTGAATAAGTGGAAAAATTCACTTGAAAACGGCGGTCTGAAACTTAATGTGGCGAAGACGGAGTACATGGCCTGCAACACCACAGATTCCCAGTCCGTCCGCATAGGCGTTGACGTGGTCGAGCGCACGGACCGTGTCAAATACCTGGGATCTGTGTTAAGCGCGTCCGGGGACATCGACCGCGACGTCAGAGCCCGAATTTCCGCGGCTTGGGCCAAATGGCGTGAGGTGACTGGTGTCATTTGTGACCTCTAAATGCCGATCAAGCTGAAGGGGCAGGTCTATAAAACCATCATTAGGCCTGTCCTTTTATATGGCAGTGAAACATGGCCTTTACTAGAGCAACACAAGCAGGAGCTGCGCGTCACGGAAAAGAAGATGCTGCGGTGGATGTGTGGAGTCTCACGCAAAGATCGCGTGCGTAACACTCACATCCGCGGCAGCCTTCGTGTTCGTGACATCGCAGACAAGCTGCAGGAGTGCCGCCTTCGTTGGTATAGTCATGTCTCACGGAGATCGGCAAACTAAGTGGGCAACAAATGTCTGGCCATGCCGCCCCCGCCAGGTACCGGTAGAAGAGGTCAACCCAAGAAGCGGTGGCTCGACGTCGTTAAGGGTGACATGCGTGCCAACAGACTTACCACTGAGGATGCACAAGATCGCGCGAAGTGGGCCAAGAAAATAAGAAAGGCGGACCCTGGGAGCCCCCACACCAGTGTGGGTTCACAACCGGGATAGACCGCACGGATGATGATGATGATGACGTTAGTAACTATAAAAGTAATCTGTGCCAGGTGCAAGGTTGGTTTAATTTTGAACCTTTTGAAACGCTCATATTGGTGATTGCTTTTCGTGTTCAAAGTAATTATCACTTTTTTTTAGTTTTTGTTGAGTTGCGGTATCAATAATGTTAATAAATGCTTCTGTTTCTTCTTTCTTCAACCCATCAATAACTTAAGTTTCTTTCTAACATCGAAAAACCACAGACAGGACAGATTGCGCCTTGAACCTCAAACCGTCGCTGATGCTCTTGGCTAAATGGGTTGGTTTGTACTTTATATGATCTTAGCATAACTTACCATCACGACTCTATCCCAAACGGAGAGTTAGTTGGAAAATTAACAAAGAATGTGTTCTGGCCAGATTTGAACTCGGTACCACACTAGCCACGATCCGAGTCGGATTGCTCAACCCCTAAGCCAAGACATTCTCAATTTATCTTATGTAATAATGTAGACGATATCTTATCAATATGTTGCTCAGAGTTTGCTTGTAAGCAAGTACGATTTCGAAACGATGTTCGAGGCCGATAGGTATCTGAAAATCAACCTAAAAGGGTAGAAATATTTTCATCACGAGGCCAATATATTTGCCAAGGGTCCATAAACGGAGAAGGCAAACGGCTATTGTATTTGAATAAACTGTTTGTAGGCTTACGTCTGTTATCTCACTCTTTTGCCTTTGCGCGATCGGAGGCGTTTATTTGCAAATTTTATTATCATCGCCCTTTCATTTCTCTTGCATTTAACGTTTGCGGAATCCTTTGGCATTTCGCTGCCTTTTACTTTCATGTATCGAATGTTACATTCCAACAGTCATATAGATTTACTTAACTACTGTATTTTAATCAACGGTTAATTTTGTCGGGAAAACATGCATATTTACAGTGCATAAGTATTTCCATAACAAGTTTAGAACTGAATTGGGTTCGTGAAATGTCTTATAAACAAGTTATTATAAAAAATAATAACTAATTTAGACATAGAAACTAGGAAAAATCGACATAATCCTAAGGTCTTACAATAATTACATACAGAAACCAAGTCCGCGCGCCGATTTTGAGGCACCCTAATTGGAGCCATAAATGGCTCCAAACGGACCGCTTTGCAGTGTTCATTACAGCTCCGCAATGTTCAATTTCAAAGCGCGCCGCACGTATGCAAGTAATAGTCACGCATGTGTCCATCGGATTAGTGCTTCATTTTTGATGGGGCGGTTGTATGAAGATTGAAGAGTATCCTTCTATACGTTATTATTCTAAGGCTCAAGCGGAGATTTTTTTACTTTCTCGATTATTTTGAAACGTGTCATTTGGTCAAATATCTATTTCAAATTTCAAAAATTCAGTGCTTTTGGTAAGTAATATATTTAATACACACGAGTAATACGAATCTATAGATTACAAAGTGCAAAGAGAATGTTTTATGCAATTTGTGCCAGAAAAGTCTGAATGGAAGAAGTCTTTGCAAGTACTAATAACTACTTAGCCTAAGCTAGCAGTTGGTCGTAGTGTGAAAGGCTTCTCCGCCATTCATGGCCAAGTGGCTGCAACACAGGCTTCATACAAGCTAGTCTTGAAAGCTTTATTTCATGACGATATTTTTAAGAAAACTTTAGATATTAGTCCTGGAGCCCTAGCCAAGAGCAGCACGCTACGCGTGTTGACACCTCGAATGTGAAAAATGTACGAGAATGACATTAGACCTCGTCTAATCGAGATGACATTTTTGATGTCAGTTCTATACTTTTTTTTTTGACATGTCCGAACAAAAGTAGCGGGTTGCTCTTGGTTAGAATATCATTGCAACATTTTGTTAAAGCTGATGGCGCCTAAATATCTCCGATTGAATGAATAACACCGTTTCTCGCCTTGACTTGCGTGGTCAATAAAGCAAACAATCTTTCGACGACCGACTTGGTGTAATGGTTAAGAAGTTGGCTACTACACCAGAGGTCGCGGGTTCGATCCCCGCACAGTACAAACATTTGTGTGCATGAACATGTCTGTTTGTACTGGTCTGGGTGTCTCCTATGTATAATAAGTATGTATTTACAAAAGAAAATGTATTTAAGTATGTTTATCCGTTGTCTAGTATCCCATAACACAAGCTTAATTAGCTTACTTTGGGGCTAGATGGCGCTGTGTGGAATAATGTCCAGGGATATTTGTCCAGGGATATATTTACCTACTAAACTGACCCTGGTCTGGGTGTGCTCGAAGATGCCCCTGGCTTAATTTTTTGTCTGGTACCTTGTAACACAGATATATTTATATCTACTTCAAGACCATGACAAGTGGTGTGTTGTCTGGCTCATATTTATTTTATTCATTCATGAATCTTGAGAAAACGGAATGGCTACATCAAGATTATTAAACACCTCTTAAAAGCGTCATGAATTCTTCAGCGAGTGACATTAACGCCAAGTCTCAAAGAGTAATTGACATGACGGATCCTGAATAACTCGGACTTAAATTTACGAGCCGTAAAGACTGGAGTTCACTTAAGAAATCGCGAGAAAACCATTTCCTTCGCGAACTCATTAGACGTAACGAATGTAAGGCTCGGTGCACAAGCACAGGAGGATGTTATGAATGGGGATCTAGATACGTGTCGTACAAGCATCGTGATTGTCTTCTACCGTTTTATACCGTAAAAAATACATATGGCGTACTCAGTAGGTGATGTAGAAACTGTAGTAAAAAATATAATTTCTTCACAAAATTTTATTTCGCCCGACCTGGGATGTGAACCCGGATTTTGCCACGTTGCCACTCTGCATTCGGCTTTTGGATTTTTCGTAACATAGCCGGGATTCGTGATCAACAACCATTGATGCCATCACTTCAAGCCACGCTAGGACGACTACGACAGATTTCAATGATGGAGACCTTTGCCCAGCAATGGTACAGTATATAGTATAAAGTTAAATCTATTATTAATATTAATTTAGGGAGATAGCGAACAAAGACTATGCCATTCTTACTCAGTACTATAATTCAAGCGGCTTGTAAGCCGGTAGTTACCGAAACCACGGCTAGAAACGAATAACCAGCCGCTTGCTACCGGGCGACTTGAGCATCGAAAAACAATTGATTTTTATTCCACTCTTTATAGTTAAACTAAGAGTTTATTATACAGTAGCAGGTATAAAAAAGACACCGTTTATGCCTTCTAATAGTTTTTAACACTTAATACAGCTGCAAATTTCATTGTTTGTTTCTATTAACGTTAAATATTTAAAGTAAATAAATCAGAAGAGAAAAAAGGAAAACAAAAAGCTAAATGTGAATATATCAATGAAATGTAAGCAGCCGTTTCCAGCTGCTAAGTAGTTATCGCTAGAAATGATAATAAGCGAAAAAAGCCGTTTCTAGCCCCTAGACTAGAAATGTTCGTAACCAGCTTCACATCTATACTCAGTACTCGCAATTCATTTGAGCTTTAATTTCTAAGGAGACCCGACGCAGTTTCATTCATAATAGTTTTTAAAATTTCCAACTGGGGCGCCCAACAATATGCTTCACACCTTACCGTATAAATGGGTCGCAAATTGGAGAACAAATGGAAGATACGGCTAGCATAAAAAGCCCGAGACAATAGATAGAGCTTGGTACGGTCTGCAAACAATGGGCGACGGAAAGAAAACTATTTTCAGTTTTACAGTGTAATTGAGGCATTTCACTCTGTAATTGGAGCGCAGAATATTTATTTTAAGATCAAAGTGAGTTGGTATACTTAGTGGATAGGAATTTATTAATTTAGCCGTACTTTCTAGTGGAAATGTAAAAGAAATGGGCCTTTTAATACTAAAATGCGTTTGCAAAATTTTACATTAAACTCATTTTACGTAGCAATAAGTACTTCATTATCATTGTACGAGTATGATAATAATATGATAAAACTTATTAGATATAAAAAAAAATTTTTTTTTTCGTAACACTCGTCACATTCGGATATCTCTGGAAGTCAACGTTTACCAGCGGACTTCTTGTAGCTAATAATAATGGTGATGACCTTGGTTTATAGAGGCGACTAAGGGAGCCCTGCAGCAGACCATCTGCTCTTCAGGTGGGAGACATTATTATGTCGGCCGGTTGATGTTACCACCATGCAGTTGCGTAAAACCCGGCAAGTAACTCTGACCTATGTCGGTCAGGTCGCGTTCCGGGATCAACAATGCAATAACCGGTGCCAGGGCAGGTCTTCAAGATGAGTATGGTCAGCTCAGTAAATTATAGTGCTTGTCATCCTCATATCTGGACCTCACGAGTGCTTTGCATCAGGTGGAGTGAGATCATCTTGACGGGCACTATAAAAAAAAGTGATAATTCTAAGGCTTGTAATTTTTTAACCAATAGGATTGTCTACAGGGAAGCTTGTCTTTTAGAATTACAAAATACATATCTTGCCCTATCACTTCATGTCAACATAAATGAAAGGGATATTATAACATGTTAGGACTGCTCTGCTTTGATTCACGTTTGTAAATACGTTACAATGCTCGCTAAAAGATTAAATATTTCACCAATCACAGTCCGCACCAGAACAAATATTGGCAATGTTTTGACTTAATTACAACTTCTCATGCTTGTCCGTCCAATTCTCTATCTGCCCGTAAATTACATGCATCTGAAGTTGCTAGAAACAGACGTGGCTATCTATCACATTTCTTTTACTAAATTTGTGACAAACTAGCATGCGGACCGGCTGATACACCCAGGCTCGAATTAATTCAGAGAAGTTAGTTTTCCATATAAGCTGACTGAAAATAGAACCCGGGCAGCACGCAAATTCCTCTGTTAGTGCTCCCCAACATTCTTCTGGAATATTATTAATTATTGATAGAAAGACAGCTTTCTACGCCCAGTATTTTTGTATGTGCATAACCCTGTCAGTCAGTTGGCAGTCTGATTTGGCAATAGAAGAGTTTATATAGAGGAAATAAAACATGAATGGAAAATTCCGCCCTCTGCAGACAACTCTTGCTTTCGAGTAATTAGGTCGAGGTTTTTAATTTATCCGGCTCGGACCCGGTCGCTCAGTAATGAACTGTCAGTGGAGGAGTCACATGTCGTTGTTCTGTCCATGTAAGAATTATTCATACAGTTTTAAGGAAGTCTTATTTTAAAAAACATTATATTATCTACTAATGTTCTAATAGTACACTCCCCAAGGAACCTAGGACGGAGTACTATTACCTATTCTGTGACCTAAGTACAGGCTAAATTTTACCTCTCTAAGCCCTGTTCTTTTGGTTACGCAAAATCTATCCGTCTCTTACAAACGGAAGGGTTTTATAAAAAGTATGTAAAAACAACAATGAAAAATTCTGTCCTTTGCAAACCTAATCTTTATAACTCTTGCCCTGAGTAAGCAGATCATGGTTTTTAATCTATCCGGCTCGGATCCAGTTGCTGAATGATGAACTGTCAGTGGAGGTGCTGATTGGGTTTCAGAGTGGTCTTAGGTCTTAGATTGTTCTGTACCTGGTAATTTTTCAAAACGTGAGGAAAATGACATGGCGTACTCAGCTTAAGATGTAGAGCTATGTCAGAATTATGACGTTTTAAGGAAGCTTCATTTTAGTATAAAATAAAAATCATTTATTTTCAGACAGTTGTCCATAGATGTTAGTAACAATGAATAGAAATACTTAATAAACTAGGTTAGTAAATGAAAAATAAATAATGGGTGTCCTAAGACTAAAGTGTTGTAGCAGGATGGAAAATAAAGCAAATATATACTTAGCAGGCTCATCGAGCCTTTATTACATGCAGCTCGGAACCAAGCTAGCAAGCAAACTCGAGTCCATCCTGTCACCCACCATTCTCAAAACCCTGTTAGAGCTCCAACAGGGTTTTAAACCAATTATATATTAAACTAAATGTTTTTACTGAGGTTTTCCCGATTAAGGATGCCATCTTTAAAATAAGGGTTAATAAAAAAACGAATGTTGCACTTTAATAGTTCACTTCCAAAGGAACCTACACAGACCAAATTTTAGTTTTCTACGCCCTGTAATTTTCACTATAAGTCAGTTTTATGCAGACTTATAAAAAGTGAGTGCAAACATCAATGGAAAATTCTGTCCTTCGCAGACATTAACTCTTGCTTCGAGTAAGTAGGTCGTGGTTTTTAATTTATCCGGCTCTGACCCGGTCGCTGAGTAATGAGCTGTCAGTGGAGGAATCACTTACCGGACTCGCTCATGTGACCGACCGGTGATTGGGTTCCAGTTCCAGGGTGTAAGGGTGAAGCATGAAGAGTGGTGACTTCTAAGAATGTTCTCTAGCTGTACTGGGTAATAATCTAGGAGTACCTATATCTATACTAATATTATAAAGAGGAAAGATTTGTTTGTTTGACTGGCCTGTTGGTGCAATGGCAGCGATCCTGCCTTTAGCGCCGGAGGTCGTGGGTTCGACCCATGACAAATATTTGTGTGACGAACATTTGTATTTGTTGTGTGTTTGGGTGTTATTATCTATTTATGTATGTATTTAGAAATATTTAAGTATGTTTATCAGTCTCTGAAGCCCATATTACAAGCTCTGCTTAGTTTGGGGTCAGATGATCTTGGTGTGAATTGTCCCAGATATTTATTTATTTTATTTATTTATTTATTTGTTTGTATTGAATAGGCTCTGAAACTGGACCGATTTCGAAAATTCTTACACCAATATAAAGCTATATTTTATTTTAAATTTAGTATATATTTTGACGGGAAAGAGGTTAGTATATACATATTTTGACGGTAAAGACAGTCTGCGCGGGCGAAGCCGCTGACGAACAGCTAGTTATCTATAACGGGATATATTATATGATGTGACATACTCAGTAGGTGATGAAGAAACTATCAAAGTGAGAATTACTTGAAAATCAAAATGATTTTCTGATTTAGTCCTAAAATTATTTTTAGATAAAATTTTATCATTAGAGCAAACTTTGCAAATAAATAGTTACGCTTTTTTGTTTAACCCGGTGGTGATCAGGTTTCAGAGTGTAAGGCTACGTGAGTGCATTAGATCTTAGGCATTTTTTTTCTAAATACGTAATTATTGTACTCTACTAACTTGCATTACAACACCAGGAACAGTTTAATAATGTAACTGATGAGTGTCTCGCCGGGTCTCGGTCTCCTCAACACAAAACATAATAAAGAGACTTTTAATTTTTTATTTACTACATTTTCTAAATCAGAGATAGAATACCTTTATTCGGATGATATCCATTGAATAGCCAGAAAACCACACGAGCGAGATATTCCATAAATATGAAATCCGGTACTGAAGTACTCTCAGGTACAAAAGAAGAATTCAATCAAACTATGAGTAAGATAGAAATCTCAGTAGACCCCTATTAGACTCATAATATCGAACAAATGAAATGGAAGTATTCGTGACTTACTTCAACTTACACAGTAGACATGAAATAAGCAGTATCACAACCTCGTTCTTTAGGTGAAAACTTCATTTTGTTCAATATTTTTTATAACGCCAACAACCAATATCAGGGGTAATTCCGTCCATCAACGCGTTGTATGCGAGTTTACAGCCAAAAGAGCTCAACTTTTATTGGCTGTGTGTGTGCTCTAGCTGGGTTTACTGTAGTTTTTCATAGAGTTACAAAACGACTGAACTTATTTTGAGTGCGTGTAAATTAGTTTTTCTCCACAAATCTCAAAAGGAGAAAATGCTCCGTGATTTAATTATGTAATACCGCAAAATGGGCTCTTAGTTTAAGCGAGACCATCATCAGTTAAGTAATTGAAGTAAACCATTGTACTGTATTTTTGCAATACCAACTAGAATAAGACATCTATGGTTTATTCAATAAACATTTCTGATTTCTGTATTATGCGATTTTATTCGAAGTCATGGCACTTTTTGACAGATTGCGTGTTATCCCAAAATCTTACTAATCACAATCTAATAGAGTTGATTCCGGTCTACTGATAAGTCGTTTATCTACTCGCGACAAAATCACCTATGAATAAAAAGTTAGAATATGTATAGTTGGTTTACTGTTTTATCAAAATGTATACTGTGTTACCTGCTAAGGTCGGGACAGCGTTAAAAATTGGAATACGCCCATTATGTGGAAACGTCGGATTAATATTAAATTCGGGGCTCAGTGTAGTGAGATGAATTGGTACTTCCAATATCCTTTCAATGGTTACTGGTGCCGAACAAGGGACGGGTATTAAACTCTCTTTGTGTCGTACATTCGGGTATGTTTGCTAACTTACATGGAGGTTTATTTTTTATATGGAAAGAAATCCCTTTATATTTTTCCTAAGATGACAAAGAACCTGAGAAATACTGAATCGATAAGTGACCCACGAGGTATTATGAACTATCACAGTTTAAGCTCAACTATAAATAAATAGAAAAAAACCGTATTTTGTATGGTTGTAACGAATAAACTTTTTTATTTAAATGCGTTTGCGTTTCGCCTCAGTCTCGCCTGATGGTAAGCGATTACGAGGTCGCTGGTGATACACGCTTACGTTGTAAGTATCCGGAAACAGACGCAGGAAGAGCGTAACTTAAAAATACAGGAATGGTTTGAAGAATTCTATCACCAATATAAGCTACATTATCGGCCATATTTTAATAGGAGCAAATCTAAGCCTCTGGCGGTAACCTAGTCAATAATATTTAGACTATGGCCCTGTTCAGATGCACGCGATTGCTGAGAAGTAAGCTAGTTTGTTAATTATGCATTATAACAATCGATGTATAACGAAACGCGCATCGATCGCGCGTACATCTGAACAGTACGTAAACGTACCATAGACTAATGTATAGGTACAGATGTCTACCATAAGGCGATGTGAAAATATATTTTTATATATTTTACACATTATATAACAAATAACACACAATTCAGCATTTGTTGGTCTGAACTAAAAAGTTCAGTGACTCTTTTCTTTGTCGTACTATCCAGACGTGGAACGCTCCCTGGTTCTTCAAGCGGGGCGTGAAATGTCATTTCTGCAGGCCTTCAAGATAAGGATGGCTAGCTCAGTGATTGCTGTGCTTGTCAGCCTCATGACCGCGTTTCATCAGGTGGGGTTAAAAAATGTTTCTCACAATCCAGTTGCATGATAAATAAAAGCGGTCGGTGTCCACATGGCAATCCGAAGAATAGATTGGCAATTACGTCGACGCACATGCGACGTGTTGCACACGTTCCTCATATTCAGAAGTAAGTGCAAAATCGAGATGGGACTGGGCAGGTCACAAATAGCGGAAGTTCTTCGTTTTACATTATTTGTACTTACCATAGTAGGTATGTGTATTATAATATATATTGGGTGTCCCAAAAATAAGTGTCAAGCGGAAGCCCACAGAAAGAGCACCCCTTGGGGTACCCGAATCACCCCTATGTACGTTCCGCGATTGTTCATAGTTTTCGAGTTATGATTTTTTTTCTGAATTTCTGAGAATTTCGGACCTAAAAGTTTAAATTTTTTATTTTTTAAAAAGAGAAAGAAAAAATTTAAAAAGTCTTCTAGACTTTTCAAATTTTTTCTTTGCCCAACTGAATCATCCTTAATTGTACTTTGATGCATAAAATAATCAGTTTCATAACTTTGACCAAAATGATGAAAATGTTTACGGTTGATGAATAAAGACTTAAATATTCAACTTTAAATTAAAAATCTAAGCGGGTGACTGTATGGTTTCTAAGTAAAGCTCAAAAATGCTCCAGAATCTCAGCTTTCTTAATCATTACAAAAAAGAAGTACTTAATGGGCTACTTTGGCTAAAATCAGCCCTCAAAGACAGCGAGGTGGCCTGTATATGCTTTCAGAGAAATTAAAAGAACCACTAACATCAAAACTGCGTTAGTCATGTATTATGCTTATGCATACTCATGGTTGAAGTACGGGGTGATCCTCTGGGGAAATAGTACCGATGCACCTTCTGTTTTTGTTTTACAAAAAAAAGTAATAAGAATATTGGAAAATTTAAGAAATACAGTGAGTTGCAAACCGCTTTTCAAAAAATACCAAGTCCTCACTTTACCGTGTATTTATATAATGGAAATATGTAAATTTGTCCGCCAATATCCGGAATTATATACAAAACGTAAAGACGCACCAATTAAACATACCACGCGAAATCGTAACAAATTAATATTACCCACCTCACGATCACACCAACACTCATCTAGTACATATGTAATGTCAGTAAAAATATATAATAACTTACCAGACGAAATTAAAAATGAAAACAATTTTAATAAATTTAAAAGATATTTAAAGAGCCTGTTATTAGAGGTGCCCGTGGCTAAGTGACGGCAGCGGATCGGCAACGATCCGATGTTAAGCAACGCCAGACAGGTCGGGTTATGGATGGGTGACCATCCCGACCGAAATTAAGTGATGCGTTTTTCGGGCATCTCCGTGCTTCGGAAGGCACGTTAAACAGTTGGTCCCGGCTGACGTCGCAAGATATCAGTCGTGAAGCCTAGTCAGAGGCTTAAAAAGGCGGCTTGATAACATCTGACGGTAAGGTTTATCACTGGCCTTACATTCACCTCTCCAACAATCCGCACTGAGCCCGCGTGTTGGAGTATGGCTTGTACCACCTCATAGTTGAGGTGAGGCCTGTGCCCAGCAGTGGGACGTATATGGCTGTATTTGTTGTTTGTTGTTGTTGTTATTAAATAAAAAATATTATACAGTAAATGAATACTTGAACGACAAAGAATTGAAGCGATTTAGATTTCAAAACTGACTGATTTTATTAATAAAATTTTAAATACAAAATGTTAAATGTAATTAAGTTATATTCAACTGATAAGGAAATATTAATTTCAAAATAAAGCATTAATGGTAAAATTAAATTCATGTCTCATGAATGAATGGCGTCATCCTCTCCACCAAATTGCTGTGCCCAACAGGGTCCAAAATTGTATCAATAATTTAAAATATACCATCTTCATGTAACATTTTGGAACGCAAGTAAATAAATAAATATATACAGTGTGTTAGGGATAGAGGTAGCGATATTTTTAGGGCATGTTGTATACTTAATTTTATCTATAAAAACACCCCCATATGGAGGTCCATCTGCTCTCTTTCAGAAATCACAGCTATTGATAGTTTTTTTTATTTTTTTTTTCATGTTGCTGATGAAAATTATCAATATCTCTGGATTTGAAAGCCCTAATAAGTAGAATTTTTTTTTGTTTAAAAGCTAATAATACTGCCTATCACCCAATAAAAAAAAACATACGGTTTCTAATAACAATGCCACATAAAAAAATGTTTATGTTAGATTATTGTTTAAAAATTGACTGTTTTTTTACTATTACGTAACATACTTTGAAAATTAGCTGGTTAAAGTGTATTATTTTTGTAAATTACAGAAACCCAGTAATAATAACTACAAAACAACACCAAATTTCTTGCTCTAAGTCACATAGTTTGGAAGTTATTGTTATTTGAATATGACCCTTGCGCGAACTCTAATGTGCATTGTGGGAAATTGATAAGAGTAGTTAAACACAAATCATGCTAAATATTACATTTAATCAAGCTTTACACTTGAATCTAATTTAAAAATTCTTCGAAATGTCCACCTCTGTTTAGCAGCCATGCTGTTGCTCTAATAGCCACTTGTCCTGTAGCCCTTAATATCATGGCGGTATCACTTCGTAGTTCGTCAGCTACTTCAAGTTCGCGCAAGGGTCATATTCAAATAACAATAACTTCCAAACTATGTGACTTAGAGCAATAAATTTGGTGTTGTTTTGTAGCTATTATAAATATCGCTACCTCTATTTCTAACACACTGTATATTGTATCATCGTCTTCATAGGAGAAAAAAATATTGTCAAACTTTCCAAATAAAATGCTGTTTTTTTTGAAACCTACATATTTTTGAATGAATTTCAGAACTACACTATTTTCTTTGGTTTATAATAATGATTGTTACTATTAATTAAATTAGTAGGAAATGAGAACTTCTGTCGATAAACCGCATCGCGTAGTTTCGCAGATTTATAAAATTAGCTCAGTAAGTTTTGTGAAGAAGCAAATAAATACAATTAAAAAAGTTTAGGGGGAGATCTTCACCTGGCAATTTTCAGAGCAATATTATAAAATGATTTAAAAAATGCAGAACTACGTGAACTCGAACAAAATGACATAAGCTCACTAACTACTCTATCGCGGGTAGGAATTTTCTTTTTCTGAGAACAACTATGTATTTTTTGAAGCAAGATTTTTCGGAAATTTGTTGTTATTGCTTCATTTTAAACGAGATGTTTCCTGCGTGGAATTTTCATTAAAACAATGTGATATTTTCCCATACCGACTGCCGTTATCACTCGAGATAAATTTAATCTGAACGGGACCAACTCCTAGTGATAAGATTGCCAATTACCACGTCTAAGATATAGTGTGTCGCGGGATTATTCCCGTTGGCTATAAGGTCGAATGGAGGTTTTTCAAAATTGCATTTGGTTGAAATTTCAGTTTGAGGGTTAAAAGGGTTATAGAGAATAATATATCACACGTCACATCAATATATACACGGAATCAAAATCGAGTAAAAAGTTCGTATTCCAAACGTAACAGCTATTGTGTACGTAATGGTACTCTTTCTTTCCAAACACTGCAACTGAGGTAGGCTTTAATTAAGTCTTGTAAAGTTTTAAGGTGTTCCCACACCTGGAACATTTTCCTGTAATGTAACGTTTCAAATTCGATTTTGAGCATTACATTTCAGAACTGCCTCCCTGACATGACGAAGCTTACACCTTGGCACCTTTATGTTATTGTTGAAAATTACAAATATTTTATTTAAACAAAAAGAAATCTTTTTTTTTATTTAGTCATGATACACATATTATTATTTTATGAATTTCTTAACCTTTTCTTTAAAAATTCTGTGCAATTTTTAGTATGTTTCTGCTAATTTTGCGCACTCTTTGCTAAAAAAACATTGTGATTTGTATACAGGGCTATTTGATAAACACCATCCAAATTGAAATATGAGGTTCTAAGGAGAAAATTCCAAAATACGTATTTTTCTGTTTGACAACCTTCAGTACTAAATGTTGAGTTATTAATGTTATTATAACTATTCAAAGGTATAAAAAAACACTAGTTTCGTTGATACTGCGCGACGTGAGTAGCGGCGAGCTCGCAGTCTCCTCAAAACCCTGCCCGCGCTTTATTCAGAAGTTGAAATTTAATTTTGAATAAGGAACCACGCCGCACGAATAATCTGTTTGAAAAAAATATAGTTATGTAAAAGTTAGAGAGACCTACCCTATTTTTAATAAAAGCTGTCTTCGATTGATGCCTAATGTCTGGGAAAATTTTGTATGTTGTTTATAAAGTAACCCTGTATAGTATTTGTAGTTTAGGTTATTAAGGCCAGTTTAGTTAGTATTTTGCATTGAAACAGGTGAACGGTAGAAAATAAATATCTGGGACATATTACACCAAGATCATCTTACCCCAAAGTAAGCAGAGCTTGTACTATAGGTGTCAGAGCCGATAAATATATCTTAAATATTTCTAAAACATATTTAAATAGATAATACACAGTCACACAACAAACACAGATGTTCGTGCCATGAATGTTTGCCATGACTGGGGATCGAACCCCCTTACATCCGGCGCCAAAGGCAAGATCGCAACCGTTGCGCCAACAGGACAGTCCAAATATGGTTAAGCATTGATTTTCTCGTGACCTCTTTTAATAACTTCAGAACAAAACCAGCACATTTCATCCATTCCTCACTTTGATCTCACTCGAGCGCGATCTGATGTAAAAGCAAACAATCTGGATAAATCATCTTCCACTCGCTGGAAGCACAACAAATTCAATTCAATATCTGATTGCAAAACCTGATCCATTTCCATATATTAACTTGCGCATAACGATCGAGCTGGAAAGGGAACAGATTAGGAAATTACAGAAGGCTCTGAAGGCCTACTTCCGTTCGTCGCACACGCAGTAACGTGGATTTTCTGTCGTAAAAAAAACATACTTAGCGTTCGAAATTGATGTTGATTTTTTGGTATTCTAATATCCATATTTTATTGTACGAAAAACATGAAACCTATTTATAATAAGTATACTAAGTTTTGTGTTCTTTCTACCCATCCAAAGTTTCAAGAAACTACGTAGATTTGTACAGTAAGGCCCCCCCCCCCCCCCTGTTTAGCTTTTTTAATATCAGTACCATGATAAAGTATTTTTCACAGCGCCTCTAGTGAATAGAAATGGAACTATAAATTGCATGAAAGATGTTGTAGTTAACTGTCGTATTTTAAGGCCCGTATTCTAAAACATAATCTGTACTTGAGTATAGATCTGAGTGACATTTTTGTATGAACTGACGTTTTGAAATCTCTACTCAAGTACAGATCACTGCTTGAGTACGATTCTAGAATACGGAGCTAAGTGCGGTGAATTAATGGTAGGGGTACAAATTATTATTAATCTTAAAGTTAAACTTTAATTACATCTAACCATTAATAAATAAACCTTTTCTATTGGAAAATATACGATTCAGATGCCCTCGGACAGGTTCTCGCTGCAGTTACGCATTCGGGATGCCATCCACTAAGACAAATTATGCAAGCAACGCCTTTTTGTTCAGATCGACTGATAACTTTAATAAGAAATTTTGTAATTTAGGTATATAAAGTAGTAGCGCCCCTAAGTTCAGAAACGATGTATGTAAAATCTTAAGGAGTAACAATTTAGGATGAACCGTGTATTTGTGAGCATTTTATTATTATTTTTCATTTTTTGTTTGTAATTTTGAGTCTTAGCGTTGATAACGTTGATTGTTCGATGATTTGTGTCAAACATCAGTAGAAACTTAACTGATTTTAGTGTTATTCCTTTAAGTAATCTTAAGGTAGAATAAAAATTGTTTGGTTCCTAAATAAATAAATTAAAAAAAAACACCTTTGTTGGAACAATGGAAAAAGGACCTCCTTTTTCGCTCAAGTCTTAAGTTCGATTTTCGGAGCGTAATGTATTCCTAATACCTAATTATACCAAATAAATACTATCTATGTAGAAAAACTGGTATGTTAGTTCTGATGAATCCAAATACAAAAGAAAAAAGATCAATCAACAATTTGAAGCTCCTTTGAAAAATTATGAATTCAAAATATTGTGCTCTGCGTAAGCGCAAATTTGCAATAGTAAAAGGCTTGTTAAAACAAAGATTCCATTTTTTTCAATAACTTCTACTATTTTCTAAGCCATTGTATTTCACAGGAAGGGTCTGGTCTATCTTTCTATTAATCTTTGTCCGGAGCTTAAACGGCAGCGAGCATACGACCAGCCAAAGGAGAATGCGGTGAGGCCCCGGCTCGCAGTACGGTGAGCAAATCAAAAGGCGCGCTTGAGAAGTGCTGTCGTGAAGATTGCTATGGCTCACTTTTACATCAGTACCGTCAGCAAGGTAAAAAGGCAATTGCTGAACTAGTTAAGAGTAGTGAACCAGTTGTAGTCAGATACCAGTTGTCTAACTACACGATTTGGGATATAGTCATGAGCTAGTTTGTTATGTACCCTTGCTATCAAACTTAACTAGTTCAGCAATTGCCTTTTGATTTGCTAACAGAACCGACGTGGTGAAAGGTGGGCTTCTGACTGTTGCCATCGCGGAGAACGGAACAGTCAGAAGCACACTTTTCACCACCAACTCCTAGAACCCAACTTAGTAGGTGGTGAGACATCCGCTGTATCCAGGTTGCTAGGTTTTTTAACCGACTTCAAAAAAGGAGGAACTTGTGACTGGTTGAACCAATTTTGATGATTATTCTTATTTAAAAGCCGCTGCTTCCCGTGTGGTGTCATTTCGGTCTAGTTCTGACAATGGCATCCTTGAGAGAACTTTGGAGTCGGTTTTTCGGTGTTTTCCATCGCCAGAGAGTTATTAATACACTCACTTGTAAAGTTAATATATTTATTTTGATGGGTTCTAACGGCATAGAAGCAAAACATTGGGCAAATAGCATAAAGAAATAAAGAAACTTTAAAATACATTTATGCCAAAATCCGTCCATTTTTTCTTGACGAAGCTATTGCGTCCATAGGCTACGAATAACAAAAGACGAATTGATTCGTATAAAATTAACGTTTCTCCTCCAATTATAACAATAGGCTTCTATTTTGCATTTCTCTCAAACTTAGTGAATATAATTTTGGGCATTAATAGCGAACCTAGCTCGCACGGCTGTCTTCTTTATTTGATTACACAGTGTTGAGAACTTTCGTAGTTAATAATTAGGCATTCTTTTGTTCAGTTGCCAGAGCCAATAAGTTCTAAGTTCCTTACAGTATTATGAGACACGGTTTATCTAATTTAACTGGCCTGTTTTGTGTAACAGCAGCGATTCTGCCTTCAGCACCGAAGGTCGTGGGTCGAACCCGTGACAAATATTCATGTGACGAACATTTGTGTTTGTTGTGTCTGGGTGCTATTATTTATATAGGTATGTATTTAGAAATATTTAAGTATGTTCATCAGTCTCTGACACCCATTGTACAAGCTCTGCTTAGTTTGGATCAGAAGATCTTGGTGTTTTGTAAATTTCGTTTGTGTATAAAAACTGTCTACTGTAGTAAAATGTTTTTATTCGTTTTGAGTATTTTTGTTTTTATTCTGTTTATATCCAATTACCATATCCAGCTAAAACACTAAGTACTACTTAAAAGGCTTACTTAAAATCCTTAAAAGTGGCTTTCCGAATTATTAATGTACAATACCTATGTAGTACTTTCAGCGGAATAACACATACAAGCAGAAAAACAGAATGATGACTTTTTACAGCAGGTTGTGTTGCTGACGCCACCAAGCATTGAATGGGGCCTATGAATGCGAAGCTTGCGGTGTGTTGTCGCGACACAGAACACGCTCAGTGCTTAGTTGCCTACTTGTTAATAGGTCAGTGACGCCACAGATACTATATAAAAGGCCTACGATATACAAGAAAGAGGCAATGGTATTCAAAATAGAGAGTAAGCAATCCATGCGACAAAATGTTGGTAACGTAGTCGCAAATATTGGTTACATCAGCTACAGTTTTACGTTTTTAAGTGCCCGAGCTGTTAAATTTTACTTCGCAATATAATATGGCGTTGCTAATAAAGCAGGATTAATATATTATTATAGGATTTATAAGCTTTTTGCAGGATTATGCAGACTGATAAAAAATACAAGTCACCGATGTACACTGGCGGGAGAGTTGATTAGGCAGTAAGCCGGGACACAATGTCGCATAGGATTTTATTCATGGCTTTCAGGTTTGAAAAATCTGAATTGGTTTTTATTGCAGAAGCTGGTTCTGTATGACCAGATCGCATATTCAATGTGACCCGATCGTAAACGTAAACTAGGACTGATTTAATCGATAAAAAACATAAAATAAGAGGCCGCATCTTTTTATTGTACATTTTTCAGGGGATAAAAAAAAATTAAAACAGCCTTTAAGTTTGTTACACTACAAACGGGTCACATTGTATAATTCGCCTGATGGAACTGAAACGATTGATTGGCAGTAAAGTCATCGCGCTTTGATTCACGAAAAGTGTTTTTTTTCTAAGCTATTAGTATTTTATTTTTTTAATGTTTGGCTTTTGCAAGAAGTATTCTCAAGAACATTTTTTGTGCCACTTATGTTGATTCGCCGAAAATTCGCTTCTGGCGATGTGGTTCTAAGTTCTAACCTAACCAACAGAGGCTTTTTTAACTAATCTCTGTTGTTAAATTAATTATATTTCTGTGAAGTATGTTTCTATGAAGTAAATAGTAGTTGAAATAAAAATGTTCGAAATGAAAATATTTGAACCGAATATTCTATGAAACATTTTATGTGAACCGAAATTCTATGAAAATTCTGTCTGTGAAACAATCACCATATAACTGCGTATGGCTTAGCGTGCAAGTGAGGATGGGGATGATCCTTTCTGAATATGGCTGGTACTCTCGCTTATCTCGTGGCACTGGCTTAACGAACCTTAATCTTGGCTTAATATTTTTTATAAGATTGTTACCTAGTTATCAAATGGCCGTCTTCAGAGGCTGAGGGTGCTCACATAATCCCGCTTGTGATCAGGACGGCATTTACAGTTCATTAAACTGTCTCTAATCGACTGGAGACTTCTTCGACAGAATTTCCATTAATTTTTCTTTTGCATTAGGGATTTTATTTTTATTTCTGGTGCCAATGTATTCGATGAGGAAATAACCGTCTTGCATAAAAAATTATGGGTAATTTGATTGAATGAAATGGATTTTTTATATTAAGCCTTCCTCTTTTTGATGCATTGCTTACGGCATAATTTCAGAGGCAATGACTGTTTTTTGGAACTATTTAGGTTTGTTTACTGGTGTCTGACACCCATAGTACAAACATAGCTCGAAAAGCTAGTATAACCATAATGTTATTATGTTTGTTACTCCTTCACGCGAAAACTACTGCACATCTACCAAGAGTTGTCACTATAAATTTACGTTATTGTTCGCGTAAAAATATGACATGACAATGTCAAACCCCAAAACTTTTTTTTACGCGAACGATAGTGTAAATTTTAGGTGGCAACTCGTAGTAGACGTATTGAACGGATTTGGATGAAACTTTTCAGTAATACAGCTTATACATCAGAATAACACATAGGTTACAATTTATGATGATTATATATAATTTGGCAGTTCACGCGGGCAAAGTCGGTTCATTCAGTTACTAGTAATAAATAGTAGATTGTTTGATTAAATGCTAATCTGAACAAACATTAATTCTCATAATATACACAACACATTAACATTGTATACTAAATAAATACTATACATGGTGACTAAGGATTTATTGACATCCTTTTAAAATAAAGACCTCCTTAAGATATACAGTAGGTACTTTACCCAAGTATGAGGCTATTAAATAGGTACAAAACTGCATATATTTAACATTATAAAAATCATGTTTAATACTTAGTCATTTTATACGGTTTAAAATCAGCAATTTTGTACCTATTAAATAACCTCATGCTTGGGGAAAGTACTGTAGAGCATGAGGAGGTTCTTATTTTAAAAGGATGCCAATGAATCCCCAGTCACCCTGTATAGAAGAAACAAATAAATACTTTAAGACTTACCGGCTGGTTTACAAGGTTGCCTAGAATGCTGGCAACATTTCCTCTTCTGACTAAACATATTTTCATTAATGTCATCATACAACTAAGTTACCATGCGATAGTATATAAGATTTCATCGCTAACTTTATTTCCACCCTTAATGATGCTACTCAATCAAGCATATTGATCGTAATGAAATGACGCGTAAGAGCTGTTATACGAGCGTTGACGAAACACATTAGTGCCGCACCTTCGTAAGTTGGTAATGAGTTTATGCGTGAGGAAGTACTCTCATTACTAAATAGATTACAGTCTATCACGGCTCTGATGTATGTTGAGTTTAATATATGCTCCAGAAAAGTTGCGCAATGGACCATTTTAAGGAAGCACCCACAGGATGGGGGCAAAATCTTCTTTCTTATTAGACATAAACTTAAACAGTATTTTGTTACCATATCTCAGACAACGCCATGTAACTAAGGTATATGTTTATCATATTTATTTATGTATATGTAATATATTGATTGTTTGTTTATTTATTTATTGGATGTTTCATATATAATATTGATTGAAGTTGTATCCATTCATATTTTGTTTTGCTCTTAAAGTTGTTTTCACTCCACACTCTTTATGCTTTAAGAAGTTCCTCTACCCAAAGGTTCCCTGGAAGAAATCGCGCTCTAGCGATGAGGCCGCCTTAATTGTACAAATTGTTGAAATTGTTGAACATTAATGTTATTGTTTTTTAGTACAATAAAGTATAACTATCTATCTAAGTGCAGAACACAATAACCATGTCACGAATTGTCTTGAGTGGACCGTAACATGTTCCCCCCGTGTGGCTCCGGTATCGAACTAATGCTAAGATTTCTTTGAGCGGTGTCAATCAAGAAGAAGTTGATAAACCGCACGATAGGGAAAAAATGTAGTAACACCCACATATTGACTGTGTTTTTGTCCACCTAGTTAATATATACTTATACTTTTTTTCTGGACTGTCGGCGATGATCGCCTGCGGACGTTCAAACTTAAAATGGTTTTTGATACACTGTAAGCAGCTTAAAAAATGTAAGCACATTTTGTAAATGGTTAATAAATAAATAAATGTAATTTTGGTCCATGCCTCTTTTACTTTTTAGAAGTACAACTGACAGTTTGTGGGAGCGAGTTGAACGAGTTGGTTCCGCCGGCACCTTTTCGCCATCGGAGCACTAGACGCACATTGGTCTCCACCCTCACGGCACGAAGCGTTTCACCCATTATTTCATAAAAGCCTGTTCAGACCTGAGCGGTATTCGCTGCCTGAGCGAAACCCGGGCGTTATTGTACCGCTACCTACAGCAGCAGCGAATACCGTTCAGGTTTGAACAGGCCAACAGCGTGAAACTGGCTGCCCACACAAGTTCTTCCTGAACAATACAACCTGGGTATCTACAAGACAAGAGTGAATATGCATATACTGGGCAGACATGTACTACTGAAGACCACATCGTCACTTACCATCAAGTGCGATTGTGATAAAATGACTGGCTAGTTCATATTTAAATAAAAAGATTACTGTGGATACAAAGTAGTGATATAGCAACTTCTACTTGTATTGTTACTCACACCATTACTAAATAGGAAAACTTCTAGTCATCATCGAAAATGGTACCGTACATTCTATTACGTATACCTATGAAGAAGACTTGAAGCTTTAGGTTGGCTAGTTAACTCATAAAATCTACTATCTAGAACCTCAGTTTTATAATCTATCCGATAGCTAAGAAGATTAATTTCATCCTTCCCAGTTTACTTAGTTTGGTACCTAGACTCAGGCTAAGTGGTTTCAGAGCGCTATTCGATCACTGTACAGTCTACCGCTACACAAGTGTAACAGAGGTCTGCAGTAAGTCTACCACGAGTTGCCAATTTAAATTTACGTTATCGTTCGCGTAAAAAAAATGTATTGGGATGACACATGAGATAAATAAAATAAATAAATATCTGGGACAATTCACACCAAGATCATCTGACCCCAAACTAAGCAGAGCTTGTAATATGGGCGTCAGAGACTGATAAACATACTAAAATATTTCTAAATACATACTTAAATAGATGATAACACCCAGACACACAACAAATACAAATGTTCGTCACACAATTATTTGTCATGGGTGGGGATCGAACCCACGACCTCCGGCGCTAAAGGCAGGATCGCTGCCATTGCGCCAGCAGGCCAGTCAATGACAATACAATGTCAAATCCCAATACATTATTTTAAGCGAACGATAACGTAAATTTAAAGTGGCAACTCGTGGTAGATGTAATTATCGCGCGTGGTAGATACTCCTTTCTTCCTTTGTAGGCAGACTACGGAGTTTTTTGATATTAAGTTGGTGACAATGAAACACCCTGGCCGTCTATAGTACGACTATCAATTTAAGCATATATAAATATATTTTTAATATGTATTATCAAACTTAAACGTTTTATCATTAGTTCTATATTAACAATGTATATACTTATTTATGCTCAGGACAGTTTGAGGTCAAAATGATCTCGATATAAGCTTATAAGAAGAGTTTACCTTGATTACTACGCATTTGTCGTTGGCAGGCCTTGTTTTATTGTGATTAGTTTACGATATTCATTTGGACCGACCAAATGAATATCGTAAAGTAATCACAATAAAACATTGACCATTCATGTTAATTTCAATCCAACCATATTTTAACAGTTTCAAAACATACAGCTTAATGTATATCATTACAGAAAATATGGATCCCTTTTTACTGTGAATGTTACAACTCGTGCCAGTTTTTTACAGTGTATGTCCAACTGGCATCACGAAGTCGATGTTTTAAATGTATTCTTACGTAAACGTACCAGCGGGAATTATAAATTTTATTTTATTTATGTTGTCGAAGTTCCAATATTACCAGCAAAATCGTTCGCTTCAACGACCCAAACCAGAATTTAATTAACTTTGCGGCTCCACTACTTTTTCGATGTAATCCCGTGATAGTCGCATCCCTAGCAGGTAATCCCGTCTTAGATCAAACACCGCGTCTAAACACCGCCATTAATTAATTGTCGTCAAACATTGCGAGGCTCAGCGGGATAGCAACTACGTTTACTAGTTGGCTTGCTACTGACTTCTGAATACTGTCAGCAACAAAAGTTATGTGATGAAATATATTATTGACCGTGACTTTGACAGTTATATTTGTAACGTTTCAAAAGGTAGAACTAAGATTCCTGAGCGAATGAACACTTGTTTTAAAAGTATCTACGCACGTAAGTAGCACTTTGATCTCGGGATCCTAATATCCCAGTACGTTCACTGCCCCAAAATGTTTGTATCAACTAAGAGAAGTTTGAAAAATATTTTTACATTAAAGTTTCCTAACGAAAGACACTCATTTATCAGCGATTATTATTCGATGTTTGTTTATTATTTTTGTTACTATTATGATGTTACTTTATTAATTTGGTTCACCTTATTGTTACAAGTAACAAATTCATTTATTATTTTCGATAAAGATTGGTAATTTAAATTAGCTTTAATAGATTGTTTGGAATGAAAAGGAAGAGTATCCTGTCTTTCGCAAATATTCAATAAGTTTGAAATGATGGTCCTATAGAAGTCAAATGACGGTAATAAAATTGTTGCTGTTATTATTTACACTGGTTAATATTTGTAGAAGTTGAATGTTAAAAAAGGCATTAAAGAGAAAAAACTAAAAAAATAATTATTTCATAAATTCAACGCATTTTTTGTTTCCAATACAGCTCTATATTCGAATCCCGGAATTCTCTACGTCCAGTCCCGAAATCGGAGGATTATAAATACAGCAGAACAAAATTCTCTATGTACGTGTGAAATTTCAAAATAGCTCTATCTTGTTGGCAATTTTGATTGGCATTACAAATTGTTAATTATGTAATTTTCTTACGCTCGGGTGCCACCCTAGCTCCAAATTGTTTGAACATTGCTTGGCTATTGCGTGATCTAATTGCTATCGGAATTGAAATTGTATAAGACAATACGCTGAGCAAATCTAGTGAAATAGAAGCTTCCTAATTGCATGCCTAGGCTTTCACCTAGAACTTTGTGCCATAATACCGATTGCTTTATATCGCTAGTTCTAACCATTTGTATTATTATTTTTTGTTAATCTTCTTCATGTTTATGAGAATCCTTACTTATCACTTCTTTTTATAAAATATAAAACACCATTATTAATATAACCTTATCATACTCATATTTTGGTAGTAACAATGATTTATTGAGAAATTTCGTTCCAGCGACACCTGAAAACTACTAGATCGATCTTTAAGAAACTATGTACGTATTATTAGAGTACTTACTCGTATAAAAGCTCAATTATTTATATGCAACTTAAGGCAAGCAGGACAAAAAATTAAGGTTAGGTTCAAACTTGCTGGTGACATCTAAAAATACAACTAACTTCGGGCGATGAACAAATCTAAATAAATTAACTCTTCAAAGCGCCGAAAATCTTTTCATTATTTTCTCATTTCCCAAAGCCAAAACATAATGCGGTATTAAGTGGTGAGCACTCGCGAATTTGTCGCTGCTCCCTCGCGCCCTCTCGCGGAAACGCGACGAAACACAAGTGCTTGTTTTGCGCACTTCTGTGCAGACCGTACCAGATTCAGTAGATTATATTCTGTGCGAATTTAAACACGTTTCAAAGCACTTAAGCTGTTTCTTATGTTTATTTGTTGTGTTTTGCTTTTCAGTGTTTTCATCTACTATTTGAGGGTTGTCTGAAATACGAGTATAACCTTGTTACTTGCTGGTAATGTAGTTTTATATTGAAGAAAGAATTTTCAAAATTAGTGCTGTTTAAGACAATTTGCAACGCCGTGAACAAACTTGCCTGTTTGTTCTTGGCGAAGCGGAGCCCTTTTGATCTGGCTCCAACTTTTCAGTATGTCTCTCTCGCTGCTTGGTATTGAGCTGTCGACAAGCCTCAACTTCGGCGACTACATTGAGTCCTCTGCAGAAACTGCTGCCCAAAAGCTTGGTATCCTATCCAAGGTTAGGCGGTATTTCACGTCGGCGCAGCTGCTCCAGTTATATAAAGCGCAAATCCGGCCATGTATGGAGTACTGCTGCCACCTCTGGGGTGGATCCGCTAAATACCAGCTTGCTGCTCTGAACTCGGTGGAGTCACGCGCCGTGAGGCTCATTAAGGCTCTCTCTGCCGGGCTGCGGGAGCTTGAACACCGGCGCAGCGTTGCTAGCCTGTCGGTGTTTTACAGGCTTTATTTCGGGGAGTGTGCGAGCGAACTGCATGAGTTGGTTCCGCCATCTCCTTTTTCACCATCGGACCACGAGACGCATGTGCGTTTCGTGCTCCGATGGTGGAAGCCTAACATTAGCTTTCCACCATCATTTGTGCATATTCCAGCCATTCGCACAAAACGTTTTGCGGACTCCTTCTTAATGCGAACAGCAAGGGAGTGGAACTCGCTGCCCGCGCATGTGTTTCCGAACCAATACAATCTGGGTCTCTTAAAGACAAGAGTGAATAGGCATTTACTAGGCAGACATGTACCATCATAGATCGCATCGTCACTTACCATCAGGTGCGATTGCGATCAAATGACTGTCTAGTCCAATATAAAAAAAAAGTTGTAGTTTTTGAGTTTATTCGTAACAAACATTCAAAAATGCCATTTTTTCCTCTTTATAATATTAGTACCGATATAGTTAGTTTAAAATATACACTTTTTTGTTAAATTCCTCACTAACCTAAACTCACCTAGAATATTAATTTTCAATAACCTACTACAAAATTGTGGTCGTACATTTCCAAAACGTCTGGTTAGTTGAACAGAATCATGAATGAATGCTTTCATTAAATCACAATACCGTTTAAATGATTGAAATCGTATTTCCAATAAGGAAATTAAACGGTAAATAAATATAATTAATCTACGTTAATAGATTTCACTTTGCTATGAATTAATTTTCCTTTTGGTTGTTGCAGGAATATCTTCGAAAGCCGCCGTCATATTGAGTGAGTAAATTCGTAATTAATTATGTTAAGATTCATGATTTCAGATTACTCTCAAATATATTTTTTTTCATTTGAAAGTACCTACGGTGTTTTTAGTTTGAAATGACGCTTCATTTCCAATATTTGTTTTGTAATTTTTTTCACTTTTTTATGTAAGAAACTGACTGACCATTGACCTAAATACGGTAAAATACATAATCTTTGCAACGATGCTTCAACATATTCGGCGAAATGTGTACAAAACAATAAGGTGACTGATACAAAACCGGCACGTGTACCAATTGTTGACACACCTCGCGAGCGTAAGGGCCTACAAACAGTTACGCAAAACCTTTGTTTTTTCTCCTTTTCTTCTCCATGTTTCCAAACACGCGGGCACATATTGCACGACACAAAGAGTGACAGTGCCGCTAATCGACAGCTTTGACTCTTTGTGTGAGTACTAACAGCAAATACGACTGTTTTCTTCAACTACTTACTGCACCATTTATGCTCAGGGCATTTTTGTTGCTATCCATACTTATTTGAATGATTAACAAGGTGATTATCAAAAGATTTACAAAAACGATTTGGCATATTTACTAACTGATGTGATGTACTATTTAAGGGAAAATTCGTTTTTTTCAATTGTCTTAATTCTAGGGTTCATACAAAGAATAATAACTGTTTGACTGATTTTGTATGTGACCTTGAAATAAAACTTAATTGAAAAACTCAATTTTACAATATCTCTACAATAGTTAAAAAAAAGAAAGAAATTATTAGGAGAAGTACAGATTAGGTGATTAAAAGAACAAAGACAGTAGTCCTAGGTGGGAATAAAGAGACGAGTTAATCGTTCCCGGAGATATTGTTAATCATTGTACTCGTTGAAAACAATGAAGAACAAGTAGAGAGGCCCTTAGGGGATTGCTAAGCCCTGCAGTGGGAAAATAAATATTAATTATGTTCCAAACTGAATGACAATGATGCAATTTGTGAAACATCTTTGAAATAAATCTTAGGCACTGTTTATTGGATATAATTTCTATTATAATGTTAACACATATTTGTGTCTATGCATTAGAAATTTCTGGTCTTCACATGCGGAATCTAGGAAAATACAGTTTGACTTTATCCAACCCTGTTACAAAGTTAAACCAGTTTCACGTTGCAGTTCTCTAGTAAATGAACGGCCATAAAACTTAGCTAAGTACACACAGACATTACGGTTTATTTATGACGTAATCACATTTCGTATTAACAAGCATGTGCGCCCAGAACAAATGTATTATCCCGCACAAGCCAGGCTTAGATGAAATACTGCGAACACCCAGTCTCTGGCACCATCCCAAACTACATTCTCTACATCACGTGCCAATATTTCGCTTACTGCCCAATACCTACCTCTTTCCCCTGATTTTAAATTTGGAACTGAACACTGGAATTCATATGTAAAGCGGTTTTAGAGGTGATATTGCGATGCCGAGCTTAAAATATATGAAAACGTTTCAGAAAGATAATCTGGCTCTTTGTGGTGGTCGAAGACTTATGGCCGTTAATGTACAGGAAGTAATAACTTGACTACACATTTGCAGGTGTTTCCTATTTATGCTCAGCCTACTACCAGAACTCAGGCTTGCCGTTTCTCACCTGTCATACGTGGGCTCAACGATCTGAACCTCCTTCTGGCAACGGTACCATGTGATGTATTTGCTGACGAGGCCCACGTTATTGTCAATGTGTGCCTCAAATTTTGTTAGGGGCCGTTATAAATTATAACTAATGTTAACTGTGTAATTATCATTATTTTACAACTGTTTTTATTTAAATTGTACAATTCCCTAGTATTGCTGTTATGTTGTGCAATTTTTTTACTTTAATAAATAAATAAAATATTTTTGGCCAGGTAATATGACTGATAAATAAAATATGTTCGTCTTCGTTAACCTTAGGGAACAATTTAAGGTTTTGCAGCTATAAATAGTCTTTATCAGTAAGATCTATCCCAAAACAGCATGCTACTATCTGGCCTACATTTCAAATCAAAATGTATGGGAATGACATTAGCACTCGCATAGTCTAAACTACATTTATTGTTATCACTGTATATTTTTGACATGTAATAAAAATAGTAGTATAGCATGTTCACTGAGACTACCTACCTACCTCAGTCTTAAAATAATAAATAAATAAATATCTGGGACAAGTACACTAAGATCATCGGACTCCAAACTAAGCAGAGCTTGTACTGTGGGTGTCAGAGACTGATAAACATACTTGAATATTTCTAAATACATACTTGAATCTATAATAACACTCAGACACACAACAAACACAAATGTGCATCGCATAAATGTTTGTCATGGGTGGGGATCGAACCCACGCCTTGCGCCTGCGGTGCTGAAGCCATGTATGTATTTAAAAATATTTAAGTATGTTTCTCAGTCTCTGATACTCATAGTACATAATAAATAAACAATATAACGTATTCAACGTGATAAGTCCTAAAACAAAGCAATTGAAAATCCACAGACCATAAAATATACCACACCCTGATACAAACACATAGGTTCGTGAGCAAATTCTATAGCAATATTGAAAAAAGGCGTTATTTCCCACCACAGGAATGGGGTGCATAATGTGGGCTTAACCCGCATTTAGGGAAATACGTTTTTCACAGTATTGATCGAGTAGCAAAATAACCGAACCGAACATATACTTCGTTTATTTAGGACCCAACCGACATGCATTGGGTTCTCAATTTACATCATAACAAGTTTTAGTATGTTATGCGAGCACCGATATTATTTGATCCTTTACCATTTGAACTTGAAGTAATTTTCATTAAAATTCTCTAACATTTTTTCTGCCAGGAAGTGAATTCTGCAAATTATGTTATCGTTTTCATTACATATGCACAATTAAAATAACAGAAAAAAAAGGCATGGCCTTCGGGGCTAAAAAAATGCGTACCGTGAGGAGTTTGACAGGCGCTATTCCGTGCGTTCGTAAACACTGGCATGGCATGACGAAAAGAGTGAGGTAATTTCCTCACGGTGTGCAATATTAAATATGCTGGTCTTTTTTATATAACTTCGGTGACAATCAAGCTCGCGGACCGCCTAATGGGAAGCAGTTACGGCAGCCTTTGAACGCGTACAGCACAGTCGAGGAACCTTAACAAATCCCTCTTGAAGAACCCCATACTTATTGAGAAAACCTCAGCAGGGAGGGAGCTCATTCCAATTTAAGCGTCCTCGGAAGAAAATATCTCTTATGCCGAACTGTACGAGACCATGGCGGATCCAGAGTGTGAGTATAACTCCCTGTCGGTGGCGAACGGTGCGGTGAAATAAAGTATACGTAGACTGGGTGTTCAGAACAAAACCTGTCAACAACAAACCGTAAATTGCAATTATACCTTCTGCATACGCAACATGAATAAACTATAATTCAATACATATGCTGATAAAGGCATTTTAATTAAGGCATCTGTAGTGTGTATGTTCTCATACGAACGGCTTAATTAACATTGGGTTTGAGCCAAGTACACTATTGTCCGGCTGTTCTAACTTGACCTACCTGCTTGAACTTAATATATTGGCCACTTATTGTGCCAACTCGGTCAGTTTTGGTTAGCGAGTTTATGTACGGTAGACGTAGGTAGGTACGGTTAGCAACATGAGTCGCAGAATAAGGGTTCACATAACGCTTATTTAACAGATTTTGTTTTGAAGAAGTATTTTATACGATGCCCACGACTACTTTCTATCACCGCACCGCTCACCACTGACAGGGAGTCCCCCCCCCCACACTCTGCATCCGCCATGGTCTCTTACAGTTCGTATTCAGAGATGTTTCTTTCCGAGGACGTTTGAATTGTTGTGGCATATGCTCCCCCCTGTCGAGGTTTTCCTAATTATCTATAATTATGGAAATCTTCCAAAGGGGTTTGCAAATGTTTGAGCAGCGTTGACAACGCGCGAGTGATGCCCCTGGTGTTGCACGCGTTCATAGACTGCAGTAACCGCATACCATCAGGCGGTCCGCGTGCTCGATTGTCACCGACATTTTATTAAAAAATATACCTTGCATAGTACCTTTAATTAACTTTGTCAAAGTTTGTAGACATTTTTGTCTGACACGTGAAGGCCTTGATAGGATTGTTAAATCTTATCCAGGACCGTTGATCTTGCCCTTTTTTCGTTGAGCGTCATCTATTTTGGTGGTAAGGAAATTAAGCGGTTCATATGACGACTGTAATTCAATTGTCCCTGGTTTATAATAGCTACCTATTAAAAATTAACCTCCTTTACCTCAACTTGTTAAGCAGGTCCATAAAAGAAATACAATTTTATGGCTAACTACTCCTCGTAAGTTATTTACATTTTTATACTATGTCATTGTAGCTAATTTGACAGCTTTTTTTAACTTATGAGAATTCCACCGGTTCCATCTGTCTTTCTAGTATATAACAAAGTATATATATATAAATTCCTTTCCCAAAAAAGTCTAACTCTGCATCTTTTTCCGATTACCTTCCTATATCTATACTACCGTTCCTATTCAAAGTACTTGAGCTTGTTCATCTCCAGTTCAGTAGCTTCCTCTCCAAAAACTACCTCCTAAATTCATTTCAGTCCGGATTCCGACCTGGGCATAGTACGACTACAGCTTTAGTTAAGATTACCGCCGACATTCGGCGTGGCATGGACTGCAGGAGTTTGACTGTGTTGGCGCTGCTTGACTTTAGTAACGCATTCAATAAAGTTGACTTTGACATTCTTCTTGGCCTGTTGCGTTCTCTAAACATATCTCCAGCGGTGCTTGACTGGTTTCATAGTTACTTGCATGGACGTCGGCAACGCATTCGCGTTGAGGACTCTTTCACCGCATGGCGCGGTATTTCAGCCGGTGTTCCGCAAGGTGGCGTCCTCTCTCCTTTTCTTTTTTCCATTTTTTTAGATTCAATCACTCATAACCTATCTTTTTTCTACCACCTATATGCAGACGATCTTCAAATTTATTCGCAAGGTAGCCTAGAAAACCTTCATGAAGTCGTGCAGACTGTTAATGCTGATCTGGCGCGTATTTTGGTTTGGAGCAAAGATTTTGGACTCGAGGTGAATCCCAACAAAACTCAAGTTATTATCATAGGAAGCTCGTGGTTGATTTCGAGAATCGAGTGGAAGTGCCTCCTATTATATTTGACGGTATCCAAATAACTTACAACAATACAGTTAAAAACCTTGGTATCTATATTGATGGTACATTAAATTGGGAAAAACAGATTGGCGAGGTAAGCCGGAAAATGTTTGCATCGGCAAGCGCCCTCAGTAGACTCCGCAACTTTTACCCATACCCACCAAAATTGTTCTCGTGCAGGCTCTGCTATTACCAATCCTAGTCTATGCCAATAGTTGTTATTTAGATATTAGCGAAAATTTCCTCAATAAACTCGAGCGCCTCCAAAATTTCTGCATACGCATCATTTACGGTTTGCGTGAATTCGATCATGTCTCATAATTCCGGGCACAGTTGAAATGGCTTCCAATACGTTTTCGCCGAAATCTTCATATGCTGTCCCTTCTCTACACTGTGTTGTTTAATCTCATTTCACCTCCGTATCTCAAGGAACTATTTCACTTTCTGCAATCTGCCAAAAGTGAAGACATGCGGTCTTGTCGGAAACTGCATCTAACAGTCCCCTCACATTCCACTTCCTATTGTTCCAAATCATTTGTTGTTTGCTCCATTCGTCTGTGGAATTCCTTACCTTTACCCATCCGCAAATCTCAGTCCTTACATATCTTTAAATCCCAAGTCAAGTCATACTTCCTCTCTCTGTAACCTAGTATTTTATTAGTAAGTAAGTAAGTAAGTAGGTCTTTATTGTGTATGGAAAATGGTATGTATTATATATATATTATGTCTCATCCTTTATTTTTCAGTCCTTAAAAATGGAAACTGGTGATCCTATTGCAATACCTATATGTATTTTATGTAACACAATTCTAAATGAATTATTTAAATATCTCTTACTTATCCTTTATTTTGCACAGCCTTACCCGTTATATTATACAAGTCTCTCTTCAGAAGGTAGTCTGGAAGAGATCGCTTTAAAGCGATAAGACCGCCTAATTTGTACATTTTTCATGTCTACTTACTGTTTAACTTGCTGTATTTGTTTGTTTGTGCAATAAAGATTATTTATCTTATCTCATTTATCTTAAAGTAAGATTGTAATTTTTCCAAAAATATTTTTTGTCATTGCCAATACTTATTTATATTTGTTAATACTTATGTGTAACAAAAGATAAGGTAAACTTGATAAATATTTACCACTCCCAAATATTTCTAACCACCAAAAAAGTATTTTACAATCCTATCAGGAATAAACAGGGTGGGATAAAACCTAATTGGTGGATACATGGTTTTGGGCCTCTGCCAGCCAGCTAACGACGGCCTTTGTCTGGTCATGTCTACTCGACTGCGCTTGATATACCATGTCTAATGTGATAGCCGCTATCATACTAAGTGATATTCATCATAATAGGCACCTACTTTACCAGCAACCAAGCACAGTGCTTGCTTAGTGGACAAACTAATTGATGGTAGGTATAAAGTCAAGTCAAGTAATTAACCTAATTAATTACTGTAAGACTACTAGACAAAGACCTCCATAATTGAAAGCAGGTCATCCCTAAATTGGTGGAATAATGTGATACTTATTTTCTACTCTTATTTTCACTTTTTAACTGCTTCTCGATAATTTATGTTTTAACCTCTTGAAAAAAACTTCACCGAAAACTCTTTCTGTTGCTCGCGGGGACAGGCATTAAAAACTAACATGATATAGAGACACAACATGACATGATACTTGCCCTATGTAAAAAAAATATTAACAGCCTATAAAAAAATATGTTACGTAAAATAGTTATAACTTATGAGCTAAGATTTCGCGGTAAAACTACTAGCCTACTTCATTGAATGCATCCCGTAGTTTCAGGGTGCTTTTCCACCAGAGATGTGCTAAGTTGCTGTGGATGCGTTAGATCTCCAACGATCATATTCATTGGTCCACATGGCTGATGGAAACGGGTTTATCTAAGCTATGTTTTTATGTGAATGCGTGCTGTGGTTGCGTGCTATGGAGGCTTGCTGTGCTGTGCGTGCTAACCCTACTGTCGATATTTCACATAGCTCGAGCTATGCATCCTTGCAGCGGTGCATCTTCGTAGCACATCTTACTCACTCCGATACATAGCTTACAAAAAAAATACAAAATGCAAAATATGTTATTGGTATAATACATGTTACGTTAACACACAAAAAATAGGCCTTATCCAGTTAAGTTTATACAAACCTGTGCTAGGATAAAGCTGCTCTTCAGACGTTTACACTGATACATAACATGTTAGATACATTTACGAAATTCCTCGTACCTAAGTACATAACAAAACTAGCGTCGAGATTTTTATATTTAGTCCAAGTTACAACCAAAATTAATTAACAGAAGATATACGTTATTTTTACGCTTTTACAAATTTTAATTAAGCACATTTTCAGCTTCAGTATAACTCATCTGTTTTAACCAATTATTTAAAGTTTTCTTACAGTCATTAGAGGGCATGTTATAAATATGCAGAATTCTGTGGCGTCAATGGATAGGTTCTGACGGTTTCGTAGCTTAGCTTCCACATCCTCGCAGCATCGCACATCTCTTGTGGTAAAGCAGCCTTAGTGAACATGAGAACATAGTAACACACCGGGCGATATTACGGAACCACGTGTGAAAAAATAATAAATTCATTTTTGCATGAAATAATATATAAAAATTCTGGCTTTTTATTCATTTTCAGAAGATAAACCGCTCTCCCTGCGTCTGTGTTTCCGGATACTTACAACCTTGGTATCTTCAAGGCCAGATTGAATAGGCATTTTCTGGGTAAGCGTGTACCACCATCGGCCTCATCATCGCTTACCACCAGGCGAGACTCAGGCCAAACGCAAACCATTTGAAATAAAAAAAAACGTACTTCGTTCTTAAAATGTTTAGGTACAATAATCCAACTGCTTTTGTCTTACATCAATTCGTGTTCCTGTAATTAAGAGTCATTACGTCTATTTAGTATCTAATCACGTAATATTTTTTTAATAGCCTAATGAACGGATAATTTGTAGATCGATGTTTTAAAAACTGGTTACATAGTTTGTTGTTTGAAGACTCGATTGGCGTAGTGCGGTGTAACAAGGTTCTCCCGCCTTGACTTGCATGGTGTCCCGGGTTCGATTCCCGGTCGGGGCAATTCAGGAATCGATTTTCCTAAATTGACTGGCCTAATACCTTGTCTGAAACCTCGTAGCACAGGGATATTTATCTTGACTGAGAGACCATGTCAAGTGGTGTGTTGTCTGGCGCATATTTATTTTTATTTATATTGTGATTTGTTTGTTTTCTTTCAGTTTTCTCTTGGTTTTTATTCCTTGATATTATTTTATATTATTAGTTATATGTTTATTTGGAAACTCTACCTTTTAATTGAAGTAAATCAGCATTTCATTTATATATGCATAAGAATGCCTAGTCTTAGTGTTTTCGTTAACAAAATTGTATTGCAATATTAAGAAATTGCATTGAAATTAAAATAAGATTACCGAATTGAACGAGAACGAGGTTCTGGTACGAGATGATGTGATTCTGTACAATCTTTTTTAATCAACGCGAGTACCAGCAGCAAGAATACAAAATGAACCGCTCCCCATTTAAGTCATATTTTTCCAAAAAGAAACACATTAGTAATAATTGAGTGTTGTCAGTCCCCTCTTTCAAATCTTGGCAACTTTTAATATTATCAAAAACGTATTACTTGAAACTTTAAGCTGCGGCTACAAAATAAGCGGAAAATAAGTACACTTTTATAGAAAACACGAATTTGCATTTATTGATTTTTAGTTTTATCTGATAATCATGTAGATGATTTCACAAAAAAGATAATGATGATTATACAGCCTTATACTTACAGAAAACACGGTTAAAAAAAATTGGCTATAAGAGTAAGCACGGACAGATAGGTATAAAATTAAAATATTGTTAATTTTGGTAATAAAATAATGTTAACACACAAAAATACGCATATAAATATTTTAATATAAAATGTGACCCGTTTCTAATGTAGCAAACTTAAAAGCTGTGAACTAGGATTAAATTCATTGACAAAAAACATAAAAAGAGCCCACAACTTATTTTTGTAAATGTTCCAATGATTTATTTGTAGCAATAATATCGTAGTTTTGAAATTTATCCAAAAATATGTAGACAGATACGGGACAAATATTGGAAATTTGACAGTTTTTTTCACAAATGAAGTAGATATAAGTAGCAATTTTAATTTCAAATAAAAACATTTAAGTTCAAATATTTGACAAAAATAATCATAACTAAAACTTAATATCACAAAGTTACAAATAAAGAATTAAATAATTCGAAAGAAAATTTGATTGAGAACCCTGTAAAATTTACAATAATTGGTTGCGGGCTTCTAATTTATATTTTTTTACCACGAATTTATTTCTAGTTTACAGCCTTTAATATTGTTACACTACCAACGGGTCAGATTGTATTATCCCATGACAAAGTAACGGAACTCTACAATTTTTAGAAGCAAATGAACGATATTTCTTGTATGATGAATGAAATAAACAAAAACTGATTCACTGAAAATCAAGCAACAAACAAAAATTTCAACAAAAAATAACCAACTTAAAAAAAACTATTCCAAAACAATATTACACCTGTGTACCTGCATTATATTTCTATTTTCCGCTGACACTATAGCCCTCACCTAACACTCACCAAGTTCAGGCTCATCCGGAAAAGGGAGAAAGTCGGGAATTCCCGTAAACTCCTATTTAGAGTTCAAGAAATATTAATATTTTCCTGGCGCAACATCTTTTATCGCCGACTTTGGCAGCGTATATTATTCTTTTGTTCGTTTAAATGTTTCTTTTTCGAAAAACTCGAACTTTTAGTAACTCGGATTTGCCGACTGCAATCCACCTAGTTCTTTTCTTTAATGGAATTCTACTTATTTTCTGCGTTGCAGTTTTTTTGAGGAAATACGATTTGAACCTGCCAACTAGTTTTGTAACTTTTAGTATCTGTATTTTATTATGGATTAGGTTTAGTTTTGAATTAACTCTAATTTGTAGCTCTGCCTCAGAAAAACGGTAAAATTCACTATCAGTGCCTATTATTTTGGACTACAGCATCAGATCATGGGCTTTAAAACTTTCATGATCATCATCTTAAGACCCACGCGTTCACTGCTGAACTGTTCACTTCTAAAAAGAGCGCCACCACACACGGTCCTCCGCTTTTAGCATTCAGCAGCTTCCTGCCCCGTTCTTCAGATCGTCAGTCCACCTAGCGGGTGGTCGCCCTACTGGCCGCTTGGTCTGCGGATTACACTATAAGTAACTTTAATTCGACGACGACCGACTTGGTGTAATGGTTAAGAAGTTGGCTACTACACCAGAGGTCGCGGGTTCGATCCCCGCACAGTACAAACATTTGTGTGCATGAACATGTCTGTTTGTACTGGTCTGGGTGTCTCCTATGTATAATAAGTATGTAGGTATTTACAAAAGAAAATGTATTTAAGTATGTTTATCCGTTGTCTAGTATCCCATAACACAAGCTTTAATTAGCTTACTTTGGGGCTAGATGGCGCTGTGTGGAATAATGTCCAGGGATATTTATTTATTTATTTATTTATTCTAAGTTCATTTTAAAACATTTTTTTCTAGTTTTCAATTTACACGATATGTGCGATATGAAACTACCTAAAGAAATGTTAACCTGTCAACATGCTTACTCGCGACACACAAGAGGCTATCATAATAATATGTTATGACGCGAGAAGGGTTTAAGTTATTAGTATATAGTATTTAATGATAAATCTTTGTTCTAGTATGAGAATAAAAAAGGAAGATTCGTATAGATGTTCAGTATTCGGTGCCGTGCCACGAGTGCTTAGTTTTTTTATACATTACTAGCTGTCCGTCAGCGGCTTTGCCCGCGGAGACTGTCTTTCCCGTCATAATATTGCCTAAATTAACAAAAAAATATATTCTATGTCACTCCCTGATAATGTAGCTATAAATTGGTGAAATTTCAATGACGGATATAATTTTGAAATTCTTGCCTACCCTTAGCTAATCCACAAATATTTTTTTAGTAAGATTCTAAGCAGAGCACATTAAAGTAAAATGACCAAATGGCTCGTTCAAACGTTAAATTACATGACCAAGAGTACGAGAGTAAGATTACGTAAGTATATGAATAGTGAGGGAGGTAGGCCACGCAAGCTCATGTTGACCAAATCAAGTTCGTTTCTTGCCTCTGAATAGGCTTCAAAACTAGCTTCACTTTTGTTCTCAACACAAGAACTCCGCCATGCTAAGTTATTCTGCGCGATATGAAGTTCAGTTGCGGTGGCGTGTAGACTGCATCGACCGCTGCTAAATGATTCATGACGTATTTTCCATTGACTCACCGTAAGGTGGCCATATAATGTGAGGGCTGTTCAAATATGATTGTTTCGAAATTCAGGACTTTTGTTTCGTGAATGCTAGCAATAGGATAGGCTAAATCCCTTGTCCAGCAGTAGAGCAGATATAGGTTTCCTCTAACATGTCTTTTTCCTAGAGCGTGTATTATGTTTTATTTATATGATTATATTATTAGTGTGACGAAGATATTTGCACAAAATATGTCAACGCTTTGCATTCATACTACGAATGTTTGTCTTTTGAATGTCAGTTCTAGTCTTTCAAATCGCACGAAGAACAAACACCCCAGTATCCACCCTGTACGTACAACAATAAAACCTGCTATCATGCAGGGTTGGAACAAAACAAAAACAGTCCGCTATCTTTCTCTAAATACAGGCGAGGGCGAAAGTGTCGTGCGGGGTTCGATAACCCTGAAGATAATTTTGTAATTGAGTGTACTCGCTTCGGGCTTTCACTGATCGGAATCGCGATGACATTTATGTTCGAAACTCCTTTTAGTACTTTAGTTACTGCATATATTTAGTTAGATACTAAATTTATTCAGTGAGAAGAGAAAGCTTTTGTACGAGCAGAACAGGTGTTATTAATTTATATTTCGTTAATGTAGTTACGCAAAAGTTAACTAACGACCGTCATCACTCAAAATACGAGACTAGATTGGATAAGTTGAGTAATAAGAGAGTTCTAGAATGAAGATCATTTATTCGCAAGACAGACGGATGACCTAAAAAAGGTCGAGCGTTAATGGGTGCATGCCATCCAACTAAAACCAGACCCTGGAAGTTTAGGCGGAGACCCATGTCCTGGATGTCTGTTGTTGATAAATTAGTCTATTTACTACCAGAAACTAGGCAGAGTCTTTCATTATTAAAATCAAGTAACACGAGAATTGATGAGTCAATTTCAGTAAGGCTTAATCACCACGCTTTATTTTTACTTAATAAGGTCTGCGTTTAACCTCAGTCTCCCCGGGCAGTAAATGATGACGAGGCCGATGATGGTACCCAGAAAATGCCTTTAACTCTAGCCTTGAAGACACCAAGGCTGTATGTATCCGGATGCATACAGGGTCATCGACGCGACGAAGCATAAGTATCTGGAAACTCAGACGCAGGGAGAGCGTTCCACTCCCTAGCGGTGCCAACCAGAAAAGACGCTTGCTAAATGTGGGTTGGTGATCAAAACATGTTTCAAAACTCGACGTATTCCGCGAAGCCAGCACACTCTTTTACGTGCCTGGTTTTGTACAAAGCACTCTTACCGGCCAACACAGTATTTTGAAAGAACAAACAAACTGGATGTACTGTATCTCCAAAAACAACAGAATGAATATAATCAAGTATCTACGAAAACGAGGTAAAACAACAGATAAAGAGAAAATCGCTACAACAGCTGGAGAGATTCCCAATCTTCCAATTTGACAAAGAACAGTGCAAAGACAAAATTACACGAGCCAATTCGGTTAACTTTTTTCACGGTAGAGGTGCGCGGAAAACGCAGGTCGACGAACTCCGTCGCGGTACAATCGAGTGCAAATTGGATGGCGGTTCGTCCCTTATCCAGCTCGTTTATTTGTTTACTTAGCTAACTAACACTAAGGATTATCACAACCTCCGTGGATAGAGTTCATTAAATATCTGGCACGAAACAATTAATACCGTTGGTTTTGTGTTGCCTGAAAGGATTATTTCCTTTTGCTAATACAGAACCATAATATTCGTAGGTAAGTAAATCTTATTTTACGAAGTAATGATGTTAGCAATAAAAATTGGAATCAAAATGTCCTTGTTCTATTTTGCACAGACGCTCCAATTAATAAATAATTCAGGCTCCTTTCGAAATCACATAACTTTGAATAGAAAGCCTATTCAAAATAATTGCCAGGTAGAGCAGTGTGAATTTCTCGAAAATTGGCTGTGCTTGATTAGGCCCTGTATTTGGCAAGCGTAGTAACTAGGCCAATACCCAATAATTGTAGCAACAACTTGATTTAAAAGCCAAAACACAATATAGGCTGAACTTTACTTTCATGAACATGTCAGTCGCAACGCGTGCGTGAGTTGTCCCCGTAGCTACCCGGGCTGGAGGCTATCGCAGTACAATCGTGTGCAAAATTGCATTGGGGTTGGATCCGGCAGTAATTCGGTTCCAATTTTTATTGGCACTCTTAGTCAGCTCCGCTACGAACACACGGGATTTTAGGTAGCAGGAATAGATAACCCCTTTGCCAATTTCCGATCCAATGTTAGCTGAAGTTTACGCTTTTAGGAGCTTATAAAGGCTATGGATACTAATTGAAGACAGGTTTGAGCAGTTCTAATCAAAAATCTTACCTATGAACAAAATATATTCTTCAGTAATGTGTTATTTGCTCATTTATGAAATTCTAAGCAGATGACTTAAGTCATTGTTATTTGTAGCTAGGTCTACATTAGGATCAGCATTATGGCATTAAACTAGCCACTCCTAAGTAATAAGGATAAGAAATCCTACAGCTGGTCATCCTAACGAAGCTCTTTCTTCTATTACAAGTATTATCGCCGCCAAACAGTTTTTCCGGTCAAATTGCAGCTGCTTACCTGAAGAGGCCTGTAATTTGGGGCGTCAGTTGGCCGTGATGGATGAGCACACGCAACGAGGGGTGAGGTACAGGTGGGGGATAAATAATTCATAAATTCATGGGGAAAACTTTGTCCATGACTGTAGTTTGCGTCAAATCTATTGCTGTAGTTATGCGTCTAAAAAACCTGAGGATGTCGCCAAAAAGCTTAACATGTGGTAGCAGTGGTAACTCATTTGCCTGTTGCTCTAACAGGCCATCAGTTACCAAATACTTTTAAAAGATTTCTTCAGGTTGAAGCTTTCTGATGTGTTGCTTTAGCTACGGCTTTTGGTATTATTTAAGAGCCGCTTGAGACATTAACATAATAATGTAATGTGCATTGCACACACAATGAAATTTAATATTATTAGGATAATTTTCACTTACAGTTTCCTTTTCGGGAACCCTGGTTCTGTCACAGCACTGAGAACTTGACATCTTGGCATGTTTTTCTCAATTAGCCTGAGATGGATGTAATTCACCCCGGTTTAAACAGCATTGCGCTCTCACTCCCAATGTTGAAATGTCTTTCATCCTGTCATGACTCGAAACTTAGGAAATCTGGTCCATTGTTTACAACAAAAACAACAAGTAAATGTTCAGATGTACAAAATGTTCGTCATATCATTGTTTTGACTGGCTGGCAATCAAACTAAACTACCTTCGACCTTAGCCCTTGGTCGAGATAAAACTAACTCCCTTCGCTATTATGCTAGACTACTTATATTCATTTTAGAACATATCTCAGTCCCAATCATTCGTCTCATCTCAAGGATCCTCATGTTAGTTTCCTCCTCAAAGCCATTTGTCGTACACGCTTCGACAAGCCGAGTGAGCGATGCAGGGATGCGCCCAGCCTTGCGAAGACGAATGTGGAGTAATGGCGAAGGTTTGGGAAATAGAGATGACGTCAACATGTAGTGAAAGCGAAAGGACTTCGCTTAATGCGGTGACAAGTTGCAGTCCATTTGTTTGGTTGCAGACTTAAGTCGAAGTAGATGACGCAGGTAACTCCGTTTTCGGAAACGAAACGAGCTATTGTTTTAACGCTTGCCTACTGGGTTTACGCCATTATTATTTACTAGAGATGCTTTACCGAAATGACATACTTGTACAAAACCTTGGCAGCAGACGCTAGCGAATGTCTTCGGCGTAAACTAATGGTAGGGTAACAGGAGTCTTCATTTATTCAATCAAGTTCAAAAACAAAGGCCCAACCCATGTACATCTACTTAACTTTGACATCCGTTACCATAACGGTAACAGCGGAGTAAATGAAGCGCCACGGCACAAAATGAAGAATTTACAGAAGGACCGCACGCGCCTGTTTCCTAAACTTGCGTGACCGCCCAGGGTTACTACTATTCGCTCTGAATTTTTAAAATGATGTAGGTAGGTTATACCTTCATTACAGAATTCAAAATTACAAATTTCATCATGTCCAAGATCGACGAAACCAAAAATTTGACTGGCCGCGACACTTATGCTCACCGGTATCGCCTGTAAAACTCACTGTGTCTGTGTGCGTGATCAAATTGGCGGGTTTGTTCTAAGCGGACTATCTGTCAGAGGCGCCGCAACGCATGCGTAATTTGTGGCCGCAGGGCATTGAACTTCTTTGTAGTACTCAAAAAACATGCCTTTTTCGGTTTATGTTTGTTGCTTGCTTGCTTTGACGACACGATTGGCGTAGTGCGCTGTAGCACGGGTCGCCTCGATTTCCGTAGTGTCCCGGGTTCGATTCCCGGTCGGGTCAATTCAGGAAACGGTATTTTCTGAATTGACTCTGGTCTGTGTGTGCTGGGTGCCTCTGGCTTATTTCCTCGTAACACAGACAATATAAATCTTTACTTCGAGACTATTTCAAGCGGAGTTTTGTCAGGTGCAATAAAAAACGGTTTATGTTTGTGGTTTCTCGGATTATTTACGATAGGATTGTTTGACGGGTCGTTCCAATTCCTACAGTAGTCTGGCTAGAGCAATGCGTGGCTCTACTTAGGTACCGTCTTCAGAATGACCGGACTGCTCATTCACTTTACCATGAGTTTACGTGAACTAGGATAGTTTGTACTGCTGTTGCAGTTTTGGTACATTTCAATTCACTTGTCGGCGTAAGCTTATGGTACATCAAAAAAATATCAAATGCTGCCCTGAATCAATTTACTTTGGAAATCGCTACTGATAAAAACTATTTTCCTACTTTAAACTTGATGTGAAACATGACTCGTGCACATTTTTCTAACTGTTTTCAGATAAAATACAAATAATACAAATAAACTTTATTGTGAATCACAGGTATAACAATAATGTTCAGATCATACATATTTAAGAGTCTCACTGTGTTCAGTAACAATCTTAATCCGAATGTACAAATTTATTACAAAGTAGTCAATTAAAAATAATAAAGTAATTAGAGTAATTAGATAGGTATGTCAAGAAGTAAATAGAACACAATTAAATTAAGTTAATTCAAACAAACTGTCAACAAATCGGACTACAATCTGTATCTTAGCAAGCTGCCGTCGCACAAAAGTGTTTGACGTACTTTTTTTTAAAAACACGTTACGTTCAATGTTTTGGTTAAATATATATATTTTTAATTATACTTAGTAATTTATTTCATTAAAAATACTAAAACAAATACTAACACATCTGAAGTTATTAAAATGAACCTAAAACTAAAAACTTTTAAAAATATAATTTTATAACTAAAATATATTATTAAAAGAAGTCCCTTTAGGCAAGGTTCCGAAGATACTGGCAGCGTTCCCTCTTTGAATAGCTAGACTAATTCTTTGTCCGAGGTAGCTGCCAGCTCTTCGGTCTCCGGTGATGTCGACTAACCTTTTTGTTATTTCCTTAAAAAGCCTTATAGCGCTAGGACCCCACGGACCAAGGGTCTCGACACCGAATGGAACAAAATCATATTCCGAGCCTAGACCCCTGTATTTGCATGCTTTAGTTCTACATACCAAAAAAAAAAATAAACAAACATACGTACCTACATAATAAAGTCACATAAATAAAAAATATACGTTCATACGAGTAAATAGGGAGACCAAAACGTTGTTCATCTCTTTGCGCCTCGCCTTATAATAATACTATTCCTATAGAAATGAAGATTGAAGATCCCGAAAAGTGCACTTCATATCTATCAATGCCTACGTATGAAATCAGAAATAAACATTTCTTTCGTTTAGTGAGCTAAACGTGTTCAAGAAGGATAATTTCCGACCGGCAAGTAACTTTACTTAGAAAATTGTTACGATTTGGATTCTATATACGCTTTACAAATTGGCTAATAAAAAGAAAATAATAACACATACCATCACGACTTCATCCCAAACGGGGTAGTCAGCAGCAAGTGACTGTTGCCGTCGTGGTGAACGGACTACTCAAAAGGTTACACTTAAAACTCCTTAAGCGACTATTGGGACCCTAAGGGAAGAGAAAATCGCTACAACAGCTGGAGAGATTCCCAATCTTCCAATTTGACAAAGAACAGTGCAAAGACAAAATTACACGAGCCAATTCGGTTAACTTTTTTCACGGTAGAGGTGCGCGGAAAACGCAGGTCGACGAACTCCGTCGCGGTACAATCGAGTGCAAATTGGATGGCGGTTCGTCCCTTATCCAGCTCGTTTATTTGTTTACTTAGCTAACTAACACTAAGGATTATCACAACCTCCGTGGATAGAGTTCATTAAATATCTGGCACGAAACAATTAATACCGTTGGTTTTGTGTTGCCTGAAAGGATTATTTCCTTTTGCTAATACAGAACCATAATATTCGTAGGTAAGTAAATCTTATTTTACGAAGTAATGATGTTAGCAATAAAAATTGGAATCAAAATGTCCTTGTTCTATTTTGCACAGACGCTCCAATTAATAAATAATTCAGGCTCCTTTCGAAATCACATAACTTTGAATAGAAAGCCTATTCAAAATAATTGCCAGGTAGAGCAGTGTGAATTTCTCGAAAATTGGCTGTGCTTGATTAGGCCCTGTATTTGGCAAGCGTAGTAACTAGGCCAATACCCAATAATTGTAGCAACAACTTGATTTAAAAGCCAAAACACAATATAGGCTGAACTTTACTTTCATGAACATGTCAGTCGCAACGCGTGCGTGAGTTGTCCCCGTAGCTACCCGGGCTGGAGGCTATCGCAGTACAATCGTGTGCAAAATTGCATTGGGGTTGGATCCGGCAGTAATTCGGTTCCAATTTTTATTGGCACTCTTAGTCAGCTCCGCTACGAACACACGGGATTTTAGGTAGCAGGAATAGATAACCCCTTTGCCAATTTCCGATCCAATGTTAGCTGAAGTTTACGCTTTTAGGAGCTTATAAAGGCTATGGATACTAATTGAAGACAGGTTTGAGCAGTTCTAATCAAAAATCTTACCTATGAACAAAATATATTCTTCAGTAATGTGTTATTTGCTCATTTATGAAATTCTAAGCAGATGACTTAAGTCATTGTTATTTGTAGCTAGGTCTACATTAGGATCAGCATTATGGCATTAAACTAGCCACTCCTAAGTAATAAGGATAAGAAATCCTACAGCTGGTCATCCTAACGAAGCTCTTTCTTCTATTACAAGTATTATCGCCGCCAAACAGTTTTTCCGGTCAAATTGCAGCTGCTTACCTGAAGAGGCCTGTAATTTGGGGCGTCAGTTGGCCGTGATGGATGAGCACACGCAACGAGGGGTGAGGTACAGGTGGGGGATAAATAATTCATAAATTCATGGGGAAAACTTTGTCCATGACTGTAGTTTGCGTCAAATCTATTGCTGTAGTTATGCGTCTAAAAAACCTGAGGATGTCGCCAAAAAGCTTAACATGTGGTAGCAGTGGTAACTCATTTGCCTGTTGCTCTAACAGGCCATCAGTTACCAAATACTTTTAAAAGATTTCTTCAGGTTGAAGCTTTCTGATGTGTTGCTTTAGCTACGGCTTTTGGTATTATATAAGAGCCGCTTGAGACATTAACATAATAATGTAATGTGCATTGCACACACAATGAAATTTAATATTATTAGGATAATTTTCACTTACAGTTTCCTTTTCGGGAACCCTGGTTCTGTCACAGCACTGAGAACTTGACATCTTGGCATGTTTTTCTCAATTAGCCTGAGATGGATGTAATTCACCCCGGTTTAAACAGCATTGCGCTCTCACTCCCAATGTTGAAATGTCTTTCATCCTGTCATGACTCGAAACTTAGGAAATCTGGTCCATTGTTTACAACAAAAACAACAAGTAAATGTTCAGATGTACAAAATGTTCGTCATATCATTGTTTTGACTGGCTGGCAATCAAACTAAACTACCTTCGACCTTAGCCCTTGGTCGAGATAAAACTAACTCCCTTCGCTATTATGCTAGACTACTTATATTCATTTTAGAACATATCTCAGTCCCAATCATTCGTCTCATCTCAAGGATCCTCATGTTAGTTTCCTCCTCAAAGCCATTTGTCGTACACGCTTCGACAAGCCGAGTGAGCGATGCAGGGATGCGCCCAGCCTTGCGAAGACGAATGTGGAGTAATGGCGAAGGTTTGGGAAATAGAGATGACGTCAACATGTAGTGAAAGCGAAAGGACTTCGCTTAATGCGGTGACAAGTTGCAGTCCATTTGTTTGGTTGCAGACTTAAGTCGAAGTAGATGACGCAGGTAACTCCGTTTTCGGAAACGAAACGAGCTATTGTTTTAACGCTTGCCTACTGGGTTTACGCCATTATTATTTACTAGAGATGCTTTACCGAAATGACATACTTGTACAAAACCTTGGCAGCAGACGCTAGCGAATGTCTTCGGCGTAAACTAATGGTAGGGTAACAGGAGTCTTCATTTATTCAATCAAGTTCAAAAACAAAGGCCCAACCCATGTACATCTACTTAACTTTGACATCCGTTACCATAACGGTAACAGCGGAGTAAATGAAGCGCCACGGCACAAAATGAAGAATTTACAGAAGGACCGCACGCGCCTGTTTCCTAAACTTGCGTGACCGCCCAGGGTTACTACTATTCGCTCTGAATTTTTAAAATGATGTAGGTAGGTTATACCTTCATTACAGAACTCAAAATTACAAATTTCATCATGTCCAAGATCGACGAAACCAAAAATTTGACTGGCCGCGACACTTATGCTCACCGGTATCGCCTGTAAAACTCACTGTGTCTGTGTGCGTGATCAAATTGGCGGGTTTGTTCTAAGCGGACTATCTGTCAGAGGCGCCGCAACGCATGCGTAATTTGTGGCCGCAGGGCATTGAACTTCTTTGTAGTACTCAAAAAACATGCCTTTTTCGGTTTATGTTTGTTGCTTGCTTGCTTTGACGACACGATTGGCGTAGTGCGCTGTAGCACGGGTCGCCTCGATTTCCGTAGTGTCCCGGGTTCGATTCCCGGTCGGGTCAATTCAGGAAACGGTATTTTCTGAATTGACTCTGGTCTGTGTGTGCTGGGTGCCTCTGGCTTATTTCCTCGTAACACAGACAATATAAATCTTTACTTCGAGACTATTTCAAGCGGAGTTTTGTCAGGTGCAATAAAAAACGGTTTATGTTTGTGGTTTCTCGGATTATTTACGATAGGATTGTTTGACGGGTCGTTCCAATTCCTACAGTAGTCTGGCTAGAGCAATGCGTGGCTCTACTTAGGTACCGTCTTCAGAATGACCGGACTGCTCATTCACTTTACCATGAGTTTACGTGAACTAGGATAGTTTGTACTGCTGTTGCAGTTTTGGTACATTTCAATTCACTTGTCGGCGTAAGCTTATGGTACATCAAAAAAATATCAAATGCTGCCCTGAATCAATTTACTTTGGAAATCGCTACTGATAAAAACTATTTTCCTACTTTAAACTTGATGTGAAACATGACTCGTGCACATTTTTCTAACTGTTTTCAGATAAAATACAAATAATACAAATAAACTTTATTGTGAATCACAGGTATAACAATAATGTTCAGATCATACATATTTAAGAGTCTCACTGTGTTCAGTAACAATCTTAATCCGAATGTACAAATTTATTACAAAGTAGTCAATTAAAAATAATAAAGTAATTAGAGTAATTAGATAGGTATGTCAAGAAGTAAATAGAACACAATTAAATTAAGTTAATTCAAACAAACTGTCAACAAATCGGACTACAATCTGTATCTTAGCAAGCTGCCGTCGCACAAAAGTGTTTGACGTACTTTTTTTTAAAAACACGTTACGTTCAATGTTTTGGTTAAATATATATATTTTTAATTATACTTAGTAATTTATTTCATTAAAAATACTAAAACAAATACTAACACATCTGAAGTTATTAAAATGAACCTAAAACTAAAAACTTTTAAAAATATAATTTTATAACTAAAATATATTATTAAAAGAAGTCCCTTTAGGCAAGGTTCCGAAGATACTGGCAGCGTTCCCTCTTTGAATAGCTAGACTAATTCTTTGTCCGAGGTAGCTGCCAGCTCTTCGGTCTCCGGTGATGTCGACTAACCTTTTTGTTATTTCCTTAAAAAGCCTTATAGCGCTAGGACCCCACGGACCAAGGGTCTCGACACCGAATGGAACAAAATCATATTCCGAGCCTAGACCCCTGTATTTGCATGCTTTAGTTCTACATACCAAAAAAAAAAATAAACAAACATACGTACCTACATAATAAAGTCACATAAATAAAAAATATACGTTCATACGAGTAAATAGGGAGACCAAAACGTTGTTCATCTCTTTGCGCCTCGCCTTATAATAATACTATTCCTATAGAAATGAAGATTGAAGATCCCGAAAAGTGCACTTCATATCTATCAATGCCTACGTATGAAATCAGAAATAAACATTTCTTTCGTTTAGTGAGCTAAACGTGTTCAAGAAGGATAATTTCCGACCGGCAAGTAACTTTACTTAGAAAATTGTTACGATTTGGATTCTATATACGCTTTACAAATTGGCTAATAAAAAGAAAATAATAACACATACCATCACGACTTCATCCCAAACGGGGTAGTCAGCAGCAAGTGACTGTTGCCGTCGTGGTGAACGGACTACTCAAAAGGTTACACTTAAAACTCCTTAAGCGACTATTGGGACCCTAAGGGAACGCCATTCGATTCCGGCAATCAAAAGTTTTTCTAACAGAAACTGGCGCAAAAGTCTGATTATTTGTTAACAATTTTATTATTATCATACCATCAAGACTTTATCCCAAGCGCAGAGGCAAGTCACTGTTGCAGTCATGGTGAACGAAACACTCAGAAGCCCACTTTTCACCAATGGTATTAGAACCCAACGTGGTAGGTGGTGAGCCTTTCGCCGCTATCCGGGTTGATTTGGTTCTTTAACGATGCTTTCCATCACCGGAGAGTTAGTCGGAAAACAATGAACACAAAGATTTTGGTTTTAGCCAGATTTGAACTCGGAACCATAATCAATCAACAATCGTTTATTTGCATAGAATAGGTACAATAGTTACAGGTCTTAAAGTAAAGAAACATACGGTGCTTATGACTATTCGGCGTAATATTAGCAGTATGCAGAATGAGAGTTAAGAAACTCATTAACACTATGAATGCAACAATCCACCAGCCACTCACGTAGTTTACGCATCATTACGTTCATGGGTCCTATCTTGTACTTATTTGGAATTTTGTTGTAGACCTTAATACACATGTTATAGCTACTTTTTTGGTACATGAGGTCTTAGGACAGAAGTCTACAGCAAGCCTGTCCGGAAATTTGCTATTCCTGGGGTATATATCCCTTGATCATGACATAGGATCCGCGATCCGAGTCGGAGTGCTTAACCACAAGGGCACGACGAGAAAATAATGGTAATCAATAATTAATGTGTTGGTCGAGTGGTCTGTTAAAAGTAGCGGTATTCATTGAGTATATTCTATAAAAACCCTTGTACTCTAGACATATATTGGGCGAGGTACAAAATAAAGTAGTAAGGATCCGGCAGTAGAAGACTTTTCCTGCGAATTATAATTTAATGATTTCTTGTAAAAAAAATGTTCTTTGTCTCTTAAGGGGATGTAAGGTGGTGTCTAATTTTTATCAATACAATTGCTTCAAAAATACCGATAATGGTTTCTGTATAGCTCAGCTTGTGCTTACATAGACTTGAGATCCCAGTCAGCCCAATGTTCCAGCCGCTCCATTTGTTTCCTTTTTCTCGTCCATATTTCGGGAGTTCTCTTTACAGTTCGTCCATTCGCACTAATTTGTGAAATCGTAAAGAGTAAATTCGCGAAAAATCAACAGCAAATTGGTGCATCCCCTTCGGAGCTCCGAACGTCCCTCCGGGCGTTTCCGGACGACAAACCCCTCTTTTCCCAATTTGGCCCCTGTTTTCTTTGCGTTGGCGACAAAATGTCAATAAAACAAATAGAATTGTCCCTCCAGCGATGTTGCCTTTTGCTTTGCCATCTTACCATTTTTGACTTTTTGTTGTTTCGTGAGTGTACTGCGTTGGAACTTTTATAAAAGCTGTGTATTTCTAACAAAAGTACATACTTATAATATTATATTACCGAAAGTAACCGTCTGTTAATTATAACCGCTGACGCCATCAAGCTCGCTGTGTAATGAGAAACAATCTGATACATTTTCGTTTGGACCTCTAGCCTCTTGTTGTTAAATTAATACCCATAACTGTGTAGGAAGACAGGCCTACATGGATGAGTTTGCGGGCAAAAGCTAGTATTTCAGAAAAAACAACTGTTTACTTTACATACTCAATCGTTTAACATACAAAAATCAATCGACATCCACGCGCTAAATAGTAGTGTATATGCCTAGTTTTTTGCGTAGGTACTTATTTAGGAGTTATTTTTAAATGGTTTTGCGACAGTATCCCTTAGTAAGTAACCAATCGAATATCTAGGCATATCTAGTACTATTTATCGCGTGAATGCAGATTGATTTTTGTATGAAAAACGAACCACCTTAAGTGACTCTACCACCGCGGTCGAACTTTTGTTACTACTGAGAATTGGTAAAAGAAAGCAGTTAGTCAGTTACGTTATTTCGACTCCATGTTGTTTTAGTTTTGAAAAACTTAGAAATATAAAGATAGCTTTGAAAGCAAAGAGCGCCTGTTGCAGTTTTAATATCATCGAACACTAAAATCAATCGCAGGGACGCCGCGCTTGTGCTTATTTTGCTCTTGCATTCACCTCGCTCAATATCCGCCATCTTTTAATAGGGTTGCCGCATAAGGGTCGTTTCAATGCAACGTAATGTTAAGCCGATGTAATTTTTCTCTGCCAGCCGTGTAAAACGATAAAAATGCGTTTTAAGGTAACGTTGCTGCGGTAAACTTTACACCAATGACAGCCGCTGGCGTCTGCGTTGACGTTTTTGTATGGGTTTTCGGTACAGCGCCTCTAGCGATTAGAAATGGAACCAAAATGGTATTTGAATTACTGAACTCAAATGAACAAATACAAAAATGCAAAATTATTTATTTTCAATAAACACAAATTTACATTCAAACCGTTTCACATTCAAGAAACTTAAAAGTAGGTAAAAACATGGTTTATTGTGGAGTTAAAATGTCAGATTTGGCTGTGGCACCCACACTAGACATAGTCTGTGTCGCAGGCACCGGGAAGAGTTACCAATACACATGGTCTCGGCAGTCGGCATTAGGTTGCGGAAACATTGTGATCCTATTCGTTAAACCTCATTAAAATTTTAATAGTAATTTAAGTATAATAGATAATATAAATAATGTACATTATTATATTTAAAACATATAAAAATACATTACATAATATTATATATAAAAAATAGACAGTACTATCGCCGTTTACATGACGGAAACTGATGGTAGACCTACAAAGACTGAGCCAGGAGTCCGCGACCGGCATTTGTTATTTGGGCTTTGTTTGGTATGTCTCTGTATTCTGTATCTGCCTCCGGTCGCGGTCGCGGCGCCAACCGCCGTCTTCAGCGAAGACTGTGTACATTCTCACTCTGTGGGCCTAGTAAAAGTTAGTTTTTGTACAATGTCGTTGACAAAAAAGCATATGCAGCCTGATGGTCACTGTGAATGTTACCCGCGTGTTATTAAATCTTTGGGGCTGGAAGGAACTTTTGTACAGTCAGCAACACAAAATAAGGTCCTAACTGACCAAAACAACTTGAAGATGAACTCTGGCTAGCTCTGGCCATTGTTTGTTTCTGAATTATTGTTCAGAAAAAAGCAAGCGTTTGTGATCACTGTTTGGCAAGCAAGGTGGTGAATTACGCCAATACCTATTAATTGTAGCGATAGCTTGATTTCAGTGATGGTTATTTATATTTATTTATTAACAATGAAAAAATCTAATTTTCACATACATAGTTACATCACTTATGCTTTATCATTTTTTAACTCTTGTGATAATCACTTGGTATATTTTCTGAATTACTGTGGTATATTTTCCGTACATGACAGTGCCAACCCTACTGCTAAGCACGGTTATAAGTTTATAAGTAAACTTGAAAGGCACGTCATACTCACGCCTCCGACGGATTTGCAATTTGAATAACCATTCAAATGTACTGGGAATATGCTCTTAGAATATTTCAGTGGGTATCGGCTGTCAGGTCAGGAGTGGGTTAATGTTATTTAAGTATTCTACTGGCGAGTTTCTTTGACTTTCTATGAGAATATTGAGATTTGTATCATTCATAATTATGTGAAGCTGCATGATAGTGGCGTAGGCCTAATAGGCATAGACTCTTTTGTAGCTCTCTAGAATGGTCAAAAATCTAAGAAAAATCAAGAAAACATTTTAAAAGCCTTGCAGGTTCTGAATATAAAAAAACTCTTTAGGGTGAGTTTGAGATGAATTGATCTGCCCGTTTGTACGTACCAGAACAATGTGAAGACATTTGAATACATTGAAACCAAATTAGTATAATGCTGAAACTATAAAGCTATATTTTCACTAATAAAATAACCCGTCTCGTGTTTCTATTGTTCCAGTTTTTGCATTGTAAGTCATTGTTTGCCATTTTTTTCTTAGGGTTTTCTTACGAACACCCGTGTGTTCGGCTGACACTCAAGGGGTTTAATATCTGTACACCTTACAAGATTCACCTGAGCCTAAACTACTTAAATTAATATATAAAAAATAACATCCAGTCACAGTACAAAAAGAAATATTCATCACATGATTACTTTTTTTTTATTATTCATATAATTGTGAAAAGTTCTTAAAACTAAGTATACGCGGACAAAACAGGTTGGAATATATTCGTGAGCGTATGTTATGATATTTTAGGTCTGTTTGCGTTTCCCCATCTCGGTTAAACAAGCATCGCATCGCAAGCATTATAATATGGTGAACTATATTCCTAACTTTCTTACCTTTTACCTCTTTTGTTACTAAAATGAGAACAAAATGGCTCTTGGCGCGGTCTAATAAATTATGCTTGCCGTGCAAACTCTATCTAACCATCAATTTTGCAATAGAGCCCCATAAACCCTAAGTTGCGATGGTGTGAGGCACTCGCTATTAGAGGATAATACCACAATCGAACTTTGAAACTCGTGGGTCTGAAGTGGGCAGATGCTTTGGTTGACTCATCAACAGGCTGATGTATGAGGTACTAACAATAATCACGCTATATTAATCTGTTATTACATTTACGAACGATGAGAGTCCTTATGAACTGAAAATCAGCGCCTGGGTAAAGCTCAGGCTATATGCTGAGTGAGGTCGATTTGTATTTTTGGGCATCGGGACACCACTGTCTGATGGTATGGTCTTTTTTTCAGTTCTATGTTTTGTTGCTAATACATACTTCTTTTGTGTTTACCTAATAAATGTAACGATGTTCTTAAAGTTAATGTTTTTCTATTTTCTATTTTTCTATTGATGGAAGAAACTGTTATAAATAAAACACCCTCTGGAAAGCCACTTAACTGAATTGTTTTTACTGAAACAGATACTGTTAATTGGGTTTTACGTATACAAACCGTGGCTTAGATTTGTTACCACCGGATGTTATAGAAATCAATAGATTAGTCAATCCGAAGGTAGGCCACCTTTGAACATAGCCTATTTTCAGCAGTTTATTTTGGCCGTCAAGGATTGAATGGTCTAAATTCTAGATCATGAAAACATTTTATACAAGCTTATTATGTGATACTCCTCGAAACATCCACAGAATCAAATCAAATCATAGTATATTTTATATCGAGGGACTAAACGAAGCCATAATATACCAGAGGTGGTTTGACTCCCGAGCGTGCGAGGGAGTCAATGAAACCCAGGGTATATTAAGTTGGCGTTTAGTCTCGAGGTGCAAACTGTACTTTTCACTTTGAGTGCGAGAAAAATAGTCAATTTAGTACAAAAACATTTAAAACCGAACAAGTTTACACTTGACAAAAGTTCTGATTTTTTTTTCATCTGAACTGAACCACAGATTAACAATTTAAAACACATGGCGCCACTTTCTTTGCGGACAAACCATGGAACTAAAACTCTTAACATTTTCGCAATGAAGACGGTCCTTCACACTCCACAGATTAATTTTTCCTGGCTGTTTGTGTTGAGAATATTATGGAGTTTGCCAATGCTAGAACACTACCATAGTTTACAAAATTAAAAAAAAAACATCTGTCACCTTCCCTCTCGCCTTGGATCTTTCGTCTAACGCATTAAGCTTTCTATTGTAAACCTAAAAGTATATAATAAAACCAAATGTAATAAGTGAAAACTCTTTAATTCAAAGTAACAAAATAAACTCAACAGGTTATGGGCCCAGAGTTCAGACGGAAGACGTGATTAAACCTAAAAAACATAAAACTAACCTAAAAAGTAACTAGTAAAAAAAGTGTAAGATGGATTCGAAAAATGAATACAGTGAAATCCAGAAATTATCGTCGGAACAAGATTTCGCCATGTGGAAATTCCAGATCCAGATACTCTTAAAGAGCCAAGGACTTTTTGAAATTGTGCAGCATGATGATGCAGCAATACCACTCGGAGGTGACGTAAAACTCAATTTACAGAAAGATGCACAAGTGCAGAAAGTAATAATGTGTACTATAAACAAAAAATATATACCACTGATAATGAGTTGCGAAAATGCTGAACAAATGTATTCCAGAATATGTCGATTGTTTGAAAAAAATACAGAACAACAAAAATGTGAGTTGATGCAAGAATTGTTTCAATACAGTTTCAACACAAACAAGGACATGACGCATCATATCAGTGCAATTGAAAATTTGGCCTTTAAATTAAAGTGCATACATGAAAAAGTGAATGATAACATGCTTATGTCAAAAATATTGTCGACTTTACCTGACACATACCACAACTTTGTAACAGCATGGGAATCGGCACCATTAGTAGAGAGAACATTAAGTAATCTGGCTGCACGCCTTTTATCTGAAGAAAAAAGACTAAGTAGTATGTATCACACTAAAGAAGCCTATTATAACAAACATTGTGTGAAAAAGAGTGACTATAATAAAAGTAATAAGACACTTAATAAATCTAAGTTCTGTAAAATCTGTAAAAAATCTAATCATGAAGAAAAAGATTGCTACTTCAAGAAACAGTGTAAAATTTGTAAGAAATATAATCATTCTGAAAAAGATTGCTACTTTAAAAAAGAAAGTGAAAATAAAAAGTTAGCTTTTCTAATGAATGAAAAAGTAACGAAAAGTAACACCACAACAGAGTTTATAATCGACTCCGGTTGTACTACACATATGACAAAAGATGAAGATTTACTAATAGATACAAAAATAAGTAACACGGAAATATATACAGCGAAGAAAAATGAAAAGTTAGTAGCAGAAAAGATAGGAAAAATTGAAACTGAGACCTATTATATAAATAATGTGCTTTATGTACCACATCTACAGAAAAATTTACTTTCCGTAAATGCACTAACAGAAAAAGATGCAAAGGTAATATTTACCAAAAATAAGGTAATCATTGAAAAGAACAATAAAAAGGTAATAGAAGGTAACAAAACTGACAATGGCCTGTACACCATCCAATTACAAGTAAGTGATGATGAATTGTCTTATGTAACATATAAGAAAAATAATGCGATGGAGTGGCACATAAAGTTAGGACACCCAGGAAAAGATAAAATGAAGAAAATGTTAGACATTGTGGAAGGAATGCAGATAAGTAAAGAAGATATAAATAACATGACAGAATGTGAGATATGTATCCAAGCAAAACAAACAAGATTTCCTTTTAATACAAATAGATACAAAGCTAAAAGACCATTAGAGATCATTCATACAGATATTTGTGGTCCAATAACACCAACTACATGGGATAATAAAAGATATATACTCACATGTATAGATGAATACACAAATTATACTAAAATATACTTACTCACCAACAAGAGTGAAGCCTTTGAAAACCTGAAACATTACATAAATGAAGTAGAGAGACAACAAAATCTAAGAGTAAAAACCATAAGATGTGACTGCGGTGGAGAATACTCTAGCAAAGTTATGAACTGCTACTGTAAGGAAAATGGAATATTGTTGGATTACACAACCCCATATAGCCCTCAACTTAATGGTAAATCTGAAAGATACAATCGCACACTAATGGAAAAAGTAAGAGCTATGATGTATGAGACCAATGTTGAAGGAGAACTATGGGGGGAAGCTGCAAAAACTGCCACATACATACTTAACCGCATACCTGTAGAAGGACAAAACATTACACCAACAGAGAAATGGACAGGAAGAAAACCTAACTTTAAAAACATACAAATTTTTGGAAGTGAAGTATATACTAAAAACTTAAAGTACCTACACAAACTAGACAAACGCAGTAACAAATATATAATGATTGGATATACACCAACTGGCTACAAGCTGTGGGACAAAGAACAACGAAAGGTTTTCGAACGAAGAGATGTAATATTTTTAAATAAAAAACCAAGTAAAGAAAGAAACAATGAAGATAATTATTGTAGAGTAGTAATTGAACACGAGAAACAGAATATACCAATACAGGAGGAAAACGTTTCTGATGATGAATATAATACAGGAGATGAGGAAATAAATGAAAACATAAAGAAAATAAATGAAAACATAGAGGAAACGAATGAAAACATAGAGGAAATAAATGAAAACATAGAGGAAACGAATGAAAACATAGAGGAAATAAATGAAAACATAGAGGAAATTAATGGAAACATAGAAAATATAGAAGGTAGAAGTGAAAATACAGAAACTCGATCAAGATATGGACGAAAAATAAAGAAACCTGAATACCTAAAAGACTATGTGACTAATATTGTTTACTGCCTCATAAGTCAAGACAATGTGCCTAAAACATATGAAGATGCTATTAAAAATGAAGAATGGAAGCTAGCAATGAATAAAGAATTAACAGCATTACAAGATTTAGAAACATGGGTTGTAGCTATCCCACCAAAAGATATGAAAGCCATAGATACAAAATGGATTTTTAAAGTCAAAGAAGATGGAACAAAGAAAGCAAGACTCGTAGTCAGAGGATTCCAACTGAAAAGAAATGAAAATAGTGATATTTTTTACTCACCTGTTGCAAGAGCACCGACAATTAGGATGTTAATATCAAAAGCTGTCAATGAAGACTTACCTATCAGACAACTAGATGTTCCAACAGCATTCCTGAACGGAAAAATTAAATCAGAGATATACATTAATCCACCACAAGGACTGTCAAATGGAAAAACTTTAAAACTAAAGAGAGCTCTTTATGGACTGGATGAATCTCCAAAATGCTGGAATGAAACAATAGATCAATTCGCCAAAAAGAAAGGTTTTAGTAGATCCGAATATGATTTTTGTTTTTACTATAAAGAAGACTGCTGGATGATCATTTATGTAGATGACATTTTATTGATTGGAAACTGTAATCAAATTATAGAAGAAATGAAAAAGGAGTTCAAAGCTAAAGATTTAGGAGAAGCGAATAAATTCTTGGGAATGGATATAGAGAGAAAAGGAGACACAATAATACTAAAACAAACTAACTTAATTGAGAAAATACTTAATAAATTTGATATGACAGACTGTAAAGGAATAAAAACACCAATGGAGATAAACTTTAATATTACTACTGAACAGACAGAAGAAGAAGAAGAAGAAGAACAAGAAAATAAAGAAAGATACAGAGAGTTAATAGGAAGTTTATTGTACCTGACAATTACTTCAAGACCAGATTTGACATACTCAGTTGCGTATTTAAGCCGCTATTTGGACAAATCAAATAACCAAACATGGAAAGCAGGGAAAAGAATCCTAAGATATTTAAAAGAAACAAAGAATAAAGGACTAGTATTTAAGAAAGGAAACAGTCAAGAATTACATGCCTACTCAGATGCAGATTGGGCTAATGACAAATCAGACAGAAAAAGTGTTAGCGGAGCTATAGTACTGCATGGAAAAAACCCTGTAGCATGGTTCTCAAAAAAGCAAAATTGCGTTGCATTATCTACAGCAGAAGCTGAATACATTGCTGCAGCTATGACTACTCAAGAACTGGTGAACTTGAGAGGTATCAGTGAGCACATGAACAACAAAGCAAAAGCAACGCTGCTAGTGGACAACCAAGGAGCCATTTGCATGGCAAAGAGTTTTGAAAATTCCAAAAGGGCAAAGCATATTGACATAAAATATCATTTCTTAAAAGATTTAATTGATAAAAACATTATATGTGTGAAATATGTAAGTTCCCAAAATAATTTAGCTGACCTTTTCACAAAAAGTTTAAGTTTTCAAAAGTCCAGTGATATTCTTTTTAATTTCATGTATTGAACAGTTATCTAAAAGATTTAGTTATGTAGATTTAAGTTATGCTAGAACTAAAAGCAAGTATCAAATAATAATAAAAAAAGGGTAAAGTAAAGTTATGTAAAGTTAAAAATGAAATTGTAAATGACAGTGTTCTAATGTTGCAACTTCAATTTACTTAGATTAAAATTCAACTTGAGGAGGAGTGTTGAGAATATTATGGAGTTTGCCAATGCTAGAACACTACCATAGTTTACAAAATTAAAAAAAAAACATCTGTCACCTTCCCTCTCGCCTTGGATCTTTCGTCTAACGCATTAAGCTTTCTATTGTAAACCTAAAAGTATATAATAAAACCAAATGTAATAAGTGAAAACTCTTTAATTCAAAGTAACAAAATAAACTCAACAGTTTGAGCTATGTCATATGAAGGAAATTAAAAAACTAATGTGGTCACTTTAGGGCCGCTTCGTAGGGCTATAATGGCGTACTTTTAGAATGCATGCATGAGAAGAGAAAAATATTTTTTATTGCCAAGTTATAAGTTTGCATATTACAGGTGCTGTGAATAATATTGTTTAAAGTTACATTATAACAATGCGTTTAGGCATTAAAATGTTTTATTAATTTGCAATTAAAAGGCAAGCACCGCAGTTGTCCATATGCGGAGGTGATCACCTTCCAGCTTAGTTGTTCCCTATTACATGAAAAAAATACAGCAAATGCAACAAGTGCGACAGTTATCACCATTATTACGAAGTCAAATAAAAATCGCTTGAGCTCACAAACTGGAACCACTTGAGAGCCACAAGGGATTCCCGTAGCTAGCAGGGGTTGTTTTATAAAAGGTTTAATTAATTATTGTGCAGGAGAAGTGGGCTGGAATAAGTATGACGGATTCGCTGATCATTACTTATTATAACATTTGCCTACCGGATTTGAGAAGATTTGCTTGTGATTATTGTCTTGAAATTCATTTAATTTAGAGATTACGTGTAGGGTGTTTTAGGGCAAATATTAATGTTTGCTCACTGCTGTGCTAAAGCAGATAGTAAGACTGTTATATGGGTCTAGATACTGTTTATATTCACCAGAAATCTTAAGCTCTACTCAAAATTTTAAAGTTCTTTAAGTTTTTGTTTTCAGCCCTCTGATATTGTCAGTCGAATAGAAAGTGATAGTTTAACTTACTCGTACCTTAGGAAAAATCCTAAAAACTTCTTTTTAGGATTTTTCCTCAAGGAAAACCAGAAATAAGCTTATCAAGAGATAAGAAGACGCGTGAGATTTGTGATTTGCAGATGATGTTGAGCGGTCTTTTCAAAGGAAAAATATCACTAGAAAGTTTAAAGATTTAGTTGAGTGGCGGTTTAGATTATTAACACCTAGAATCCCAAACAGAAAAGTGCGCCAATTTGTGATGCCAAAATCCAATGCCAAAATATATTTGTTAATGTATTCACACACATGTTTAGTATTTTACATACATTCGGTGTTTTACAGGCTTTATTCCGGGGAGTGTGGAAACGAACTGCATGAGTTGGATCCGCCATCTCCTTTTCACCATCCTGATGACTTCACTTCACCATGATGCTTCCGATTTGGATATTTCAGCCATTCGCACAAAATTAATTGCGGACTCCTCCTTAATGCGAACAGCAAAGGAGTGGAACTCGTTGCCCGCGCATGTGTTTCCGAACCAATACAATCTGGGTCTATTCAAGAGTGAATAGGCATTTACTAGGCAGACATGTACCTACATAGATCGCATCGTCACTCACCATCAGGTGCGATTGCGATCAAATGACTGTCTAGTCCTATATAAAAAAAATATTAGTGATTTACTGATATGGTTTTTCAGCTAATTACTGTTAGAGCTTATATTATTACAAAAACTTGACATATAGACACTTATGAAATGTCAAAATTCACAAAAAAAATTATAAACGATAATAGACGTAAATAAAATGATAGTACATATTCTAAATAAACATAATGCGAATCTACCACCGGTTCGGACGTTGCTTCTTGTCGAGAAGCCTCCGGCATGAAACTCGATAGTTACTCTTTTGAACTTTGTTTTGTTTAACAACAAATAAATTCAGAGTACAGTCAAAAGAACAATAAAAATACATTATTTGAGCAGAGGAGCAGATTATTCCTACTATGACCACAAATTCTTGTCGTTCAAGTAATCCTCCACATTATAATAACCTTGTTTTATCAACTTTGTTTTAATTGTAGACTTGAACTTGTGAAGAGGTAGATCAACAAGACTTTGAGGTATTTTGTTAAAGTATTTCACAGATTGACCCACAAAAGAATTTCCTACCTTATGTAGCCTAAGACTTGGTTGTTTTTGTTTGTTGTCACGGGTGCTCAGCTCGCCTCTTTGCGTCCATATTTTAAGAGTGACCAATGGAAAAAGAGTGTGGTTGTTGTTGAATAGGAAGCTCAGTGAATTAAATGTGAAATGTGAATGTGGACATAAAAACATTTTAATGAGACGTCAAAGAACTTCCGGAAGCGCAATTTGTCCGATAAATTGCTTTGTTGTGTTCAGATGGTACATTATTTTTTATCAATTACAGGTATTCTTTCACTTCCCTTAAAACAGTTCTTACTCGCAACATGACTTGTTTTAATAGACAGTTAAAACACTTGGAACACTAGACAATAAAGGTTCGATTAAATAAATAAATAAATATAATTAAGCGCCAGACAACACACCTCTTGTAATGGTCTCGAAGTAGGGATTAATACGAGTATACCCTGTGTTACGAGGTACCACATAAAGAAATAAACTAGGGGCGTCTCCCAGCACACCCAGACCCGAGTCAATTCAGAAAAAATCGTTTCCTAAATTGACCTGACCGGGAATCGAACCCGGGACACTACGGAAATCGAGGCGAGAAACCGTGCTACAGCGCACGCCAACCGTGTCGTCAAAATAATTATTATTAAATTCTTATTAAAAAAATGAAACTTAAATACTGTCAACTGTCGGCTGTGAACTATTAGCTTAATTAAAATTAATTGTTTATTTATTGCCCATATAGATTGATCGATTACTAACTTTATAGTTATAATGATCTCGGTCATTATAAGGCCCACAATTCATTAATAACCCATGTATAAAACTGCGGGTAAATTCTTTCCTATCAACACATTTTGATTTGCCTTCAAGGAGATTTATCTGAATTGAAATTTTAAAGGTAAGCTATCATTAATGAATTATACATTTTGTAACAATATGTTTAAATATTATTGCGGGAACAGCAAAGTATTTTTTCCATGTTGTATAATAAAAATTTTGGGTTTATTTTAATACCATCTGCTTATTAGTTTCTTAGCGTAGATACTCATTCAGCAAGGTTGTTTATCAAATATTAAATATATTTTTTAAGTATGTCCTCGGAAAGTCATTGCTTTTATTATCTAAATTCTAAAGTATACTTGTCTTCTGTGAAGTTCCTCGCAATTTTGTTAAGTTAAGTACTCGTTTATGACCTTATATACACAGCTTTTTACAATAAATGATTTCTGATTTCTAAGTCTTATAGTTTGTCTATTAAAACATGCTACGTTCCTTTTTAGTTAGGCTACTGCCCAGCAGTGGGACAGTAAAGGCTAATTTGATAAAATTTGTATATTATTTATTTGTGTATTCTTGTATATTAATCTGGAAGTTGATATTGATATATAAAAATTATACGAACGCGAGTGATATTTAAACTGTCGAAAATAAAACAATTTTTGTCTAAACTTGCACAGTAGACTTTTTTTCACATAACCATTATATTTCCAGATGAAACTGTTCCTCGTTGCCTTATTCGCTTGCCTGGCGCTCGCCAACGCAGAGTTGAAGTGGTCGGAAGACGGGCAGTACCGGCTGGTTGATACCGAGCCAATTAGCTACCGGTTCCTGACATATGGCGCGCCAGTCCCGGCGACATACCGGCTCCTCAGGTTAAGGGAATACGAACCCTTCGTCTACTCTTACCACCAAATATCTGTTGAATAGGTGTAGGATGTTTTGAATTTTGTTCCTTGATCTCGGCTAGTAAAAATGTGATCTAACTTTATTTTTTACTTACCATCGCTCAAATGAATCCTCTCCCCTTCCTGCTCCTGAATGCCCGCTACTGGGGTATAGTTAATTACAATTCCGCTAAGCAGTGCGAGGTAAGTAATAAAATAATATAAAAAAGCAAAAAAAAGTTCTTTCGCGAAGCGGAACTGGTCGGAAGACGGACAGTAACGGCTGGTGGACACTGAACCTATCACCTATAGCTGTCTCAGCGTTCTCAGGCTATAGGAATACGAACATTTCGTCTACTCTTACGGTGCGTTTACACCAAGCGAACAAATAAATAAATAAATATGCGCCAGACAACACACCTCTTGTAATGGTCTCGAAGTAGGGATTGATATCCCTGTGTTACGAGGTACCACTCAAGGAAATCAGCCAGGGGCGTCTCCCAGCACACCCAGACCCGAGTCAATTCAGAAAAGATCGTTTCCTAAATCGACCCGACCGGGAATCGAACCCGGGACACTAAGGAAATCGAGGCGAGAAACCGTGCTACAGCGCACTACGCCAATCGTGTCGTAAAACAAATGCTCATTCTATCCCCCTCTCTCTCAAATTCTCTTTATTTAAACAGAGACAGACGAAGAAAATTTCAGAGAGTTGGGATGGAATGAGCATTCGCTCGCTCGCTTGGTGTAAACGCACCATGACACCACACTTTAGATATTTATCTGTCGAATAGTTTTTGTTACGTTTTGAATGTTTGTTTTTTGATCTCTCTCTGCTAATAAAAATTGATCTGTCTTTGAATCTCTCTTTGTCTTTGGTCTGGGTGTCTCCTATGTATAATAAGTATGTATTTACAAAAGAAAATGTATTTAAGTATGTTTATCCGTTGTCTAGTATCCCATAACACAAGCTTTAATTAGCTTACTTTGGGGCTAGATGGCGCTGTGTGGAATAATGTCCAGGGATATTTATTATTTATTTATTATTTAATTTATGGTTTTCATCCATCAAATGATAATCCCTTGAATGGCGATGTTGTCTCGTTATTATTCCGCTAAGCAGTGACAGAAAATATAATAATAAATTTGTCCAACAGTGACAAGAGGCTCTTTTCGTTTGAAATTATTATGAAATAAACAAATACACGTATCTTAATGTCAAAATACGATGAAATGGTAGTAAGAGAAGCTGGCTGTTTTGAGTGTTTAAATTAAATTCAATTATTTCAGGCATTTCACCCATATTACATTACATAAATCAATAAATTAACATACAAGATCTACCCATTACATTATATTCAATTAAATTTATGTCAAGTAATACTAAGTAATACAATAATTGATTACAAAAACAAAAATTTATATTAATAAATAAAATACCTATTTGGCCTTACCTAACTAGCGTCCAGTGGTGGCTGATAGGACACTCGCAGCCACCCCCCACAGCTCTCAGGATGCTATTGTGGCTGCTGCACACTCGGTTCATGACAGGCTACCTTTTTACGTTTATTTATTTATTTATTTATTCTTCATTGCACAAAATTAATGATACAATTGGCGGACTTAATGCCAAAGGGCATTCTCTACCAGTCAACCACACGATTAAACAGATAAATTAAACACGGTGCACGAGATTAAACTAAATAAATTACTTTTGAAAACAACAACAGATGCTAATTATTATAAAATAACAAAACAACAAAATAAATAATATATAAATTCAATATAAATCGATAAAAATAAACATACATAAATAGAAGTCATAATATAAATAGAACCAACCAAACCAAGAATTGCTTGCCACAAAAAAAAAAATTACATAATAATAGCCATATAAACCCCTCAGAATAACCTCGAATTAACTTTGAACCACATTCACCTAACAGTGACTCAAGGACCCATCCCTAATGCGTGACCACCGATCCGTAATGCTTTCGAACAGCCACTTTAAACCTGTATTTACTAATAGATTTTCTTATTGGAACAGGAAGTTTGTTCCAAAGACGAATCGCAGATACAGCGAAAGAACTAGACATGAAACCGGAACATTTAAGTTTATAAAATTAGCGTTTGCTTCAAACCGAAGGAGGTAATTTTATTTTTTAATATTTTTGGAAAAAAAATAATTTTCTTACTACAATAGTTACAGTAGATGTAATAAAATAAAATAAATAAATAAATTAAAGAATTTTAGCAAATGTGAACTTTACATCCCCGACTCCTCCTCATAGACCAGACATAATAAATAAGTTCTCTGCTTTAGCTCCTAACATTATCATCCTCAGTTCTCAATCACTGTGCCTCCTTGGTGCCCCAGTCCTCGACAAAGCCATACCTACTTTTATTTCTGAACAAATTTTAGAATACGAAAGTTCCTCGGATAAGCTTACCCAAATCAACGCACATATGGCTCTGTCTGTGATTCACTTCTGTACATTTGTACCACGATTTATATACCCCATATTATATAATATTTCCTAAGATGTTCGCCGCTTTGGAAATTCAAAAATCTACTCCACCCTTAATCTCCTCAAGTCTTTAGTCTGTGAAATTCTAAATTGTCCCCTTACAGATCGTTCCTGGGCCCAGGCCACGTTGCCTATACGTTTTGGCGGCCTCGGTACCCGCCTAACGTACTCGTACGATGTTGCTCTACCGGCATTCCTGTCTTCAGCCTACAGCACATGCAACCTCTATCATTCAATATTAAATTTGTCGCTTGGCGATGTTGAGGTTGCATGTTTAGCTGATGCCAGGAATGCTTCCCACCGTACTTTCATCCCAAAGGCTTTGGGACGAGCCTCTTTGTAAGTCGGTCTACCAGGGTCTTTTATCGTCTTTGACGACTGATACAGAACGTGCTCGTCTCATTGCCACCGCCGAAAGGGAGTCTGGTTTTTGGCTACAAGCGCTCCGTCTGCTAACGTGGGGACTGTTTTGGATAATATTTCTTTATCCATTACAGTCTCCCTCAGACTTGGCGCCAGGATCACCTATCCACATCGATGTTGTGGTGATTTTGTTAGGCATCTGGGCCACCATGGCCTTTCCTGTGCCCTAAGTGCCGGACGTATCCCGCCACGCCAGCATTAATGACACGATCCAAAGGGCCTTTGTAGCAACCCGCATTCCGGCAGTCCTAGAACCCCTAGGAATTTGCCGAAATGACGGTAAAAGGCCCGACGGGATGGAGCTGTGCATCCCATGGAGCTGTGGCAAAGCGTTGGTGTGGGACAGTTCTCTTTAAATTTGTATAATTGTATATTTTTAATTGTATAGATATATTTTTTTATAATTAATCATTAATATTTAGTAACTTTATTTTACTGTAAAGTATGTAAATAAAGGTCTCAGTACAGTAGATGGACACAAAGATCAGAGACTAATTTGCGTTCACAGATGATTTGCATCTCATTCATCTTGGTCCAAAATTAGGATCGAAAGACGATCCGCGCCTCAGTAGGGTCACTAACAACCGAGCTTTTTGAATTGAAAAACCAAAGCTGAAGGAAAATGATAATGAGCTGTAATACCTACCAATAAGCTATTATTTCTATCACGCCATTCACATCTGTAAGAGCTATTCTAAAGAACTCCACTAAATACGTTGATTTCATTTTTATCTTATAAAAATATTTATATCTTAGCAAAAGAATTAAGCGATACCAGACTTTCTGTGTTCGGTCACTCAATTGATTTCAAGTTGGACTCCGATATTTGACAATGAGGGTAACTAATATCAGTACGTCTACCACGAGTTGCCACTTTAAATTCACGTTATCGTTCGCGCGCGTTCGATTTAACATGACATGACATGAAAATGTTAAATCCCAATAAAAAAAAAATTGCGTACGAAACGTAAATTTAAAGAGACAACTCACGGTAGACGTACTGATATCGACGACGGTTAACTGCAGAAACTTGTACATAATTTTTAGTTTCATTACTATTTACTAAAGGGGCAGCACCGAACTCTCATACAATAAATAAATATAAAATATAAAGTAGTCTCGAAGCAAGGATAAATATGCTTGTGTTACGAGGTACCAGACAGGGAATTAAGCAGTCTGCCAGCCCACCCAGACCAGAGCCAATTTGGTTAGATTGTTTCGTGAATTCACCCGATCGGGAATCGAACCAGGGACACCACTCAACCTATGGCGAGAAACGCTACAGCGCACTCCACCAATCGTGTTGTCAAAATAAACATCTCTGCAGGCGCTAGCGACTATCGTCGGTGTAAACTCACCATGAGTTGACGGATACCACAGATTATTTAATAGTTACTACGTAACAGATGAATCACTTCTCAGAAAATTGACAATTCTGTCATAATAATTGTAAATGCGTGCTGTCATGGGACAGGCATATATTGCCAGGGCTACCTCTTTCGATATAGATGTCAGCTAGTCAGTACTTAAAGTACGTCAGTACAATATATTCTTATCTATGGAATATTCCACGTGGCTATTGACAATCAACTGCCAAATGACTCATTTAGAAGACCCGGCGGCGGGTAGGTATTTATCGCGCGCAAGTACATGGAGTGACAGAGGCCTGCCAATACTGCACTCGTACGTAGCCTTGCGCTAAACAAGCTTTTGATTGATATGTTTGATTTCCTTTCTTTTTGAGAGGGTCAAGCTGTGATGCTCTGAAAACACTTTTGCCGAAATTATTCCATGCCTTTGTCTCATATTCTCTTCTTTGTTTCATACTGCTTTTACACAATCGTCATTAGAATCTGTCCAGAGTGCTATATTTGCACTTGTTAGGTGGTGAGCCTGCCGCCGTTGTCCTGGTTTTTTATCGATGTTTTCCATCACCGGAGAGTTATTCGGAAATTTAACCAATGAACTCAAAGATGGTTCTGGTCAGATTTGAACTCGGGACCACACGTTCCACGATTTCGAGTTGGGGTGTATAGGGGCCTAGAAGGTGGCCAAGACCGCTCTTGTAGTCCCAGAGAATATTATTGACATTCAACAAAACAGAAACATAAAATACATAATGTTCTCTTTTTTATCATATTTTTCAATTTCATATTTCCTGCTGTTTATTCATCTTTACAGCCTGAATGCATCATATGACGGGATGAAAAAATGATGATAGCAAGTAAAATCAACAAAGTTTTTAATAACCTCTCCGTTAATGCATCAGTAAACAAAATTGATGAGTTCAGATTTAATCTGGCTACCGCCTGCCTGCGGTCAGCCTAGGACGCGACTAACGGCAATCAATATTTCGTTAATTACGGATTACGGATGTGGGGAACTAATTACAATTAACTAGCTGTGGTTAGAGCTGGGGCTAATGATTCCACAATAAGTGTCTACGATTTAGATTCTACAGAATTATAATCAAACTCATTCAGAAGGTAGGTAATAGAAATGTACATGGATTGGGGGGGACTTCAGACGGGGAAGCCAAGGCAAAAAATTAGCGTTTTATAGAATCCGGAGAAGTTAAGACGATACGATTGGCGTAGTGCGCTGTCGCACGGTTTCTCGCATCGATTTCCGAAGTGTCACGGGTTCGATTCATCAACTCAGGAAACGATATTTTCAGAATTGACTCGGGTCTGGGTGTGTGGGGGCCCCTGGCTTATTTACTTGTGTGGTACCTCGTAACACAGGGATATTAATCCCTACTTCGAGACTATTACAAGAGGTGTATAAATATGCGCCAGACAGGCGCGAGATAACATTGTTATTTCAAAACTAGTTACATACTAAGGTGGTGACCAAAAATACCCATACATACTTATCATACATTGTACGCTCATAACAAACTTAGTGCCGTCATAGTGAACATAACACTATGAAGCACAAATATAAACTAGAAAAATTTGACCCTATCCTAGGATTCAAGCCACGTTCAGGTCCACGTTCTATCTTTGTGCAAAAAATTGTGCATTGTTAAAATGCTAAATATAAAAATTCACTTACTCTAGAGCCCACTTTTTACCAAGCATTTTGCCCGACGTGGTAGATGAGTTCTCTGAGGTTATCCGAGATGCGTTGGTTTATTATCAATGTTTTTCCATCACCTAGATTTGAACTCAGCACCACACGGGATTCGAATTGAAATGCCCCTGGGCTCGCCCAAATGTAAGTATTTCATTGTTTTTTTCATCTTAGGCGAACTAAATTAGACTAAAATAAAACTAATACAGATACCACTGGGCGGTCCACATGCTGAGCGATTGTCGCGAGGCAGCTTTAATGAAACTTTTTAAATAGTTTCGTAGTTTGCTGTAGCACGGTTCCTCGCCTTGGCTTCCGTGGTTCACGGGTTCGATTCCCGGTCGTGTCAATTCAGTAAACGACCTTTTCTAAATTTGCTCTGGTCTGGGTGTGCTGGGAGACGCCCTTGGTTTAATTCCCTGTCTGGAAGCTTGTAACACAAGGATATTTATCCTTGCTTCGAGACCATGACAAGTGGTTTTGAATACTTTCCACCGCCCCATCTCCTTCCCGTGGGTGTCGTAAGAGGCGACTAAGGGAGCAGACCATCTGCTCTTCAGGTGGGAGACATATTATGTCGGCCGGTTGATGTTACCACCATGCAGTTGCGTAAAACCCGTCAAGTGACTCTGACCTATCTCGGTCAGGTCGCGTTCCGGGATCAATACTGCACCAACCGGTGCCAGGGCAGGCCTTGAAGATGAGTATGGCCAGCTCAGTAATTGCTTTGCATTATTGTGCTTGTCATCCTCATATCTGGACCTCACGACTGCTTTCCATCAGATGGAGTGAGGTCATCTTGACGGGCACTATAAAAAAAAGTGGTGTGTTATCTGGCGCAGGACAAAAAGTGCAACCGTCAGCAGCTACAAGTTTCAATTAAATGAATATTATGCGAAGCTTGTAATGAAATGAAATTTTATTGTGAATATAAATTTGGGTACACAGCAATTAGAAAGGGAAGGGACTAGCGTTAATTTAGTAAAACTTTTTTTTTAAATAGCTTTGAGTACCTAACTATTATGTCGTCAAACTCAAGTTTTCGTCTAATTTGATGAGTATATTTTAAGGAAAGCCTCATTTCAAAATTATGTTATTTTATTTTCCTTTTTAGTTAAGTACTTTTTAATTCTAATTACTAATAACTTTAATATACTAGCACATGAACAAGTTATTTGAAATATTGGTGTTAACTTTTAAAAAATCTGAGAGTGAAGATTTTTTTTGCACTAAGTAGGAATCTAATATACTGTTGTCAAGGAAAATTAATTAATTCATTCAATGAAATTAGTACCCTTTCACTTGCTTCGATTAACTTATTTTAGCAGGAAAACTTCGACATGGAAGCTCATTGTACTATTTTAGCATCCCGGAATGGAGGCATCTTAATGATTTTTATATCAAATTCTAAAAAACGCATTTTTTCAATACTTATGGTTCCGATTACCAGTAAGTAAAGAATTCAGAAGAACGGGAATTACTTGAAGTCCAAACTGGGTAGAATTAAATCGTTCTGCCGAATACGAAACGACATGAACGGCTTTTGTAAGGATGCATTCCGGCAACAGAAAAATGCATTCCGGTGTACGACATTGGGCCCGTATTATACAGACGCTCACATCGTCCTTTACAAAGCCAAGCCTGACGTGAACGCGTGTTTACCTACTATTAAGGATGACGTTTTTTTTAATATATAAATCATCTTTTAGTTATTCCTACTAAAACTAGCGACTAGATTCTGATAAATGCCATTCTGATGTGCCCTTGTCTTTTATGTAGAATTAGAACTCTAAACATCACTAAAGTTGATTGTTTTTTACTATACATTATTGTAAGATAACAAATTGCTTCAAATTAAAATGCAATTTAAATTGTCTCAAGATATCGAAAGGCGGTTATACAGATGATAGTTTTTTAATAATGGCCGCACTCGGATCCGGTTTTTGAACTGATATGACGTTTTAATTACTTTATTGTTTGTATAAAAACATCTCGCGAAAATTAATTTCTATCAGTTGTAAAGGTACATTTGATAAGCCAAGGTAAGAGAAAGACTTCAAATATCTTTGTTTAAATAGACCCGCTATTAGTACTTTTAAAACGTCTAAAACAGTGTAATAAATGAAAATATTAGAAAATATTGGAACTAAGTGCTATTTTAGTATTCGTTTTTAATACATAGTATACAAAAAACTCTACCACCGAAGATTTAAGCAAATGTAAAAAATCAATTGGATTGTGACATTTTTTTTAAATTATTCCTATTACGACCTGTTTAAAGAAGTGGTTACACTTAAAACTCCTTAAGCGACTATTGGGACCCTAAGGGAACGCCATTCGATTCCGGCAATCAAAAGTTTTTCTAACAGAAACTGGCGCAAAAGTCTGATTATTTGTTAACAGTTATATTATTATCATACCATCAAGACTTAATCCCAAACGGGGTAGTCAGAAGCCCACTTTTAACCAATGGTATTAGAACCCAACGTGGTAGGTGGTGTGCCTCCCGCCGCTATCCGGGTTGATTTGGTTTTTTATTGATGTTTTCCATCACCGGAGAGTTAGTCGGAAATAAAACAATGAACACAAAGACTTTGGTTCTGGCCAGGTTTGGATTCGGGACCACACGATCCGAGGAACAATAAATAAAGATAAAGCTAAAGACCTATAAAAAATATACATAGACTGAAAATATTCCCATTCCAAGATATTTCTTCAGGCTGAATCCTTCCACATTTAATGAACACGAGAACCTTTTGAGTCGCAGCAAAAAAATATCTTACTTGCAACCAAAAAGACATCTTAAACTCTGAATTTTATCACCATGTATACGTATATTTTCAGATGAAATTCTACATTGCTGCCCTAATCCTCGTCGTCGCCACGATGGCCTCAGCTCAACCAATCACGGACACAGAATGGCGGGCAATCTACGGGAAATACGGCATGGAGTCACTGGTTCCTCTGAGCGCCCCATACTACCGGATTGTGAGCCCCGAGGTTGCCACAAAGCAGATCAGAGTTGTTGCCCCTGCCCGGGTTAAGACATCTTACGACCCGGAATACTTCTACAATACATATGGATTTTATCCTGACCACTGAACTTGACTTTTAGCAATAAAATTTAAATAATACCCGATTTCTTTTGTCTACTGTTTCCCATTTTAACAATTTTTCATTTTGATTATTTAATACCCTTCGACATCTTCACTTAATACAGTAGTTCTGTCTCCTAACAACAGCTATATCATAGTTTTGTTAGTAAATAAATAAATTGAATAGTAATAGCACTACAAGTACTACCAGAACTTTTTTTTTATTATGTTCACCATAATATTAATGCTTAGGTAGAGATAAAACCGTAGAAAAACTCTTTTTTTATATATTAAAACAGTTTCCTCCCCAACTCGCAGCAACTTTGGTGTGCCGCCCACTAAACTAACTATTAAGTCCCTGTGAAATGCAAATTGAGTGGTCCCAGTAAAATGAGTAAGTGGTCTTATATAAAACTACGAACTTTAACTATGGAAATTGCTGTGTCTTCCTAATGGGTTTGTAAACGATAAAGATAGTGTATAGATAGAGGGATACTGACATTTATTTTTATAGATAACTTCAGATATTCAAGCCTAAAGTAAACAAACCTTAAAAAGAAATTTAAACTGATCAAAAATCAAGGCGACATGAATGGCGTAGTGCGCTGTAGCACGATGTTGCTAAGTGTCCTGGGTTCGACTCTGAAAAAAATTATTTACATAGATCCCGACTGGCACCTCGTAACACAAGGTTATGCATGTTTGTATGTCTCCCTTTCTCTCTCTTTCTCTTCATGGGAAACGAATAGAGACAGCTTATCTTTGTCAAATTAACACGCTGTCAAACTTCCATAGACTGATATACAATGACATTTTTACTGTAAAATAGTCACAACTACGAATACATTTCACAATTTAAATCCAGCCCGAATTTGTAAAATGGGGCTTTCATGACTGTCCCACAAAATAAATAGTTTACAGAAGGACCGCTCGCGCCTTTTACCTAAACTTGCGTGAGCGCCCAGAATTACTTCTATTCGTTATGCATTTATAAAATGAAGTAGGTAGATTATACCTACTTGACAGAACCGGGCAAAAACAAAATTCGTCATGTGAAAAATTGCACCAAGTTCGACAAAAACTAAACACTCCCGACAGTGCGACTGGCTGGCCGACTTGCTAAGGCAAGGCGCAAACACTGGACACTTTTGTGTTTTGTGTCGGATACAAGCTACCGATGAAAATTTGACTTCTGTAGAACCAGTATGAAGTCATTCACTCCCTGCGCATACGTAAACATTTTCCGTATTCGGTTGTTTTATGACGATCAAAATGTGTTCGGTGTTGGTAACTGGAAACTGGATTGCGCAAGCTCACTGGTATTGCCTGTAAGTAAACTCACTGTGTCTGTGTGCGTGATCCAAATGTCGGGTTTGTTTTAAACGGACTATCCGTCAGAGTAGGCGCCGCGCCGCATGCGTAGTTTGTTCTGTCACGTCATGACGAGTCATGAACATATTGAGTAATATTGCCTAGATAAAAAACACCAGTTTGATTTTACGTAAATACATTATCTATGTTGCACTTTTCCCAAAAGCCGAGTTGACGAAACCGCATCAGCGCTAGTTTAAAATAGATGCAGCCCCAAATGCATTCATGTTGGTGAAGAACGCCTCGGCGAACTTCGGCCGACGGCCTGTCCCATGAATATACGAGTTTTAAACTTCACCGTAAGCAGTTTAGTTCCTTACTTCGGGTCTGGTTATAGAAAGGAGAACTATTATTGATATTTAGGTAAGTTGTCTAAGGAAGACAAAAATCCATGGACTATGAGATTAAGGAAACCATGTGCTGGGCGTGAAAAGGCATTTCTGCAGGCCTTCAAAATGAGGATGGATCAGCACAGTGATTCCTTTGCAATACTGGGCTTGTCAGCCTCATATCTGGACCTCACGACCCCTTTCCATCATGTGGAGTGAGGTCATCTTGACGGGCAATATAAAAAAATAAAAAAAAAATATGCAACACTATTTAGATACTGTAAATCACACACAATCACAACTTTCACCCTCTCCATCATACTCCAACGCACACACACATGTCAGAGAGAGTAAAAGAAGTTAGAGCCATGCACTTTTCAATAACGCCTACGTGGCCGAGTTGTAACAGAGTTCGACCCGAAACCCGGCGGTTCCGGGTACAATTCCCAGGAATAATGGGATATTGTCTCCGGGTTTGTGATCACGATCTGGAATTTAGCCAGAGCTCACCATTTTTAGCGACGAATTCATTTTAATGATAGAGGCCGGTGCGGTGCCCGTCAGTAAGAGAGTAAATAAGTTAAGGCTGGTATTTAGCGCGCCGTCCGATAAAGCATTCGGTGGGCCACTGATTAGTTCTGCTGCGCGAACGGAATAACGCCGCGGCTTCTTTTTGTTTTCGTGTAATGAAATAATTATGAAATAACATAAGACAAATTAAAAAGTTTTAAAAGTTGTCGACCTAGAATATACAAAGACCTATCTATATTTATACTTTTTAGAGTGAAAATGTTAATGAACGAATGAATGAATTTATTTATTTCAAGTAACAAATACTTAAGTTGTTAGTAGGGCTTATGAACTATGTTAGGAATAAGAAATAAAAAATAAAAGATTTACAGTGGCCATTCCTGCACCACTCCCCCCGAAATGGCACAAGAATGCTTTACATAAATGCAGTCCAATCTGCTAGCACTGCAATCATATTCAGGATGCTGCTACCGCCCCCCCCGCACCCTGCGCACCAGGGACGCACACCGTTTACGCATTGTTGCATAAAAATAATCTACGCCAGCTTCCGCGAACATCCCAGATGCACTACACAAGCGAGGTAGCCGCAGCAGCATCCTAAATGCGTTGTTGTAATGAACACGAAGAGCGCTGTAAGCTTTTTGCGTATACCTAGCCCACAGGCTGCACGTGTAAAAAGATGTACAGAAAGCTCTAAACGGCGTAACTTTTACCTCCCGCGAACAGCATGTTGGCTCTCACTGACAACGCTCTTCGTTCCCTCTGAATATCTTCATCGTCTCTGAGGTCGAAAGCCAACACATGACCTAGGTATTTAAATTTAAACACTCTTTGTAACGCATTATTGTTAATTTTTACAGGTGGTAAATTATTACATGATTTACTACCGGCCCCAAAGACCATTAATTGGCTCTTTTTTACGTTGTATACCAAACCGTGAGATAGGGCATACTTTTCACATATTGTTACCAGTCTACGAAGGCCGCAGATGGAAGCACTCAGCAGTACATACCATGTCGTCCGCGTAACTAATGTTGTTGACGCAGACGCCATCTATGTGACAGCCGACTTTGGCGCCGCTCAGTTCAACAATCAGGTCGTTTACGTACAGGTTGAAGAGCGTGGGCGAACTTAAACCCCCCTGCCGCACCCCGCACTCCAACCCGTACGGTCTAGACCGAGCCCCATCCCATCTCACGCTATTGACTTGGCCTCCATACCAATACTTCAGTATATTAATGAGCTCTATTGGTATTGAACTTTTTGTAGTTTATCCCACAAGATGTTATAAAAAACCAAGTCAAAAGCCCGCGACAAGTCCAGACAGCAGGCAAAGATTGGTGTTTTTCGCTCCACTTAGTAGGTGATGGTGTGCTTAATAATGAATATTTGAGGTGAAACAAAAAAATCGTCGACGTACTTCTTTGGGTTTTTTTTATCGGTGAAATTATGCTAGATCGGGTTTTGGAAAGTGGTCGCCTTAGTTAAAGACACTGACCTACTCGCACAATTTTTTTTCAAACAAAGTCGATCAAATATTTACAATCTAGCATAGCCTTAACAACTAAAGTGTCAAAGCCAAGTTCAAGCTAACAGAACTGGCGAGCAGCACCGTTTGTAATATTACACGAACCATTGGGAGCCACTTTTGACCCCCTCATAACTCCAAAACTATTTGACTTAAACATGTCAAATTTGGCTTATCTACCCGCGAGTTAGATATGTATTCCAAATTTCATAAATACAACTCAAACGGTTATTTAGATGTTGACGTCCAAAAATCGACATTTTTGTGACTGACTGACCTGATCAAAAAAAAAACCCAGTTCCAGATGACCTATCTAGATACACAGGAAAAAATCACTAGTAATTTTTTATCAATTAAGTTAAAAAAATCTTTCAGTAATGTAAGTTGAGCTCAGATTTATATGATAAACCATATTCAATCAGGTTCAGCTTAAGCTGGACGTTGATATATTTGAAAATAGAACACACATTTTTTTTTTTTTAATGAGCATCATTTTACTGAGAATCTGGCAGGAATTTGCTTGCAGCAATGGAGCTCAGTCGACATGATTTTCGCGCTATGATTTATTATGAATATAAAATAGCTTTAAAGCCTCAAGAATGTTTTGAACTTTTGGTTACTACTTTTGGTGAGTCTGCTTGTTCACGAGCAACAGTATTTAATTGGTTTGCTGAATTTAAAAGAGGACAGGGATGTTGCCGTGCACGAAGCACACAGAAACAAATGGTCGTCTCGTTTTTCTGCAAAACGGGTCATATTGCTACTGTACTGCTAGAGGATCAAAGAACGGTGAACTCTGCATGGTATGTGACAGTTTATGCTCCAACAGTAATATCAGCCCCCGACCTAGCGCCTTGTGATTTTTACCAGTTTTCAAACATTAAAGAAAAACTAAAAGTGAAGAGGTTTGAAAGCAAAGAAGATGCACTGGCTGCCTATAATCTCGAGATTTCTGAGGTGTCTAAAGAAGAGTGGTCACGGGTATTTTTCAATTGGATCAAACGTATGAAAAATGTATACGTGCTCAGGGTAAATACTTCGAAAAGATCGATACTTGTAATATGGAATAAATTTTATAATTTTCGAGTATCTAATTGCTCTTGGCACACCCCTCGTATACCTATGCCTACGCAAGTTCTAAAGATGTAAGTTCTTATTTCATTCTTCTGAAAATTTGGCTTGCTGGTAGAAACTAGCCATCGAACATAGAGCTCTTTCATGACTGTGTTAGTAGGTACTTAATAATAATTCGTATATGAGAACTAGCCAAGCCAGACCTTAGGCTTCAATATAATATCCTACTGACCAATGAACTTGGCACGTTCAAGTCAACAAGCAAGGCATAATATTGAACTTGGCGCTCATTTCACATTTATGTTTTTGTTGGGTTTACTTATTACCTTATTTTTCAATCATCTTTATCTGTCATCGTAGCTTGCCACGAAAACAGTAAATAAGCTGTTATAGAGGATCTTACACTTCAGACACATCCGGACTCCGGTCGCCAGAGACCGGATAACCGCATTACTCAGCCACCCGGATAACCGGCCATGTGGCAGCTTATTGACAACATATTCCGCACTAGGTAGTACTGCTCCAAGCCAAACTAGGTATAACTTCATGGACGCGGTGCGATGCCTCTGACAAAACATATTTTTATGCTCACGACTATGTCGTCATGGGTTAAAAAATGTAAATGGAGACTCAATAAAAGCCAACCATTTTATTAATCATTCTGTTTTTTTCACCATATTATTTGACTAGACAGTGGTTTCATGCTTAATTATTATATTGGAAGTCAATGAAGTAAGGAGGCAGTATAGCTCTAGGGATGGTGTAAGGTTTCTCCATGAGGCCCAGGTTATACCGCAGGCTCAGGAGCGGGAGAGGGGGACGGAAGATAGAGCGTCTCTGCTCTACCGATACGATGTGGCTCGCGTGGTGGGCTGCAGCAATCGCCAGCACTCCTAGGAGAAAGATGATGATGACTTTGTTCATCTGAAAAAAAAACTTGCTATTATATTAATTACTTGTACGTAGGATTACAATCCCGTACAAAACTAGTTAAGCTAAGTAACTGTTATATTATATCCCAATGGCTATTATCTGTTATTAAATCTATCTAAAGTAATAAACTAATTTATACAGACAATTATTTGTACGCCTGTTAGAATGGCGCACTCGTTAGAATGGCTTTGATTTCGATCAGTAAAAGCATATATGCACCGCGAACATTTTTCCACGTTTTTTCCCCGCCCCGCGCAATGCTCGAAATAAGGCGTGACAATTTTTTTTGGAATATGAAAAAGCACCGAACTAAAAGGTTCGGTGACTCGTTTCTTTGTCGTACCATCCAGACGTGGAACGCTCTTCCAGCACATGTGTTTCCATCCTCTTATAGTCCCGGGTTCTTCAAGCGGGGCGTGAAAAGGCATTTCTGCAGGCCTTCAAGGTGAGGATGGCCAGCCCAGTGATTCGTTTGAATGACTGGGCTTGTCAACCTCATATCTGGACCTCACGACCGCTTTCCATCAGGTGGAGTGAGGTCATCTTGACGGGCAATATAAAAAAAAAAGCACCTTTCGGCATCTTCCTCTTCATCTTGTGCTATTGGAACAAACTGTCGATTGACCAATGCTACGTTAACATTACACCTTATGGTGCAGGAAAGGGGGCAGGAAATTGGCCAGCAAGTATGTATGTACTTATGAAGTTTTCCCAAAACGTACAGAGGATAGGGAAGGCAGTCGTCCAAGGAGGAAAAACCTCTTTATTTAGGGAAACGGTTAAGATTTGAGTTTGTAGCTCGAACCAACTGAAGTTGGGAAAGAAATCATTCATCAAACTGTGTCTTGTTGGAACATACAAATGGACGTACAATTTTGGAACTCTATCATTAAAGAAAATATCACTCGCTATCTCGCTACAGTGTTTGTTTCAAATGAGGTTTCCTTTTTTTTTAAAAAGAAATCACATTATCAACAAACCGCTGAATCAAATATCTTATAACAATGTTATTTTGCGACTGATATCACAAAATACTTGAATTTCATTATAACGGTTAGCTCGCAAAATATTAAAAGGTTTTATTGTATTTCTAATCCTTGCTATAAATCCGTTCTTATTGCGAAATTTTCGATATCTTTCTATAAAGGTCATCTTATGTTAGTGAAGGTCGTGTCTACGGAAGATAACCTACTGCTGCCTATGAGAAATAATGATCCTTTAGTCACTTATAGAGAACCTTTTCAGTTGAACATTATAACAATAACATAAAAAATCATTGATAATTAATGAATAATTTACATTGTAATAATTAATTTACATTATAATTCATGTTAGTGGTTGAAAATAAAGCTTTAATGTTATTATTAATGACGCCAGCAGGGTCTTAATGAGCTGTATGAACGGAAAATTATTATTCTGTATGTCAGTTTTTTGTCTAAGTACGTTTTGGTATTAAATAGTTTTATTCTAATCTATTTCACTTAAAAAAAAACAATTATGAAATAAGGGGACCTCTCCTTTATAGTCTTAAAAACGGGAAACAACACATAATTTGTCCCTGAAATTAATATTTTTAACATTCGTTTGCCAATGCAAAATCGTAAAACGGTTACTGAAATAAAAATTGATATATTTTTCATTTCACCTGAAAGAAAAACATTTTTTTTTCTTCCTCAAAAATGACCTCACTCCACCTGATGGAAAGCGGTCGTGAGGGCAAAAGAATCACTGACCTGGCCATCGTCGTCTTAAAGGCCTGCAGAAAGGCCTTTTCACGCCCCGCTTGAAGAACCCGGGACTTTAAGAGGAAGGAAACATATGTGCTGGAAGAGCGTTCCGCGTCTGGATGGTACGACAAAGAAACGAGTCACCGAACCTTTTAGTTCGGGCCAACAAATGCTGAATTGTTTGTGGATTATTACATTTGTTCACTAATCAATTGGTTATAAAGTGTAAAATGATCAAAATTCCTATTGTTTCGGTCTCCATAACTGCAAGTCATCTTATCCCTGCTATCCCATTCGGGATGTAGTCGCGAGCTTATGTAATACATTATGACGCTACTCACCTTGGTTTTGTGTAGAGACTTGATGTTTGTAAGTATTAGTATTTATACTTATAATAACAGTTATCTGACTCGAAGATGTCGTATTAAATAGCTATTAATTTAGACTTTTTAATTGATAAAGTAGTTATACTCGTATATCTCTTATAAAGTAACTTGATGATTATGTCTTAATAGTTTTAGTAATTGAATTTGAGAGAAGTTCAACTAGTACATACTACGAATTTACATATAATTTTCTAAAGATAGTTGGACCTAAGATACTTTTTCGAATTAGTTAAAAAAGTCCATTCTGTTTTATATCTTGTGTATACGAGTACTATACCTGCTATAGAAGAAAGTTCACAAAACATACAATCAGGAAGAAATATCAAAAATGAACGTTACAGTGTTTCTCAACTGTTTTGATTGTATTGCTAAAAGTAGCCAACGATGAAATCTAACTAATGATTGTTAGTAATCGGAGCCTCGTGTACCGACGGCGAGTTAAGGAACAAAGGCCACCTTGTCTTTAGCTGGGCATCAGCGTTTAGACGTTCTGACATGAGTGACAATAACGCGTTGTGTTACTCCATACCCTTATTCAGCCGCCTTGTTTAGTTTAAGCACATTAAAGTAATAGCGTCCTGTATTTAGGTTCTAGCATTACCTTTGTAATTAGCTGAGTAAGAGTTTCTTTAATTAGAATACGCGATTGTGTATGGGGAACTTGGGCAGGACGGGGAGACTGGATTAAGCTTTTATAATGAGTAGACGTACAAGCCGTATTAATTGGTTATACAGATCTTTGAGTGTTTGATAGTTTACATGATAAAATAAAAAAGGCTTAAATGAAAGTGAAAATCTAACTTATATGTTTTTGAGTCATGATACAGTTTTTTAGTTTTTTAAGTTACTGCACCACCTGTGCCATGACGCAATAAATAACGCGTGAATGTGCATTGTTAGTGACGTAAGACAAGAAATAACTTTAGTATCAGAACGTTATAATGTACCTACTCCCTTAACGCCTTCGTTAACATCAACGTTAACGGAGTTGGAGATGAAGCATAACGACTACCTGACTGTTAAGCCAATATATATTTTTTAACATGGAACACCAATGGAACTTTACTAGAATTATAAAACAGATAGAGATCAAAATACACTTAACATGCTCCTTGAAACGTCACTAAAATCTCATCTCGAGATATAAATAAATAAATAAATTTCCAGGACAATTGTTAATCATCTGACCCCAAACTAAGCAAAGCTTGTATAATGAGGGTCAGAAACTGATAAACATACTTAAATATTTCTAAATACATACAAATATATAAAGTAACACCCAGACACACAACAATCACAAATGTTCGTCACATGGATGTTTGTATTGGGTGGGGATCGAACCCACAACCTCCAGTGCTAAAAGCAGGATCGCTGCCATTGCACCAACAGGCGAGTCAAATATCTCTAGAGATCGTGAACAAATAACAGATAATTACATCCATAAGGACGGATAGTACACTAATGAATTTGTTCATCAGTGTTTCTCGTAGGGCTCTTTCAAAAGTATAAAAGATCGTCTCTGAGCCATATCGGCAGTCAAAGCATGATTAGCAGTGTTTGAAGAAACATCAAGGTCAATAAGCTTGTTAAATTCCGTGAAAGTCGCAATTATAAACCACTAATAAAGGTACAGTGAATTTTACTATTTATATCTTACACCTTCTCTAACTTAAGAAAATCAAAATTATATATTTGTTTATTCGTGAGTTCTACTCAACTCACTTCTTAACAGCTTGATGCTGGTTCCTTTTAATTTGATAATTTTCTTCGGTAGTCATCCGGGCCATCAAATAATTTTGTTTTCATTACATAAAATCATCTATGTACGATCAAGAACTGGTTCCCTATTCACCTAACTTACATTAAGTCACAATGCGATTATTTCTAGTCGCATCCTATTTGAGAGTCTGCTAATGATGGCATCGTCTTGGCGGACAGTATTTGACGTCAACTAACAATGATAGCTCAAACTTTTCTAACTGCTTGAACTCGCAATCAGAATCATTGCATGTCCAGTGTCAAAACAATTCTAAAACGCCAACGACTTTTCTAGATGAACAAACTCATTGCTGTCTTCCTGCTCGCGGCAGTGGCAGTATGCTTGGCCGCCCCAGCGCCAGAACTGGAGCCACAGCCAGAACTCAAAACGGAGATCGAAGCCGCTCAACCTGTCGAGGGAGAAGTCAAGGACTCCAACATTGAGAAGCGGTCTGTGTTCCTGTACCCAGAGGACTCATTCTACCGGTCACTGTACCCGACGATCGAGTACCCGGCCCGGTACTACGACCCGGCTCTCGGCAGCTACATCAGCTACCCCTCGATTTACCCCACCAGCCGGTTGGTTTACCCCAGCAGCCGGTATATTATGCTGTAAACTGGTCGTGCATTCGGAATGAATAAATGGTCTGTCCAAGAATACTACTAATTGTCTTTTTATATGCCCCATTAATTATTGGTATCTGTGTGTGATTTATTTATTTTGTTCATCATCATGAGACGCTTGCTCTTGATTCCCATTTTGATTAACTAAACACAAAATAATTATAAAGTACATTAAATTGTTAAAAAGTTTAACTGATCGCAAACTATAAAACAAATGAGAACAAACACAAGTATGTAAGCATCATTGTATTCATGTGACCGATATTTCGCCTCCTGTATGGCGTTTTTATTGGCCTATCAGGCCATATCAGGGGCCCGCGCAAGCAAAGTATCATGATAATTCATAAGAAAACATATTCTCTAATAAAAGAAGAGCACCACTTTAACCGCAAATATCCAATTGGCGTTCAAAATGTCCCTGTTTCAATATGAAGTCGTTACTCGTCTACGCAACCCATTCCATAATCCAGTCTAATCGAATCTTAAAGGTACAATCTATTAATAATTTCCCCATTAAAATCAGGTAAAGCAATCGCAAATCGTAACCGATGTAGTAGCAATTACCAAAGCAAAGATAGTTTCACTGCCTTTCATACCTATTAGTACCAAATTCACTAAACTTCCCGGGCAGTAGTGATGCCGATTGCTAGGTAAATATCGATAGTAATCTGTACGTCTACCACGAGTTGCCACTTTAAATTTAAATTATCGTCCGCGTAAAAAAATATATTGGGATTTGACATGACATGACAATGTCAAATCCCAATACATTTTTTCACGCTAACGATAACGCGGTCGGACCGCTTATGTCATCCCCATACATTTGAACGACTTCTATTGTAGAAATCGTCGCGGCGTGTTGCTCTTGGCTAGCCCCCAAGGAAATGTTAGGTGAACAGGTTCAAAAGTTATATAGTTTGAATTAGATAAATATGAATAAATATGCGCCAGACAACACACCACTTGTCATGGTCTCGAAGTAGGGATAAATATCCCTGTGTTACGAGGCACCAGACAAGAAATCAAGCCATTGGCGTCTCCCAGCACACCCAGACCAGAGTCAAATCAGAAAAGATCGTTTCCTGAATTGACCCTACCGGGAACCGAACCCGAGACACTACGGAAATCGAGGCGTGAAACCGTGCTACAGCGCACTACGCCAACTACGACCTGTCAGTAATATAACCACACGGATAACCAATCGAAAATTAATTCGTCTACATATTAATAATAAGCTATCATACATACCTACATAGATATCATATTTTTGACGACACGATTGGCGTAGTGCGCTGTAGCACGGTTTCTCGCCTCGATTGCCCTAGTGTCCCGGGTTCGATCCCGGTCGGGTCAATTCAGGAAACAATATTTTCTGAATTGACTCGGGTCTGGTGCTGGGAGACGCCCCTGGCCTATTTACTTGTGTGGTACCTCATAACACAGGTATATTAATCCCTATTTCGAGACCATTACAAGAGGTGTGTTGTCTGCCGCATATTTATTTATTTATATTTCAACATATTTTGAATCCACGTAAAAAGACAAAGGTGGTAGTGGTACTAATTATACTATTATTATCGCACATTGTATTTAAACACAGTTTTTTTACACTGGTTTAAGAGTTGGGATAACTTAGCAATAAAAAGATCAAATTTTTGCCCATTGAACTGTTATATTAGTATCGGTAGTTCAAACGGAATGATGGATTAACTACCCATTGCCAAAATAAGCCTATTCATGAAGAGTAATACTATCTATCTATACTATCGTTTCTTACTTGTTGTTTTTATATCCTAGCTTATTCTACAGACCAACCATCGCTGTCAGTAAAAAGTATCGATAAGTTGTCATCTCTACATTAAACTCATCCCATTTCCATTTGCATTAAAACCTCGCACTAATGTAGGCGATAACCGTGGGTTCAGGAATCGCCAATTAATATTCCAACGCCCAAACAGACGGCGTGGCAATTTAATGAAATTATACAATTTCCTTTTAGATTTAATTAATATTTATGTGCTTCATTTTTATTCTGAAACTTAACCCTTTCAGACCGGATGGTATTTAATAATAAATGTATATATGCCTTATCCTTATTATTTCTTATTTATTTAAAAATATATAACTTTCTCAATGAATATCTATTAAGACACTCTTTAAGAACCGATCCGGTTAAGACTGATAGGACGTATGGTCTCATAGCGAAAATATTGTTATTAGGAGTTAGAAAAGGTTCTAGCAATACTGTAAGTATTTCCTATATCAAATTTAGTATTTTATACTAACTTTTCGGATTAATCACCAAATTTTAAAACACAGTCCTGTTACTGTACCCCTATGACGGTTCGAAAGGGTTAAATGATTAATTGGATCGATTTTATTTTTTTTATATTGCCCGTCAAGATGACCTCACTCCACCTGATGGAAAGCGGTCGTGAGGTCCAGATATGAGGTTGACAAGCCCAATCATTTAAACGAATCACTGGGCTGACCATCCTCACCTTGAAGGCCTGCAGAAATGCCTTTTCACGCCCCGCTTGAAGAACCCGGGACTATAAGAGGAAGGAAACACATGTGCTGGAAGAGCGTTCCACGTCTGGATGGAAAAGAGTCTCTTCTTGTATTGACCATATCTTCACTGAAGGTGCATCTTCAGCAACTGGTATTGTGTGTCATGCTGGTGTAACTGAACATGACAATTGTTTGTTTGGTGCAGTTATAAAAAAAGGACAAAAACTCCTCCTCCTACCATCCTTTAAAACTAAGGATGAACTTTGCTGGTGTAGTTGGTAAACTGGAATTCGTTGACTGAACTGTCATAACGAACAAGACAGACGTCTATTAGTTTCAACACAATCTTAATTGACACAAATAAAGATAATACGACCTATTATTCGGCTAAGAGTTACACCAGGATTTATCAGATGTGATAAACCTCACCAAGAAGCTAGAAAAAGCCCTGATAACCTTAATAGCTAAGTCACATTTAAAAGTTATAGGAATTTCCATGGCGCTACAGCCCAAAATAAAAGCGGATAACGAAAATAGACAGATCCAGGAAACTAAACACAACCCTAAAAAGCTGTGGAAAACTCTCAGAAACATTATGTAATATTTAAAAAAAGTTGCAGTGCTGCTGAGTTTCACAATCTTGTTGAGTCTTTAAATGTTTGTTACGAATATTATTCCTCTGTTGGCAGAAAATTGGCCAAAGAAACACGCCGAAAGCTACAAACTGAAGAACAAGTTTTGACTTCGGAAAACAAACTGAAATAAAATTCCACTAAAAACTTCTTTCTGCGTCCGACCGATCCCTATGAGATAAGCTGGCTCATTGACAACCTAAAAAATTATAGTTCTCCAGGCAGTGATGGTTGTACTCTGTTGTACTCCATAGCTGGCCAAACATATTAAGCATATTATCTTGCACTCTTTAAGTTATATTTTAAATCTAAGTATGTCTACTGAAACTTTTCCAGATTGTTGGAAAAAAGCACTGATCGTACCTATTTATTATGATGGATACAAGAAATGTCCCGGCAACTACCGACCCTGCCCTCTATCGCCCTGCTTGTTATATTTTCCAAGCTTTTGGAAAAAAAAATGAGCCGTCGATTTACCAATTTTTTCGAAATAAATAATCTACTTTCTAATATAATAAGCAATTTGGCTTCAAGAAAGAAAAGTCAACCGAGGACGCTGTTGTGATGCTGACTGACGTAGTGGCTAAATCATTAGACAACAATTACCAGTGTCTGGGTGCATTTCTTGACCTGGCCAAGCCGTTTGATAACGTTTCCGTTCCCATTCTTCTTCAAAAACTAGAGGCAAAGAGAATAAGAAGCACTACACTTAATCAATGTTGGTGTTCCTCAGGGAAGTATTGCAGGTCCCACTTTGTTCTGGGTTTATATCACATCTGCTTTACACGCAGAAGGCCGCCAGTTCGATCCTGGCCGGAATCACGTATTTTTGCTTTTCCTTTTTTTTTGGATTTCATTATTATTGCAAGAGGAATCGAATATTTCTTCGACATATTGGAACTTCCAGTCCTCAGGGCAGAAGTCGTACGTTATGCAGATGGCACTGCAGTTATTTTTCATGGGAATCCTTGGGAGGTCGTGACTGAAACAGCGGAGCAAGGCTTGACAATAATAGCCAATGGGTTCAACCGAAACCTATTGACGCTCAATTATGAATAAACCAAATACTTAGCCTTTCTTAAGACCATCTTTCTCACATGCCTTGACTATTCACACATGGCTTGACTATTCACACATGTCTTGAAAAGGTTAGTCCTTGTAATTACCACAGAAATTAAAACGCAGGTAACATAAAATATTTAGGTGTAACTTTAGATGACGAACTTTTTTTAAAAAAAAATTTTACTTTTTAAGCAGGAATAATTAGAAAAACTATTTATATAATGAAAGCCTTGTGCCACTGTGCTACCAAAGATACGCTTATAATGGTGTATAAAGCGCTTACGCAATCTCTCCTAAACTACTGTACGCTAGTTTGGCGGGATCTATATAGACTAAATTATTGGAAGTCGAAAGATCTCAGCGCGCACTTTTGAAAGTTATGTTAGGACTGCCATTCATATAGCCAACAGATGAATTATATAAGGAAGAAGTTTTGCGGTTTCGCCAACTTTACATCCTGAAGGCCGTAACCTCCGTTCATAAAAAAATCCATAATAATCAACTCAGTCGACGCCGCGTTTACCGAATCCCAGCACTTGTTATGCACAACTGAAAGCAATATGAAAGGTTTGGAAACTATTTTAGTATTTTAATGATCATGTGAAGGGTCATTGACGACGTATGTAAAAGGACAGCAAATCTTTAAAAAAATTGAAAAAAAAATGTAAACCTTCAGCAGTAGTCGTCTTATTAGCAAGTGATGGAGAAATGTAGTTGAAAACTAACACACATGAAAAAATAAATACGAAAAGAGATTCTCCTGCTTTTTTAAGTCGGTTGAAACAAGAAAAGGAAATTAAGCTCATAATTAAGCTCTGCTAGGAAGACTAAGTTTGCACTCCAAAATAAACCTTGTTTAAACAAGCAATCGGACCGCAGCCTATGGAGTGCTAGCGGTACGCTAAATTAACACGCATATGATGTGAAAGGCATGATAATCGGAACGATTGATCTTTAGAGCATACAAATCAATTTGACCCGTTAAACGGATAAATAAAAAAAAGGGGAGGAGTTATGGCTTTTTTTTGTATGGGATAATGAATTTTTTGCTCTGAAACCTATTGTGTGTGGTATTCAATGAAACTGCTTACTTAGCAAATTCTGCACAAAATATTGCACATCATTACATTTTAGTCACATGTATTAAATTAAAGTAAATATCATTTTCAAAACAAACCAAGTTTGAGCTCCACTAGATGATACGGTTGAATTATTTTGTTGTCCTGTTATGCTTTGAGGAACTGTTGCTCGTAGTCAGAAAGAAAAAATGAAGTCCTCTGAAGGTCCAGCTGACTATGTAATAGTTCCCCGATGAACCTGACTACCTTAAGCCTCTTCCTCACCGGCTCGGTGCGTTATGGGGGCTGTACTGACTCTCGGACGAGTGCTCTCGTCAAGTCTCGCCTAGAGATCTATCAGCGAGTGCTTACCATGTACAATCTCGTCTATTCACTTGCGGTTTTGATCACCGAGAGCATTAGAAGTCGCTTCCGCCGCTGTTATGCTATGCACTATCAATTATAATATATATGTACACGCGTATCTAACAAAAAAATGTATTTGCAGCCAGGCGGCAGCTCAATTACGAGCAAAGGAATCCGCTGCATTCAGTTGCAATATACCGGAAACTTAGTTGGCTAGGTCGAAATACAGCCATTCTATGTCAAATCCAATCAAATCAAATCATTTATTGCAAACTAAGTAATAATATAGTATATAAGTAGTAATAATAGGCATGGTTCATCATATTCATCGTCGTCACTTACAACCAGGTTCCATTGCGAACTAATGACTGTCTAGCCTACTATGAGAAATGTTAACCTCTTGCCAACAGTACGTCTACCACGAGTTGACACCATAAATTAACATTATCGTTCGCGTAAAAAAAATGTATTCGGATTTAACATTGTCATGACATGTGTCATCCCAATACAACTTTTTTACGCGAACTCCATCATTAAAAATAAAGCCATCCCTACAATGGATTGGTATAGGCTTCATTAAAAAAATTGTATTAAGGACGCAATCAAAAAGTAATGTGGTGCGTCATTTCTAGTTATACAAGCTATACACGTGATAATTGGTCACCGACGTAGTATTTATCAATGAATTATAACAATTTAGTCCTTTATTTGATATTTATTTATTTAATTATTCATTCGTCACTTCACGGCATGTTCGGTTATTTTCTGTCCGTCTACCATGAGTTTCCATCACGTAAATGTTATTTAACGTTAAGTTCAGCAATTTGTATGTCAATTTTAGTTCTATTTGCAATCACTAGAGGCGCTCTATGTACTGAAATTCCATACGAAAACATTAACGCGAACGCTACCGACTATCATTGGTGAAAACCTCATTTTTGAACAAAGCACTTTCCTTTTTCTTTTTTTCACACCATGATCATCTGACCCCAAACTAAGCAGAGCTTGTATTACGGGTGTCAGAGACTGATAAACATCGTAAATATTTCTAAATACATACTTAAATAGATAATAACACCCAGACACACAACAAACACAAATTTTCGTCACATAAATGTTTGTCATGGGTGGGGATCGAACCCACGACCTCCAGCGTCAAAGGCAGGATCGCTGCCATTGCGCCAACAGGCCAGTCTGTTCTTCATCGATATATTTCATAAAAAAACTCTCACGTGCTACCCGACATATTTACATACAAATGCTGAGCAAGACATCAGACCCGAGCTGTCTGTCCCGCACCATTCAAACTTCCCAGACTTGCAACTTGAGTTCGATGCCTTTGCCAAAGCAATGCTCTTACTGACATGGCAATTGGGAAACGTTTTGATGAGATGGAAAAGATGGCAGGGCCTTCTGTAAGTCTTAGCACAACTCACTCACTGAAGTACAGGGCTTCAATAAATCAAAACCTGCATTTTAGTAACCTTTTTATTTGCGTTGCATGTTTAGTTTTTTTTTTGATGGGGTAATAGTATGTTTGGTTGTCCTGTTTAGGTTGTTGTCGCACCGCCCTGAACGAGTAGCGTGTCGAGCTAGAATTAAGAAAAGAGTTGGCGAGCAGCGGAAAGCGAATATGTATTTTCGATAGGTAGTCGCTGGGCTATATAAGCGAATGTACGAGTGAGACGGGCGATGAACTAGACAACAAGAAAGCGAGAAAGAAGAGCGAGAAGCGAGAACTCTCTTTGATAGCTCTTGTCGCTCAGCGACGAAATAGTGGAGCGAGTCCTTGCCGCGCAGTGTGAACAGTCAGCGATCAACTATTTATATGCATCTCTTTTGTTTACACGGAATGTTTAACTATTGTACTTTTCTTGAGCGAGCAAATAGCCGATAGTTAGTCGTTTCCTCGCCGTTGGTGGGACAACTGCCTTAGACCGCCCGTGATCATAAGCTTACTAAAAGGTCCATGATCGCGTTAAACCTGTGGTTTTGAGAGCAGGGACCTTATTACAATCCCTTCTTTTTCGTCGTGTCGATGATTCTATTTTGTTGAGAACTATATAACTGCTGCCCAGTGCTCCGCTACCGCTATCCCAAGGGAGGTGGCTTCATAAAGATCTTGAAGTGTGCAGCTGGCGGGGCACTGGGGGCAAGATAGCAAGTGTTGCATGGTCTGTTCTGGGGCGCCACACTCGCATTGAACCCTGTCTTGTGCAACGTATCCCCACCTACTAAGGTTACACCTGCAACAACCCACTTGAGTTCGGAGCCGGTTGAGTGGCTCCATGTGGGCCACGGCAGGTCGCCGCTAGGGGGTAGGCACTCAGTAGTAGTAACATCTTCAGATGGTGGAGCATGTTTCTTTTTCCACATTTTTCTTCGTGCTTCGCTAGGAGAACAAGTTATAGCCAGTGTACCTCGAAGGAAACTGTTACGGCTTATAAGGCGGGAAAGACATAGGTTTGAAGCGAAAACAATCCCTAATAACCTGTCAAGTTCCTTCCCTGAACTGAGCGTAGCGAGTAATTTCGTAATATGATCTTTCATTTCCAGCCCTTCAATGGTTACGTGGCATTAACGCATCTTCTAGGCTTGATATTTACTGATGATGATGACTGATGATGATGATGATGGCTCGCTAGCATCAGTTTAGAAAATTACTGGAGTAGACATAATATGCGTTTGTAAAATGCTTAAGAATGCGCCAGAAGTTTAAAATTTCATTTCTTAAATCGAAAGTACGCATAAAGTTATTTTTCTGATTTCCCAGGTAAAAGTAGCAGCTGTCATTGAAAGTTGGCAGCAAGTCTGCCAAGTGATTTGAGTTACGAGCGTTTTACATGTTCCAGCATCCGAAAGATAACGACAGTTCGATGGCATAGCAAAGTTTCAATTTGTTTTGCTGGAACGTAGAATCGATTCGAAGTTCTGTTTGATAGAACAATACGCCTTGAAGTTGTTTCAATAACATATTTTGAATCGTCGTTTTGTATGCACGTTGAATGGTAGAAATCTTGAAGATTTTTAATAGCAATAAAGCTTTCTTTCACTGGCCTGTTGGCGCAATGGCAGCGATCCTGCCTTTAGCGCCAGAGGTCGTGGGTTCGATCCCCACCCATGACAAATATTTGTGTGACGAACATTTATATTTGTTGTATGTCTGGGTGTTATTATCTATTTAAGTATGTATTTAGAAATATTTAAGTATGTTCATCAGTCTCTGACGCCCATATTACAAGCTCTGCTTAGTTTGGGTTCAGATGAGCTTGGTGTGAATTGGCCCAGATATTTATTTATTTATTATTTATTTTTATTTTTATTTACGCGAACACTACACATTTAAATGGAATGATGGTTGGAATCTACTTCCTGCTTGGGATCCGGTAGTAAAACTCACTAAGCCTAGGGTGTAGCACAATACCGTAAGACTTCAAGATACGGTTAGTTCTGTCTGCGTGGATAGGAACGTTCACGGGGATGATAGTGAAAATGACGGTAGTTGAGTGACGGTTGCTATGTAAATAATTACTTTCTTGACATATCATATCTGAGTCATCCCGTGATCACGACTGCTGTGAAGGAGTCGAAACGTCGGGTTAGAAAATGTAAAAATATAAATTCCGCGAGTAGAATCCGTAAAGTGGTTTCATTTTAAAGCATTAAATTTTTTTTCGATCTTTTACATCTTTGCTATTGTAACATGGCACATCTTAGTTTATTGCCGTACTTCAGAACCATTTTAAAAGCTTTACACTGTTGATGAATAAATAAAGTAAAAGTAATTTTCAGAATTGGGGGTTATATAGAAGTTCACATATTATTGGTATGTTTTAAATACTATGAACAATTAGGCTTTGTCTGCGCAGTGTAACGCTATCTTGGGAGCAGCATTTAAGTTGTTAAGTCTCGTCCTAAATTATATTTCTTTATATTGTTATTGCTAACCCAACCAATGCAGGGCAGGGTTAAGCTGCTGAATAACAACCGTACCGCACATTTCCTTCCACACTTAACCCGTTAACCGAGGGTCAGAAGGACCCTCTAGGGCCGTCTTAGCCGAGGTGCGATCCTCCATATGCCTCCGACTAAAGGTATAAATCAAAATAGATACCGCTCTATTTGTAAAAAAAAAACCTATCATGAAACTGTTTGACGCACTTTGTGACGTCATGATAGCGTTTCAGTGATAGGAATTGGCCAGTCGATGTTAGTTTAGTTTAATATAAAGAGAAACGATAATTCACGATTAGCTTAGTGCGCTGTAGCACGGTTTCTCGCCTTGACTTACGTTGTGTTTCGACTTCGATTCCCGGTCTAGTCAATTCGGGAAACTATCTTTTCCAGATTGGCTCGGGTCTGGGTGTGCTTGGAGACTCCCCTGGCTCAATTCCTTGTCTGGTACCTCGTTACTTCGAGACCATGGCAAGTGGTGTGTTGTCTGGCGCATATTTATTTATTTTATTCATTAGTTTAAATCTATCAACTTGATTTTGACTTGTTGCCATAACGGCTGAGCGGGAACTTAATTATGTTGCATCAAAAACTTATATTACTTAATATTAAACACACGAATTAAGTTCACTCGCGTCATCCCTATCAATTTATATCTGTGCGGCTGACCTTAAGGCGAGCTTAAGGGCCGGCCGTCTTAGCGAATCGTCGGTAATAACCCTAAACATTTGAATTTCGCATCGGGTTGCCTAAACAGATTATGGTAAGTTTGTGTTAAGCTTTCGGTGGTAATGCTCGTATTTATTTAATATTTACAGAGACCTTGCGGAACCTATGTAAATAAGTGTGCTTGGCGGTGTTTAGAATAAAGGCGTTTCGTTTTCTTTTACCTAAAACAACATTTATTTTATTTTATTTTTTTAATATGTTAATATTTTATTACAATAAAAATATATATATATATTTATATATATTTTAATTAAAATAAATAAACAAAGCTATTTGGGAGAACTTACGTCAATATAATTGGACCTCTAAATAGGAATCTGGCAAAAATGCTATAACTTTAAAATCTACACCCAGCTGGAATAAACACATTTTTTTTAATTAGGAGGCATTGTTTTCTTTAATGAGAAAAATTGATTCAAGACTTGGTCAAACATCAACTATTTCACGATTGCAATGCTTTATTAAACCCTTTTAGATAACTAATGTTCAATCCTTTATTATCCGCTATTGCTTGTGTTGCTCTAAAATCGCTAAAAAATTTCAACCAAAAGTTTTTACGTACAAAAATGTTGCTGAAAATACATTAATATTCGCCAGAAGACAAATGACTCCTCCGAATGTATCTCGTGTATAACTGCTGATAATTTATGCTTTAGTTTATTAAAAACAGAGATCCCTAACGTCTGCCCCAGGGTTCATCGATGAGTAATAGTGGTCACAAATCAGGCCCCCGCAAGGTCCATAACTCAGCTGCCTCACAACTCGATACTGTAATGTAAACTGACCTTTAACTTAACTTGCCTTACTCCAATATTGCTACAGTTAGGGACGGCTGTTAAGGGCAGATTGAGATTTACTTTGTGACAATTTATTTAATTTGAAATTACCACTCATAACATTAAAATAAGGCGTTTCAATGATGTAGAACTTAAATTTTTACAAATCTATGCTTAATATTATAAAGCTGAAGAGTTTGTTTGGTTGAACTCGCTAATCTCCGGAACTAATGGTCCGATTAAAAAAAATATTTTAGTGTTAGATAGCCTATTTATCGAGAAAGGCTATAAGCTATATATCATTACGCTAAGACCAATAGGAGCGGAGCACCAATGAAGAATATTCAAAATCGGCGGTTTTTTGTCTTTTGAGAGCTTCCGCTGCGTGCGTTGCGTAAACGGTTAAAGTTTCGCAAAAACTATTTATGACAGAATTGGGTATGGGAACATTTTTTTTATACATTTTTATAAATTTTTTAAATACCTATTAATATTTTAAGTAACTAATTTGAATATTTCGTTGATCTAGCCGGTAGTTATTTTTTATTAGTTTTTAAACATTGCGAACTCATGACGTCACAAATGCACTTGGTGTTCCCACATGTGTTTTTTCCCGGATTCATGGAAAAGGAGAAAATTACTGATTTACTGCACTTACGACTGAAACAGAACTCGCCGTTCATCATGTACAATCTCACGAGAATGTGAGAAGTAGACTTTAAATAAAATTCATTTTGCCAAGTTCTGAAACCAAGCCCTACCTGAAAGGGGTGGGATTATAGCGAATGGCTATTTTAAGTCCTACCTACCCGTCTGGGCAATGGGCGTAAATTAATTTACGTATTATTAAAAATAACTTTGTGGAAAAATATATTTCACCTGGGGGAATTTTAAATCTGCTATCTGGAAACCCCAATAATACCATGCAGAAGAATCACCTAGCTAAAAGTCTTACGTATGATACAGATCGCGTCATTTGATTGGTTGATGGATAGGTTATAAACCAATCACGTGAAAGGACGTTTACACGACCCAATAGGTTTCAATTGCGAGATGTCAATTCGATTACCGTCAAGAGTCCACTAAGAACCATAATATACTCTTTGCGGACGTTGGCAAACTGGGGTCATTCATTTGATTCCAGTTTGCCAACGTATTTAATTAAAAATATACTCGATCCTTTGCTTTTAAAAATGTTAAATATTTAAATAAGGTATAAAATACAAATACCTCGAAAAGTTTTCGATTTAGGACATGTTTGATTTTTGTTCCCATACCCAGTTGTTTCCCTTTAAAAGATCTAAAAAAGAAGTCTGCGACAGCATATATCTCCCTTTTAAGGTTGGCTCACTATAACCTTTTTATGCTAACCAAATTTATTTTAAAATAATGCAATATTTGCGAACGTGTTTTTATAAACAGCGTTAGCCCGAAGTAACTATTCCACGCGGACGAAGTCGCGGGCAGAAGCTAGTAAACTATATCCTTGAATACCATTTATTTTAGCAAAGATAGTAGATTTTCATTTCGTTCTTACGAGTAGGTACGAATGATTTACTCATCACAAAGACACAAATGTCAATATTAGGAGTGTTGTTACGTTTTTGTTTCAAATAGAAGCCCATTAATAATTATTCTAATGTTATGTATACTTCTCTCTTTAAGCTTTTTAAGAAATTTTAATTCAGTGTTACACTCTCAGAGCTGCCTTTCTACAATTTCTAAGCATCAGTAAAGCTCCGGATGAAAATGACACGTGATTACTCTGTAACTGTCAACGTCGCATCCCTGACATATCACGTCCTATTTCGTTGAAAATTTCCCGTTTATGCAAAATAATCTTTCAGAATTAAAATTCCCTGCCTATTCTTTCTCGGAGACGTATCCGTCCTGCCGTGACGGGACCCGCGTCATCCTGACAGGACAATGCGTCCTGGGATTTGAAATGCCGTGGGAATTTTAGAGGGCTATAGAAATGTGTCTCAAATGCGGAAGAATTAAAAGGACTAACTGAAAAACAACCAATGGTAACGTGTGCAGCACAACGGAAATAGGTAATCCTTCATTAATTTGATCGCATTTCTTGCTTGTTTTTTACTTTTTGGAGAGCATCGTACGCCCTAGGGGTTAAGTTATTAGAAGAGAGAGTATTTTGTGCTAGCCAGCGGCGCGCACGCAGCGCGGTGCCCACGCTCCAACCATTCGTGCTCTAAAACTGTTGGGGGATATATTATTAAAGGACTAATTTAACCTTGACATTTTAAAACTTGACATAATGTTTATCTGACTGAATGCTTTTAATTATTGTTTTTTATTGATTATTTGTTATTATTTCTTAATTAATACCCTTTAAGCTTGTTTTGTTTCTAATATTTTTGTTGTTTTTTGTAATATAAAATGTGAATTGTACTGAGACTTGCTGGCGTTTTGGAGTGATATGTAAGATTACAAGTTGTGTTTAAAAAAAGAATAAATAAATAAATAAAAACACCGTTAAACCAAAACTACCCGGTCAACGGTGGAAATCTCGCTGCCTGCCACGTTGGATAGTCGAAACGTGGGCTTCTAAGTGTTCCGCTCGCCAAGGCCGCAACAGTTACCTTGCCTCTGACTACCTGAGCCCATTATTTACCATATTTTCACATTTTTATTATGTTATCCTCGACTTTAGTGGCCCCAGCTTAATTTCTGATATTGTTCGCTGTACGGCTGATATCCCGCGCACGTCTCACGGGGCGGACGCCGGCCATTTGTACGCCTGAAATATCGTCATCATTAACTAGCTTTCTAGGAAATTTCGACTATAGTAATTATATTAGAGAGAAACAACGTAACATCACGTTTAGAAATAATTTGTCCAAAGTCTAAGTCTTTGGTTTTTAAATATGAAATATCATCTTTACTTACATCTTTAAGTAAAGATGATATTTCATATTTAAACTTACATCTTTAAGTAAAGATGATATTTCATATTTAAAAACCAATGACTTAGACTTTGGACAAATTATTTCTAAACGTGATGTTACGTTGTTGTTGTTGTATTCTGCTTACCTAAGCTTATTATTATGAGACCTTTGAAGAATTCTGGTCAATTCAGCCCGCTCTTGAAATCAACGAAGAAAACTTATATTTTATACTAACTACTTCAAAGAGCATTCGTCACATACAACTTATCTTATAACATATACATGCAAACCTTTAGTGCGTACTGTGTTGTGCAGAGAGGGTGACGCGCCTTTCCATGTGTACGTACTCGTACATTAAAAGGCGATTCATAATTACTTACAACTTGTTTTTATAGCTGCAGTTCACAAAACGAACTTAGACCTCATATGCCATTAATAGTACATTATTGCAAAGGCAGCGAAATAGGCAATTGCAGGTCGAGTATGAGTTGAGGCGAGGACTTCAATGATACGAGACAGGCAATTGCCATTTCGGCCGAGGCATATATAGTGCTTTTCTTAAAAAAATGCAAGGAAATTAAATACATAATAAATTTAATTAATATTATTAACAAAATAACAACTCCGCTTTACCGCCAATTTGTTTTTTTTATTTTACAACTTGTGCCGAAAGGTAAACGCATCTGTGGCTATACAGCCACGAGAACCCAATGTGTACGATAGATGAAAGAGTTCTAAATTCAAACAGCACACCGTTTCATACAACATTGCCGGCGCGCTCTTTGTTCGAAATTCAAAGAACGCGCCGGGAAGTGATTTTGGGTTTTCAGTCTACGTAAATATGATACTTCGCGTGTTCTTTATTCAAAAGTAATGACAATATTTCCGAGCATGTTTAAGAAAAATATATTATTTGCTAATACTATTACTACTTACTACTCTATTAGAGCGTTCATGTAACCAACCACGACAATTACACACAACCACACTCTTCACTACACTGCACGTTATCTTACGACTATTCTTAAATTCGTCCCATTTGTAATTATCAATTACCTACGTAATTTTGAAGTAGCAAGCTACTATAAGCATCTCAAAAGGCCAATTCGCATTTGCTTACGTTAAAAGACAGTGAAAAACGACTTGAAGGAAACGCCATTATCGAATTGGACGACGCAATCGCGCTAGACTTCGCCTGTGCCCAACAGCTGGCGCAGAATTCACTTTCAACAAGACTGAGTTATCGCTCCCGGTGGACTTTTCATTCCTGATTTACGTTACCAGAACAAGATGGGCTTCTGTAGCCTTAAACATACGTAAAACCAATTATATTTTATCAGAAGCCTTGTTCGTGAGATCCTTCTACGTTCAACGGTCCAACTGTCATTTACTGCCATTTAAGTCATATAAAAAGCGTTCATCATTGAAATCATGTCATCTCTCCAATTGATTATGTTTTCATCAGATTTTTTACCAAATTGGTAATCACAAGCTTATGTTACAGCAGGTCATGTTTTGAAAACTCCGGAAACACACTTAAATATGGTAGGTAATTCAACCCCTGGATTTCTGGCTGAGCTGCCTCTTCTCTCGGGCTGGTGTTCTTACTTATCAGAATTGAAATATGTTACAGATACAGCCTTATACGTCCCACTGCTGGGCACAGGCCTCACCTCAACTATGAGGTGGTACGAGCCATACTCCAACACGCAGGCTCAGTGCGGATTGTTGGAGAGGTGAATGTAAGGCCAGTGATAAACCTTACCGTCAGATGTTATCAAGCCGCCTTTTTAGGCATCTGACTAGGCTTTACGACTGATATCTTGCGACGTCAGCCGGGACCAATTGTTTAACGTGCCTTCCGAAGCACGGAGATGCCCGAAAAACACATCACCTAATTTCGGTCGGGATGGTCACCCATCCATAAACCGACCTGACTGGCGTTACTTAACATCAGATCAAATCAAATCAAATCATTTATTGCAAACTAAGTGTACATAGGTTGGTCCATTATGTTTAGTGCTTACAAATTAGTTGCTCTTTTCGAGCCGATCCGCTGCCGTCACTTAGCCACGGGCACCTCTGTATTATAACTCCAACTTCAATTCAAACTTCACAAATCAGCACATCAAAAAACCGTTTATCCATTTCAGCAACCCTCATTCGCTCACTAAAATAACGACGCACACTTAACTCTCACAGCGCGAATTAGACTTCATTCCGCGAGAAAATTCCCTTAAAATTAAAGCCAGGGAGAGCACGCTCTGATCTCATTTCCCTGTACGTCAGCGTTTACTTCCCGGAAAATTCCGGTTCTTACTGACTGAGGGTTCTACACATAGACATAAATCTAAATCAAAATAGATACTAGAAAAAATCAGGCTCGAGCAGGACTTGAGGATCGAATTACGAATAGCGAACGCAAGGCGCTACGTTTGCATGAAAACCAAGCATGCCTTTTTTTGAGGAGTGTTAATCCACTGTTTCTCGGTCTATTCAAATTTAGTTCATACATAGAGGAATCATGAGAGTAAGTATCTAAAACTCTAAATAGTGTTTTTCTTATATTTGTGGCTGTGATTGTTGAACGTGGACTAAATGAAGCATCGTCAAACTCTTTTCTGGCCTTCAAAGTAGTACACTTCTGTCATTTATTTCAATGTATGTCTTTGGGTCTACCGGTACGAACGTAAACCTCGCACGTGACAAGTGCATACGTGACTCTTATTGCCAACACTCGACAAGCAATTATTTACACCAGTTTAGTAAGTAGTTAAAGTTGGGAATGTTCATGTTGTTGGGAATTGACGTGTTTATTGGAATTGTTTTAGTTTTGTTTGTGATCCTAACTGAGAGCTTTTGTTTTAGGACTTTACGAATGGAAGTCACGTGAAAAAGGAATTAAAATATTTTTAAAATACAATTCTAGTGGTTTAATCGGTTAAATCTCAGCATTAATGCTGCTTTCAAACAATAAATAAATCAAGTAATTAATCAAAAAGCATTTTTTAGATAAGATCATAAAAATATACACATTAAAGGTGGCTTAGCCCGGAATAGTTAAAACCCCAGATTGGGCTAACTTCAGTTTTCAGATTTTCCGAATTATAACAAACAAGCGTTTAAGTGATGACTTGATTTCAATGATAAAGGCCTTTGCCGAGTAATCATAGCAGTATATAGGATAATTATTATCCTTTGTATTCTTTGCTTTTGGTAAAATTACATCATGTGTAATATACTCGAACTTTCATCACATGCCAGACTTATCGCTGGATCCCCAGATTTTCTGCGACAGTAATTTGTCTCAACGTCGAACATATGAGAAAGTCCTAAAACATCCCAGCGTATAGCCTAAATATAGCTTTTAGGGTTAAGATCTAGCAACTGGGTCGAGTCGAGGGTGAATATTTGCGCGAGAAACTTTGTTTTATAGCTGTGTTTGTACCGACGATATTATTTATTTTCTTAAGATTCTAGAGACAACGAGGGGGAAAGTGGTCACCGGAGAAGTAAACACATTCAGTAATTCCACCTGATAACTAATTGTATTTTGCTCTGTCATCTTTGTCATTGTTTGGATTCGCGGATTTATGACATAAAAGCGGTAAATCAATTTAATGAATAGATCTGCGTTCCGAGAATGTTGTCTGACCAGCTCCCCGATTCAGAACGAAGTTATCGACCGATTCGGTAAATTTGTTTTAATTGTGATAAATTACCCGCTAAACGGTAGCATTTAATATTTTTATATGTTGAAGCCAGTTTGTCTTAAACAAATAATACAGACATACCTAACTACCCCATATTAAAAAGATGAATTAAAAAAAACGAATCAGTCGAAAACTTTGTTCTGAATTGGGGGGCAGGGGCCGCCGTGCTAGCAGCGCGACCGTTCACGGTTCTAAAATGCTCACTAGTTTTAGTCTATACGAAGTGAGCATTTTAGAACCGCAAACGGCCACGCCGCGACAGTGGCAGAAGATTTGTATAATACGGTCCCAGGACAAAACAGGCAGGACACCTTCGTTGACACCTCGCCGATGCCGCGTCCGTTCCGACATCATATCGCACACCTATTACACATCGGGAGTCCAATGTTATTGCTTGTGTCTATATAAATAAAAATTATTCATGGAAATGAAGTACGCGCATAACTTCTGAACGACTAAACCAAATTGTATTTTACGTAAGGTTGTATTTAAGAAAATTAAAAAAAACAACATAACTCATACAACACTTTAAAATTTTGTTTTTGTACCCTTTAACTTGGTTTGCTGGAAGAAATCTGTATTTAGAGAAAAGCCAACCTGTACCTTTGCTAGCCTGAATGTTGTCCCTATGTATTATTTGTGTACGGACTAATAAATTAATAATTAGTTTATTATTATATTGTAGATAATTTTACTACAGATTACACTCGTGCGAAGCCGGAGCGGGACGGTGTTTAATATGTTTAAATACTCATTCAAGTACTTTGATAATTTATCCATACAAACAATTTTACGTTCGGCTCAGTCTCAGTGGGCTTGCTCGCTGAAAATCAGCATTTGGACCTAGCTGAGAGCGGTTCATAATACTTAGTGTTTCTTTTCCTATGTAATAAATATTTGACTGTCTCTCTTCCACTTTTACATTTCATATTTTTCAAGAAGCCACACAAGGGAAAGCAGCAAATGAATAACGGTCTGAGAATTTTTATCAAATATTTCCACAGACTAACCTAGAAACTAGCTGTGCCTTATAGGATTTCACGCATTCTTGAACTAGAGGGAGCGGGAAAATCTATTAGGAGAATCCTTGCAAATACTCCAGTGTAACAAACCTTACGTTTCTGCCTCATATTGCAAGAAATGTTACAGAGTAGAGATACGAGTATTTTGAAACAAATGAACGCGCCATACCTGCATAGTTCGGTTTAAAGATCATTTGTTTCAATTTCATAGGAACACAGGGCGTTCACGTATATGAAATTATAAAATACTTATATGTACTCCATTCATTATAGCATTAGACAGAAGTAAAAAAGGTTCTTTTTAAGGTACACTTTGTGGTCAAAGTACAATAAACATCATTACTTTTAACATTTATGCCGAATTTATTAAAATTTACTTAAATAGCAGCTGTCACACTTAATTGTTCTCATCTAAAGTAAAGGAACTTCAGAATTTATGAGGCTTTTGCTTAAATAAATTATTTTGTCTTGCATCAAACTATATTGTCGATGTAAAAACCTAAAACAGGCAGGGGTTTTCATTTTTACTGTCACTATAACTCTACCAAATCTAAAATGTTACATAATCCCTTCATACGTTGTGGCGAAACGGGTTTTAAATTTTGCTAGGTTATACTCAGGTATGTTATCGTCATGGCAATATCAAATGCAAATTGCCATTTATTTTAGCCCCCCTGCTTCTTATTTCTAATGTTATAATTAATGAAGTATGGTTTACTTAAGATTATATTAAAAAAATATAAGTCGCAGTTACTAAACTACGACTACAGTTTATTTGAAAATTTAACATTTTATTGAGTCAAAATTTTGTAGGTAAGTCTACATCAGGTCGGATCCGCAAACAAGATTCCACAAAAACATCATCAAGACCGAGCAGTGTGTTCGTGTGCATGAGTAGGTAGTTTAATCGACCTAACTACGAGTACCTCGTGCCCTTAGTTTTTAACTTGATCCCATTCACAGCACAAGGAGCGCTTACAATCTACCCACACATACACCAATAATAAAAAGAGGGAAGATTTGATCTTCTGTGAGTATTATAATGGATAGACACATTTTAACCACTAGAATAATTTAAAAAAATATTTCACAAATATATAGCTACATTAACAAACAAGCGAGTATCCCAGGCTATAATTTTAACGTGAGAAATAATCCGAAGAGCTAGTGACACCATTTGTGTCATAGTTGGGATTGACAATACAAACTTCTTGTGACTCGAGTATCATTTTTTGACATCCAAGTTCTACTAAGTCTAGACTCAGTCCCTCGATTCAGAATGTCTACCATGAGTTTACACCAATGACAGCCGCTAGCGTCCGCGGTAACCGCGTTGATGTTTTGTATGGAACTTCGGTACAGCGCCCCTAGTGAATGAAAATGGAACCAAAATTGACATTCTTTATTTATTTATTTATTGGACCACCAACATAAGAAACAGTATTACATGTACATTTGGGTGTTTATATAGCTTATTCTAACTGTTCTTAAGATAACAGGTAATCTCAGCATGCAAACAATAATATAGTAGATATTTGGTTTTTCATTTTTCATTCATTCATTTTCAAGTGGCCACTCGTGGTGGACGTACTGAACGTAGCGATCGCCGTTTACGTGACAGAAAATCATGGTAGACATATGACATGAAATTATTGACAGATTCGAGGGATTCCTCTCATTTTTAATTATGACGAGCGTAAACATGGTTTTATTCATGAAAGGTTTTTGGCTTTAACATAGAATTCTACTGCAAATTTGCCCAATCGGTCCAAAACTTCGTTCTGAATCGAGCGTTCCTTTAAACAAAAAGTATCTAATAAAAATGGGTATTTAATGTGTCGACTTTCGAATGTTTTTTTTAGTCATTAACATTCTTCATTTATATCCAATATCTCTAATCAGCCGTAAAAAAATTAACTACGCTACATTACACAATTAATTTTGGAAATGAAATCGAAACCAATAATTTAAACGCTAAATATAATATACAAGTTCGATTAAATTACTTGATTAATTTTAGACGAGGTTTGAAATTGGAATTTGTTTAGCACAGGTCGGATGAAGACTAAAAATATATCAAATTTAAGTTAGGCAACGACAACTTGAGTACGAATATGGGAATGCTCTATTTACCGTTGATTTCCAAAAATCGTTAATTGTTATTTATTATAATATTATATAATATGTAATCACAAAGTTAATTGACTTAAATACGTAAATTACCTACATAATCTTATTTAAATTAATAGTACTTTAATTTTTACTTTTTTGTTTTTACTTTTTTGTGAATAAAGATTATTTATCTTAATCTAGAATATTCTAGAAGAACAACTTACAAAAAGTGCCTCAATTTATTTGGAGTTTCAAAAAGCGTAGGGATCATCAAAAGTACTCACAACTGTGACTCATCCTCATCATCAACACTCGCAGCCACAAAGCATCCACTGCTGAACATAGGCCTTCCCACCGATTTCCAATGCGGCCGGTTGCAGGCGGTCTGCATCCACCGGAATCCTGCCGCATTTATCAGGTCGTCCGTTCCCTTGCAGGGGGTCGTCCCACGCTGCGCCTTGTTTGAACCGATCTCCAGTCTAGAACCTTTCTGCCCCAACGGCCGTGAGTTCTTTGCGCTGTGTGCCCTGCCCACTGCCACTTCTACTTACTTACCGGCTACGTCAGTCATTTTAGCTCTTCTACAGATTTTCTCATTTCTGATACGATCACGTAGTGAAACAACGAGCATCCCTCTTCATTGCCTGTTGAGTGACTTTGAGCTATTGTTTTGTTTTGAGGCACTGAGTTAATAATAATTTAAGCTATTTCCCGAACGCTGCCCAACCGAGTGATGTGACTCTCAAACTACCAATGGCAGCCCATGCATTTTTGCCATCACAAGAGACACTAAAGTCACCTTTCAAGTTGTATGCAGGTACTAACACGAATAAAGTTCGATCAAAAGCGCCAAATAAGTGATTGAAGTCCCATTGTTGTCAATCCGCTTTGCAATCATTTCCGTGCGGTGTAATTGAAGCTTTTGGTTTCAACAGAATTCACGGTTTGTTAACCTTATTCGACGAACTTTTGTTTCACCGAAAATGAAATTTCATACTGTTGTTACGTGTCGTGTTCATCGTTTGATCGTAGGAAAATGAATTCAATTAAAATCGCTACGGGTTGATAGATTGTTTTTACAAAGTTGTGTTTTAAAAGCTTTTAGTACGGTTTTGCATGGCTGTCGTGTTTTTACGTACTACACATTTGCATGAGGCAATTGGATATAAATTGTGACTATCTATTTCTTTATTAATAGTGAAATTGTGGGGAGATTCGTTACCTACTTTTGTTGAGTTACAAGAACAAAAATACATGAAATAATGTAACATTTATTTCCAAACGACAATAAAATCCCCCTTTGATTATTAAAGACTATTGTTGTTTCTTTTTTACGATAGTTTTTTTTGCCGATGGTGCTCTTTTCTATGTTTGTAATTTCGACGGGATTTTATACCTATATGTTGTATTACTTGCATTTTTTGGCATCCAGGTAGTGACCAAATGTTTATTTCATATAATTTACTAAACCGCAAGTAATCAAATACAAATTCTGTATAATTCAAACCCCTGAAATGCTTCACCTCAGATCTAAAATGAGAATCATAAAGTGTTCTTCTAAAGGTGATACTTCATCACACTTCAGTAGTTGTGAACACGCTGTATTGATGAGAGCTTTTTATAAAGTCCCTACAAAGGACGTCTCGCAAAAGGCTTCGCGGATCAAAGCTGAGAATGATTTTATTTACATTTTTCAAGGGGCGATAAGATGGTGCGAGAATAGGATCTTGATTACAAGAGTCAGTTCTGTCAAATTGCTAAAATATGGTCGGCCGATTTGTCCTGTAGCCGAAAGTTTTGCGACTTTTCATTTCACCAATTTTACTACACTGTTTTCTCTGTTGGTCGATGGAATTATTTGCCGCTTGGTCAGTAGTTTATTCTCTGTGACATGAAAGGAACATCGATGGTTTTTTCCCACGTGATTGCTAACTTTCAAAGCAGTTGCTTGGTTGAGGAAGGAGGTTTTGCTTCTGTCGAGGAAATTGACAAAAGCAAAAGGAACCAATTTCCTTTTTTGTTTTTATCACCGTAATAATAAAGACTAGGTAGAATAATTGTTCCTGTAGAATGCAATAAAGCGATCGTCTGATGTACTTAACTGAACTTTATTACTTTCTAGTTTAGGTCCTAAATAAGATTAAAGTTAGTTCCTACTTTTGAACCGTTTGGCTCTTTTCCAGCGCTGTCTGGTGCAGTTTGAGTTTAACTGGCGACGAAAGTACCGTGAAAGGGCGTGTAGCTGTAGAACGCAATTGAGTCAGGACTGTCAATTTGACAAGTAGCCGGGGTGTTACACAAATGTCCACAAGCGATTGATTGAGTCGCAAGCTGGAATCCACCGATATTTGGGCATGGTAGGCATGCCCACAACCCTAGTTTAGGTAGATAGGCCGATTTTATATCTAATCATCTATCTAAATACAGTTCGCCTTTGTTTGTAGTTTGCCCTTGACTTTGCCCGCGTAGTGGAGTCGCAGGCAATGCTTAAAGTTAAAGGTTTTAGTTCTTTAAGTATTAGGTTCAGTTCGCATGAAATTGTTATACTCGTAAATCCGACTTTGATATATTAATGTGGGCTGAATTAAATGGGTTGGATTGTCAAAACTGTATTTACATGTTTCCTTTTTTAAATCTCGTGAACATTTCTTCAGAGGGTTTGCTTTTTGCGTTTGGGGTAGATCGTAAACGTCGCAAATTTTTATGGTTTTCGTGATTATATTTTTTCGTGTAACCTTTATTATTTTGTTGTTTTGACTATCGGTTACCGTAGTCTTTCGCACATTTTTTATATGCTTTTATGTTTTCACTGTCTCATGTTATGTGGAATACTTGCAGGAAAAATATATTAATTTGGATCTCCTACATTTTTGGAAAAAGGTACTATTTCAAAGAATGCATGCAAACTCTTTTGTGCAATGAAAAGAATCATTTTGAATTATCTAACTAAAACACTGTCCACCTGTAACATCTACCTCGAGTTTAATTTTTCCACTTTAAATTTACGTTACAGTTCGCGAGATGACAATGTCAAGTCATAATACATTTTTTTACGCGAATGATAACGTAAATTTAAATTGGCAACTCGTGGTACACGTAGGTACTGAATACACTAAAGAAAAATTAATCACAATTATTTAAAAACAAATGAATGTTAGCGCGTGGCAAAAACACGAAATTTGTCTTTTATTAATTGGTGAGATAAACAGAAGAAACTTATAATACACACATCAAAAGTGTCTAGGGATCAAGCATTTTTATGCGGATTTCTTGAGATTGAGATGTGGCTTTGTAATAAATTTATGATTTTATAAATTTATATGGATCCTTTTTGGTGCATTTCATAATTTGAAACAGGAACTGTCAATCAAATTCGAGTAAAAGATGAAAATCAGCTGTCAATGTTTTCCCTATAAAAACATACAACGCATTGAAGACATTATTAGTGCTACTGTTTCCCTACTACTGATTAAAACCAACGTTATTATGGAGCGGCGACGTCATTTAAGCAAGGAAGAAATGCTCAGAGCCGTGGGAATGATAGAAGCTGGTTCCCGGCAACGTACTGTGGCTTTAGCTCTGAATACAAGTCAGAGTGTTATCAGTCGACTTTGGACACGTTACCAAAGCACTGGTACCGTGGCTGAGCGCCATGGAGGACGGTATCGCTGTACCACACGGAGACAAGACCGATACATTCAAATCACAACTCGAAGAGCTCCAACAATAACCGCCATGATGTTAGCCGTGAGGCTTCATCACTCTTCAGGGAACTTAATTAGCGACCAAACAGTCAGAAACCGCTTGCATGAAGTGAACCTTCATTCCCGAAGACCGCTAAGGGTACCACCTATAGTAATGCACAATCGTAGGATTCGATATCAATGGGCTCTTGAACACAGAAATTGGGCAGAAGAACAATGGCGTTTCGTGTGCTTTTCTGATGAGTCTCGTTTTGGTATGAGACCGGATACAAGACGTATACGACACTGGAGAACCCCTGGATGCCAACAGCGATTAAAATCCTGCCAGGAAGTCCATCCTTATAGTGGTGGAACCATCATGGTATGGGCGGGTATGTGGATCGGCGGAAGAACTGAGTTGATTTGGATCAGAGGCAACCTCAACGCTCAAATTTATGCTGAGACGATTGTATCAGACGTCATCGTTCCTCTACAAGTGCAAATCGGTCCCTTATTTCAGTTAATGCATGATAATGCACGACCGCACACCGCAAGAGTTGTAAGACAGACTCTCGCCGCAGCTAACATCAATGTCCTGCCCTGGCCTGCTCAGTCGCCAGACTTGAACCCGATTGAGCATGCATGGGATATGCTACAGAGAAGAGCTCTGCCGAATATGGAGGGTATCCAGTCGCAAGAAGACCTTTTTTTGTTGTTGCAACGAACATGGGCGGCCATTCCACAGCGTGATTTGGATGAACTCATTTTGAGTATGCCAAACCGATGTTCTTGTGTTGTTAGTGTTCGCGGTAAAAACACGGATTATTAATTGTTTAAGTTACCCAATAAAATTTTAAAGAAAACTGTTATTTCAGTATTTTTTTCGAACTTTAATGTTAGTGGTTCAAATGTCAAAAATCCCTTTATTAGGAAAATGGCAAATTTCTTTATTAATGCAAAGGTGACTTGGTTTATCGTTACTGTAGACAAACGAAAACACTTTATTTGATGAATCCTTAAAGAAAATTTTAATTAATATCAATCAGGAGAAAAGTTATTGCAAGAATATATGTTGATCCCTAGACACTTTTGATGTGTGTAGTTACTGGTGAGCTTCAATAATATTACTGGGTAACTAATTGGAAGTTTTAACCACAAAATCGAGCAACCTCTGATTTCCGCAAAATTGCGAACAAAGTTTGCATATTTTTTCTCGCTAGGTGAAAATTCACAAAACTATTGATGTAGGTATTCAGTATTTTTTCAGAGTACGATAAGTATTTATATCAAAGTGAAAATAAATATCCCTGGACATCCCTGGACATTATTCCACACAGCGCCATCTAGCCCCAAAGTAAGCTAATTAAAGTTTGTGTTATGGGATACTAGACAACGGATAAACATACTTAAATACATTTTCTTTTGTAAATACATACTTATTATACATAGGAGACACCCAGACCAGTACAAACAGACATGCACACAAATGTTTGTACTGTGCGGGGATCGAACCCGCGACCTCTGGTGTAGTAGCCAACTTCTTAACCATTACACCAAGTCGGACGTCAAAAATAAAAAAATTGGAACCCTTTTACGTGAAGCAAATAAAATGGCACAGTGATTAGTTTACTCGTAAAAAATCTGTTTGGCATTATCAGACAACTCATACAATTTCACCACATTATGGTCATTCTCTTACAATAATATAAAGAGAACTCGGCTACAAATTTTAATGAACTTTAATATTATACCGGGTGATTATCAAAATACTTACATTATGGCATACTTAAATTCAAATATATCTTTATTTCAATAGACTTAATCAGTACTTCTAAATAGTCTAAAATATACTAAATAATATACATAAATACTATAATAATATGAATATATAAATAAACAGTATACAAACATAATGCGATTCTCCCACCGCGTCGGAGAAGTTGATTCTTACTGAGAAGACCCGGTGAGAAACTCAGTAGTTACTCTTTTAAACTTGTTGTGGTTTTACAATGCGAGTTAGTAGAGTACAATTTGTTGGTTGAAAAAAAAACTGCTTAAATTCTAACATTAATAAATTGACAGAACAACCTAACAAGTACAGCAAAGCTACATAATATAAAACGATAAGTAAGTTATGTAGTAATTAAGTAAGTGAAAATCTGATTTTTTCAATCGTTTTTAATTTTAAGGTTTTCATACAAAAATACTAACTGTTCGACTGATTTTGTATGATGTCATTTCAAATAAAAAAAATAAAAATTCACTTACATAGTTTCTCCATCACTTACTGAGTATGCCATATCGTTTTTGTGAGTCTTAAGATAATCACCCGGTATACATATGAAATTGCGGAGTTACACATGTCTGGTGTAAGTAAAATGTCTGATGGTTTTTTAAGTGCTAAAGGTTCGTCTCCATTGTTGCAGGTTCCACTGCGTCAGGCAGCCTGATGGCGCGGTGACGCAGGATGCGCCGCGTGCCGCTCGCCGCCTTGCTGCGGCTGCTGTTCATCGCAGGTCGGTATCATCATCATCATCAATCACAACCATAAGACCACTGAACATAGATTTCTAAAGCGACTGGTTGCATTCTGCAAATTCCTGCTACCTTTTGGTAGATGATGGCTTGACACGGAAATTCAAAACAGAAACAGTATGCAAAAACCTAAATCAGTACTCATATGCTTTATATAGACTAGCTCGAATCGTTAACCAACCCACTGTATTAGTAGCGTACCACGCGTATGTCGTATCAATTATCCGATATGGCGTCATCTTCTGGGGCAATTCTTCAGAGAGGGAAACAGTGTTTAGAGCACAAAAGAAGTGTGGACGAGCTCTGTTTAAACTCCAGTCAACAGATAGCTGTAGGCCGTTTTTTGAGTCACTTAAACTGTTGACTTTTCCCTCAATTTACATACAGGAAATATGTATTTTTGTGAAAAAGTACTGGACGTTAATTGAGAAACTGAAAAGTAAACGCCAGAAGTATAAAATCTGTTCACAAATGAATAAGACATCTCTGTTTACAAATAATATTACAGGCATGGCACCACGCATCTTCAGTAAGTTACCAGATAAAATTAGAGAGAAGGATGACGTTATCTCCTTTAAGCACGCATTATTTCATTTTTTGACTAAGAAAGCATACTACTCTATTGACGAATTCCTCCTGGACAAATCAACTAACAGGTACTAATATAAAATTAAATAATCTAAAAATTTGTGTTTTGGTTATTAACATAAATTTAACTATTCATTTTTATTTTATTACGTATATTTGAATATTGCACGCCATCTATCTGACTAACTGTAGCAGGACAACTTAGATTTAAGACCCATCCTTGTGTGATGATCGCCTACTGTTGCAATAAATATATTTGACTTTGACTCTGACTTTATCTTGCGGGTCTGCGTCCTACCCTACTGCTTTTGCCATAAAAAAGTCTAAATTCAGGATCATAATTGCTGAAACCACTTTCTTTTCGTGAGGTTAACCTCGATAATAGTGCGAGTGTCAAAACACCACTTCAAAGAAGGTCCACTATGAGTTTCCATCACGTAAACGGCTATGTATAATGTATAGTGTATGACTTTGTAGGAAGAGCGAGGCTTTCCCAACCCAAGTATCTTTTGATTACTTTCTGAGATTTATTATGTTATAATTTATTTGTTAAAGATTTACTTCAATAAAAAACTTTTAAATTTTTTTTTTTAAGCGGCGATGATTGAGTTCAGAAATTTGTATACCATTGTAGTTACATTTCTAATCTAAGAGGTGCTGTATTGACGTCCGCGACTGTCATTGGTGTAAGCTCATAGTAGTGATATAGGACAGTTTAAAAGTTCTGGAACTGAAAAAGTAAAAATACTTTGATATAGAGAACTATACTGGTCAACAAGGACCTATTGATTAAACCCTTATATTCTGCTATTCTCGCAAAACCAGGAGCAATACCAGTAAAGCTGATTTTTTACTTCCCGCCTACCAAACGAGCTACAAATTATCATATAAATTACGTCAGAAAACACGCCAGTAAACGATGTCTGGCGCTTATTATCATATTATTATGACATCGGCAGTTACTGTGCAATCTATTTGTCTGAGCAGTCGTAAACAAAAAGGTTATTGTTTGAGGGACCAATTGGGGGGTCGAGAGGGGAGGGATGGGCGGGCCTCAGACGCATTAGTTCTTGGTTCTTCGCTGAAATGTCGAATTAGTAGTGAAAAACTTCTGTCTAGTCGTTTTGTTGCGGTTAGATTAGAAAATGATAGTGCCAACAGCAAAACTGTTTTGAACAGTTTTATCAATTTGTATGTTTGGAGAGTCTAGACCAGTGTTTTTTAATCTTTTTTTATTCGCGACCCCTTTACAGGTTGAGAAATTCTGACCTCCTTGTGCCATAGACAGACAAAGAAATTATTTGAAAGACGTTAATGATTTTCTCTATTTTGGTACCTTTATTTCTTGCTAAATCGTATACTTTGCAAGAAGCTGCAAAAGCTTTTATTTAAAAGTCCCAGAGGTTTTCAATTTTTTTTTCGCTTAGACCACTTTCAAAACTTTGCTGATACCGGTGAACCCCCTGGAGCTCAATTTCTACCATATACCCAAAACTCGACAAAAAAATGCGACGCCAACGTCGCCAACATAGACCCCCGTCGAGTCTCGTCGGGACTCCTTTGGGTCCACCTGGAACACTTTGGGAACCAATGTAGACTATAGCTAACCAAGCAAGCAAAATAAAATTGCTTTTATTTAATATATACCTATATAATGATATATTTGACATATATATATATATTTATCTATTTGACGACCGACTTGGTGTAATGGTTGAGAAGTTGGCTACTACACTAGAGGTCGCGGGTTCGATCCCCGCACAGTACAAACATTTGTGTGCATGAACATGTCTGTTTGTACTGGTCTGGGTGTCTCCTATGTATAATAAGTATGTATTTACAAAAGAAAATGTATTTAAGTATGTTTATCCGTTGTCTAGTATCCCATAACACAAGCTTTAATTAGCTTACTTTGGGGCTAGATGGCGCTGTGTGGAATAATGTCCAGGGATATTTATTTTATTTATTTTTATATCTATTTATTTAACCATGCAGAATAAAAGCAATTTTATTTTGCATGCTTGGTTAAATAAATATATATTTTTAAAATTTATTTTGGCATCAAACAGTCATATTATATGTTACAATGTTTATAAATAATAATTGTGTAAGAAGACCAACAGTGCCCAAAATGGAATGAATTAATAACCACTCTGATCGACCAGCCTGCCGAAGGCTGTGAGATCGTTACAAACCTTGGACAAACGTTAATGTAGTTATAGTCTGTGCGTGTGCTGTGTCTATGTGTAAGGTCTATTGTCATTATTCATTTGAAATTTTCCGATTTCGTAAGTAAGTATAAAATCATTATCTCTCAGCTCGAGGTCAGATAAAAAATAAAGAAGAAAAAAATATAGAAAAATCGTTTATTGACACATAGGATACAACACATTTTACCCAAACTAAAGAGCACAAAAACACAAAAACAAAACTCTAATTAAAAACTAAACAAATAAGTAGTGGGCCAATCAGGACCCTGCCTCAGCATGTAGGTACTGCTGCAGTGCAGCACTACAAAGACGCTGGTATTCTGGCAGGGCCTGTTGAGGTAGTGGTCAATCCTTTAACAAGAAAAGGTGTGGTAGATAATGTGTAGTTTATTAATTCCTTATCAGTAAAAAAATATTCAGAAAAACGTAAATAAATGTACATGTGAGTATGGTGTGTCCTTAAAAAAGTAATCCCAGAGGTAGATACCTACATTTATTTATACTTCTGGTGCTAAAACAGGGTATGGCCTTAGTCGGAAGATATAAATAATAAAGATAAATCAATCGCTCCGACTGAACATGAATGTCACAAAACAGACACTCTTTACTGGAATGGCATATAACAGCTCTCTTAAATGCGCCGACAATAAAGTTGATTCATTCCTAAAACTCAGTTTTAAATAAAATTACTTCAAATGCTCTTTATTGCCACATGATCAATACTTATTATTCGATTATATATAAGAATATAAATATGCGCTAAACAACTCACCAATGATCATGGTCTCGAAGTAACGATAAACATCCTTGTATTAGTGGCGTCGCTTTCCACAGGTCAGACGCGAGCCAATTTAGAAAAGATCGTTTTCTGAATTAACGCGATCGGGAATCGAACCCAGGACACCATGAAGGACAGGGCGAGAAACCGCACTGGGCCCGTGTTTTGTCATTATTAGTTGTGACAAAAGGCTCAGCATCAGCGAAGCCAGGATATAACCTACTTTGTGCTGGTTTACTTTATTTCAATGTATTTAATATCGGACAAAAATTGTGTGTAATAATAACAAGCCGGTATTTTATGCACTTCTGGTTATAATCAAAATAAGATAATATTACATCAGTTTTATCAAAACATTATTTCATTTAGTATGCGCTTGTGTATTTTACACACTTTTAATGAAACATTCTCAGCAGCTTATTCGCCGCATATTCCCATCTTTTTATCGCCAACTCTAAATTACAAACATTAGCGGAAGTGCCTCGTCCTCTGCAAGGAGGTCGAGTGCTGAAAGATAATAATAAAATTCCCGACAATTGTCCTCGTTTATCTCAGTTACACCGTTATAAATATCAAAGCCTCTAATTTATGTAAACAGAATGTTGGCGACCAGCGTAAGAAGGCCTCGGTGAGGTACAGTTTGAATCAATTATCTTTTATTTCATTATTTGTTGTCTAGAAGAGATGGCTAAGTCGCGCATTGTTTTGAATGAAATATTCAGCTGGAATCTATTTGTTTGAGTGAAATAAAGAATGTTACCTATTCAGTCAATTTCCACGTTTTTTACCACAAGGGAAACGATATACTAGTAGTATACCCATAAATGAATTTATTATTAAAGTACAATTGGCGGATTTAATGCCTGAAGGAAATTTATTACGTGACTTTACGGAGCCGGTACTTCATTGCTTATGCCGTAACCGTGACCTCATCGTTGGGTCTAGGCAAATACATTGTGTTATATAGGTATCTATCTATAATTGATGTATGACAAACCAAGGTGAAAAGGTTGCAGGCTTTTGGGTTTTAGGCCAATTGTCTCTGCCATCTGAGTAAATCTAACAGGGAGACCTACGTTCTGCAGTGGATGTTTTGAAAAGTGAAAATTATTATGGTAACATTGGTAAGCTGCGCGACAAAGGACTTACTTTTCTAATTGTTTGGAGTAAAATATTTTTCTATTAACTATGCTTTTTACCAAGCAAAAGTGGCAATGGGCAGGTCACATTGCTCGCAGGACTGATAACCGCTGAGGAGTAAGGGTCCTCGAATGGCGACCACGAATTGGAAGACGCAGCGTAGGTAGCCACCGATGACTTGATGCAAGTTGCAGGAAGCCGCTGGATGCAATTAGCCCAAGGCCGCTCGCTGTGGCGTTCTATGTGGGAGGCCTATATCCAGCAGTGGACTTCTAAAGGCTGTTGATGATGATGATGACTTTTCTATGAATAAGTAGATTAGCTTATTCTTAGAAAAGTTATTACTTATTGAAAACCACCTGGTGAAAAGGGGTGAGAACCAGATGAAGTTAACGAGTACACAGTACCTTCTCCAGGAATTACTTTAGCTAACGAGTTGTTCTGTGACTTTTTCGACGGACAATACCGGCCGTGCTAACAATTAATGAAATAAAACAGTATATCATTTTAAACCGCGTTAAAATTCAAGAAACAACTACAGCGAAGAGAAATAAGACCTACTTAAACTAAAAAGACCCTCTCACTGTCGTTAAAGGATTAAATAAGCAGACAATAACAGAATACGTAGCTCGCTAAAACACAATTCGAGATAAAACTTTAACGTGAAATTCCCTATTTTTCCCAGAAATAATGTTGAATTATAGGCACTATCTCCCTTCGAGCATTCTTCGCAGAGTCTTACGAAGCGGTGTAGGTCTAGCAAGACTGGTCGCCAACAACCGCAGACATCAGCTGTGTTGCTCTTACACACAAAACTCGAGATGAATCGTTTGTTTCTCGGATTTGCTTATCCGATGCTTTACGTAAAATTAGCGTTTGTTGGTATAAATATGAGATGTAATTTAGAATTCTTCTAACGTGAAGGACAAAGTAACCGGAGTGAAAGTGGTGACAGAGCTGCCTACTACGGGTGTGTTTGACAAAGACAGCTGGTTTTTTTTCTGCGATGTTATTTTCAGATACACAACGTCGTTGTCAAAGAAGGGTCCTTCATACAGATTTTAGGGCAGCTAAGTTATACTATTTTCACTGTAAGATGATATGCCTGACAGCTCTTATTGTTCCGTGTCATGCATACTATTTCAAACTAAATAAAAAGAAACTAGCAAAAGAAAATGTTGTAAACTATTAAAAAACCATTGTTCTTTCGAATCTTATCAAGTAAATTATTGTTTTTATTACTAACCGTTATTTGAATGAAGTATTTGAAATTAAATGAATATATCTTTACAGCGCCTGATGCGTGAAAAGGAACGCCATTCAATAGTGTATTGACACTACTGAATCGACAAAAAATCGATGAATAGGAGCGACCATTTTGTAATTTGTAATCACGTCATTCGCATCAGTACCAGTGCGTCTGCCTTGTGTGCAATTTTTTAACTATTATTTTCGAGATACCGCGTTTTATTCTATAACTTATTATTAGCCATAACCCGCTAATTGATAATTTATTTAAAAATTCAAAATCGGTAAATTCGATTCTATTTCCTTCGCCAACTCGATTAAATTACATTCGTTACAGCACTATAATTGACAATTATGAACTGTCAGGGATATCATCATACGGCGATAGTAGTATAGTATTCGTACAACTAAGTAAGTAAACAAAACACTCTCACTTGCAATCTCCTACTTATTTTTTTTTTTGTTTTGGAATCTATTTTGGTTCTTTCTTTCGAATTTTTTTTGTAAGAAAGCTATTTATTTATAATAATTTCTGAAAATGGGGTGTCAACATAAGTAAGATTACAATCTAGTACGTATTCGTATTTGGTTGTCTTCGCCTCATTGGCGGCTTCGGACATCAAGCTGTTGCTCATAGCCTGGGCATCTTCTCATGGGGGCCACTCCCCCACGGTGTTCAAAGCAAAATAAATAATTTGAAAAATTATTAAATTATTGATAAAAACCACAGAAGCCGACCAAAAAGGCTTCTGTGGTTTTTAGCTCCCTTGACACACAAGGCGCCGCTCTCAGCGTGGTCAAGCCCACCGGGTGAGACACTATTCAGCGAGGTCCTGTGAAAGACCAGCGAGCAGGCGGTGGCTTACAAGGTAATCAGTAATCAAGGGACAATCTAGTACTTAACTTGTTAAGCTATCAGTTTTGTTATCCATATTAATAAATAAAAAACCGGCCAAGTGCGTGTCGTACTCGCGCACCGAGGGTTCCGTACAAACCTGTAGGTATATTTATTAAAAATATTTTTATTATGTGATGTAACTAAAAATGTACGTTCCTCTATCTGTGCTATAGACGTTGCTTCGTACCAAATTTCAAGATTCTTAGTTCACGTGAAGTACCCTGTGGGTTTTGATTCCCTTACGAGTGTCGAAAATTTGCGGAAATTTGCGGCATCAACGGCTGTATCTTTTGATTGCGTTGGTTTAGAAGTCTAATTTTTTCATAGCTCCAAGGGACAGTAAACTTGAGTATCTGATATAAATTCCAGCTTAATACCTCCACGCGTTCCTGAGAAAAAGGGTCTTGACAGACAGACAGACTGACGGACAACAAAGTGATCCTATAAGGGTTCCGTTTTTTCCTTTCGAGGTACGGAACCCTAAAAATAAAATGCATTCACCGTAATTCTGCGATTTTGTAAGCACCCGTCTACCTAGCTATCCGTTCGACAAAATGATAATTGTGATTTTATCTACTTAGTAAAATTACGGAGCTTTTTATTCTCCAAAATTTATGTATACATTTACTCCTCAAAACAAACAGCCAAATATCCTATATTATTATAAGCCCAGAGATTTAAAACTCGTGTCAGTAACGCGATGTAGCGTGACGGGTAGACGTAACATTGAAGTAAGGTAATCCCTAGGGAAATGTCGAGATTCTCCCAAAAGTAATGCTACAAGTTAGGCTTAGTCCATAACGAACATCACCACCACAAAATAACGTACAATGTAATATTATTAAAAAATATGATCTGGAGATTATTAGCTGTAGCAATTTACGAAACAAATCTACACATTAAATAAATATAAATCTACACATTATCATTCTATGATTCAATATTGCACATTTTTTTATTTTTTTTATATGAAACTGTAGGTACTCATGATCTTAATCCACTTAATAAAATGTATAAATGGTCAGGAGTCAGGAACGTATTCGGATCTTATTGTGCAAGAACTTACTGCCTAATGGATGTTGTTTAAACTAAACTTGCAAAGAACATCTTTTGAGTTTTACTTAAATTGCATTGGATCGTTATGTTTACATGTATACATATATTTATTTATATTTTGTTTATTGTATGTATTATTATGTTTATCTATATGTTAATGTACTTATTGTAGAATATTAATTTACTTGTTTGTAAGTAAAACATGTACTTAGGGGTTTTTAGTTTGTTACGATTTTTGAATATGTAACTCTCATTTCCATTTCCATTTGTACACGTTTGTCTATCCATAACAATTTTAAATGAGTTTTCCTCTCGCCATGGTCTGCTGGAAGAAATCTCTTTCTAGAGATAAGCTAACCTGTACTTTTGTACTCCTTATTGTTTTCTCTGTAATTTGTCTCTTTGTGTACAAAATAATAAATAATAAATAAATAAATAAATGTGATTTTCATTTAAATCCACCATATTAACAACATGATGCACTCACCGTTATTATAATTATTTCCTAATGAGCACACTACGAGTAGGGAGAGGAAAAAACTTCCTCCACAAGCGATTTCCAAACATTACAATTTAGGATTCGTTCAGAAGAGAGTAATGTATTTGCTAGATGTAAGTGAGATTGTGGTCGAATGTCTGGCGACATCATCAGTAAAAAACATTAAAACTAAGTGAATCTCTAAAGTGCGTTTGAAGAGTTTCAGGACGTGCTCATGTGTGATATTCGGGATTCATCCAGTGTAAACTCGCCGCGTTAGGTAGGTACGCTAGGCTTCTGATTTGTGTTGCCAGTTAATTCGATGTCCTTGTAAATGGAAGGATTATGCATGAGGATCCAGCGAATGGGGCCGCCTTGTCGTAAATATTGATGTGTTGTACCTCATAACCCTACTTTGAGCAGCCGTCTAGTCGTACCAATACATAATTAGACAAACTGTAGGTATGCTCGGTGACAAATATTGAATGCCGTTATTTCCTAGTTGTTAACGTGTCCTTTGCTCAATTACTGTAAAAAGAAATAAATAATAAATAAATAAATATGCGCCAGACAACACACCTCTTGTAATGGTCGCGAAGTAGGGATTAATATCCCTGTGTTACGAGGTACTACACAAGGAAATGAGCCAGGGGCGTCTCCCAGCACACCCAGCCCCGAGTCAATTTAGAAAATATCGTTTCCTAAATTGACCCGACCGGGAATCGAACCCGGGACACTACGGAAATCGAGGTGAGAAACCGTGCTACAGCGCACTACGCCATTCGTGTCGTTCCAAAATATGTAAAAATATTTACTGACCAATCGAGAGAGGGTTCGCATCGTCCCTCCTTCCTGCTGAACCTGAGAGCACTAAGGGGACCAGTAAAGGAACCCCCCCCCCCCCCCACCCTCCCACCTTTCTAAGAACGGTCATTTAATACCGTATAGCTCCCACCTTGCCCAGCGACGAGCAGAGGCCGGGGGTTAGAAGTCTTAGTCTCTTTATTAGAACCTAAACTATTTCTAGTTTTCTCAAAAGGAACTCATACCTACTTAAATTGAAAATTGTTTTAAATTTACAACGTAGTTTCCCTCTACAGGCCATTTAAACTTTTCAGTTTAAAAAAAGTTTCCTTCATCCCTTTTAGTTCATGCACCGCTCTATGAATAATTCACGTTATTTCAATTTCGCTTCCTTTAAACGCCTGCGTATAAATAAAAGTGGAAACCTTTTAACAAACAATTTTTTTAAATCAATTGATTTGCGAGTTCGACGAGGTGCCGTTTTTACCGTATGCTTAAAAACTTTGAAATGTTAAAAATGTTTTTATTGTAATGTTTGTTTTAATTATTAAATACCTACGTTGGCAATAATATAATACAAATAACGTTAGATTATACGTTTAGTAACATAATATTATAATTATAATTGATATTGTGTGACGACCATTTGTATTTGTTGTGTGCCTGGGTTTTATTATCTTTTTAAGTATGTTTATCAGTCTCTGATGCCCATAGTACAAGCTCTGCTTAGTTTGAGGTCAGATGATCTTGGTGTGAATTGTCCCAGATATTTATTTATTCAATAATCCAAAAAAAGACTTTTTTTGTCATTTGTCATAAATTTAAACATACTCTTAAATCATTTCACTTACAAGTTACTTGCAGTTAAAATGTAGGTATTACTTTAATTAAATATAAATCAATTTACCACCAAAATTACCATCGTGGTAGTGAATGCCAACTACAGTTTCAAGCAGAGCGTTTACGCGTCGACGGGAACGGAACGGCATTAATGACGTCACACCTCCGCAATTAGTAACATCCGCCGGATACCGCGTGCGGCTTGGCGCTTTAATATCCAAATTATATTTTGCTGTCGTAGGTTCCTCAGGTCGTAAGCTCTTCGATAAAAAATAAATCAGAAACAATAGCAATCACGTTATCCGTAATTTGGGTAGGCTGATAAAAAATAAAAGGATTTGTGGACCTATTATAACCCTAAAATAATAAGAGCTTGTGGTTAACCCCTTGAGTGTCAGCCGAACACACGGGTGTTCGTAAGAAAACCCTAAGAAAAAAATGGCAAACAATGACTCACAATGCAAAAACCGGAACAATAGAAACACGAGACGGGATAATGGGTTTCAAAAGCTGGAAAACATATTTTTTTTACATAACGTGGATGGCAAGCACGCAAACCGGCTTAGCGAGCAGATACCGCAGCCTATGGTCTTTACAAACAAAAGTATTGAAGTTCCCCGAAAACAAGGTATTTCTAAATATTATAATTAAAATTATTGCAACATAAATGATTGTCCTGGGTGGAGCCCTTGGGCATTATCGGCATCACTTTTACCCTTCACCAATTTTTGACGCCAATAATTCTTACTAAATGAACGATTATCAGACTACCAGCTGTTCAATACGGAGCGTTAACGCGTCGCTGGGGACGACGCCATTGACGATGTCACACCGCCGCAATTAGTGACATCCGTCAGTCTGACGCTTCAATATTGAATTCAACAAGCGTAAAAAAAATAGAGGTGGTGTATGTTAGTGATTTTACCATGATCTCTAGGGCTTTCCTCTTTACTGAAAATATGTAGAAAAATACCAAGATCGAATAAGGGTTAAAAGGGTGTGGTTAAACATAGAAGATTCGAAATTATAATTATTTAGTTAGAAATTATAATTTAATTTTAAAATGACCTCTCGTACTTTAGCTTCCGCACTTAGTAGAAACGCATATCTTTAAATTGCAGAAGTATAGGATATATACTTTTAAGTTTTCTTAGTTTATTTATTCACATTTGCTTACTAGGTGTATTACATTATACAGGTGATAAATATAAAGATACAAAGAACTTAGAACCTAGTTACCCAGAAGGTATAGCAAATTTGTAGTGGAGTGTTGCCCATAGGTAGGCTCTTTCGCATGAATTTTGAAGGTATTTCAAATTCATTAGATATAATAATAATAATAATAATCATTTATTCATAACCCAAAAATGTTAGTTTACAAGGTCAGCTGATACATGGTGTAGGCCGGGTTAGATATACATTTGCATTAGGAGGTTGAATCCCTGAAATTGAGACTAGTAAAAACTGTATTATCAGTGTCAGTGATTCCTCGACATTTTTGACTTAATCAACTTATCTAACTACAATTTGACTATAACGTGTGTGTGTGTGCGTGTGTGTGTGTGTGTAGTCTGTGGTGTATGTGTGTGTTTTGTACACATATACACATATGTATATTATATATATATATATATATATATATACAAATTAATTCAATTATTTAAGGAGATCTTCAGTTTCGGAATATGACATTTTCAGCAGACAAGCCATGGTTTTCCGCTTTATTTCGAAGCGGTTAAGGGTGTAGATATTTGATGTTTTATGAATATTATTGTAGATCTTACAAGAGCGGGCTGGGAATTGACTTTTGGTTAAAACTGTTTGGCACCTTACTGTTGGACATACTTGAGTTCTGACCTGTCGACGATTAAGGATGCGACTATCAAGAGGAAGAGTTGTGTGTTTTCGCAGTACAGTTCGAAGAGCGTATAGCTGCCGGACAGTTAGAACCTGGCACTCTGTGTATAACAGATTTGTGGGGTGCCGAATATGTTTGTACGTCATTATCTTAAGGATCATTCGTTGACCCCGCTCCAGACCGAGCATCAGTGTACTGCCAGCTCCTCCCCAGACCGGTATGCAGTAAGACAGGACTGATTGGCATAATGCGATATATATATTTTAAACTGTGTCTTGATCTACAAACTGCCTAATTATCTTAAATATGTGTATTAGTTTACGTACCCTCCCATTAACAGCTTCGATTTGCGGGCCCCATTTTAAGTTTGAATCAATTAATACACCCAGGTATTTCACACTATTAGTAGCTTTAAGAGGATTACAGTCACACGTTACCGAGGGTAAAAAACAGGTGTGTACCACGATTGTCGAGTCAGCGGGTAGCGGAGAGGTGGCAAGAGAAGCGTAGAAGGGGAGAATCTGAGTCTTACTTATGTTTAAGGTGAGCAGATTAGCTGAGAGCCAGATATCTACATATATCTATCTATACTCATATTACTAAGCGGAAATATTTGAATGTTTGTTTGTAAGGAATAAGTTCAAAAACACCCAGACCGATTTTAAAAATTATTTCACCAATATAAAGCTATTATACATTATCAGAGAGTGGCAGGCTATATGTTTTGTTTTTATTTCGGTTATATTTGACGGGAGAAACAGTCTAAAAGCCGCCGCCGGACACCTTTTTTACAATATACCTTTACGTACAGAGAAAATTGTCGTAATACGTGCGTGTATTCAGTATTGATTAAAACCAAAGAACGAACAAGCTACTACTGAGGAAAACTTACATTCCTAGATATTTTGTTGTACAGACGCATGCACGTCAACCTTTACAAAATCATTGCAAAATTGTCTTATATCGGCATCATAAGGTGCCCAGGTTGATGTGAAAGCCACTGTACAGTCAATCACAGCTCAAATATTAGTATACCCAGTAATTAAAGTGTCTATTTAAAATAACATTTGTTGTCACCTGTTTCGTCTCTTAATTTCTTCTTCAAATTATTTGAATATATCCTCTCTTCCACAGGCGGCGCGAACCTCGCTAACCCATACAGCGACGACCGCAGCGACCTCACCCAAGTATGGGTGGAGATCCCCTCGGCGCTGGTCGCGCTCGGCGGCGACGTGCGCGTTCGCGTGCACGGCGCGCAGACCAGCGACCTGCGCGTGCGGCTCGCGCGCGACGACGCCGACGGGCGCGCTCAGCTCGCCGCCATGCCGCTGGCCCTCGATGCAGAACAGAGACTCACCCTACCCTGTGGATACTTCTCCAGAGGCGGCGTTTACTACCTTGAACTCGTCGCCGATAAGTACTTAGACAACAACACAACTAGAGACAAAAGAGACTTAGAAGAAGACGGAAACATAATCGAAACTGGTGATAGTATAGTCAAATCGTGGAAGTTCGACGTGCTCTGGCCGACGGCAAAGCTGGATGTGACGCCGGAACAGATACAGACGTATCCGGAAAGACAGGTCACGGCGATATTGGAGTTCCCTAAAGTGGTGTGCACACCAGTCGAGTCGAGTGCGGACTTCTGGCTGGAGCTGTTGTACTGTGGACACTCGAGTGGCGGTGCTGTTTTGTGTGATGGAAAGAATACCAGCTCCCACGCTCATGTTCTTTACTCGGAGCAGGTAAGAGACCGATTTCACATATGTCCCTTCTAATTTGCTATTGCTGTTCAAAGTTAAGCAACCCTTGTAGTTTTGAATGTTCCTTTTACTAGGACTTAATGTCTGACATAAAAAACTTTTTTTTTCATAATTTATACCCATGGCCATCTGACGCTAAACAAAGCAGATATATACGGTTAAAGATCTTTATTTCTCATAAGAATTACAAATTCACTTACTGAGAAAACAATTCATTCATATATCATTATTATTAAAATCACTTCAGATGAGCGCACAACAAAATGAAAACAATAATGTCGGTAGCATGCAAAAATCTGACGAGCGGCCGATAGTCCGGTACACAGACAGTTGCCACTATCGATATCGGACACTAATGTACTAAATTATTTCTAAATGGATATTAATTTAAAATATTAATTACATAAGTAGTTACACAAAACAAACATGAACGTTCATTGCTCAAATAATGAATTGCTTTTAGTCGATCTCAAACTTGTTGTCCAAACGGCTACCTAAAATCAAATACTTTAAGGACTCTAGCAGAATAAAAAAACTTCCCAGACCACAAACACCAGAGTAGCCGCAAAAGCTAAAATGCGACGTTAACATTTCCCGGTCTTAATTAACGGGATTTCTCAGTTCTCCAGATAATGTTTGCTCCTAAATATTTACTTTTCGTGCTCTTAATTTCAATAGAAAAATATTTTATTCCGTTACTTGCCTTTTAGCATATTTATAAGAGGAAGAAACTGAATCTGAATAGGAATGCTCGTTAAAATATTTTATATAAATTTAAGAATGTATTCCAAGGCACTCTTTCACTTGGTACTTTGTGATTCTCCCTGCTAGGTAGCGAGTCTTGCGTACGATTTTCAGTAAACATTCAAGTGATTAACAATCGTGCTTCGACATTAAGTCCGCCTCTATTAAAATATGTTGTAGCTGTACCATAAAGAATACATGTATGTTATTTTTTTGTGTCTGAGTGATGTTTCTCAATAAATAATATATATTTTGTTGCTCAAACAATTTAGGAGCGTTAGCTGGGGGTGAATCGAAAAAGTAGTTTTTTCGTAAGATTTTCGTGATTGTTTCATTGAATTGATTCAAGCTTAAATTTTTGCTCTATTATTGTGTGCATAATATTATTTAAAAACACATTGAATTGTCTAAAACTAGGTATTCGCTAATTATTTGCTGAATTAAATAAAAAACCGTTTTTTTTCAAATTGATAAGACACTTAAATAATAATAATAATAATAATAGTAAATGGTAAATGGAATGGGATGGAAATGGTAAACCCTCAGAAATGAGAGAATTTTAAATAAAATTGCATAAAAATAATAATAATAATTAGCAGGGCAGTTCTATGAGCTGTTGGTGCGTAGAAACACCACGGGCCACCACCATCCCGACGCTAACCCGCAGGGCAGCTTGTGGCGAGCTGTTGGTGTGTAGCGACACCACGGACCCGAGTTCCCCCGAGAGTCGTTCAGGCCCTCCGCCTCCGCTTGCCTTCATTGGCCGGCTGGAGTGGACCCCAAGGGGGGCCGCAGGACTCTCACCTCTGGCTTGCCTTAACCGGCCGTCCAAAGTGGGGCGTTAGAGCGGAATGCTCGCAGGGTGGAAGTGAAAGATGCATAAGTCGCGAGTTGGTGGAGTGGTTTATCCACTCCGTAGAAAGCGGTGTACACCTCTCGACACCCTGAGCCGCTCACAACCATGTTGCTGCCTTTGCTGACCTTATGCATCAGCACGTTTGGGTGGCCCATTTAGTGAGTGGCTAGTCACCGTCTGCTAGAAGAAACAAAACATATGAGATATTTTGCATGGCAGACGTCCGTTGTCTCAGGCAATAGCCAGGTTTCAGTCCACTGAAAATTTCACCTCCATAGCCCGGTTGTAGTTCTTTTTTATACATGATTCCATAGTTCATACATGGGCCGGGCGTTGTCTTTAGGTAGATGTTCAATATTTATCTAGAGACAAAACTCGGCAGATGTACACATTGCAAAGTAGATTAAATGGTACCAAAAGGCCACTACGTGTTGGCTTCGGCCCCACGCAAGCCTCAAAGGACCGGGTCCCCATGGGCCCGTGGATTATTTTATTTATATCGGACCATGATCCATATGTGTTAGTAACAATTATATCTTACGTTTATGTTAGTTATTACATTTAAGTGTAGGTAGGTACTTAATTACTTAGCTTCCCAGTTGTTAGGAACAACGTGAGTGGCCGTGAGATGGCGAACTATCGGGCTATCCACCCTTTCTGCTACTGCGCCCAGTAGGCTGTTCGTGCTGGCCCTTATGCGCTGCATCAGCGAGGCGACACGCTTACGTATTGTGGCCTGAAAGCCGTCAATGCGAGCCTCAGCGAACATTCCTGAGGCGCTACAATGCCTGGGTAGACCGAACAGCGCCCTAAACGCATTATTATCTTGAACACGAAGAACGTTGGCAGCCCGCTGAGAAAAGTTCATCCACGAACTGCAGGCGTAAAATGATTGGCAAAATGCTCTAAATAAAGTAAATTTTACTGCGCTTGTACACTTTGCGAACCTACGAATCAACATATTACTCCTGACCGCCAACGCTCTCCGTTCTCTCTCAATATCTTTGTCATCCTTTTGCGACGCGACCACCCAATGCCCCAGATATTTAAATTCGGACACTACTTTAAGAGGAGTGCCCTCAATATGCACTGTAGGAACAGATGTATAGTGCTTGGTGCCTGCTTTGAACACCAGGAGTTCAGTTTTGCTGGCATTGTATCTTAGACCATGGGTACTCGCGTAGCGCTCACAAATCTGAAGCAATTTTTGAATTGCCCCAATTGAGGGGCTTAGCAAGACCATGTCATCCGCATAGCTGATTTTGTTTATAAATTTGCCATTTTATGAACAACCCACCATGGAATTGCTTAGCTCCTCTATCAGGTCGTTCATGTACAAATTAAATAATCTCGGAGAAGTAAGGCCGCCCTGCCTCACTCCACATTCCAACCTATAGGGCTCAGACAGAAGGTCAGCCCATCTTACTACATTGCTCTGATGGCCATACCAAAATTTAAATTGTTCAATGAGCTCACCAGGCAATGAGTATTTTCATACAATTTTTGCCATAATTTTCTGTACGACACTAGATCGTAAGCTAGATAGATAAGTCCAGAAAACAGGCGTACACGGGTGTTTTCCTGTTAGTGTAGTATTGGACAGTATGCTTGAGACAAAGGATTGCTGATTCAGTGGAAAGCCCAGCTCTAAAGCCAAACTGGGCGTCATGCAACGTGATGTTTTTCCAAATGTTTGTCAAGTATACTGTCCAACACTTTAGCCATGATAGCCGCCAGCGAAATAGGTCTATAATTAGTTATATCAGAGGCAACTCCAGTTCTATTTTTAACAATGGGTATCACCAGGGTCTTCATCATATTATCTGGCAAATACAGTGTCTAATACAGAAAGTAAACAACATCGCAAGGACTCTCGGTAAATGAATTACGAGTACAGCATGCTGAAGGTGTTCAATGCTCAACGAATCATGACCCGGTGATTTCCTCGCGTCATATTTTATATTGCAAGTGCTATCTCTCCTGCTGTTAACTTAAACTGTGACTTAATGGTCCTCGCCGCAGGTGACGAATCATCTGATGGCCCTAATTAAGGATTAAAAATTTACTGTACACTTTTAATGAAATTGAAAGGTGCATTCAATAATAGAGAGATGATTCATACTTAATTTGATTCCGTTAAATAAACACAAAAACCTTTAAAAAATTCGACGTTTACGATCTTCCCCAAACGTAAAAAGCAAACCCTCTTGAGTAAGTCTCTGACCGTAGTGTTTATATAATCTTTGTCTCTTTGTCATCATAGTACAAACTGTGCTTGATTTCGGGTCATATGATTTAAGTGTAATAATTATAGTTGCATACATTATTTAAGTGTCAAAACTGTAAGCAAATAATCAAAGAAGTTAACTACTGTTGTCTAGGCTTCGCCTTTCTGTCAAATGACGCGGAGCAAGGCAGTAAAGCGGAGGGAGAGATTAATGCAAATGGAGAGAGAGCGCTGGCTTTAAGCAACCTTAATGGTTAAACATTGAAGAAACTCCGGTCCGCTGCCTCACTCAGGGTCATTGGAAATGCAGTCTCAGCCTGTCCTGCCGGACCAGGAAACACAGTTTACAAAATTTCCAGGCTACATAAAAAAATCACTTTACGTTTATTTGAACGGAGCTACAAGCTAATACTTTTAGTAAAAGTCTGCACAACATCAGAATCAACACAATGGTGAATACTTTTCTTCCAGATGCATGGGTTTCCAGGCCGCAGAACGATGACGCTGAGGTGCGAACTGTTCGGCCAGGCCGGGGACTACGCCCTCACGCTGAGGCCGGCTGCTGCCTCAGGCCCTCAGGACTTTGCAGCTGCTTTTATTAAGGTTGGTGGCGGATACGATAAGCCATTACACCTATTAATATAGCATCAGCGCAAACTTACCTTTTGAGTAGCGTCCACTCGTGTTGTAGCCGAGATGTGTAGTGTGCGGTAACACTAATAGGGTTAAGTGAATTTTTATTAATAGGATTTGATAATGCATTATGTTCTACACAAATATAGAAACTAGAAAAAATCGACGTGATCCTAGTGACTCAAGCGGGATCTCCAGATTATGCAGCTCATCAGCCATGAGCGAGGCAAAAGTTGATGACTTTCACTTCATGAAAACGTCCAAACTTTACGAACCATGCAAAAGGATGGTTCGAAAAGTTATGCTATTTTCTAAAGGTCTGGCTGTCCTAATCTATAACAGTGGATTCTAATCAATTTACTGCAACTACAAGCGATGTTGGTTGCCCCGAATATGTTTCCCCTTATTTTTTGTTGTTGTATTTGAAACCGAAAATAATATACCACACAATTTATCAAAAACTCGTTCGTATCTTTAACTCAACAATATCCTTTTCATTCTTGATAGCCTCTGGCTTTAAGAAAACTCTTCAACACACATTATTATTTATCTTCCTAAGGTCGTGCGTATTTCCGCGCCCCGACCCAGAATATTTGCGGAAATTGCGTCTAATTCTCACAAAACGGAAGGTATCCTCTCTATTGAGATTCATAGTGGCGCGTCCGACTGGTGCGAATATTTTATAAGGTGTATCTACTACACGAGTAGGTACTCGTCTGCCCGACTATTTGCAGATGGCTTAGTAAATTTGTATTAGGACTATTTCTTAAGTACAGTTGTCGAAGGAAATAACTACCTAAAAATCCTCCGTAAAAATATCAAAAATGTGGCATTTTCGGAGCATAACCCGGGTTTGTGATCGCCAACACGCATAAGGCAAGCGTGGCATCAAACGTAGCTTTGACTTGATTTCAATAATGGGGGGCCTTTTCCCACTGCTGAGATAATTAAATAAAAATAAAAGTTATCTTATTGAAAGAAAGAAAAATACCTAATGTTATATTCACAAAATAGCGCGTAAGCATATTGCAGATTCTGACTTCGGACTCCCTAATAAAACAACCGTTATAATAGGGTAATAATCCATTGTACAGTCTTGGGCTTTTAATAGGAGGTATCAATTGCTGCTGTACATCTGATGAGAATTATTAGCGCGATACAAGCACCATGAACTGGTAGAAAGGTTCTAGGTAACTCTGTGGGCTGTCGTAGCCAAGACGCCATTATAGATTCTCATGACAATTTATAATTTTATCAAATCATAAATATGTATCAAAAATTGTGCAAACTAAGCTAAATTGTAGATCCACTATAGACCTTTTAGCCGTATAAAATGGGCCTTTTTCGGGGGTATAACGGTGCTTTAAGCGCTTGTACATCTGCTGTAGATCTTACTTATGGAGCCCATGCCGTTATTTGCAACTTCTAACCGACCTGTATACTGCTTGTTATAGAGTTTGCGTGCTAGTTTGGCAGTGAGAGTGTCCACAATGAACGTCGGTGGTCAGTCTCTCCATCTATCTTGTGACCTAGCTCAAATGGACTATAATGCTCATTTAAAGTGACATCAGCTATAAGAATATAAAAATTAGGTTCGCACATTTAACTACATCACGAGAAGATAAGAAAGATGATGAAAAGCAGTTGTTTAAATCAGTTAATCATCGTAAAATTTTCTGGCGTTATACCTTTTGCAAAGTACTTCCACATTGTTACGACTGGAATAGGTTCACACAAAGGACTGCATTTAACGGCCAGCCATTGGTCTATTTCATAACTTTATGACTACTTAAAATTCACGTCCACAATCGTGCTAGGCACTTTGAAATCATTACATTTTACAACTGTCGTTATTTACCAAGTTGCGCAGAAGCAATCCACATTAAACTTTATGTCAAATAAATGAACGTCTCATTTTAAAGTCACGTCTTATTATTTTTCTGCTAAGAGAAATTATTATTTCTCTTCAGTAAAGAGAAATGCTTTTGCTCATAAAATTATTATAGTCTATAACGTGGGACACTTGTATTTTTATTAAGAATCCTTTAGAATCATTTGGATTGTGCCAGAGTTTTATGAGGAATCTTAATAAACGAAATGAAATATATAGTAATTCTAACCTACTAACGTTACTGATCTGGCTTATATGCGATATCGTCATCTTGCTTATTTTAAGGTAACAAACCATGGTGACTATTTCCTAAACGATTTAGATAGAGGCAAGTGGCTGTTGCCGTCATGGTGAACGGAACACTCAGAAGCTCACTTCTCACTAATGGTATTAGATAAAACCTAACGTGGTAGGTAGGCCGGGCCTTTCGCCGTCATCCGGGTTGAATTTAACAATCACAAAGATTGGTTCTGGCCAGATTTGAACTCGGGACTACACGATCCACGGTCAGAGTTGGGTTGCTTAACCGCTACGCTCTAATAAAGTTTTAAGGTCAACCCCTCGGTTTCCATTACTATATAAACTAAAAGTAAGATACACAGGCAAAGGTACTGCAAACGCCAGTTATATAACGTTTAAACAGCCTACACGCCACATTTTCTCGTAAAAAAGTGAGAGATGTAATTTACGCAACAAAATAGAATAAGCGATTAAAGACTAACAATGCTGATGATATTTCTAGAATCTGCAAATTCCAAACCAACCGAAGAGCGTAAATTATCTTCAGTTAACAACGGAGTTTATTTATTAAAGCAAAAAGGTAAAGATAAAAAATTAAATACGGCTCCACAGAGTTAGGGCAGAGAAATCGTAGTGAGCGTGCTTCATTATCAAGTTCTGAGGAATCTTTTGATGCCAGCCTCGTAGCAGCCATAACTTAGCAACATAGTTGGCCGGGCGGTTTTTTTTTCTGTAAAGTCCTATTCGACTGGAATAGTGAAGTTAGTTCGTGAGTTAGCGGAAAGGGTGGCTATTTTATTATTCATTTGACTGGCCTGTTGGCGCAATGGCAGCGATCCTGCCTTCAGCGCCGGAGGTCGTGGGTTCGATCCCCACACATGACAAATATTTGTGTGACAAACATTTGTATTTGTTGTGTGTCTGGGTGTTATTATCTATTTAAGTATGTATTTAGAAATATTTATGTATGTTTATCAGTCTCTGACGCCCATATTACAAGTTCTGCTTAGTTTGGGGTCAGATGATCTTGGTGTGCATTGTCCCAGGTATTTATTTATTAATATTTATTATTTGATATGCAATAAATGAATTATGAATTATTATATGGTATGGGTAATTTACGAAAAAAAATATAAAGCGTTTTAGCGGACACCATCTTATTTATGCAAAAAGATAATGTACAGAGGCATTTACATCAACCTTTAGGGGCACCATATGCTGCAGACAATAAGACCCATTTTGCAATAGTTTTGTAAAGTTTTATATGAACGCGTCTGTACTTTTTTATTTGTAATATTCTAACTGCAATTTAAGTTAAACAAAATGTATACAAGTACTCTCGATCGTCCGAATACGAAATAACGTAAATCCTTAAAAATAATACTTTCAGTAAGAAAGTATTTATTTTTGTGTTCATATTTTACTACACAATATACATAAAACCCATAAATATCAAATTCGTATCTTTTGGCTTTTAGCAAGTTTTTGCGAAACCTTGTGAACGTTGCTCCGGAGTAGACCCCTAGGGCTAATGTTAGCTACACAGATTTGTATTGACAGGTCTGTGGTTAGCTAGTATGTTGTTTAATTTCTAACTGAATGCACCATTTTTGCAGGCGGACTGGTCAGAGCAGTTCGTGCTGAACGTCCACGGAGGCTCAGTGCTGCCGTGCATGGACGGCCAGAGAGTGCTGTTCCAGTACCCCGAGTGTGTGCTGGAGGGGGCGGACCGGATCAGGGTCTTTGGGAGGGATGGAGAGCGGCTGAGATACGTCGCGGAGCAGAGGGTGAGGAGGTGAGAAGAAAAACAACTTTAGATCCTATTTTAGTTCCGCTTGTGGTGAATCCTAGGTTTTCCCTATAAAAGTCTGCTTACGATATAAATAATTGCCTTACGATTTCTTCCTTAACTAAGGAGACTTTTGGGTAAGAAAATTTGAAAATAAATGTTGGTTTCAAAGTTTTGAATGTGCGTGCTTAAGATTCGATTGTTCAACCGTTTTTAGCTCCACCCATTAACCTCTAAAGAAAAAAACATATTCATTAGCTTGTTACAATCAAGGAAATATAAATAAAATAAATAGGTAGTGGCCTTAAGTGGGATTTGACCCTGCAGATTTCATAACCGTCAGATCACCAAGCCCAAAGATAACTCCATAGGTAAATTTATCCACTTCATTATGTTATAATGTGTTCTTTATTTTCATTTTCGCTGATCTCAGCGTATAACGCCCCCTTTGTTTTTGGTTATTATAAACACAAATCCTCTCTTATACCATATTACCCTATAATTCAATATTAGGTATGCCCTTTAACAGTTGAAGAGGACATTTTTTATTACAATAAATCTAGTATAGTCTCAGGGCTTCCCAGTAGTCTATCTACAAACGAATATACTCGTGTTTTAGTTAATCTGCCTGCTTTACCAAAAAGCGCGAGTTTATTTTATTTTATCAATATGAAATAATAATAATAATAAAAAAAAATATCCCTGGACATTATTCCACACAGCGCCATCTAGCCCCAAAGTAAGCTAATTAAAGCTTGTGTTATGGGATACTAGACAACGGATAAACATACTTAAATACATTTTCTTTTGTAAATACATACTTATTATACATAGGAGACACCCAGACCAGTACAAACAGACATGTTCATGCACACAAATGTTTGTACTGTGCGGGGATCGAACCCGCGACCTCTGGTGTAGTAAATGATGTTTATTCACACAAAATGGAGTTCATTTGAATGACATATTAATTTTCAGTGCAGGATTCCAGTCCCAATTTGGATTTAGATACACAGTAATAACTTATTTTCCTATATACCTATCACATTACCTATTTAACTACAAACGAATAAATTAGCGGTTATCGAATGCCGCTCTGTTAGCTCATTACTTATGTAATTAGTAGAAATGGATATCCCCATTCGCAAAATTAATATTTGTTTTGTACATACATTATGAAATCCACTAAAACAAATTATGCAAGCAACGCCTTTTTGTTCAGATCGACTGATAACTTTAATGAGAAATTTTGTAATTTAGATATCTATAGTAGTAGCGCCCCTAAGTTCAGAAACGATGTATATAAAATCTCAAGGAGTAACAATTTAGGATGAACCGTGTATTTGTGAGCTTTTTAAGTTAAGATAAGATAAGATAAATAATCTTTATTGCACAAACAAATACTTACAGCACGTAAAAACAAAAAAGTAAATATTAAAGTACAATTTAGGCGGTTAGGTAGGTAAATTCCTATTGTTATTTAATTTTTTCATTTTCTGTTTGTAATTCAGAGTCGTAGCGTTGATAACGTTGGTTGTTCGATGATTTGTGTCAAACATCAGTGGAAACTTAACTGATTTTAGTGTTATTTACAATAACAATAACATTTAAAACGGAAAAAATTCACACTCGACAAAAATTATGAAATTTTCGCGGTCAGTTTTTTTTTCGAACTGAACCAGTCACAGATAAACAATTTAAAACACATGGCACCACCTTCTTTGCGGACAAACCATGGAACTAAAACTCTCAACATTTTCGCAATGAAAATCTATGAAAATGGTCCACACTCCTCAGATAATAGTATATTTTACTGGCTGTTTGAGTTTGTCTGCGTCACATGAAGGTTATTAAAAAAACTAAATACTTTTTACTCCCTAGGGGCTAAAGTGGTCACTTTAGGCCCGCTTCGTAGATTTGGCGTAATTTTAGAGCATGAGAAGTGAAAACGCCTTTTACTCAACGGGGTAGCCAGAAACCACAAAACATCTTTCCACCTGCTACGACCCCGTCACAATCTTGCACTACTTCCTCATTCTTTCCTCATGAATCATTTCATGCATGCTCGTCCACCGTGCAAGTTCTTTTGACCTGACTATCTACTCACTAACACAGTGTCCGTAATTTCGGGCAAATTATCATGGTCTTAATTAGTATGAAATCGAAGATGATTCTAACAGTCATCATGTTTTTCTATGCTCTTTAATATGATTTCAACCACAAAGAAACACCTTTTCAAGAATATCATATTGTTGTAGTTTTTTTTATAGGTACATTAGTTTGACCGAAACTACGGGCATTCGTTAGCGAGTAGGCCCCCTGACCCATTCTAAGAAAGTGTTAAACTTATTCGTCTAGGCCTTCTCCTTCCAACAGATCCTTGATCAGTTATTCTCACCCTAATCTAATCTAATCTAATATTTTTAACTCGTACTTAAGTATTGATGAATTTTAGAAGACAAGCCACTCCCGAACCAAAGTCCTGGATCAACTACTAACTATCTAAAAGGAGGTCTATGAATTTTACTGAATTTTATGTCCTGAATGAATTCACAATTTTTTGTCGAAATAGGACCTTAAAATAAAATAAAATTTTGACATTTGTTTTTGTATGAAATTTCTGTGATTGCAATGAACGTTTTATAATTATTCATTTTATTTAAGGAGCTCTTAGATTTTATTTGAGCCTAGCTCATTTGGTTTTGACGTACACATACTTATGGGACATTGTTTTGTTGAAATTTTGTTCTGGTTTTTGACATTGTTAATATTCTATGCAAGACGGGACATTTTGAATTTTAATTTGTATAATTTATTGTTAATTTTAGTTTTATTCTTTATTATTATTTTTTATAATATTTTGATATATAATAAAGCATGAAGACTGAAATGTTTGCATATCGCTAGAGCGGTAAAACATGTATGAACTTGATAATATTATCATGATAACAAGAACTAAAATTGTACCGTGTTTTCTGCGAATAAACAAATTATATTCAATTCTATTCTTGTAACGTGATTTTGTTATTGACAACGTTTATTTTACCATACAGAGGTCAGCACACGGCGTCGTTCGACTGCCGCCTGTTCACGGAGCGGTACCCGGAGTACTGCTTCGTGTACGTGTCGCAAGCGGTCACGGGCGCAGTCACGGATGTTCGGATGGACTGTTTGCCCACATCACCTCTATCAGGTATCCTACTAATCTTCTACTAATATCTTTCTGATATCCCACTAATATCCTACTAATATGCGAAAGTAAAGAACCGACGTTTTTATGTTTGATCACTGATAATGTCAAAATCACTAATCTGATTTCGAAGATATTATTGATGGTGTGACGTGTTGTGACTGCTTAGCTGCAACATTTTAGGCTGACGAAATGCATATTGTGAGCTTTACAACTATTTATATATTCTCATTTTATTTGAATAAAGCGCCATGGAAAGGTCTTTTCCACATAGTCAATCAATATTTTAACGATCATTGCATAACTATAAGATGGGTTTAAGAAGGTTTGTATACAGTGTATTTATGTATTCATATTATTATAGTATTTGAGTCTATTACTAAGTTTTTTTTTTCCTTGTAATGACGATTTAAAAGTACTTGTTACAGGTCTATTTAAATAAAGATATTTTTGTTTGTTTGTCTGTTATGGTGCTTTCGGCCATGGTTTTCATAGCTTTTCTCTTTGAAAATTAAATTTTCAACAGGATTCGTTTTGACTGGCCTGTTGGCGCAATGGCAGTCAGCGATCCTGAAAGATGTCAGATGATCTTGGTGTAAATTGTCCTAAATATTTATTTTTATTTTTAGTATCGCAATTGGACAAAAACTGTTTTTAATTTGAATGAAAAAGAAATATATTATTATATCTTTATTTCAGACCAAAGATCCATATTTGTGTTAGTAAAGTGACTTAAAATTATCGTTAGTAACGTAACCCAGTAAAGTAAACACGTAGTTAGGCCTCACATGAACCAAGAATGACCATCAAGGGAGAGGATAAATACCCGTGACGATCACTCTCCGGACAAGGCGTCTCCATAGCGGCGATGTGAACCTATCCGCCAATGTCTTCAGGATGCTATTGGGACTGTTCCTTACTCTATTGATAAGAACGTTGGTTTTTTTGCGTGAAATGGCTTCAAAGCCATCAGTTTGATACTCCGCCAACATCCCAGAAGCACTACAAAAACCGCGGCAGTCCCAACATCATCCTAAAGACATTATTGTACTGGATTCGAAGGGCCTCAAGCGACCATATGGTGTGCCTGGCCCACAGGTTACCGGTGTACATGCTCTGGCAATGTCATTTTAAAAGCGTAATTTTTACCTCCTCCGTATACCTAAAAAATTGGTAATATTAACTAGGTGTTAACTGTGTAAGAATAAGGGTGATTATTGCGCAGAAGGCGGCGCAGGCGGCTGGAGCGCGTGGTCGCCGTGGTCCCCGTGCCCTGCGCCCACGCACTGCTCCACGCGGACGCGGAGCCGCCACCGGTTCTGCGACTCGCCGCCGCCCGCCTACGGAGCTAAACAGTGCGAGGTAGGTACTGATATGTTGGTTGTTTGTTTATTTTAAACTTCTTTTTATTTAAAAGTTTTTTAACACCTATTTAACACAATTGCATACGTCACATTTATTGTACAAACCGGGTATCACATTTAAAATGTATTTCGGTGAATGTTGGTTGTGTTAGTAATTAGTTGTATTGTAACATTCAGTGAACTCTGTCACTATTATACCGCAATAGCAATCAAGTTAATCAATACCTAATAAATATGTCTATAGTTCGACCAATAGGATGATAATTTTGACAGCTTTTAATAGGGATGAGGTAGTTTATAATCGATAGTGAATATATTCGATCATTGATTTATTTTTGCATAGAACTTGGAATCGCTAGTTTATATGAATAAACAAAAAAAAAATTATTTGAATATTTTAATGTGCACTTATGAGATAATTAAATAAATAAAATTATTATTAGAATTTGGAGTAATTTACTACTTATGTTATGGTGCACACCCTTAATCACTTTCATAATCATTATCGTCATTATCACTAGAAGAACTGTCCCTTAAGTTTATTATCAATTCTTGTTCACAAACGCACAATCGAATAACATTTAAGGTCAAAATCTTTATTATATTTATTCAATGTTTTTAAGAACAATCGTATGATAAATAATGAAGTAAAATGTTGTGCTAGCCGCCCTTAATCTTAAATTTGATGTTAGATTATTTTTATTTTATAACTAATTTTATAATGCTATTTGTTTGCAAGGCACTTCACTAAGTGGGCGGTACCCGTCAATAAAGTACGATATTATCAGTAGTACACTTTATCGAAAAAAAATGCAATACTTCATGGGCGTGAACTGTCAAAATTATCATTCTTATTATAACTAATGCCTGCTCCACACGTCGACAGATGATGCGTCCGCAGATGGATCTCCACGAGCCGTCCACACGTCCGTTGGCCCATCAGTCTGTGTTAATTCTCACCAGACGAAACATGGTCGCAACATTTAAAAAAAAAAATGTTGAGACTGTAGCTGCTGCATCTGTTTATTTGTATAGTACTTTTTAATACTACTTGAGTGTGCATCGTAGTACAGTTATTAAAAAAAATAGAAAAGACGAAGGTGGTAGATGCTGGCTATACATAGAAACAGAACAAAGTAGGTTGAATAGAGACTAAATAAAATTTTAATTTAGACTTTTCTGATCCATCTTGTCTGGTTAGCATAAACATATATTTCTTAATTATTAGCATATTTCAAATGAACGAAATTAACAATAACGATTAAAAAAAACCACAAGAAGAACGCATACACTCGCATTCGCAACTCCGTACTGACTGATGCGTCGTCAGACGTGTGGACGGACATCGGGCATCTCGCTGGAAACCCTTCGATGTGGGCCGAAAAACAACAAACGAATTGGCGGCAGACGCGTCCGCCGACGTTAGATACCTACCAAAGACGCACAATTCTACATTCTACAATTCTACCGTCTACACGTCTGCGGACGCATCCGCAGATGACGTCCGCGGACGCATTTGTCGACGTGTGGAGCAAGCTTAAGTAACTCGAAATTCTAATCATAACCACAGATTACTTATTATGTAGTTACTAAGTAACAGATAGATGCTTTCATAGAAAATTGTAAATGCGTGCTGTCATGTGATAGGCATATATTGCCAGGGCTACCTCTTCAGAAATAGATGTCAGCTAGTTAGTACTTACAGTTACGTCAGCACATATTCCTATCTAGGGAATGTTATACGCGGTTGTTGACAATCAACTGCCAAATGAGTTTTGGAAGACCCGGGGCCTGTAGGTAATTATCGCGCGCAAATACATGGAGTGGCAGAGGCCTGCCGTAACATCGATGATAAAGAACATAATGTTAAGTTTATTTCTGTGTCAATCTCTCTCAATTCGGCAATTTGATACGGTCAATAGTTTTGGCATTTTGCGATGTAACAAATTGTACGCTACTAGATCCTAAAATATATAACTGCTGTTTTCATATCACTGACCGATATAATAAAACTTATCTTTTCATCCAGCGCTTGTTGATAAAACTTTTTTAGCCGCGCTGTTTTTTATCAAACTATCACTTGTTAATCTACATTGTTTACAAGTTGCTATGTGACGGCGCTTAGCAACTGTCGTTATGTTTTATCAATACAAATTTTGCGCCAACTGTCGTTACGAAATGTGTTTACATCTATTTTTATAATATTTTCTACGATAATCACACTTGAAACATGGCACCTAAGAAAGATAAGAAAAAAGAAGAAGATGCCGCGCCAAAGGCTGGTGGAACGTTCACGGAAGTTGAGAAGACGTTTTTGGAACTGCAGGTCGCCGAGTGTAACCGAAAAATAGCAAGACTTCGATCAGCTGTAGATGAGTATGAGCAGAGGAACGAAGAACTACAGAAAGCTTATAATAAACTCGATGAAGATAGAGCCGATATTATAGCATACTTGAAAAAAACACTAAATGTGAAAAATGAAGAAAATAATGAACTCAAAGATAAGGTTAAAGGTCTAGAGGAAACTAGAGAAATAGAAACAGCCCAGTTCAAAGAAACTGTGAATGAGTTAGAGAGAAATTTTACCATTATGAAAGACCAACTTACATCTGAAAACAAATTGCTGGCCGGTAAACTGAACACTCTTGAAGAATTCAGAGCAATCAGAGACGATTTAATGAGAAAATTTGAGAAACAAGAACAAGATTTTAAAGACCAAGAAATGAAGTACAAAAGAATAATTTATGATGCTGAAAAAAAGTTCGTGATAGGTAAGGATAAGTTGAAAAAAGAAATGGAAGCTCGTTTGTTACAGTTAGCTCAAGATTTTCAAGATGCTACTGAACTAAGAATAGCTGCATCTACTCATAGAGTTATAAGAGAAAACATAGCAATCAACAACGAACTAGATAGTATTTTATCAACACAATCAAAACTGGCTGAACAGAATGAAAGATACAAAGAAAGTGAAAGAGCAGCTAAGATTGCCATGGAGCTAGCTGAAGAAGAAAGAGATAAGGCTATTAACAAGAATGTTGTTCAACTTAAAGTGATAGATCAACTGACTACAGCATTCCAAGAAATAAAGAAACAGAGAGCCTTGTCGGAGAAAAAGAATTTTGACTCTGAAACTCAACAAGCTAAAATACAAACACTAACCAAGGAAAACGAAAAACTTTCATTACAAGTTCGTATCCTTGAGCAGAACCTGCATGCAAAATTATGTGAACAGAACAAATCAGTTGTTGAATCATCTAAAGTGGCGAACGAATGTGGAAAACTGAAAAAAATATTAAAAGAGGCGGGTATAGCAATTCAAGCTGCCTTGAAGCTAGATAATTGGGCTACTACAGATCCCACCAGAGAAATCATGGACAGGCAAATACTTTTATCTCGTTTGCTAGATATAATTTCAGAGTACCGGGAAGTTCAACGAGCGGAATCTGTTGATACTCTCGCATCTATGGGCAAAGTTTACGAAGGTGGTGATCTTGGATTTGTTCCGAAGCAACTACCTAAAAAATCTACCGTTGCTGCTGCTGTATCATACGCTTCTAGGGAAACTCTCAGAACTGAAAAACGTAGTTCAACATCCATTTCTATTTCATCGTCTTCTCTTGGCAGCATAAAGACAGTGCCCAGTTTGCAACTGGTCCCTCCAATGTCTCAACAAGATCTCACGGTGAAGGACAGTCTACCATCTTTTGTAACGTCGACTAAATCTAGCGCGAGTGAAAGTGTGGAGCCAGAGCAAGAAGAAAAACTAGATGATATCGAATCGAAACTCGCTCAAAGCAAGCTAGACATTCAGAAATCTATAATGAAGGATCTAGCTTATTCACAAATGAGCTTGCATTCTCAGGCTAAATTTAGTGAAGATGAGGGTCATAAGATTCCCAAGTCGGTTGTAATCTTGGAAGGAGACGAGACAGCGGAGGATGAGCATTTAAAGAAAACTGATACAGAGGTAGTGGAAGGAGAGGAGAAAACAGATGAAGGAGCAAAGTCGGTCGCTGAGGATGAAGAGCAGAAAGATGGCGAGGCTGAACAGAAGGAAGACGACGCGGCTGAAGAAACTAAAGAGGAGGACGAGGATAAGTCCTAAAAAAATAGTGCCACTTAAAAGTGTTATATTTTTGTGATTAATGATTTTTAAACATTATTGTGTAAACTATTGAATTGATTGTTTTATGAATAAACGGGTTCTTAACAACTTTATTTATGCTTTTACTTATCCCTTCAGTCTACATTCAATCTCATTTCATGTATACTTACTTACTGCGCTGGCTTAGCGACCCGGAGTATAATTATTTCATGTACCTATAATTGATTGAATCGATGGTTTGTTAAAAAGTCATTTAGGTAGGTAGGTACCTATATTGAGCACTATTGAATTTTAAAGTTCTACTCGCCGTGTCTTTTTAACTTAGCGTTAAATATTAAAAGAGTCAAGACAATCAATTTTTCAGTCAAAGTATGCAAAATACCGAACTAATTCCTAAAGTGGTAAAAACTTTAATCTTCCCTTTCATTAACCAGGGTGAAGCCGTCCAGCTCGAAGCTTGCGAGTGCACAGCTCGACCCTGGCCTGGCGACAGCACAGCTGTGGTTGCAGAAGTGGGGGCGAAGTGCCGCTGCGGCTGCGTGCTGCACCTGGCACCCGCAGCGCGGCTGCTGGCGGGTTCAGCTAGGGCATGTCCTGGAAGGTCCTTCTGGCTCATGCAGGTGAGAACTAGATGATTTTGACTGGCCTGATGACGCAATGGCAGCGATCCTGTCTTTAGCGCTGAAGATCGTGGGTTCGGTCCCCGCCCGTGACAAACATTCTCGTGACGAATTTTTCTGGTTGTTGTGTGTTGGGTGCTATATAAGTATTCATTTAGGATTCTTTAAGTATGTTTATCAGTCTCTGACATTCATGATAGTACGGAGGCGTTATCATCAACCTTCACATAGGGGTACCTTATACTACTAATATAAGGCAAAGTTTGCAATGGTTTTATAAAGGTTTATGTGAACCTGTGTACCAGCTCTGCTTAGTTTGGGGTCAGATGATCTAAGTGTAATTTGTCCCATATATGAACTTTTTTGTTGCCTAAATCATCATAACGATTAATCGTGGCCTAGGGGTGTTGATCTTTGATCGGGCAATTAATCCAGTTTTCTGTGTTACCCTAATTTTTGGCATGGGTGATAAGGAGTAAGGAGTATGACTTTTTTATGTTTTAACAACCATGCTAAGCTGGTCGGCCAAGTAGCTAATACTTCAGAGGCTTCAGTTCGCAACTCGAACAGCTTAGGTTTCGAGTAAGCTTATGATTAGCCATACAATACGAGGGGCATGCCAAAAGAAATTAGATACTCCAAAATTATGAAATTTATTATTTATTACAAGTATCGATCTTTTCGAAGTATTCACCCTGAACACGTATACTCTTTTCCATAAAATGGAAAATTCCTGTGACCACTCTTCTTTAGACACCTCAGAAATCTCGAAATTATAGGCAGCCAGTGCATTTTCATTGCTTTCAAACCTCTTCACCTTTTGTTTTTCTTTAATTTTTGGAAACAGGTAGAAATCACAAAGCGCTAGGTCAAGGGAATATGGAGGGTGTGGAAGTATTGACACAATTTTTTTAAGTCAAAAAAGTCAAGTGTTCTGGCAGACATGTGCGGCGCGGCATTGTCGTGGTGCCAGAGAAGGTGCCGGATTCCTGACTTCGGTCGCTTGTCACACCAAGCTGATATTACTGTTGGAGCACAAACTGTCACATACCATTCAGAGTTCACCGTTCTTTGACCCTTTAGCACTATCTACAGTAGCAATATGACCCGTTTTGCAGAAGAACGAGGCGACCATTTGTTTCTGTGTGCGTCGTGCACGGCGACATTTCGTTGGAGTTGGTTAATCTTCAAAACACCATACAGTCGACTGTCGCTTTGTTTCGTGATTATAGTTATATAGCCATGTTTCTTTACCAGTCAGTATATCATACACGTATTTTTCTATTGTGGTTTGCATTGCTGCTGATCCAATTCCCAGTTCTCGCTCCTGCTCAACATACTTAATTCGTAGGTTTTCGCGAACATCCCCGTCCTCTTTCAAATTCAGCAAACCAATTAAATACTGTTGCTCGTGAACAAGCAGACTCAGCAAAAGTAGTAGCCTAAAGTTCAAAACATTTTTGAAGCTTTAAACCTTTTTAATAGTCATAATAAATAATAGCGCGAAAATCACGTCGATTGAGCTCCATTGCTGCAAGCGAATTCCCGCCAGATTCTCGGAAAAATGATGCTCATTCAAATAAAAATAAATATGTGTGTTCTAATCTCCAAAATATCAATAAACAACAAGCTTAGATGATGGTGTATAATTTGCCAGTGTCAATCAAATGAGTAAAGAGTATCTAAATTATTTAGGCATGCCCCTCGTACTGGGCATAATGCGTGTCCTAGTGGCAACAGCGCTGGCTTAAAACCCCAGGTTGCGCATATTGTGTTTCCGGATTTGTCGAATCTCATGTACATTACACAGGTGCTTCTAAATATTGTTTTGAAGGATGAGACGACCTTTTTTATGAGCTTAAAATACAATTATTATACTTGACGACCGACTTGGTGTAATGGTTAAGAAGTTGGCTACTACACCAGAGGTTGCGGGTTCGATCCCCGCACAGTACAAACATTTGTGTGCATGAACATGTCTGTTTGTACTGGTCTGGGTGTCTCCTATGTATAATAAGTATTTATTTACAAAAGAAAAATGTATTTAAGTATGTTTATCCGTTGTCTAGTATCCCATAACACAAGCTTTAATTAGCTTACTTTGGGGCTAGATGGCGCTGTGTGGAATAATGTCCAGGGATATTTATTTATTTATTTATTTATTATTTCGTAAAGAATTGCATAAAAATATTGCTTTTATTTTTCCTCACTATACCCCTTATACTATTAATATTAAGCCGCACAGTGATTGAGGTTAACAGTAATTAAGGTATAGGATAATAAGTAATGTATGACAATCGAAAACGAATGAAATATAATGACAAGAGTCCTAAGGGCTGTTGACTTCAACAATATAACCGAGACAATTGTGAGGAAAATGGGTTTCTAAAAGCGCACAATTTAAGAGATCCCCTTAACTCGCACGATCCACACTTAAACTGCAAGTGGGACTTAGCTCTAAACTCTTCGGTAACGCAATAGGATTAAGCTTGTAACGAAACTTTTACTAACGTGTTTAGCTTTTAGCTTATTTGAAAACAACAACGGTTTCGAACAATTGCTGTTACACTCTCGTCGTAATGACTGAGCTTTAGTACATACAATTACAGTAGTTAGGAAATCTGCAATATTAAATAAGAAAGGAAATCTCTCCTTCTTTTTCAAATGACGTTCTACTCGATTTCAAATCAATTTTTTTAAGGATTGCTTCTAATCACTTAAGTATTAAACTAGTGCTGCATATTTTTGTTCTTCCCAAGTGTTTTTGCAGCGTTGACACCATTGCAAATTGGTATCCATAATAGACATGACTGCTGACTCGGATATTTAATGATTAAAGGTGTTACTGACTATTACTTCTCCTTTATAGATACATATTATTATGTCGTATGTTGACCGTTAATTTCATTAAGTTTCAATTCTTTTTGGACCGCCTGTTATTATAATGTTACGAGTATCTGGGATGCCTTTTGCGTAAGAAATAAGATTCTCCAGATCTCAGATTATTTCAATTTTGAGTTAATGGTACGAAATAAAAAATAACGGCATATTCAGTCCTAAAGAATCAGGATAGAAAAAGCTTGTAAAGGTATTTGACAGTCAAAAACATACTAAGATAGATACCAACAATAAACAAACCTAGAGTTGGTCACATAAATGTTTATCCTATGTAGAAATAGAACTTCCACCGTTCAGCTTATGAATAACAAAGCTCTACCCACTGTGACCTTTGCCAGCCAACAAACCTTGTAATAACATGGCAGCCACCAGGTAACATACCAACATGATTTAGGAACTTATACGTAGTTAGTACAAAGTTTCCTCTCCTAAAATAACAATGTTCCGAACAACATTACGCAGTGATTAAACCGGGAGTGATCGGCGAACAATTTTGCGAGCTCCGATGAAATTGTCAAGTTTTAATGACTTGATGGCGATACAAATTCAATGGGGCACCGTTCGAACTTGGCACACCAGGGAGGCGAGTTACTTGGTTTATATCATAATATGGTAAATTGACTGATAGTGCAAAGCTCCTCGATCATTTATTCAGCGTTTATAGTGAGAGAGATAGATCAGGAAGGTAGATGAGCGCAAAATTCCTCAAGTTTCTACTTTGCACTTCTAGGTAAATTCAACAAAATATTCAACCGAGAGAAATTTATCAATCTTAACCTAAAATATGGATTAATGGACATCCATCACAACAAAGCACATTGGGCTATAGGATAAGCTGCTGAAGGTTACTTATTGACCTTGATTGCCGGGAGTAGTTGTATCTTTTATTCTACAGTTTGGATGGTAAACTTGCAAGCAGATAGCCTGATGGTAAGCAGATTAGAAAAATACCGGAGGTGCTACTCGCGCGATGCCAACCCTATAAAACGCATGGGTGCACATTTACTGAACTATGTTACTTGTATACTGACAAAAGTTTAGATTGTTCAGGCAAGCAAACTCGCCAATCCAACGAGCGACCGCCTTCCTTAGTGCTCCAGAATTTGTTATGACTCCATCAAATACCCGGCAAGTGACGTCAACAATGTAACTCAGTTACGAGTGGCCCCTGCTTCTAGATAGCGAATCAAACCTCGATGAGGACCCTCCCCAAATGACATTACAAACAATTTCAAAAGAAACTCCAAACGACGAAACCTAAGTCGAACAATAAGAGAGACCCCACACTGACGCTCAACGAACGCTAGTGTAGGGTCTCTCTAACCCTGATCTATTTTAATGTGGATAATTCTGAACTCAATTGGGCTTTTTTGTGATTTCTCAACTGTCCTCTTCACGTGGCAAATTACCCAATCAACTGGTCCCTGATTCAAACTGATCGATGAGTTTCTTCTATATCTAATGTGGTGATTATAACAATTAGAATGCCCAAATGTATGAGAAAATTGAATACAGTATTTAATTTGAGTGAGTGAACGATAACTAAAAACCAAAAGATGTTTTTGAAGTCAATCGAGCAAGGGGTGACTTTTTCATCTGACTACCATTTAGAAAACCAATGGCTCCGCCTACGAAACATGAAATGCTAAGCATAGAAATCAAGTTGTCGCAATCCACGGGTATGTCACGATAAGTAACCATCCCAAATCACGAGCCCAGACTACTTCGCTTAAGCCCGAACAAAATATCCGTAAAAAAATAAAATCCACAATAGTTACTAAAATTTGAGTGTTTTGGGCATTTATAAATACCGGAAGTTAGATATTATCCCTCGTTAAAAATAGACAGACATTTTAAAAAGTCTTGACTACCTGTTCGCAAAATACAACCTAGAAAGGATAAGGTATTGTTGTTAATGTTGAGTGTCTCTGTGTTTTATAATATTCAGGCAGTCTGTAGAGAATATATTAAATAAATTTTTGAAAACTTGAACAAAAATTTTTTTCACCAATAGGCCTCTCTGAATCCAAAGCCTCATTAAAAAATTTCATTCATAACAAGGACTTAAAAGAATTAACAATCCACTAACCTTTTCAGCCCAAATCAATCATTAAAGATGGTAAAAGAAGTTTTCTTTATGTTTATCGAATCGTTAGTAAAGCTATTCACAAATAAAAAAGTTTTAATGGCCACTTTTGAATAACTGAAAGAGTCTAGAAAGTTGAATTTTGCCTCTTGGAAAAATAATAATGCCCATTCATTAATTGAGATTTAAGAGTACTTTTAAACTAGGTATAGATTAAAGCTTTATTTTTTTGGAAATGAAGTACTAGCTTGTGTATACGAGTATATATATATATATATACATACCCCAGACAATCATGGAATACATGGAGGTCAAATCTATAGATAATGATTAGTGTTCTCTAACACCAGACATACGCTGGTATTTTTAATATCAACCAAGTATAATTCACTTATTGTGGGCTCAAAATAATTGTAACACGTTTGTAAATCATTTTGCTGAATAGCAAACTAATTCTAGAGCAGTACGAATTCGAAACAAGCTTGTTACCAGCCACATGTTCGGGGTCCATTCCATTCCAGCTGCTTGTAGCACAAGTATTTAACGAATCTCAAGTTATGAACATGTTTCGAGCGAATCGGGCATGCTCCACGTTGTTCAGACTTGATTGTTTTCACTTACATTTCAATTAAAAGTTTGCCTGGATTTTGAATTGATTGGAAATGTTTACATAATGTTCTTCCCATTCATTTTAACTACGAATAGTAGTACGAATATGTTTTGTAACATTGTGAAATGATAGACGTTTTACAAATGAATAGATGTTACGGGATCAAAGGTTGCCGTTGGACAAAGCCATCCCTTCACTTTATTAGGGTTAATTGTATGAGTAGCTTTGTTGAAATTATGATTGTTTTTCGATCAAACACTGATATGTTATTCGTTATTTATCTGGTGGGTGGGTTTTCTAATTAAACTAGGCTATAATGACATAGGCCGTAGCCTGTATGTCTGTTAAAATATGGTGTTTAGTATAATAGTTAAATAAGTGCCTAAAGTTTAACATTATGAATATCACATGAAGAACTGTTTATGGGTAACATAAAACAGCTCGCATTGTATAAAGCGCCTCGTATAAGTTCAGGAACATCATTCTGAGTTCATTATCCATATATGATACATATTACATGTTTAGTTGTCGCTTTTATACCTTCTGACGTGAAACGGACGTTTAATTATGCAAACCCACCACCTCCCATGGCCCTACCGACCGTCTTGGTCATACGGGCCGAAATGCGAGAGATGCGCGCGGAACTTGCTACTGGTTTAATGATGATTTGCCAAAACAGTCATGCTGATCGAATGTATGCTCTGCAATTAATGGTCTTTATTATTACGTGTCCTCAAACTGGTTTCTTGTTCAGGCGGAGGAAGGGCTCGCAGTGCGCTTGCGCATGGAAGCAGTGCGTCTACCCTGCGCTGGACAAGCGCTGAAGGCCAGGGACGGAGACTCGCTGGGCTCCCCGCTGTTGGCCTCGTGGGACGGCCCGGATAGCTCCGCAGTAGTAAGTTTGTGACCTTTTTATTTGATTATATCGTGGCAAGAACTGGATCTGAAGTTTTATTGAAGCACTGTTTAAATTTTCAAGGATAAGTACGAATTTTTTTTTTACACATGAATACCTTCAAGGTTCTGAAAGCAGATCTTATTGATAAGTATCCGTCATTCTCTTCTGAAAATAATAAAAAAGAACACGTCTTCTGAACAAATTTACTGACCTGTAGGTAGGTTTTGAACTGAGAACTGATATCTCATTTGTGGTTGGGGAGTGCCCAATTTACTGATCTGTTAAATTACCTATTTTACAAACCAGGTCGGAGATGTGGAGACGACCACAGACAGTACTGGGGTGATGGAGATCGCGGGGGGGCGGCACATCCTCATCGAGCTCCGCTCTGCGAACCGCTCCGATAGGTGCGCCGGCGGCTTCTTGGCGCATGCGACGCAAATTGGTGAGTTTCAGTTGTGTTTTTGTTTTTCTCTTCTTTAAGAGAAAAACAAAAAAATGAAAATACCTACTTCTACTTTTAGAAGTATTTTGATAAGGCTGTTTTTATTATTTTTACGAGTACTCTGGATTTTACGCATCTGTAGCCGAGTGTTTAGATTGAGCGTGACACCTAAATTCAATCAGATCATTATTCAATTCATTAAATTTTCCGGTTCTTCAAAGTGCGTTGACGGTTTTTAAGACCATAGCCTGAGCTTCTGCGCAAAAGTCTGCGTACAGCAACTAACGCGGTATTAATCACCGCGACTTGATTCAGCGATAGCACGTTTTTTTATCGCCATTCACATTACTACTTCATTCCTAGAGCCCATCCGCAACGCGTCCACCGCGTGGGCAGTGGTCAGCACGCACAACTGGTGGAGCGGCGACGCGCGCGGCGCGGCGGTGGCGCTGGCCACGCTGGCCGCGGCGGCCGCGCTGTGCCTCGCGCTGCACTCCGCGCACCGCACGCGCGCGTACCAGCGCGCGGCGGATAAGGAGTCGCTCACTGATAGCGACGGTGAGTTCTGTGGATAAACCTTTATAGACTATCTGTGCCACTAGCTTACGCAATACAAACAAACCTACCACTTACTAAAATCGCCGCGGAATTAAAAACAGGCACACTGAAACGGCAATTCCAAGAGATTACAGCATATCAAGATGCCGCTGGCTTTGCACGCATCTATAGGCTGGGGTAACCGCTTACCATCAGGTGGTCCGCGTGCTTAAGTAGTGCAGTGACGCGCTTGGCGTGGCTATGGCACTCTCGACGGTGGCCACGGTGTCAGTCAACATGGTGACATCCTCGTGGCTTGGCTGCTATCACCTCTTATCGACCTAAACTCCCTGGTACTCTACCTCAGCACTGCAAAAAGACTCCTAGAATATTAAAATTTCCTGCCCTGCCCTTGCAACATAGATTGGAGTCAAATGTCTCTACGTATATAAAGATATACCAGAGAAATTTATTTACTAATGTATTTCAACGTTTTAATAAACTGAATTAAATCTTATTTTTGCAACAGCATGCTCAGCATCCCTGGAGCTCGGCGCGGCCGCCGCCGGCTCCCGCAGCACGCTTCTCTCCGAGGTGGTGGGCGGAGGGGTCTCTCTGAGGAGGCTGCTGCCTTCCGGGAAGACCAGACACACCAGGCTGAGAGACTCCGATAGGGCCTCGGAAAATGTTGACCAAAGGTTTGTCGGCTTATTTAACCCTTTCCTTATCCCAAGTAGGTTTAACATGTCATTCAAAACAAGGGATTTTGTATTTTATATTTCCTGGGAAGTAAAATAAACTGCCATTCAACTAGTGTGGAATTTCCTATACACACGTGTTTGAAATTCCAAGTAGGTATCCATAAGGATACCTACTTGGAATTAAATACTATGAGCAGACCCCTTTTTGTACGGGACCGTACAAAAAGGGTTCTGCTCATAGTAATTATAGATTTAATTGTTACTCTTGTTCATTTCTGTTAACTTGCATTTAAAATTGAATGAATAAATAAATTTCAACTAGAATGTGCATAAAAAATCTGGAATTTTATTTAAATAGTTCTATCCCAACCTATCAATCCAGCTCATTACTTGGAAGTTTCGGCACCCCAAGGACTTTGGTTTCCCTGAAATCAGCCCCCAACTTAATCTTAGTGCTTTATTCCGTGAACACTTTATCCCTTTCGATACAACCGTTTCAGTTACTAAATGACAAAAGTTATCTTTCATCGTTACAGTTTGAGCCCGGTAGGCCTACGCTTAATTTTGAACTCAGAACTTAAATTGATATAATATTGTTTGTTGAAAGTTCTAACACTTATCGAATCCAAAATTTCATATTGTCTCCCACAAATAGAACCTTAATTAGTTTATTAATCTGTCAAAGAGTGCTCAGCGCCGGCGTCAATAAAACACGATACCGTTCGAGTCCTTTTCAAGGGAACAAGAGGCGTATATTTTTTTAATTACCGCCCGTCGGCGAAAACAGGCAATTATAGAGGCAACTCATTAATCGTACCTCCGCCATTGTTCGGGCACGTGCCGCCAGGGGCACCGCGATCGGCTCGAGTGTTTTGTTTTTTAGAGGTCCGTGACTAAATTAAAAAAATGTAATCACTTAAGTTCCCCTCGGCACGATGCACAGGAACTCTCTGGTGGGACTGTTTAGAAAGTTAAAAAAAGATTGCCGTTTATTTGTGCTTAAATATTTAAAAACGTCACTAATCGCTACAAAATATTAAACACAGTCGCATCGCGTCGTCTGTACGCTAAGGTCTCTCAAACTACGCAACGGAATTTAACGTGATTTTCATAGAGGCTTCATGCATAATATGAAAGATCTGACGCTCAGCAACAGTAATTAAAATGGAAAGCTAATTACGCGATGCCCTTGTAAAACCCTTGCCTTTTTAAAAACATCACTTGTACTCGTAGGTGTGGTAAATGATAAGGCAAATGACTGACCTGTTGATTCAATGGTACTTTTGTTACCATGTGTGTGTTAACGTTACTTCTGCGAGCAACTATCTTTTAGCAAGTTAACTGTGTCGCTTAAATCAGGGAGACAACCTCATAAGTGTACGCGCACATTAAGGATTAACTGTGTTGCATACAATATTAAAAAATGTTGTAACACTGACTAAGACTTCGTTCTGTCAAAAGTAATTTCACGTCGCGCGCGGCGTCGGTAAAGCAGCACTTCTCGGCCGCGTTTCTACGACTTGATTTACAGATACTAATATTTTTCACTGAATGTTATATTCAAACATAATAAAATATAGCCTTTGGCACTCCCTGATAATGTAGCTTCATATTGGAAAAATATTTTTTTAAATCGGTCCAGTAGTTTCGGAGCCTATTCAATACAAACAAACAAACCATCAAATCTTTCCTCTTTATAATATATTAGTTTATGATGCAACATTTCATTCCCAGTTTGCGTTTGCACTCATGAGGTTGTCTTAATTATTAAAAAAGGCATTGTCAATGATTTTAGATGCCTTATTTAATGAGGCTACAATCCATATTTTTATGTAACTATTTTAATTGGTGAACTAAGTTAATGATAGACCGACTTTGCTTTGTTAAATTCTGTTTATTACTGCGAATTGCGAAATGTAAATGTTTCCAGTTTATTTCATAAATCCTTATCGAGTTTGAACATTTTCGCGCTATCTTCGTGATGTTAACATTTTGTTCATTGTGTCATTAGGATTGAAAGCCTTTTTTAAAGCTGCCTAGCCAGGTCTTCATTTATTCGTTCATGTAATTTTCTTCATTCAAAACAAAAAACAAAATCAACCATTTAATTTTATTTAGTATTATTAATTGTTGATGTTCTACTACAAAAATCTATCTAATTGCTGCTAATAATAATATCGGTTAGTAACGAAATCACAAGATTTGTCTCACAGCAGTTTTTAACAAATGTTTTGACAGGTACTAAAAGGCATACACATTATAACACAACAATTATCTTTACGTTACGGCTTCAAAAATATCTAAGCAAAAAATTTGCATCGTGGCCTAGTGGTTAAGCACTCAAACTCAGATCGCGGATCGTGTGGTCCCGAGTTCAAGACCCGAGTTGCAGAACCGAAATCTTTGTGTTCATTGTTTAATTTCTGACCAACTCTCCGGTGATGGAAAACATCGATAAAAACCAAATCAACCCGGATAGCGGCGGAAGGCTCACCACATTGGGTTCTAATCCTATTGGTGGGCAACAGTCACTTGCCTCTGACTATCCCGTTTGGGATAAAGTCGTGATAGTATGATGATGATGATGAAAATTTCCCACAAATATCTATCTGTGGGATTGTAATGTAGGTATCCGAATGCATGAGATGTACGCTTGTGTTTCCGAATGAGCAGGGTGAACGAGAGGTGTGCGAAGGAGAGAGTACACATGATTTCAACGAAGCGCTCGGTTTGTGAGCGCTCTAGAAAAGTTTTGTAAAATACTGTTTAAAGAAGAAAATAACCAACAAAAACCTACCCCCTTGTTTAATTTGAGTCCCACATATCTATACAAGTCGACATAAAGTCTGATTGAATTCTTGTATTGATAGAGATATTGTTGTAGCTCAGATATTTTTGAAGCCTTTGAAATGTTCAGATATTTTTGTCAATACCACTGTGTTACTACATGCTAACGACAAGTTTCAATATGACTTGCCATTGTGGTATTGCTTTATTAGGAAGTAGCCTTGGTTTTCTTAATTAAAATGGCAATGACCTTAGCTCGGTGAGAGTAAATAGAGCAGGCACCTGCCACAGTACCGGGAAGTTCCCCTAAATGAGATCGGGGCTATCTGCCAGCTAAACGGATTACCAATGTCAATAAAATAAATGAAAACGAGGAGTGACACTTAGTTCATGAATATTTAACTAGAATATTACAAAAAGGATACACCTCTTTTATTTTCAAGCTTATAAAGCGGGACGCGCGAGCGTGAGATGGATTTTATGTGGGCCTTCAAGGCCATCTCAGTAGTAACCACATTCCTGTGCTTGACCTCATATCTGGACTTAACCGCCACTTTCCATCGGGTGGAGTGAGGTCATCTTGAAATTAGAAAACTTTAACGTTTATGTGGAAAAAAATGCCATTACATTACCCCGTTAGAAATAGTCGTGATGGCATGGCATGTAGGTATGTAAAAATTACCCCTTTGATTTGTGTAACAGGGAAGAAGATGACGACCCCGGCACGGACGGCGAAGCCGGCGCCGGCGACAACGTGAGCGTCGCAAGCGTCGCGAGTCAAGCGACGGTCACTCCAGAGACCGTGTCGGCCAGCAGCGCGCCTGTCACCCGCAGCGCTGTCCCGCCGTCGCCGCTGCGCCGCTCGCACACTGTCTCGGTCTCTAGTGTCGCGCAAGTGAGCCTAGAAATATTATAGTCATCAGGTAGTAGTCGACGAACTAGTTCTGACACCGTGAACGTTGCAAGCGTCGCGAGCCAAGCTACGGTCTTGCTGGAGATCATCTGGTCGGTGAAATTAGCAATGTAGAAAGGCCTACGTTCAGCAATGGACGTTTCCAAACTGCCAGCGTTGATTAGAAATACGTGTTCAAGGATGATATCCAATTCACAAGTCAGGCCAGTGTTTTTGCATTCATGGTCCAATCTGCACTCTAGCTCTTCGGTCGTTAGCACAAAGTTTTGATAGTTTGTTTGAAATTGATGTTCGAAAAATAGTATTTCATTCAAATCCCATGAATGAAATACTATTTTTCGAACCAGCACCTGTTTCGTGTGATATTTATGAGTTATAAATGAAAAAGCTAGTCAAGTATCTTGTTGAACTCAGTTCAATTGTGCGCACCAATTAGAAATACGAGTAGAATTATACCTAATAGTTTGATGGACAAAAAGTCAAACTTTACATTGTGCTGGTAACATAAGGCCCATTTTGCAATGTGAAGGTTAATTGCTGTCCTTCGTATTTCACCACTGCTTCTCTACGCTAGGTCACACCACCCCCTCAGCAGTCCACCGCTGAGACGGTAGCCGTAGACTTGAGCACGAGCGTGAGCAGCGTGAGCAGTGTGAGCGGGAGGGAAGATAGCTGCAGCGAGAAGGACAAAGACAGCGGGTGGGAGAAGGACAGAAGCGCGAGCAGAGCTTCGTCTTCTACTTCCGCTGCTACTCTCACCAACGTGAGTGGTAGAATCTTCTAAAGTGCCTATTTTAACATTATTAAATAAAAATGGGTTTTTTGCTAGCTGTTTGGTATTCAGTGGTCTAGATTTTGCTCTATTGGTAGAAGCTTTTCCTAAAGATTCAGGAATATAGACTGTAGATCTTTATGGACAGCCAATAAGTATTTTACTCAACTTTTTTTAAACATTGGTTTAATGCATAATGGTCTAACTCTGAAGGAAATTAAATTGCCTTAAAGATAAGCTTACCTGTGTAATTTTGTTTTTTACAATGTTATTTAATGTTGTTAGATGTTTGTGTCCAGTTTAGCTATTGTTCCAACACAGCCAATAATTTATTATTGAATATAAAAATTGGTGAATTAGCAGATTTATTTTACTGACCGCCAGATTCATCCGATTTTCTGGCGAAAAACTATATCACCTCGGTATACGAGTTGCTGATGCCCCTGCAATTTTGAGATTTCTCCCTCATCTTCTAATACAGTTGGATTTTGTTAACGAAATAAATATTTTTATTTTATTTTATTTTTTTATTTATTACAGTTGTAGGCAACTTTCCTACACTTCATATCTGTTATTTATAAATATTATATTTCACACTTATACCTATTTATTAATCCTAAACTATATTACACTTAACCAGCACACACATTACAACACTAAATTACTTATATCTATAACAACATATAACATTATATATTTACATTACATGCGCGACACTACAATGCATATCAGTTTGTCGATATCGATATTGACAATCCTCATCATCGAGCATTGCACAGCGCGTTCGTGCGGACCGTACATAACGCTTGTGTATCGGACGCGGAGACGCGCCGTCCGCTGCGCCCGCGCATCAGTCGAAACTTGCTTACGACGCGGAACGCACGCTGCTTTTAACTCGCTTATATACTTACGCTTGAGTGCCTTGTATGTTATTGTTAAGAGTTTCATTCTTCCACATCTATTCTATCATCTATCTTTCCGAACTGTGTCGCTTACTGTCTAACTGTGCTTGTGTGTGTTCATCTTCCCACTGTGCCTCCTAATTATTGTGTTGGGAATACAAACATTTGAACGTGAGTTTTGAATATTATTTTACTCCGTATACTCCACCCGACACCGTGTGGTATAGTTGGTATCACACCAACCCATCATACCCACATTGGTTACCCCTATTAGACTTACGAAGAACACGATAAGGAAGATGGCGGAAGGACGCGACTCGTTCGATGACGCTAGTGATGGTAACGTGTCGATAGATCGTGGCAATGTTTATAAGGTCAGCATACGCGTACCACCATTCTGGCCAGAAGAACCTAAGATCTGGTTTGCTCAAGTCGAAGGACAATTCGCTATAAACAAGATTACCAGCGACCTCACAAAATTTAATTATGTGATCGGACAACTCGACAACCAGCATTCTCGCGAGGTGAAAGATATCATCATAAGGCCACCGAAAGAAAACAGATACGAGAAGCTGAAAGCAGAGCTTATAAAGCGACTAAGTGCTTCCAATGAAAAGAAGCTGAAGCAGCTGCTGATGCATGAGGAGTTAGGAGATAGAAAACCATCTTCGTTTATACGACATCTCCAGAGTCTTGCTGGCGTGGATGTACCAGACGACTTTTTGAAGACCATCTGGATCAGTTGTCTTCCTAACAGGATCCAGACAGTGCTAGCAGGTCAACCAGGGTCGACGCCAGTAGAAGACTTGGCAGATTTAGCCGATAGAGTAGTCGACATTGCCACATTCTCACCTATGGTTGCTTCTATGGGAGAAGCTGGACCAAGTTCCGTGCAGCAACCTGACGAAGGCGATAGCAGAACTTCGCAGGCAGTTCCAGTCATTGATATCGGAGAGAAACGGCAGACCTCGCTCTCGACCCTCACAATCTGGTCGGAATAGGTCGTCGTCAAGGCAGCAGCGGTCCCAATCCAATTATCGGAAGTTCCCGCTGTGCTGGTACCACAGCAAGTTCACAGAGAAAGCCAACAGGTGGGTCCGCCCTTGCGATTTCAAGGCGGAAAACTTCAAGGGCGGTCAATAATGGCGACAGACGACAGCCCCAAATCTTCTACTGGTTGCCTATTTGTAACGGATCGACAGTCGAAGACGCAGTTTCTGGTCGACACTGGTAGCGACCTCTGTGTCTTCCGTCGCTCGGTGCTGCGTGATCGTCGTGCTGCGACGGGATTTCAACTTTGCGCTGCCAACGGCTCTAACATCTCTACTTACGGTTATGTACACCTTAATTTAGATTTTGGTTTACGTAGATCTTTCAATTGGCGTTTTGTAGTAGCTGACGTAACAAAACCAATTATTGGTGTAGATTTTCTAAATTATTATAACCTAATTGTAGACTGTCGTAATAAACGCTTAATAGATAGTACAACATCTGTATCTGCGGTAGCTGGTGTTGTAGTTAGCAGTAGTGATAGTAGCCTTTACTCTTTAAAAGTTTTGACTGGTGATTCTCCGTATCATAAAATTCTTAACGAATTTCCAGAGATCACTCGACCAGCTGGTATGCATCGCAACATCCTGCATAACACTTTAAATCACATACGCACTACACCAGGCCCTCCAGTAGCTTCACCACCCCGTCGTCTTGCTCCTGACAAATTAAAAATAGCTCAACAGGAGTTCCAGTCCATGCTGGCTAATGGCACAGCCCGACCTTCAGAAAGTCCCTGGTCCTCGCCACTGCATTTAGCTCCGAAGAAGGATGTTGCGGACCCCTACGTGACATCACGTCGGGGTCCACCACTGTTGCAGTGCTGTCGAGGAGACGCAATAAGACACAGTTGGACCTTAAGAGTTACTAAATAACCACAGACGGGATGGCAGTGAAATGAGACAACAGTTGGTAATAGTCTGGTTTATTATAATTCTACTAAAGCTTTTAAACGAACTCATACACGTACACTGTGTGTGCCTAATCTTACTACGTGACCATCCGGCACAAAGGACAACGGTTGGCGTCCGTGTGGTGATTACCGCATGTTGAATGCCCATACTGTGCCCGACAGGTATTCGATTCGGCATATACAGGACTTTGCCCATTGTATAACTTTTTTTTTTATATTGCCCGTTAAGATGACCTCACTCCACCTGATGGAAAGTGGTCGTGAGGTTCAGATATGAGGTTGACAAGCCCAGTCATTCAAACGAATCACTGGGCTGGCCATCCTCACCTTGAAGGCCTGCAGAAATGCCTTTTCACGCCCCGCTTGAAGAACCCGGGACTATACGAGAAAGGAAACACATGTGCTGAGAGAGCGTTCCACGTCTGGATGGTACGACAAAGAAACGAGTCACCGAACCTTTTAGTTCGGGCCAACAAATGTTGAATTGTGTGTGGGTGACGCCGTAGTCCAGCACGCGTGGTACGGGAGTGGAAAGGTGAGGGTGGGATAAGCTGTAATAACTCGTCAAAGCATTCCCCATTGTAGAAGCGATAGAGAACACTTAGCCCGGCAATGTCTCTACGCAATTGAAGAGGCTCAAGGGTCAAAGTTGCCTCTGGGTTTCCAATAATACGAATAGCACGCCGCTGCAACCTGTCAAGAGCTTCGAGTAGGTACTTAGCGGAACCGTCCCAGAGATGAGAGCAGTATTCCACACACGAGGGAACTTGTGTCTTATACAAGAGACAGAGCTGCTCAGGCGTCAAGAATCGTCTCACTTTGTTCAGGACTCCGAGTTTACGGGATGCAGTTCTAATGACGCTCTCAGAGTAGTCCCGCTGGTTTAGGTTGCTACGAACATCCATGCCAAGGATGTTTAGGCTATCCTTAATCGGTAGCGGGGTGCTCTGAAGAGTGTGATGGGAAAGGAACGGCGACGCCTTTGCTGTGAATGCACACACCTGCGTTTTCTTGGCATTGAACTCGACGAGATTGCATGCACCCCATTCTGAAATGCGGTCCAACACTCCGTCAAGCTCAACAACAAGACTTCGCCTCTTCTCCTCGATGTCAGTCTGCTTTGCCCCAGGGCGCTCGAAATAACGCGCGTGGACCGTGCTATCATCCGCATAGCAATGAATATTACCAAGAGATAACATGTCATTGATATGCAGAAGAAACAACGTCGGCGACAAGACGGAGCCCTGCGGCACTCCGGCATTAATCTGGAGAAAGCGTGATTTTAGACCATCGCAAAGGACACGAATTCTACGTCCCTCCAGAAATCCGGCGACCCAGTCGCATAGGCGAGGTGGCAGACCATGTGCCGGAAGCTTGGAAAGAAGCGAACGATGCCATACACGGTCGAGAGCCTTGGCAATGTCAAGGCTGACGGCCAAAGATTCCCCATGCTTGTCCATAGCCTCCCCCCAGATTTGTGTTACTTACGCTAGAAGATCACTCGTAGACCGTTTTGGTCGGAAGCCGTACTGACGGTCGTTGCAAGGTCTTCAACACCATAGACCTGGTGAAGGCTTATAATCAGATACCTGTCAGCCCAGAGGATATCCCTAACACAGCCATCACCACACCCTTCGGACTATACGAATTTCCGTATATGACATTCGGACTTCGTAACGCAGGTCAGACCTTTCAAAGATTTGTAGACGAGATAACTCGGGGCCTTGATTTCGTATACACATATTTGGACGACTTCTTAGTGTATAGTAGGTCCCGAGCTCAGCACGAAGAACACCTCCAAATCATCTTTGGAAGACTGCGTGACTACGGCATACTGATAAACACATCTAAGTGTGTTTTCGGGGCAGGGGAGGTAACCTTTTTAGGATACAGTATCTCCGAACACGGTACCCGACAACTCGGCGAGAAGGTTCAAGCCATCAGGGATTTCCCGACACCAACCAACGTGCGACAGCTGAGAGCGTTTTTGGGCATGCTGAATTTTTACAGGAGATTTCTTCCTCGCGCTGCCCAAATACAAGCTCCTTCACACGCATTGCTCACAGGTTCAGTGAAGGGAACACAGCCTGTCGTCCTAACGGATGAAGCCCTAGCTGCCTTCAAAGCCAGTAAAGATTGCTTGTCTGATGCCGCTTTGTTAACACATCCTGATTGGGCCGCCAAGCTTGCGCTGGTGACGGATGCATCAGTCAAGGCTATAGGTGCTGTACTACAGCAGCTGAAGGATGATGCATGGCAACCACTGGCATTTTTCTCCAGGAAGCTAAGTCCATCGCAAGTGAAATACTCGCCTTACGATAGGGAGCTGCTTGCGATCTACGAGGCAATCAAGTACTTTCGGCATATGGTCGAAGCTCGGCATTTCTTTGTCTATACTGACCACAAGCCTATCAGTTTTGCATTCCACGAGCGGAAGAAAAACTGTTCGCCTAGGCAGTATAGACACCTCGACTACATCTCCCAATTCACTGCTGATATCCGACACATATCCGGTGTGCCGGATGGTCGCCTGCACAGCGTTTATTATAAATATTGGTTCGAGAACGTGATGGTTTGGAAAAAAACAAGAGCACGTACATGATAAGATCAGGTAGATTATTCAAACCAGTGCTCAGATTCCGATGAAGTGATATAATTAACATCCTCTGTCATTGCTATTTTTCAGGACTTCAATTTTGCAAGAGGGTAAAATATGTTTTTTTTTTTAAATCACGTCGGGTCACTACTGTTGCAGACCCGACGTGACATCACGTCGGGGTCCACCACTGTTGCAGTGCTGTCGAGGAGACGCAATAAGACACAGTTGGATCTTAAGAATTACTATATAACCACAGACGGGATGGCAGTGAAATGAGACAACAGTTGGTAATAGTCTGATTTACTATAATTCTACTAAAGCTTATATACGAACTCATACACGTACACTATGTGTGCCTAATCTTACTACGTGACCATCCGGCACATCCGGCAAGGATAACGTTGTGGCCGATACCTTGTCGCGTATCGAAGAGCTGGAAGCGCCTGTAAACCTCGAGACTTTAGCCGAAGGTCAGGCCTCAGATCCCGAACTTTCCAAGCTGCTTGATGAAGGTTCGTCATTGCGCCTGGAAAGACTGCACGTACCTTGAAGTCGAGTTCCCCTGTACTGCGACGTCAGTTCACCGACATTCAGACCGTTCGTCCCGAAGTTCTTCCGGAAGCAGGTTTTTGACAGCCTGCACTCCCTTAGCCACCCAGGTTGCAATGCTTCGGCCAAGTTAGTAGCCGAACATTTTGTTTGGCCGGGTATAAGGAAGGATTGCAGGGAGTGGGCACGTAGCTGTATACAGTGCCAACAAGCTAAGGTCAACCGACACGTGACCGCTCCGGTGGGCATGTTCAACCTACCACGGGAACGCTTCAAGCAGATCCATATTGATCTCGTAGGACCCCTATCCTCTTTCGCATGAGTACCGGTATTGCCTTACCGCCAGAGACCGATTTACTCGGTGGCTGGAAGCAATACCGATCAAAGATATAACCGTTGCAAAAGCCTTGCTGACTGGCTGGATTGCTCGATTCAAATGTCCAACAGTCATTCCAACAGACCGTGGCCGTCAGTTTGAATCGGCCCTGTTCCAGTGTATGTCGACTTTAGCCGGATTTGAGCACAAACGGACGACAGCCTATCACCCGGCTTGCAACGGCCTTGTAGAGCGTTTCCACAGGCAGCTTAAAGCCGCAATTGTCTGCCATGCGAACGACAGGGGGACAGAGTTACTTCCGTGGGTCCTGCTAGGCATTAGAACTTCCTTCAAGGAAGATTTACAAGCTTCCTCAGCGGAGCTCGTATATGGTGAACCCTAAAGGTTGCCTGGCGAATTTTTCGAAGCTTCTTCTGTTGGCACTACAGATACTTCTGAGTTCTCAGCACGGCTGCGAAACTTTGCCAGAAAATTGCAGCCAACACCTACTTCGCACCATGATAGGTTGAAGGATATATAGAGATATATAGAGATCTCGCCACGCATTACGTGGTGCACTACAAGCTGCATATTCATATATAAATTTTCAAAATCCCTCTCAAAAACAAAGAGGTAACAGTATCGATAGACCGTCTAAAACCGGCCTTCATACTGTCTGACCATACCGAAGAACCTCCGCCAGTTATAAAAAAATAATATGTTACCCGTTCTGGACGACATGTAAAATTTGCAGATTTTTATCGCCCTTGACGGTCTCTGGAGGGGGGTGGTGTAGGCAACTTTCCTACACTTCATATCTTTTATTTATAAATATTATATTTCACACTTATACCTATTTATTAATCCTAAACTATATTACACTTAACCAGCACACACATTACAACACTAAATTACTTATATATATAATAACATTATATATTTACATTACATGCGCGACACTAAAGTGTATTTATTTAAGGATGTCCTAAGACCAAAACAAACCTGACCTTGGAATCACCTATAGAGTTGGGCACAAAATTATCAATTGAATTCAATTCGTTTTCTGTTCGATATTCTCGATTTTTCAGATCAGTTTTTTAGTTTAACGCTTATTTCTAGTTTTCTTTTTTACTGACTGTTATTATCGTACATTGAATACTGGTATAGTTAAAAAAAAGATACATATACATACAAAAATATATTTATTAAAAAAATAACAATTTTGATAAAGTATTCAGTATTTGTAGTAAGTAAGTATTACTTACTTACTACAAATAAGTATCTCAAAATAAGTAGTTCAGTATTTGTAGTAAGTAAGTATTAAGTACTTACTTACTACAAATACTGAATCGTTTTTAAATCGGAAAATAGTATGCCTGTTTGAAACAACAACTGTCGAAATTTGATTGAAATCATCGTTACATTGTTACTTTAGTGAGAATCAATATGACAGCTTTCTTACTAAAGCAGTAATGTAACGGTTGTTGTTTTAAACAGCTTTACATAATCAGCCTACTGGATTGCTGATTTTTTAGTTAGTTAATTATTAACTATGACTAAAACCTTATTTTATGAACATAATTTTATCACTATGAATCTTATGAAAAATTCTACAATTTGGCAGGAAAAAGAAATGGTCGCCTTTTTTCTCATTTGTTTTTGAACTGTCATTTTAGTTCTTTATATTTTATTTTGTGATTAATTTTTAATAATGACTAATACTTTTTGTTAATATACCAAAAAGAAAAACAAAGGCAATACATTTGACGCAACAATAGAATTGATCCTGCGTACAGTACTGTTTAATTAGAATGAAATAATAAACAATCTGCGATTTTTACGGACTAGCAGTGTGGCTGCCCGTTGCCTATTTTCCGTTTCCCGATAACAATACTTTCACGAGTAATAATACTCAGTAAATACTTTATCGATAATAATCGATTGAAAAATTGTTAACTTCAATTGGTTCATTGTTATACCCCATCACTAGTAAATCAATTGAGAGCTGTCAAAATCGGAACACAAATTTTGGTTAAGTTATGGTTATCTTGATTGTTTTGCAGTTTTCAACGGGAATTATGTGATATTTACTTTGAAAAAGGATGCAGTGTAATATGATTAATGAATGAATCACTTGTAGTGTGATAAAATTTGAGTGATTTCTTTGGAAACTCAAGATAAGTGTTCAAGGTCAGGTTTGTTTTGGTCTTAGGACATCCTTAAATAAATACACTTTACGATGCATATCAGTTTGTCGATATCGATATTGACAATCCTCATCATCGAGTATTGCACAGCGCGTTCGTGCGGACCGTACAAGACGCATAAGTATCGGACGCGGAGACGCGCCGTCCGCTGCGCCCGCGCATCAGTCGAAACTTGCCTCCGACGCGGAACGCACGCTGCTTTTCAACCGCCTTTAAAAAAAAGGAGGAGGTTCTCAATTCGACTGTATGTTTTTTTTTAATGTTTGTTACCTCATAACTTTTGACTGGGTGAACCGATTTTAATCATTCTTTTTTTATTTGAAAGCTGGTGCTTTCCGAATGGTTCCATTTTAATTTGGTCTAGTTCTGTCAGTGGCTTCCAAGAGAAAACCCTATAAGTCCTAAATCTAGATAGACAAAATGGGCGACAAATGGACGACGAATGGACGAATAACTTAATATTACGCCAACCGATTTTGATAATTCTTTATTTATTTGGAAGCTGATGGTGCCCGTGTGGTCCCATTTTAATTTGGTCCAGTTCTGACAGTGGCATCCATGGGAAATCCATATAAGTCTTAAATCTAGATAGACAAAATGCGCGACAAATGGACGGGTAACTCAAGATTACGCCAACCGATTTTGATAATTCTTTTTTTATTTGAAATCTGATGCTGCCCGTGTGGTCTCATTTTAATTTGGTCCAGTTCTGACAGTGGCATCCATGGGAAATCCATATAAGTCTTAAATCTAGATAAACCAAATGCGCGACAAATGGACGATTAACTCATTATCACGCCAACCGATTTCAATGCTTCCTTTTTTATTGAAAAGGATATACTTCAAGGGTAGTTTGATGAGAGTTCGGTTAGGTTCTGATTATGGGATCCATGACAAAGTAACGGAACTCTTCAATTCTTAGGAGCAATTGGACGAATACTTTTTGATGTATAAAATAAATAAGAACTATTCACTGAAAATCAAGAAATAAACAAAACATTTAACAAAAAAAACCAACTTCAAAAAAAACTATTCCAAAACAAAGCACTAAAAAGTAAAAAAATAATTAAGTATTCTTCTAAAACTTATACGATAATATAATGTAGGTACAATTATTGTTATTGTTGGAGACGGTGTCAGCCAATGTAGGTTTGTAACTACCTACAAACATACGTAGACGTGATATGTAAGAAATAGGTATACTGCTAGGTATATTGTAGTGTTTCCTTGGCTGACACCGACTCCAACAATAACAATAATTGTACCTACATTATAATATCGTATAAGTTTTAGAAGAATACGCAAATATTTCTTTACTTTTTAGTGCTTTGTTTTGGAATAGTTTTTTTTGAAGTTGGTTTTTTAACTCGCTTAAATACTTACGCTTGAGTGCCTTGTATGTTATTGTTAAGACTTTCATTCTTCCTCATCTATTCTATCATCTATCTTTCCTAACTGTGTCGCTTACTGTCTAACTGTGCTTGTGTGTGTTCATCTTCCTACTGTGCCTTCTAATTATTGTGTTGGGAATACAAACATTTGAACGTGAGTTTTGAATATTATTTTAATCCGTATACTATAGTAAACTACTAAAATAATATTCAAAATTCCCGACGACCGGGTGTACCCGACACCGTGTGGTATAGTTGGTATCACACCAACCCATCATACCCACACAGTGTTTTTCAATCTGTGGGTTGCGACCCCTAGGGGATCGTGCAACCCTACTCACTGGCAAAAAGAAAAATGTAAAGTTCTACACTACAATTAAATATTAACACAATTTTATTTCGAAAGTTCAAAAAGCCCATCCTTGTTTGACTATTGAAAAATCTGTCAATTCGTGGTGCTATTTTTGAACGTGGACTTCAATCCAAAAAAAAAGAAATGAAAATGCCAAAATAGAGAAAATCATTAAGGTAGTCTTTCAAATAATTTATTTGTCTGTCTATGGCACAAGGGGGCCGTCAGAATTCTTCAACATACAAAGGGGTTGCAAAATCAAAAATAATTAACAACACGGTTCTGATATATCTCTTGCTCTCAGGGCTGGTACTCGCCAGCACTCAGCGGCGTGTCCGCCGCGCGCGTCCGCGACAACCCGAAGCACACGAAGGAGAGTTGCAACCGCCGCCTGCTGCGCTCCGACCTCAGCCTCACCTCGCATCCCGAGATGGAGATCGACTACTACGACTACGAGGTCAACAACGCCGGTGAGTGTCATTGCAAACCGTGATCAGAGTGCCGTGTGCGAGTTGCAGTGAGGAAAGTGAATAACTTCACCATCGCGTTTTGCGAGCACGTAAATGTCAATTAGTATGGAATCGAGTCAGCGTCATCTAGCGGCGAATATGCGCAACATTAAGGCCGCTAGATGGCGCTCACTCGATACCATACAAATTCGCGTTTTTTTCTCGCAAACGCGATGGTGAATTCATAACTTCACCATCGCGTTTTGCGAGCACGTCAATGTCAATTGTTATGGAAACGAGTCGCAAAACGCGAAGGTGAAGTCATTTGCTTGCATCGCTCACTATAACTCGCACTCAGCACTCAGTAGTCTGTACGGTGCCATTACAAAGACTGAATCGTTATCAGTTGTAAATGATAGTTTATCGATGCACCAGAATGGCAAACGGCCTACCCTAAATAGAAGACTGTATGTTTGACTGTTTGTTATCGTGACAGTAACAGACTTCAAACTTACAAACTGCAAATTACGATGAAGCGACTGCACATAGGCAGAGATTTGGACTGATATCAGCAACCATTAGGGCGGCGCGGCGTCTTGGTATATTATGGTTAAGGAAGCTTATTTAAGTTTAAAATCTTCGTAATGAATTACAGATTTTCTTACGGAGAAACATATAAAAATTAATAACATAATTCAAGATGTACGCCCTCAACATATTTTGCAAAAACCTTGGAGGTAGCATAGTTACCACACCCACGAGTGAACTTCGGACAATGGGGTTCCATCCAAATAGAGTGCCAGAGTTCCAGTTGTACTGGCCTGCCGAATTTTGAGACAGTAATTCTGTGGTTCGATTACCTTCGTGCTCGCTACATTTTCAAATAAATAATGTCACTTTTCTTCCTCAAAAGCCATTGATTAGCTGATGTAAAACTATTAAGACTTTTCAAATTCAGTATATAAACCAAATTATTCAACGATAGAAACTAGTAAAATCGACCTGACCCTTGGGATTAAAGCGGAATCCCTAGGATCAGGTCGAATTTATCTAGTTTCTGTCTATGTAGAAATAGTGCATTGTTAAATGATTAAAATAAAAATGTACTTAGCCAAATTATTTATCGACATGAAGACTCCAATGGAATAACAGTCGTTTGTACCCAGGCTCAGTCCCCGGCTCGTACCTGGGCATGGACCCCGCGTTCCTGGTTTGGATTCCTCCGCTCGAGGAGGGCGACATCCTCAAGGAGATTGACGACAAGGGACCTGTCTACGAGGTCAGTACACAACAAATAATAAAATTTATGTGGCAACAAAATACCTTAATTTTTGAATGTTACTCAATGAGTATGAGTGTTTGTGTTTTAATTTATAAGATTCATCCTATTTAAACAATTAGACTATTAAGTTTTTGGACAATATCTTCTATTGAAGATGTCAGATAAATTCAATTAATCGGGTTTTGATAAATTCGGAATAGCTTATTTCTGTTACTGAATGTAAGCAGATAATCGTATTGTATCTTATTGTATTCATATAGGTACTTTTATTTTTGAAACTGTATTTGCACCTTTCCAAATTATCACAACACCATTGATCATTTAAAAGATTTCCCCTCTAGGGCAAAGCCACTGTGTCACACCAAGGTTCGCCTAACTCTTTTGTAACAAAATAATTTCCACAGGAAATCTTACCCAAGGAACTACGGCCAGACCCGGGTAGCAACACCGAGTCACCAGAAGATATGCCTACGTTCAGCGGCCACAAGCGGCGCCCCAACCCGGGCTCCGCCTCCCGTGAGTCTGTGAGGTCTCCCGATCCGCGCCCCAACAACTCTGAATCTGTGACGTCACGACGAATCGAACGCTCCAACATCATACAACCGCTCAACTTCAGCATCTCAGACCTCCAACACTCACCCAAACTCAAAAGAAACAAAAAGAAAAAACAAGACTTCATACCCATGAAAGACCTTACCCTCACCAGATCACCCGTCAAAGTTCACAGAAAAGAAAAAAGCGACAACGATAACACCCTCAAAAGGATTAACGATACAACTAGAGAAACGAATGCGGACACTCTGAAAAGAACAGATTTTAGCGACCTTAGATTCGCCGATGAGACGTCAGATTCGTCTAACGAAATCAAATTCGCTGACGACTCACCGGATAGCAACAGACTTGTAGATAAGTACGATATTAGAGCGTGAATGTTTTAAGACTTACCATAAACGCGATAGAAGTGGCAATTCTGTTAAACAGTCTCTAGGAAAACTTACATCTTCTTCTTTTCTCCTCAGGTAATGAAATGGCACGCACTATCAGAACTGTCAAACACAAATGCACGATTTTGCATTGTTTTTGATTTTTTAACTCCTAATGTTTACATGCCATCTAAAATGTACTTTATTTGAATGTCTGCCTTTTTTTATTCATAAAGGAAATTTAGAAAACGGTTTTTATGTGTATTGTCTACCTCAGATTCTGGAACAATAGAATCGCCACCAGTACCACCAGTCTCATATTTAGTTCCATTGCCAAACGTTAGATATCCCAAAAATCATTCCCCTCTAGTCAAATGTAAGGACCAATCTGTGAATACCATTTACCTTCTATCTTCCATATCATCAAATCGTATACAGTAGCATGATATATATTTTTAAGAGATAACTTTTCATCTATCACTTCACCCAAATATTTATGTAGAAACACATTTAGGGTAAATATTAGAGTTTTATAATCGAACTTCAGGAATTATTCCCACTAGTTTCACTCCCAAATATCATCTTGTACTGTATAGGTTCAAATATAAAATATTTCTTAAGTTAATATTTGACTTTTGCAAGAAAAACAATATTGAAAAACCCACTTTAGATTGATCGCGTAGGCACATAAGAAACTACTAAAGATTTTCCAGCTCGTTGCACCATGCTTTTAAATGTGGAAAGGGACTAGGAACTAGTGGAAATATTTCCCCATCTTGAAGATGACGTAGACTTGTAGTTATTCATGATATTTATTATTCTGCATTTAGATTTTTCATCATTCGGTTTCGCTTTGCATCTATGTGCTGAATGTATAGTTTAAAAAGGAATCGAATAGATCGTCTTTTAAATATTTATCTATTCTGTCTTATACAAATGAAGTTAAATTACAGTCACAATTCGGTGGGCCATAAAAAACATCATAATTCTATAACCGTGTGAATCGACTTGCTGTATTTATTTGTTGCGGTAAAAAAGTGGTTATGTATTCCGAACATCATGTATCCATTAAAAAACCTATAAATATTTCTAAAATATAATCCCGATCAACAATCTTCACCTATAACACGAATACCCTGACGTATCACCCTATCTTCAGCTTGGCTGGTTTGTTCAGGAGATTTTTAGTATGGCTAATGAAATGTAACATGGATTTACCTTTGTCCTTTCGCCTGACTGCCGCTGGTTTTATTAAAACTATTGAAACGAATATACGATGGGTGATCGTACATGTCCTACGTTACAAGATCCAAAATAGTTTTACTACGAGTATATCTTATTTATTCACCGATAGAGTTATTATTATGTTCATTGTGTATAGCGATTAATTATTTGTATTAACTTAAATGCGACGTTTGGCTTCGTTCCACACTTTTACACAAACATGGGCTTTGATCACTCAACAACATCGTGTGATGTTGCTCAAACACTATTGTATCATACGCTTTTATTTAGTAATATTGAATTATTTGGATATTTAGAAGACTGACGATTTCGGGCAGTGCAATACTTCTAAATTGTGTTTTAAATTAGTATGATCCAGTATTGAGATAGGTATCTGGCATTAAAAGTGATTTTTCTGATCTAGTCAATGTGTCAAAGAAGTAAGTTTCTTTTAATTTATTCACAAGAAATCTCTAAGTTTCGCAGGTCGGCCACGGCTCAAGCGAAACGCTTTGACAGATAGTATCATCGTATACTAAGGCAATGGAGGTCATTTCCCAATTGCTATTTATCGCTTTATTTGTGGTCGACTGTACTTGCAAATATTGCATTTATTAATTTATAAAAATAGGAGTAAGTATTGATAGCGCGTTACTTTTTGAATATTGTTTTAAACCTATATTTAATAATACCTTTAGCTCCTAAGTGAAAAGTTGTTTTAAATGTTCAGTTTGTGAAAACGCCAATAAAATGTTTTTATTTTGTATTTGAAAACGTTGTTTTATTTGTTCAAGTAATGATATTATGTGGCAATCAATCATCTGCTTATGGTAGCTATTTTTTTAAACAATTCAGGTTTCGATAACGAACGAGGAATAAGGTAACACGTCCGTTGGAGCACGGGCGCCTTCGGGGCACATCAGCCACAATCGGCAGTCGTCGGGCTGCGGAGCGGGCTGCGCTGCGGGCGGCGGTGACCGCAAGCGGACTCCCGCCACGATCTTGCACTTCGGCTTCGATCATTCTAGCTACATCATCTTCAAGGAATGTTTGCTTGCAAATATGATAATGATGTGATTTACTTTACTATGTTACATGATAACATCTTGGAAAACCCTGCAGCCTACCTTCAAACGCAATAGCATAAGTCTGAAAAGTGAGCAAATTTATTTAGAAAAATGAGGTATCGTTCAACGAGGTACTCAACTTGGAGTACAATCTAGACCTCCCTACTTACCAAACGTATTGGTGACCTGGTGTCTGGAATCTGGTATGGCAATAAAGTGCAAAATACCTTTTACCTCACACTAGGAGAGCGGCGATATATTGGCGCGGCCAGGTCCGGCATGCAAGTTAATTGGGTTCAAGCAAGACCTCGCTCGAAATTAAATTCCTTCGGGGTCACGTCGGTGGCCGGAACCAGCGTCGCAAGAATCTATGTTACGGTCGACCTACAAAGCTTGAACTATTGCTAAATTAAACATGCAGTTTTTTTTAAGGTAAGGACAAGTCCAAGACGTGCTCAGAAAAGGTCAGGTCAGGAGTACCCATAATCGACGAGCATGTATGAAAGGATTAATGAGAGTGGAAGAAGCGCAAGAGGTGTGTCAGGACCGTAGCAAGTGGAAAGATGTGGTCTCTGCCTACCCCGTTGGGAAAAAGGCGTGATGGTATGTATGTATGTATGTAAGATCTTAAAAACCTAAGTATTGCCTTATGAAGAAAAACCTGCCAACTTTCTTTTTGCCATCTTTTTGTTATCTAAAGATAAAAAAAAGAATGGTCTAAAAACTTAAGATATTTAAAATACGTACGTAAATAGATAAAACATCTATAGCATATAAGTCTCCAACACCTATAACTAAAGTTCTGCTATGCTGAAGGTCAGCTGACTATGCGTGAAGATGTACAGCGATCATAATTATCTTTACATTGCCAGTCATAAAACGTCCTCCATGCCAGGGCTACTTGACTGTCGGACCAGGCATAGACATTCCGGATGTCTACCGTGGTCGACATTTCCTTATGCACGTGGTACAACAACCTTGCCAATAAATGAGCCCCGTAAAGTTCCAGCTTGGGGACTGTCGATCGAGTCTTGATAGGGGCAACCTTGCCCTCAGAGTCCTCCGTCCTCAGATACACGACTGCCGCGTAACCTCGTTCCGACGCATCCGAAAAGCCGTGTAGGCTGGCCGTATATTTAGCCGGCGGTAGGATCCGCCGCGGCAGCTCAACCTGATTGATCGCCTCGATCGTCGAAATCAACTCGAGCCAAGTGTCTAGTGGAGGCCCTACCAGTGGCTCATCCCACGAGACCCCGAGAGTCCACAGTGTTTATACTAAACACTTGGCCGAGAAGATGCAAGGACTGATCCAACCGTTTGGATTGAACATTCGAGCGATGGTGGAAAGAACCGTTCTTTTCGACCAAACTCGAGGTGGTACCAGGTTCACCTGGAACGTAAATATATCCCTAACCGGCTGATACCGCATTCCTAATACGGCGATTGAATATGGATCTCTTGCGTCCTCAAACATTTGAGGATTCTGTTGGTGATCTTCCGGGATCCCAACCAGAACCTGTGGCTCGTTAGAAATCCATTTTCTTAACTCGTAGCCCCCAGCCGCGAGCAGACCGATCAGCTCGTGCCGTATCTTGAGGGCCTCCTCAATAGATAGTGCCCCCGTGCACAGATCATCTACATACGCCTCGCGTTCCAAAATGGCGGCCGCCCGTGGGAAGCGGGTCCGGTCTTGCTTCGCTAACTCCAGTAGTGAGCGGATGGCGATAGGTGTTCGTGTTGAGCTCATAGACGGTCACCGGATCGTCAGGGTGCTCCCTCCAGAGTATCAATTGGAACCTCTTGTCTCCTGGGCAGATGAGTTTCTGCCTAAACATCATCCGGATGTCGGCTCCGATCACCACCAGATGCCTCCGGAAGTTCAAAATTATATCTATGATAATATCCCTTTGTAGTTTCGGACCCGAATGCAAACACTGGTTCAATGAAACCCCTGTGGACGACGGTGCTGATCCGTCAAACACCGTCCGCAGTTTACCAGTTGATGCCTTTAACACCGCATGGTGAGGCAGGAAGAAGTGATCTGTCGTTGTCCAGTCGACAGTCGCCCGAGACATGTGGCCCAAGGATTCGTATTCGCGCATAAACTTAATGTACTTTTCCCGAAGTACAGGGTCGCGGGACATACGACGCTCCATGGCCAACAACCGTTTTTCTGCCAAAGCCCTCGATTCTCTCAGAAGAGGGGGGCAGACAATAAAAGGTAGTCCGGTTTCGATCCGACCCGACGCACCCCTCGCACTTGTAACGACCCCCCCTCTCACCAACTCCACCAACATTAACAAATTTCACAGTTTAAAAAAAACTCTATCACCTCAAAACAATGTGATTTGAAAATATTGATATAAATTATCAATAATCAAAATAGATACATGATTGTACATGTAACTTGAAGATAAAATGGCCAAATGGTTGTGATCGTCTAATAGTGGTAGAACTGTCTACGTTGTGTTGTGTAAATGTTATTTATTACTGTAGTAACTCAATATTCTTTTATGAGGTATGTGAGTGCTAATTATGAGTTTGATTGGACATAATTAAGAACCTACTATGCTATGTAAAACTGTTTCAGACATTATATTTATTACATGACTAACTAACTCACCTAATCGAAAACTAACATGAAATCAAAGACAGTGAAATTAGTAACTCTTTAGAAGTACCTAAGTAAATAAGAATAACGAGTTTAAAATGAATTGCTGAATTCGTAACCAAGTATATATTATTCTATGTATGTACCCAACAAATCATGAATATAATTATAAAATATAGTGCAGAATTTGATATTAGAGTGAAAAGCTGATATTTAAAACCATTAAATATAGTTAAAAGAATCAAAATGTTATAGGAAATTTCTCCAAAGGAGCATTCCCTTTGGAGGTGGTCATAACGAGCTCCACCCCGCTCCAGACCGATGAAGGCTAACCATCTCGCGCCTCCCCCCGAAATAGGATTGAGGATATTTGTAGTGACAGTCATAGACTGTGGTGTGACAATGTGTAAAACACAATTGAAACACTGAATTGTAGGATTGTAGCAGGATGTCAAACCCAGCTCCAACGTAACTCATTCTGTAGATGAATCATCAATAATTAAAATGAAATAATTCAATATAAATCATTGGTAGCATGATACTTCACGACTTGTCAACACGTACATCATGTTGATGACGATTGTAGATAAACATTCACAAAAGCAGACCTTAGACCGAATAATATAGGACTCATCAAAAACATCGTCTTTAGGGTGAAGATAATTCAATTCACGAAGACTTAACAAAATACTCGAGTCAATGGACAGCTCAGAGTCAGGTCACTTACAGGAAAGCTAGTATGAAGTTTGAGTTTGTTTGTGTGGGGAAAAAGCATATTAGTTATCAATCAGAATACCACCACTAATTTGTATAATTTGGTGAGGAAAGGGTATTGGCTTATAGCAGAATACCGCCACATATATGTAGAGTGAGGTGTGGTACATGGCGTTACTGAGGGATAAGATGCATCCACATATTTGTAGATTTGTAATATTTAATGTGATATGAAATGTACATATTCACAGCCATCAAGCGGCATCACCACCAAGACTCAGATTGAACTATATAAAATAGTCAATAATTAGCTTTGCAATAAATCTTGCAGCTAGGTTTGTAGGATAAGGTTTAATTTAAACTGGGATAGTTTAAATTATTATGTTTTGGGTTTTACGTGAATCAGCACTTATAAATAGTTGAATAACTGTTAAAATCAACGGTGTTTAGTAATAGGTTAAATTAACCAATAGTATTTGCAAAAGCAATAATAAGAACATTAGTCTCAAGCTCTCTTGTTGAAATCAATTGTTATCATCAGGTAACATATTTGGTTTTAAGTGAATCAACACTTATAAATAGTTGAATAACTGTTAAAATCATCAGTGTTTAGTAATAGGTTTAATTAACCAATAGTAGGTAGGTTTGCCAAAAGCAATCTAAGAACCTTAGTCAAGTTCCCTTGTTAAAATCAATTGTTATCATTAGGTAACATTAGCAATTAGTCCAGCATAGATGTTGGCAGTAAATACAAAAAGACAATTCACTCATACTAGGCATTGGACCCCCACAAAATCTAGTATGAGCTAGCAATTATCATGTGGAGTACTGACCAGCAGTGGTTAGCCACTGTCCAGCAGAGTTGATTAACGGGACATAAAAACTAAACCTCATCTCTAGGTTCCGTTCGTTTACAGCGGCGTTTATAGCCTGACCTGTCAGGGGATGGAGGTCCTAGGACTTGGTACGCTCAAATCTTCGGCTAATCAATGGACGAGAAGAGTAAACTCAGCCAGGCACACACGTATTGATATGCGGCCCAGCTGCCACGCACACACGTATTGCTACGCGGCCTAACAGCCAGGCAACGCACATACCCTACTTCTACGCGGCCACGACTTATAACTATAATGAGTAGACTCAGCGGGAGGCACACACATATCAATACCCTAATTAATATTAGGTATACTGCTACGCGGCCAAAGAAACATCCCTCTTTTCCACACAATATTGCATAAGAGATGGTAATATAATCAAATGTATTTTGATAACCTCCATTCTGGACTACGCAGACCATATCAGTGAATTAAATAAATGACAAGGTGAACTTTACTTATTACTTTACCAATGTAAAACAGATTCTACAAATACTAATTCTTATACTATCTTTGTAAGTACTACTTTCATTAAAAGAAAGCCTCAACATTTCAATGTTCGTAATTAATGCTAAGACCATGACTAGATTTTATTATGTAAATATTTATTAGGTACACACATAAAACATACAGCTGTTTAATCAAATAATTACTAGTTTTAAAAGAATATGTTGCACTATATTTGAGATTTAATAGGAAATGAAATTCTAACAATTTTAAATTTCAATTTTATAGCTCTTATAACGGAAAGATCTGACCTTAAAATGCTGCATCACTAACTTCACTGATTCTAAAATTTATGACTCTATTTAAAATAATACAAAGATTAAGTAAATCAACTAAAACACTTTTGTATAAAACTATTACTGAACCTGACCCTGAATATCTAACTTCCTAACCTGATTATTTCACTGCCAAATAAAGACTGTCCTACTAAATCATGGAAGTCTAGATCTCCTAACCTACTTAAAGCTCCATACTCGTATATAACGGAAAGATCTGACCTCATGATGCTGCGTCTCTTAATACACTGATTCTACAATTAATGTTTTACTTTACATAAATAGAAGTAACTAAAACACTTTTGTACAGAACTATTACTAAACCTCACTCGTCTTAGGCATAGAACCTAACTCTCTCACAACCAAAAACGAACTATTCCGTGTTCTGAACCTAACGGTTCAGGGCTACCAACAGACTCTCTTCTAATTGATGAAAGTCTAGATTTCCTCACATTCTTATAGCTCTATATAATAACGGAAAGATCTGACCTTATGATGCTGCGTCTCTAAAACCACTGATTCTACAATTAATACGAGTATTACACTTCAGATAAAATATTACAAGTAATTTAAAAACCTTTGACCGTCTGAGGCCTAGATCCTTACTCTCTCACGACCACAAACAAACTGTCCTCCCTACCTATTCCCAAATCATAATGCAAACTAAGTTCCTCAATGAAAAGCAGAGATTTATTACCCTTATGTGGGAATGCTGAACATGAGAATTACTAGTACTTGAATATTTTTAGGGTTCCGCCTCTTGTACGTTGAATACAAAGAGAACCACCACAAAATCTTATTCTTGTGTCTATTTGACTGTCAAGATCCTCCCTCATAGTCACAGGCATCAAGCCGAAGTCTATCCCAAACATTAACTTCTCTATTCGTTAGAATTGCAAAACTCAGACTTCTAAGTCAATGCAAACAAAACACACCGCAATGTAAGTCACATAATATTCTGAAACTTTTCAGATAATCAAAACCTATACTTCCCTTGCGGCCTTGTTATAAAATCAGTATTTAAGAAAAGGTAATGTCTCACAGATCAAATAACAGGATAAATATAGAACTGATGCCTTCAGGCATTAACTGCGCCATTCGTACGTGTTACTCCCGTGCAATGAAGAATAAATAAATAAATAAATAAAGCCGATATATTTTAATATCTAAATTTGTAGGTATGGAACCCTCAATTAGTCGGACTCACACTTGGCCAGTTTTTTAAACAGATTTCCTTACACCAAACACTACACCTTATCGTTTGACGCTTCAGCAAAATAAACATTGGAACAATTTATTGAAATGAACAGTCACATAATTTAATTTTTATTAGTTTAATTTATGGTCATGAGAACTAACAGGGACTTAGGATATTTGAGAATGTTTAACAAAAGCAACCATTAAGCAAGACTCACACTCAAACATCAAATCGAAATTCTAGCTAACAATGAATCGACTCATGAAAACAATTACCCTTTGTATTGTATCTACCTACTCGTACAAGCTTTTATTGGATAGATTTAAAGCGAAAAAATTCAAATCCCAGCTTTAAATAGTGTAGGCTAAGGTGCGTTCCGTTACACACTCCACATGCTCCGGATCCAGACGGGAGGCCATGGGAGGCTCTTCTATTTCCCAGAACTTCCTCATAGTCCTGGCGATAGAAGTTGTGGCGACGACAGGCGAGGCATCCGGACCTCCGTCATCGAAAACCGGTCCCATCAGAACGTGTCCAAATATAGTAGGTACCGCTACCATCAGAGAAGGCCCCAAAAAAATCCAGCCTAATACATCCGCACCCAGTATAAGGTCCACCGGAGCCGGCTCACCGTAGTGAGGGTCCGCCAAAGTCAGACCTGAAGTGTCAGGCATCGCCCCCCGAGGGATGTCTCTTGACGGATGCCACCCCAGTAGGTTGTCGAGTACAGTCACGGCCGCCGCGATCCGCATCGATGTAACCTGTACCGGGGAAACGGAGATGTGGGTCTGACCCGACAGACCCCGCACTTCCGTATCTCCGACTCCTCGAATCGGAGCTGATGGAGAAGCATACTCCAGATGTAGGCGCCTCGCCACCCGTGTGGATATCAAGCAACCCTGTGCTCCAGTGTCCAGAAGGGCTCGTATCCGGACGAAATCCCCCCTGGGTCCCCAAACGCGCACCTGTGCGATGGGGAGTAGAACCGTCCTCGGTTCCGACGTAGCTTGGACGAAAGCTAGTCATACGTCTGAGCCGCCCGGCGACCCTGACCGACTGCTGGGACCCGGCCAGTAGACCGGTCGCATGCAGTTCACCATCCGTGAATGCACCACGCATATCCGGCCGTCCTGCCATACCGGAAGTAGGGCGGGTGGTACTCCAGCCTCGGGTACTCGTGTAGTACCGGCGAGAACTGCCCGGATCTCTCCTTCGACCGATGATCCGGCAAAGGGGGGGGAGGATATGGGATCGGAACTCCCGGGGTTGGTCCAGCAACCATAGTTCCATTCCTCCAGTGACCTCGCGTGGCGACAGCTCTCGATGTTGGACGCTCCTGTGTCCACCTGCCTCTCTGCTCCACGTGTCCGGACGTGGTGGGGGAGGAGGGGCCTGCAACGCCCTTACTCGCCTGCACTGGGGCGTACTGCGGGGGTGCCTGATGTGGTCTGGGGGATCTCCGACGTTCCGGCGAAGGAGATCTTCTCGCTCTTGTATCCGGAAGCCATGTCGAAACACTAAATTACAAGAACCAAAACAAATAAAAAAATTAAAATAAATAAAATCCAATTATTCAATGGGGCAACTTTCCCGAGTTGACCCCAGAACCGATTCCAGTCGGTAACTTATTATTCTTAATTATTAAAATAACCAATTCCAAAATCGATCGATTCAGTCACGCATCGATTGTTTAATTGATATTTTTATCGAACGTCTCCTCACTATCCAACCCGACCACAGACACCAAGTACGAGGTATCCGGTTAGAAAATCAATATCACTATATTAAGTAAAATGGCGGACATATAAACAAAACATACAATGAAGAAATACATAATATGCACTTATTACCGAACCAACATCATAGGCAATACCAGCAAATGTAATTAATGGAAATACAAAGGCAAAAAAAATACTTATTTTAACAAATTACACAAAAACAAATGGCCGCGTAGTTATAACCAATCTAACTACGCTCTGCTACCAAAAATTATGGGAATTTAACGTGCTGGGCCCTTAGTTTTTGATTCCGTTAAACAATTAAACAAATATAAAATGCAACGCAAAGAAATAGCTTACACACAGAGAAACAATGGATAAAACTTAAAATCTAAAAATTTCAAATCACTCTTAGTTTGGACGACGGGTTTTCCACCGAAGCCCTCACGACCTACCCCACCCCGTCTGGCCAGACATCTATTTCCTAAAACTGAAGTCCTTGCCCAGGAGTCCCAGGGCGAGCTGCCGCGCTTCCAGCCCCGGGAAGTTTCCAAACATTTGAGTTTTGCACATAAGATCCGAATTTCCAAATTATGATTCAAACACCACGAACTCCAAATTTTCGTTATGTTAACAAATCACCAGCACACCAGAAACTTTCACAATAATTTTCTAGACAGGGTCGTCCGTCGGTACTCGCAAGAGTGACTGTGTTTCGTTCTTCACAAAAATAATTGTTAAAGTTGAGAAAAAGTGCAAAGTTCGATATCAAACGTATACCATTACAGAGCCAAAGTAGTGGGCAATAAAACTGTGTATTGTTTTTGGCAATTCAGGTGTGCTCTAGTATAAATAAGACGAGTAATCCGTGGCGTATTCCAGTGTTGCAAAAGTGTACAGTGCCTAAAATATAGTCTACCGTCTATTATAAACAATAGATGTGAACAATCACAGAAAAAACACTATTCTCATTAAATCAGCGGCAAGACGCATATATTTGCTATTTAGTCGAAAATCTTACCTACACTATTAGCTCAGTGGTCGAATCAGCGCTATCCAGCTTATAAAACGCAAGTTCGATCTTGACCTTCGCCCAAGTAAGACTTTTTGTACGGTTGGAACCGCGCTGACCGGTGAATAGGTCGGCAGCACAATCCTGACCTCTGCACAAACGAGTATTTTTGTAGACTGTGTTTTATTTTTGTTTTGGTTCGTTTTGGCCACGGTTAAGCAAAGTAATCAAGGATGAAGTGTCTAGCCTGTAACAACCCCATCAGAGCAGATGAACTTTTGAAATGTGCCCCTTTTGGCGGCACCTACCATTATGAGTGCCTGAATATGGCGGTGGTTTATTACAAAAAGCATATTTCTGAACTCAAGAAGTCGTGGTTATGTCCAAGCTGCGCAAATGCAAAGCGTCGACTGAGAAGCGACGACACGCCGACACGCAAGCAACATGACCTGAATATCATTAGCGATCTGGACATGTCTTGTGATAAGCTTCCTGGGGATAAGCGCCCCGACGAGGTCGCGGCAGCAACAGGTATCCCAGGAGCCGGGCCAACGGGCGGGCTCCGAACACCATCGCTACATTCCCAATTCCAGACAGTGGCGCCTATTGTACCGGATTTTCGCCAAGAATTCCTAGACGGAATGGCGGAGATGCGCGCATTCCGACAGGAGATGGCACGGTTCAGCGCTTCTCTTGCGGGCGTGATGTCACGATTGGATGGCGTGGAGCAGCGGCTGGAGACGGTGGAGCGGCGCCAGACGGAGGCAAATTCGACGGTCGATGCGGAAACGGCGGAGCTGGAGCGCGCTATTGCCGATCTCAAGCAAGAGCTGAACAACAGGGACCAGGAAGCTCTGCTTGTAGATCTAGATATCGGCAATCTTCCGGAAGAGAAAGGAGAAAATGTCTTCCACACAGTGGCCACGCTCGCGAACCGCTTAGGGGTGTCTCTGGAGGAGAGGGACGTGGTATTTGCCGAGCGCGTGGGCGCGCCGCAAGTAGCGCCAGGTCCGACGAGTGCGACGGTCAAACCGCGCGTGCGCCGCGTCGTGGTGCGCTTGGCGCGCCACCACCTGCGCGACGAGTTGCTGCAGGCCTCGCGCGTGCGCGGCCACGTCACTACCGATGGAGGTGCCCACATCTTCCTCAACGAGCGGCTGACGCGCCCAAACCGCCTGCTTTTCCGCCGAGTCCGAGAGGAGTGCGACAAACTGCGCTGGAAGTTCGCCTGGACCAAACGAGGCCGCATTTACGCCCGTCAGGGAGAGGGCAAACAGGCTTTCTTGATTCACTCGGAGGCCGACATAGAGCGGGTATTCGGGCCGATGAGCCCTGGAAAATAAGGTTTATCTTAAGTTCGCTGTTCTTTGTCTATGTGTATTTACTTTCTTCACTGTTTTTTGTTTCACTCACATGTACTGTAACTCTTTTGCTTCTTAGTGTGTTCTTTAACAGTCAAATGGAATTTTTATTTACAATCTAAATTTAATAAATGAAAACAATAATATAACTAGTTGTAACATGGTGCACCTTGGATTGGATAATAATAATTTATCACATTTTATAATAGAATACTTTACAAAGTTATCATATTCAGTAATTATCCTACCTACAGTCAACCTATTTATCATACATTGTCTTTCGCTAATTACACTCATATTTACAGCACATAATCAGTCTAAATGTATAAAATGACAAAATCCAGCTATCTGACAGTTGGCCTTTTTAATGCTGGGTCCTTGGGCACGGGGCATGATGAATTTGTTGTATCTGCGGGGGGATTGGCACCGGACATTCTGGCGATAAATGAGACCTGGTTGAGAACTGGGAGGAGCGACGAGGCTCCGAAATTGCCTGGCTACCGGATACTTCTTGCGCCTAGGCCAGATCACGTGAGGAGGGGCAGAGGGGGTGGGGTCGGGTTTTACATAAGAAAGGGTATCAAAGGGGTAGAATTCATCCACCAGTCACCTCGGTCAGATACCATCGACCAGATGTGGCTAAAGGTCCGCTTAAACACCAAGAATATTATCATTGGCACGGCTTATAGGCTACCTTGGTTAGATGTTAACTTGTTCCTCGATGCTGTCACTGACTCCATAACCTCATTTTCTAAGTGTAATGCGCTCGTAGTTGTTGGCGATTTCAACATCGACCTCGACGATGCTACTAGTAGCAAATCGAAGCAGCTCTTGGGATTCCTGCATAGCCTCGGGCTTTGTCAATGGGTTAAAGAGCCAACCCACTTCACTTACCACAGTAGCACACTCATCGACCTCATCTGTGCTGATATGCCGGCTCTTAAGGTAACAGTAAGGCATCCCCAGACTTGTGTGGTCATGCTATGTTGACAGCTCAGTTTAAGATAAAAAAAGAAAAGCCATGTCCCCAGTGGGTTGCCTTCAGACTTTTTAGGGACATCCTGCAGGACCAGCTGAGCACTGACCTAGGCAATATTGACTGGAGCTATGTCGAAGGGGCCACAAGTGTTGATAAGCTCGTCGCAGCCTTTACCACCAGCATTGTGGGCCTTTTTGACCTTCATGCTCCGGTCAAGAGTAAAAGGTTTAAGCACCCTCCCCATCCTTGGATCACTGATACTGTAAAAAGCATGATGCACATAAGGGATTGCTACCATCGAAAGTTCAAATTGCATGGCACAGATGCTGATAGAGTGTGCTATAAAACGATGAAGCTATTGGTGGTGGAGGCTATATAGCGGGAAAAAACTTTGCTTCTTTAGCGAACACATAAACTCAAATGCGAGGAATCCCAGGAAATTGTGGCAGAATCTCAGGGGCACGGTATTGCCAGCTGGAAAGACTGAGGCTGATCTTCCACCATCATTCGACTGCCCTGATCAGATCAATGCTCACTTTTTGAATGTGCCTGGCGAGGACAGAGTCACGATCTCCCAACTCACCTATTATGTGTACCATAGACACAGTGAGTGTGCTACGTCCTCACTGAATACAGTTAGCAGTGATATGGTACGCAAAACAATTAGGAACCCCAAATCCAATGCGCAGGGCCATGATGGACTGACCCTCGAAATGCTGACGCTGACTTTGCCACATTCACTGAACGCTATCACCGCTATAGTCAATAAGTCTTTAGCGGAAGGCACTTTCCCGGGTGACTGGAAGACAGCGGTGGTGAGGCCCCTGCCCAAATCAAACCAGCCTGCTACTTTGGAGGATGTTAGACCCATTAGCTTGCTCTCATGCGTCTTGAAAGTTTTAGAGAGAATTGTATGTGACCAACTTACTGGGTTCCTTGAGAAGCACAGCATGCTGCCCCAATGTCAATCTGGTTTTCGCAGGGGTTTCGGTACAGCGACGGCTCTTGCGGATGTTGTTGATGGCTTTTGGCTGCTCAGGATCAGGGGCTGATGGGTTTTCTTCTGCTGCTGGACTTTTCTCGGGCATTTGACTCAATAAATATCTCTCTTCTGCTGGCCAAGCTGGCATATTACGGCCTTGATGCGCGCTCCATCAAATGGTTTGACAGCTACTTGACTGGCAGGATGCAGTACGTGAAACTGAAAAATGCAAATGGATCTAGTGTGCAGTCAGCTCCACTCCTCGTCACACGCGGTGTACCACAGGGATCAATTCTGGGCCCCATACTCTACATACTGTACAGCGCTGACATCATTCACAGTATTCATTACTGCCAGTATCACTTGTACGCCGATGACCTACAGTTCTTTCTGGCATTTCGTCCTGGGGCCCTATCACAGGCCATGGCGACCATAAATGAGGAATTAGTACGGCTCAACACTTGGTGCACAGCCAACTGTCTTGTCCTCAATCCCAAGAAATCTAAATTGATGTTAATGGGCTCAAAATCTAACACTCAAAAAATTAAACCCTCACACTCCACCAAATATTATCATCAATGAGGAACCTGTGGAGGTTGTGGACGGGGCAAGGAACTTAGAACTATTCATGGATAGAAATCTTAATTTTAAAATGCATATTGCCGATTGTGTCTGAAACTCATTTTACAGACTAAAACTGCTATACAGAATAAGACCATTCCTCAGTGAAGCAATCAGGATCACTTTATGTGAAACATTGGTTCTCGCTAAGCTAAACTGTTGTGACACAGTTTACGGACCATGTCTGTTGGCCAGATCAGTCAAACTGATACAGCGTGTGCAGAATGCTTGTGCTCGCTTCTGTTTTCACATTCCGCCAAGAATGCATGTAACCCCCTTTCTTAACTCTGCAAGCATACTGAAGATGGAAGCACGCAGAAAGCTTCATCTCGCCACTATGTTGTTTGGAGTACTTAGCACTAAAAAACCCAAATACCTGCGGGACAAGCTTGTATGGGCTCAGGGGCGGGGCGGGTGCCACAGAAGATCGTGCAGACACATTTTTGTAACGACCAAACATCGTACCATGGCCTTTCGTGGGTCTTTCAGACTTGGCGCTTTGCGGTGCTGGAATGAGTGGCGGCGGGCTCGCTGTCTCTTCAACTCCCCGCCCGCGCTTTATTCAGAAGTTGAAATTTAATTTTGAATAAGTAACCACGCCGCACGAATAACACAACCTGATACCACCGTCTACTTTCTACCACCGGACCACTAGATGCCGGGAGGGCTTCCACCCCCATGTGGTTGACTTTCCGACAGTCCGTACCCAACGGTTTACTGCGTCTTTTCTGGTACGCACCGCTAGGGAGTGGAACGCTCTCCCTGCGTCTGTGTTTCCGGATACTTACAACCTTGGTGTCTTCAAGGCCAGAGTGAATAGGCATTTCCTGGGTAAGCGTGTTCCACCATCGGCCTCGTCATCGTGTACCACCAGGCGAGACTGAGGCCAAACGCAAACCCATTTTAAATTTAAAAAAAAAAACAATAATCTGTTCGAAAAAAATATAATGATGTAAAAGTTAGAAAGACCCACCCAAAATAAAAAAGCTGTATTCGATTGATCCCTAATGTCTGGGAAATTTTGGATGGTGTTTATAAAGTATCGAAAGTCGGAAAAAAGTAAATTCACGCGGGTGAAGCTAGTTTAATTATAATTCTAAACAGGCCTTTTACCATGGTGATTACGTCGGGAAAACCCAAATAAAACAAGACGTTATTTTAAACGATCTAAAATAGATTTACCACAGTCGTTAAAATGATGTATACGATAGCAGGGGGGCTAGCCAAGAGCAACACATAAGCTGTCACTGGCGCTTATGTCATCCCCATACATTTGAACGCTTTCTATTGTAGAAATCGTCGTGACGTGTTGCTCTTGGCTAGCCCCCCAGGAGTTGATGCTAGACCAAGTTGAAAAAACTATACAATAATGGATGGAATGGACTTTAGTAACCTTCATATCAGCCTGCTGTTGGTTACTGGGTTAAAACCATAGTTTTTCAAAGCAAATGTTTGTCATTCACTAACTCAAGAACTAACGAAGTTTGGCAAAAAGCTTTTTGTGTTAGGTAGACACGGAAAACCCTATTTGGTTTGTCTACCAAGCAGCTACCGCATGCTGCCACCGACCATGTGATAATCAAATTAAACATTTTAACTAATTTGAACGCCAATTTCCCCAGTGGCTATTAAATTTTAGTTATCTTTTTAGTTTACCTTATAACTTGTATTTTTTACCAGAAATGCATCGACATCCTGATCGAGAAGGAATATATGGAGCGCACGGAGGGCGAGAAGGACACCTAGAGCTACCTGGCGTGATCCGCTGTAGCTTATAACTATATTACATGAGTGTAATGGATTATGATGCCTTTTATTTACACCCCCTGTATTGTTGAAAACCAGTTCGTCCATAGAACTTAGTACCGAAATATGGCTGCGGGAAAACTCACACGTAATTAATGAGATTCAAATGAGCGAGGTATAGTTCGAATTTGTACGTAATCGCTCTACGGGGTCGTCACTTCGTCACTAAAAGAAATCTACGATGTAATTTTCCGGGGAGCTAAGGGCTTTTAAAAAAAACTCAAAAGCGCCATCTAGTTTTACGATTAAAAATCACGTTTTTGTATGACGTTACAAATGATATGGCCGTTTTCAGTCAGTGACCCGCTAGACGGCGCTTTAAAAACATTTGTAGAATAAGCGAACATCGAACTTCTACATTTATGTGAGTTAGGATAATATTATTTTAAAATGCATCGACATCTTTGATCGAGAAGGAATAATTGGAGCTCACGGAGGGCGAGAAGCGTATAACTATATTACATGAGTGTAATGGATTGTGATGACTTTTATTTACTTCCACCCCTTGCACCTTGTGTGGTGTTTTATTTAGTAAACATTTTTTATTTTTCCCAGAGTATTACTTACTCTATGACATTTTTTAAAGTGCGTAGGTTGTGCCAAAGTAGTGAGAATATTCTGAAAAACTCACTTCAATGTTGAATCCGTGAGTGAGTTTGAGTTCGAATTTAAAAAGATTCCCTCTTCAGGCCCTTTATGAACGAAACAGCTCCTTCAAAATTTGATACAAGAACGTGCGCAGAAAATATACTTGTTAATTTGAACATTGCGTTCAGGAAAAACTCCACAACAACTCTGTAAAGAAAACAATTATGTATCAGAAAAGAAACCTAAAATGTATGGGAAAAGCAAGAAATGAATAAAACAAATAACGGTTCATTGTACATAAATGAGGACACTTACGGATAAGTGACACGGTATTATATAAATTTGGCAGTCTTATTGCTAAAAACAATATTCTTTACAGGCGGTACAGAGTTGGCAACAAATCATTGATACTTCTTTCATTGCACGTGCGTGACCTATATCTGCGTTAACCGCCTCTTCCCTCAGTCATGGGTTAAAATAATAAGCATATGTTCACATTTTCACCCTTTAACTTAGTTGCCATCCTGATCACAATTTGCTTTTTCCCGATTTGATCATTTTTCTAAGATTTTCCCTGAGTATCTTTCCGCTTGCGGATTTTGGGATAGCGTCAAGGAAGCGGACGCCTTTGCGTAAATGTTTCGGGTTTGATTACTGAAACAATGCTAAAAGAAAACATTTTAATTTTTTATATGAATTCAGTCTCAATTTTGGGTTATTTTATGACGCCTTAAGTCGTCATTGGCGTCAGTAACATTTTTTAAATGATGCATAAAGCGTCTTTGGCGGTCAATGGGTTAATAATTCAAACAACCCGTTCAGAGCAGTTGCTTCCCACAGCCCTTGAAGTGTCACAGGGGCATGAGAAGGTTGTGGTAGTTGGTGAGAATACGGTCATCCACGTTATGCTCAATGGCCCAGCCACACATCAGCTGCTCCACTTGTATCAAGCATTCAAGCACAAGTTCGGTCGTGTATGGAGTACTGCTGCCACCTGTGGGATGGCTCTGCCTGTACCAGCTGGATGCATGAAACTCAGTAGACTACTAAAGCATTAATAAGCAATAATTCAGAATCAATTTCTTCGACAAAGCTCATTTTCTGTGTTTCCTAGCTCAACTCAAAGAGAATTTAATCACTACGTTATAAGATTTGGTACTTCATGGGTGATTACGCGTAGCCGTCAATTTCAGTCCTAAGAAAATAATAAAATATACGTTAGAATAGTTTTTTTTTCCTTTATTTACCTGAAAGTTTACTATAATATTCTTAAAATAAAACATCACAAAAACCGTTGATCGGTTTGTACGGATGCTTATACCCTTTCCAATAAAACATACAATAAAATTATTGTGATTATATTTTATATCAAATCACGTAAAAACCTTTATTATTTTGCATTAAAATGTCTTAAATGTCTCTGTTTTAATGCATAAATAATTTGCGTAATGAAACAGTTCCTTCGTACTCGTACCTAGTAATGAGAATATGGGATCGAATTAATTCGCTGCAAATTAATGAATCTAAAATAATCGTTTAGACTTACTGTAATTGGTTCAAATAAAAAGCATGTGAATGAACTGCGGTACCTACTTGTAATGAACAGGTGCAAAATGTTGAAATTCATAGTACTTCAGGGATTAAAAACCAAAAGAGGTACTGTAATACTATTTTTAATTATAAAGAATCGTCTTCTTTGTTCATACGAAGAAGGCGAAGAAATCAAATTTACAATTTTACTTCTTGTCACATTGGTGCAATAATAATTTGTTAACAATAATTATGAACTAATGTAACGAGCTTCCACTAAATTTCACACAAATTTCAATAGATGGCGCAGGTAGTACATTGCCTCGCGCAAGCTTTATGTTTCGCCGTTAGTATGTAAGCTTTTCATACATTAACAATTAGACTCAAGTAACGCTCTGAGTCGAGGTTCTACCCCACAAGGGGGCCCTTAGAGTGATACTTTAAATATTAGGGTTGAGAGCCTTCTGCGCTCACCCTACAGACCGGTGAAGCTGCTAAGGCCGTCGAGGCCAAGCAGCGGCGTCCATACAAAAAAAAAAAAAAAAAAAAAAAAAAAAAACAAGCGTGGAGGCCGGCCGGCTGTAAGTAAAGTTTATTACATTTTATTATGATTTAAAATCTTTGGGCATTGTATTTGCTAAAGGGAGGCGAATCTTTAAGGAAATGTGAAGTTTGTGGTGTCAGGCGTGTCAGAAGAATATATGATTTGCCACAATACCTATTTTTAGCCAGATTCCCACTTGACCGGTCAGGTAAACTTTATGTGATAAATTTATGTTTCTTGACTTTCGAGAATGCTTTAATCACTTTACAATTTTTTTGACGAAGTAATAGCAGATTGCCCTTATATTCTGTAAATTTTAAGCTATTTTGATAGTAAAAACATAAAAACAAGTTGTGATGCGCACGACTTATCGATAAACCATCATTTGTTTTAGATGTAGTGGGTAAAATCAACTGGAAATGAGGACTTGTCGTATTTACCTATACAAAGACTAAATGAAAATAAGTTTATAATGTGTCCCGGCCTATGTAGAAAAAAGCCTGGAACTGCGCTTCCGTCCATCAACGGAGCGCAGCTAGCAGTGCAGTATTTACAGACCGCAGCAGTTATCTACTATTATTTCACTAGAATGATACACGTTGATTTCGATAAATAAACTATTTTTTATGGCGTATATTTATTTATTTATTTAAAATTTCATGGTCACTAACGTTAGAATAGTTCAAAACAAGATAACTACCATGTAAATAAAGTAAATGGTAGCAAGCAACTAGCAATCCCGTTTTGAACTAGGCATAGGCCGCGGTAAGATGCTCTAAGCATCGGTACATACCGATCAACGGTTTTTGTGATGTGTTATTTTAAAAATATACATTATGAGATAATGGAGCAACATTGATAACAACATTGCCTTCAAAAATATTAAAGCTGCCACTCGAAGGCCCATCATGATTCCCAGTGAAAGCGCTCGCTTGCTCAGCGGGTCTAGATTCTGGACGGAAACATTTTGTTTGCGCGATTTAAAGTAGTACAACGCCCTCTATGGACTATTAAAGTAAAGACAGCCGCACGTGCTTTTTACGTCGAGCAAATTATTACCTACTTAGGTACATTCATTATAACATTTTCAGCCAGTCAGCGGTTACCTGTCAATAATGCATCTTCTAGGCCAGATATTTACTGACTAAATTGCTCGCTACCCTCCGTTTAGGAAATTAACTTGACTGGCTTTAAGAGATGGTATTACGGGCCCAGATCCCTTTTCGAAAAGTTGACCGATTTTGTTAATTTTTTTTATTAAAAATTGAAGAATGACTTTGACCTTGTTCAACTAGTCAAATTATTTATCTTGCGGGGCTAAGATGCGCGCCTTACGAGAAGAAAAGACAAAAAATCCTCCAATAAAATAAATAAAATATAGGCACTCAGTGCATCTTCTTTGCTTCCAAACCTTTATTTAGTTTTTCTTTAAATTTTGGAAACAGGTAAAAATCACAAGGCGCTAGGTCAAGGGAATATGGTGGGTGAGGAAGGATTGACACAATTTTTGAGTTGAGAAAGTCAAGTGTACTGGCAGACGTGTGCGGCGCCGCATTGTCATGGTGCCAGAGAAGGTGCCGGATTCCTGACTTCGGTCGCTGGTCACACCAAGCTGATATTACTGTTGGAGCACAAACTGTCACATACCATTGTGAGTTCACCGTTCTTTGATCCTCTAGCACTAGGTACAGTAGCAACATGACCCAATTTGCAGAAAAACGAGGTGACCATTTGTTTCTGGGTGCTTCGTGCACGGCGACATGTCTTTGAAGTTGGTTCATCTTCAAAACACCATACAGTCAACTGTTGCTTTGTTTCAGGATCATAGTTATATAGCCATGTTTCGTCACCAGTCAGTATATCATCCACGTTTTTTTTCTCGCCACCGTTGAATTAACTATCATGTTTACGGGGAGAAAGGTGGTGGTCCAATTCCTAGTTCTCGCTCCAGCTCTACATAGGTACCTACGTAATTCGTCAGTTTTCGTGAATAAGTTTCTCGAGTGCACGAACGTTTTCTTGTGTGACCGGACCGCGGTTGGCGGCCGACCTATCTTCGCTTCATCTTCGAGACATCCCCGTCCTCTTTTAAATTAAGCAATCCAATTAAATACTGTTGCTTGTGAACACGCAGACTCACCAAAAGTAGTAGCCAAAAGTTCGTAACATTCTTGAGGCTTTAAACCTTTTTATAGTCATAATAAATCAAAGCGCGAAAATCACGTCGACTGAGCTCCATGGCTGCAAGCGAATTCCCGCCAGATTCTTGGAAAAATGATGCTCATTCAAATAAAAAAAAAAGTGTTATATTTTCAAATATATCAATAAACAACCAGCCTATAAGATGGTATATAACTTGCCAGTGTCAATCAAATGAGTAAAGAGTATCGAACTTATTTCGGCATGCCCATGAGGGTACTTTTCTTTTTCAGTACTTTTCTTAATATTTCTGAAAAACTTTTTTAAACGGCTTGCCTGTGTCTCCAATAGCTCCAAAAGTCAGATTTGCCCAATATTGTGTAACTATTCATGAACTATTATACCCTTCCTTCAACCTATTGTAATTCAATCAAGATACAGAAAGTCTCCGGATAATTAATTATATGTGATATGTGATTTTTTATATTTAGAATTTAACAATGCATAAAAAAGAACTAGAAAAATTCTTCCTGATCCTAGGAGTCCCGCTTGAGTCCCAGGTTAGGTCGAATTTTTCTAGTTTTCAATCTTTATCTGAGGATGTTTGTGGATGAATTAAATAACTTATTCTTTTTATTTTTTATATTTTTTGACGTCACAAAGTGTACCTAGAGGTTTTATATGACGCCTAGCTGTCCATCAGCGGCTTCGCCCGCGTAGACTGTCTTTCCCGTCAAAATATAGCCTAAATCGAAAAATATATATAGCTTATATATTAGACGACCGACTTGGTGTAATGGTTAAGAAGTTGGCTACTACACCAGAGGTCGCGGGTTCGATCCCCGCACAGTACAAATATTTGTGTGCATGAACATGTCTGTTTGTACTGGTCTGGGTGTCGCCTATGTATAATAAGTATGTATTTACAAAAGAAAATGTATTTAAGTATGTTTATCAGTTGTCTAGTATCCCATAACACAAGCTTTAATTAGCTTACTTTGGGGCTAGATGGCGCTGTGTGGAATAATGTCCAGGGATATTTATTTATTTATTTATTTATCTCCGTCCCTGATAATGTAGCTTTATATTGGTGAAAACATTTTTAAAATCGGTTTAGTAGTTTCGGAGCCTATTCAATACAAAGAAACAAACAAATATTAGTTATAAAAAAATGCTTACTCGCTCAGCAACGAACTGCTGTACCTCCTTCTCCGTCACACTCTTCCCCGGCTGCATCACCACAAATGCTAGTGGAACCTCCCCAGCATCAGCGTCTGGTATACCCATCACTCCAGCGTCACGGATCGCTTCGTGCTTTACGAAGAGGGCTTCTAATTCCGCTGGGGGCCCCTGGAAACGAGATTTAGTTTTTGAGGTAACAACTAAAATTCCGTGTAGGTATAGGTGCCGTAAAGCGTGATCGAGACAGGAGATCAATACAGGTATATCGGTCTCCGTTGGGCTTTTAATCAAATCAAATCAAATCAAATAGTTTATTTGTGATTATTAAAATAAATAAATATGCGTCAGACAACACACCACTTGTCATGGTCTCGAAGTAAAGATTTATCCCTGTACAGTAACTAATAATTAATCTGTGACTGTACCTTGTAGGTACCAGACAAGGAATTAAGCCAGGAGCGTCTCCCAGCACACCCAGACCCAGGCTAATTTAGAAAAAAGCATTTCCTGAATTGATTCGGCCTGGAATCGAACCTGGGACACCACGCAAGACAAGGTGAGAAATCATGCTACAGCAGCGCACATCTAATATGTTTTGTTGTTGTTTGTGCTACCACTTTAATTTCCTCAATAAATGTTTTCTTTTTTCCTTCCTAAATGTGAAGAAACAAAAGCCTGTAGCGTACATCCCAGTAGCAGGCACGTAGCAGCAAAAGCCAACCAAATGTAATCAGGATCTTTAGGAGTACAGTACAACATTTGATTGGCTTGGTGTAATTTAATTTTACCATCAACCAATTGCATTTAAAACGCTCCAAGAATCACCAACCTGATAACCCTTATACTTGATCAGCTCCTTTAACCGACCCACAATGTAGAAGCAGCTATCTTCATCGTAGTACCCCACGTCTCCCGTCCTTTGTCCTCCGTATTTCACCACTGCTTCTCTACGCTAGGTCACACTACCCCTTCAGCAGTCCACCGCTGAGCACGAGCGTGAGCAGCTTGAGCAGTGTGAGCGGGAGGAAAGATAGCTGCAGAAGGACAAAGACAGCGGGTGGGATGAGGACAGAAGCGCGAGCAGAGCTTCGTCTTCTACTTCCGCTGCTACTCTCACCAACGTGAGTGGTAGAATCTTCTAAAGTGCCTATTTTTAACATTATTAAATAAAAATTGCTTTTGTGCTAGCTGTTTGGTATTCAGAGGTCTAGATATAGCTCTATTGGTAAAAGCTTTTCCTAAAGATTTAGGAATATAGACTGTAGATCTGTAGGGACAACCAATAAGTATTTAACTCAATTATAAATAATAAATAAATAAATAAATAAATATGCGCCAGACAACACACCTCTTGTCATGGTCTCGAAGGAGGGATAAATATCCCTGTATTACGAGGTACCAGACAAGGAATTAAGCCAGGGGCGTCTCCCAGCACACCCAGACCCGAGGCAATTTAGAAAAGATCGTTTCCTGAATTGCCCCGACCGGGAATCGAACCCAGGGCACTGCGGGATTCAAGGCGAGAAACCGTGCTACTGCGCACTACGCCAATCGTGCCGTCAAATATGGTTATATTTTAAACATTGGCATAATGATTAAAAGTCTGACTTTGGACTCTGAAATAAAATTGCCTTATAGATAAGCCTACCTGTGTAATTTTGTTATCTACAATGTTATTTAATGTTGTTAGATTTTTGTGTCCAGTTTAGCTATTGTTCCAAAACAGCCAAAAATATATTATTGAATATAAAAATTAGTGAATTAGCAGATTTATTTTACTAACCGCCAGATTCGCCCGATTTTCTGGCGAAAACCTATATCACCTCGGTATACGAGTTGCTGATCCTCCTGCGTTTTTGAGATTTCTCCATCTTCTAATACAGTGTTTTTGAATCTGTGTGTCGCGACCCCTAGGGGGGTCGTGCCACTTTACTCAGGGGGTCACTGACAAAAAGAAAAATATAAAGTTCTACACTACAATACAAACACAGTTTTAGTTCGAAAGTTCAAAAAGCCCATCCTTGTTTAACTATTGAAAAATCTGTCAATTCGTGGTGCTATTTTTGAAACGTTCTATTGACTTAACCAATAAAAAAAGAAATAAAGTTACCAAAATAGAGAAAACATTCAGGTAGTCTTTCGAATAACTTCTTTGTCTGTCTATGGCACAAGGGGGCCGCCAGAATTCTTCAACATACAAAGGGGTTGCGAAATCAAAAAGAATGAACAACACGGTTCTGATATATCTCTTGCTCTCAGGGCTGGTACTCGCCAGCACTCAGCGGCGTGTCCGCCGCGCGCGTCCGCGACAACCCGAAGCACACGAAGGAGAGTTGCAACCGCCGCCTGCTGCGCTCCGACCTCAGCCTCACCTCGCATCCCGAGATGGAGATCGACTACTACGACTACGAGGTCAACAACGCCGGTGAGTGTCATTGCAAACCGTGATCAGAGTGCCGAGTGCGAGTTGCAGTGAGGAAAGTGAATGACTTCACCATCGCGTTTTGCGAGCACTTAAATGTCAATTAGTATGGAATCGAGTCAGCGTCATCTAGCGGCGAATATGCGCAACATTAAGGCCGCTAGATGGCGCTCACTCGATACCATACCAATTCGCGTTTTTTCTCTCGCAAACGTGATGGTGAAGTTATTCACTTCTCTCACTGCTGCAGCACCATCTAGCGGCCAACGTATAACGCGGTCGCAAAACGCGAAGGTGAAGTCATTTGCATCGCTCACTATAACTCGCACTCAGCACTTAGTAGTCTGTACGGTGCCATTACAAAGACTGAATCGTTATCAGTTGTAAATGATAGATTATCGATGCACCAGAATGGCAAACGGCCTACCCTGAATAGAAGACTGTACGTTTGATATCGTGACAGTAACAGACTTCAAACTTACAAACTGCAAATTACGATGAAGCGACTGCACATAGGCAGAGATTTGGACTGATATCAGCAACCATTAGGGCGGCGCGGCGTCTTGGTATATTATGGATAGGGAAGTTTATTTAAGTTTAAAATCTTCTTAATGAATTACAAATTTCCTTACGGAGAAACATATAAAAATTAATAACATAATTCAAGATGTACGCCCTCAACATATTTTGCATAAACCTTGGAGGTAGCATAGTTACCACACCCACGAGTGAACTTCGGACAATGGGGTTCCATCTAAACAGAGTGCCAGAGTTCCAGTTGTACTGGCCTGCCGAATTTTGAGACAGTAATTCTGTGCTTCGATTACCTTCGTGCTCGCTACATTTTCAAATAAATAATGTCACTTTTCTGCCTCAAAAGCCATTGATTAGCTGATGTAAAACTATGAAGACTTTCCAAATTCACTACTGAATATACGAGTAAACCAAATTATTCAACGATAGAAACTAGTAAAATCGACCTGACCCTTGGGATTAAAGCGGAATCCCTAGGATCAGGTCGAATTTATCTAGTTTCTGTCTATGTAGAAATAGTGCATTGTTAAATGATTAAAATAAAAATTTACTTAGCCAAATTATTCATCAACATGAAGACTCCAATGGAATAACAGTCGTTTGTACCCAGGCTCAGTCCCCGGCTCGTACCTGGGCATGGACCCCGCGTTCCTGGTTTGGATTCCTCCGCTCGAGGAGGGCGACATCCTCAAGGAGATTGACGACAAGGGACCTGTCTACGAGGTCAGTACCCAACAACAAATAATAAAAATTATGTGGCAACAAAACACCTGAATGTTACTCAATGAGAGTGTTTCTGTTTTAATTTATAAGATTCATCCTATTTAAACAATTAGACTATTAAGTTTTTGAACAACGTCTTCTATTGAAGATGTCAGATAAATTCAATTAATTGGGTTTTGATAAATTCGGAATAACTTATTTCTGTTACTGAATGTAAGTAGTAGTATTTGAAAGTACTGATACGGTCTATTTGAATAAAGTTATTTGAGTTTGAGAGTTTGAGTTTAAGCAGATAATCGAATTGTATCTTATTGTATTTATAAGGGTAATTTTATGTTTGAAACTGTTTTTTCACCTTTCCAAATTATCACAATACCATTGATCATTTAAAAGATTTCCCCTCTAGGGCGAAGCCACTGAGTCACACCAAGGTTCGCCTAACTCTTTTGTAACAAAATAATTTCCACAGGAAATCTTACCCAAGGAACTACGGCCAGACCCGGGTAGCAACACCGAGTCACCAGAAGATATGCCTACGTTCAGCGGCCACAAGCGGCGCCCCAACCCGGGCTCCGCCTCCCGTGAGTCTGTGAGGTCTCCCGATCCGCGCCCCAACATCATACAACCGCTCAAATTCAGCATCTCAGACCTCCAACACTCACCCAAACTCAAAAGAAACAAAAAGAAAAAACAAGACTTCATACCCATGAAAGACCTTACCCTCACCAGATCACCCGTCAAAGTTCACAGAAAAGAAAAAAGCGACAGCGATAACACCCTCAAAAGGATTAACGATACAACTAGAGAAACGAATGCGGACACTTTGAAAAGAACAGATTTTAGCGACCTTAGATTCGCCGATGAGACGTCAGATTCGTCTAACGAAATCAAATTCGCTGACGACTCACCGGATAGCAACAGACTTGTAGATAAGTACGATATTAGAGCGTGAATGTTTTAAGACTTACCATAAACGCGATAGAAGTGGCAATCTGTTAAACAGTCTCTAGGAAAACTTACACCTTCTTCTTTTCTCCTCAGGTAATGAAATGGCACGCACTATCAGAACTGTCAAACACACGATTTTGCATTGTTTTTGATTTTTTAACTCCTAATGTTTACATGCCATTCAAAATGTACTTTATTTGAATGTCTGCCTTTTTTTATTCATCAAGGAAATTTCGAAAACGTTTTTTATGTGTATTGTCTACCTCAGATTCTGGAACAATAGAATCGCCACCAGTATCTCATATTTAGTTCCATTGCCAAACGTTGGATATCCCAAAAATCATTCCCCTCTAGTCAAATGTAAGGACCAATCTGTGAATACCATTTACCTTTCTATCTTTCATATCATCAAATCATGATATATATTTTTAAGAGATAACTTTTCATCTATCACTTCACCCAAATATTTATGTAGAAACACATTTAGGGTAAATATAAGAGTTTTATAATCGAACTTCAAGAATTATTCCCACTAGTTTCACTCCGAAATATCATCTTGTACTGTATAGGTTCAAATATAAAATATTACTTAAGTTAATATTTGACTTTTGCAAGAAAAACAATATTGAGAAACCCACTTTAGATTGATCGCGTAGGCACATAAGAAACTACTAAAGATTTTCCAGCTCGTTGCACCATGCTTTTAAATGTGGAAAGGGACTAGGAACTAGTGGAAATATTCCCCCATCTTGAAGATGACGTAGACTTGTATTTATGATATTTATTATTCTGCATTTAGATTTTTCATCATTCGGTTTCGCTTTGCATCTATATGCTGAATGTATAGTTTAAAAAGGAATCGAATAGATCGTCTTTTAAAGATTTCTCTATTCTGTCTTATACAAATGAAGTTAAATTACAGTCACAATTCGGTGTGCCATAAAAAACATCATAATTCTATAACCGTGTGAATCGACTTGCTGTATTTATTTGTTGCGGTAAAAAAGTGGTTATGTATCCCGAACATCATGTATCCAGTATAAAACCAATAAATATTTCTAAAATATAATCCCGATCAACAATCTTCACCTTTAACACGAATACCCTGACGTATCACCCTATCTTCAGCTTGGTTGGTTTGTTCAGGAGATTTTTAGTATGGCTAATGAAATGTAACATTGGATTTACCTTTGTCCTTTCGCCTGACTGCCGCTGGTTTTATTAAAACTATTGAAACGAATATACGATGGGTGATCGTACATGTCCTACGTTACAAGATCCAAAATAGTTTTACCATATCTTATTTATTCACTGATAGCGTTATTATTATGTTAATTGTGTATAGCGATTAATTATTTGTATTAACTTAAATGCGACGTAAGTATCGCTTCGTTCCACATTTTCACACAAACATGGGCTTTGATCACTCAACAACATCGTGTGATGTTGCTTAAACACTATTGTATCATACGTTTTTATTCGGTAATATTGAATTATTTGGATATTTAGAAGACTGACGATTTCGGGCAGTGCAATACTTCTGAATTGTGTTTTCAAATTAGCATGATATAGTATTGAGATATCTGGCAATAACAGTCATTTTTCTGATCTAGTCAATGTGTCAAAGAAGTAAGTTTATTTAATTTATTCACAAGAAATCTTAAAGTATCGCAGGTCGGCCACGGCTCAAGCGAAACGCTTTGACAGATAGTATCATCGTATACTAAAGCAATGGAGGTCATTTCCCAATTGCTATATAACACTTTATTTGTGGTCGACTGTACTTGCAAATGTTGCATTTATTAATTTACGAAAATAGGAGTAAGTATTGATAGCGCGCTACTTTTTTATATTATTGTAAACCTATATTTAATACTAGCTTTCCGCCCGCGGCTTCGCCCGCGTGAACTTCATTTTTCTTTCCCGCTTTTCTGTTGAAATTTTTCCTGTTTTTTCTTTGCTATAAACCTCACGGAGCCCGAGACCTTTCCAACGAATGCAAAACCGTGGAAATCGGTTCGTGCGTTCGAGTTATAGCGTCAGGAAGGAAAACCCGACTTATTTTTATATAATAGATTACCTTTAGCTCCGAAGTGAAAAGTTGCTTTAAATGTTCAGTTTGTAAAAACGCCAATAAAATGTTTTTATTTTGTATTTGACAACGTTGTTTTATTTGTTCAAGTAATGGTGTTATGTGGCAATCAATCACCTGCTTAAGGTAACTACGTTTTGAAACAATCCAGATTTCGATAGCGAACGAGAAATAAGGTCACGACATCAGCAAATACGTCTCAAATGACGTATTTGCTGATGTCGTGCTCACTGACAAACACTACCTACACATTAAAATTCATCCATTTACCATTAAATTTTATCGTTGCAAAACCCGATAATGTTTAAAATTTATAGTAGGTAAAAGGATGATGAGAACCGCAGTCGTTTAGAAGCCCCGCCATTTTCCACACATCTGGAAAATGGTGGGGCTTCTAAACGACTGCGGTTCAAGATCATCATCATTCGCAACTATAACATTACAGACACACGTGATGCCACGTGGAATTAAGTTATACTCTGTTATTACAACCATTATCATCAAATCTGGCGCATATTATATTTCTTTTTATTGACAAAACAAATTACTCTAATTAGCTTACATTATAGTAACTTAGCGTTACTAGTTCTATTGGCCTGCATCCACTCTTACCAGTAAGTTAAGAATTTGTACGCCTGCTAGCAATCCGAATACGATGCCCAGGTTCACATTTACTAGTAGATCATTAGGGACATCATCTTCAAGCAATGTTTGCTTGTAAATAAATGATGTGATTTACTTTACTAAGTAACATGATAACATCTTAGAAAATCCTTTCATCCTACCTTCTAACGCAATAGCATAAGTCTGAAAAGTTAGCAAATTCTTTTTACGAAAATGAAGTGTCGTTCTCAACTTGGAGTTCAATCTAGACCTCCCTCCTTACCAAAGCTAGTGGTGTCCTGGTGTCTGGAATCTGGTATGGCAATAAAGTGAAAAATACCTATTACCTCACACTAGGAGAGCGGCGATATATTGGCGCGGCCAGGTCCGGCATGCAAGTTAATTGGGTTCAAGCAAGACCTCGCTCGATATTAAATTCCTTCGGGGTCACGTCGGTGGCCGGAACCAGCGTCGCAAGAATCTAAGTTACGATCGACCTACAAAGCTTTTAGGTCCTTCAACTATTGCTAAATTAAACATGCAGTTTTTTTTCAAGGTAAGATCTTAAAAAACTAAGTATTGCCTTACGAAGAAAAATCTGCCAACTTTCTTTTTGCCATCTTTTTGTTATCTAAAGATAAAAAAAAGAATGGTCTAAAAACTTAAGATATTTCAAATACGCACGTAAACAGATAAAACATCTATAGCATATCAGTCTCCAACCCCTATAACTAAAGTTCTGCTATGCTGAAGGTCAGCTGACTATGCGTGAAGATGTACAGCGATCATAATTATCTTTACAATGCCAGTCATAAAACGTCCTCCAATTACCGGAATCCTGCCAAACCTAACTGTCTAAAAAACTAATATACTGAAGTACTTCAGTACAACGATACGTCTGCTGAACTAACCGTTTCTAACTAACATCATCTAAGTGAAGTTATAGTTAACACTCCCCAAACTTTCGATGCTGACGGTGAGTTTAATTCCCCACAAACTTCTCCCACTTTTAAAACGGGTGACGCTCGCAAACTACGCTATAGTTAGATAAGTACTTAGCTGCAGCAGAATGTGAAACTGCAAACTCGTTTTGTTTACAGCGACAGTGATGGATGCGGTAATGGCGCCGATGTAATGTACAAGTTGACAAAGGATAACTTTCTGATGCGAGAATCGCTCAGCAGAAATGAGTTAGAATGTCGCTGAAAGGATAATTGACATAGTTTCAGCTTTTCAATTTTAGGTGTTACTTTGGTATCTGTGGCATCATTAAAGGACCTAAGCGGTACCTATTCGCTACCAACTGCGGCAAAGAAAACCAAGTGGGCGCTGTAATATTACTTTTCACAACTAAGCGGATTTCGCTATCCTTGTGGTATTCGAGTTTCGCTCAGGAAGGCAAGAAGTTAGACATTTGTTGCTAAAGAATATGCATGTCAGTCACGTTGTAGAGCATCTGATTTTAGTGATGGAAAGCGATGAAGAGGAGGTTTTACTTATATTAGCCTTAATTGACTCAACAGTTAAGAAAATAATCTTCACGTCGACTGGCGAATACCTGAGTGAAATCCGCGCGCTATGTACCTATACCCACAGCGGCTGCGAATACCGCTCAGGTTTGAATAGCCGCGGAACATGATACTAAATACCTGAGCGAAATCCGAGCGGTATGTACCTCTGCCCACAGCGGCAGCGAATACCTGTCAGGTTTGAATAGCCGCAAAACATGATACTAAATACCTGAGCGAAATCCGAGCGGTATGTACCTCTACCCACAGCGGCAGCGAATACCTGTCAGGTTTGAATAGCCGCGAAACTTTATACTAAATACCTGAGCGAAACCCGTGCGGTATGTACTCGTACCTCTACCCACAGCGGCAGCGAATACCGAATACAGGTTTGAATATGCCTTTGAGTAGGTAAGAATAGAACTTGTTGTCCTCATCTTTATTCGCAGCTAAAGAAATTCACTTCCGAAAAAGGATCATCAGCGGCTTCGCCCGCGTAAACAAATTCTCCCGTCAAAATACTGACCGAAAATACAAATACCTAAATTTCTACCTATGCGACTACCTAAGGTGACACAAGTTAATGTATTAGGTTGGACAAATGATTCCAAAACTACATGCCAAAAAGAAAGAAATTCACTATTTTCGAAACCTCAAAACCCAGCGCAACGAGACTTAGATATGACCACTCAAAAATGCTCTGCTTAACTGCATATGACAAGTGAAACTAGAAACTCGTTTTGTTTAAAACAGCGCTGATTATCACGGATTTACTCTAAAAATGATCATTTTATTTGTTACTGGTCTGCCTTGGGGCTGAATTAAATTGAAATGACATGTTTTAGCACGTCGAGCGCTATTATGCGGGTTCTTGTAACAGGCCAAACCACAGTTACTGTAAAATCGTTTATTTAGAAGTCCGTGTAGGTTTCACAGTTATATTAGCATAAACTACCAATGGTGCGAGAGCGGAGATCCGCACCCGGTCTCTCTCCTCCCGCGGCAGCCATTGCTCAAGTGGCGCGCTCTTGCTCGCGGCAAAAGATGGAACTATTACGTTCCATTACATAAAAAGGCCGAATAACGCTACGGCTGTTTGATACGGTAGGCGACACGCTATAATGTGAAATAAAAAGCTCACTTTTTTACAGTACCGCTGATGTGTGATGTCATAATGTTTAAGTTTTCAAAGCTAAAATAACTTCTGGAAGCGAGGATCAAGTATGGTAACTCAGTTTGCTAAAGCGTTTGATGTCGTATTTCATAATTATCTTATTAAAGTCTTCTTCTGTTAAACAGTGATCGCTTATTTAAGACATGAGAAAATCAAGAGAGATAGTAGTGAATGGAAAATTAACTCAAATGCTTCCTTAATATCACATGAAAATCTCATGATGGTCAGAAAGTGTCGTCATGAATATGAAAAAGAATATCATTAACCTGATTGCACCATACCCGCATTTAAGGAATGATAAAATAGTTATATAGCTTATTTAAAGCTTAATTGACGCGCACACTGATGAATTGTGCATTACATAAGTTTGGTGCAATCTGTCATAAGAATCTAGTCTTGTTATATTATTTATTTTTGTGAAATGGTGAATTTATAAACTACTTTAACCCTTCCCCTGTCCCATGTATCATATTATGATTCCTAACAGTACATTTTCTGTTGTCATATTTCCTGGACAAGTAACCTGTTAAATATCTCAACTAGGTATAAACTGATTATAAAGATATTTCATTGATTGGCACTTTCAATTTTTACAATTCATTAAAATCATATTGCCCACACAAAACATTTATTGACCTATTTTAAACATTGAACGTTCATTAATATTATTATTCTCATGGTACATTTTAGTAGTTGGTTACTAGAAATGACTACGTCACGCTACGTGCTACGAACTACGAGGGCGCGCCTACGTAGTCGCTACAATAGCTGCTGTTATTAACAAGGATTTCGTGCGAAGAAGGGTGAAATTTATCTATTTATTATCAAAGACATTTATTTACGTAAACCGAACCACAGAATACTATATTGCGAACAATAATTAATGAAAACATTTGCGTATCTTAGCAAAACCACTTAGTCAAACAATTGTCAATTACTAAGCTCTCAACAATTCCGTATTTTCCTATCTAACCAAACAATGTCGTATAAGAACAATTTACTTATGCCAGCTATTCAAATAGAACTCTATATCTACCCGGTTAGAGCTGTGATTTGTTTCTATTTCCAGCTTGACCTGCCTCCGCTATCTTCACGTGTTTTATTCACCGTCCAGTGCGGAGAGTAATTCCACGGGCTAATTGCCGAGGACCGAGGTGCTCCCAAGGCGGCCAAATCTGGCTAGACTTCGGCTAAATAGCTTGGCCGTGCCGTTTGTTGGGTAACAACGGATCAGTTGGCGGCTGGAATAAATTAGCGAAGAGCTTAGCATTGGAGATGAGCTGTACTTTAGCGCTGCGTTAGTGCAGTCCCACACTGGGTCAAACTGCAGACGAGATTTTTATGCTTCACAAAACGATCATATTTATAGTGAAATATTAGCGATGTTTTAAACAAAATGAGTGTTAGGGTTGATGTAATAATGAACACTAATAATATTATTTGATCATATTAGATATTAAGATAAACGTAAATACATTTAGAATGTAATTATTCTAGCAACACTTAACTTCGTGTAACTTTGCGGATTATTTTACTGGCAACATGGATTTAAAAATGGACGGCAGTCAGTTGCTAGAGGGATGTCATTCTATGCGGGTCAGCCATTGAGTGAGGTTGTGCGCTGAGTGACTTATACGATTTGTGTGTTGAGGGAGAACATAATAAAATTGGAGTTAAAACTATACTGTGTATGTTTGAAGAGTGTGGAGTAAAGAGATATAACTGTCTGTCGTGTTTTTCTTACAATTCAGAAGTGGTAAGTACCGTCTTTAAATATCATTTTAAGATTTTTATTAAGTGCTAAGCTGGTCTTACAGATTGTGTTCTTGGTATGAATATTGTTTTACTGACCTTTAAATCTAAAAGAAACTGGATTAAACTGTGTCGAAGCTTGTTTAAGTAGACTTAATAAACCTTGTGCCTACCCTTATTTTTGGGAATTTACATAGACTTTGTGTTTAGTTGATTAATCAAATATGTGGATTATATTATGTACTCTCAATGCCTGTAAAACATAGAAACGCTATAAAACTTAGTTATGGCTAAATTATGACCATTTTAGTTGACTAGTACCCTCGATTAAAATATGTATTTTTTATAAAAGTAATGAAATCTTTAAGAATCAGAGCCATCACAAGAGATAAGCCTTATATAGGTTAGTAGGTTGACCGAATGCTTCCATGCTGGTCTTGCTACTTATTTCGATGAAAATCCACATATTTTAGATTATTTTTCGTATTCATGTGCCTATGGTCAAGGTCAAGGTCAATTTTAAGGTCACCTATGGGTAGGTGTCCTCACATGTTAGGGGTGTGAGGACTGTGAGGGGAGGCAAATTTTCATTATTTTTAGCCTAAAACGTGTAGTTTTTGAGATATAACACAAAACGTGTTAGTTTTCAATTTTCACAGATTGCTCATTTCATTTGTGTTCTTTTAAAATAAAGACTTTTCCTGGTATACCTTTGTGAGTTTTCTGTTCCCAAAAGGAATACTAACTTACATAATCTTTTCTTTCGTTTGTGTCGAGCCGGTGGAATGGAGAAGTCTGAATCTCGGCGTCTGGAAACTCCAGATCGCGTCGAGTCGCGTAGACACGGATCCAAGAATGAAACCAGACGCAGTCGTTGCCGTACTCGACGCGACAGTGTCTCCGGGAATCGGCGGAGTCGTTTGAACGAGGGTCGTAGTCCGCGTGATGGTGGAAGACTTCGCGCATTGGAACGCGAGTTGGAGCACGGATGCGAGCGTTTACGCGACCTGGAGGATGACCTATTCAGGGAACGTAGTTGGATGCGACGGACCGTGAGTAAACAGCGAGATCCTGAACATTCTAATCACCGTTACTCTCGTGAGTTACTAGGATTGACGAGGCCCCTGAGAGAAAAAATAACGGATAAATATCTGGATAAAAAAGGTTGATGAGTGTGCGTGCTACCGTCTACGGCTGGGACGACAAAACGACCATTCATTTCGCCATGCAAAAACTTCAGGTTTTGGCCAAGACTTGGTATGAAAGTTTACCTACTATACTTTATAGTTGGACTGAGTGGCAGGATAAACTTTTAAATGCATTTCCTTGCGACCAAAACTATGGCCAAGCCCTGGAAGATATGTTGAAAAGGAAAAGTAGGATTAATGAACCTATCGAAGTATACTTTTATGAAAAACTGGCTTTATTGAACCAATGCAACATTGAGGGGAAACACGCCGTTGATTGTGTCATACATGGGTTGACAGATAGGACTATGAAATCGAGTGCTACTACATTACGTTGTTCTCATCCTGAACAGTTACAGTTTTTCATGAGCAATAAAGAATCTTCTCAAACTTTTAATCGTTCTTATAAGTTTAGACCAGGATTTGATAGCAACATAAATCCGTTAATAACAACACGAATAGGGTAAACAAAGTAATGCCAACTCCAAACAGTGGTATATACTGTTACAACTGCCGAGAAAAGGGGCGTCCTTTTCTCAAACGCCCCAAGCCTATAATAAAATGCAATAAATGGAACAAATGGGTCACAAGTCAGAAAATTGTTATAGTAACATTAAGGACAACAAAAGTGACACCGTTCATAAAACTCTGCGCATATCTAACTCAGCGCCAAGTTCTAAGTTCTATAAGGAGGTTTATGTCAACAATGTTGCTTCAAAAGGGTTTGTCGACTTTGGTAGCGAGGTGTTATTAATAAGGCAATCATATGCGTCTGAACTAGGTTTATTGCCTAGTAATGATTCGACTGCTCTTAAGGGATTCGGGAATGGAATAGTGCGTACTCTCGGGCATGTATCTGTAGATTTGTCTGTAGATGGGGTAAAAGCTAATGTTGTCTGTCAAGTAATTGGCGATCAATATCTAGAGTTGCCAATATTAGTCGGACAATCTTTCACAGAGCAATCGCATGTCGCTGTTTACAAGACCGCCAATAAGCTTAGTTTCTTCGTCATTGCTAATGAGATGCCATTTTCGGGAACCAACATACATGATGATACATTGGTTAAGATCGTATCGTTTTCGGATACTTATATTCATGGACTAGCAAGTGTAAAAGCAGCGGTGGAACCGCAAGTCAATGGTGAAATATTAATAGACAGTAAAGTCATTGGTAAACCTGTAACACAGCTACAATTTTTTGGAGGAGTGTACCCTGTTAAAAAAGGATTCGTTTATGCACTTGTTTCTCCATTGTTTAAGTATGGCGTTGTAAGAGAAGGAATGGTCATCAGTCGTGGCACTCTAGTTAGAGTCTTGAATCGTATTGCTGCTTCTTCGAAAAATGTTTTAGAGACTCTGAGGTTTGACAAGAATGCCGTTTGATTAGGTATCACTATCGCTGAAAGTGATCGACAAAAACTTTTACATTATTGGAAAAGTACAAACATTGCTTTGCTTCGTCTTTAAGTGAACTGGGCTGTACTAATATTGCAGAAATGACCATTGAGGTAAATAACAGCAAGCCGATTGTGTATAGACCATACCGGCTCTCGCAAAAAAAAAAAAAAAAGAATACGCCAGCCCAATCATTTTGGTTCGCAAGAAAGACTGACAATTTAGGATGTGCATAGATTACAGAATGTTAAATTCTGTTACGGTTAAGGAACGTTATCCTATGCCAAACATTGAAGACGAAATCGCAAGGTTAACAAGTCAAGCATACTTCGTCACTCTAGACCTTCAGGTTATTACATATTAGCATACTGTACGTCAATTTCTTGGTCTGGTAGGGTATTACCGCAAATTTATCCAAAACTTTGCGACGCTAGCGCACCCATTAACAAAATTATTGATAAAGGATGTGATTTGGACGTGGAACCTTAAGCAAGACACTGCGTTTAAAACACTTAAAGATAAGCTGGTGGTGAGACCTGTTCTCGCCATCAATGATCCTGCCGCCGAGACAGAATTACACACCGAAGCCAGTAAATTGGGCGTCGGGGTGTGTTGTTGCAGAAATCTAAAGACAGTGACAACTTCAGACCTGTGGCTTTTTACAGTCGTAAGACTTCACCGGAAGAGAAGCACTTTCACGCTTACGAGCTTGAAACATTAGCAGTAATATGCTCCTTAAAGAAGTTTAGAGTATATTTGTTAGGGCAACATTTCAAAGTCGTAACTGATTGCAGTGCGCTGCGTTCAACTTTCTCTAAGCGCGATATTCTCCCACGGATAGCTCGTTGGTGGCTGCTTATGCAGGAATTTCAGTGGTCTGTTGAGTATCGTCCTGGCGCAAAGATGGCACACACGTAGATGCTCTTTCACGCAATGCCAACGTTGATGATGAAACTAAGAGAATCTTAGACCAGTATCAGTATCAGTGATGAGTATCACCAATGATGACTGGTTGCACACTTTGCAGTTAGGTGACGCAGAACTATGTCGAATTAGGGATGTCCTTGTCTCAGGGATGGATGCAGATGGCCTTGAATACTTAAAAGATAATTTTTAATCAAAGACAATCAATTGTATAGGTTGGTCAATGGTGATCAGAACAATATTCGATGGGTTGTGCTGAAGGGTGCAAGGTGGCAACTCTGTCGTATAAACCACAATGACATGTGACATTTTGTAGCCGATAAAACATCAGAACGTTTAAAAAATCTTACTGGTTTTCCAAAATGTTAAAATTCATAAAAAAAAATTGTGAAGCTTGTATCGAATGTGCATAATGTCAAAAAAATAACACTACTAAGGAAGGGTATTTGTACCCGATTGAGAAAGTGGAAGTCCCATTCCACACCTTACACGTTGACCACCTTGGGCCCTTTGTCAAATCAAAACGGGGGAATACTTATCTTCTAGTCATCGTAGACGGATTTACTAAATTTGTTTTTGCTAAACCGGTACGTAACACTAAGACTCACAGTGTCATTAGGGTATTGAAGGATATCTTTTATATCGCGCCTTATCAGTGACAGAAGAACATGTCGCATTCAAAAGGTTTTGTACTGACAAGGGCATGAGGCATATTCTCAACGCTGTGGCTAGCCCTCGATCTAACGGTCAGGTCGAAAGGTATAACTGCACCATACTTAACTCGTTGACAGCTCAGAATCTTAATCAGAATGAGAAGAGTTGGGATGATGCCCTTGGGAAAGTACTGTGGGGCCTTAATAACACGTGTCAAAAGACCACGGGCAGAACACCAGCTGAAATAATGTTTGGGACGTGTATGAATTGAGAAATGAATCCTAAGTTAAATGAAGTCCGCCAAGAAACCCGCGAAATTAATGACTTGAACGCTATAAGGGAACAGGCTGAGGATGCAATTGATATGTACTGCGCAAGAGAAACAAAAGCAGTGATATGATAAGAGCAGACGACCTGCTCGAGTGTATGCTGAAGGGGAGTCAGTTAAAATAACCAAAGTCGCTTTTGCCAATGATGGAAAAAGCAAGAAACTTCTTCCCGCATATTTAGGACCATATCGCGTGGTCTCCGTACTAGAAAATGATAGATATAGGGTCGCTGTTGTTCCGGTTTTAACAGGAACAAAGAATGAACGGCAAACAACTGGTGCCACTGATCGAATGTTGCCTTGGGTCAATATAGCCGCATTAGAGGTAAATGAGTCGGATAAATCTGATAATGACGATGAAAGTTCTGGAAATGAAGGTGGTGATGATGATAATAATAGTCAGTAGATGATTATAAAATGTATTGAAATGGTTGACTATCTGTGTTTCATTTAAATATGTATAATTATCTCAAGTCTATGTTTCAAAATATGCTAATTATTATAACGTGTCTTTTGATAAATACTGTGGTTAGGGTGGCTTGACAGGTTAATTGAAAGTTTAAAAAAAACTTTAAATAAACGGTAGGACAAAAGCTGAATGTAGATAATTGGAATATATGTTTTGTGAAATTATAAATATATAATAAAAATGTATTAAAAGCTAATGTATGATCGAACATGAATGTTAAGAATTACAATATTTGTTATATTAAATTATAAATATATAATGCTAGTTAATTATGAAGAAGAAGAGAAAATATGTAATGAAATATGTATGATTAAGAAAGCGAACCAAATCGTTACATAATACATTGCAAATATTTACTTTGTAAATGGTTGATAAAATACACTTGTATCCTCATGGTTATAGCTGCTGGGTTTTCTTCGGAACAGAAAATGTACATCCCGTTGTCTTGGTTGCGAGAATGGATGGGTTCGTAACCTTGCTGGCGGAATGTCTGTATGAAATGTGTTATATTTGTAAGAATGGATGGGTTTGCAAATATAACTCATTTCGGAAGAGGTCGTATCTTATTATGTGAATGGATGGGCACATACGGTTCATTTATATAATAATTGATGGGTTTACATTTTTGGATCAATCTTTATTAATCGTAATAATTTGGTTCGCAATAAAATAAATAATAAATAAATAAATATCTGGGACAATTCACACCAAGATCATCTGACCCCAAACTAAGCAGAGCTTGTAATATGGGCGTCAGAGACTGATAAACATACTTAAATATCTCTAAATACATACTTAAATAGATAATAACACCCAGACACACAACAAATATAAATGTTCGTCACAGAAAAATATTTGTCATGGGTGGGGATCGAACCCACGACCTCCGGCGCTAAAGGCAGGATCGCTGCCATTGCGCCAACAGGCAATAATAATAAATAACTTTATTAATAGGTTAATGTATTATGTACGATATCGAGAACTTTTATTGAATAATATTAAGATATAATTTCGCGGTGCATGGGGACATGCACACTGTCAGGATGGGCGAATGTTAGGGTTGATTTAATAATGAACATTAAAAATATTATTTAATCATTGTACACACATCAACATGGTCAAGGGATATTTCAATTAAACCTAAATAACTAAAATTCTATCAACTTTTGTTAAGACACCTACACATGAAAATAAACCTTGTTTAATAGCCTATCTAATCTGATGAATAAACTTTTAGATAAGGTTAAATTTTAAAAAAACTTAGAAGAAGAGGAAAAACTCAGACAAAATTTCAATCTCAACTTTATTTTTGAAACATGAAAACCTAAACTATGACGACACGATTGGCGCAGTGCGCTGTAGCACGGTTTCTCGCCCCGATTTCCGTAGTGTCCCGGGTTCGATTCCCGGTCGGGTCAATTCAGGAAACAAACTTTTCTGAATTGACTCGGGTCTGGGTGTGCTGGGAGACGCCCCTGGCTTATTTCCTAGTGTGGTACCTCGTAACACAGGGATATTAATCCCTACTTCGAGACCATTACAAGAGGTGTGTTGTCTGGCGCATATTTATTTATATTATTTATTTATTTATAAACAAAACATCTGTTTTTTTATAAAAATTGTTGAAAACTTAAAATGAATAATCCCTGGATCCACCTAAGACTCTCCTGACACATCTGCAGCGGTTATGCATACTCAAAACAAGGGTGTCGATATCCTGTTGTGGAATACTGTCCCAAGTCCTGCTAAGATGCAAGAAAAGCTGGTTGCCATGCACAATATCTTCAGGGAAATTCTTAAGAGCTCTTCTCTGAAGCATATCCCAGGCATGCTCAATAGGATTTAAGTCAGCGGATTGTGCAGGCCAGTCCAAAGCTTGGATATCATGCTGTTGTAACCAACTTGTAACGATACGCGCCGTATGTGGACGGGCATTGTCGTGCATTAGCTGGAAATTTTGTCCCATTCGCTGTCTGTGGGGCAAGATTACAGGCTCTAGCACCTCATCTCGGTATTTCAGAGCAGTCATATTGCCTTGTATCCAAACGAGGTCCGTTCTACCGCCGAGACGAATTCCTGCCCAAACCATAATCGTGCCCCTTGATATGCATGAGCTTGTTGTGGGTGCTGTGGTCGATTCCAACGTCCAGGTTCTCTCCAAACGCGTACTCTTCGCGAATCAGGATGTTATCCAAACCTGGATCCATCAGTGAAAAGCACAAGTGACCATTGAGAATGGTTCCAGTTTTCGTGTGCAATAGCCCATTGTAATCTTCTTCCTCGATTGCCTCTCCTTAGCGCTGGTACCCGAAGTGGCCTACAAGCACGTAGGTTGACTTCATGCAGTCGTCTTGTCAAAGTTTGATCGCTTACCAGCAAACCATCCTCTCTCAGTAGCCTTTGAACCAATTGCATCGCCGTTACATTTGGTTGACTTCCTGCAGCATTTACTATGAATCGGTCATGTACATGTGTTGTAATGCGTTGAGGTCCTCAGTGCCTTTCCACCACTTCCCCCGTGACACGATAACGTGACCAAAGCCTGGATATAACGCTCTGACTGGTACTCATGGTTTCAGAAACCGCAATTCGGGTGGAGCCAGCTTGAATCATGCCCACTTCTCTTAACATTTCGTTCCTGGTCAAGTGTCTACGTGGCATGATTAAATGAACACCGGAGATGCGTTTGACAAAGAAATATAGAAATTTATGGAGTTTTAATCAAGTTAGAAGTTTGTGAAGATTTACTTCTTTGGAAGGAATTCAATGAATGCGAATTTCATCTTAAAACAAAACCTTTTATTTACAAATTTGAATTTAAAAAAGGAACTTAATATTGTTTTTTTATTGTCATCTCTAAAGTGACCTACCTAAGTGCAAACGACGCCACCGGCTGAAGCTACACTTTACGAACACCGAAGACCACACTGAATGTACTCTCCCTATAATTTTAATATCACAACAACAAATACAGCGTTACATGCCCCACAGCTGGGCACAGGCCTTATCTCAACTATGTGGTTGTACGAGCTATTCTCCATCACGCGACCTCAGTGTTGGAGAGGTGAATGTAAGGCCAGTGATGAACCTTACTATCGGATGTTAACAGCCGCTCGAAGGCCTGTGACTAGGCCTAACTACTTTTATTTACTTATTTACTTAATAATATCAATAAATAAACATTAATCATCTCCCAATGCAAGACAAAAGGGTTTTTATATGGCGTTTGGCTTGCAGTCACCACCCGGGCTAGCCCAACAAATTAGTGGTTTGAACAAATTAGAAGAGAAATTTTATTAACGCTTGGGATGAGTACTTTGTGGGTGCTATAGTTGAGGAAGCAACGCGAACTAATTACGGTGAGGGCAATCGTTTATTTTAACAATAGGAATCAGTGATCCTTTCTGTTTTCCTGAATAGGACAGGTAACTCATTTTAATTTTGACTGGCCTGTTGGCGCATTGGCCATGACAAACATTTATGTGACGAACATTTGTGTTTGTTGTCTGGATGTTATTATGTATTTAAATATGTAAGATGAGATAATATAAGATAAATATTCTTTATTGCACATCAAATAAAACATTACAGCTTATGATTACAAGATTATGATGAAGCAATTAGGTGGTCTTATTGCTTTAAAGCAATCTCTTCCAGACAACCCAAGTAGAGGAAAATGTCAGGAAGGGTAAGCAAGTGCACAAAAAACTGAAAAAAAGAAACAATTGATTCACTTAAAAAATAACAATAAAAAGACAAATAAATAACAATAAAATATAGAATCCGTAACTAACAGCCCACGAATAACAAAAAGTGATCAGGGAAAGAAAAAAAGAGAAAGAAAAGAAGTAAAAAGAAGGAGAGAGATTAGGAGACTAAGCAGGAGCGTTAAAGGGCGAGGAAATGTGCTTTGATCCTTATTTTGAAAATAGACAATGATTCTGACTCTCTAATAAATAAGGGTGGGGTATTCCAGAAACGAATAGATTTAACAGTGAACGACTGTGTGTAGGAGTGCGACGAATGAGGAGGGAATGCAAGGCGAAGCTTCTTAGATGACCGCATCGGCTGACCTCGTACTGGTTGCAGAAATCGGAACCGCTCCTTAAGATAACGCGGCGACAATGGGTTAAACAAAATGTTATACAGGAGAAAAAGAACGTGAGAATATCGACGAAGACGCATAGGAAGCCAGTTCGAAATAAATATTCGAATGTATTTCGAAATATTTAAGTATGTTTATCAGTCTTTGCTTAGTTTGGGGTCAGATGATCTTGGTGTAAATAGTCCCAGATTTTCTTATTTTCATTAACTACAAATAACTGTTCAAAATACATCCATGCGGATATCTACAGGCTAAGTCATCAAAATAAAACCAAGAAGTTTAACGAATATAGATATAACGAACAAAGGACATTGGCAAGGTTTGGACCAAGTGCTGCCTAGGAATGGGAGTTGGTCCAGTGGTACTGTAGCATTAACATGAACTATAATTCCTTTTTTTTTTATTGCGACAGGAAAAAAAAATCAACGCACAATATTTTGTTTCTATACCAACATTTAAAACAAGAGGCTGTTTTTCTTTGGACTCCTCGGATAGATTTTTATCCGCTTTAAATTACAGACTAGTGATAGTCTGAGAAACAAAATGCACTTTGTGAGCATTATATATTATATATTATATTATATTATGACGACCGACTTGGTGTAATGGTTAAGAAGTTGGCTACTACACCAGAGGTCGCGGGTTCGATCCCCGCACAGTACAAACATTTGTGTGCATGAACATGTCTGTTTGTACTGGTCTGGGTGTCTCCTATGTATAATAAGTATTTATTTACAAAAGAAAAATGTATTTAAGTATGTTTATCCGTTGTCTAGTATCCCATAACACAAGCTTTAATTAGCTTACTTTGGGGCTAGATGGCGCTGTGTGGAATAATGTCCAGGGATATTTATTATTATTTTATTATTATTTATTATATTTAAGTATGTATTAAGAAATATTTAAATACGTTTATCAGTCTCTGACGCCCATAATACAAGCTCTGCTTAGTTTGGGGTCAGATGATCTTGGTGTGAATTGTCCCAGATATTTATTTATTATTATTTATTCTAGGCAGCAACCTTGGTTCAACTTTCATACAAAATTAGGCAATCTCCTGTTGGTACAAATTTTGTACACCATTGCTATACTTACACTGAAATAATAAAAAAGATTTGACAGATAAACTAAACCCAGCAAAAATATTTACAATGATTTTAGAAGTACAGTAGAAATTTTATGACACAACCCAAGAGCTGAGTGTAAGAATGTTGTTATTTTCTAGCCTAATGCAGAACCATTTTGCTTCCACTTAAACACATTCCAAGGCGTTGTTAGGTCAACTACGTCCCGGCAAGATGCGTGTGCCCTTCAGACAATCATAGGTCGAATAGTTTAATTTAATTATTCATCCATTTACCCACCCATGTGTTCCAAACGTCGTCTGTTTGGTTTCAAGCATAGTAATAGAGCCCTTTTATACCACGCTATCTATGTAAATCCGCGGTGTTCCTTATAGAACCTAAGTACTAACTTAAGAGAAAAAAGGTGGTTCAAGTCACGATAGCCAATAATCACACGTTCAATCGAAGCTTTTAAGTATAACTAGCAGGCTATTGTAAGATCCATAGCGTGTGTGAAAGCTATCAATTTGGAAGATCAGTCCTAAGACGTATGGACGACCGGGAGCTCCGCGAATTAATGGCCACATGCTGCACCAAGGAATTAACATGAAAACTGCTGGATAAGCCCTTCTGGACATGTTACGAACCTACCATCATTGTTCAGTAATTAACTAGCTGTTCGTCAGCGGCTTCGCTCGCGTACACTGTCTTTCCCGACAAAACAAAGCCGGAATTTAAAAAAAAAATGCCTATGTCACTCCCTGATACTGTAGCTTTATCTTTGATGAAAGGATTTCTGATATCTGTCCAGTATGTTCGGGGCCTACTCAAAGCAAAGAAACAAACAAACAACCCAATCTTTTCTCTTTATAATATAAGTATTGAAAATAATAACCACAGAATAGGACGTTCATGTTATCTAAATAAATACTTTTTAGGAGCCCATTTTTATGCTAATCGTCTAAAGAATTCAAATTAACTAATAAAGAACCACGCAAACAGTAAACAGGGATTGAATATGTCTTGCCACGTAGATATTATGAAATTATCATTTACAGCTTTACACGTCACGGTAATCCCACGTTCTCGGTATATTTCATTTTGTTTATTTTTTATTTTATTTATTAGGACAACCAACAAAACAAAAACCATAACAGAAAAGTTGTATAACACACAAGGACTAAATGCTAAATGTCGTCTTAATTAAAGGCAGCCACGGCACGCAATGTGGACTTAACATTATTATAGGTAAATTACTAACTGTAATAGGCTTTAAAAACTACTTACACAGATACTAATAATAATTGGGAAAAGTAAAACTACTTGACATATAAACAAATTGAAGACAATTACAATTAACATTACAGTAACGTCTGGCGAAGCAGGTCAAACAGGGACAGCCTTATGATTTCATGACCAAATCAGGTAAAATCTTTATAAATTATAGCCTATGTGATATTCCGATGTATAAACTGTATTGCTGTAAAGTTTCATCTAAATCCTTTCAACAGTTTTTGCGTGAAAGAGTAACAAACATACAAACACACATACATACTCACAAACTTTTGCATTTATAATATCTGTAAGAAGTAAGATGAAATACCGATGTGTGCCAAGTTATCCAGCGGTGGATGTCACCTTGTGAGATCCTTTGCAAAAGCACTTGCAAAAGTATATATGAAACCAAGATTTATTGAGTAATCTGTAGACCAGCCTAAACTTTTCCGACCATCACTCACCAAGGTTTGTTTTGAAACTACAATCTGGTTGGCAACTTCCAGTAAAGTAACATCAGTGTTGGAGCCATTACGGACATTTGTTAAGGAGTAGTTTTTGCCATCTAGAAAATTAGGTCACCCTGGTCTCCGTCCGTGCGCTGATCCTGTTATACACGATTTAATTAGGGTCCAGTAATTAACTGTTTAATCTTCTTCGATTCTTCCACTTTGTGGAGAATGTGGGTTGGGTACGATTGTCCTCTACTGCACGTGGTTATGTATAGATATTATAGTTGGACTGGCCGGAACTTAACCTCAAACGACCTCATTCATTTCCTGCTTAACATTAGTTAGTTTCACAATTACTAGAGAAGTAATTTATGAATACCTACGCATTACGTAGGTACTCTAATTTCTCGTCATAATCAGAATGAATGGCACACTTTACATCAAGATCATCTAGCTACTAAGCAGAGCTTGTGTTGTTGGTGTCAGAGACTGATAAATACCCTCAAATACTTCCAAAATAAAAATTCCAGACACAGAATGAACACAAGTGTTCATCACACGAATGTTGGTCCTGGGTGGGGATCGAACTCACGTCCATCAACGATAAACGCAGGATCGCACCGCAACCATTGCGCCAACAGGCCAGTCATTTTCATGTCCTGCACATACAACATTAGATAGTTCATAACTGCTTAGGAACTGATTAAATAAGGATGTCTCCAATGCACGTTTGTATCGCCTTTATCGTTGTCTCCAATGGCTCGTCACGATAGAACGAACAAAAAAAGAACACGCATGAGGAGCCTGAATCATTTCTTGAAGATTTTAGCCACTATTCGGTGTACTAGTAAAAGCAAGCTGTAGTTATGACTAAATAATAACAATTACTGACCAGTAACCTCCTGGAACGAACTATTACGAGATCAAAAGATTATCCGGAGATAAGCCAGAATTACCGAGAAAGTTGTCAGGATTAGCAAGTGGCGTGGGCTGGTGACGACTGTTGAAGGGCCGGGGATGTCTCAGTAGAGACTGAGGAACGGCAAACGATGTTATTTAGCACTTATAAATAACACTAGAAGTATAGTTCGATACTTAAAGGCGCCTCCATTTCAACCAAAGCAAAGCAAGTCGTCACGTTTAAATATTAGTGGCATCACCAAAGGTGCCTGGACATGCATGTCCTGTTTTTCTTATGCAGGGTGCGGTTCAGCTAGATGGACTAAATGCCTAACTAAAAATAGTGGCAATAACCTTAGAGGGAGAGGACCACTGAACGCGAAAGGCTGAAAACCACACCTTAGATAAGACCTTTATCCAGCAGTGGACACCAACACAAAGACGATGATGAACCTTATTCACAGATGTCTCATATGCTGTTCCGAACTAAAATTGCAAAGCATGCTCTACTTTTTCTGTAAAATATTTAGGTAGGTAGTGAGTGTCCCACTTCGAGTAAATTGGATCCAAACTTAGTTTGCCGGATAATGAAGTAATAGTACAAATGGGACGGAAAGGGACGGAATGGCTTATTTCCTCTCACTGAGTACATTATTCTAGAAATACACACATCTGCACAGTTCCGACTAAGTAAGCGAGTGTAACCAAGTAGCGGCTATTATTTACATGTGTGCCTTTAAGCCTGACCGCAGACGGCCGCTCGCGACAAATTACAAAACGCCGCTAGCTACCTGTAGAGCGATTCACTCAGGTGAATCGAAACACACTTTTGCCTATAAAGGGTATAAAAAGACCCTTATATATAATATAATAGAATAGAATATAATATACTATAATATAATATAATATCTATATAATTTTGATGTCAAAATCTCATTTAACGTTGTTTATTTTGTGAACACGTTCATCAGAACGGCGACATTTCGTCGTTATCCAACTTTTTACACTATCGAATCTCACGGCGGATTCACTGGGTGAGGTTCATATTGAGTTTTCAGAATAGCACAGCTGGTCTCGTATTATAAACCGCAATATTATGGAACAGCTTAGTCCGAATGACGCCTTCATGTTAGTTAACCTTATACATTAATTATTATAATGGGACTACAGTGTCCTATGACCATCACTTAACTAGCTTAGAGAAGATGTGGTTGGACCCCTGAACTCTAGCTAACCTAGGTTAAGACTGTTTTAAATTATTATCTGGGGCTTGACAAGCCTCAGTTATGGTGGTTGTGGAACGTGTGTGGCGTAACTTAGATTTTACCTTCTTTATTACCTTTTTATTTTACCTTATTTATTTATTTATTTATATTTTATTTATGATAGTAGTGCATGCAAGACCATGTCCATTCGTAAATATGACGCAACACAAATAAAATCCTGAGGCCTCTAAAAAAACATTTGTGCAAGGCTTCAAGGTGAGGAAGAACGCTCAGTAATTGTTACTGTCGAGACTAATATCGAGAACTAAGGTCTCGATATTAGGTTGACTAATATGTCAACCTAATATCGAGACCTTACGGCCGTTTTATATGTGTACAATGTGTAGTGACTGTGACTACTCGTTTAGATGTTGTAAAACACTCAAACACAGAAAATGTTTTCCTGAACTTAATAATATTGCTAGTAAGTTGCATCACAAGCTAACAGAGCAAGCTATGAAAGTAGATTACCAACATCAAGTATTTTTCGCAAACGCAAGATACAGGCTGCAGACGTAAGTAAAGCGTTCCATGGAAACATGTGGCTCATGTGGCGCTCACGCCCGGCAGAGCGCAAGGCAGAGCAAGAAACGCCTGTCACTTGGGCGACTTGCACCGCTTTCAATATACCAAACAGCTTTTAATCATAGTTTTTATTTTTTCCCATCGATCAATAATGTTGTACTGAGTGAATGGCTATTTATTTATTTATTTATTTATTATTTCGTACACAAAGAGAAAAATTACAGAGAAAACAATAAGGAGTACAAAAGTACAGGTTAGCTTATCTCTAGAAAGAGATTTCTTCCAGCAGACCATGGCGACAGGAAAACTCATTTAAAATTGTTATGGATAGACAAACGTGTACAAATGGAAATGGAAATGAGAGTTACATATTCAAAAATCGTAACAAACTAAAAACCCCTAAGTACATGTTTTACTTACAAACAAGTAAATTAATATTCTACAATAAGTACATAAACATATAGATAAACATAATAATACATACAATAAACAAAATATAAATAAATATATGTATACATGTAAACATAACGATCCAATGCAATTTAAGTAAAACTCAAAAGATGTTCTTTTAGCAGTCTTTTGAAAGAACCTACAGTGCCGCATTCGCGAAGGGATACAGGCAACTTGTTCCACAATTGAACAGCATGAACAGTAAAAGATTCACCATACATGCACGTGTTACAGGGAGGAGTAGTTAAATAAAAGTTATAGGCTGAGCGATGAGCTCGGCCAGAAGACGAAAGATATGTAAAACGTTCACGGAGATAGCTTGGAGAAGCGGGATTAAACAGTACATTGAAGAGGATGACCAGTATATGATGATTCCGCCGCAAACGTATAGGGAGCCATTTCAATTGTTTTCTGTACTCAGATATGTGATCATACTTACGTAGGCCGTATATGAAGTGAATGCAAACATTTTGAAGACGTTCGAGCCTATTTAAAAGTTCCTCCGTAGCGTCAAGATAACAACTATCAGCATAATCAATAATAGGGAGCATAAGTGATTGAGCTAGTGTTATCCTGGTTCGAATGGGGAGGAAATTCTGTAGACGCTTCAGTGAGTGGAAAACTGCAAAAACTTTTCGGCCTACCTGATTGACATGGTGGTCCCATGCAAGGTAACAGTCAAAAAAGACTCCCAGGTTCTTAACGGAAACAGCGTAATCAATTATTGTTCCATTGTACACCAACGGTGACAGGGGTGATGCCCAGGCCTTTTTGTGCATAGCTTTACTACCAATGATAATGGCCTGAGATTTGACAGGATTAACAAGAAGGCCATAAGATTCAGCCCAAGTGCAAATCCGATCTAGGTTTATATTCATATCAGATATGGCCAATTCAACATCGTCAGGTTTGAAGTGGATGTAGAGTTGCAGGTCGTCAGCATATAGGTGATAGTGAGCGGACAATTCCGAAGTAATGGCATTAATGAAGATGGAAAAAGAAGAGGAGAAAGGACACCACCCTGAGGAACGCCAGAAACAAGTTCACACCAGCTCGATGAAACATCGTCAGCACGAACACACTGTACGCGGCCTCTAAGATAAGAGTTAAACCATTCAATTGCATATGGTGATACGTTAAGCGACTGGAGGATAGCTAGGAGCACGTCAAAGTCAACCGAGTTAAATGCATTGCTGAAGTCTAATAGGGTAAGGAGTGTGAGTTGCTTATGCTCCATTGCATATCTAATGTCATCGGTAACTTTCAGCAATGCAGTAACAGTACTGTGTCCAGAACGAAACCCAGACTGGTAAGGGCTTAACAAATTGTTTCGGTTCTAGAACGCAGTCAGTTGACCATGGATAATGCTTTCTAGGACTTTGGAAAGGACCGGTAAGATGGAAATAGGGCGATACTGGGCGGGAGAGGAAGGGTGTAAAGTTTTCGGTAAAGGAATAACTAGTGCTTTCTTCCAACTATCTTCGTGACATCGACAGAAAAGTTGTAAACCCCAATATTTTCAACAACCCAAAGAAGAAGAATAAGAAAGAAGAAGAAGAAGAAAGAAGTAAATATAAATATATATAAATCTCCTCATCCTCTTGTAATGGTCTCGAAGTAGGGATTAATATCCCTGTGTTACGAGGTAACACACAAGGAAATAAGCTAGGGGCGTCTCCCAGCACACCCAGACCCGAGTCAATTCAGAAAAGATAGTTTCCTAAATTGACCCGACCGGGAATCGAACCCGGGACACTACGGAAATCGAGGCGAGAAACCGTGCTACAGCGCACTACGCCAACCGTGTCGTAGTAAGAAGTCTTTAATTTAGATAAGATCTGACTACTGTTCAAACTGTAGTTATTTGCTATGTTATACCTACTGCAAGTTTTGAGCGTGGTCCATAGTGTAGAAATGAATTGTGCAGCACGACCATCAAGAACTTATACAAACCAAGCAAGCTGCACATTATGTTAAAGTTGACATCGGACCTAACCTGACTGCCATTACCGTGTAAACTAAACTGTCAACTTGCCGTAAAACTTTAAACCGCGGTTCAAACTACTTTAACGTCTGTTAGACACACCGTCCCCCACGCCACAATATATCGACGCTCGGTCTCAAATTGTTTCCTACGGAGCCCCAGCAGGGGCACTAATTGCGCCCCCACCTGAACACATAATTACAGGACTGGGGACTAGATCCTGGATTTAAGGATAACGACCGACGTAACTCGCGCATCACTGGGTTTGTCCCGTCTCCTTGGTCCTTTCAAAAGATGTAATACGGCGCTTTGTTTCAAGAACGACAAGTACCTGCGGGTCAGGTAGCGAATGGCTTACCTTTTCACACTTACAAACCATGTTCTTTCATCAAAATACCTTTCTTTAAACCCCGATTTACGTGAAGATCGAAGCCTAAAACTACGTGCATCACTAGATGTATTTTTAGCTCGATGCCGACCTTGTATGGTTCAAAAGAACTTTAGGGTTATTATGCTAGGAAGACCAATCGCGATCCTCAAGCCTTCGGTAGATTTCTAGTGAAGTAAGTGACGCTGTGAAACTTTCAAATGTCTTCGTGGTGGAATAGGATGAATTATCTCCAAAACATCATCCACATTGCTTTAAAACAATTTCAAATCCTATACTCCATTAATTATAGCATTAAACAGAAGTGAAAAAGGTTCTTTTTAGGGTACACTTTGTGGTAAACGTACAATAAACATTATTACTTTAAGATTTATGCCGAACTTATTAAAATCTACATAAATAGCAGCTGTCACACATAATTGCTCTCATTTAAAGTAAAGTAACTTCAGAATTTAAGGGGGTTTTTTGTCTTGCATCAAGCTGTATTTGTCGATGTAAAATCCTGAAATAAGCAGGGGTTTTTATCCGAACACATTTTTACTGTCACTATAACTCTACCAAATCTAAAATGTTACATAATCCTTTCATCCGCTCATTTGGAGCGACAGTGACACATTCGCAAAAATACGCGAAAACGACTCATTAATGCCAAAATACTATACATAATCATCTGCATTGGCAGTGGAAACGCCACATTTGTAGGTTCAAAAACTGTTCGATAGAGGGAAAAAAGTCTTTGTAGCACTACTCCGTTTTGGCACGTGCGTGCGGAGCAACCGCGACCGAAAAGTCAGTTGTGCAGTGCGCCCCCCGAAGAGTGGACGTGCTAGGGAGCTACACAGGCGCAAAGGTAAATGTGTCATATTTTTATTTTAAAAATCGGAGAACACATGACTCATTTGTATTTTGGGTCACTGAATTGAAAGACAATACTACAAAATGTTATTTCTGGCACGAAGAGCTTGGTAATAGAGGAGCTATTGAAATCGGGTCCTGTGTACTGAAGTTTTTTAAAGAGATTTCAGAAAGTCAGCCTATATTAAATTTTACTCTGACAATTGTTGTGGCCAGCAAAAGAATGGGTACGTTTAATATCCTTATGTTCTTAATTTTATTATTGTTTTTGTTTCTACCAAATTTTTAAATTTTATATGTTTTCCTTCAGGTTTCTCCTTGGCATGTATCACTATGCAGTTCAAACTCTTCCAATTACATCAATCACGCACAAATTTTTAATTCGGGGCCACACCCAGAATTAGGGTGACAACGCTCACTCACTGATTCAGAAGGCAATTAAAAGAGCAAAGAAATCTAGACCTATTTACAGTCCTCACCAGTACGTGCAACTCGTAAGGAATGCCAAGAAAACTGGTAATGCTTTTGTGTTTCACGAGCTAAACTATGACGATTTTTATGATTTAAAAAAGCTGTTTAAAGACATTGGGCTGAATATTAACAAATATTTGAAAGGTAATCCGATAAAATTAACAGAAATAAAAGCTATTCGATTTGTAAAAAGTATTGATACTTACTCTATAAAGTACTCCTTCGCAGATGAATGGCAACCAGTAAGCACAAAACCCACAAAAACTGTGAGGAAAACCCGCTCGGGTGTTAATTTAAGGATCACAGAAATTTGCCTAGAGCCAGCTTTTAATTCAAAGCTGGCAATTTCAGATCTAAAGAAGCAAGATTTGCGTATTTTGCTAGAAAAAATGTATTTTAATTGTTTAGTAGTAGCTATACTAATTGTTTTTCTTTATAAAAGTATTTTCTTTATTCATTTACGTGATTATTTTGTAACTGTGAGTCATTTACTTACTTAAAACGAAAAAAGATTAAAAGTTTTCTTTAATAATTAGGTATAAGCAATAAGTCAGTCCATTAGTAAGATAATTGTAGTAAATGACTGGGATTTAAACATGCCATATTAGTAACTGACAAGACTGTACTTAGTCTACAAAATGTTCATTAGTTCTTAAATGTAACTTAAGTATAATGTGAGAGGTCCATTGTTATTATTGTGCTATGCAGCATAGCATTTACATTTGACTACTTATGTCACCGATATCTTGAAATTTTAAAAAATAAAAAAAAGTTGTTTTATTTGAGGAATCAAACTACTTAATTTCTTCTTAAACTGTCTTCATCGAGGGAAACAACGACTCAATTGTAAGTATTAAACCAAAAAAAAATGGTCGCTTCTGGACTAGTTAATAATTAAAAAAACGGGTTTATTTGAGAACCAAGGGTTCCAGCTATAATAAAACAATTTGAAATTAATAATTAGCCTTAAGTATGCTTCAGAATCTTCTTTTGAACTAAGAAATAATCTTTTTTCTGATCTGGTGTAAAGTTATCTAATTTGCATTCGTGTCACTGTCGCTCCAAATGAGCGTGTGACGCGTGTTTTGAATTTTGCCAGGTTATATTCACGTATGTCATCGTCATGGCAACGTCAAATACAAATTGTCATTCATTTTAGCACTACCGTTTCTTATTTCTAATGGAGTATAACTTTTCTCTATGTTCTAATGTTATAATGAATGAAGTATAGGATAGAATCGGAAAATGTCGCCAAACATCAATCAAGCTCGTAGGTAGGTACTTTGTCGTAAATATCTAGTCGGCCTGAAATCAATCAGGGACTATATAGGACTATTGGCAGAAGAAATTTCAAAACCTTGAGCATCTCAAAGCTCCAATTCCAATATAAAAATAGTAACATCTATCCATGGAACTGTCCAACAGACCTGCTTACTTAAGCTGGTTAGATAGCCCGTAGCAACTGAGCTGGAAATTCAGAAGTAATTCCTAGCGTCCAGTCTGAGTGAGTCCCGGGGGTACACAGAGTAATACGCTCGCCAGACGCTACGGGACAATGATACCTAATTAACAGTTTAATGAAGCCAGTACACATGTTGCAGAGAAACTGTAACATTTAAAGCGCTTTTTAGCTTTTGTTGGTTAATGGATCGATGGTAAGCGTGAGCTTTAATTTGCTTCAAAGCGGTAAGTGTCAACTTGTGTCTGCACCGTTAGGTACACTCACTCTAAGGCATACATAAACCAGAGTTTTCTCTCTTTTGTGGTACCGTCATTCTAATGTATGAGGTGTGTTAGGCACATCTTAAGATAAAACTGTTATTGAGCAAGTTTGATGTAGGTAATATGAGCAGATTCTTTGTCTGTTGATTTGCCTGAAAATAAAGGGATTTTTGTCAATAAAGGAAGCACAGCGCAGGAGCGCAGGTTTCCAGGCTGTGATTACAAAATAACTAAATCGGCGAAGTCCAGTCCAGTCGGTACGAAACCAAAAGTTGGTCATTAAAAATTTCATGAAAATAAAAAAGGGTAAATCAAACTGTGTAACCCTGAAATAATAGGGTGTAATGGTCATTTATACTTTATCCAATTTAACCTACCGATCTACAAAGAACAAAGACATATTAAAGCGTGCGTATTAGTAGGTGCCACCATAAATCTACGGCGGTAATTATTCCCAGGTAAAGTCGCCCTTCCGACATAAAAAGTGATTAATCTCCACTCGGGGAGACAGCGATTTCTCATCGGACGATCCCCGCAATTGCTGCTATTATCCGATCAGGGTTTTGGACTCTTAAAGGAATTATCATACCTACTTATGTCATTTATAATATCTCCGGGGGGCGCTGGTTGTAGCGATAAGTGCGGTCGCTCTGGTCGGTGCCACCAGGCCCCTGACTCTTGAATCTAATTTCGCCGGATTGGCATTAAATTACTGTCACCAAAATTTTTTTTGAACCTTAACGCTGTGAAATAAGGTTTAAAAATTTCTTGTTTGACATTTCTGCAATGCTTAATTTCCATTTTATTTCTGTTCAAGAGTCAGGCCCCAGGTGGAAAGTGTCCCAAAAAAATTAAATATAGAGACTTATAGTATGAAAGGAGCCTTTTGGACGCTTGACGCCGCTGAAACCGCTCTAAAAGATACCGAAAACCAATTTTATTGCACTCTCTCTAATATTATGTATAACACTGAACTTGCGTCACCTCACCACAAAACAAACAAAAGGTCGCTTACACTACGTCATCCTTTGCAACGGAACGCTTGATATTATATGATCGACTTTACATTTTACCTAAGTATACCTTTTTCGCACTTATCAATAGAGATACTAGATTTAATTGCATAATTCATTAGCTAGCTATGGAAAGAAAGAAAGAAACAAATAAAATTTATTCGGAGCAAAAAGTACATAATTAAGAATTCGAATGCAATTTACAATCTTGCAGCCGAAAAGGGTTTTTAGTGGAACCTTTTGAGAGGGGGCGCAGCTCCTCGTAATAATATTTTTATAATAGAATGTAAACATCAAAGTACTGAATTTTAAACAGAACGAAATAATAATAAAACATTTAACAAACCTTAAAATATATACTAAACAGTAAATAAAAAAATATGTGTGAGTGTGTGTGTAAGAGAGGTAATAAGGGAGAAAATTGCGTGCATGGTAACAATATAGCATGACAATATATTATTAAGCCGAGATATAAATTAATGTTTGTGTGCGTGGGTGGGTGTGTGTGTGTGTAATTAATAAGTTAATACGGGAAGAGATGTGTGCGTGGTAAAAGTGGGATGGTGTATGTGCAACTGAGAAATTTGTTTATTAATTAAGCACTGTTTTAATTTGTACTTGAAAGTCGAAGCAGATTTACAGTTTCTAACTGGTGGTGGTAAGTATGCATTGTATCTTCAGTCGAGCGTTTATTACCTGACAAAGTTTAGAAACTATAGGTACCTACGTGTAGGTTCGCCTTAGTTACACTTAACTGCTTCGTTGTTCCCTCGCTCTGCTAATTTTATGGGCTGAGGATCAAATTAAATCAGCTAAAACCCCAAAGCAGAATTGGTGCGAGATGAGTAATCCTTTGTTGCGGTCCCGGCGTTTGTCGGAACTTTCCTAATGTATGATGCGGTATTCATTATCGACTTGATAATCATATCCTGATTAGGATACGTAACATTATATTTGGTCTCGAAGTAGGGATACCTATTCAGGATATTCATCCAGATAAGGAATTAAGCCAGGGGCGTCTCCCAGCACACCCCGACCCGAGCCATTTAGAAAAGATCGTTTCCTGAATTGACCCCACCGGAAATCGACCCGGGACACCACGCAAGCCAAGGCGAGAAACTATGCCACAGCACACTATGCCAATCGTATCGTCAAATATAATTGTAGGTAGATGATGATACCGAGTGATTATCAAAAGACTTACAAAAACTATATGGCATAGGTACTCAGTAAGTACATATGCCATATAGTTTTTGTATCAGATGGCGCTGCGACTATATATTCTCTTTGGCGCTGCGCCTCAAGGTAAACAGTAGCTCCGTGTTTATTTACTTTTAAAAATACATCAAACCGAATACCAACAGTTATAGCTACTTAGTTGGCTTCAATATTTCCTAATTATCGTGAAAAAGTGTTTTCAGTGAGAACCTTGCAGATTTGGAGGAACAATTAACAATAAAATATCCGTCGATTAGTGATGAACAAAAGTGACTAAATCTACGTGTAGTGACTCCCATATTTATAAACAATTGTGAAGCGTTTATTATGACCTTCGGGTCTCCAGGAAAGTGAAGTGAAAATCAGCTTATTAAAACCCAGTGTAATAACCCATGTGTGATCAATATTAGAACTGGACGGTTAATTATTTTTTTGAATATTCTACATTTGCCATAGGACTTTCACTCATACTCCAAGTTAACTGGAACTATTTTTGTGTGCACACGTGACAACGCCATCTGTTTTAGTCTGCGAACACTCCTACCTAATTACTAAGACGAGTTTCGTGTTACAATACAGTAACTGGTGGTGCCAGCTGAGAACTTAAAGTTGCAAACTTTAAGGCACAACACGAAATAGATACGACAAATTCGCCGCAGGAAGTACGAGGCGTTTGGCGCTATTGAGGGTATATCGGTCCTGCCACGGTAGAAAGGCTGAAGCGTTGGGGGTTCGATCCTCTAGAAAGTCTTTTTGTACTTGATAATTTGCAATCTGTAACAACGATCAAAAATGACGCTGTGTTGCGCCGGTTGTATGCAGGAAATACCAAACAGGGAATATTTGTCATGTTTTGAATGTAAAGACGCCTACGATTTGCTTTGTGCGAATGTGTCTACGCAGCGTTTTTATAACACTATGGGACCAGAACATAAAAATCAATGGAAATGTGTAACCTGCCGTAGTAAAAAACCGAAAAAAGACAACACGAATACCCCGGTACGTGCAAGGAACGACGATGTCATAGTCCATCAAAATAGCAAAATGAATACCACGCCGTCTGATCATAATAATATCACCATCAGGAAGAGACCTACCCTGCAGGCCAATGACACAATCAACACGGAAGACCTAAGCCTGCTCGGGGACACCATCTACCCAGAGGATGTAAATTCCAAAAGTGATTTTCAATCAGGAAACAACCTAACAATTATAAGTGAAATTATAAGTGAGAAGCTGCAAGAAAATAATAAATTGTTAATTTTAGAGTTGAAAAACACCATTAACTCTGAAATTCAGAATGCATTAACTAAATTTAGAGAAGAAATGTTAGCAAAAACTTCAACTTTATCTGAACTCTACGAACAAACTGAGGCAAATGTGAAACAATTAAATAATAAAATAGAAAGGATTGAAAAGGACAGTGAGGTACTGAAAAAAGAAATCAAAGAACTAGAAAGGAAACTGTTTTCAAGCAAAAGCCAACCAACGCCTGAAAAAAAGGAAAAGAAAATAGTTTTGTACGGTTTTGCAGAAATAAGGGATCTTTTTGGTATAGATGTATTTAGCTACATAGAAGAAACTTACAGAATAGGACGATACAATTCGACGAATAGACCGCTAGTCATTGAACTAATAAGAAAAAAAATGGCTAAGTATATCGTTCAAAATGGACACTACTTTAGAGGAACTCGATTGGCAGTCACTGAATACTTGGATGAAAATGCAAGAAAAGACAGGAAAGTACTCAGGGATGAAATGATAAAAGCTAGAAAGAAAGGACAGCATGCCGTTTTACGTAATAATAAATTATACATAGATGGTAAACAAATGATCATTGAAAATGAGACCCAAAACTTGTCGCAAATGACGAATCAAGAAATCAGGAACAAATTGTTCTGACTGAATCTGAATTTATTGATAAAAATCCCATATATCAAGCTATATGCATGTCAGAATCCTGGTTAACACAAGATAAACTTAAATTAATGCATTTTGAAAACTACAAAATAGCAGCCTCGTTTTGCCGGAAAATTAGGATAGGTGGAGGCGTTTGCATATTATTGCGAGAGGTTATTGACTGTATTCACATAGAAGAAGTTACGAATATGTCAGTGGAATACGTTTTTGAAGTATGTGCAACAAAACTTATAAAGGAAAATCTAATAATAGTAACAATATATTGGAATGGTAGAGAGGAAAACGTTTTTTATACACAGTTAAAACTAGTTCTGAACTATATAAATAAAAAGTTTGATAAATCTAATCTAGTAATAGGAGGAGATTTTAACATTAATGTTTTAAAAGAGAAAAAAAAAAAAAAACTCATTTCTGGACCTAATGTCTGAATATAACTTTACTCAACATATAAATCAACCAACACACGTAACTAAGACAACTTCAACTTGCTTAGATTTAATATTTGCCAACTCATTTAACACGCAATTTTACACTACCGTAGAAGAATTTGGATTTTCAAACCATTACAGTACTTTAATACACATAAATATTCCTAAAGAAGAAAAACAAAATCACTGGGTTATGGAAAAACGAAGTTTTAATAACGAGTGGAACATAGTGAAATTTAAAACAATATTAAAAAATATTGATTGGCATAATGTTCTAACACCACATGAAAATACAAACGAAAATTATAAAACATTTGATAAAATTATACAAACATGCATAAATCAATGTTTTCCAAAGAAAAAAATTAAGTTAAAACCACAGTGTCAAAAATACTGGTTAACTAAAGGCATCAAACGCTCATGTAGAAATAAAAGGCTATTGAAAATGTTAACTATGAATGCTAATAGTGATATACTAACTCAATATTACAAAAATTATGAAAAAGTACTTAAAAAAACTATAACAACTGCTAAAAAAATTCAATACATTAAAAAAATTAGTAAATCCAGCAACAAAGTCAAAACTATGTGGAGAATAATTAATGAAAGATCTAACAAAATCAAACAAAAAAGCGAAAATATCATTAAATTGCAATTAGACAACAAACTGATAGACGATACATATAGAGTGGCAAACATTTTTAACAATTTTTTTTCCTCAATAGGTAAGCCTGACCCTACTGTCGTGCCCCCAATTGGTCGGCCAGTGCGGAACCCGTCAGTGAATTCTATTTACATAAAACCAGCTGATGCTACAGAGGTTCATAAAGTAATAAAAAATCTTAAGAATAAAAATAGTCATGGAATTGATGAGGTTCCACCAAATTTAGTCAAACAATGTGCTGATGAGTTGGCCTTACCCCTAAGTTTATTGATAAATCAATCATTTAGCGAAGGGACGTTTCCAGACTTGTTAAAAAAAACATTAGTAAAACCAATTCACAAAAAAAATGTAAAAACGGACCCGCATAATTATCGCCCAATAGCCTTGCTTCCAACAGCATCAAAGATTTTTGAAAAGGCTATGTGTGATCTATACGAATATTGCGAACAATTCAAAATCTTTAATGATAATCAGAACGGCTTTCGGAAAAGGCGATCGACTACTTTGGCAGTGTATAAATACATGCAAAGTGTACACAATCTAATTGATAGAAAGAAATATGCAATAGGGTTATTTTTGGACATGACAAAAGCGTATGATATGGTGCAGCATCATATTCTTTTAGATAAGCTTTATGGAATGGGTATCCGCGGCCTAGCGCACGGGTGGTTTAAATCTTACCTCAGTAATAGGGAACAATTTGTAGAAATAGAAAATTATAATATGGGTACTAGGAAAATACAAAAAATAAAATCTGACGGTGTGCTTGTCAATGCATCTATCCCACAGGGTAGCGTCTTGGGGTGTTTATTGTTTTTGATTTACATAAACGACCTGCCTCCAGCTATAGGCAAAGAGTGCGTCTTGTTCGCGGATGATGTGTCTATTCTAGTAGCAGCCGAAAATTGCAGTAACCTTAACGTAGATCTTAAAGATGTATTTGATAGAACAGCCGAGTGGCCACGTATGACTACAATCTTAGGGTAAACTTTAAGAAAACCAAACTCATAACCTTCCACCCACACCAAAAGCAGTCCCTGAATTTTGATTTTAATTTTAGAGGCAACAATATAGAAGTAGTCAGTGAATTTAACCTCCTCGGACTTACTTTAGATAAGCACATTACATGGAAACAGCATGTCAAAAATATCAGATCCAAAATAGCCAGTTTTGTATATGCTTTCAGAGAAATTAAAAGAACCACTAACATCAAAACTGCGTTAGTCATGTATTATGCTTATGCATACTCATGGTTGAAATACGGGGTGATCCTCTGGGGAAATAGTACCGATGCACCTTCTGTTTTTGTTTTACAAAAAAAAGTAATAAGAATATTGGAAAATTTAAGAAATACAGTAAGTTGCAAACCGCTTTTCAAAAAATACCAAGTCCTCACTTTACCGTGTATTCATATAATGGAAATATGTAAATTTGTCCGCCAATATCCGGAATTATATACAAAACGTAAAGACGCACCAATTAAACATACCACGCGAAATCGTAACAAATTAATATTACCCACCTCACGATCACACCAACACTCATCTAGTACATATGTAATGTCAGTAAAAATATATAATAACTTACCAGACGAAATTAAAAATGAAAACTATTTTATTAATTTAAAAGATATTTAAAGAGCCTGTTATTAAATAAAAATTATTATACAGTAAATGAATACTTGAACGACAAAGAATTGAAGTGATTTAGATTTCAAAACTGACTGATTTTATTAATAAAATTTTAAATACAAAATGTTAAATGTAATTAAGTTATATTCAACTGATAAGGAAATATTAATTTCACAATAAAGCATTAATGGTAAAATTAAATTCATGTCTCATGAATGAATGGCGTTATCCTCTCCACCAAATTGCTGTGCCCAACAGGGTCCAATATTGTATCAATAATTTAAAATATACCATCTTCATGTAACATTTTGGAACGCAAGTAAATAAATAAATAAATAAATAAGTCGTCATCTCGTGTCGGAGGACAAGATCCACTTCAAATCGCTAAGCTAGCGGAGTGAAAGCACGTATCCACTTTGTATAGTGCGAGTGCAGGTGATTAGAAGGAGCGTGTGATTAGTGCAGGTGTGTAGTGCGATTAGTGTCCAATTCTGTTTTATTGAAAAGAAATTCATATTCTACATACTTCTAACGCAGAACACTAGGCATACAACACTTTAGCAGAATTGTTTAATGGTGAGATTAGATTTTAAGTTGCAGTGCCCTTACGGGGTGTCACTGATCACAATTTTTTTTGTAACAACTTTTCTGTACTGTGATTAGCAATGAATAAATGAATATGAATGTGAATATGAATACATTTTTGGGCCTTTTCTGAAAGTGCTGGCCAACAAAATAAGTGTTACGTATAGTCATAGATAAAATAAACAATACGTAGGTATAGTTAGAAGTATAACAGAGCAATAGTTATTATGGCACAAAAGTCGTAGGGTTGTCACAAGCCAAGTTATAAAAATTCGTAATTTTCATACATTTATTGATTTTTGAAAGTGCGTGGGAACATAAAATAATTATAGATATTGCTAGAAGTAATAATGTGAAGCATTTTTACTTTGGCGCAAAATATGTCAGCTAATTAGGAAACCGTCATTTCCACAATTAAATAAAAAAATGTTTCAATCTGCTTATAAGTAAAACTGATCGCATATCTGAAAGTGTCGACCAAGGAAGGTCGCTTGGCTAACCTACGGAGTGGTGTTGTGCGGTAACAGTACGGGCGCGCCGTTGCTGCTTACTCCACAAAAGAAGTTAATCCGTATCCTAGCCTATATTGACCAGACAATGAGCTGTAAACCCTATTTCCAAAAATATCAATTACTTCCTCTGCCGTGCTTGTTTATCTGAGCTTGTATCGATGTTTGTAAATTTGTACGAACACATATGGAATTAAATAAATAAATAATAATAAATAATATCCCTGGACATTATTCCACACAGCGCCATCTAGCCCCAAAGTAAGCTAATTAAAGCTTGTGTTATGGGATACTAGACAACGGATAAACATACTTAAATACATTTTCTTTTGTAAATACATACTTATTATACATAGGAGACACCCAGACCAGTACAAACAGACATGTTCATGCACACAAATGTTTGTACTGTGCGGGGATCGAACCCGCGACCTCTGGTGTAGTAGCCAACTTCTTAACCATTACACCAAGTCGGTCGTCAAATTCTACACAAAGCGTAAAAACATACCTTCTAGATTTGCAACACGACACAAAACCAAATTAATAGTTCCAAGTTTCAGGCTTAAATTAATTAACATCTAGTGCATTCCATTATTTGATTAAAGTTTATAACAAATTACCAGAATCCATAATAAGTGAAAACAAATACCCCACATTCATAAACAAATTGAATAAATATCTACTTACTAAATGTTACTGTAGTATAAATGATTATTCAATTAATAGAGTTAGCAATAAATAAATCCAATAATTATTAAAACGTCGTGCATTGTGTTGTGATCTACATCTTATATATTTTTTTTATAGTCTTTAATTTTTAAATTTGTAGACTTATCTTATCTCTTTAATTGAAGCGTTTCCTCTCTTTCATTACCTTTTTGCGTGCCCGACAGGGTCCATATTGGTCATGTATCATACTATAATTTACCATCTTCTGTACATATGGCTTGCAAATAAAATATTGAGGCCCGTATTCTAGAATCGTACTCAATCACTGATCTGTACTTGAGTAGAGATTTCAAAACGTCAGTTCATACAAAAACGTCACTCAGATCTAAACTCAAGTAGAGATTTGGTTTTAGAATACGGGCCTGAGTCACAAATTACACATGCGCAGTGCTCTGACAGATTAGAACAACACGCCATTTTTGATACACGCACACAGAGACGTGAGTTTACAGGCGAAGTCAGTGAGTTTCAGTGTCGCGGTCAGTCGCACTGTCAAAAACATTAGAGATATTATTTGTACGTCGTCAGATACATACAAACATTATCGTTCAATGGTCAAAAAAGGTTCGCGCAGATATTTCTGTTGCAGTGTAGGTATTTGGCTGTATGAACACCACACGAAATTGTGATTATACGTTTTCTAAGTTACCAAATGATGTTGAAAGGTAAGTAAAACTCAGATAACGTTTGCAAGTTGTTAGTACTATGTACGAGTATAATAAGTATATAGGTAGGTAAACCATTATTTAACCATATATTTCGTAACACATTCACATCCAGTACAAATGAACTTTTACCTTTCCTATAACTTTTCTTATCATGCATTGGTAAAACACCAGTATTTTTGGTATATTATTTTATTGGCACGCGCGGCTGCTGCATTCGCGCCGCGACAGGTGACCGCCGAAGCGGTGGCTCATGGTGTTATCTACAGCCTACTAGGTAGTTAGGTATTTTTCACTTGATGTATTTTATTTTTTGTAGTTTATGTCAAATCGCGCTTATCTGGCGAATATGATAGCGAGTAGCAACCCTAGGCGATCAGGCAAGTTGATAGAAAAAGGAGGAAGCGGTCCTTCTGTAAACTCTTTAATTTGTGCCTGAGTATTGAGTATTGGAAAAAAATGTTCGTATTGTTAGAACTAAGTAGTCATACGGAGCAATGGGGAACAAAACGCAAAGCTAATTGTAGATGACGCCACCAGCGACCCTATTGTCCTAAAATATATTTTTTACGGTTTCCCTTTACGCAAGACCCCCTCAACTAGCGTAGTTGATTGTAAATTACTAAAACGATTATAAAATTCAAATAAAACAATATATTTAGGGCTTCACTGACGCTTAAAGTTTAAAAATAAGATTTCTTTCCGATGAAATTTCGAACTTCTGAACTAAATAAACCCACATTTTAATTGTAACTAATAGTTTAGTGAAATTAATACATGAAGTTTCGATATGCATGTAATAATTCGTTACCAGAGACTTCGAATTTGTCAGTTTTCAACCTACAAAATCACTCAAACCACAGCCATTTTTATGCACCAAAAGTAAAATTTTTATTGTAATAGAGATAATAGCAGATATTTTTTTATAGTTAATGATTATTGAAAGAACTTGTGCTTTATTTCCACCTTAGTAGTCACCGGATTTAAAATAATCAGAAAATAACCTAAATGAGACGGAAGCCTTCCAGATAACCCTTCTGGGAGACTGTTCCCACAATTTTCTCAGCTAAGGATCATTTGGAAATACATGATTCCCTTTGTTCTTACAACCAAAACCAGCACATTGAGGCACAATGATTTTAAAAAAATTCTATAAGTTATTTTGTATGGCATTTCACAGCTTTGACAGATAATTTGGGATAGGTCGCTTATAACGCCCTCTGACGGGATCAAAGAGCAGTATTGTTCCCCATTGTTATTATGGCACAAAAATCGTTGGGCTGCCACAAGCCAAGTTATACGAGTATGAGTTCAAAGATTTGTCACTTTCATACATTTATTATTTTTTTAAGGTGCAATCACCATATTTTATTTTACAAAATACCTAGGTTCGTTTGCATTCGAGTAGTCCACTCTAGGAACTTGCTAAATTTTAGGGTGCCAGTCTGATGACGCCCTATTTCTTTTTCTCTTCGGCTCTTCGGCTCCGCAGGTACGTCTCCGTAAGGGGTGCGCCAAAGTTCACCTAAAATTTTAACTCCGTTAATTGGAACTCCGAAAATGTTACCTATTCCTAACATATTTCATCCAAACAATCACAATTTCCAACTAGTCTGTTTCTAATATTCATTATCCGAATGATCACTCTTTCTAAAAAAAAATTCCTAAAGTTTTTTTTCATACAATTTGTAGTACATACCTACTACAGACCATGTTCATAACACTCATGTTGATGTTTCCGAAAAATTTTAATTAATAATTTCACTAATGTATGTTCTTAACGGGTCCATATCGGCTCACCTAAAGTTCTTTAACCGAAATTGTTATTTGTAATCCGAACACATACTAACTCAACAACTTAGCGTTTATGTCAACCTAACCCGCTCTTCGCTAACCACCGCAAGTGCCAGAAGCGACTTTAAAATAAATTCGCTTAGGGAGCAAAATGACGAGCGGGTTAGGTTTACATAAACACAGCGCACGAGCCAAGCGAGCAAAGCGAGCGTGCCGCGGTAGCGGCCGGCGATTGCCAGAAGCGACTTTAGGGCGTTTCGCACATTAATATGTACATCACTATACTATCCGAATATGAGTAAAAATATTATAGGAATTACGTTTAGGGATAAAAGCGTTATGAAAAACAACAGTAGGTGTTAAAATAATACTAATTCCAATTTTCGGAAACATGAATTTTATGAACATCTTGATTTATATGGTCAACTTTCCCAAAAGGACAACTTTATAAGACTATTTAATTTCGTTCTGAGGTTATTGATATTAATTTAAGGCCTCCTACAATTCAATTTAAAACGTAATCCTTCAGATAAAAGCCTTTACATTATTTTTAAATTAAATTGTAATGTAAAAAATAATATTTTTTAAAAGTTGTCCTTTTGGGAAGTTCCAGTCGTTCTGGGTGGCGATCTGAACGGTCATGTGGGCGAACAGTGTGAGGAATACGAGCGTGTTCACGTGTATGGCTGCCGACTTGGCCGTCGTGAACACGTTCTTCGAAAAGAGTCCCGAGCATTTGATCACCTTTGGGGAGATGAGGAACAGGGTGTAAAGTTCCTCGTCCACCATTGAAAAGGGAGGATCCTCCGACCAGACGGGGGTTGTGTCTGGTGGGCTACTGCCCGACGGTTGTTGTCGGGTTCTTGTATTTATGTTCAATAACTATGATATCGCGATGTAGGATACGTCAGTTTTTAGTTCGTATGTGGCGAGATAGGTGTCGCTACAACCTACAAGAGCGGTAGAAGCGCAACCCAGATCGACTGCTTTCTCACCAGGAGAGTCCAAATCGGCAAGGTGGCTAACTGTAAGGTCATACCCGGAGAGAGTCTTACTGCTCAACACCGTCTACTTGTGATGGACCTGCGAGTGAAGCCTCGAGGCAAATGCCGGGAGCGCTGCCCTCCCCGAACCAGGTGGTGGCTGCTCGAAGGAGCCAGATCCCATGATTTTGCTGCCGCTGTCGGTGACCTGTGCATCGCAGCGGATAGTGAGTCCGGGCAACAGCTCTGGGATAGGTGTTAGGCAGCTATCACCGGGACGGCGAGAGTGGCGTTGGGTGTGTCTCGGAGTGGACATAGGCTTGGCAAGGAGACCTGGTGGTGGAACGAAGCAGTCCAGAAGGAGATCAGGGTAAAGAAAGCCCTCTTCAAAGCGTGGCAAGCGTCCAAATCTCCTGAAGATCACGCCGCGTACAGGGATGCCAAACGTGCCGCTAAACGAGCTGTAGCCAGAGCCAGACGTGACCACTCACGTCCTTTATACGATAAGTTGGAGTCATCTGAGGGGCAGAAGCTCGTTTAGAAGTTGGCACGTTCGAGAGTCAAAGCGGCCCAGGATATTTCCATGTGCCGCTGTGTAAATGACACTCTCGGTAACCTGCTATGCGAGGACCGCGCGTTGAAGGAGAGATGGCGCTCTTATTTCCACGAGCTGCTCAACAAGCAGCACAAAGAAGTGCAGCCACCTGAACTCCCTCCAAATCAGGGACTAGTGCCCCCAGTAACGCCTGATGAAGTCCAGTCGGCTCTTCGACACATGAAGAACCGGAAAGCTGTCGGACACGATGGAGTCCCTATTGAAGCGTGGAAATCAATGGGCTCTCGTGGTGTGGGCATTCTTACCCACCCATGCAGTTGAAACGCATTGTCCTCACCGGGAAGATACCAGACCAATGGAGACTAAGCATTATCACGCCAGTTTTCAAGGGCAAGGGCTCGGTGCAGGATTGCAGCAATTATCGCGGCATAAAGGTGATGTCCCACACTATGAAGCTCCTCGAGCGCATTGTGGACTCTCGGATTCGACAGGAGTGTACAATCTTCGAGTGTCAGAATGGGTTTCGTCCGGGTTGCGGCACCATGGACCCCGTATTTGCCTTGAGAACGCTCATAGACAGACTGAAGAATACTCTGCGTCTCCTTTTCTTATTTATTTATTTATTTATACAAAAAACTACGTGCATACTTAGACATGCAGATGGCCTTCGACTGTGTCCCTCGTGAGATGATCGGCTTGGCGCTGCGGTCCAGGGCCGTTCCCGAAGTCTTTATTGAAATTATCCGGGTCATGTACCACGATTCCAGTTCCATAGTTAGGACTGCGGTTGGTGACACGCTTCCCTTCCCTATCACCGTTGGAGTACACCAAGGCTCCGTGCTTAGCCCCTTTCTGTTCAGCGTTATATTAGATGTTCAGTCAAAGATAATCCGAGACCACCACGAGCAACCACCCTGGTTGCTCATGTATGCTGATGATATTGCGCTAACAAATTCGGACAGGGGACGGCTGGTGCAACGGGTGAATAAGTGGAAAAAATCACTTAAAATCACTTTGAAAACGGCGGTCTGAAACATAATGTGGCGAAGACGGAGTACATGGCCTGCAACACCACAGATCCCCAGTCCGTACGCATAGGCGTTGACGAAGTCGAGCGCACCGACCGTGTCAAATACCTGGGATCTGTGTTAAGTGCGTCCGGGGACATTGACAGCGACGTCAGAACACGAATTTCCGCGGCTTGGGCCAAATGGCGTGAGGTTACTGGTGTCATTTGTGACCTGAAAGCTGAAGGAGCAGGTCTTTAAAACCATCACTAGGCCTGTCCTTTTATATGGCAGTAAAACATGGCCGTTACTAGAGCGACACAAGCAGGGGCTGCGCGTCACGGAAATGAAGATGCTGCGGTGGATGTGTGGAGTCTAACGCAAAGATCGCGTGCGGAACCCCCACATCCGCGGCAGCCTTCGTGTTCGTGACATCGCAGACAAGCTGCTGGAGTGCCGCCTTCGTTGATATGGTTATGTCTCACGGAGATCGGCAAACTACGTGGGCAACAAACGTCTGGCCATGCCGCCCCCGCCAGGTACCGGTAGAAGAGGTCGACCCAAGAAGCGGTGGCTCGACGTCGTTAAGGGTGACATGCGTGCCAGCCAACAGACTCACCACTGAGGATGCATAAGACCGCGCGAAGTGGGCCAAGAAAATAAGAAAGGCGGACCCTGGAACCCCACACACCAGTGAGGGTTCATAACCGGGATAGACCGTACGGATGATGATGATGATGATGATGAATATGGACCCCTCCGTAAGGCCTTTGCAGGCAGCGGGGCGGCGCGTTTCATCAAATGTCGAAGGCAGCGTGATGATGGCGTGGCGAGCGATGAGGCTGCGGGCGGATATACATTTTCCGCGCCGACCCCGCTCCCGCTGACTTTGTGTCCGGACCAGTGGCAGCGGCCTAGGCTAAGAGACGAGATAAAAAAAAGTAACTACGTTTTGTAACTACGTAGCAGGGTATCAATTTTTATGAGCGAATCTAAGAGGTTTAGGTTTTATTTTATAAAATTTTCTTTGGCTTCATCAATTTTTTGTTAGCTATTAAATTTTTAATGAAGACGATTTAAAACTTTTTAAAGTCTCTCAGCTTACTAACTTCACCTATGCAATAACAAAACGCAAAATTCGTTTGAGTTTCTCAGCCACTGTATGTGCTGTTTGGTTTTACAATTTCTGTTAAAATACATTTTTTTATTAGTAACCAGACTTATATTTGGGTTTATTTGCTGCTAATTTCCATGTAAAATATTTCTGGACCTCAGAAACTGTATTTGGTAAGCTTCCCGAATCAAAAACATCTGTGCAATGGTTGCATCGAATAATTTCCTTTACTTTTTTCTATTGCAAATTCCCTGTGTTGTTATAAATTAATAGCAATTTAATTTTTAAGTGACGCGATTATGGATTGATGTCTTTTTCTTGCCTGAGTCCCACATTGATTTTTTATTTCAGGTTATTATCGACCTGTCAAGAAGACATTTTTTCATCAAGTTGTGCGTGCAAAATTCGCAAAATAGGAGACGAAAACCCTTTTAAGTTTTCTAATTTTATATCGAATCTGCCACCAATTGTAAGTATTACCCGTGTTCTATCGATTCAACCCGCATGATGTCTTTTTTCTATTACAGGGGTGATAAATAAAGTCTGCAATGTAGATGTATTGAAAAATAACATAAACAATGTATAACGGAATATTGTAGTGTGAAAGGTGTTACTATTGAATGCTTGAATGGCTGATACATCAGTATTTATTTGTTTGGTAGTTGTGTTTTGAGTGGACATTCTGCATAGTTGTGTATAACCTCAACAAGATCATATGATTGTTGTCAATACTGACTTGTGAGATCTCCAAACATCTACTATAAACATTTCATGGTATGTAAGGGCAAGTGTTTTGATTTTAATCAGCTAATCTCAACTGAAAATGGTAAATTATTTCTGAACTCTTCTCTTTTTCTGAAATGTAATATTATTATTTTGTTAAATTGGTTTGTTTGTGTACTATTAGTAAGTATATGAATGCTGTTCGATGACAATTTAATGTTTAGTCAATAATATGGAGATAAAATAGTAATATTAGCAATCCAGTGATATCTCTTATTGGATTCCATTCAGCAATATCACTGGATGAAAGAAGTTGTTACAATACATATTTAAACTGCATCTGATATCTTAACGCCATCATGCCTTATCCTAATTTGTAAATTGTGTTTACATCAACAATAATACTACTAGTTGTTTATGCTTTATGTAAGAACTACCTTTTGCCAGCTGCTTAGTTTGCATGTATAAATGTACAGTTATTGGTTAATGAGATATTAATTAGGAATAGCCAATTTCATGGTTGTCAATGACAACAACCAATGCTAAAGTTAATGGGTAACATCAACCAGATTGTTATTGTGAGGTGGTAAGTATTTGTTAACCTTGGGCCCCATCCTAAGTGAAATAGTAACATTGATGTTTGCACATCGCATTCCTTGCTACAATATGCAGCAAATGTCAAAGGTTGATGATGGAAATGTCAAAACACCCTACTAAACGTCATAAATGTCTGGAATGTGTTAGTATTGTTGACATTGTCATCTAGGGCCTATTCTAAATTGCTTTTCGCTGAGTGAATTCCACCCTTGTGGAATAGAGAGAGACAAAATGAGCATGTACAAATGTACAGTCATTGGTTAATGAAAATATTAATTAGGAATAGCCAATTTCATGGTTGCCAATGACAACAACCAATGCTAAAGTTAATGGTTAACATCAACCAGATTGTTAAAGTCAGATGTTATTGTGAAGTGGTAAGTATTTGTTAACCTTGGGCCCCATCCTAAGTGAAATAGTAACATTGATGTTTGCACATCGCATTCCTTGCGATATGCAGCCAATGTCAAAGGTTGATGATGGAAATGTCAAAACACCCTATTACACCTCATGAATGGCTGGAATGTGTTAGTATTGTTGACATTGTCATCTAGGGCCTGTTCTAAATTGCTTTTCGCTGAGTGAATAGAGAGAGACAAAACGAGCAAAGCCTTCGTCTGATAGTTGTCAAGTGAATTCCATCGGGCTCCAGGCACCGGTAGAATTCGCACTTGTCAGAGTGATAAATGTCACCCAAAACCGTTCCGAAACAACTAGAAAACTATCAGGTGACAGCTCGGTCATCTTCATTTCACTCTGGGTCAATTTGGAACGGGTTTGAGTAATTTCCACTTGATTTGGAACATAGCCCTATTTGAAAATAAAAAATACTTTATTCGGAAAAATCCATTATAATTTTGTTTACGGGGCTTCCCGGTAAGTAATTAAAGATACTTGAGCTAGGAATACCTCACTCCTCATCCGCAGGTCTAGGTATTAGGATTTTAGTGTAAATCTCTAATAATGTGAGTATCTAATATAACAAAGAGTTCTTTATAACTAAGAAAGCTTACTTAAATAAATTAACAAATTAGAAAAAGGGATAGGTTTTTTATAGTGTTCGTAAGTAGTAAGAGTGCCTAGGTGTGTGTGTGTGTGCAAGTGGTATATATTGTGCCTGCTTTTGTTAATATGCTTTGTGGTGTTGTTTCCTTTAATTCCTCAAGATAGTCTCAAGAAGTTAATAATAAAACTTAGTATCACATTCAACTTAACGACTTTAAAGTGCATGTATTATTTAGCTACTCAGGCAGGACAGTAAGTGTGGTCCGATATGATCACACCAGCCAGTGTTGTGACCCTCATGTGAGTCCTACGGTTATTACCTTGGGATCAGCTTAGGAGTACCACCCACACGGGAGTCACTTCCAAGGGGATTACCAAATAGTCTATACTATTCTCAATAATAGGTCTTCAACCTCTTAAGTGGCATTATCCTGAAACTGACCAAGGTATTAAAGCATTTGACGATGTAAATAACACTCTCTAAAGTATTGCATTGGTTCTCGAGTAACAATTTACTACTTAATGCAAATAAAACCAAATGTATCAAATTTTCCATGCCTAATGTTAAGCAGGAATAATGTAATGTTAATGTTTAGTAGAAATACTATAGTAAACATTAATGATGGACCATTAGAAATTCCGAATTCCACTGTATTTCTAGGAATTACTAGATTCCAAGTTACAGTGGTTTTCTCATATTGCGTCCCTGTCCCTGGCAGGAAGACTTAGTTCGGCAGCTTATGCTGTCGGTAAAATAAGGCACTTGACTGATGTCGCAACAGCAAGACTACTGTATTTTAGCTACTTCCACAGTGTGATGTCGTATGGTCTACTGTTGTGGGGCTCAGCAGCAGAACTCAACACCATTTTTGTTCTTCAAAAAAGAGCTATTCGCTCCGGAAGTATTCAAAGAGATTTAACTGTGCACGCTCAATTTATCTATGATAATATCATGTATGCCCAAAAAAACTTACATCTTATCAAGAAAAACTGTGATATTCATAATCTTAGTACTAGAAATAGAAACAAACTTGTAACTCCTAGTCTTAGACTACATACGGTAGGAAAATCTTTTGTTGGCCAATGTGTTAAATATTTTAATAAGATCCCTCAAACTTTCGCTGAACTGCCTCTACCCAAATTCTAGACACAAATAAAGATAAATTAATGAAACAAGGTTATTATAGAGTAAAGGAATATTTAAATGGTCACTTAAGTATAATCTTCTCCTCTGCACATTTTTTGTCTGTACTCTGTTAACTCAATAATTGTAAACAAAACAGAGTTACTATTGAGTTTCTTGCTGGATTCTTTCCGATATGGAATCAACCTCCGAACCGGTGGAAGATTCACATTATGTTCATGCATATACATATTTAATATTATAGTAGGTATTATTATTATATTTTGCTTTATGACCTATCATAAGTGCTTGTAAAAGCTTACATGAATAAATATATTATTTCATTTCATTCATTTTAAAGGTCATGCACTGAACGATTCAACATTAACAGCTATCAGGATTTAACTATTTGTTGAATTGAGTCTGCATTTTTTCTGGCATGTAGAAGAAAATGTCATTTTCCTCAGGCTTGGTGCCTGTGAGAAATGTACACATAATTGTCATTGTGCTTTGACAGCATTTATTGTTTTTCCGGGTTTTTAGTAAGAAAACCCTTTTGGGAGTCTTTTCAACCGACTTCAAAAAAAGAAGGAGGTTCTCAATTTGACTGTATGTTTTTTTTTATGTTTGTTACCTCATAACTTTCGACTGGGTGAAGCGATTTTGTTTTTTTTTTATTTCAAAGCTGGTGCTTCCCGAATGGTCCCATTTTAATTTGGTCTAGCTCTGACAGTGGCATCCATGAGAAAACCATATAAGTCTTAAATGTAGATAGACAAAATGCGCGACAAATGGACGAATAACTCAATATTACGCCAACCGATTTTGATAATTCTTTATTTATTTAAAAGCTGACGGTGGCCGTGTGGTCCCATTTTAGTTTGGTCCAGTTCTGACAGAGACAACCATGGGAAATTCATATAAGTCTTAAATCTTGATAGACAAAAAGCGCGACAAATGGAGGAATAACTCAATATTACGCCAACCGATTTTGATAATTCTTTTTTTATTTGAAAGCTGATGCTGCCCGTATGGTCCCATTTTTGTTTGGTCCAGTTCTGACAGTGACATCCATGGGAAATCCTATAAGCCTTGAATCTAGATAAACCATATGCACGACAAATGGACGAATAACTCATTAACACGCCAACCTATTTCGATGCTTCTTTTTTTATTGGAAAGGATATACTTCAAGGGTAGTTTGATGAGTGTTTGGTTAGGTTCTGATTATGGGATCCATGACAATGTAACGGAACTCTTCATTTCTTAGGACCAATTGGACGATACTTTTTCGATGTATAAAATAAATGAAAACTATTCACTGAAATACAAGAAATAAACAAAAATTTTAACAAAAAAAACCATCTTCAAAACAAAGCACTAAAAAGTAAAGAAATATTTGCGTATTCTTCTAAAACTATACGATATTATAATGTAGGTACAATTATTGTTATTGTTGGAGTCGGTGTCAGCCAATGTAGGTTTGTAACTACCTACATACATACGTAAACGTGATATGTAAGGAATAGGTATATTGCTAGGTATATTGTAGTGTTTCCTAGGCTGACACCGACTTCAACAATAACAATAATTGTACCTACACTATATTATAGTATAAGTTTTAGAAGAATACGCAATTGTTTCTTTACTTTTTAATGCTTTGTTTTGGAATAGTTTTTTCTGAAGTTGGTTGGTTTTTTTGTTAAAATTTTTGTTTTAAACAGTGTTTTGTTTAAAACAATTAAGTTTAGGTCTCTGACTACGACCATTACTATTGACTGCTGTCTTGTCTGCTAATATTTATAGCATCAGCACAACTATTTATTTCTTACTACTGCGCATTATGTGCCTGGCTTAATCTATAATTTCAACTGTTGTAAGCAACCTATGTTGAAAGTAAAAACTATCCAGTTTTATAAACCCTGCAGTAGAATCAGCATTCAAATCAGGATTCAATTCAGATTTACATTAGTTACTTCACTTTCTTTCTAATGAATTCCCCCTAAAAACCAAAGTCAGTTGTCAGATATTTTGAAGGAAATCAGTTGCATTTTTCCCCAGGGTGGTAGAGCGATGCCCCGCTGCAGCAAACGCACGCGCAGCGGCGCGCCCGCGCACGCCGCCGACGTGCTGCCCGGCGCCACCGCGCTGGAGGACCACCACCACCACAAGCGCTCTAGGAATAGCAGGTAACAGGGGTTTGCTCAATATTGAGGGAGGACCAGTCGGATCCCAGGTGTATGAAATGAATGATAGGGAATGTTCAACTGCGATGATTGCTAAAAAAATATAGTCTCTGTTACGTTTCGCAAGTTACATGTGAAAGGATGTTCTAGATATTCATTTATTTACTGATGCATAAAGATGATTTCAATATCATTGAAAGGCTTATTTATATTTGTTTTAAATCATTTTATAACTTACTTCTAGCTCCCGTCGACATTCCAAAGCAGAAGACACAAGTTTTAGTGCAAAAAAATGTATAGCATGGTTTAAAGAATACACTACTGTATCAGAACCAGATGTATTAGGTGAGTGAATGGTTATTTTTTATGCTATTGGTACCAAATAATAATAACATTCTAAATAGAAAAAAATATATGTTGTGTGTCGTGAGGTCACAAAAGAATATTATTTTACTGTCACAAATTATCTGCAATTTATTCACTTAAATGACTTTGCAGGTCCTGAAGGAATGGAAAAGTTCTGTGAAGACTTAGGAGTGGACCCTGAAAATGTTGTGATGCTAGTTATTGCTCATAAAATGGGCGCCAAACAAATGGGCTTTTTCACACAAGAAGAATGGCTAAAAGGTATGTTAATTCACATATTTTTTATTATAGCGTCATTCACAAGATTTGACTGGCCTGTTAGCGCAATGGCAGCGATCCTGCCTTTAGCGCCGGAGGTCGTGGGTTCGATCCCCACCCATGACAAACATTTTGTGTGACGAACATGAGTGTTTGTTGTGTGTCTGGGTGTTATTATCTATATATGTATGTATTTAGAAATATTTAAGTTAAAACATACATCGACAAACTTGAAACACTACAAATGAGATTCCTTAAGCTACTAGTAAATAAGAAGACTAAAAGTAAATGCAAAGGTAATTATACAATGTTATACAAAATATGTAAAGTACTACCAGTCAGTATAAAACATAAATATATATTAGCCGTAAATAACCATAGCATTTCGGAGCGTGTCCTAGAGTTGGTCAAAAATAGTCATGGCACCCGGTCGGTGTCTGCGGGAAAATTCGAAGTTCCTAGAGTGAAAAATTACTTTGGGGACAGGACTTCAAAAAAGAGATTACCCTACCTTATAAATAGCTTTCCCGAGGATATACGACGGGAGCCATGTAAGTTGAAATTTAAAAAGAGACTTAAGAGATATCTACTGTCATCAATTATTTAGTTGGCAGTAGATATCTCTTATTGTGTAAACTCAGTATCAATTACATAATATATTTTTTTTGTAATGTATAAAAAATTGAGACTCCTGATCCCACAGACAAACTGTGTCAACAGTTTTGTGGGTCATTTTTCTATTAATTGTTATTTTTTGTATGGTTTAATAATATAAAATAAATAAATAAAATAAATAATGTTTATCAGTCTCTGACGCCCATAGTACAAGCTCTGCTTAATTTGGGGTCAGATGATCTTGGTGTAAATTGTCCCAGATATTTATTTATTTTATTTTTATTTATTTAAAGGCCATGTTGAAAAGTGACAATGAAATTTAAACCAAAAATCTGGTTTGGTAGAGATTCACTTACGTCAGGCGATGCTTAGTCATGGGAGACTGTGTATAAGGCCCGTATTCACTTTGATTAGTGCGGTTGCAGGTTATTAGTGCAGGTGCTTAGTGATTATGAGAAAACACGTGTGGACAGCGATGGATTAGCGCGAGTGATTATTTACCAGCGTCGTCGTGAAGTGATTAGAAGCGTGTTCTAATCAATCGCTGTCCACACGTGTTTTCTCTTAATCACTAAGCACCTGCACTCACAACTAATCAAAGTGAATACAGGCCTTTACTCATTCAAAACTTTGCGGCTTAACACAAGCATTGCTAGATGCTAGAAATTGTGCACAAAGGGATTTTGCGAGTGTTTGTTTAAACTAAATCTTTGTTTGCCTTTCAGGATTAACAGAGCTACAATGCGACAGTGTGCACAAATTGCAGAACAAATTAGAATATTTACGCAGTTCACTCAACGACCCCTATATTTTTAAGGCAGTATACAGATATTCTTATGATTTTGCTAGGGTAAGTAAAACAGTTTTTCTTTTTTTTTAAGTGCTTATCCTATTTAATTGTGACATCAAGGTTGTTAAAGTTTCACTTAAGTCTCTTTCTCTTACCTTATATCTTCACTAAGCAAAGAAATCATTTACTTAGTAAATATTAGCTGCTCGAATTGTCGACGACCCTGTGATTTCCGACCGCTTAGATTCCTTTGACCCTACGGAGAGACGTTGCATCGCTTTGCGTTTTCAACCGTCTTTACAATGGTGCTCTGAAGAATTGCATGATCTTATACCTGCCGCTGAATTTCATCACCGCACGACACGTCATAAGTCGAAATTCCATGCTCATCACCTGGATGGCTGGCGCTCAACAATCGGCCGTTTTCCGCGTCAATTTCTTCCGCGTACATCCAAGATATGAATGATCTTCCTGCGGCGGTATTCCCAAAGGAATATTACATCAGAGCCTTCAAGAAGAGAGCGTATTCCCATTAAAAATGCAAGCGACGCATCGGTGACACCTCTGGTGTTGCAGTTGTCCATGGACAGAGGTGATTATTTTCATCTCTCGTCTTCAAGAGATCTCGTTTGTTCTCTATTACATTAAAAAAATATATGTTATAAATAACTTATGCAAGCAGATTTGAAGTAAGGGCTGAATTAAGAATAATAATATAATTATTTTAATTTAATGTGCAAAAAAATATTGCATGATGTGGTTACCCTTTTGTGTGGAAACAGTCAGTTATAAGCAACTGTGTATTTTATTTTAAGTAGATCTATCTATCCTGTATCTTGCGTCAGTAACCCGATAAATAAATAAATAAATAAATTATCCTTTAATTGAGCATTTAGTCAAACTAAAATCTGAGGATTATGATGCCTTAATGTTTTTTTTTAGTTTCGGAGTCTGTTCCATGCAATCAAACAAACAATCACATCTTTACTTTTTACTGTATAATAAGTGAATGAATGAATGAATAATTGACTGAAAGTTTATTTGGTACATACACAAAAATAACTTATTTATTTTATTTATTTACTACTATCTTTATCACAACCATTACAGGTACCTTAACCTAATGCGATATGTGACAATTTAAATACTTATCTATAATTACAAACCTTATATTATAATCCTATACAGTTCACTAATAAAATCTAACCTAATTTATAGCTAATAATATACAATGCAGTTCTTACAAACTCACTCAAAATGCATTGAAAAATGTCCACCGTGTCATTGATCATGTTAATGACACGTATTGCGCGGATAAGGGGCGCTTTCGCCAGTAGGTTGGTTCTGGCTACGGGCACGGCGAGCAGGCCGCCACACGTACCGATCCGGCACGTTTAGCTGCAGGTGTTGCAGCAGCTCCGGGTTATACGCCATCCCACGCAGGAGTTTAGCTACGTACAAAGTGAGCGCGAATTCTCTTCGAACCCCAAGCTTGTTGTAAGGCTACAACAAGCTATGCTATGCTAGCTTGGGTATGGTAAGCACCATACCCAGTACAAATAAAGTAGGGTACATTAGTGGGTAGAGTGGGTATAATTTTTTTAATTTTATTTTTACCTTAACACCATTTTTGTACTCCAAAAAAGAGCTATTCGGTCGATATACAACCTTAGGCCACGCGACTCGCTCAGAGAAGTATTTAAGAAGATTGATATTTTAACTGTGCACGCTCAGTATATTTTCGATAACATAATGTATGTGCGCAAAAACTTGCATATGTTCAAAAAAAACTGTGATACTCATACACACAATACTAGAAATAAAAACAAACTTATTACTCCAAGTCTTAGGCTACATAAGGTAGGAAATTCTTTTGTGGGTCAATCTGTAAAGTACTTTAACAAAATACCTCAAAGTCTTGTTGATCTACCTCTTCACAAGTTCAAGTCTACAATTAAAACAAAGTTGATAAAACAAGGTTATTATAACGTGAAGGATTACTTGAACGACAAGAATTTGTGGTCATAGTAGGAATAATCTGCTCCTCTGCTCAAATAATGTATTTTTATTGTTCTTTTGACTGTACTCTGAATTTATTTGTTGTAAAACAAAACAAAGTTCAAAAGAGTAACTATCGAGTTTCTTGCCGGAGTCTTCTCGATAAGAAGCAACTTCCGAACCGGTGGTAGATTCGCATTATGTTTATTTAGTATATGTACTATTATTGTATTATTTTATTTACGTCTATTATCGTTTATATATATTTTTTGAGAATTTTGACATTTCATAAGTGCTTCTTTGTAAAAGCTTAAGTGAATAAATGTTTTTTTACTTTTTTTACTTTACTTTTTTTTACTTTTTACTATACTCCGTATAATTTGAAATAAAAGTGTCTTGTAAACTTGTTTTGTACCCGTTCTAACATGACACTGTATTTCGCTTCGTGGGGAGCCCATATGACTGCACTGTGTTCCATATGACTTCGAACTAGTGCATCATACAACACCCTGAGGGTTGTGATGTTGGTGAACCCTTGTGACTGTCTTAAAACAAAGCCCAAGTTTCTGTACGCTTTCTTGCATATCTTAATTATGTGGTCACGAAAGTTTAGGTCTGGTGTAACAAGCACCCCTAAATCTCGGACCTGAGATACGCGCTGCATTGTGGTCTTATCTATGGTGTACTCGCAGCAGACGGGAGTCCTCGCGAGAGTGAACGTTATCACAGAACATTTGGAGATATTGAAATGGAGTTTGTTATCTTGGCTCCACTTCACCACTCTATCTATGTCTTCTTGAAGGCGGGCACAATCCGACTTATCCTTCACCTCCAGTAGCAGCTTGAGGTCATCTGCAAATAATAAACACAACCCATGTCTGACGACCTCCGGTAAGTCGTTTATCATTATGATGAACTTTAGAGGCCCCAAATTGCTGCCCTGACTTACTCCGGATCTGGTGATCTTATCTAAGCTTACATCTAACAAGAGCAACAGTTCCAAAAAGGTCTCCGCTCAGCTTACGTCGTGCGTGGCGCAGCATCACGACGCTGGTATTCTACGGATACCTTATAAATATAACAAAGAATAAGTAAATAAATAAAAAAATATTAAGAACATACAACAGCTCCGTTTTTAAAAGCACAAAACCTCATATTACACTAATCAATTGGCTTTCACATTATTACTATACATATTTCTTCATTCATGGCATTTCCGTTTAGTGCATTAATTTAATTAATAATTTTCTGTTTCTGGAATAAAAACTCTTTCAATTTTATCATAAAGCTTTTGGCACTTGTAGAATGCCTAATGTGCGGGGGAATCTTATTCCAACACTTTGTGGCTAGGACATAACAATCGGTCAGCTAGACGAGATTGATGTTGTGTTACATTTAGTTTAACAAAGAGGTAGGGTGGATTTTAATTTCAAATGATACCGTCTAGTAATCCTGCAACATGTAAAGCACGTCGCGATTCCATGTTCATTAGATTACTTTTATTTAAATAAGGAGATACTCGTATATTATGGGCTCTACGCGGTATACGGAAGTAGAATCTACTACTCAGGACTAGCACAGGAGTTTTAAACTCTCTGAATGAGTTCTTTTTGTACGAATCAGCAGACATTCCCCTATCATTATATCGGCATAGTTAAGCTTTGGCAAAATAAGAGATTCGCACAGATAATTTCAATGCTTAAATATTGACAAAATTTTATGCAACGTTTTCAGTCTTTAATAACATTGCTTGACGGTCTCCCTAACATGTCTTTCAAACTTTAAACTTTCATCAATAATACATTTCTCGCTTCAGTTATGTACTTGTTAAATTTTTTCCTTCCCTATTTTAAGTTCTATAGAGTGATTCTTAATTTGGTATGAGATATAGATATGGTACAGTATTAGATGTGCAACCTTTAATTTCAGGATAAAGACCAACGCTCGCTGGACACGGGCACGGCCCGCGCGCTGCTGGCGGTGCTGCTGCCGCGCTGGGCGCTGCGGCCGGCGCTGGCGCAGTTCCTGGCGCGCGAGCGGCGCTACCGCGTCGTCAACCGCGACCAGTGGTGCAACATCCTGGAGTTCAGCCGCTGCGTGGACACGCAGCTCACGACCTACGACGCGGACGGCGCGTGTGAGTTGATATAACAAAAAAAAAAGCCACTAAAGTAATACTGGCTGGCTCTCCCTGCGTCTGTGTTTCCGGATACTTACAACCTTATATTTATATTTGTTTATTGTATTTATATAGATATTGTTAGTGTATAATTATATTCTGTAAAGTATACAACGTGTTAATGAAAAAGCGCAAAACCAGAAAATAGTTTGTTCAGAATCGAGAGTAGAATCGATTCCACTAATAAAAAACAAATTTTGACCAAAAAAATATTTTAATTACGCCGTGTTCAATCATTACTTAACTCTTTTATTTGTTGCTGCGAAGCGGCAACGTCGCACTAGATCGCGGGTTATTACCATAGACTTTAATTTACAGACAAACACAAGAAAACAAAAAAAGCTAATATCTTCGTAAATGATCCGCGAAAATTAAATTTATTTATTTAACACAATTAAACGGGATAATGCCAGTTACATAATTATGGAAGCTACAGGAAGGAATACATTACACCAATTTTTCGACTTTGTTTAAAAGCGATTGAGGACTGTCAATGAATATATCCAATTCAGGGTTAGCGACCAGTAACATGTTTAGCGCCCTCTGCATACGACACAGCGGGGATTGCTCACGAGCTACTGTACGACACGTTGGAATAGCGAACAGCCGATGTCTCCGACCGGAGCGAATACGTAAATATTTATCAGGCACATATAGACGGGACAATTGCTCAACACACTCGGGCGAATCCATCCAGCCCCGCAAGATTGCTAAGGCAGTTGAAACCTCCAAACGGGCTCTTCTCACTTCTAAAGAGTTCATCTGCAACATTCCCAGCAAAAAATCGGTGGGGTACATGAAGGGATAATACCCATACACTCGCTTATAGAAGTACCGAAGAAAAGCCTTTTGAATCTTTTCCAACATTAGCCTATACTTAGCTTCGTGAGGATTCCAGATACATGCGCTAGATTCTAATGAGCTTCTAACAAGACTTATAAATATAAGTTTGGTTACATCAGGACTGTGGAAGACACGCAGATTACGTAATACAAATCCCAGTCGACGGAAGCAACTACGAGTTAGAGTAGTAATGTGCTCATTGAAAGTAAGAGCGGAATCGAATGTTACACCTAGGTCTTTTATAGTGTCTTTTCGATCGATCACATTACAACCAAGCAAATAATTAAATTTCACAGGATTTCGCTGGCGACTGAAGGTCATGACTGAGCATTTATTGTGGTTAAACTCTAAATCATTCACTGTACTCCACCTAAGGAGCGCATCGATATCCTTCTGAATTAACTCACAACTTACTTCGTCGCTGATCTCTGCATAAAGCTTCAGGTCATCGGCATAAAGAAGGCATTTAGTATATTTTAGGACATCAACAACGTCATTGATCATCAATTTTTAATTTAATAATTGGCTTAATTCTTTTATAATAAAAATAAGTTGGGGTGTCTGAGGTTTTTCGCTTTTTCATTAACACGTTGTATATCTTGGTTATTTTATGTGTTACTTTTATATTTAATTTGGGACCATTCACATTTGTTTATCCCACTGCACCCAAAATTAAAATTCTCGGTATGACCCAAAGGTTGACTGGTAGAGAATGCCTTATGGCATTCAGTTCGCCTGTTGTACTTCATTTGTGTTCAATAAGGTTTGAATAAATAAACCTTATTATCTTCGAGGCCAGAGTGGGAGTAGGTATTTTCTGGGTAAGCGTGTACCACCATCGGCCTCGTCATCGCTTACCACCAGGCGAGACTGAGGCCAAACGCAAACCGATTTTAACTAATATTAATCATAATTAGACGGAGTAAACTGACAGCTGCTAGACTATAACTGCTCCGGCACCATTCTGGATAAATGGGAGTGGGTAATGCTACGGGCTACTCGCCTATGAGTACCGTAATGTGTAATGCATTGCGCTTTGTGGCGGCAGGACCTACCGCAGATGGTCCCTGGTACACTTCACGGTGTGCTAGGAATAGTGTGCCCTTCTGCATAACCGGGAGGTTGGTCGGGTGGGCCACTGAAATAAATCTCAGTAGAAAAAGAGGGGGGGTGATAGCTGCTAATGTCACTTTGTGAAATAATGTTGACAAAATCCGGGAGCCGATATATATATACTATAAGTATTATTTAAAGATTTTATCTTTAAATACCTAAGTGTTATTTATGATAATTAATTATAATTAGATGGTTCCATTCACTTGCCTCAACATAATTTTTGTTTCACCAAAACGTCAGTTTACTCCGTGTCCTTAAAAATACGAATTTGGAACTAGCGTCTTCGCCAGGTGTGCACGATTTCGTTTCCCACATTGTGTTAATAAGATTTTCGCAGTGTTTTCGATGAGTTTTGTTTTTTTTACACTGTTAACATTTATAAGTTTTATTATTAAGTGATTGACGTGTACATTACATTGGCCACGCCTAAAAAATAATTTATTTATTTATAAAGCTCAAACAAGTACTAACACATCTAAAGTTATACATTTCCTAAACAACAACACGGAGATTTTATTTATCTTGTATTGAAATATCTCGCCGCGGCGTAATGCCGTGTGCACCCGTGCGCACCCGCCGCCCCGCGCCCCGCGCACCTTCGGGAGGGGCGACTGTCGACTGACGGCGGTCAAGCTACAGAGTGATGTCATTTATGACGTTGCGGCATCTATCAATAGAGCGCTAAGATTCCTTTTTGCCATCATGATCAGCCTTTGCGTCTGCCACAGACGATTTTTGCAGTGTTGCTTGAGCATTTTATTTTTCGCCATTATCCTATATTTTTAGATTTATTTTATTTGTCTTTTCTAGGCTATGTGCATAACAAATGTGCTTCCCCCCCCCCAGGGCCGGTGATGCTGGACGAGTTCGTGGAGTGGCTGCGGGCGGAGCGCGCTGGCGACGCCGCCATGCCCGCCGCCAGCTGAGGCCCGCACTTCCGGTGAGCTGAGAGACAATTAAAAGGACAAAATACTACTTTTACAGTCGTCGAATTCTAAGGCCCGTATTCTAGAATCGTACTTAAGCACTGATCTGTACTTGAGTAGAGATTTTAAAACGTCAGTTCATACAAAAACGTCACTCAGATCTATACTAAAGTCCAGATTTTGTTTTAGAATACGGACCTAATAGGTCCGTTTTGACAGCTAGCCAAGACCGTAGAATGTAATTCAGCACTACTCAGCATAAAAACTTCGAAAAAATAAAAAAATATTATTCAGTTTTTGCGTTATAATAAACATTTAATTGCAGGGCGCCGTAACAGATAATTATGTCAGTAATCATTTTGGGTTTTTTTTATTTATCACGCCATTCCAAAGAAATATGATACTTTTTTTGATGACACGATTGGCGTAGTGCGCTGTAGCACGGTTTCTCACCTTGACTTCCGTAGTGACCTGGGTTCGATGACCGGTCGGGTTAATTCAGGAAACGGTCTTTTCTGAATTGACTCGGGGCTGGGTGTGCTGGGAGACGCCCCTAGCTTGTTTCCTTGTTTAGTAACAGAGGTAACTCGTGACACAGGGGTATTAATCCCTCCTTCGAGACCATTACAAAAGGTGTGTTGACTGGCGCATATTTATATTTATTATTTACTTTAAATCATTTCAAATAGTCTCAAAAACAGTTAGGTTCTTAGTAATTTTTCTTTAATAATAGTGATGTAACTAAGATGCGAAGCCCGTTATTAACCAAGCGGTTGAAAATGCTTTTTTCGGTACTAACGGTTAATTAACCGCATTTTATTCTTGTTACAATTAAATATCACCGCTAGATGGCGCTGGCGGCACTATTATTGACTGTTCCGTCAGGAAGTCTGATATCCAGTCACACTGTGCGATGGAAATTCCGTGAGAAGGAAGCTTCACCTAGGAGTTGACAAAACAATAAAAAGACAGTTTATTTATGGGCATCGGAAAACATCGGAATTTCGAAAACAATCGTAAAACATTACAAAAACCATTTTAGAAAAGTAATTATTTCTAAAAAACACTTTATTTATTTTATTTAGGAAACAAACAATTTTTATTCCACCTTAAATTACTTAAAAAAATAACACTAAAATCAGTTAAGTTTCCACTGATGTTTGACACAAATCATCGAACAACCAACGTTATCAACGCTAAGACTCTGAATTACAAACAGAAAATGAAATAAATAACATCTTAGATTGTACAATGTAGGCGGTCTTATCGCTAGGAAGCGATCTCTTCCAGACAAACTGCAGGTAGAGGAAATTACAAGAGTAAAAAGAGAAATAGGTAAGGTAGTGTGAGATAGTGAGATAATTATATACAAACATGAAGCTATTTTATGCAGTTACATATAATACTTATAAACTAGTAAATATCATACATACACAAAATTATAAAAAAACGGTAAAAAAGACTTATTCAGGGTTGGTTTATCCACGCATTAGAGACATTTAAAAGTTAGTGTGAGAAAATGAGCTTTGAGTCGGGATTTGAAAATAGGTAAGGATTGAGATTGCCAACAATCCACTAACCATTCACGCAATTTATCAATTTACTATGGGTTTTGTCTTCTACTCATTTGGAACTTTGTTGTAAACCTTAAGACGCATGCTAAAGCTTTAAGACAAAAATCTACAGCAAGCCAGTCCGGGAATCGGTAATCAGGTTACGGACGGTGGGGTTCATTACATCCCTAGGTACACCGCGTTGACAGGTGTCAAAACGACGCGAGATTTCGACGACTGTAGTTTGTTCATCATCATCTGTGCGATCTATCCCGGTTGTGAACCCACACCAGTGTGTGAGGTCTCAGGGTCGCCTTTCTAATTTTCTTGGCCTACTTCGCGCGGTCTTGTACATTCTCAGTGGTGAGTCTGTTGGCACGCATGTCACCCTTGACGACGTCGAGCCACCGCTTCTTGGGTCGACCTCTTCTACCGGTTCCTTGGCGGAGGTGGCATGGCCAGACATTTAGTGCCCACGTGGTTTGCCGATCTCCGTGAGACATGACCATACCAACGAAGGCGGCACTCCTGCAGCTTGTCCAAGATGTCACGAACACGAAGGCTGCCGCGGCTGTGGGTGTTCCGCACGCGATCTTTGCGTGAGACTCCACACATCCACCGCAGCATCCTGATTTCCATGACGCGCAGCTCCTGCTTGGGTCGCTCTAGTAACGGCCATGGTTTTATAGACCTGCCCATTCAGCTTGATCGGCATTTTGGGGTCACAAATGACACCAGTCACCTCACGACATTTGGCTCAAGCCGCGGAAGTTCGGGCTCTGACGTCGCGGTCGATGTCCCCGGACGCGCTTAACACAGATCCCAGGTATTTGACACGGTCAGTGCGCTCGACCGCGTCATCTCCTATGACGGACTGGGGATCTGTGTTGTTGCAGGCTATATACTCCTTCTTCGCCACAGTTTCAGACCGCCCTTTTTTAAGTGGACTCTTTCACTTATTCACCCGTTGTACCAGCCGTCCTCTGTCCGAATCTGCTAGCGGCAATATTATCAGCAACCAGGGTGGTTGCTCGTGGTGGTCTTGATGCTGTTCGACAGAACGTCTAATATTACGCTGAAGAAACGGGCTAAGCACGGAGCCTTGGTGTACTCCAACGGTGATAGGGAAGGGAAGCGTGTCACCAACCGCAGTCATAACTATGGAACTGGAATCGTGGAACATGTCCCGTATAATGTCAATAAAGACCTTGGGAACGGCCCTGGACCGCAGCGCCCAGCTGATCATCTCACGAGAGACACAGTCGAAGACCTTCTGCAAGTCTAAGAAAAGGAGATGCAGAGGTGTATTCTTCAGTCTATCCCTCCATCAGCGTTGTTAAGGCAAATACGGCGTCCATGGTCCCGCAACCTGGTCGAAACCCATACTGACACTCCGAGATTGTACACTCCTGTCGAATCCGAGAGTACAATGCGCTCAAGGAGCTTCATGGTGCGGGACGTCGATACGAGTGCTGCGATAATTGCTGCACTCCTGCACCGAGTCCTTGTCTTTGAAGACCGGCGTAATAATATTCAGTCTCCATTCTTCAGGTTCCTTCCAGGTGAGGAGAATGCGGTTGAAAAGATGGATCACACCAAGAGAGCCCGTAGATTTCCACGCTTCGATAGGGACTCCATCAGGTCCGACAGCTTTCCCGTTCTTCATGCGGCGAAGAGCCGACTGGACTTTATCAAGCGTTACCAGGGGCACTAGTCCCTGATTCGGAGGGAGTTCAGCTGGCTGCACCTGTTAGTGCTGCTTGTTGAGCAGCTGGTGGAAAAAATAGCGCCATCTCTCCTTCACCGCGCGGTCCTCGCATAGCAGGTTACCGAGAGTGTCATTTACACAGCGGCACATGGAAATATCCTGGGCCGCTTTGACTCTGGAACATGCCAACTTGTAAACGAGCTTCTGCCCCTCAGACGACTCCAACTTATCGTACAAAGGACGTAAGTGGTCATGTCTGGCTCTGGATACAGCTCGTTTAGAGGCACGTTTGGCATCCCTGTACGCGGTGCGATCTTCAGGTGATTTGGACGCTTGCCACGCTTTGAAGAGGGTTTTCTTTACCCTGATCTCCTTCTGAACTGCTTCGTTACCTCACCTATACGTACGGGGCCCTCTTTCCCTTTAAGCACTTTGGACATGTGCCCGAGGTCCCACGATTCTGAGGGGCCCTCAAAATTAGTTTTTTAGATTTTAGAACAAAAACAAGGAAAACTACGAATAGACGGGCCCCATCATCCTGATTTGCCAAGGGTGGGACCCTATAGGTTTAGGACGGTCCTACTGTTTACTTTATTTTTTAAGTCTTTCAAACATGGGTGGGCCAACCCATTAAGTCAAAATCCACACAATTTAAAGCAACTTTTTCTGAGAAACCATATTCCTGAACGCAAATGTTTTGCGGAATGCATAGAAATAGAACTGAGATAAAGCTGATGTTACAAAATTGCATTAAATACCTTCATCATGGAAATCAGTCATTCAATTTTCCATGATGAAGGTATTTGTCCAGTATCGAGACAAGGTATTGACTAATAATCATTGTAGCGACATTTATCTCGCCACAAACGAACTAAGGACTATAATAATTGCTTCATCATAATCATTATTGCTTCATGTCAAGTATAAATAAATAAGTCGGTAAAATACAAAAAGTCCAAAACAGAGCCCTGCTGGAGCACTGCAGTATACTTATATACAATAAGAATAAAAATGGGTTGAATAAGATTAATTTATCAATTTTATCATCTATATTACAAAGATAATAGTTTTGTTTTTATTGAATAGGCTCCGAAACTACTGAACCGATTTCAGAAATTCTTTCACCAATTTAATGCTTCATGATCAGAGAGTGACATAGGCTGTATTTTAATTTATGCAGGCTATATTGTGACGGGCGAAGCCACTGACGGAAAGCTGGTTATACATAAAATCCTTATATGTAAAATATTTATACAACAGGGACACTGGGACACGCAAGCCGCCGCAGACCTAACAGTGCTCTAGGGACACGGGTGACAACCACCAGGGACACGCATTCTACACCAGCAACTTCTAGTGCTCCGAATTACACGAAAACTACAGCCATCATGAACTGGTACTCCAGCAGACCTGCTAACTATAAGTGACTCAGAGAACACGCATTCCGCAGCCACCGATGCCTTCGCTCCAGGGGAACCGCCTGAACAAAGTGCATGAACCAAAGTATTTAATTTCATCTGAATTGGATTTTAAAATGTACTTATCAATTTCGAATTTGCAAACAAGCCCCACTATACCACCTATTGGAAAATCCCTCAAAAGCACTGTCGCTTTAGCGTTTCGTTACATCGGATAGAAAGTTTAACTATGACCGGTGTTGGCAACATCTTTTCAAAATAATGCCACTGGTGTAGGCTACGTTCAAAATAATAGTAACAGAATTTCAATGTTTTTCATGCGGATTTAAAAACGACTTCTATTTTGAAGAAACAATAGTTTAATGCCTGTCCATGAATTATTCACACTTGGCTTCCTGCTTTGCCTTATTCTAGATATTTTCTGAACGGTTAAGTGGATTAAACTTGATAAAATTACAGTAGACAATGTGTGAACTACCAGATAGTTTTTTTTTTCTAAATATTTTAGTTTTCTGATTTACTTATGATAGTGTTTGATCACTCTCCTGTTACTCTTAACAGCTAGACAGAGCACTGGTTTCTTTTATATGTATCTGTAGTTGAATGATTATCATTGGGCAGTTTTGATGATAATCGTTTAACTGTGATATTACAATAGATGTACATTTTTTCGCAGAAGTGGGTTTTTTCTTGCTTAGTTGATTCAAGAATACTTTCATATTATTTACTTTGTAATCCCGGGATAGTATGTCTGTATCAGTTCATTAAATATAAGTTATTTTGTTTATTGTCATTGTTTATAATATCTTTCTTAAACATTCATTGTATCTATAGAAGAGTATCACTGGAATGATGATTGACACAGTATAAACATGTTTGAATTACATTTTGTATAATTTTACTCAAAAAAGGTATTACAATTGACATATTTCTCTGTAGATACAAGATAGATCTGGCATATATTTCATGGTATTGTAGCATGAAATATGGGTCACTTAATCAGATCTTTATATTCTCACTTGTAACGTAATTTAAACTTCATTGTAACAATATCAACGAATTTATTAACGCCTGCGCAGACGCCGTACGTGAAGAAAAAAGTATGCTCCGCGAATACAAAGGACAGTGTCCAAGTTGGCCTATGAACCAACAAACATTTGACATTTGTCATAATTCGGGCCATGATTTAAGACATAATTATCACTTATTAAATTGTCACGGACACTTCTGATTCTTGATATCAAAATTAAAAATACTGAAAAGATTTATCGTACGAAAACATTTTTTAATATCATTAATGTTGCGTTCGTCTGTGCCCTCTGTTGTTTAGCCATCGCAACAATATTTTAATGTACTTTGTATTGACAAAAGAAACCTTGTTTGTGCAAGAAAATGTAGTTGTGAACTTACTAAAGGCTCTTAAAAATGAGTAACAATACATTACGGTCAATGCGATAGATTTTAATCATCTTTTTATTTTAAATCAGATTATACATTGGCTTAAATTAGCTTTGTGCGAAGCCAAAAAAAAAGAAGTTAATGACGTTTGGTTGACTTGACAATTCAACGCTAAAAAAAATACCGGCATCTGTCATGTATTTTTCGCTTTCAATTTGCAGATTGTGTTATTGTTTTTATATTAATAGTTTTATTCTTACGACTCTGCTTAAAAAACGTTGATGGCTCTCTGTAGTGACCTACCTCCTTTTAGATTTAGCTTACATAGCTAACTCAGCAATAATTACGGATTTATGATCATCGCAATGGAATCAACATTATGTGTGAGTTGTGGCTCAGCTAGTGGTTCCATGGTAGTGGCAGAAGTGGCAGATCAACAAAGTATGTGCTTGAAGAACATTAGTCCCACTCACGTAAATAAACCTTCGCATTACATAAATATAACCTCAAAAATTTTCAGTTTTTTAATATTTAACTAGTTCTCAGAAGTGTCGGTTCATAAACTACGTTTTGACACTAAAGTGTATGTATTTATGAACCCTAAGAGGTATTTTTCATGACTGTTGCTTCTTAGGCGGCAATGTATGGGCGAATGTACACTATCCTTTATCCGCGGATTTACCGCGGACTCAACGCACATGGTGTGCGATAATTTGTTGTCCGAGAGTATTTAAATATTCTGAGATTACGTTGTGCTGTAATTTACATGAAGTTCAAGGAAAAGAGAAGACGTTTTAAAAGAGAATACTGGGTCCATCCCTTATTATCCCTTATTTCGGATCGATTTCTAACGCGGAGTAAAATCCGCCGTGTGCGTTGACTGCTCATAGTTCGTTCGTTCTATTTTTATCGCAGATGCCCGCGCACTTTAATCCGCTAAGCTCCGTGGGCGTCCGCGGTGTTTCAACGGATTTTTGGTTCGGCGTTCGTTCGTGTGCGTTGCTCGATACAGTTAGTAAGAGTCCTATTTTGACGGAGAAATAAGTACGCCGCGGATAATCCCTCGTCTGCGCAGGCCTCTACTTTGAATTCTGTGTAATTAAATAAACAAAATTTGGAACGGATTAAATCGTTATACAGGGTGACAATTATTACCGCATAGTGACACCGCTTGAGAGAAATTACATTCACAAAGTGTATACAATATTTGTCGCTCGCTACTATTTATATCATTATATGGTATGATTGATCATCACATAAAATTCAAATTAAATTAACGGTTTTGTAAATTTGAGACATGTTGGTACAGAGGCGTTTAAATCGAACCTTTACGGGAACCATTACAAAATGGGTCTTATGTCAGCAGCAAAAAGTGCCTTTATGTAAAGGTTGATGTGAATGCCGCTATACAGCAAATGGCAGCTGAGTAAGCATTTCTCTCTTTCGAATACTATGTCATTCATTATTAAGGTTGTGTGTTATGAAATGTGTCAAGATTTCTCAAATTGAAAAAAAAAATCTACAACTTGAATTAAAACACCCTTAAAATTATTTTATTCGAGCTTTATGTTAGGGTTTGATCCGTTATGTCCCAGGCCTGTTATACGTTCTCATTGCGGGGTCCAGGAACATACATTCATACGGTATTTCCTCAATGACGTAATAGTGAAGTTTCGTTGTATATTTTTAGCATTTATTTTAGAATAATGTATGTACTATGTATATTATGTTTTCGCCGCTCTTCTACGCATTGTATTCATTATCGATGCCAATTGTAAGTAATTTTTTAAATATGCAATCTCAAATACTCGATTCCAAAACTGTCGAACCATTTTGTATTAGGTTATTTATTAATTTTACCCACCGAAACAGTGTAATATTTTTACAATAAAATAGTACAACAATTTGTAAGTATTTCCGTGTTGATTTTTCTGTTTGCAAAAACAACTTTACAACTACTCTGGTGGGAATTCAAATTAGTGTAAGCTGTTTCGACGCTGTTATTCCTTGTGTGACTGATTTTCAACAGGCTAAATAAATATTGAAAACCTATGGTAGTTGGCCAAACTCACAGACATTAAAATTAAGCAAAAGCAATAACAAAATTTATGCATCCTGTATAGTAATAGTCCATCATATTATATCGCCTGAATTAATGTATTCGTACTAATGCAATGATGTAAGTAGAATAAATTAGTATGCAAGTGTGTCAGAATTGTGACTTAGAAAATAGAAAGACACTTGTGTACTAAGCTCAAGTTTTATTCAACTGTTGGCTGCAGCTTATTCAATGCTTATGGTTAAACATTTAAACAAAATCTTTTTTTAAATAAACCAAGTTAATTCTATAAACCGTTGCGTGCGTTTAGGGACCATAACTTTTGTGTATATTCAGTTTCTGGGTGTGAAGTCATGCTTGTATTAAAATACATATTAATTGTGAATATCAGTCTGTCACACATCAATAGTCCTTGCTTGTTATGATACAGACTGAATTAAGTCAAAAGTCTAGAAATTAAACATATTGACTAGAGCTTCAAGAATTAAAATTAAATAGGTTTTTTTTACGATTTGCTTTTCCGAAACGTAGATTTAGATGGTTTGCGAATATTGCCTTGTGTTTTTAAACACGTCAGCAATCTCGAGTAATATTGTTTAAGATATTCCAATTTGAGTGTAATCAGCCTGTAATAATGAGCCTGGAGCCAACGGTTGTTTATACATAATGACGATGGACAGACAAAATGTATGTAATACTAACTTATATATATCCACTATCTCGGAGGCCACTACTCTTTGAAGTTCCAATAGACTAGGGTGTCTGTGTCTAGTCTAACGTATTAGGATTAGGTGTAGATATGGTTTTATATAAGGCATGTAGGTAGATATATTCAAATTCTCTATGATTGTAACGAATAAATTTCGTTTCTCTGTAAAAACGGCGTATACAAAATTACTCTTGCAGCGTTTAGGCCATTGTACCGAATGTTATTACAGGAGAAATAAATAAATATCAAAAATTTGTAAGAATTTTATTTTGCAACCTAAACAAAATACAGGAAAGTTCAGATGCCAACTGTACTGATATTTAAGTTTTATCTTCTGAAGTTGAAAACTATAGATCTTACTCATAATAAAAATGCGAACGTTTGTGAGTATGTATGTATGTTTATTGCTCCTTCACACAAAACTACTAAACAAATTCAGATGAAACTTTCAGTAATACAGCTTATACATCAGAATAACACTGAGTGTGGTCAACAAATGAAAAAAAATTAAAAGCCTAGCAAATAAAGCCTTCCTCGTTCTCAGCCATAAAATCCGTTGGATTTTATAGGCTACAGTTTATAAGGATTTCATGTAATTTGCCAGTTCACGCGGCGGAAAGTTAGCATTTCAAGTGGTTTTCTCAGAATGTTAGAATAAAATCTTTTGTGTTATGTATTCATAGTAACCTATATTTTTTCTTAGTGCTTATCATACAAAACACATTAAATCTCTTCGTAGAACCAGATACGGGTGATACTTGCTATTAAACCCACCAACCGCTTTATCACCGGCGCGACATTACCCGAAACGTAGATATTCAATAAAACAGAATCAGTCAAAAAAAACATATTTATTTACACTACCTGTATAGTTTCTATTTACAATATCTATCCGCCTTCATCTTGCTTCTCCTGTCGAGCAGCGTTTCGTGCAGGTTGCCTTCCTGGCGCGCTTTCTTCAGATTTGAGACGCCATCTTCGTTCACACGCAGTTTCTTGTCTTGGAACTTTTGGAACTTCTTCCTGTAGAGAAGAAATTGTGTGAATAACTGCTTAAGAAAGTGGGTGGCAGGGGCGCCCCTTGACACCTGACTGCATATTTGGAGCAGAGCCTTTAAATAAGTTGTAACTGACGACTGGGAGACGCCCCTGGCTGATTTCCTTGTGTGGTACCACAGAATTGCACTACAATATCAACCTTCGATGCGCGCCAATACAGTCCAAAACAACTTTGCACCTGTACTCGTACCTAAATCTTTGAACGGCCGGGACAATCGAGAGTAAATCTTATATCTAAGGTGCTACGAGCGCTCGCCGCTTGCTTTCACGAAACCTTGCTTGGCGACCGTGACGTAACTCGGCTGCGTGTCGCTCATAGGGTTGTGCATGCAAATACTGGAATATGAAGCGCTTGCGTGTGCCACGTAGGTACCTATAAATACTGTAAACAAATACGCTTTTTCGTGGTTTGTATGTTAATGGGTAGTATTTAACAGCAAATCAAAAAATCTTCTTTTTGTATGACATAAAAATCCCAATACCCATCAAATATACTGATTGCACAGCAAAATAGCTACCTCAAAATATTTAAGTATCAATTTATGTTCGTGACTCATTACTATTAATTTAAATGTAAAGCATTTTAATTAAGGTATACCTAATAATTATACAGTAAGCTATTTAAATTATTTTTTATTAAAGAGAGGGTCTATTTTGTTATCGTATACTGCAGTTTATATGAATAAAACTTTTTATTTGAAAAAATAAGCTAATTATTTATTAATTAGGACATAATGAGATCAACAATAAAATTCTAAAATCACATTAATGAGAGCAGACCTTGCCTTGGCTGGACCTCCGTGCCCCCTTTTCTGGGCAATAGGTATATTTTTGGGGTAAACTACACTACACTACATAATTCCGAAAAACATAACTCTCAAAGTCAAAATCCTGAATTCCAAAATTCCGAATTTCATTATTCCGAATGATTTAGAATCCCAAAAGTCAAAAATCCGAATATTCAAAATCCGCAATTTCAATACTTCGAATGTTCATTAGTCCGAAAATCAGAATTCCGAATTTCACAATCCCGAATCATTAAAATTACGAATCAACAATAATCCGATCTTTCATGTATACGAATTCCGAATCATCAAAACTCCAAAAAATCCCAAATCCGAAATCTATAATATTTTTATAAACATGTTACTTTGGCGACAATTCGGTTCTGGCACTCGCCGGGGCACGCTCGCTACGCTCACTCGGCTCGTGCTGGCTCTTGAAATACACTCTAGCTAGTGTGTAGGGCAGACTAGTATCACGGCGGGATGACCACAGCGAGTCGGGTTTTGAGCTTAATTTTCTTATATGTAAATAGTATTTTTGATGTTACCTTTTAAGAATTGAAATGAATTTTCGTAATTTTGAAGTTCGGAATATCGTTTTTCGGACAAATGTAGCTTCGGATTTTTAATTTTTCGTACTAATTCATTCGGAAATTTGAAATATCGGATTTGTGACTTTCGGAAAAATAACAAACAATTGTCGGTAGACTAAACATAAACAAACAACTATTCCGTGGTCTGTATGAAGCATAAACGCAAGAGTGATTCATATATCCTTCTCACTCGCTCTTAGATCCGCGCGCACTTTGCCGATCACGAAGTGATAGTAAGCGCGTGAAATCAGTTTTCAATAAATTTGATCGATTTTAAAAAATAATGCTATTTGAAACTCATTACATACTTTGTTATAATGACGAATAAACTTGCTGAGCGTGTCTTCTGAAATTCTAAGACATTTATGTCAAGCAGGGTTTGAGATGCGCAATATGAAACTAGTCGTAAGAATAGTTATTTGTTATGGCTGTAAATATTATGTATGTGCGCCCAGGTTAATTTGCTGTGCAATCAGCATATTTGATATGAAAATCGTTTGTATATTTGTATAGCAAAAAAGTTTAATGTCGCGCGTATATACTATTGATGTATTATAATCGAAATATTTGTATTGCTAATTTTGCTATACAATTGGTTTCCTTACTTTCCTTGCAGTCAAATGATATATTTGATGAGAAAATGATTAAATTGATGAATATAAATAGATGGATGATAAGTTGTTTGCTGTGCATTTAAAAATAAGCCTTTGTTAATCAGTACATAGTATAAAAAAAGTCGCTTTCAGTCTGTCTGTCCCTCCCAATGTATGCTTAGATCTTCAAAACTACGCAGCTAATTTTGATGCGGGTTTCTTAAATAGAATTCAAGAAGAAGGTTTATATGTATATAACATTAAAAATATGGTAGAGAATCACTGATAATTTTAGAGGTTTCTAATGTGATGTCGCAAGTAAAATATTTTTTTTGCGCTTTCAGGATTCCTGGGAAGTCTCTTTACGGTTACATCCTTATCTTTAAATTTTGCGATAGTGCATCCGAATGCAGTACAGTAACGCTTTAGTCTCACATCCCTGTGAACTTTCAGCTTGCGAAAATAAACTGCCGCGACAGACGCGTACTGCGTACGTGACACTCAACTGAATTATCCACACAGGCGGACCGAACCCATAGGTGATTAAGTAAACCCAATTTCGTAGTGACACAGGCCTGGTGGTACCTCATAACACAGGGATATTAATCCCTACTTTGAGACCATTACAAGAGGTGTGTTGTCTGGCACATATTTATATTTATTTATTTATAACTGAATAGCTATTGAAGCTTTTGCATTAAAAACTAAAATGTGTCATGGCAGTAGCCACACAACTTACACATAATTGACTTCAACCTCATTCAGGTTTCCCTCCTCTTCAGCAGGCAGGACAGCCTCATTGAGCTCCTTGAATTTATTGCTGCGTATGTTACAAAACTCATTCTCTCCAGCTGTAGTGCTTTGGACCTCCACGGAGTCATCTTCAGGGTTCACACAGATAAACTTGTTCAGAGAGCTGAGGATGGCCGTTTTACCTGTTTAAATAAGAGATTTATTTATTGATAGTACTCTGCTATACAGAAGAATGGTTCGAGAAAACATTCTTTACAGATGCAAACCAACAGGGATCAAATAAAAGTGTCTGAACATGAATATTTTTATCTTCCAAGTATTCAAGACACACCATGGCACATGATAGGTGACAAAGACTGATCACAAATCAGCTTTTACCTCCAAGTTTGCCAAGAACTCAAGCTCAAGCTTCGAAATCATCTTCAAGCACCACACATGGTAACCAACTGAATGACAGATTTTGGACTCAAACCACACATGTTTTTATGCCTCTAAATGTGTGGTAACTGATGATAAAAAAAACATAAAAAACTGCTTACCATCCTGCCAAACTGGTTCCCACTGTTCCATGGGACCAACCGCATCAGATCGTCCAGTCACTACTCCACTTTTGGTGACTCCCAGGTATTTTCCATACCCAGATTTAAGAGCAAACTTGTTCTCCCCTGCAGGGAATGCTGTAAAAATCTCCTCAGGAGATGGCCCTTCTCCATCACCGTGAGGGGCGCCAACAGTGAACAAGCCGTTATCTAATGCTGATATGTATGAATTGTTCCCAAATTCTATAGATATTGAACCAGTAATGTCCTCTACTTTAGACACCTTCCACCAACCGTTATGTTTCATCAAATCAACATCAACTTGGGACACTTCTGCTTTGTCTGATTTCTTATGCTTGCGCTTTTTGCCTCTGAGAAAGAAAAAGTTATTAATGAAGTATCTCTTTTTTAAACAGATGTTAAGATTTTCTAAATGATCCTTTCTTCGCTTTACGAAATAAATGCTTTTTACAGCGTTAAATTATAACCAAACATAGCTTACTTGCGTTTTTCGCCTTTTAAATTGAGTTTTAAACATTTAACAGAAGCATATTCGTCAGCCATTGTTCAAGTCACTCGAGTAAAATAATTTACTAGTATTTGTACCTAATTATGTACATCAAAGAAGATTAAAATAAAACATAAATTTTTGGTTTAGATTTTTTCGGTTTACCTAAATTTTTTTTTACTTTGACAATGTAATCAATGTATGACCACTTGTCAATTTGTCTTTTTATTTGTTATGGCAATGATTTCAATTCTAAATGCTAAAGCAAAGTACCTATAGTCCGCGCGGAACTAGTTGGCCGCGCCTGAGGTATGTGTGCGGTGGGACGGGGAGGCGGGGACGCTTACTGTCATTCTATGCTGTCATTGCTCAGACTGCTCAGTTCGGCGCCGTACTTCGCGACGGCAATACGCGTTAAAAGTTCCTGTTTGCCAAGACAAAACGCACATGTGTTAACAATAACAAGATGAGTCCGCCGATAAAGAAACAATCAAAAGAAATCATTTTTAAAGTGCATAAGTTATTTAAAAAACGGAAAGTTGATGTCAATAGTTTAGAATATAAAACTGATGCAAATATACATAAATTAGTATCAGAAGCAACAGGGATATCAGAACGAAGTGTAAGGAGAGTGATTGCTGAAAGTAAAACTTCCTTACAAAATACGGGGGAAGCAAAATTTAGTTCTTCGCGGAGACCAAAAGAAATAAAAAAGAAAAAACAAGTTGATGATTATGATTTAGGAGGGATAAGAAGTCCAAGTCTACGAAAACTAAATGCTGTGTTAAAAGAGGATAATATTTTAGATTGCGGATTGACTTATTTAAGAGAACTTTTGCACAAACTGGGAAATTCATTTAAAAAATGTAAGTCGAAGAGATCCCTTTTTATAGAGAGACCAAACATTGTTCAATGGCGAGTGAAATATTTGAGGGCCATAAGAAAGTACAGAGAAGACAAACGAAATATTTTCTTTTCGGACGTAACTTACGTTAACCAAAGTCACAATGTTCAAAAATCGAGCTTGTGTGGGCAAATATTAAAAATTGCCTGGCCAGAGATCACATTAATGCTACATTGGACGAGAAAATTACAATACTGACAAGGCTATTTTCCGATTCTCGGCCGAACAATGGCAAAAATGCTATGACCACGTACAAAAAAACGAACAAGAATACTGGAATCATGATATGAGATTTGACACTGTGATGGACGAAATCATTATAAACTTACAAGATGATTCTGACTCAAGTTCAGGGAGTTCAGAATCCAGTGATGCAAAGGATATGTCAGAATAATTTCATATAATTTATTTTTGGTTTATTTTACTATTAATTACAATATAAACTTCGAAAAATTCAATTGATTGTTATTATTTTTCAATGATGAAACAAATATATATTTATGTATGTTTATTTTACAATACAATACCTTTTTATTGGAATACTTTCTAGTTTGTTAGTTAAATTTAATTATTGGTAAATTCTTTGTTTTTCTCGCTAAATTAGTATTTTGCACAGCCATCAGCATTTCTGTCTCGCCCAATGGTTGACTGCTAGAGAATGCTTATAGCATTAGGTCCGCCTTTTGTACTATTTTTTGTGCATTAAAGAATAAATAAATAAATATTGTTACGATATCTCGAGATTGGTCATCACTGTCTAATCTCGTGTGCGTTGCGAGCAGTAGGCAACCCGCCCCCTCGCCCCTGCTGTCGCCACCTAAGGCGCGGCCAACTACACACATCAAAAGTGTCTAGGGATCAACATATATTTTTGCAATAACTTTTCTCCTGATTGATATTAATTAAAATTTTCTTTAAGGATTCATCAAATAAAGTGTTTTCGTTTGTCTACAGTAACGATAAACCAAGTCACCTTTGCATTAATAAAGAAATTTGGCATTTTCCTAATAAAGGGATTTTTGACATTTGAACCACTAACATTAAAGTTCGAAAAAAAGACTGAAATAACAGTTTTCTTTAAAATTTTATTGGGTAACTTAAACAATTATTAATCCGTGTTTCTACCGCGAACACTAACAACACAAGAACATCGGTTTGGCATACTCAAAATGAGTTCATCCAAATCACGCTGTGGAATGGCCGCCCATGTTCGTTGCAACAACAAAAAAAGGTCTTCTTGCGACTGGATACCCTCCATATTCGGCAGAGCTCTTCTCTGTAGCATATCCCATGCATGCTCAATCGGGTTCAAGTCTGGCGACTGAGCAGGCCAGGGCAGGACATTGATGTTAGCTGCGGCGAGAGTCTGTCTTACAACTCTTGCGGTGTGTGGTCGTGCATTATCATGCATTAACTGAAATAAGGGACCGATTTGCACTTGTAGAGGAACGATGACGTCTGATACAATCGTCTCAGCATAAATTTGAGCGTTGAGGTTGCCTCTGATCCAAATCAACTCAGTTCTTCCGCCGATCCAAATACCCGCCCATACCATGATGGTTCCACCACTATAAGGATGGACTACCTGGCAGGATTTTAATCGCTGTTGGCGTCCAGGGGTTCTCCAGTGTCGTATATGTCTTGTATCCGGTCTCATATCAAAACGAGACTCATCAGAAAAGCACACGAAACGCCATTGTTCTTCTGCCCAATTTCTGTGTTCAAGAGCCCATTGATATCGAATCCTACGATTGTGCATTGCTATAGGTGGTACCCTTAGCGGTCTTCGGGAATGAGGGGTTCACTTCATGCAAGCGGTTTCTGACTGTTTGGTCGCTAATTAAGTTCCCTGAAGAGTGATGAAGCCTCACGGCTAACATCATGGCGGTTATTGTTGAAGCTCTTCGAGTTGTGATTTGAATGTATCGGTCTGGTCTCCGTGTGGTGCAGCGATACCGTCCTCCATGGCGCTCAGCCACGGTACCAGTGCTTCGGTAACGTGTCCAAAGTCGACTGATAACACTCTGACTTGTATTCAGAGCTAAAGCCACAGTACGTTGCCGGGAACCAGCTTCTATCATTCCCACGGCTCTGAGCATTTCTTCCCTGCTTAAATTACGTCGCCGCTCCATAATAACGTTGGTTTTAATCAGTAGTAGGGAAACAGTAGCACTAATAATGTCTTCAATGCGTTGTATGTTTTTATAGGGAAAATATTGACAGCTGATTTTCATCTTTTACTCGAATTTGATTGACAGTTCCTGTTTCAAATTATGAAATGCACCAAAAAGGATCCATATAAATTTATAAAATCATAAATTTATTACAAAGCCACATCTCAATCTCAAGAAATCCGCATAAAAATGCTTGATCCCTAGACACTTTTGATGTGTGTAGTTCCGTGCGCACTATACCTAACTTTAAACATTGACCGGACTGTCGACACTTGCAAATAAAGGTTTCAGTATGAAAACTAATCATATAAATTAAATTGCTTTACTGTTGATGAAAATTAAAGCAAAGTTAATGAAACAAGGTTATTAGAATGTAGAGGATTACTTGAACGACAAGAGTTTGTGGTAATAATGGGAATAATCTGCTCCTCTGCTCAATATGTATTCTTTTTTCTACTCTGTTTGACTGTACTCTGAATGAATTTATTTGTTGTAAAAAATACAAAGTTTAACTCTTTTGAACTTTGTTTGTTTTTCAACAAATAAATTCAGAGTACAGTACTCCGGCAAGAAGATGATACATGGTGCAGATTGGTTCACATCAACCTTTATAAAACCATTGCAAAAAGTATCTTCTATTAGCAACAAAAGGTGCCGTTATGTTTAGCTTGTGATAAACGCGTGTGTACATAATCAAAAAATGAAGCACACAATTTAGGTATGGTAACCAATTATTAGGTATTTGTTTTATATTTTTATACAATACCTTTTCCTATTTTAAGAAACTAATTTGAATATTTTTTAAGATCTCACTTACTTACTCCGCTGGCTCAGCGACCCGAAGTGGATCTTGGCCACTGCTGCGAGTCTTGCGCCACTTCGTACGCGTCAATGAGTCCGCGCAGCTCGGACAAATACTTCATCGCCATATCCTTCCAGTGGTACTTGGGGCGCCTGACTGGCCGTCGCCCACGGGGAACTCTACGGCCCGATCCTCCTGCATCCGCTCTACGTGGCCCAGCCAGTGAAGCCTGTGTGCCTTCGTCTCCCCCATAATGTTTTTCTGCGCCACCAGTTGCTCCACTTCGGTGTTCTTGCAGATTTTCCAGCTTCCGTCCTCTCGCTTCGTTCTCCCAAAATCTTCCAAAGTATTTTTCTTTCCGCCACAAGTAGTTTGTCCTCCTCCTTCAGCGTAAGGGTCCAAGCCTCACAGCCGTACACTAAAATCGGGCGGATAACTGTCTTGTAAATACGGATCTTAGTTGCTCTGCTTAGAAGCTTGGAGACCAGCACCGAGTGAAGAGCAGCGCTGCATCGCAGAGCATTTTGTATGCGGATGTTGATCTCCTGCTCTCTAGTGTGAGTATCAGTGATCGTGTAGCCGATTTGCAAGATGCGACGCCCTTGCATATTGCGGCACCCACACGAAGATCTTCCCTCGGTACCTAGTTATTTCGGTACCTCTTCATGTGCATGTACTCCGTTTTGGCTTGATTGATTTTAAGACCCATACAGCCGCCTCGTCTTCTAGTACTTTGGCAGCTTCTTGCACTTGTGCCTTTGTTTCTCCCAGTAGTGCCAGGTCATCTGCATAGCCGATCACCATATGCTGCCCTTTCAATTACACTCCGCCATCGGTCAACAATACTCTACGGACAACGTATTCCAGCACCAAATTGAACAGCATAAGTGATAATGCATCCCCTTAAGACCCGTCACCACTGGGAACTCATCAGTCAGCTCACCCTCTACCTCAACTCCAGTGGCCACCTTCTCAAAATTTACTACCGGCTAGATCTTTAAAACCTTCAGTTGATCTTAAACTCAAGATCAACTCAAGGTTTTAAAGATCTAGCCGGTAGTTAATTTTTGAACATTGCGGATTCATTACGTCATATTGATTTGCTTTTGCATGATTCAATTCGCTCAGTGTTCCCACATTTGTGTTATTTCCCCGATTCGTAATAAAATAAATAATGAGGAGAAAATTACTAATTTACTGCACTTACGGCTGAAACAGAGCTCGCCGTTCATCATGTAGCAACTCACGAGAACTTCTCGTAGACATAAGATATTTTTTAGCCAAGCCCTACCTGAAAGGGTTGGGATTATAGCGAAATGCTATTTTAAGTCCTGCCTACCCGTCTGGACAATAGGCGTAAATTAATTTACGCATTATAAAAAATAAAATTATGATAAATAATAAAGCATACCTAACCTAATAATATTGAATGGGTATTTATTCATTTATTTATTTATTTATTTATTCACATTTGCTCATTTTGAAAAAGTATTTTCGCATATAGTATGTATGAACTTGTAATAAAATCTCTTCGGCTATACTATTTGTATCTGGCTGGTTTTATAATAATATAATAATAATACTATAATTTATTTCAGATTGCTCCTCCATATTATAAAATCACAAACAACATTATTTAAAATTCACATTCAGTTACACAAACTCATATTAATTATTTAGATCTAACACACAAAATCTATGCCACACGAAAGTCCTTAAAATTCAAATCATAATATAATTATCAATTTAATTAAATGTCAATAAAATAAAAATAAAAATCAGTAGTTAAAATCAAGAAATTACATTAAATTATGCATGTCAAACAAACAACCAATAATAATTCACAGTAATAAACAAGAATAATAAATTAAAAACACAATCAGTCACACAGAATATAAATTAATTATTTAGATTACACACACACATTATTAACGTCACATAAACGTCCATAGGCTTCAAATTTATTACATGATGAATAATTAGTTTATGTCAGTAAAATAAAAATCAAAAAAAAAAAGAAGATATATGTATGTCAGATAAAAAACCAATTTAATACATTAATTATATATATAAAATAGTACACTAGTAATTGGTATCATTAAAAGTTTTAATTAATATATTGTTGTAATTGTTGTTACCGTCATTCGAAAATGTATATTGTAATATTTGTGAAAAATTTGTAAGCCAGAAATGGTAGATGTGTTGTACATACTTTAATCTTTACTTTGTCACCTTTATATCACCCAGATTTGAATAAATAAATTTATTTATGAAAAGAAAATCGCACAACTTAACAGAAAATAAACACCAAAGCATTGTACAATTTAGTTTAGGTACATACACATATTTAAAATTTATTATTACGCTCACAAAACGTTACACAAACTTTAACAATATCGCAGGGTTTGTCAGCAAATAAGTCGCACGATGCTGATGCCAGAAGCATGTTCGAGTCAGTGAGCCCACGCACAAATGGCGACAAACGGCATGCCTGAGTTCTAGTTGAGGGTACTGCTAGCAGATTGTGCCGCCGATTACGCGTATAATTGTTGGGCACAAAAAATCTACACAAACGTGTCACGACCTGGGGACAGTCAGATTCACCACGTAGGGATCAACAGATAAAAACAATTAAATTAAAGTTACGTCGCACTTGCAAAGAGTTAAAACCCTGTGTACCCAACAAGAAACTAGTCGGATATAGAAATGGGTAATAGGCATAGATTTTTTTGCACAAAAATCTTAAGAATGCCTTTTGAACCTTTTCAATGATCAAAGTGTATGAAGATTCATGAGGGTTCCAAACTGCTGAACTTGCCTCCAATCGACTCCTAACCAATGCCATGTAAAGTAGTTTAATGGCGCCAACATTCTGAAATTCCCTGCAGTTACGAATAACAAAACCCAACCGCTTGAAGCTATCGGCAGCTATCATCTTCACGTGTGCATGAAAAGTCAGCTTGGGGTCGAACAGAACTCCGAGATCCTTTACCTCATGCACTCTGGTAATAACCTAGGGACCTAACTTATATTCGAAGTACATTGGCTCTTTGGACCGGGAAAAAGTCATCACACAGCACTTATCATAATTAAAAACCAATTTATTTGTCAAGGACCATTTATATACGGACTCAATATCCTCCTGCAACTTCTCATGACCAGACTGCTTTTCTATATGCAGTATTATCTTTAAATCGTCGGCATAAAAAATGCAGGAGGAATGGGAAAGAACCAACTCGAGGTCGTTAATCATGAGCACAAACAAAAGTGGGCCCAGGATAGAGCCCTGGCTTACACCTGAACGAGTGTGGTACTGATCAGATTCGTAGCATCCATGCCTAAAAAATTGCTTTCGGTCCCGAAGGTTATCAGAAAAAAAGTTCAGCAGTTTAGGAGTGAATCCAAAATTACTAAGCTTATCTAACAATAGCAATTACTTATAGTAAACGGACATTCTGTGGTTAGAAATGAAAAATAAAAAGTTCTGTTACTACTATACAATCCGATATGGTTGGTGGTGGATATGATTGGTGGACGGTTTGTCAAAGGTGATGACAAAGTAGTTTCAAATATTATCAACAGATGGAGTTATACTCCTTTAGATCGCGCTATAATTGTGTTTCGTCTCAAGCATATTAAAACTCAAATTCATAAAACGTGCTTCATGTTATTTCATTAGTAGATGTGATATAGGTGCCAACTGCCAACGCTCTAATAACGAAATGAATATGAGCATAAATGCTTACTTATGAGGTTAACATTATATCTATCAGAACATAATAAAAAGTGTACATCGTTTACGAAACGCTAGTTATTATATCCTCTTTGTTTACGATTTAGTCTAACGTAAAAAATCTTAGACATTTACATTTACATTCTGTAGGTAGTAGGCCACGGATCCTCAAGTTGTCCGTGTTTCAACAAATGCCTGATGAGAACTTGTGAATGATTCCGAACACAACTAGTATTTTCTCATTGCTGTGCGTACCTGGGGTATTCAATGTTTGAAACTAAATAGCGGATGTAGGCGGATGATTTAACAGTGGGGTGTAGTTGCAAAAAGACCAGTTGTTATGTACATGTATTTAATACAGCCTGACAAGACAAGACACATAAACAAAAACAATGTTGTCTGACTTAAGTATAAATAATTGTTCTAATTATAGTCAATCTGGGTAACTTTGTCTTTCCGTGTAACATTGGCCCACCTTAAAAAAAGTGAATTTTTATTTTATCACATTGTCCAAGTAAACTATTTTTATTACTTTGTTAACATACTTCGTAAACGCCCTCAAGATGTCATATTTTGATAGGTGTCAAAAATCCATAGATAAATAGTTATTTTCAAAACGGTGAAAAAGTTGTTGTGACGTAGTGCGTTTTGAAGTTTGTGGTGACCATTTGAAACACAATTTTCGCAGGTAAGCTTTTTTTTATGTGACAACCCATTTTTTGTATATTTTTTTATTCTGTGACATTAAGATAAGAGGCTAAAAAGTAGGGTTAGAGTAAGGGTGCACACCCACGTCAGACTTTTTGTCGGACCGATAATCGGGCCGATTTTGTATTTCATATTATTTCTGACCTACTTTTTGTCGGACGTGTGCGTTGCTCCATTGCTATCAGTACCGTTCTATTTTTCTCCTACAAAAAATCGGTCACCGATTATCGGACGTGTGCGAGCAGCCTTAACCAAATACTTCAGAAATTAAGAAAACTGCAAAATTCCCCTACAATATATCAGCGGGACAAAGTTACCCTAATTTACAGATAACTTTGGCTCACCCATGTTTTGCAGATTTTTATGGCGATAACTGCGAAAAAACAAAACAACGTTTATAATTTGCGCTAAATAATTTTGTAAAGCCACTGAATATAGAATTCTTCTTCATAAATAATGAAACATAAAAGCAGAATCGACAAATAACTTCGTGGACAGGGTCAAAGTTACCCAGGTTGACTGTATGCCTTTTGTCATATAATTTTAAAACATACAACATTATCAGTGAATCAATTAATAAATATTTAAAAACACAGTACATATCTTCTTCTGCCATATTCAAATATTTTTTTACTGCTCTATACCACACGAAAACACAAAAACAATATAAAGTAAAATTGCGACCGAGAGTGCCGAGAACAGACATGCGATTCTGCGAACGACTGAGTTGCGATTGGCCTGTTAAAACAGGTTTGAGGTTCGAAACTTCGGAGCGTGGGTTGATTCGATAGCTGCTAATAGATGGCTCGGTTAACAGGCTAGATGACCAGAGATGCAGTAAGACTTTTGACTATTTTGCTTATCCGACTTTTGTCCAGTTTTATTAGCCGAATACTCCTATACTGTTGAGTATGCGAAGTATAGCGAAGCGACCCACTTGCCGCCGTGCAAACGTGGTTGCATAAAGCACTTCGGACGTGGTTAAAAACCTATTTGCGAAAGTTTCGACTGTGGAAACAATGTTGAAAGATGAGATCTTTGCCTTATATGCGCAATGTGTTTTTCGTGCCGTAACATCTCTCACCAATCAGAGTAGACAAACAAATACAATAAAAACAGCTTAGTGAGAATGTTAAATTAAGAAATAAAAAAAATGTGCCATTCTTGTTTCACCCCGAGGTGATAAAGGGCTAAATTTGACAGATGCTTATGATTTGTGAAATAGACAAATACGTCTATGCACGATTCACGCAAGCACAGATCAGAAAGAAGACAGATGCGAAACAGCGCCTTCAACGCCTAAAACATTTAAGACGGATCTCGTTTCAATTGAGCCTGTGGGAGCACACACACCATCACACAGACAATTACGCACTCACTTGACTGTCCTGTGTCCTCTCATTGGTTGCATATAATAGTAGGTAGGGGTAGGTAGTAAGAGTCCAAACGATACTACACAATGCAAGCAAGCAGCTATAACCCTTCTGCATAAGGAGTTACGGTTCAGAATCAGTTGCAAGCTAATAATTATTAGAAAAGAAAATAAACTTAACTTAAATTGATAAATTCTAGATAGAATTGCTGCTGGCATCGCCCAGCATTGTTCGAGCTTTCAATAAGAACAAAAATATACCACACGAACTTTATGAGTTTATTTACAAACATACATTTCACAATAGGTATTGGTTTTAGGTTATATTTCCGACTGGTCAATTTCTGAACGAAAACTTGCAGATAATCCATATCACTGTCATTTTTGAGCACCAATTACCACTTAAACGCGTGTTTTTAACTACGCGTCTACTTCCCGTTTAAAAATCACTTTCCTAAACATGCTGAAGGTCCAATACAAAGTCACAGAAATCACGACGAATAGAATGAAGAGCGAGACTTAATTCTTAATAAAGCTCTGTCATCAATGGCAATCATAATATGCACGCAAGAGTTACACAATCTATTGAAATAAAATCAAATCGTAGTACACATAATTTTTACAAAAAAACAATTCAATCCGACATCTTTTTTTTTTTGACTGATGTTTTTATATTGATTTTACGACTTGGATCTAAATTGTGGAGTCATGTTTTTTTTAAAGTCTAGAACTAGACTAATAAAATTTTATGTAAAATATGTAAAAAATAAAAATAAATAAAAAAGTATACTGTTTTTACTAACCCACTAACCACCGCAGATGTATATATCAGACAGCGAGATTTCAAGCCACAACTGCCGCAGTCATAAAATTTCGACTTCAACAACTATCGCGTCTAATGCTACATAGACGATTGCCTTGAATGCATCAAGGAGAGTGACTTGATTAACTGAGCAGTATTAATACGGACCAGTCCATTTCAATAATGACCAAGTGCATCGGTCAATTTGATAAAGTCATTACTTTGGCCGGTCCATATTGATAATGACAGACTTCTCGTGAGCAATTTTATAAATCAACGTTTGAGATAGCTCGAATTTATCACTTTGACAGGGTATTATGAATAATGAAATTGTCAGAATCGTCCTTTGGCATAATATATTTTAAATGCGGCCAGTTCGTTTCTGGCACTCGCCGGCCGCTGCGGCGGCATGCTTGCTTCACTTGCTTGATCCGTGCGGCAGGTTAGCTCATGTCAACCTAACATGCTCGTCGCTTCGCTCCTCGCAACTTAATAAACCCCCTTCTTAAAGAGCAGACCACTCTTTCAGCAAATTTAAGAAGTTGCATTCAGATCTGCAATAGAATGTAGCGATTATAATATAATTCGCCATTTGACTGTCATGAAAAAAAAAACATGAATGGTGTTGCATAGTGTAGCTCATGGGTAAACAATAATAATTGATGTAAAAAAAAGGTGTAAAATTATAGTCACTAGTTCAAACAGTACGAAATTTGCATCACCTTTTTAATTCAAATTTAATTTCATTTATCTGTTAAAACATTTAGTACAGTGACTGCTTTTTTATATTGAACGAGAAAATTTTAGTTTCAAATAAAAAATAAACTATTGCCCAAATTGTCGTAATAACTACACAGTGCCTTGTAGAAGTTGGGGGACATCAATTTTGTCACTGGGCAATATTTCTCTAAAATCCCTTAATATGCCTTCTTGGCAACGAAAAAAATGAAACACCTACTTACACACTCTCGGAAAAAAACTATTAAAGTTAATGCCAAAAAATTACTAATAACTCCTTTTTTAGCGATAATATGACATCATGGAAACAGAAAAAATCAAATGCCTACTTGATTAACGAATTTAGAGGATTCTGGATGACAAAAAAAAATAGCAAACGAAACGAAGTCATCGAACAAAACGTGCGAAGCCAGTTGCATTTTAAAAAAAACAACAACACAGATACATTTCAAAAGTGATCTTTTCGGCTATTGGTCGAGGGTGGATTAGGTGTGATTCTATTGGCTACACGCAAGCACGCCATTTTGTAACTTTGGGCATGTTGACTCGCTCTTGAAAATGATTTTTCTAACGCGATTTCATTATTTAATGAGTTTATTTGTGTAGTGAATTTAGTGTCTAGTTAATAAACAACAAAATGGATATGCCAGAAGTAAAATCGTTCAACGCGGAGGTAAAATATTAGTGTTAATTTTGGTGTACGTAAAATCTGATCGTTGCATCTTTTTATCCATGTATTTCTTTCAGTTATCCGGGTTGTACGATAACAAGCCGCCTATATCGAAGGCAAAGATGAGTGCTATCACTAGAGGTGCTATAAAGGCTATAAAGTTTTACAAACACGTAGTGCACAGTGTGGAAAAATTTATACAGAAGTGTAAGCCTGAATACAAAGTTCCTGGTCTCTACGTGATAGACTCAATAGTCAGGCAGTCTCGGCATCAGTTTGGGCAAGAGAAGGATGTGTTTGCGCCGAGATTTGCGAAGAATATGCAGCAAACCTTTGCTAACTTGTTTAGATGCCCTCCTGAAGATAAGGTTCGTTACATAAAATTGATGTTATAGGTTATGATTTGCTTGTAAAATAGACACTGATGAAAATAAATAGGTTAAACTAATCTAATTTATATTAATGAATTCTGATAGAAAAGTTTTCACATGTGAGTATTTTTGAATATATGAAATCAATATTGCTGTGCCAAGCCATGTTACTTACTAATGCTCCTCTCTATCATGTTTATCGTGGAGTTCCTATTTCTAAATGGATGTTGAAGTGGTGTGTATATTTTTAAGTGATAATAGAAATTTTAAAATGGTAATGTAAGTGTGGTTTATTAGTAAATAGAAAATGTTTTCCTCTGATGGTAACATGGTATGATTTCCTGATAGAATAAGAATAAACAATGATTATGGTCATGTTCAGGGCTTTGTTATTCTGATAATAGGAAAAATGTATAAGTACAAAGTATGAAACACTTTGACTAAAATAATGGAAACAAAAACTTAAGTTAGCTACTTTCAAAAACATTTGAAACATTATTTCTACCATTTATAAAAAGCACGTTTGTTGTGTTGCTGTATTTCAATAAGTTTATTCAAAAAATATGAATCTTATCTAATATCTTTTATGATCAAAACAATATTTTGTACCATTTAACTCCAGGGCTTCGTTATTTTGATGGTAGGAAAATTTATAAGTACAAAGTATCATCATCATCATCCGTGTGGTCTATCCCGGTTGTGAACCGGTGTAAGTACAAAGTATAAAACCCTTTTTTTTTAATAAGTATTCGGAAAATATGGATAGTATCGAATGTATCCATTTTTATGATCAAAACTTATCCTACAAAATGCACAACATAAGTAATTTTTAGTAGTCTTAACGTATTTACTTCTTTCATTACAGCGTAACATAATCAGAGTGTTGAACCTCTGGCAGAAAAATAATGTGTTTAGTCCACAAGTAATCCAGCCGCTCTTGGACATGGCTGACCCCAACCACCCCTTACACAAGGAGATCCAAGAGCAACAAAACAACACTGCTAATGGTAAAATAACTTTTATCCTAGTAGATAATATTATTTGATAATAATAAGGATTTCTTATTATGGAAAATAATTTTATTTTAAATTTCTTCCGCAATATGTTGTTGTGAACACATTGATGTGCTGTCACTCAAACAGGTACTATTATGTACATATTATGAGTACAATTATTAATAATAGCACTGCTATAGCACATAAAACAATGATATGTAAGACCATTGAATTATTTAATGTTTTCAAATTCATAGGAAGCAGCTTAAATGCGACTTACAACACAACAGACAGCAAACTGTCACCGGGGCCTGCTCAGCACACTCCACACGCCTCAACACCTATGGGCAATGAGGTAAATATCTTTCATAATGTCTCAAAGTATCCAAATTTAAAAGGGATTAATTCATGGCTTTTTCTTGTGTAATAGCTTAACATAGCTTATTAAGAAACATCCTGCATTGGTTGATGGTTGTTTGAGCCAAGATATTACGCCAGTAATATCTTGGCTCAAACTTGGTATTCAGAATCTTGGCTGTCCATGGATAATTTGATTGTTGGGATAGATCTGATTTAAAATTTTGTAATACTTGTGAGAGATATACAGAAATGAATTCCATTGAACTGTTTTATTGCCTTATCATTGACAATGAAAGTGTATATCTGGTAACACCAGACAGCTTACCAATGATCAATATTGCCAGTTCCAAGACGAAAGGTCCAGTGAGTCTAACGTGAACTTTAACCGCAAGCTGCTGAATGACTTCGAGTACGACAGCGACGACGACGCGCCGGAGCCGCCCGCGCCGCACCCGCACCATCACCATCAGCATCAGCACCAACACACGCAACATCAGCATCAGCAGCATCAACATCAACAGAGTCAGCAGAGTCAACAAAGTCAGCAGCATCAGACGACGAATCCAGCTGAAGCGCTCGGCAGGTATACTAAAATAATAAAGCTTGCTATTTTATCTCTAATTAAATACTTTCTTCCAAATAGAGTGGAGGTCTTATTCATGAACAAACACTAAAGTCAACCTCAACTCATATTTTGCTAACGTAAAAATAAGCCCTTAAAGTTGGCTATAAAAAACTTTATTCATAAACAATCTTTAGAGCCTCTATTGCTAAAGTGGCCAAATTACACAGATAACAAATAATTTGCCAATAACAGTTATTTTTACGCTATTTTTGTGCTAAGCCTGAAAAGAAGAGAGAAAAAATAATTTGTATAAGATATGGAATGTCAACTATGTCAATGTTTAAAGTAAAGTAAAGTAAAGTAAAAAGTAAAAAATATCTTTATTCATATAGACTTATAAAAAGTACTTATGACATGTCATGTAACAAAAAAAAAATTGTAGCAAAAATATACTGAATAAAAATAAACTTACATAAAATAATACTATGATAGTTCATATCATAATTAAATATAATGTGACTCTACCACCGGTTCAGAGGTTGTTTCCGATCGAGAAGACTCCGGCAAGAAACTCGATGGTTACTCTTTTCAATCTTGTTTTTTTACACAAAAATGGGATTGACAGAGTAAAGTCATAACAAAAAAGTGTGCAGAGTTGTTCAGAATGTCATCCACTTTCAATTTATAAAACGAAACTAAATAAGTAATGTAATTGAATTGCTGATAGATTACGTAAATATTGTATTATATTACACCAAGAAAATGGACCAGAGTAGAATCTGGAAAACAAGTGACCTTCTTTCTGTGAGAAAACCGTCAAAAACGTATCTTCACAACAAGCCTTCCATTATATCTTTGAAAAAAAAACAATACAGTTTTATTTATTCTTATATACAGTTACAACCACTCTGTGCAAAATTTATCAATCTTAGTGGGAATTTAGCAGCATTATGACCACCAAAATCAAGTAGGTCCACTATCAGAAATTTGTTAGCAAATGGAATCATGTATAATCTACAATATTACTAAAAGTTTTTTGATCACCGATGCGATGATGCCAAACTAACAAAGAAGAGTACAGGTCTCCCCAAGTGATAATGCGCATATAAATCTTCGTCACTGTTCGGCAACGGTCGTATTCCCCGAGCGTCGGAAGACGATATGTTATAGAGTGGTGGAGTGCATTTTCTTCATGAATAATTTAGTAGAATTATGTGTTTTGTGCCGTGCTGGTGGCGGCACTTTAAAAGAATACTTTCCACAGCACCATATCTTCCCATGGGTGTCGTAAGAGGCGACTAAGGGTTTTTTTGCAGCAGACCATCTCTCTCCAGGTAGCCCTATCTACTACACCCGGGTAGGTAGGGTTTTCGCAGCCGGAACTACAGGTCTGGCTGTTAGGATCAGGGTACCACGGGTGTTGGGGGTCCCAGCTCTGCCTTTGTTAAGGTAGGCCCCAACTTGGAGTTGGATTCGTGGTGGCATGTGGTTAGTTGCAGAGGTGGGGCATGTTCGTCTGCTCGGTAGTGTGTACCGAGCGTCCCTCCTCGCGCGCAACGAGTATCTAAATTCACTGGTCTAGGGCGTTGGGCCGCTAAGTGTTTAGATGCGGTGTTAGTGAGGAACCCTTATAGCGGCTTGCTGCTCCTCCGGTACTTGCCTGGATAGCAAGGAGATGGGTATCCGCTAGATTGCCCATCCGGCCACCCTGCTGTAGCTAAGGGTAGATGTACGGCAGTGCATCGAGATGTGAGCGTGCTATACAGCTCCGGCACCATTCTGGAGAAATGGTAGTTGGCTTCTCTGACATTCCTAGCGGGGATTGAAGCCGCTAGCGTTCTTTGGATGCGCGTGGTGAGCGACTATAACTGCTCCGGTACCATTCTGGATAAATGGGAGTGGGTAATGCCACGGGCTACTCGCCTATGAGTACCGTAATGTGTAATGCATCATGCATTGTGCTTTATGGCGGCAGGACCTACCGCAGATGGTCCCTAGTACACTTCACGGTGTGCTAGGAATAGTGTGCCTTTCTGCATAACCACGAGGTTGGTCGGGGGGGCCACTAAAATAAATCTCAGTAGTTTGAGAAGGGACTTGCTCTCCAGGTGGGAGACTTATGTCGGCCGGTTGTTGTTACCACCATGCAGTTATGTAAAACCCGCCAAGTGATCTGACCTATCTCGGGCAGGTCGCGTTCCGGGATCAGCACTGCACTAACCGGTGCCAGGGGGACTGTGATCGTGGCAATTGTTGGACCAGTAGGAGCCTTAGCGGCGGTATTGTGTGTGTAATGTGTATCGGCCCGCCGGCCAGGGAGACCCGTAGAAACGGTGGTGCCGCTGGCCGCCTGCGGCATAGTACAGGGGCCCAAAAGGGGTTAACCACCTCTGGAGGCTGCCCCACCAGGTCGCGCATAATCTCGGGGTGGATCTTCGTGCCGGGTGGGGCCCGGTGACCACACCCGAGGGGGTACGGGGGCCCTCCCGTCCGGCGGACCGCCCTACGCGATTAATACCAATGCAGGGCAACACGCTTTGTCTTTCATTGCCTCGATCACAGTCGTCCTTTCACGCCCCTCCTATTCTCCAACTTAAATGGCAGTCAGAAGCATGAAAAAACAGCCAACAGCAGCATCCCCATCCCCGACCAACACGTTGTTTGAGGTGGAGTTCGCTAACATCCGCGGACTCCTTGCAAACCTCAACGCCGTCCATCAACACCTTGAGACGGAGAGGCCTGCGATGCTCTTTTTGACGGAAACACAGATAGGGCGCCCTGCCGATACGTCATACCTGCACTACCCCGGCTATGTGCTGGAAGAGTCCTTCCAACCTAAAGCCGGTGTTTGTCTATTCGTCAGGGCGGACGTCTGATGTAGCCGTCTCCGCTGCCTAGAAGACCCATCCTTCTCCACCCTCTGGGTGCACGTTGACCTGGGCTCCACGAGCCGGGTCTATGCGTGCATATACCGCTCCCACAAAGCGACGCCGAGACAACTCGACTCTTCGAACATCTGAGTCAGGCCGCAGACAACGCTCAGGCGCAGTTCCTAAATGCCGAAATGGTGTTTTTGGGAGACTTCAATGCCCACCATGAGTCCTGGTTAGGCTCATGAAAAACAGACCATGCAGGCCGAACTGCCCATGCGTTTGCTCTCACGCAAGACCTGACGTAACTGGTACACCAGCCCACCCGGGTACCAGATATTGTCGGTCATACACCCTCCTTATTGGACCTTCTACTGACGGGTACGACCAGCCGGGTATAAAGTGTCGGTTGGTGCTCCATTGGGCTCGTCCGATCACTGTCTGGTTGGCGCTACAGTGCCTTGTGCAGCTCCCCCACAACCTGTGGAGGTGACGCAACGGTTATGGCACTACTCGTCGGCAGATTGGGACGGATGGCGAGAATACGTTGCCTCCGTCCCTTGGCGGCAGTGCTGCTTTGGAGAAAGGGATGCTTCAGAGAGTGCATCTGCTATCGCGGACGAGATCAGACCGGAATGGAACATTCCTTTTACTGATGTCGTCAGTGCTAGCAAAACTGGTCCCTGGTTCAATCGCGAGTGTGCCGCAGCCGTAAACAAAAACAGGCGGCGTACCGTGCTTGGTTTAGGGCCCAGGCACTCAATGATCATTCAAAGCTTGCCTCCCTGAAAGCAGCCTTTAATAAAGCCACTAAGGCTACGAAGAGGGCTTACATTAGAGCAGACGCCCACCGAATTGCACGTGTTGGCCAAGAACTCATCACGCACCCTACGGGTAGCCGCTCCTACTGGCGACTGGCTAAATACGTGCAATCTAACTTCTGCGTGCCTTCGCTGCCCCCACTGAGATTCCCTGATGGATCGTTGGCTCATCAGCCGCAAGAGAAACCCGATTTACTGGCTAACTTCTTTGCCGCAAACTCTTGCATCGATGACTGCGGTGCTGCGCCGCCTGAAATACCACATTGCGGCTCCACAATGCCTGATATTCGTATCAGGCAGTGTGATGTTCGTGCCGAACTGCAGTCAATCGATGTCAGGAAAGCCAGTGGCCATGATGGAATTCCAGCTGTGGTGCTGAAGAAATGTGCAGCGGAGTTGTCTCCAGTGTTCACTAGCCTGTATCGCCTCTCCTACAATTCGGGTCTTGTGCCGCTGTCTTGGAAGGAAGCGAACGTTCAACCAGTTCCCAAAAAAGAGGGCCGGTCTGACCCTGCCAATTACCGTCCAATAGCCGTAACCTCAGTTTTAGCTAAAGTGTTCGAGCGAATCATAAACACGCAGCTCATCCGCTACCTAGAGGATCACTCTCTCATTCACGACCGTCAGTACGGCTTCCGACCAAAACGGTCTACGGGTGATTTTCTAGCGTACGTAACACACATCTGGGGGGAGGCTATGGACAAGCATGGGGAATCTTTGGCCGTCAGCCTTGACATTACCAAAGCTTTTGACCGTGTATGGCATCGTTCGCTTCTTTCCAAGCTTCCGGCATATGGTCTGCCACCTCGCCTATGCGACTGGGTCGCCGGATTTCTGGAGGGACGTAGAATTCGCGTCCTTTGCGATGGTCGAAAATCACGCTTCCTTCAGATTAATGCCGGAGTGCCGCAGGGCTCCGTCTTGTCGCCGACGTTGTTTCTTCTGCATATCAATGACATGTTATCTCTTGGTAATATTCATTGCTATGCGGATGATAGCACGGTCCACGCGCGTTATTTCGAGCGCCCTGGGGCAAAGCAGACTGACATCGAGGAGAAGAGGCGAAGTCTTGTTGTTGAGCTTGACGGAGTTTTGGACCGCATTTCAGAATGGGGTGCATGCAATCTTGTCGAGTTCAATGCCAAGAAAACGCAAGTGTGTGCATTCACAATAAAGACGTCGCCGTTCCTTTCCCATCCCACTCTTCAGAGCACCCCGCTACCGATTAAGGATAGCTTTAGATCAGGTGACCTTCTAGCTCGTTTGCTCCCTATTACATAAAAAAAAAAAAATAGCCTAAACATCCTTGGCATGGATGTTCGTAGCAACCTACACCAGCGGGACTACATTGAGAGCGTCATTAGAACTGCATCCCGTAAACTCGGAGTCCTGAACAGAGTGAGACTATTCTTCACGCCTGAGCAGCTCTGTCTCTTGTATAAGACACAAGTTCGCTCGTGTGTGGAATACTGCTCTCATCTCTGGGACGGTTCCGTCAAGTACCTACTCGAAGCTCTTGACAGGTTGCAGCGGCGTGCTATCCGTATTATTGGAAACCCAGAGGCAACTTTGACCCTTGAGCCTCTCCAATTGCGTAGAGACATTGCCAGGCTAAGTGTTCTCTATCGCTTCTACAATGGGGAATGCTCTGACGAGTTATTCCAGCTCATTCCACCCTCACCCTTCCACTCCCGTACCACGCGTGCTGGACTACGGCGTCACCCACACACAATTCAACATTTGTTGGCCCGAACTAAAAGGTTCGGTGACTCGTTTCTTTGTCGTACCATCCAGACGTGGAACGCTCTTCCAGCACATGTGTTTAAAAGTAAAAAAAAAAAAAAAAAGTAAAAAATCATTTATTCATTTAAGCTTGTACAAAGCACATAAGACATGTCAAAAAAAGTATATAGAAATAATAATAATAAACGTAAATAAAATAGTACAATATTAACTAGTACACATGGTGAATATACATAATGTGAATCTACCACCGGTTCGGACGTTGCTTCTTATCGAGAAGACTCCGGCAAGAAACTCGATAGTTACTCTTTTCAACTTTGTTTGTTTTACAAAAAATAAATTCAGAGTACAGTCAATGCGAGTAGAAAAAAGAACACAATATTGAGCAGAGGAGCAGATTATTCCTACTATGACCACAAACTTTTGTCGTTCAAGTAATCCTCTACATTATAATAACCTTGTTTCATTAACTTTTCTTTAATTTCAGACTTAAACTTGTGAAGAGGTAGATCAACAAGACTTTGAGGTATTTTGTTAAAGTATTTTACAGATTGACCCACAAATGAGTTTCCCACCTTGTGTAGCCTAAGACTGGGAGTTTTCAATTTGTTTTTATTTCTGGTATTATGTTTATGAGTGTCACTGTTTTTTTTGAACAGATGCAAGTTTTTGCGCACATACATTATGTTATCTAAAATATACTGAGCATGCACAGTTAAAATATCGATCTTCTTAAATACTTCCCTAAGAGAGTCGCGTGGTCTAAGTTTGTAAATGGAGCGGATGGCTCTTTTTTGAAGTACAAAAATGGTGTTTAAGTCTGCAGCTGAACCCCACAACAGTAGACCATACGACATAACACTATGAAAGTAGCTAAAATATACTAGTCTTGCTGTTTCAATATCAGTCAAGAGTCTTATTTTTCTAACAGCACAAGCAGCGGAACTGAGTCTCCCTGCCAGGGCCGTTATATGCGGACCCCATTGTAACTCAGAATCTAAAGTTATTCCTAAAAATACAGTAGAATTTGTTAATTCTAATGGCTCGTCATTCATAGTTACAATAGTATCAACCTGTCTCACATTGGGCATAGAGAATTTGATGCACTTTGTTTTTTTTGCATTAAGTAATAAATTATTACTAGTGAACCAACATAGTACTTTTGAGAGAGTATTATTAACATCGTAAATGATTTGTCAGTAACGAAATTTGATTCGAAATTCCATGTAAGTAAATAGTGAGGATAACCACCAATTGCGAATATGCTATATTCTTTGTTGGATTGATTTACTCCGAAAATTGTATAGTACTTTTCAAGCGTTTTACTGAAGCTGGTGTAGTGATGGAAGAAAAGAAGGTTTAAATAACACAACACATTTGTGTGTCTACGTGTTGCTTTATTTGGGACCAAAAATTTTCAATGGGGTTAAAATCGTGATGATATGGTGGCAATCGTATAATTTTATGCCCATGTTCCTCCATTATACGGTCAATGGCAAATTCTGTGTATTTTTCTTTGTCTTTCGGGTCAAATCGGGTTTCAGTTTCTTTGTGTCATGCGGAATGTTGTGTTGTTGTAACCAAGCTATCACTTGTGGTTTAGGTGGTTTCACAGACAGCTTATTATGATATGGGGCGTTGTCAATCACCAACACAGTATTAGAAGGCAAGTTAGGGAATCAATTGATTGCGTAGCCAAGTTTGATAACGTTCCGCGTTTATTGCTTTATGATAGTCACCTTCTGAGTCGACACATTATATAACATTGGAGCCCCTGGGACGAAGCCTTTTTCATTGCCTGCGTGTACAATAATGATTCGCTCTCCTTCGGAAATGGGTTGTTTGATACCTTTTTTGCTGCTATCTTGCCAAGTTTTACCCTAAGTATGTGATGTATGCACGTATGACTCGTCCATAAACACTATGTTTTAATTCCTCAGCTATTGTATTTCTCTGAGATATTTGATTCTATAAACGTTTGGTTTTAAACGTATATCATGCTTTTCTTATAAGTATCAGTCTGTTATTATCAATTTTCAGAAACCTAAACCTCATTTCTTTCAAGATCAGCCTTAAAGTCTCTGCACAGGCTTTGAAATTATTAGCTTCGGTCAACTTTTTTCTCAAATGATTTACAGTTGGGAGTTCTTTGAGCGTCAACTGAAAATTGTATATCATATTACGAATAACACAGTAGTCGAAATCATCTAGTCTCTGCCGAAATCTTCCTTTAGGTTTTCCTTTTTTCGTTGTGGAAAATGTCATTGATTGATTCTGTTTTTTTTTCGTTTACGATCTAAACTCAAACTCAAATAACTTTATTCAAATAGACTTTATCAGTACTTTCAAATCGTCAAATTTACAGCAAAATGTACTAAATAATAGACATAAATACCTAATATGGATATGTAAATAAACAGTATACAGACATAATGCGACTCTACCACCGCGTCGGAGTTGTTTCTTGCTGAGAAGACCCGGCGAGAAACTCAGCAGTTACATTTTTAAACTTGTTTTCTAAACGTCGTCGTGAAATTCTTGTAGCTTTTGTAACACAGTCCTGTTTTTTTTAAAATAATCATCATGGTCTCTTTTGAAAACATTGGCTTCATTTAAGAAATAAAGGTACACATTAAATACCATTTGCCGTGCTTGTGACTTAAGCGGCTTTTCACGTTTAAATTTATCCATTCTGGAAGAATTCGTCTGAAAGAAAATGGTATGGGCAGAGTTAGGCATATTTTTATTTATTTCTTGTATTATTGCATTATGTACTAATATACCTTATAATATTATTTATTCCTATATCTATTTGTTTATTTTAGGATTTAATATGTATTTAACGTAGGTATTTTTAATTTTTTATTATTAAAAAAGCGTAAAAAAATGTTAGTATAATTACCTATTTTACAAAATAAACTATTTAAATTTGAATAAGATAATTAAAGTTGAAATTAAATTCACCTTTGAAAACAAAACCAAGAAGGGTGTGTGATAGCAGCTCTATATAATTCCACACAGAGAGAACACGTGCAGTCACCACCAATAAAGACGACTGACGGACCTTTGACTGACTGGCGACCGCCGCCGACCGCCCGAATTGTTTGCGATTGTGTACACATTATTTTGACTCTTATTCATTTCTAACACGATGCAAAATGCAAGTGCATTGGTTAGGGCTCTTACGATCCGGGTGTTTCCGGGAATACGACAATTAGCGAAGATCTGCATGCGCATTATTAATTTGGGAATACTGTAGTATAGTGTGAAGTGGCCGATTAGAAATTTCCGCAGAAAATTAAATGTATTCGTTAAAAATTAATAGATGTTTTCTGAAGTGTTTACTAGTTTTATTACGAGTATTATCTACATTTAGCCTACAAGTGAAGTTCACCTGTGATTTAATGATGATGATGATGTCATCATGCCATCTCTTTGGTTTTCACCACTGAGTTAGAAGGGTACAATAACCTTGCAACTCAGGGGTACATATTGTTATGTTTTGTTTTTTAATCAGAACAAGAATGTACATTTCAACGTTACATTTATTAAATAAGAATAGTTGTGGCTCATTAATTTGGTGTTATTCATAAAACACCAAGTGAAACAAAGAAACGATTAAAAACACCAAAAAATTTCACAATTTAAGATCTACTGATTCATAATTCCTCTCACAAATATAATATAACAGGCCTGCCAATCCAAAAACACATCACATAAAGTTGACAGTTTTCTCTGGATTCCTACTCATTTCATCTTCCCGTCATTTGAATGGTTTACTATCATCTTTCTTTTACCTCCTATTGACTTAGGGTTACTGCTTTGACCAATTATATCTACTCCCCTATTGTGTAGCTGACCTAGATCTCTTCTTATTTTTTACTACACACCCTTTGTTTTCACACACACCTACTGTGTCTTATCAAATCAAATTGTTCTTCTTTATTAACCTTATTTTTATACTGCTCTATCCGGCATGTTGGTCAGCCAGTAACTAAACTCGTGCATCTCTCAGTAACGGAGTAGTTAATGTTGTTTCTTGTGATTACCAGGCCTAGGTATTTATGAATCTCCATATAGGCTATAATTATGTGCTTTGCTTGGAAAAACGGCGGTGATGTCAGCGCCTCAGATTTTCAGGTATTGATCCAGTTATCCAACACTTTTCACAGAAATTTTGTTGGTTGTAATTTAGGGTCAGAGTCACAACTATGCATTACATAGCCAGAAAGCTGTTCATCACTCTTGCCAATCTAAATTTTTCTTATCTTATCAAAGTTTTATCAGGAAAAAGCTTAAAATAAACTAGTTTAGTGAGTGAGATATTGGAGTGACAGCATACGTCAAATGTCACCTATTGACATGGGAGGGCTTAATGCGGCGTTATAGATACCTCGAGGCAGCGATAGCGTAAACCAATGCTATAGCATCTCTTTAGCGCTAATGTGCGTTTATGAACAACTTTTTTGAGCAAACGGTTGTTTACTCCTCTATAGTCCACTTTAAGAAGGCTCAATTTTTTTATGAATAAGACCGTGGATGTTTAAAGTTGACATTTTCAACAGACTTTTTTTATCTAAATATCTTCTAGCTCGCTGAATGAAATATACCATTTTGTTTTCAGACTGCCATTTGTTTCTTACACTCAATTGTGAGCTTGGTAAATAAAGTAGGACTTGTAGGGAAGCAATTATTATTATTCATTTACTGAATGTACCTTTGACCACACTACTGTAACCTAAAAGGTATAACTTTTTAACATTCCTTACTTTGTTCTAGCATACTAACCAATCCAGAAATAATGAGGCAGTTACAAAGATTGCAGGCTCAAATGCAACTTATGACTGGAATGCAAATGCCGGTAAGTAACTTATTTATGTAATCCTGTAAATTAATAATGTTTAAGTCATATTAGGCTATTAGAACAGACTTTTTAAAATAATGTAAATTTTTATTATAAGGAAAAAGTAGTTTTTTTTTTACTCGAGTTTGCTTGCTAGGTTCACCGAGCTGCATGTAATAAAGGCTTGATGAGCCTGCTAAGTATATTTTTGCTTTATTTTCCATCCTGCTACAATCACTTTAGTAGTCTTAAGATACCCATATTTATTTTTCATAGTAAATGACCTAGTTTATTAAGGATTTCTATTGATTGTTACTAACATCTATGGACAACTGTCTGAAAACAAATGATTTTTTTTTAATTATTATAGTTTTTCAAGAGCAATAAACAACAACTTTTTAACTAGCAAAAAAATAAAAATGTTTCTTTGGGCTAATATTGGAATAATATTATTACAGAACTTAATGCCAATGATGGGTGGAGACTCGCAAATGCAACAAAATCAAAATCAAATCCCATTTATGGTAAGTGAATTATGCTGCTTCAGCTGTGGTGCAAACTTTTGTGACATAATTAGGCTAAAATCACAGCCTGTATGTGAAATAACAAAAAATAACGCCTTATCACTTGAGTAAGTTTATATAAAGGTGGGTATTGACTAGAGCATTTCATTGTAATGTACCGTTTTTACGAATGTTACAATGCTCAATTTTCTAAAACATTTCCATGTAATGTAACATTCTTGCGAATGGGCAACGCTGTGGTGTGACGTAATGGTCATGGCGAGTGAGCACATGATTGAAACATTTTTACGTGCACTCCATAGATAAGAATTATTTACTGACGTATAGAGTATCCCGCGTTTGCTCGATAAAATTTTACACCAAAACACTGGTTTTTAAAATCAACTTGTAACAAAACATCGAGCGTCATGTTTGGTTCGAATAAATTTAAAAACGACGAATGCTCGATGTTTTTTATATGTGAATGCTCTAATCTATCAGCACCTTAAGGCGTTTCGTATTCACTGCACCTACAGTGCAAAAGAAAAAAAGCAAAAGCTAGGAATTAAGCACTAATCTAATGTTGTTTGTTTTAGAACTCCCAGCAAGACCAACAGAAACAAAGTGACTCAAAGGACGACATGGCTAATGAATCAGACATTGAGTTTGTGGAGACGGGCCCGCAAGTTATTGAGATACCAGATGCAAATGATTCTAGGTATGACCAAAGGTATTATCCAGACCATTTAATTTCTCCATTTCATGCATGATTTATGATATTTTTAATCTATACTAAAATTATAAAGAGGAAGGATTTGATTGTTTGTTTGTTTATTTGTATTGAATAGACTGCGAATCTACTGGACTGATTTTAAAAATTATTTCACCAACATGAAGCTACATTATCAGGGAGTGACATAGGCTATATTTTATAATGATTGAACAAAACATTAAGTGAAAAATAATAGTATATGAAAATCAAGTTTGATTGAATTTTTATTTTATTTACTCAATACTCAATTCTTTACTGCATTTCACAGTGTAGTACAAGATCTTAAAATATATTTAAATAAACTGTTGTGACGTCACGCATTAATAAGTCAACTCACTAAGTACTGTTGGGTTTAGTTTACTTATCAGCAACTGACAGGTTCATTCTGCTAGTTTTATTACTTAGGAATCTAAGTCACAGTTGCAGTGTTAAACTAAAAATGATCTTGAAAAAATATGCTCAATTGACCAGTAAACATTCTTACACATTGTCTACGAGTCACCTTATTACTATAATACTATGGCTCTTAGGATAGCTCCTTTATGCTGTACCAGGGCGCAGGGCCAAATTCTCCACTATCGCCTAACGTTTCTTTTTGCGTGTCGCGATCTATTCTGAAAAACTCACTCCGAATCTCGCGTATTAAATCTGTTGTGAATTTGCTTAGTCTGTAAAACGTATTAACGGCACACTGGCCTTTCACTAGGCACCTCACTAGGTGCTTTCCTGATGAACGCGTTAGTTAAATGAACTCAGCTATATGAGATTTCGAAAACATATTGAATAAAAATAATAATTTTCATTTTAAGCAGTTAACAATGCACTATTTTCTTCAAAAAATATAGAAACTAAGTCCCCCTTGAGCCCTAGGATCGGGTTGAATTTTTCTAGTTTCTATCCAAAAGCATAAAAATATATTTACTTATCACATTATCAAAAAAACATAACACCGTCTTACTCGAAAACATCTTGCCAAACTGCAGTATTAGTTTGTTGGCAAGTTAACACTGTTTTTTTAAAAGTAACAATAGATAAGTAAGAAAATGCTTTTTCTTATGCAATTTTAACATTAAGTTTATCTAGAAGTGTGTTACTAGACATGTTAATGTAGAGATGTGTGTTTTGATTTCTGAGTGAGTTCGAGTTCGAATTGATTCAGAATCTCTCTACTGGTTGGATATCAGTGTGCGAGTACTCAGCCTGCTTGTTTGTCTATAGAAGTCCATCGCCGCGCTCGCGCCGCCACCGCTCGCGGTCGAAGTCGCCGAAGCGGCGGAGGCGCTCGCGTTCTCGCTCGCGCTCTCCGAAAAGACGCCGAGACCGAGAGAGGTGAGTTATAGAATAAGTCTATTTGATAAAAAACTTTAAAAAAAAAACCTTAAATTACTGTCATGAACTCTTTGATTAGTTTGAAAGTTTCTTCATTGGTATACCAATAAAAAGTTAAAATTCAGCCCAAAAAATTGATGCAGTAAATAAAACAATGCAACAGGTTTTGCTAGCTAAGTTCGTTAGGACAAAGTCGCCTGAATAGTTCAGAGTTTGTGGAGTAAAGCCCTTTGCAGAACCTTGACCAAGATGTTGTTATGTGGTATAGCGTGTACCTAAATACTTTAGGTATCTTTCCTAATACTAGGAATTTATCTGTTTGTTCATTGTTTTTACAGAGAAAGAGAAAAAGAAAAGGACACAAAGAGTTATAAAGAAAGAGAAGCAGAGAAGGAAAAACAAAGGGAAAGAGAGAAGAAAGGGCTTCCACCAATAAAAAAAGAAAATCTCAGTGGTGAGTGTTGTTATTAGCTTGAACTTGAACATTTCTTGCAATCATGTTTATGATATGTAGATTCCCTTGAATGGCCTTCAATTACAACTTTGGCCATTTCTGTATGATTAGATTTTATTTTCAGGCAGGGTTGTTGGGCTTCTGAATCCTTATCTAACTGGAAAATCTTGACGTGTCTGTTTCTGAACACAATCTGGTTTACAAGTCTGGTTACAGTTTTGGTCGGAAGCCGTACTGACGGTCGTGAATAAGAGAGTGATCCTCTAGGTAGCGGATGAGCTGCGTGTTTATGATCCACACAAACACTTAAGCTAAAACTGAGGTTACGGCTATTGGACGGTCTTCTTCTTCTTTCGTGTCGGCAAGAACACGGGCTAAATCCGACTTGCCCAGAAAGCGGCTACTGTGGATTATATTGGACGGTAATTGGCAGGGTCAGACCGGGCCCCTTTTTTGGGAACTAGTAGAACGTTCGCCTCTTTCCAAGACAGCGGCACAAGACCCGAATTGTTGGAGAGGCGATACAGGTTAGTGAACACTGGAGACAACTCCGCTGCACATTTTTCCAGCACCACAGCTGGAATTCCATGATTCCTGATACGAATATCAGGCATTGTGGAGCCGCAATGTGTAATTTCAGGCGGCACAGCACCGCATTCATCGATGCAAGAGTTTGCGGCAAAGATGTTAGCCAGTAAATCGGCTTTCTCTTGCGGCTAATGAGCCAACGATCCATCAGGGAATCTCAATGGGGGCAGCGAAGGCACGCAGAAGTTAGATTGCACGTGTTTAGCCAGTCGCCAGTAAGAGCGGCTACCCGTAGGGTGCGTGATGAGTTCTTGGCCAACACGTGCAATTCGGTGGGCGTCTGCTCTAATGTAAGCCCTCTTCGTGGTCTTGGTGACTTTATTAAAGGCTGCTTTCAGGGAGGCCAGGTTTGAATGATCATTGAGTGCCTGGGCCCTAGACCGAGCACGCCTGTTTTTGTTCAACAGCTGCGGCACACTCGCGATTGAACCAGAGACCAGTTTTGCTAGCACTGACGACATCAGTAAAAGGAATGTAGTATTCCATTCCGGTGCTGATCTCGTCAGCGATAGCAGATGCACTCTCTGAAGCATCCCTTTCTCCAAAGGAGCATCGCCGCCAAGGGACGGAAGCAAAATATTCTCGCAATCCGTCCCAATCTGCCGACGAGTAATGGCATACCCGCCGTGTCACCTTCACAGGTTGTGGGGGAGCTGCACAGGGCACTGTTGCGCCAACCAGACAGTAATCGGAGGAGCCCAATGGAGCATTAACCGACACTTTATTCCCGGCTGGGTGACTCGTCAGCAAAAGGTCCAATAAGGAAAGTGTATGACCGACAATATCTGGAACCCGGGTGGGCTGGTGTACCAGTTACGTCAGATCTTGCGTGAGAGCAAAGGCATGGGCAGTTCGGCCTGCATGGTAATTTTTTGATGAGCCTAACCAGGACCCATGGTGGGCATTGAAGTCTCCCAGAAACACCATTTCGGCATTCAGGAACTGCGCCTGAGCGTTGTCTGCGGTCTGACTCAGATGGTCGAAGAGTCTAGTTGTCTCGGCGTCGCCTTTGTGGGAGCGGTATATGCACCAGGAGCCCAGGTCAAGGGTAGAGAAGGATGGGTCTTCTAGGCAGCGGAGACGGCTACAGCAGACGTCCGCCCTGACGAATAGACAAACACCGGCTTTAGGTTGGAAGGACTCTTCCAGCACATAGCCGGGGTAGTGCAGGTATGACGTATCGGCAGGGCGGCCTATCTGTGTTTCCGTCAAAAAGAGCATCGCAGGCCTCGCCGTCTCAAGGTGTTGATGGACGGCGTTGAGGTTTGCATGGAGTCCGCGAATGTTAGCGATAACTCCACCTCAAACAGCTGCTATTGGCCTTTTTTTTGTGCTTCTGACTGCCATTAAAGTTGGAGGAAGGGAGGGGCGTGAAAGGACGACTATGTTCTAGGCAATGAAAGACAAAGCGTGGTGCCCTGCATTAGTATTAATCGTGTGGAATAGTGTAGGCCGGTCCGCCGGACGGAAGGGCCCCCGTACCCCCTCGAGGGTGTTCCCCAGGCCCCACCGGAACCAGGCATCACCCGGCATGACGAGCCAGCCCGAGATTATGCGCGACCTGGTGGGGCAGCCTCCAGAGGTGGTTAGCATAAGAATAAGAATAATTTATTTGCTCTTGAACAGGGTTTACAGAAGAAGGAACACTAATAACATAGTATGATCGCCTATCCAGCCATTACAATAGCATGCGAATACATTTCACAATTATAAAATGGTTAGCATAACATTCGCCACAGAACTTAAACTTTAATTTCATCTCCTGCATCTCTGACTGACTCCGACCACACCGATACGAGAGTCAACATGGTCACATTAATGAGTTACAGATTGCTGATTCTCCTTGTTATTTAAAAAGTCTTTGAGAGAATAATACAAATGCGCTACAAGCTACTCTCGTAATGACTTCTTAAATTGATTAAAGGACATGTCTCTTATATATTGTGGAATCTCATTATAAATTAATACAATCATGCAAAAAATGTTTTTTTGAATACGAGTACTTTTTGGGATGAACTCAAGGACTAGTCTATTACAATTTCTAGTATTTCGGGGATATAAATCTTTAGCTTTTTTAAAAAGATTAGGGTTTAATTTGACAAACTTGGCGACTTCGAATATATATAGAGAGGGCAATGGTAGGATGTTCAAAGATTTTAAAAGTGGCCTAAATGATACATAAGGTGCTACTCCACAGACTGCCCTTACACATTTTTTCTGAGCGAGTATTTCCCCTTTGCATATCGTTGCTGTTTCCCCAAATGATTAGTGCGTAACGCAGCACTGATTCTACATATCCAAAGTAGGCTGTGTGTTAGCCTCTTTTGGGCCCCTGTACTATGTGGCCCACCGTTTCTACAGGTCTCCCTGGCCGGCGGGTCGAGACACACTACACACACAATACCGCCGCTAAGGCTCCCACTGATCCAACAATTGCCACCGCACAGTCCCCCTTTCACCGGTTAGTGCAGTGCTGATCCCGGAACGCGACCTGACCGAGATAGGTCAGAATCACTTCGCGGGTTTTACACAACTGCATGGTTATATGTTAATTTGTCAAACATCAACTTTCGTCTTGTTTTATTCTAACATTGCAATGATTGTATAAGTGCATCTGGCTTGCGCATAATCAGTATGAAGTTAGCGATATAAGTACATATACAACCAAAAGATAGCTATTCTTTGGATAAAAGACGATTGAAAAAGTTAAAATCTATTCGCTTGATAAACAGCCAGTTAATTTACACTTCAGTTAGCTACTAAACTAAGAATTGAAAAATCGGCCCTTAAAAGATTATTTATATTTTCTTTTTATACCTACCTTGTTTTCATGTGTTAAAATCTGAAAAAACCTGATTTGAGGGGATCTCCGGGCCCTGGGCACGTGCTCAATGTTTAAGAGTGGTCTCTATGTAACAGCTTTTCTTTGTCATCTATAGTGTGCAGCACAACCCTCTGGGTAGGGAAGCTCTCAAAGCTGGCCACCCCCGAAGAGCTGTCGGACTTGTTCGGCGGCATCGGCGGCGTCGTCAGCATCGACGTGGTCCCGCCGCGCGGCTGCGCCTTCGTGGTCATGGAGCGCCGCCGCGACGCGGTCAAGGCGCTCAACAAGCTGAATAAGCACAAGCTGCACTCTAAGGAGATCACGGTGAGTTAAGGCGATTGTAGCCGCCAACTAGCGCCACTAATTGATTAATTTTTATAACTTCTAAATTAGACATCGTTTTTAATAACTGCTCTAAGTGGCCACTTTTAGCAAAAACGCGATCTTAAACTAAAAACCAGATTGAAAAGTCGTGGACAGACATTCAATATTTAAAAGAAGTTTTTTTTGAGATATTCATACACGTATATTACGATATCGTAATAATACGCCTGAGAACTTCTACATATTTATGGTAAAGTTATTTATTTATTATTATGCCACTAGGCATAAGAATGAGTTCTTTTGATATCAAAAATAACCAAAACGAAGAGGTGCCTTTGGATATGTTAAATTACCTAGAAAAAACATTCTGTGAATTTAATGTTTTTCACGGTTAACTTAATTGGGTATGGGAACAATTTTTTTCTTTTTTATATTTTCTATGAATACCTTATACTATTTTAATTTGTAAATTTTATTAATTTTTAAACATTGCGAACTCATGACGTCACAAATACACTTAGTGTTCCCACGTGTGTTTTTTCCCCGATTCGTGGTAAATAATAATAATGAGGAGAAAATCACTGATTTACAGCTCTTACGGCTGAAACAGAGCTCTCCCGTCATCATGTAGCATCTCATGAGAATGTTAGACTTCAGATAAAATTAATTTTTCTAAGTTCTGAAACCCAGCCCTACCTGAAAGTGTTGGGATTATAGCGAATGGCTATTTTAAGTCCTACCAACCTGTCTGGGCAATGGGCGTAAATTAATGCACGTATTATAAAAAATAGCTTTGTGGAAAAATATTTTTCATCTGGTGGAATTTAAATCTGCTATCTGGAAACACCATTAATACCATGCAGTAGAATAAATCTCACATATGATACAGATCGCGTCATTTGATTGGTTGATGGATATATTTTCAACTAATCACGTGTAAGGACGTCTATACGACCTAATGGGTTTCAAGTGTGAGATGCCAATTTGATTACCGTCAAGAGTCCAATAAGGGCCTAAATGTACTCTTTGCGTACGTTGGCAAACTGGGGTCAAATGAATGACCCCAGATTGCCAACGTATTTAATTAAAAATATCCTAGATCCTTTGCCTTTAAAAATGTTAAATATTTAAATAAGGTATAAAATACATATACCTCGAAATGGTTTACGATTTAGGACATATTTGGTTATTTTCCCATACCCAATTCAAAAAAGGACTACGAGTCATCAGGCTTACTGAAAATGGAATAATTATGTTTTTTTATTGTATGGTTCAACATAACAAGAATCGTATAAAACGGATTTGCTGCATGTACCGTATTTATTATGATTTTTCGATATTTTATTGCCAATGTCTCATAATGATGTCTGCCCATAAGAACTCACCTGCAAGGTTTTCAGTCACTCCGTGATTATGGTGATTGCAACAGTGCCGAAATATCGGAAAATCATCCTAACGATGGCAATGAAAGTGGTAACGGTAATTAAATAAAATAACAAAAAAACTGAGTTATGTTTCTCTCTAAAGCGTAGTATTTCTCCTTTGCGGTTGCTAGTTTGAAAATCTTCAGGATAGCTTCATTAGACAGTTCTAACTTTTTTTTCATATTACAGTGGTCGTGATAGTGTTAGTAACTTTCACTGAACTTCCGTCAGTTTCATTCTGATCATTAGAAATCCAAGACTACACTATATTCTGAAGGATTTCAGCCGTACTCTGCTCCTAGGGTTTAACTTCCCAGGTGGTAGATTCCGACTTTCCATCCGATCGCGATCGAAAATTGGATGTTTCTAGACCAACGTATAACTAATGCTTTGTCCACAGGTGCTCTGGGCGCCCGGGCGCGGCGTAAAAGGTCGCGAATGGAAGGACTACTGGGAAGCGGAGCAGGGCGTGTCGTACTTGCCGTGGGCGGCGCTGCAGCAGCGCTGGGCGCTCAACGCGCTGTCGCTGGACGCGCTGGAGGACGGCGGCGCGGTGGACGAGGACACGCTGCCTCCCTGGATCCCGCCGAGGGTGAGCATTGCCGCACTAGCACACAGCTGGGAAGGCCGCGCTGGAAGGACTACTGGGAAGCGGAGCAGGGCGTGTCGTACTTGCCGTGGGCGGCGCTGCAGCAGCGCTGGGCGCTCAACGCGCTGTCGCTGGACGCGCTGGAGGACGGCGGCGCGGTGGACGAGGACACGCTGCCTCCCTGGATCCCGCCGAGGGTGAGCATTGCCGCACTAGCACACAGCTGGGAAGGCCGCGCTGGAAGGACTACTGGGAAGCGGAGCAGGGCGTGTCGTACTTGCCGTGGGCGGCGCTGCAGCAGCGCTGGGCGCTCAACGCGCTGTCGCTGGACGCGCTGGAGGACGGCGGCGCGGTGGACGAGGACACGCTGCCTCCCTGGATCCCGCCGAGGGTGAGCATTGCCGCACTAGCACACAGCTGGGAAGGCCGCGCTGGAAGGACTACTGGGAAGCGGAGCAGGGCGTGTCGTACTTGCCGTGGGCGGCGCTGCAGCAGCGCTGGGCGCTCAACGCGCTGTCGCTGGACGCGCTGGAGGACGGCGGCGCGGTGGACGAGGACACGCTGCCTCCCTGGATCCCGCCGAGGGTGAGCATTGCAGCGCACAAGTGATGTACACTGGCTTTTGAAAGGTTTTTCAGTTAAGACGACGCAGTTTTGAAAGAATATCGACATTATTTCGTTGAATTCAAATAAAAATGTAATTTTCAGTGCTATTTTCTACGAGCGTTTTTTAATGTTGGTTTTATTTACTTACTTTTTGGGTAAAAACTGTTTTGGCAGCGTGCCAGTTTTTTTGACGCTTAGGTGACGACTGGTCATGGTTTTAATAATAGGAATTCGCCATTTCGCAATCGATTCCAAATGAGTTCATAGAAATAGAAATTGTCTTCGCGTTGCTATTTTATATTTGTTTTTTTGCACTCCTGGGGTTCTTCTTGGGGTATAACTGGTTTGTAGTGCTACACTTTTTTAATTGCGTTTATAGAAAGAGCAATGATAAGTGAGAATCTACTAGATTTAGAACTTTTTTATGTGTTGTTCAGGTGACTTTATCTCTTTATGCGAGCTCTGCCAAACAACCTTCAGGTAAAGAAACGATAATAAATAAGACAGATGAATTGGTGTGAGATGATTATGAAAATAATGATTAAAGTAAATCGAAGTGACGTAATTGGTTTTTTTTTAGAATTTACGGACGGATGTTATTGTGGTAATATTTCTATAGTAATTTCTATTTTTTAAAACTAAACCTCATATCATAAGGACAGTACATTCGAAACACGCTCGTCTCTCTCTGAAGTTTAGGCACAGATATTATTTACTATAACTCTGTACCTGCACTTCAAAGTTAGATGAGTTGTGTGGCCAGCGCGGGATTCCTCATCCGTGGAATTTGAAGAACTTCCAGCGTGGATATCGGTGAGATTGTGGAAGTAGTTTCAGTGTTATGTTAACCCACTGAACCACACGGCATAGGTCGATTAGCGTAAGCTGGCACGAAAAACTCATTCAGTGTCTCAGACACTACACTGTGTCTGTGAATAAATATGAGTGATAGAGATTGAAAGTTCTTGTTTTGACTAATTCAGTGACACATAATTATGATTAGTTGTTCAAACTTGGCTGTCAGTCAACAGTCTTAATCGTAACTAAGTTTCATGTTAGAATAGAATGTTTACTAAAATTTCTCGCAAAACATTAAAAAGTTGTTCCAGTGAAACAGTACTTAATGTGTTAACTATTTCATGCAATATACTAATGACCCACTCAACCTGGTCCGTTTCGCAAAAGGTAGTTTTTCGACAGCCCTTTGACATAATTTCCAAGTGTCAGATTTCGATAATCGACCTATTATGTGTTTTGATATTGTGCTGTTCAGTTTTCTTAGTAGTTTAGTTTCTTTGTTTCTCTCATATAATTTTCACAACTTCAATGCTCGTTCAAGGCTAGTTGTATACAAGTTGTGAGTTAAATCATTTTGAAAAATTAAATCAATATGATGTTTTAGAGACAAAGAGAAACAAAAAAGCTTATGTATTTTTCTTCAATGTGAGAAGACTGTCATTGAATAATTAATTATATTGTACCTAGAATCTGGAAATAAAAGGCTTTTTTATTTTATTTATTTATTATGACGATTTAGATACATAGAGAAACAAAAAACCGGCCAAGTGCGAGTCGGACTCGCGCACCGAGGGTTCCGTATAAACCTGTAGGTATAATTATTAAAAAATATATTATTGTATGATGTAACTAAAAATTTACGGTTTTCGCAATTTTTCTTTATCTGTGAATATATATAAGACGTTGCTTCGTACCAAATTTCAAGATTCTGAGTTTACGGGAAGTACCCTGTAGGTTTTGATTCCCTTGCGAGTGTCGAAAATTTGCGGCATAAACGGCGGCTGTATTTTTTGATTGCGTTGGCTGAGAAGTTTGATTTTTTCACAGCTCCAAGGGACAGTAGACCTGAGTATTTGATATAAATTCCAGCTTGATACCTCCACGCGTTTCTGAGATAAAGGGTATTGACAGATAGACAGACAGACGGACGGACCGACAACAAAGTGATCCTATGAGGGTTCGGTTTTTTCCTTTCGAGGTACGGAACCCTAAAAACTTATATATTTTCACAACTTCAATGTTTGTTCAAGGCTATTGATATACAAGTTGTGAGTCGATTCTTGTGGAAAAATAAAATGTAAAGCTTTAAATATAAAACAAGTTTCAAGTAGTACAGAGGCGTTCACATCAACCTTTACAAAATCATTGCACAATGGGACTTATGTCGGCAGCCTAAGGTGCCCCTATGTAAAGGTTGATGTGAACGCCTCTGTACTTGATCTGTGAGCTTAAACAAAAATTATCATAAACAACACTGAGTGAAAGAAGTAAATAATTATAACATATTGTCTGTTTTTAAAATGCCTATCATAAAGTCATGGGCTAAATATGTTATTTTGATCTTTATTATTAATGCAATAGGTTATTATTTTGCAGTAGTATTATAGTATTTTCCTCTAATAAAAACTATTTTAAACTTTTTCGAGAAAAGCGTGCAGCATTCATAGACATATAGGCTTGGAAAGGTTAGCTGTTAAACCCCCGAATCCAGAAACAACAATTCTACAAGAGTCGAAAGGACCTTTTGACTCGTACTCCTTTATTTACAAAATTACGAATTCGCACCGTCCCGAGCATGTACATTCTAGAAGTCTTTAAATTCGGCAAGCAACACCAGTATTTGTTTAAGACTGCAAGGGATGTATACCCCAGGAATAGCAGATTTCCGGACAGGCTTGCTGTAGACTTCTGTGCTAAGACCTCATTGTAGCAAAAAAGTAGCTATAACATGTGTAACAAGGACTACAACAAAATTCCAAATGAGTACAAGATAGGACCCATGAACGTAATAATACGTAAACTACGTGAGTGGCTGGTGGATTGTTGCATTGATAGTGTTAATGAGTTTCTTAACTCTCATTTTGCATACTGCTAATATTACGCAGAATAGTCATAAGCACCGTATTTTTCTTTATTTTAAAGACCTGTAACTATTGTACCTTTTCTATGCAAATAAATGATTATTGATCGAAGTTAAGCACCCTAAATTGTTGTTGTCCTGTCACGTGTCAGTAGAAATGAAACGGGCAGCTGTATATATAAGGGCTGCTCTACTTGGATTCGTGTGTTAAAGATTTAAAACAATATGTTCTGTGGGTTTACTTCACATACCTATTATGTTTTTTATTTTTTACTCACGACCACATCACCATCACTACCACCATCGCACCTGGTGGTAAGTGATGTGATGATGTGGTCTATGATGGTACCTGGCCGCTTAGTAAATACCTATTCACCCTTGTGTTATAGAGCCACGTTAAATTTTTCCGCGGGCAGCGAGTTCCACTCCTTTATGTGTTCTATTTTGTGGTACAAAAAAGTGCAACTCCAAACATTGTTTATAGATACTGCCGAAGGCGATGATGGACAACATGTCGATGCTGGGCGTGCCGGGCGTGGTGCCGCACCTGCCCGCGCTGCCGCCCGCCATGCCGCCGCCCGCCATGCCGCCGCCCGGGTCAGTTGTTTGTCTAAATCTATACTAATTTATATATGCGCCAGACAACACACCTCTTGAAATGGTTTCGAAGTAGGGATTAATATCCCTGTGTAACGAGGTACCACACAAGGAAATAAGCTAGGGGCGTCTCCTAGCACACCCAGACCAGATCGTTTCCTGAATTGACCCGACCGGGAATCGAACCCGGGACACTACGGAAATCGAGGCGAGAAACCGTGCTACAGCGCACTACGCCAATCGTGTCGTCAATAATACTATAAAGAGGAAAGATTTGATTGTTTGTTTGTTTGTATCCTCCGTGGCCGAGTGGTTTCAGAGCTCGGCCCGAATCCTAGAGGTCCCTGGTTAAATTCCCAGGTCGGGCAAAGTGAGTTTTCGGATTTTTCGAAACATAGCCCGGGTTTGTGATCACCAACTCGCATATGGCAAGCGTGGTGATTAAGCCAATACCTATCCATTGTAGCGATGACTTGATTTCAATGAGGGAGGCCTTTGCCCAGCAGTGGGACAGTATATAGGCTAATTACTTTACTTTACTTGTATTGAATAGGCTCCGAAACTACTGACCCGATTTTAAAAATTCTTTCACGAATATAAAGCTACATTTATTTTATCAGTATCATTATCAGGGACTTATCAGGCTATATTTTATCATGATTGAACAAAACATTATGTGAAAATTTATAGTATATCTAGTTGGAGAAACGCGGGCGAGATGTGCTACTTTACCGACGCCGCGACATGCAATCATTTTTGACAGAACGAAGTCTGTCGAGACAGCTAGCACTTTATGAAAAGGAAAGATTTTATTGTTTGTTTGTTAGTTATTAATAGGCACCGAAACTACTGATCTGATTTCAAAAATTCGTTTACCAATATTAACATTATTAGCTAGTAACATAGGCGATATATTTTAGGTAATATTTTACCGGAAGAAATAGTCTGCGCGGGCGAAGTCGCTGAGAGGCGGCTAGTTTCTTATATTAACCTCGTTTGAAATACTGTTTATTGGAAAGTATCACCACATCAATCCAGCGTGACCAGTGACTTGAGAGTAGTTTGATCGTACAACTAAAATTATTCAATAACAAATAATTCCTTGAGAATAAAGTCAAATTGTTAAGTTTCCTGTAAGATTTTAAATTGCGGTGTAGCAGACACAACAATAATTTTCTGTGCGAACAGCCAACAGCCAGACTCTTGAATGAAATTTTACCAGTCTAGCAATAAAAAGAATGGACTTAAAATAAGGTTCTTCTTACATTTCATGTTTTCAATGGAAAATGTTCAAGAGTATGGCCCCAATACCTTTTAACTGTAGAAATCTTACTCAATGTTTGCTTTCAGAATGCCAACGGGGCTACCTCCCGGCATGCCGCCCGGCCTTCCTCCTGGTATCAGGCCACCAAGTTTGCCAACTGGAGTACCAGGTAATAATTATAGCAATATGATTTTTATTTATGCATTAACATTTTCACTAACATCAACATAAATCGATAAGAATAAACATACATAAATAGAAGACATAATATAAATAGAAACAACCAAACCAACAATCGCTTGCTACAAAAATAAACTTAATAATATCCATATAAAGAGAGAGATTCGAGTTCGAATGTAACAAAACCGTTCCTATAGATTGGAGACTTTTAATCAAATTGTCTAATATTTTGAGCACCTCACCCAGGCCTGCAAGCCGACGGGCTGCCGCAGGGGGGCGGGCCGCTGCTGCGCTTCCCGGCGCTGCCCGCGGCGCTGCCGGCGCCGGGCGCGCTGGGCGGCTTCCTGGGCGGGCTGCTGGGCGTGGGCGGGCTGGTGGCCGGCCTGCCGCTGCCGCTGCCCATGCATCAGGTGACTCACTGAGCCGTCTGCGGCGCGGGCACGCCTTACTTGCCTCCGTGGCCGAGTGGTTACAGAGCTCGGCTCGAAATCCGGAGGTCACGGGTTCGATTCCCAGTTCGGCCAAAGTGTTTTTGGATTTTTTTGGAATACAGAAATAGAAATTTATTTGCAAAACCAAGTGTTACAAGAGGTCTTAAATAAAATGGGCACCTTAGTTACCTTGTACAGGTCTAGCAATAAATGTTATAGCAATAACAATTAATGGCAATAGTTTTAGTTTATACTATCTTAGATATTGTAGTTTATATAAAGTAAAGGTATGGAATAACAATTGTACATATGTATTGCCAATTAGTATTTACTATACTTCTTTCGCCGTATGATGATATCTCTGACAGTTCATAATTTTCAATTATAGTGCTGTAACGGATGTAATTCAATCGAGTTGGCAAAGGAAATGGAATCGGATTTACCGATTTTTAATTTTTACATAAATTCTTAATAAACGGACTATGGCTAATAAGTTATAGAATAAAACGCGGTATCTCGAAAATAATAGTTAAAAATAGCACACAAGGCAGACGCACTGGTACTGATGCGAAAGACGTGATTACAAATTACAAAATGGTCGCTCCTATTCATCGATTTTTTGTCGATTCGGTAGTGTCAATACACTATTGAATGGCGTTCCTTTTTACGCATCAGGCGCGCTGCAAAGATATAATAATTTAATTCCAAATACTTCATTTATTAACGGTTAATAATAAAAACAATAATTTACTCGATAAGATTCGAAAGAACAAAAGTGTTTTAATAGTTTATAGAACATTTTATTTTCTTTTTATTTAGTTTGAAATAGTATGCATGACACGAAACAATAAGAGCTGTCAGGCATATCATCTTACCGTGAAAATAGTCTAGTCAGGTATTCTTCTACAGAGTGAAAGCAATGCGCAATAAGAAACTTTTGCAACTTTTTGTAAAAGAAGGTGATACACAGTCCGGGTTTGTGATCACCGGCCCGCATTAGGCAAACGTACCACCCATCAATTGTAGCGATCGATGACTTAATCTCGATGATGGCCTTTGCCCAACAGTGGGACAGTATATAGGCTAATTACTACTTTTATTCTTGCCTCTCATAGGATACTCAATAATTCACTTGTATTGCATATACAGGGTGTTTCTTTTAAGGTGTCAAGCCAGTGCGAGCTGATAGCAGAGTACCATACCTATCGATTTAACCCCCATGTATGTTCTACGATTTTTTGTAGTTTTCGAGTTATAATTTTTTTTCTAATTTTTCCTGATTCAATGATATTATATATTTTTTTTGGATCAACTTTTCTTGGTTTTTTTTTTAATACAATGCCCAATAGTTGCAATTTTATGAGTAAAATAATCTGCTTCCTAACTTTGACGTAATATACAAAAATTTTGATGGATACTAAAAAAATGGGATAAAGCAGAACCCAATGGAATTTTCAACATAAGGAAAAAAAATAAAAAATATTTTCAGTAGCTTCTGACTAATTTTAAAAACTGCTTGACTACGTAAGCTTTCATTATAATACAAAAAACGATGCACTACATGGGGCATTATTTGCCAAAATTGGTCGTTCAAAGTGATGTATCGGAAATCTTGTGATTTTCATATTAATAATTTATTATTACCTATGCCTGTTTTTATCAATCCTGGGGTTTACACTATTCCCCTACGTTTAAGCAGAGCTGAATTGATTATAAAAACATTAATTTTATACCTACTACTATCCTTAACCACTACCATTGTTATGAAATGAGGGATCCAAAATAAAACTCAAATTTCTATTAAAATTTAGTTTAATATTATTTTTTTACAGTAAATGTTTAAAATGCTGACCACCAACTGATATGCACATGCTGCACCGCCGCAAAAAATTTCTTCTTAAATTTATAAACGCTTCCTGTTGCGATCTTATTTGATTTTGCGCTTCTGATAACTTTGTTCTTAAATCTTGAATATTTTGGTATTCTGTACAGTATACCAACTCCTTGTAGAAGCCCCATATAAAAAAATCCATTGGGTTTAGATCAGGCGATCTAGGGCCACCTAGATTGGTCCACCGCGACCTATCCATCTTCCAGAGTAATTTTCATTTAGCTCTTGTCGAACTGCAAGATTTACTTCCAACCGATTACCAAAGAAGAGTAGATTTTTGCCAAGAAATGTTGAGACGAGACACGGAAGATCCTAATTTTTTTGATAAAATTCTGTGGACGGACGAGCCAAAATTTACAAGAAATGGCATTTTTAACATGCACAATTACCACTCATATGCAAGAATAAATCCTCATACAATGCGCCGCCACAGTTTTCAAACTAAATTTTCAGTAAATCTCTGGGCGGGAATACTAAATAGAGAACTAATTGGGCCCTTCGAGCTACCAGAGACCTTTAAATGGAGAGAGATATTTAAATTTCATTCAGCAAGATTTGCCTACGCTTCTAGGAGACGTAAACATTTTATTAAGAACCGAAATGTTACCAAATGGACGGAGCTCCATGCCATTTTGCTAGAGCAGTTCGACAAGAGCTAAAAGATGGACCAATAGCTTGGCCAACTAGATCGCCTGATCTAAACCCAATGGATTTTTTTATATGGGGCTTCTACAGGGAGTTGGTATACTGTACAGAATACCAAAATATTCAAGATTTAAGAACAAAGTTATCAGAAGCGCAAAATCAAATAAGATCGCAACAGGAAGCGTTTATAAATTTAAGAAGAAATTTTTTGCGGCGGTGCAGCATGTGCATATCAGTTGGTGGTCAGCATTTTGAACATTTACTGTAAAAAAATAATATTAAACTAAATTTTAATAGAAATTTGAGTTTATTTATTTATTTATTTATTGCTATTCCACAATGTAACAATTAGGCGTTAAAGTATGGTATTCATTTCATAACAATGGTAGTGGTTAAGGATAGTAGTAGGTATAAAATTAATGTTTTTATAATCAATTCAGCTCTGCTTAAACGTAGGGGAATAGTTTAAACCTCAGGATTGATAATAACAGGCATAGGTAATAATAAATTATTAATATGAAAATCACAAGATTTCCGATACATCACTTTCAACGACCAATTTTGGCAAATAATGCCCCATGTAGTGCATCGTTTTTGGTATTATAATGAAAACTTACGTACTCAAGCAGTTTTTAAAATTAGTCAGAAGCTATTGAAAATCTTTTTTATTTTTTTTCCTTATGTTGAAAATTCCATTGGGTTCTGCTTTATCCCATTTTTTTTAGTATCCATCAAATTTTTTGTATATTACGTCAAAGTTAGGAAGGAGATTATTTTACTCATAAAATTGCAACTATTGGGCATTGTATTAAAAAAAAAACAAGAAAAGTTGATCCAAAAAAAATATATAATTTTTTAAAGCCATTATCTCGTTGAATCAGGAAAAATTAGAAAAAAAATTATAACTCGAAAACTACAAAAAATCGTAGAACATACATGGCGGTTAAATCGATAGGTATGGTACTCTGCTAAAAGCTCGCACTGGCTTGACACCTTAAAAGAAACACCCTGTATATTACAAATTGTACGTGTTCATAACAAACCCTCTCGGGCTCAGCAAATAAGATGCGACAAACTACTTAGGCATTCTTGCCTCTCTGAAGGTGATCACGCAATATATTCCTCCTTGTTCCGAAAAACTCCATACATTTGCAACATGAATGACTTTGCTTTAGATTTTCATTTTAACTTAGCTAAAATTTTGAAGGGTTCATGTTCAATTTAATTTTATGCAGTTCAACTAAACACCCTTATTTTGTAATCAGTGCAAATATTTGTAGGAGTGATTTTTGTGTGCACAAAACGAACAAAGTTTGTCAAGCAATAACCTCTTGGAATGCCACTGGAACAGTTGTTTTGTGGAATATTGCAATACGAGTACCTATATCTAATGTCTACCATGAGTAAATATCAAACATAGCGCCTCTAGTGATTTAAAATGGAATCAAAAATGCCATCCAAATTTCTGAACGCAACAATCGCCCCGTTTACTTGACGGAAACTCACAGTAAACATACAGAGTTGGTCCCATACAATTTTTTTGTATGTTTACGTTACGCAAGCGCCGAGTTTTGTGTGAGAGGTGTCAAAAATTTAACTCTTATGAATGTCGTAGAAACTAACACCTCTTAAGGTGCTACCTCACCTGGAGCATTCCTCTGCAATGCAACGTTACAGAGTCGAGCATCAGTGAGGGAGGAAAACCGCTTTGTTTGTTGTTTGTGCTCTAGGTGAGGGACTACCTTTAAAATAGTTGTACTGACTCAGATACGATACACTTATACGCAAGCTTGATTTTTACGGGGTTAGGGATAATGCTTTAGATTTGGTAATTTCGTACCTTAGTTTAAGAACTCAAAAAGTTGATGTTAACAGTGTACTGTCTACAGGATCACAAGTTAAAATGGGGTTCCCTCAAGGATCCATTCTAGGTCCATTACTATTTCTGATATTTATATATGATTTACCTTTTTACTTAAAGGATATTTGTGATGTTGTATTGTTTGCAGACGATACATCTTTAGTTTTTAAAACTGACAGAAATAATAACCTTTTTGATGATGTTAATGACACTTTCAAAGGTTTTACAATGGTTCACAGTGAATAATCTACAGCTTAATGCAAAAAAGACTAAATGTATTAATTTTAAGTTGCCTAATGTTAAAGATAACCCCATTAGTCTAAAAATTGATGGTAATACTATGAAGCTTGTAGATACAACAGTTTTTCTTGGAAGCACACTAGATTCAAAACTGCGATCGAACCCTCAAATAACAGCTCTCTCAGGCAGACTTAGTTCGGCTGCATTTGCAGTGAGAAAAATTAGGTTATTAACAGATGTTGATACTGCTCGTTCAGTTTATTTTAGTTATTTCCATAGTGTAATGTCTTACGGCATTGTACTTTGGGGTCATGTGGCCGATATACAAACCATCTTTATCCTCCAGAAGCGAGCGATCAGATCCATCTATAAGCTTCGTGCACGGGCTTCACTTAGGGAGATTTTTAAGGAGATTGGTATCCTCACTGTAGCGTCACAATACATTTACAATTGCATTGTTTTGGTGAGAAAAAATATTGGTCTCTATGCTAAACACAGTGACATACAATGCAGAAATACTAGGAATAAGGATACAATTGCACTTCCACTCTTTAGGTTACAAAAAGTTTTAGGATCCTTTATGGGGCAAGGTATACATTATTACAACAAAATTCCAAAAACCATTTGTGAGTTACCTTTACATAGATTCAAAAATCACATCAAAACAGCTTTATTAAAAAAGGGCTATTATACTACAAAAGACTACCTTACAGATAAAAATGCCTGGGTATAAGCGCTCTGCTCGATGCGGGATTAAATAGCTCTATTGTAACAGATGTTTTATTGTAATAGTTAATAGGTACCTAGTATGTACTGACTAAAAAATTTTCTTTTTGAATTGTTTAAATGAATTTTTGTTATTATATTCTTTTACGGTTGGTTTTCTCTCTTTGTTTTATATTCTTTTAGGTTTATTTGTATCAAAATGACACACTGCTTGTACTTTACTAACGCCTGTTGTAAACCCAAAACAAGTTTAAAAGAGTAACTGCTGAGTTTCTCGCCGGGTCTTCTCAGCAAGAAACAACTCCGACGCGGTGGTAGAGTCGCATTATGTCTGTATACTGTTTATTTACATATCCATATTATTATGATATTTATGTCTATTATTTAGTATGTTTTGCTGTAAATTTAACGATTTGAAATTACTGATACAGTCTATTTGAATAAAGTTATTTGAGTTTGAGAGTTTGATATAACGGTGTATAAAGGGTGTAAAAAGACCCTTAACGAAGCCGAAACCTACATATTCTGCACATCATCAGGACCATTTTTTTTTCTAGACCATACCTGGGAACTCAATAGTTAACAAGTTATTGGAGGTCAAAGTGAAAAAAAAAAACCCAAGATTTTGATGAAAACAAACTTTAATCATTATTACTTAATTTATGTCCTAAGAAACATCATCAAAATTTCAAGTATTTCCTAACAAAAAATTGCTTCAAAACGTTCAACTCGCAATGCCCATCGCGCGTACCCCTTGATTATACGTAACAGCCACGCACACGCACAAAAGCGCAGGAGTGGTCTGTTGCACGCGCTACATTGCGTAGTCCGTTTTTAGGTTTAAAATTGACACCTAAAAAAAAATTTCGTTTCCCATCAATAATTTATTTTTTCTGTGACTTGATTTAATGGTCTGAGTGCGTAGATGCCGGCTCCGGTATGTGGTTTTTTACACCCTGTATTAACAAGTTAAAGATAAATTGGTCAGAACTAAGTTTTTAACTAGTGATGTTGTGTCAGCAGCAACAGCAGCAGCAACAAGCGCAGGCAGAAGTGGCGCGCGCCGACGACGCCATGGAGCTGGACAACGAGGACGCGCCCGAGCCGCCGCCGCCGACACTCTCCGAGCAGGTAGGACACTAGTTTTAATAAAAACGGGTGTTTGCTACGAATAAATTACGGTAAATTGCTTTCCCTTTTTTCTTGACGTTTCGGCGACAATATAATGTCACCGTGGTCACGAGCGGACTGGTGGTGCGCGGCGCGTCTAGTTGGGCGCGGCGGAAGATCTTCATCCACCCGCAAATATTCAATAATTCTGTCCGTAGTAAAGTCAGGTCGACAAAAAAAGCAATTTACCTTAATTTGTTCGTTGCCAATTTTTTATTAGAATTAGTTTGTTAAAATGCAACAAGAAAGTTTAAAATGTTATAAAACACTTATTATTTATACCTTGAGCTTTCACTGTGTTTTTCTTATTTTGGATGTCGGCCGATTTGTGCTGTAAGTACTTTTAGCGCGCCTAAAAGCGTCCCAAATAGTTGAAAGCGTCATAAATGACGTCAACAGCTCCGATTACTTGCACTTACGGTGCCTCTGCTCCTTGTAGTTAGCACTGTAAGAGTGATTGATAATGATTTACGATTGTCGTTTCTTCTATGAATTTGACCATAGAAGAACCGTCAAACGTAATTTTTAGGTTTTAGGCCTCACTAATACTCTGAATTTATTCTAAGTATCAAAATCTGCTTCGGCGTGCATAATGAGAACTTTTCGTTCATAATAGAGACAATATCTTGCGACAGACTATGAACAATGTATCCTCGAATATTGAGGTTGGGTGACTTTTATTTTGCTGTCCGATTTGATTTGAATTCTGATAGCAACGTTAGCGCTTTTATCGCGCTTTTCAATTTGGACCGAACAAAAAATTATTTTAGCGCTTTCGGCTTTAATTCCACTGGCAGGCAGGCTTTAATTTGTTGACCACAGGGTTTGTGCGTCAACATCAACCTGATAGGAAGCGGCCGTCCGGTTTCAATATGAAGCTGACAAGCACAGTAATCCATAGTAATCTCTAAACTAGTCAGCCTATATTAAGCGAGCTCGGCGAGTAAATTCATGTTTAAATAATTGTATGTCTTGTCAACAGCTGCAAGCCCTTCTATCAAAACCGCCCCCAAACTTCAACGCGTCAGAACCACCGCCCGGCTTCAACCTCTCCGAACCCCCGCCCTTTAACGTCTCACAACCACCGCCCACTGACGAGAAACAAGAAGAAGATAGAAAGAATGATCGCGACCGCGACAGACGGGACAGGGATAGAGATAGAGAAAGAAGGGATAGAGATAATAGTAGAGGTGATAACAGGGGGGAGAATAACAGAGGAGAGAATAGAGGGGAAAATAATAGAGGAGATAATAACAGGGACAACAGAAGAGATCGGGACAGCAGGGATCGGCGGGACAGGGATCGAGGGGGCAGAGATCGGGATAGGTGAGTCGATTCAGATTTTTTAATCCTCAGTGATTATAAAGGTGGTCCCTCACCTGAAGCATTCTCCTGTACTGTTATTTCAGATTCCATTTTGAGCATAACATTACAGTACTGCCTCCCTGGCATGACGAACATCTGCCTGTAATGTATATTTCAGATTCGATTTGGAGCATTACATTACAATTCTGCCTCACTAAACTTCAGGGAAATTGTTTTAAAATATTACACATTGTATCAACAAATTGTTCACTGTAATGCGCGGTTCTCCTTCCTCACCGATGTAATATGCTCGACTATGTAACGTTGCATTACAGGAAAATTCTCTAGGTGACGGAGCACCTTTAAGCCTTTCTACGAATATAATATAAAGATGAATTTTTAACTAAGAATAATACGATAAAACAATAATTCGGTCCTTATTTGTAATAACATTAAAATATTCCATTTGAAATAATGTACTGACACTTCTTGACTTTCCTATTTCTATAGACACTTATAAAGGTAAAAAAGGCTTATAAAGGAGATGTTAGTTAGTCGACTCTCAAGCTAGCAAATCACCACTTTTTCTGATTGTTCTAGGACGTGTCAGAATTTTGCGATCTTCCTAAAAATCACCAGCATAATAGTGAAATTGTTTCCTAATTTTTTTCCGGTGTTTCGTGATCTTGCTAGGATTTTCGCATAATTCTGGTTCTTCTTATTATATTACGACATCAAACGAAAAACACAAGTTGCAAATCGGTGTGCTTGGAGACTCCCCTTTTTTTATTTTATTATGCCCGTTAAAATGACTCACTCCACCTGATGGAAAGCGGTCCATATATGAGGTTGACAAGCACAGTAATGCTAAGCATTCACTGAGCTGGCCAACCTCATCTTAAAGGTCTGTAAACATGGCTTTACACGCCCCGCTTGAAGAGCCCAAGTTTATTCGTAGTCTGGTACTTCGTAACACAGGGATATTTATCTCTACTTCGAGATCGTGTTAAGTGGCATGTTGTCTGGCGCATACTTATTTATTCATTGAAATGTTTAGTCTGCGTTCGCTGAAGTTTATTTGTGTTCAGGGAGCGAGAGCGCGGCGACGAGCGGCGCGCGTCGCGGGAGCGCGGCGGCCGCGAGCGCCGGGAGCGCGGCGAGCGCGCCGAGCGCGGCGAGCGCGAGCGGTTCCCTAGGGAGAATAACAACAGGTATGAATCGTTTCTATACTAGCATTCAAAGGAGGAAAGATTTTAATAGTTTGTTTGTATTGAAAAACTACTGAACCGATTTTAAAAATCCCTACACCAAATATGAAGCTACATTATCAGGGAGTGACATAGACTATATTTTACTATGATTTAACAAAACATTCAGTGAAAAATAATAGTATATGTAAATAAAGTCTTAGAAACGCGGGCGAGATGTGCTGCTTTACCGACGCCGCGATGTGCAATTACTTTTGACAGAACGAAGTCTGCCGAGGCAGCTATAATCCATTAATTATAGCAATAGACAGTAGTAAAAAAGGTTCTCTTCAGGGTACACTTTGTAGCAAAAGTACAATAAACATTATTACTTTTAAGATTTATACCGAATTGATTAAAATCTACTTATATAGCAGCTGTCACACTTAATTTTTTTTTTTAAATATCTGGGACAATTCACACCAAGATCATCTGACCCCAAACTAAGCAGAGCTTGTATTATGGGCGTCAGAGACTGATAAACATACTTAAACATTTCTAAATACATACTTAAATAGATAATAACACCCAGACACACAACAAATACAAATGTTCGTCACACAAATATTTGTCATGGGTGGGGATCGAACCCACGACCTCCGGCGCTAAAGGCAGGATCGCTACCATTGCGCCAACAGGCCAGTCATTGTTCTCATTTAAAGTAAAGTAACTTCAGAATTTATGAGGCTCTTGCTTTAATAAATTAATTTGTCTTGCATCAAACTGTATTGTCGATGTAAAAACCTAAAAGAACCAGAGGTTCTTATCCGACCACATTTTTACTGTCATAACTCTACCAAATCTAAAATGTCACATAATTCCTTCATACGTTGTGGCGAAAGAGGTTTTAAATTTGGTCAGGTTATACTCAGGTATGTCATCGTCATGGCAACGTCAAATGCAAATTGTCATTCATTTTAGCACCCCTGCTTCTTATTTGTAATGATATAATAAATGAAGTATAGTTTATTATAATATTGAGATCAGGCTGCAGGGGCTCTTGAGGATTTTAAAACAAATATTTTTCAATAGTTTATTACAATAGGCAATGTTTTTTTTGATTAATTAAAAGACTTATTTATTACTTAACATTTTCACTATTGATCGTTTTGTCCCACATCAAAATTAATCAGAGGAAGTAGATAAATGAAAAAAAAAACTTTAATTTTTGATTCCATAACATCAATTAATGTAATTGCCCATTTTACAGTAATACAGAAAAAGCTTTCACTTGTTGTGAAGTCGAAATAAATGTTTATATTCCATGCTTGTAAAAAAAATACGTCTTGATGTAAAATTATTAAAATAAGCTATTTAAATAAAACTTGTTCGTCTTTTAGGGTATCTCGGCAAAGATATGACAGTATTATAACATTGGGAAAAAAGTTTTTTCGCATTTTTTAGAAAATTCAAAATATTCTTTAATATAGTTTATTTACATTTAACTGAAGTATGTAGGTGCCATTTTGTTCTATTACTTTTTGCCATCTTGTAGGTAGAGACATGATTCGTTATTCGTTTACCATTAGGATGTCGGCAAAGCGATTGACCACTGCGACCAGGATTGATCTATTGTGGTCATCATCCCCTCAAAGATCACTCTCCAGGCCTACAGCCATCATGAACTGAATTATTTTCCTGGGAGTGATGTTAATGGCGTCCGAAGGAGCAAGCTTGTGCCCGCCGAGAACGCGGCTTCTGCTGTGTATTAAAGCATCACAGTCGCATAGGACATGGACCGGGGTCTCTTCCTTTTCACTACAGAATCTACAGGTTGGTGACTCAGCGATACCAATCCTGTGTCCGTGTTTGTTCCGTGTCTGGGCCAAGTTGCCGGTTAGACCCACGCAACCTTTGTTCAATTAAGGCGGGGTCCCTTGGGTTAGGCCTGGGATGAAAAGGATGCCAACGTGCGGCTTAGGGAACTCACTGGCCTTCATAACCTGAAGGTTTGCTCCCTCCCAAGGTTTCCCTTCTGGTACTACCCTCTCCAACCAGAGCCGGGTGAAGTCGTCCGCGCAGACGAACAGCATCCATCCCGGCCTGTTTGATGAGCCCATAAACCGGGGACACGTTCCGGCGCCCTGGTTTTCTTCATCCATGCGGGTCAGAAGATATTCCCGCACCAAAATCTGTTGCTCCTCGGTCAGAGGTGCATTAGGATCCCTAATCCCAACTCTAAGAGATGCAGCCACTTGGCTGAAAGCCGGTCGGCCCTCTACGCCCCGTGCAGATCTCTTAGGGTTGGTTTTAGGGGACTCCTCCTCCGATAGCACTCTTTTGGGAGCTCGAGGGTCGTCAGCTGGTGCGGGTCCCACAGGAGCGTTAGGCCTTGAGGCAGGCGAAGAGTTTTCATTTTTTATTTTTATATTGCCCGTCAAGATGACCTCACTCCACCTGATGGAAAGCGGTCGTGAGGTCCAGATGTGAGGCTGACAAGCCCAGTCATTCAAACGAATCACTAGGCTGGCCATCCTCACCTTGAAGGCCTGCAGAAATGCCTTTTCACGCCCCTCTTGAAAGACCCGGGACTATAAGAGGAAGGAAACACATGTGCTGGAAGAGCGTTCCACGTCTGGATGGTACGACAAAGAAACAAGTCACCGAACCTTTTAGTTCGGGCCAACAAATGTTGAATTGTGTGTGGGTGACGCCGTAGTCCAGCATGCGTGGTACGGGAGTGGAAAGGTGAGGGTGGGATAAGCTGGAATAACTCGTCAGAGCATTCCCCATTGTAGAAGCGATAGAGAACACTTAGCCTGGCAATGTCTCTACGCAATTGGAGAGGCTCAAGGGTCAAAGTTGCCTCTGGGTTTCCAATAATACGGATAGCACGCCGCTGCAACCTGTCAAGAGCTTCGAGTAGGTACTTAGCGGAACCGTCCCAGAGATGATAGCTTGTACAGCCTCCTTTTCTGAGAGACAGCCAGTCTGAGCCCAGGCCTAGCCTTAGCTGCCTTTGGCGTCTGTGTCGAGACCGATGTAGGCTGCAGGGCAGAGTTGCCCAAGCCTGATTCAGTGGCGTCAGTGGTTGCGCGAGGAAGATGAGACATGCCATCACCATCAATCTCAACGCAAGACACTTGGTCAGCAACCTTAGATACCAAGGCATCTTCGGTAGTTGCGGAGGCCATCACGGACTCCTCCGTAGTAAGGGATAGGGGGCTACTGAGGTCCCCTATATCAAGGTCATATAAATCCGTATCCATATGAGTCCCACGAGTAGCAAGGGAAAGGTTCGTCCGCCCCCACAGAGCCCCGCGTGTGGGGGTAAGGCTAATTAGTCTCTGAGGTCGCCCGATATCAGAGACCCACCGTTCGGGACTGAGCTCCCCTCAGCCATTCAGCTATCAGCACGGTCGGTAACGCCTTAGCTTAGGGTTTTTTCTAGAGGTTTTCTCCTAAGCGGAGTAGAGAGGGAAAAAGGGAAGAGGAAAAGGATTGGAAATTAACAAAGGATGTTTAGGGCGTAGGTAGGAAGAAGGTAACAAGGATATCACTGTCTCGGAAGGATTGGGGTGAGTCAGTAATAGCTCGAGGGCCGGGGTCACGTACCCGTTTACCATGCTCTAGCTACCGGAAAGGTAGCCTGCATAAGTATCCCTGACTGATAGAGACATGATACCATTGCTATAGGAATTTTGAGGCTTCTGATCAAAATACCGTGACAAGTGGTTTTGGCAGTCCTCTCGTGATTTTAACCTGACACTGCCTAAAGAATTCTGAAGAGACCAAAACAGGTTGAAATCTGAAGGTGCAAGGTCAGGACTATATGGCGGATGCATTAACACCTCCCAGCCAAACTCTTAATTTTTGCTGAGTGTCTAAAGATGTGCGAGATCTTGCGTTATCATTTCATGATGAAAAACCACACCCTTTCTGTTGATTAATTCCGGTCGCTTTCTCTCAACTTCTTGCTTTAATCTCATCAGTTCTACGCAGTATAGTTCAGAATCGATGGTCCTGCCTGGCAATAGCTCATAATGAATAAAGTCCTTCCAATCCCACCACAAACACAGCATCACCTTGTTGCGAGTTAACCCGGGTTACGCCACAGTCTGTGAAGCTTGACCGGCCTTTGCCCCTTTTTTTTATGATACCAAAACCAGCCAGATACAAATAGTATAGCTAAAGTGAGTTTATTACAAGTACATTTATATACTATATGCGAAAAGTCGTTTTCCCCAACCTAATATGTGCAAATTATTCCTCCCTGTAAAATATAGCTATGTGATTTTTTCACCTTACTATTTTTTATATACCGTTGATAATTTCTACCGTAAAAACACGTTATGGTATAAGTCAGCGGAAGAAATAACCTAAATTGAAATAATCATACGCAGTGGTCTGATTTTTGTAACCATCCTAAACAGAAAAACAAAAATACTAACTTACTATTCATAAAAGAGCCCTATTCTCAAACTTAGTCTTTTCGTCCACAGGGAAGAAAGAAGCCGAGAAAAGTCGCCAAGAGCCGGCAACACAGAACAGAACTCAGAGAAGTCTCTCCAGGAGCGCCTGTGGGAGATGGCGAACGGCAAGCCGGCGCCGCGCGGCGACGACAAGCCGCGGGACGACTTCCCGCCGCGGGGCAGGAGCGAGGAGCGGCCCATGATGCTCGAGCGCCCGCCGCCCAGCTTGGACAATGGTGAGTTTGTCCGTCTGTTGCCTTCTAAAACATCACTGCTACGGAATAGTATAGTCTGCATGGACCCTATAATTTACAATAAAATACCAAAAAACGCAAACAGTTTCATGTGAATTCATTCAAATCTAAACTTAAAAAGATGTTATAATTAATACAATTCAAGAGTTCCATAATGACAAATTTTAGCTGCAATGATGTTAAATTTACTGTAAATTACTATTTGCTTTTGATTAATTTTGTACCTGCATGATTTATACTTGTAAATAAAAACGACATAAATTTTTGCATGATTTAGATAGGCAGAATATAGCAATGTACTTTATCACTACTTTAATTACCAGTGACACCTGTGTTCTGTGCCATTGCACAAATATATTCTATTCTATTTGCTACATACCATCACGACTTTATCCCAAACGGGGTAGTCAGCGGCAAGTGACTGTTGCCGTCGTGGTGTGTTCCCACTTTTCACCAATAATATTAGAACCCTACGTGGTAGGTGGTGAACCTTCCGCCGGTATCCGGGTTGATTAGGTTTTATCATCGATGTTTTCCATCACCGGAGAGTTAATCTATAATAAAACAACTAACACACAGAGGTGGTTCTGGCCAGATTTGAACTCGAGACAACACGATCCACGCTTTGAGTTGGGGTGCTGAACCCTAGGCCACAACCAGGCCTTTGTCACTCCAAGTAATTGCGCGCAATAATTACCTACCAGCCGCCGGGTCTCCCAAGACTCATTTGGCAGTTGGCTGGCAACAGCCGCGTAGAGCTTTTGTACGCGAATCTTGCGGGTGAACTGACGCGATGACGTACTGTAGGTACCGACTACTGACATCTATATCGAAAGAAGTAGCCCTGGCAATATATGCCTGTGACATGACAGCACGCATTCAAGATTGACAATATTGTTAATTTTCTATGTAGTAACTAATCTACTACGTAAATACTGTTAAGTAATCTGTGTCACAACGCACTCCACACAAACAAAATAACAGCCTTATTGTGCCACAAAGAGATCTCTTGCGAACATGGACAAGTTCAGAAGTCATTTTTACTCTTACTATAGTTTGTCTAATATAGGATGAACATTCTGACAGTTCACGTCTATGAAGTGTATAGTAGAAGAATAGAGTACAACAAGCTGTCAGTTTCTATAGTCTGAATAATATACGATTATAATGACAACAAGTTCAAATGAGCTTGTCTAGCAGCGCGTCTAAATTACAGGTCAGGTTAGTGGTAATTTAAGTGGCAAAATGAAATGATGAAAACAAACCATTCACAGACTGTGGGCTTTTGCTTTTTTGCTGTGGAGGAACTGGAGGTTTTCTCTGGTGACTTCAGCGCGGGTCAGCCTGCCCACACCCTGGTTCAAAAATTGGCTCTGATCATTCTGCACTAACCCTTCATTCTGATTTCCCAATCAGCTAGCAAATCTGAATAGTTGAAACATACGACACTTACTGAAAACCTCGAAGATGAAGAAAAATACAAATAAATCAAAGAGAAAGCTTGATCCTGTTTGAGTATTTATTTGGCGGATATTGTCATTGATCAATGATCACATAATATTTTTATCATCATTAAAATTGCGATGCGTAATTATTGATTCTTTTAAATAAATTATGACAGTGAAAGAGGTTTGATAAACGACCAAAAATTTTATATCTCAAATTCAAAATATTTTTTTCAATAACTTATATAACATAGTCTATATATATGCCTTTATGGGACACATACATACATGTGTTCAACTATTAGTTCAATTCCTGTACCGCAGTTAACCAAACTCTGTAGACGGAGCATCAAAGTGTTGACGAATGTATTGCAGACGCTGACGACGGTGGCCCCAGTGGTCCCCCCGCCGGGCTGGGCGGGCCGGGCGGTCTGGGGGGCCCCGGCGGGCTGGGGGGCCCCGGCGGGCCGGGCGGCTGGACGCAGCTGCCGCCGCGGATGCCGCCGCCGCACATGGCCGCGCCGCCGTTTAGAGCTGGTCAGTACTGTACCGAGTTGTACTTCAAAAATGTTCTTAATGTTCAATGTTCATTCAAACTTGTAGGGGCTTGAATCCCAAACTGACCTTCAGAGTAACAGAATAGTAAATATACTAATGGTAAATCCATGGTTGTTTTTGTGTTGTGTGATCTTTATATTTGCTTTTTAATTTTGACGTCCTGTTCTATTTACTTTACTTCTATTTGTCGAGGTTTTCTGTATAATATTTATAAAAGTTTATTTATTCATGAAAATAAAATTACTGTGCCTGGATTTCGGAACAGAAACAAGACAGAGAACAGGAATATATTATTGTCATTTTGTAATTCTTTACCCCTTGCTCTTGTCCTTTAAATATTTGAATTTTCCAAGATGATTAAACTCCATTTTGATTTACAGAGTTGAGAATGAGAGGGCCGCCACCTAGACCAGGAATGGCAGGTACGGACCTTAATACCACCACCCTTATAGCCTCGATCTCAACATGCGCATAACCGATATAAATCTAACCCATAACTGTTGTTATTTCAGGACCGTGGATGGACGGGCCGGGATCAGGTCCTGGGGGCCCTGGGGGACCTCCGGGGGGTCCTCCAGGCTTCGGGCCGAGATTCAATGGTATGGGTCCGCCGCCGTTCAACAGACCACCATTCGAGAGGCCTCCGTTCGAAGGAGGACCCATATTTGATGGTCCACCGCGATTCGAACGCCCTCCGTTTAATAGGATGCCATTCGACGGAATGAATCGTCCGCCGTTTGACGGGCCTAGGCCTCCGTTTGACGGACCTAGACCGCCTTTCGACGGGTCTAGACCACCATTCGATGGACCGCGGCCTTCGTTCGACGGACCTAGACAATTTGACGGCGAGAGGCCTTCGTTTGACGGGCCGCCAATATTTGATGGACCGCCTGAGTTCTTCGACAGAAACAACAGAAGGTTCGACGACAGGGAACAGTTCAACAACGAGAGGGGATGGAACGGTGACCGCGAATGGGACAACAACCGCAGAAACAACAACGAATGGGACGACAGGAGGCGAGGAGACAGAAGAAACAGAGATACTAATAATGAAGATAGGTTTAGAGACCGAAATGACAGGAGGAGAAACTTCGAAGACCGGCCGAGACCGCAGTGGGACTCAAGAGATGGGCCTCCCAAAGACAATGACGCACCCAAAGATGTGGCCGACGAAACGCCCAAAGACGCACCTAAAGAAATACCAAGCACCAAGGATACTCCGAAAGATGAAAGAAAGAGAGATAAAGATCGGAAGTCAAGATGGGGCGCTGCTGAGGAGCCTGTGCTTCCGAGCGAGGACCAAATACAAGACGTCATTGAAAAAATTCACAACATCCGCAACGAGAATCTTGAAAGGCTCGAACAAAGCAAAGAAAGTCTTGACAAAGCAGAATCCAAACAGGATCAACTTGATGAAGCTAGTGAGAAAAGCGTGCCGGACGTGCCAGAACCGTCTGGCGATGTTCAGAACGACGAAAATAATAGTTACGATGCAAAATACGACGAAGAGGAAAGACACGAGAAGACTATAGAAAGCGAGCCTCATACTAGTCAGAAAGTTAGTGAACAAATTGACGAAGAACCGATTGCCCCAATTGAAAGGCAAGCATATGAGGTCCCAAGCAATGATAACTCTGGTGATTTATATGATGCAAACGAAACTGTAGACCAGAGTTTCTCACTGCCTGAACCAGAGCCTATAGAGAAAGAACCACCCGTCGAGAGAGAGTTACCAGTGGTGAACAAGGAAGTGTCTCCCGAACGGGTCGAGAGTACTAAAGAGATGGATATATTCGACGAAGCAAAGGAGGCTACGGAATCGGAAGCAGAGCCGAGCAAGGAGGCGGCTTGACCCCGGCACCGGAGGTGGAAAATGGGATATTTTCAGTGGAAATGATTCGGGTGACCGCGGCTTCGGTCGCGCGTTTTCAACTTAATTATTTGATACCGAACGGCCAGAACGCGCGGCCGACGCTCCGCCGAAACCGTACGACGCCAAAGATTTTAATTTTATACAAAAAATTGAAATATACGAGTGCCTTATTGGTTACCGAAGTGGTGTTTTGTTTGTCGGCGGTCGCGGCTGAAGAGGAACAAGCCCGGGCGCTCAAGTCGAGCGACTCGGGCCAGGTACGGTCGCTATTTCGTTACTCACGCGCGTCTAGAACAATTGCACGCATATTTATCTTACTGCAATGCAACATACCCTTTTTAATACATTTCTCTAACAAGTTGATCGCGTTCTCTCAAATACTAAATAATCAGTCTTGAAAATTCACATTTCGTTTCTGTTCACATTTTCAAAATAAGGGCAATGTTCTATGTTGCAATGTAATTCTATCACAATTTCAATGAAAAATGTCGAACTGCACTGTTGTACTCGGCGGGCGTACTTTTTCTATTGTCATTTGATAATGTTGAAATGGATATTTACTAAATGTAAAAAACGATGTTTAAAAGTGACACTTATCCGCGATTGCTGAAGAATTATTTGCTGTAAAAAAAATCCATTTCAACATGAATAATATCGCTAGCAATGTGTGCAAAACACCCCGACGGCGCGTCACCCGAATCACCTGGAAATATCTCTACAGCAGCAAGAGCGAAGCCGACCGCACCACGGATATTTACTGATATTATCGACTACGGCCATCTTTCTTAAGTTTTTTATTTTCTTTCCTTTCAATTTAATCAACATATTAACTTGTATAACTTTAGTTTATCTCTTAGAAATTATATTATGCTGATTTTGAAAATTGGCTTCGAAAACATAATCTAAACATTATCTATTTCGGATCAATTGTTAGAATTGATTTATTTAGCTTATCTAATTATTCGGTGAAGGTAGGAAGAGGTTTTAAAATGATAGCACGACTATTATTATTATAATCTATATGATAGATACTAACTAGCACGTTTTTATGTATAGGGATATTATATTCTAGGAATACCCATCACATATACGGTAGAATAGGTCGGAGTTACAAAATATTTCATTTGAATACTAAGCAAGCACTCGCTTTTGATTGAAATTTCAATTGTTTATATGTAACATATTTTTAAAAATTACTATGTTATATGGGGCTTTTATTTGAATATTTCATGGATTTATATACCTTAGGATTATTTTTGAACAATAATACATTTAGTAGGTGTCGCCCACAATGTAGATAAGATATAATTTAAATGCATGCTTAAATGTTTGTCGTATTTGTGCTTAAATAAAATTTAAAAAATCTACACGTTTTATTACTAAAGAAAGGTAGCACTTAAGGTTACGAGAGTAAAGTTAATCTGCAATGAGAAGCGCAATTTAGGATTCTCCACAGTAGCGAGTTGGTCAACAGGCGACGTGGTCCCTTTTGCACACATTGACTAGTTTCGCATTTTGTTTTGTTTGAATTACAGCTTTTGGGACCACCCGTGCAACGCTAAACAGCCACACACAGCAGCAAAAGTACAAGCTACCATTGGAAAGAAGACTACTCTTGTCCATACTACATTCAGGTCAAGACATCGGCTAGGATTGCGAGGGTTCAATTCCCACATGGATTGTTACTTTCTCAATAACACAATAAAAATATTGTTTTTACTTATTTCAGTTAGGTATCTTAAGTATCATAACTTTTGTTAGATAACCACTATTTATAGATATAAGCTAATGTATTGCATTTACCAGCATTATTTCCCGAATTCGTAAATATTCCAAGAACCTTGTTCTAATTTTTCTTCCCAAAAATTACCTGTTTTTATAAAGTTGCAAATGTTGCATTAGTCTTTACGAAATGCAAAACTTGTAACTTTAAAGTCACGCGAGACACACTAAAATTGGTCAAATAGCTTTAATAGGTTTTGTACAGTCTCCATCAGATATATTTTTGCAGAGAGGGTGCTCATAAACTTCTGAACTATTTAAAAAGCCCTTAGGTTCTTTACACTACATACAAGGTACCAATTATATCTGAACATTCATTTTATCATTATTATCTGAGCAGCTTGTCAAACATTTATATACGTACGAATAACGAAAAATATCTGAACATTAACTGTTTGAATTCGAAATTATATCTTATTATATTAAGACGGGAAGAAAAATTGTTTGTGTATTTGTGTTAAAAAGGTTCTCAAACTACAGGTCGATTTTGAAAATTCTTTAACCAAAATAAAGCTGAATTATAAGCGAGTGTCATAGTGCTCCTGTTAAAATATTGCCTTATATTAAGTGTGTACAAATAGTCTACACGGGTGAAGCGTGTCCGTGTCCATATATTGGCTCACCTAGAGTTCTTTACCCGAATTTTTTCTACCTACCGATTTGCAATCCGAATGATCACTATTCCTAAAGTTTTCATTCATACATTTTGTAGTACTACCGACGCTGTTACTATGACGCTTCTCTATTTTGTCTTATAAAATTTTTAGTCATCATTCTGCATCTCATAAAGTTTTTTACCCTAATCATCATTTCTCAGAATGATAACTTGCCCGAACTTAACGTCTCCGAAAATTTAAATACCTAAATCGTGACCCAACTCAACATGCGAGTCATAAAACTTTTTCTCCTAATAGTCATAAGCCCTATATCCTTTAATATTTTGTGAAAAAATTATTTTTAACCACTAATATCTCGGGCACTGTAGGGTCATGACATGTAACGTACCTAGGGACATTTTGACTGCCTAAAATTGAAAACGACATATCTCTGTACATAAGCAAGGTATCTGAACAGCAAATTTGTACCATTGGACACCCTGTGTGTACTTTGGACAGCCTTGTCTACGTGGGGGCAGAATAAATAAAGTAAAGTAAAAACCATTTATTCACTTAGGTTTTTACAAAGAAGCACATAAGAAATGTCAAAATTAAAAAAAAAAACTATTATAGACGTAATTAAAATAATACAATAATAGTACATATTCTAAATAAATAATTGATACTTATCTTCAATACTATCTTGTGTACCTACCTACATTATGGTTTGCAATAAATAAATAAACATAATGCGAATCTACCACCGGTTCGGAAGTTGCTTCTTATCGAGAAGACTACAATATTTATCTCTAGTTCATAATCACATTTAAAATATTTGATTTGTATGCCCAGTTTTTCTTACAAAAGTAAACAGCCGCGTATATGTATCCTGTGATGAAAGATGCATTAGGAGAAAGGTGTATTTTAAGAAAGGTGCATTATGAGAAAGGTACATTATGAGAATGGTGCATTGTGGGAAAGGTACATTTTGATAAAGATGCATTGTGAGAATGGTACGTTTTGCGTATGGGGTGCATTTTGCGAAAGGTACATTATGCGACTGAGGGCACACGACAGACAGAAAAGTACGCCGAAACACCGCGGACGCCCGCGGAGCGTAGCGGATAAAAGTGCGCGGGCATCCGCGCAAAACTAACTATGAACAGTCAACGCACACGGTGGATTTTACTCCGCGTTAAAAATCGATTCGAAATAAAGGGATGGACCCAGTATTATCTTTTATAACGTCTTCTCTTTTGCTAAAACTTCATGTAAATTACAGCACAACGTAATCTTTGAATATTTTCCTCCATAACGTGCGCTCCACTAAATTTCTGGATGACAAAGGATCGCACACCGTGTGCGCTGGGTCCGCGGTAAATACGCGGGGGATTTTGTATTCGCGGAGCGCACTTTTTTCTCCTCGTACGTCGTCTGCGCAGGCCTTTACTATATATCCCAATCAAAAGTTATAGGCACACTCTTTAAAGAATTGAATGATGCAGAAAAATTAATAAAATCATGTAAATGTTGTGCCCAGGTAGAATTATGTGTGGGGTTTTTTCGCACACACTGTTACAATTTCAAATATAATCTCAATCCAACCAAATAATATCTCATAAGGTTTTAATTGCATCATTAAATTCTTGAAAGGGAATAATGTTTCGCTGGAGTAATAAAATAAAATAAAATAATAATAATAATAACCTACAGGGTCCTGACTCCTGACCGCACATACAAATTGAAGTAGATAACGCGAGTGCTTCACTCATTATTCCTCTTTCTAAGAATTTCTTAAAATCGATTGAGAAGTGTTGGATTCGTATCATTAAAAGGCTTTCGTGTCATCACAGTAAGGGTAAAAAGAAAGTGGCCCCATAGTTTTCATACAGAAAGAGCTCTGCGTTATTTATTTAGGTTTATATCTATGTCTGTGGTTGTGATTACTGGTACAGTCACCATCAGATATATTGTAGCAGACAGGGTGACCAAATACTTCTGAACAATTTAAAATGGCAATAAGTTCTTAACACTACAAACTACCAATGATATCCGAACATCATCATTCATATCTCAGTAGCACTAAGGCTGGATTTAGTGCTACGCGGACGGTCCGTACGGAGGTACGGAGGACCGTCCCGCGCGTCTTTCGGAGCTATCGTATAGAAAATCCACTATTGCGTGCGTTTAATGAAACATGACCCGCGGAGCGTCCGTCCATCCGGAGGAAAACCATCTGTCGAGCGCGTCCGTGCTCTGGACCTCCGTATCAGGACCTCTACACTTTTATTTTATCTGCGCGATATTACTTGTCCCTACCGTACGTTAGGCCGTGGAGCTCTAAACGGTCAACCGACCGAATGCTCCATTACGGATGAACCGTACGGACCGTCCGTGTAGCACTAAATCCAGCCTTAGTCTTTTACTATACGCATAAATAAAAATATCTGAACACCTTAACCGTCAAGTGTATTTACGCAGACAAACACTAAGCATTGTGAATTTAAAACACTAGCTGTTCGCACGCGGCTTCGCCGACGTATTTTACTTGTTTATAGTAAGTTTTATGCTGTGTAAATGACACTCTTGGTAACCTGCTATGCGAGGACCGCGCGGTGAAGGAGAGATGGCGCTCTTACTTCCACGAGCTGCTCAATAAGCAGCACAAAGAGGTGCAGCCACCTGAACTCCCTCCAAATCAGGGACTAGTGCCCCCGGTAACGCCTGATGAAGTCCAGTCGGCTCTTCGCCGCATGAAGAACCGGAAAGCTGTCGGACCCGATGGAGTCCCTATCGAAGCGTGGAAATCGATGAGTTCTCGTGGTGTGGGCATACTTACCCACCTTTTTAACCGCATTCTCCTCACCGGGAAGATACCTGACCAATGGAGACTGAGCATTATCACGCCAGTCTTCAAAGGCAAGGGCTCGGTGCAGGAGTGCAGCAATTATCGCGGCATAAAGGTGATGTCCCACACCATGAAGCTCCTCGAACGCATTGTAGACTCTCGGATCCGACAGGAGTGTACAATCTCGGGGTGTCAGTATGGGTTTCGACCAGGTTGCGGGACCATGAACCCCATATTTGCCTTGAGAACGCTCATGGAGGGATACAGACTGAAGAATACACCTCTGCATCTACTTTTCTTAGACATGCAGGATGCCTTCGACTGTGTCCCTCCAGAGATGATCGGCTGGGCGCTGCGGTCCAGGGCCGTTCCCGAAGTCTTTATTGACATTATCCGGGACATGTACCACGATTCCAGTTCCATAGTTAGGACGGCGGTTGGTGACACGCTTCCTTTCCTTATTACCGTTGGAGTACACCAAGGCTCCGTGCTTAGCCCGTTTCTGTTCAGCGTAATATTAGACGTTCTGTCAAACAGCATCCTAGAACACCATGATCAACCACCCTGGTTGCTTATGTATGCTGATGATATAGCGCTAGCAGATTCGGACAGGGGACGGCTGGTACAACGGGTGAATAAGTGGAAAAATTCACTTGAAAACGGCGGTCTGAAACTTAATGTGGCGAAGACGGAGTACATGGCCTGCAACACCACAGATACCCAGTCCGTCCGCATAGGCGTTGACGTGGTCGAGCGCACGGACCGTGTTAAATACCTGGGATCCGTTTTAAGCGCGTCCGGGGACATCGACCGCGACGTCAGAGCCCGAATTTCCGCGGCTTGGGCTAAATGGCGTGAGGTGGCTGGTGTCATTTGTGACCCCAAAATGCCGATCAAGCTGAAAGGGCAGGTCTATAAAACCATCATTAGGCCTGTCCTTTTATATGGCAGTGAAACATGGCTGTTACTTGAGCGACACAAGCAGGAGCTGCGCGTCACGGAAATGAAGATGCTGCGGTGGATGTGTGGAGTCTCACGCAAAGGTCGTGTGCGTAACACCCACATCCGCGGCAGCCTTCGTGTTCGTGACATCGCAGACAAGCTGCAGGAGTGCCGCCTTCGTTGGTATGGTCATGTCTCACGGAGATCGGCAAACTACGTGGGCAACAAATGTCTGGCTATGCCGCCCCCGCCAGGTACCGGTAGAAGAGGTCGACCCAAGAAGCGGTGGCTCGACGTCGTTAAGGGTGACATGCGTGCCAACAGACTCACCACTGAGGATGCACAAGACCGCGCGAAGTGGGCCAAGAAAATAAGAAAGGCGGACCCTGGGACCCCACACACCAGTGTGGGTTCACAACCGGGATAGACCGCACGGATGATGATGATGATGATGATAGTAAGTTTTATGCTAAAATAATTTTGGAAATTGGTCCCGTAGATTTTGTTACTTACTAGCTGCCGGTCATCGGCTTCATTCGTGTTGAGTATTTCTCCCATTACTGTAGCTTTATTTTGGTTAAAAAAAAGCAAAAGCTATTAGCCTATATACATGTGCACTGCTGGGCAAAGGCCTCCATCATTGAAATCATGTCATCGCCCCAATAGATGGGGTTTTGGCTTAATCACCACGCTTGCCCAATGCGGGTTGGTGATCACAAACCCGGGGTATGTTCCGAAAAATCCGAAAACACTTTGCCCGACCTGGGAATTGAACCCCGAGACCTTCGGGTTTCGGGCCGAGCTCTGAAACCACTCGGCCACGGAGGTGTTTTGGTAAAAGAAAGGATAAGGAAATTCTAGTTAAAGAAATTTTAAAATCGGTCCAGTAGTTTCAGAACCTATTTAATACAAATAATCAAACAATATTTTTTCCTTTTAATATTACTAATAAAGAACTATTAGATGAAGAATACACTTTCAAATTCTAACAGTAAATGTTAAGATGTTTTTGGTTATTCGTACGGATAAAAATTTTCGATAAGCTGCTCAGATAATGATGCTGTAATGTAAGTTCAGATTATTGGTAACTTTTGGTGTAAAGAACATGGGCTTTTTAAATTGTTTGGATGTTTATGGGCACCCTGTTTGCTAACATTATCTGATGGCGACTGTATATTCTGTGCTAAAGAGCGGTGTGCTTGGCCTGAAATCCGGAGGTCCTGGGTTGAAATCCCAGCTCAGGCCGTGTTTAGCCTGGCATTTAGGCATCACAGCCTACAGACAAGCGTGGTGATTGAGACAATACCTATCAATTGTAGCGATTACTTGATTCCAATGATTGGAGGCGTTTGCCCAGAACTGGGACAGTATCTGTATACTAGCCTAGCCTGTGCGTGTAACATAACATAAAGAAAAACAAGTTATTGGTACGTAAAAATAGTCTACTTTATTAAAACTTCCTTCTCTTGAGAATCTCTGGTCGCCAGTTGATAGGATGCGTCTCTTCAGAGGCCGTGTCGTCTTCGCGGTAGATCTTGATAGTCTTGTCGGCCTCGGTGGTGATCAGACGGGAGCCTGAGTGGTCGAATGTCATCGCGAATATGCCCGCTTCGGAGTCCATTGAGCCGGGTTGGACTGCAGACTGGAATGAAGACGTAATTTAAAGTTTTTTCAGGGCCATGTTTTGAAGTCCTTGGTTGAATTCCCAGGTTGATATTACTTTGTTTTCCGTAGGAACGAAACCAATAGCAACTAAGCAAGCGTGGTTATGTCATTTCGTTTGAAAATAAGGTTTCAATGATTATTTATACCTTTGTATAGTTCGCGTCAAACTTCCGTCCTATTTCACATAGTAAAAAAATAGGAATGCGGGACTTTTCCCGTGTTCAGTGCGAACTAAAAGTTTGACTCGTACTATATGTACATACAGCCTACTTATACATCAATTTGCAATACGTCTTGTATTTTAAGCAAATAACGACGCAGTATTTGTTATCGCTTTCAAAATACCTATTTTGTTAATCGAGCGAATTATCGCGCCGGTTCGGCTATTCACCAAGTTCGATTTCAAGAAAGCAGTTATTGCTATTTGACGTCGAATCCTGTGTCGTCATTGGCTGACAAGCTGTCAAAATACGAACAACTAGCAATCGAGTCGCGTTGCTAGTTGAAGAAATAAGGGGAAGGCTGTTCCTACGCACATACTCGTACACACTTAGGTAAGCCGTGTTTCCTGCGACCGTGTTTTGTGTTTTCTAACACCTAACATCATACAGAATCTATGCGTGGCCTAAACAGTTTTGATAGCTCAAACAAGCAAACATGTTATCCAAGCCAGAGACGGAAAACATCCTCGTGTTCGCCTGCGGGGGGAGGGGTAATTCATTTCATCGTTGCTTTCGAACATTGCGGTTGTGCATTTCGTATAAAATCCTGATTTCCTATGTATATTTCTTTTTTACTTAACTACAGTGTATTGTGTGTTATTATGAATTGGAATAAAGAAAATAAGTTGTTATTCATCGATTTGATAAGCGAGCGCTCTTTAATTTGAGATGCTTTATTGTCGGATCACACACAAGAACAAAAATAAAAAATATGAAGCTATTGAGGTGTCTAAACTGATAAGATATACAGAGTTACAAGTAAATACAGTAAGATGTAAAAAATAGGTATATTGTAGTGTTTCCTTGGCTGACACCGACTCCAACAATAACAATAATTGTACCTACATCATATTATCCTATAAGTTTTAGAAGAATACGCAATTATTTCTTTACTTTTTAGTGCTTCGTTTAGGAATAGTTTTTTGTTAAGTTGGTTTTTTTTTATTAATTTTTTGTTTATTTCTTGATTTTTAGTGAATAGTTCTTATTTATTTTATACATCGAAAAAGTATCGTCCAATTGCTCCTAAGAATTGAAGAGTTCCGTTACTTTGTCATGGATCCCATAATCAGAACCTAACTAAACTCTCATCAAACTACCCTTGAAGTATATTATTTCCAATACAAAAAGAAACATCGAAATCGGTTGGCGTGATAATGAGTTATTCGTCCATTTGTCGCGTCCCATGGATGCCACTGTCAGAACTAGACCAAATTAAAATGGGACCACACAGGATGGCTGACACCGAATTCAACAATAACAATAATTGTACCTACATTATATTATCGTATAAGTTTTAGAAGAATACCTACGCAATTATTTCTTTACTTTTTAGTGCTTTGTTTTGGAATAGTGTTTTTTTTTATTAAAATTTTTGTTTGAAGTCTGTTAAAAAATACACAAATCTGTACCTCACTATGTCTTTAATAAGAGATCAGAGCTGGCAACTTACTCAGTAAGGAAATCTAGATAGCATTCGCATTTGTTACACATTTGATACACAGATGGCAGGCACACATTTTACCACTTTGGAAGTGTCTATCTTTCATACAATTTACTTTGGGAAAAATGGTTTTAGAATCTCAATGTCCTTTCCTTTAGACGTATCTACTTTTTGTTTTTTTTTAGTTTTAGATACCTACATAAATAAGGACCTCAATATTTTTTTTTTTTATATTTGTGTAAACAAAGTAAAAGAAAACCTGCAAAAGTAAAGAATGTAATATTCATGTCATCACAAAAAACAAAACATAAAGTGAACTTCACAAAACATAATTTATTTTTCAGTTTAGTTTATTAAAATAGATTATTTTATAGTAACTACTTGTGCTCCACTTTTTTGATTAAATGACAACTACGCGCTGTTTGATTTGATCCTTACTTCCAGGGACACCCTGAGTAATTGGATTTTGGTAAACTATAATGAATAATATTATATTATGGTTTGTGAAGTTTATTTTATGTTTTGTTTTTTGTGAAAACACGAATATTACATTTTTATTTAAAGTTTATTTGACACAAAAAATAAATACAAATAACATAAAATACTTAAAACTAAACTTAAACATAATGTGTCAAAAGGGCTTCCACTCAGCATTATGTCGTGGTGCATTGATGCAGCATCACGGCGCTGGTTTTCAGTGGTCACCTGATACTGAAGGAGAATGGGGCGTAGCAACAAGAAAAATGATAGGCAATACAAGACAGACGTACACATTATTAGACACACAATAGCAATATTTGAGACAAACATGACAATTTAGGAAAGTAAAATAGTAGAAAATAAGATCTTTGTTTTACACAAAAATAAAAAGTTAAATTTTGAGCTCCTTATTCATGTAGGTATCTAAAACTATAAAAATATATTAGTAGATAGTAGATACGTCTAAAAGAAAAGACATTGAGGTTCCTTAAACCATTTTACGTAAAGTAAATCGTACGAAAGACAGACACTTCCAAAGTGGTAAAATGTTTGCCTGCCATCTGTGTATCAAATGCGACTGCTATCTAGATTTCCTTACTAGGGTAAGTAGCCAGCTCTGACCTCTTATTAAAGACATAGTAAGGTGTAGATTTGTGTATTTTTTGTAATGTCGCTTGTCGGAAGATTGACGGCGAAATATCCGTAAATGGAAAGTTCTGTAGTTGAAAGAGCTATAGGTTTATCGTCGCGTCGGTAAAACATTCTGTAGCTGGAAAGGCCTGACGTCGAAAGTGAGATATACGAAAAGTTATGTCGGCACAATGTCTGTAGTTGAAAGATTCTGCTGGGGAAATGGCAATAAATGAATCGTCCTGTCGACAAACAGTCCATTGACGAATCGGTCATAGGAGAACGGTTGCGGAATCGTAAATACAAAGTAATTTTGTCGAATAGGTAGATTTTTGTTAGATGTTTGTGTTTAAAAAGTCGCAGGAGACTGAAAATGTTTTGTTATTTTTAGGCGCAGGAGACACGCCTTAACGATTTTATTCTGTTACTTCATGAATGCCAAAAAGGGCTTTAATATTTTTGCGATTCTAGCATACCTATACGGAAGAGGAGAGCAAACGCACATCTCTGCGCATGAAAAAACTAACCTGTAACCTCTGGAAGTTGTACCCAGTCCTATAATCCCAAAGATACATCGTCCCGTTATCGCCACCGCTCACCAGCACACCTTCAGGGTTGACAGCCATACAGTTCACAATGGCATTGTGTCCGGACAAGTTCTGTATGAAGTTTCCCTCAGGGCACTTCCATTGTTTGATGTTGTCCGGTGAGGCGGAGGCGAAGGTGTACTGCGCGGGGTGGATGGCGATGGCGCGGACGGACTTCTTGTGGTTGGTGAGCGTGCACATGGACTTGCCGGCCGCGAGGTCCCAGAGCCGGATTGTGGAGTCGTGGGAGCCGGTTATGATCTGGGGATAAAAGTAAACATATATTAAGTTATGCGGAGCTAAGAGGCGTAACATGAAAATTGCACGAGATAACGCGAGACAAATTTTCTCGCGGCGCGCACATTGGCCCCAACGGTCAGTAAAGTAATAAATCATTTTCACTTCTCATGCTCTAAAAGTACGCCAATATAGCCCTACGAAGCGGGGCTAAAGTGACCACATTAGTCCCTAGGGAATAAAAAGTAATTCGTTTTTTAATTTCCTTCATGTGACAAAGACAAACTCAAACAGCCAGTAAAAATATATTTATCTGTGGAGTGTGGACCGTCTTCATTGCGAAAATGTTGAGAGTTTTAGTTCCATGGTTTTTCCGCAAATAAGGTGGCGCCATGTGTTCTAAATTGTTAATCTGTGGTTCAGTTCAGAAGAAAAACTGACCACGAAAATTTCAGAACTTTTGTCAAGTGTAAAATGTTTTTGTACTAAATTTACTATTTTTCTCGCCCTCAAAGTGAAACGTACAGTTTGCAGCTCGAGACTTAACGCCAACTTAATATACCCTAGGTTTCATTGACTCCCGAGCTCTGGTTTCTCTGGCTTCGTTTAGTCCTTAGATATAAAATATACAAATAATCATTTAAGCTTTTACAAAGAATTATGAACTGTCAAAATTCTCAAAAAAATATATAAATAATAATAAACGTAAATAAAATAATAAAATAATAGAACATATCGTAAATAAATAATGCGAATCTACCGGTTCGGACGTTGCTTCTTATCGAGAAGACTCCCGCAAGAAACTCGATAGTTACTATATAGCTATACAAATTCAGAGTACAGTCAAAGGAACAAGAAAAGTACATTATTTGAGCAGAGGAGCAGATTATTCCTAGTCATGCTGGTCTAGCAAATTATTTTAAGATATAAGCTAGTCACCTTGAACAATTTATTGAAAGAGCAGCCGCCCGGATTGCGGAAGGTGCGAATACAAGCATCGTTCGGTCCCTAGGACCAAGGTTGATTTTTTTCATCTTTAGATGTAAAACAGAGCATTGAGAGATGCTGAATTTCTATGACCAAATTCTAACTTACTACTAAGTTTCGCCGGTTTTATAAACTGGTGTGGCCAAGCATAGCCACGGCTGCTAAAACCTAACTAATCTGCAGCCACTCGCACCACCGCAGCTATAGTTTCTAATCTCAGATGGTGGAAGATATTCTGTATACACTGTACTAGCTGCCTCGACAGACTTCGTTCTGTCAAAAGTAATTGCACGTCTCCGCGTCGGTAAAGCAGCACATCTCACCCGCGTTTCTTCGACTTGATTTACTTATACTATTATTTTTCACTGAATGTTTTGTTCAATCATAATAAAATGTAGCCTATGTCACTCCCTGATAATGTAGCTTCATATTGGTGAAAGAATTTTCAAAATCGGTCCAGTAGTTTCGGAGCCTATTCAACACAAACAAACAAACAAAAATATTAGTATAGATTAACTCACCTGCGGCTCAGCAGCCTGACAAACCACAGACGCGATAGTATTGGTGTGTCCGGTGAGCGTGTGCACGTTGGCCTTCGTGCGCATGTCCCACACGCGCGCCGTCGCGTCCCGTCCCGCCGTCACCAGCACGTCGATGGTGGGGTGCTGGGACAGCGAGTACACGGCCGACAAGTGGCCGTGGTAGTGACGGATCACCTGGAAGATTACATTATGCACACCATCAATACATACAACCTGAAAACACAACATGCAGTGATACCGCAGCTAATGTTTGGGCGGTGAGCTGGAGTAGAGGGCCCTCAGAGGCAAATATCCGTTCGAATAAGACCGTCTTCCCAGCTCGGGAGGTATCGCTGAGCACTTTCCCATATTAAAAAAAATGTTGCAATATTTAATTGTCAATGGCGGATCACCCTGTTACCATGCATGCGACATACTAATGAAATGGCATGATAGTAAAAACCAATAAATACCTTATTATATTCTAAGTCCCAACATTTAACTTGTCTGTCTTCTCCACAACTGAATAGATATGGATGTCTGGATGATACTTCTAAGCCTGAAACAAAATGAAAATATGATTATTAAATAATCCAGCTTTATCTTTAAATTTGATGGGATAGGTTGGTAGTGGCAACTCACCTCTGACTGTACTGACATGTCCAGTTAATGATACTTTTAGTTTACCACTTGCTAAGTCCCATATTTTTATAACTCTATCTGCAGCTCCTGTAAAAAGAAAGTGTTCTCATTGCTATGCTGCACTTACATTCGCTAATGGGGCCCTTTGAGTTGATGGGAAGAGGTCCGACACGTGTGGAAGGTCATGGATAGGACACACTATAATGTGACAAACATTTATTTTGACTTCTTATCTATTTAATTTTGTTTATTTAGGTGATTTCAGTACAAAATCTGTTAGTCTGCTGTGGTGCAAGATGTCCCATGTATTTATTTATATATAGCACACCACTACAGTAACTAAGAGCATTGTAGAGCTCAGCGTCCCAAATTTATCAATACATTGTGATGCATTATTAATTCTTACAAAAACTTGACCATATCATATTTATATCTTGGAATATTTCAATTTCAATTTATTTAATGCAAACCATAATGTAGGTAGGTACACAAGATAGCATTGAAGGTAAGTATCAAATGGACCCTGTAGGGCGCTGAAAATGTAGGAAACAGAGAGATAAATATTAAAATTCACTTAATGACCAAATTATTATAGGAACATGCATCAATCACATTAATCAATATCACATTTATACATTTTCGAAAAATTTCAACATTTATTATAACAATTCAAAATATATTATAATTATTTATATTACATATATTATATTTACATTCATGTTAGTATCTATTTATTTAGTATATTTGATCTGTTAAATATTCTTCAACATCATAATAACATTTTAAAAGCAATAATTCCTTTAAACCAAGTTCAAACTTTATATCGTCCGGTTCATTTGCTATTTTTCGAGGCAACTTGTTATATATCTTAATAGACATGATGTATATACTGGAAGAGATAAGTTGAAGGCGACAAGACGGAAGAACTAATTTGGTTTTATGCCTTATGGAATATTTGGAAGGTAAATCTTAGCGTTTTGTGTAAAACTTTTGGTAGTGCGTAATACTCGTACTTTATTTGATTCAATTCTTACCTGTGGCAAACCACTCATTCCCAGGCTCGACAGCAACACACCGAACCCACCCGAGATGTCCAGATATCACCCTAAACAGCTTCCAGGGCGCGTGCCACTTCGGCTTGGGCATGGCGGGCGCCTTCCGCGGCGGCAGCGCGAGCGCGCCGGCGGGGGCCGCGGCGCCCGCCGCCGGCGCGCTGTACGGCAGCATGGCGCCGTCCGAGCCGAGGGCTGCTGATTCTGCCATCTCTGTTGGATTTGATGCAGTGTTTATATTACATCATTACCTAGTAGCAGGACCTGAATTCATTCTCATGAATAATTGGCTACATTCATCAAATGGCGCAAGTTGTGGTTGTGATGGGCCCTTACAAAGTTTGATTATTACTTTTTCAGCATATTTGTAATTCATTTATTTATTAAATCACTATGCCTGCTAAGTTGTTTGACCAGAATACAGTCAAGTCATACATATAATAAAATTACAGTAAAACCACAATAAAATTACGACGTAAATAAAATAAAATAACAATCACAACTTTTGGCGATTTTTTTGCACATATGTCATTATTCCTTCAGAATTCTTAGTAGATCATTTTTGACTCCTCATAATTTAAATAATATTTTATTAGAGTTAGATATTTGTTGATTTCATTGTTTGAAATTGATTTATGTTGATGGTGAGAATCTTTACCAGTGTCATGTGGAGTCTCAGGCCGGCTTAAAGACTCCTGCTGCTTAACCGCTTGTGCCTTCTGCACAGTGGCCATCACTTGTCCATAGCTATCCCTTGCTTTTATAGATTTTAGTATGTTTTCTCTGTAACAATTAGGTTCTGAAATAATTACAGTATAAACTCTTTATAATGTTGTTCGTTATTACAAAAAACTTTCTATAACATAGAAATTTGTTTTCGATTTGGTTGGTTTGCCACAAAACCTATACATTAATTTACTCTTTAAAACACAACAGCCAGTCTCTATTACAATTTTTTTTTTCATATTTAGACATGGACACATTAAAACAATACAAAACAAATGTTTTGAGATGCCGAAATTTCTAAGAATGATAGCTGAAGTCATAAACAGCCTCTCTTGTTAATTACCTTAACACAATATGTGCCATTATTCTGAGATTACATTGTCTGTAGGAAATGTTGGTGTATTCAGTCGTAAACCAACTTTGTAACTGTCAAGATGGCCAGTAAAAGAAAAGTGTATTACAGAATATATGTGTTTAGAATAATTTACCTATTGTATTGAGAGTATTAAAATTAAATTGTAATAGGTTAAATTTAGTAAATTTTTTCTCTTCCCTCCGTATAACGAAAACTGTTTATAACAAAAGAAAATGCGAGGTCCCCTGAAATTCGTTAATAGAGAGTTTACACTTTCAAAATGCTGTTTGTAACAATTATGGATTTAGATTGATAAAGCCTGTCACAAAAGTTAAAGTAAATTGACATGCCTTTAAGGTTAAATGTGACAAGCGAGACAAGCATGCCGACACCGTTAGTAGCATGCCGAGATCACTCATGCAGGGCGTGTCCAGCCGCTTGAAACATATACTTAAAAAGTACTGTATCATTCAGAAAAAAACAGTATTTGTCTCGTTTGCACAATATACCTAAGACGGTTATAATAAAATTAGGGTTATTGGATGGTGCAAAATACTTATTTAAAGCTATTCATGGCTAGTGTTAATTATTAACACTTACCACCTGAGATGAATAATACTAGTGGATCATCAATATGAAACAAAAATGAAAGAGAGATATTTTCCAATCATTGTAGGAATTTAGTAACGGGCAGGTTTGGTAATTAAATGGACAATAAGCTCAGAAATATAGGTCTTACATAATGCATACAAAATTCAGAGTTTTATTTAATTATTTACAGTTCAGTTCTGAAATAAACCAACCAAGTGTTGGCAGGCTCAGCTTGTAAGGATAATAATAACGCACATGAACAGGTGATCCTAAGTTATTTGTGCGGTTAGAAAGCCCCTGCGAGTTTAAGTACTTACGCTTTCTCATCAATAGGCGGCAGCAGACCCTGGTTAGCCAGGAACATATCATGGGACCTCTTCAAAGATCTAAACACAAGCGTGTGCACTGAATGCTTGATTACTTCGTCAGCCATGGTGCAACTTTTTTCAAGTATATAATGAAAGAAAGCCTTGTCATATAACAACGATACGAAGGAAGATTTTATTCAATCCTAATTATCCATTATTAATAAATTAATTTCAAAGTTTTCAAACACAGATTGGAAAACAAGCGTCTGGCTGGGCTGGTCACGTTTGGTCACTCGGTATGTCAAATAAATAAATGTCAAATTGACATCACAGATCAACAAATAATTCACATTGTCAATGTCAGTTTCAGACAGTGATAGCATCGTTTACAATTTAGTCGTTCTCGTTCATCAAAGTATACGGTTTAAGACATCCTTTGGCTGAATTTAGGGGTGAAAAGAAAGAGATCCGATCATCCGATCCAAGTAGTCTTGGTGGAAATGAGGGTTTTCTGAAATGGCCTGCGTGAGATGGCAGCACTGTGGTGTCAGGTCTAAACAATTTATTTTATTATTTAGCATAAAACTTAGGTATAAAATTTGTACAGTATTCAGTAAAAACAAAGATTTACAACAATAAAAAAAACTTATGAATTATAATTATAAAAACAAAATACATAATCACAATTATAAAACCTAAGCATAAATTAAAGTTATAAAACAATGACTTATAAAAATACTACAAAAACCTTAACCTAGGGTGCCGCCGGCAGCAGGGCAGGCAAGGCCCAGACTACCGATGGTTAGGGCTGCAGAGAGAAAATCTCCTGACAATGCGAGCCGTGTCCAGGACCACCGCCTTCTGCATCTGACCCTTGACCCAACCGCTGAGCGAGAGCCTCTTGAGGGGTTGGTCGAATTAAAAAAAAAAAACATTTATTTGCATTATACGGATAACTATAAAAATACATGGACAAACTAGTCTACTAAAATAGGTACACCGTTTATGGAGGCAGTGTAAAAAATTAATAAATAAAATCATAATAATAATAATACAAGCAGGGTTCCGAAAAGGCTATAGTACCGTAGACCACATTTATACGCTGCGGCAAGTTATACAAAAGACCGAAGAGTATAACTTGCCACTTTGCTTAGCGTTCGTGGACTACGAGAAAGCCTTTGATTCGATTGAGACCTGGGCAGTACTGCAGTCTCTCCAAAGGTGCCAAATAGACTACAGGTACATTGAGGTGCTAAGGTACTTATACCAGAACGCCACCATGTCGGTCCGATTACAGAACCAGAGCTCTAATCCGATCCAACTACAGCGAGGCGTGAGACAAGGAGACGTTATTTCTCCGAAACTGTTCACGGCTGCGTTGGAGGATATTTTCAAGCTTCTGGACTGGAAAGGACGCGGCATCAACATCAATGGCGAGTACCTAACACACCTGCGATTTGCCGATGATGTAGTTCTTATGGCTGAGACCTTGGAAGACCTGAACATAATGCTCGAAGATCTCGGTAATGCTTCTCAAAGAGTGGGTCTTAAGATGAACATGGACAAAACAAAAATCATGTTGAATGCCCATATTGCACCCGCTCCAGTTAACGTTGGGAACATTACACTCGAAGTTGTTGACCACTATGTTTACCTGGGACAGACAGTCCAGCTAGGTAAGTCCAACTTCGAGAAAGAGATCTCTCGTCGAATCCAGCTCGGATGGGCAGCGTTCGGGAAGCTCCGGCATATATTTGCGTCCGAAATACCTCAGTGTCTCAAGACAAAAGTCTTTGACCAGTGTGTGTTGCCAGTAATGACCTATGGGAGTGAGACGTGGTCCCTTACTATGGGTCTCATAAGAAGGCTCAAGATCACCCAGCGAGCAATGGAGAGAGCGATGCTTGGTATTTCCCTGCTCGATCGAATCAGAAATGATGAGATCCGCAGGAGAACAAAAACAACCGACATCGCTCGAAGGATTGCATCGCTGAAGTGGCAGTGGGCGGGACACATAGCGCGGAGAACCGATGGCCGTTGGGGCGGAAAGGTTCTCGAATGGCGACCGCGTACCGGACGACGTTCCGTGGGCAGGCCCTCTACAAGGTGGACCGACGATCTGGTCAAGGCCGCGGGAAGCCGCTGGATGCGCGCAGCGCAGGACCGATCGTTGTGGAGATCCTTGGGGGAGGCCTATGCCCAGCAGTGGGCGTCGTTCGGCTGAAATGATGATGATGATGAATAATAATACAGTGTGTCCAGTAAGAGTAGCGGGAGTTTGTTTATTGGTTCACGGCGTCAAGTGAAGTAGCAGGGGCGCGGGGAGGGCAACGTCGCGCGCGCGCGTATCCCGGAACGCATCGTGCTTTTTGCGTGCGAGCGTATTATCGCAATTACGATTCCATTGTTACTGCTCAGCGTTTATATCGCAGAGAATATCGCACACGTACAGCGCCAAGCGACGATGTCATACGAAAGTGGATTAAAATGTTCGAGAATACCGTGTCGACTGTTAAGATTCAAAATACAGGTCGCCCACGCAGCGTTTGAGATGCAGAAACAATCGAAGAAGTGAGAGTTTCAGTACGTGAAAATCCATGAAGACAGACGTGGGCGAGCAGTTACGGTGAATACAGACCGTTATTGTGACATGTTAAGGACTTTTTTGGCGCCAGCGTTACAAGATTTCCCAGGGTTTAATTCAAGAACATGGTTTCAGCAAGATGAAGCCACATGCCACACCGCAGGGGCGTCAATAGAGGCTGTAAACGAATTGTTCCCAAACAAAGTTATCTCGCGCAGGGGCACCATTAACTGGCCCCCCAGAAGTCCAGATCTTAGTCCTCTCGACTATTTTTTATGGGGATACCTTAAGGGTAAGGTATACGATAACCACCCAACGAATCTGAGTCAATTGAAGGAGAACATCACGTCAGAGATGAGGGCAATCCCAACTTCGCTTTGTCAACGCGTCGTCGCCAATCTGCGTTCAAGGTTAGAGGAGTGCCAGCAGCGTGGGGGTACACATTTAGATAATGTTATATTCGCCAAATAAATTTCCAAGAAACTGTTTTTGAATTAAAAATAAAGGATATATTTAATTAATTAAATTTCTTATTTTATTTAACTGTCAAATACCCGGTACTCTTACTGGACACCCTGTATATACACTATATGTATTATTCGATCAGTTTTTTGGTTTCGTTATTCTTATAAACATTACTATAGGAATATTGTTTTCTAAAAGGCCACAGTGTTGTGCGTGCTTATGTGTGCAAATAAAACAGGAGGGCATTAACTCAAACTCAAATAACTTTATTTAAATCAAGTTTCACAGTAAAAGTACTTTCAAATCGTCAAATTCAAAGCAAAATATAATGAATACCTAATAGACATAAAAACTATAATAATATGGATATATAAATACACCGTATACAGACATAATGTGACTCTACCACCACGTCGGAGTTGTTTCTTGCTGAGAAGACCTGGCGAGAAACTCAGCAGTTACTCTTTTAAACTGGTGATGGGTTTACAACAGGCGCTAGTAAAGTACAAAGTGATATTTTGATACAAATAAACCTACTGAGTGTCTGATCTAAATAATATAAAACGATGAAAAAAAAAACACACATAAAAGAATCTAAACTTAAGGTCATTCAAACAATTAAAAAAGAAAAAATTTTGGTACAAACCTTCGATCAACAATAAACTAGATACCTAACGGTCAGAGCGTCAAAAACGGCCCAGAAAATAACGTCCCACTTCAAAATTTGGAACTTATTTCTATTTAGTTCACTTTTGACTGCTCCAACGTGCTGACATGCCACAGTGCCTGAGTTTGCTTGTAAAAACTGTAGATATAACAATCGGAAAAATAATTATCGGATGGAATATCATACTTTTAATAACCACTAAAGTGCTTTATGCAACCACGGTTGCATGAAAACAGACGTCCAAAGTGCTTTTATGCAACCACGGTTGCACGGCGGCAAGTGGGTCGCTTCGCATACTCAACAGGCTCAAATAACTGAATCACTGGGCCGTTTCTGTCCTTTTTTAAAAAAAATACATAGACTATGGACAAATGCATCACTCAAAGTCATGCGTTCGTTAAAATCAAGAAGGCTAGAAACTAAGGAGAGATAACTCCCGAAGTGGGGGTAAGCTTTCGAGGGCCGAAAGTCGTATACTCTGTGCCGGGCAAAACGCTGTATTGCGCATGTGCAGCGGCAGCTATTTGTCATTTCATGGTCACATGGTTTTGTTTTGAACGGTGTCACGTGCGACAGTTGTTGTTTTTTGTTGACATTTTCGAGGTTGTGTTGACCAATTTTGACACTTCGCGAGGATCGCGGCAAAGAAGCGTAATGCGCATGCGTCACTGTGGGATACGGATTTAGTCCAACCCTTTCCAGGGAGTTATCTCTCCTTAGTCTCTAGCCTTCTTGGTTAAAATAAATCGAAGAATTTATAATGACAGTGATAGAATATGCTTTGTGAAATCTGGCTGCCGCTTAGCATGGATGGTAATGTAATATGTGTTCGTAAATTCCTTTAAAATGCTAGAATTATGCATTAGTAAAGGTGTTGTATATCAAAATAATCTTCAGTTGGCTCTGTTTCGAAATAATATTTCGAAACAGATTTTCATAGGATCACCAAGTATTTGTCTGAAATGCAGACAAATTGGTAAATCTTTTTTTTTTTGCTATTAATGTGACTTTCTTTTTTTATTTTATTTATTTACTTGGTGATTTCTGATTATTAATACCATGTTTCTTACCAAATATTAGAGATAGGAAACGTATCTTTCCGTAGCTGAACATATTTTTGTTCTATTTTCGAACATTTATTTTTAGGCATTTATTTAATTTATTCATTTATTTCCGCTGACATCGCGAAATTTATTTGCAAACTTCGCATTTTGTTTATGTTTTTTTTTTTAAGTCAAACATATGTTTAAAATTATCTTAATTAAGAGGAAAACTAATATTATGATGGATTCAAATATAAAAAAACATATGTCATCGTGCAGTATTCTACAATAAAAAAAAATTCGTTCCTTAAGTCGGGTATTTTTCACACTAATGAAGTTTGATATTTTTTGTAAATTATTACTAAGTATGCTGAGCATATTGTATTTAAAATCAAATAATGCATCTATTCCTCAGCTATAAACATTCAGTTGTTTAGCTTAAAGCCACACGTGTGACTCATAAATCGCGTTTACATCTCAAGCGGCGAGTGGTCCGGAGTGGTGTCAAATTTCATGCGCGGCGCAAGCGCAAAACGGTGATCCCACCCGCCGCGTCAAGCACGTGAGTGGATAAGAAAATGCTGTTTTATAATATAAATAATAAAATGCCCAACTAAAAATCAAAAAATCCAAGCCTAAAGTAAGCATACCCAAGGGCCAACATTTTGGCCCGTGTTTGGCCAACAAAAAGGCGGATGCTTTAGAACAGTGAATTTTATGGAGTATTTTTTTACTTAGTACTTAATTCATTTTTTACATATTTAAAAATGTTATTTTTATTCATAGATTTCCCGGCGACCCACTATTATTGTGGCCAGAGGTTGTGTGTTCGATCCATGACAAAGATTTATGTGACGAAAATTTGTGTTTGTTGTGCGTCTGGTTATTAACATCTATTTAAGTATGGATTTAGAAAAAATAAGTATGTTTATGATTAACTTAAGTATGGTTTTAACTGTTTGTATTTTTTTAATTATATTGTAAGTTTTTAATTAATTTTGATATTTGCTAAGAATATTAAAATAACTTAACATAACTTAGTGTAAACTATACATTGCCAGTCTCTGCTTCACAGTAAAGTTGTAGAACCGGTTTTTCAAAACACGCAATGAAAATTTAGTTTTAATCGTCGCTTAGCGTCGTGTTGCGATCTCCAATGTATTTTTTTTGTAATATTACCTTGTACCTAATTAGTATTAAGCTGTAGTAATAAAAAATTCAAAATGCGACTCCATTATACCCTGTTCGGGGAAGTGAAGTCAACAGTGTCAAAAATTCGATAAGAAATAAGTAAAATTTTGTGTCAGTTACTTTTTTCTTCATTGCCTAAAGAATGAGATTGAATTTGAAAATAAAAATCTTAAATAAATGTCAATATAATCAAAACTGCGTTTTATTTCTTACGTACAAGGCCTAAATTAGGTTGAAATTATTAAAACTTAAAACTTTTTTTCTCATCATCATCATCAAGAGATAGTACAATCAGTCGGTGCCATTTTTGAGCTGTGTTTTTATTCCTGAGGCATTATCTAGTGTTATTGTTGATCAAAGGTACAAACTAAGTATTAACTATGTATTACAATAAAATATCTGTTACAATAGAGTTATTTAGTCCCGCATCGAGCAGAGAGCTTATACCCGGGCATTTTTATCTCTAAGGTAGTAGTTTGTAGAAAAATCGCCCTTTTTAAACCTGTTTTGATGTCATTTTTGAAGGGTCCGGAACGTAGTGGCGAAAAACGAATATCTGATCTGCCTTACGTTTGGAAAATGTTGGCAATTTCTTCACAAAATACGACTACCTTTGTTAAAGCTGACTCTCGCCACTTGCGTAAAGGCGAAGATTGTGCAAGAATACAGAATCCACAATAAACTTTACACAGTTACAGATAGAGTTAATGAAACTAATGACATAATCACAGATGCAAATTGTGAGGACTGTGCAGCATCTGCAGGTAACTTCTTTCTTTTCAATGTCTGTTTCTATGTTAGCTCACTGAGTGGCTGTTATGTTATGTGAGAGGTACACTTGCCCAGTAGTAAAGGAAGTAGACAGGAAGAGTGCGTTAGGACAGCAGGTTACAATTTTCCAAGTGAGTCATTCTACTTGCTTTGCCACCGAAAATAAAATAAATTTATAAAAGCAGTTAATACCTTGCGTTACACTTCATGCATCTAGCTTTCTATTTAATTTTTATGGTATCCCGATGGAATATTGTAATGAACTGCAAGATGACCATATTAAGTAAGTTTGCTTTTTATTATTTTGCAGGTGGTTGCAAACACTCTGCTCTTGTTGTTTTGGCTTGCTAGAAAAAGTGATCAACCATCATTCACTTCAGGTGAATGCTATTGGGCCAAGCTTCAACTATCGAGTGCCAGGACTGAGTTATTGAATTCGAAAGATACTTTTAGAAACCCAAAGAAAATTAAATTGGCACCCAAAGATGGGTCTTTGGGTGCCAATTTAATTTTCTTGAACGGCTGGGTCCGTTCTATTAGAATTCCAGAGTGTAAAAGAAGGTGTTCAAAGGAATCCCTGATTGCTAATTTCAGCAAAAAGCCCAATGATAATTTCGTTAAGATTCTTGATTTTTGAATTGAATTTAATAAAAATGTACAGATGAGAGGTATTAATAAAATAAATATACAATAAATTAAATAAAAAAACCAGTAAGTAATTTCTGTATTTTTTTATTATTCTTAACTGAAACAAAAACCTCAAGGAGTAAAAATTCTACCATGTGTATGCCTACCATTGACAATGTGCCACCAATATCAGGTGATATGTTTTCCTGATTATCGTTTTGCAAAACAGCATTTGGCTTGTGTATGGGCTCATCCTTCAACAACTTCCACTTGAAATAGTTTTTCAAGTCTTTTTATAAATAAACCATTTTTATAATAAATAAGACATGATGAGAGTCCTTGATATATTATTTTATTCATGGAAGCAGTACAGTATCGATGACCCACGTCAAGATGATCTTTACAGCAATATATTAAGCAATTTTTAAAATAAACTGCATTCACTTGTTGGAACCATTATTTCTTCAAATCTTCACTTACCCTGACAAAACGTTTGCTTGGGCTGTTCTTTATGTCATCTGCGCAATTTAGTACTAAGCATTCCATTTTCTAGAGGTTCAAATTGGTCTGACTCATTGAAAATCGAGAGTCCAAGGGCAAGCTATTGCCAACGCACAGATATTTGATCAAGTCCAGTCAGATCTAAGCCAAATAGTCGTAAGAATGCAATAGAAATCAGAGTCCAGGGGCAAGCTAGGGTTAACGCACAGGTAATAGACCAGGAAGATTTAGGATTAGTAGTCGTAACAATACTCAAAATCACTCGACCACAGAACACAATTACGGAATGCACTCGACACAACAAGCTTTAACACTTGCTTGATTAAGCTATGATGTCAATGTCAATCAATCAATGTTGAAGTTTGCAAGTTTTTTTCAGAAGCAAAGTTGCCAGCCATTTTTAAGGCCAAGAAACTGTTCAAGATACAGCCAGCAAATGCGTCACTTCCGGTAAAACTTTGAAAAATCATAACTAATAAAATAATTCATAATTCATAATTTTTTATTTGCTGAAGAACACGGTATAAAGTTTTCAATTACAATTTCAAAGTGCACATGTCTTGCCAAGATTGTTATCTTGCAAATATACATACAAATCTTCATGTAGGACGAAAAAAACAATGTAAATTAAAAGTAAACAATAAATAAATTAAATCAAAGCAAATAAAACATAGTAAAATATCAATTAAACAAAACAATCAATGTCAATCGAATAAAACAAAGTCAGAATGAAAGTTTCTATTAAATTAAAATGTTCGATCAAGTAATTCCTTTATGTCATAAATTCTTTGGTCAATATAAGCCACTTAAATAGTTTAGCCTTAAAAATGTGTAAATTATTATTTTTTATGTCACGGGGAATTTTATTGTAAATCTTGACACACATGGAAACACAACTATTTAGGTACTTTTGAGATTTCGGGATAACACTTAAGACCAGCCTATCTGGATCTCTTTTAAGTCTGGTATTAGTATCTCTGGCTTTCAAAAATAATCCGTCATATTTTTTTACAAAGCAGCCAACTTCAAAAATGTACAGTGCGGGTAGCGGTAATAATAAAACAAAAAATAAAATACTCAAATAACTTCCTTTAAATGGCCTATTTTTTCGAAAAAAAATATAACATAAACAACTTCTAAAATTCTGGCATCGCCCATTGGGTATGGGAACAATTTTTTTTTTTATAAATACCTTTTACTATTTTAAGTAACTTACTTGAAAATTTTGTTGATCTTGCCGGTAGTTAATTTTTTATTAATTTTTAAACATTGCGAACTCATGACGTCACAAATTCACTTGGTGTTCTCACATGTGTTTTTCGCTGATTAGTGGTAAATACATAACGAGGAGAAAATTACTGATTAACAGCACTTACGGCCGAAACAGAGCTCGCCGTTCATCATAAAGCATCTTACAAGATTGTGAGAAGTAGTCTTCAGATACAATTTATTTTGCCAAGTTCTGAAACCAAGCCCTACCTGGAAGGGTTGGGATAATAGCGAATTGCTATTTTAAGTCCTATCCGTCTGGGCAATGGGTGTTCAAATTTCAAATTCAAATTCAAATTCAAATTCAAATTCAAATCATTTATTGCATGTCACATTACAGTTTAGTATGGTGGTAGTACAGGTAAGGTTAACATGTGACGCCCTGCAAGGGCATGGCAATACATGTGGGGCAAGTTAATGCTTGCTCAACATAACATTAGATAATATTGCATTAAAAAAATAAATGAAAATTCTTAACAAATACTATTTCATCCTAAATTGGAAACATACATAAAACTTTATTCTTATAATATTATATGGTATGAAATGTAGTTATTTTATATATTTATCACTAAAAAACTCTTGCATGTTGTAATAGCACTTATTAATAAGAAATGCTTTCAATGTTTTGCAGAATACTTGTAGGCTTTCATGATTTTTTATATAGTTGGGTATTTGGTTATATATTTTTACTAGCATAATGTGGGGACTGGACGTAACTAATTTTAATTTGGAGAAGGGAACTTTTAGTTTATTTAAATTTCTGTTATTTCTTTTTAGTTATTTGGTGTTAATTAATGTACGTATTATTAAAAATAACTTTGTGGAAAAATGTTTTTCATCAGGGGGAATTTAAATATGGAAACACCATTATTATCATGCAGTAGAATCACCTAGCTAAAAATCTCACGTATGAAGCAGATCGGGTCATTTGATTGGTTGATGGATAGATCATCAACCAATCACGTGAAAATACGTCTAGACGACCCAATGGGTTTCAATTGTGAGATGTCATTTAGATTACCGTCATGGGTCCAATATGAAGCTTAGTGTACACTTTGCGTTCATTGGCAATCTGAGGTCTAATGAATGACCCCAGTTTTCCAACGTATTTTATTAAAAATATCTTAGATCCTTTGCCTTTAAAAGTGTTAAATATTTAAATAAGTTATAAAATACAAATACCTCGAAATGGTTTTCGATTTAGGACATGTTTGTTTTTTTTCCCATATCCAATTGTATAGAAAGGTACCCGAGAAGCAAAAGAAACGATGTGAAAAAGACAACGTAAATAGAGAGGATTTTGCAACCAGGTGAGAACGGCGTGCTTTGGAGATTGTTGGGTCGACCAAACGGTGCTGCTCAAGAACAGCGCTTAGAATAAATAGCTGGCGATCAGTAAGAACTTGAGTATATTGGAAGATGTCGTGGGTGGGAAAACGAAAAGGTTTGAATGTGCAGACTTTAAACAGCGCTACCTGCGCTCTTTCGAGTATTAATATAAATGTCTTGCTGTCTTAAATAAATCGATTTAGTAGTTAAAAAACCAAATCAAATTGTGTAAACAAATGCTAGTACATTAGGTTACCTTTCAATGAGGTTTTCCTTAGTACCAGTGGCTTTTGCGCCTCTGTATTTAAGCTCAACCTTTAGTTCGGTGACCTGATTCTGGCCGTAATCCATGAAAAAATCCATTACACTTCCAAATACAATACAATTTTATTTATTTATTTATTAATTCTTCATTGCACAAAATTAATGATACCATTTGGCGGACTTAATGCCAAAGGGCATTCTCTACCAGTCAACCACACGATCAAACAGATAAATTAAACACGGTACACGAGATTAAACTAAACAAGTAATTTGTTTAGTTTAATCTCGTTTAATCTTTTTGAAAACAACAACAGATGCTAATTATTGTAAAATAACAAAACAACAAAATAAGTAATATACATATAAAGTCAATATAAATCGATAAAAATAAACATACATAAATAGAAGTCATAATATAAATAGAACCAACCAAACCAAGAATTGCTTGCCAAAAAAAAATTACATAATAATACCCCTTAGAATAACCTCGTATTGACTTTGAACCACATTCACCTAACGGTGACTCAAGGACCCATCCCTAATGCGTGACCAGCGATCCGTAATGCTTTCGAACAGCCACTTTAAACCTGTATTTACTAATAGATTTTCTTATTGGAACAGGAAGTTTGTTCCAAAGACGAATCGCAGATACAGCGAAAGAACTAGACATGAAACCGGAAGAATGAGAGGGCGTAAGAAGGGAAAGAGTATCTTCAGAACGCAACTGACGACAATGTGAAGAATGAAGAAATTGAAATTTACTTTTTAAATAAGATGGAGAATTAGGATCAAAAAGAATAGAAAAGACAACATTTAAAATTCGAATGGACCTACGCTGGCGGATAGGCATCCAGTTAAGTTTAGAGCGGAAAATGGAGACGTGGTCATATTTGCGCAATCCGAAAATGGAACGTATACAGTTATTTAGAAGTCTATCCATTTTGTTCAAAAGCTCCTGTGAAACGTTCCTGAGACAGACATCACCATAATCAATCAACGGCAAGATAAGGGCTTGCACTAGCAGTGTCTTTGTAGATGACGGCAGAAAGTTCTTCAGGCGATAGAGAGCGCGAAGAGTCCCAGTTACTTTCCTGCTCATTTCACTAATATGCTTGGTCCAGCTGAGAGAGCAGTCCATATAAATGCCAAGATTTTTCACACAAGGGGAGTAAGGAACAACAATACCGTCCATTACAATAGGTGAAACTGCACTCATATCAAGCTTCGCCAATTGTCGTGAGCCACCGATGATTATGGCTTGGCATTTGATAGGATTAACCTTGACTCCAAATTTGGCAGACCACTCAACAACGCACTCCAGATCGCAGTTAACTTGTCCAATTGCGCTGTTAATCTCAACAGTCTTTCCCTGCTTGTAGATCTGTAGATCATCTGCGTAAAAATGAAATGAAAAATAAAATTTTAATAAACAATTATATTTTCGGTACGCATTTATGGTATCTGACTGACAGCTGTTAAGACCTAACGCAACGGCAGCGCTGACTGGTGGCAGAAAAAGTATCGAAAACCCTCATTGGATTTTGTGAACTTAAAGGCCCGTATTCACTTTGATTAGTAGTAAGTGCAGGTGATTAGTGCAGGAGCTTAGTGATTAAGAGAAAACACGTGTGGACAGCCATTGATTAGTACAATTGAATAAAACACAATTCAAATCACTTCACGACGCAGGATACTAATCACTCGCAATAATGCATCGCTGTATAAAAGTGTTTTCTCATAATCACTAAGCACCTGCAATTACCCTTACCGATTCTTTGCTGCACTTCACTGACTAACCAGTGACCACAGACTAGGTAGAGAACACTCTTGAACAGAATTTCATTGGACAAGCGTTGCAGAAATGTCAAACAAGAAATTTTTGGACCATAACACAAAGCATCAGTGTTCAAAAAATGTATTGGTGACAGTAATCCAATGCCAATCCGGCGAAATTAGATTCAAGAGTCAGGGGCCAGCCCCCCGATTCAGAACGAAGTTATCGACCGATGTTTGTTTTAATCATGGTAAATAACCCGCTAAATGGTAGCATTCGATATATTTATATTTAAAAGCCAAAGGCCTTTAGATTATGTGACAAGAATAATACAGATAAATTCCAGGCTAAAAAGATCCATTAAAAATAAAAGAAAATAACTGAATCGGTTGATAACTCTCCTCTCTAAATAGGGGGCAGGTTTCACTGACCGACGTCAACACACTGTAAGTGAACTTGTTCCCTAGGTAGTCTGTGACACTACTGACACTGTGTCACTGACATTTGTCGGACGGAAGTCGAATGATTGTCAAAAATTGTTGTGATTCTGATTTTAACAATTTGTTCCTTGTAAAGTCAAAGTTTTGTGATCATTTTCAGAAGATTCAGGGATTTTTTGCGTTTCGGCGAAAATTTTCACTCTGAAACTATGGAAGGTATCCAAGTAGTCACCCAGGATTACGTAAATGTGCAGATTACGAAGTCAGAAAGCGAAGATGCGGCACCGGTCGAGAGAAGGTTCAAGAAGGAGATCACTGTGTTGGATTTTAAGGTTAGATGATTCACATCAGCTGTGCTATGTTTTATTTAATTAGATAGATTTTCCTAATGAATTAGTTGCTATGAGTATCAACTATTTCATAAGGAAAATCAGGTTATCTGTGGTTTCGATTTCCCATATTAAATCCAAAAATAAATTTAAAAAAAAACTGCTACCTAAATCTTACGAAAATATCATCATAGATCAAGTGCAGTGAACTGAACATTCTGCGCCAATCACTGCAGCCCTATGCCGTGCCGAGAGAATTTAGACTAGCACTTTAGACCCCAGGCAGTAAGGGGCACAGAGGCATTCACATTAACCTTTACATAGGGGCACCTTATGCTGCAGAAATAAGAAGGTTGATGTGAACACGTCGATACATAAAATGTTTAAGTGAAAAATAAATAGGGCAGGCCTTTAGAGTTCTGGGTGTCAAAGGCACGCAATACCAATTTGGTTCTGCTTGTGATCGTGGAAGACGTGGGTTCGAATCCTGCCTGATTTCTTCAAGGTCTGGATTTTTTTTTCTAGTTTTCTATCCTTCGATATGAAGTGTTGTAGAATGCTAAAATAAACAAACTAATAATCATTTGAATCATATTGAAGACTTTCCTTCCAATAATTTGTTTTAAAAAAAAACAAGTTACACAACATATAATTTCCCTACAGACCAAACTAGAACTATTAAGTGGTGGATCAGCGGCCACAATGAAGCTCCAGCTGTACGACAGCAAGAACAACTTCATCTGCAACATTGACAATGACCAGGCACTCCTGGGCTCGTTCCCAATCGATGATGGGATGCGGATACATGTCATTGACAAGTTTGTGCTTTTCAAGGACTTTGACACCTCTGATAGTGCTGAAAGGTAAGATCCTGAATAATTAATTTATACTTTTTTGATTGCTTCAGTGGGCAGACATTTAACCACAATATCTTATTTGAATCTCAATTGCAAATATGGTCTAAAATTTCACATATGACTTCACCAGGAAGAGGACCAAACTTGTCATGCTTTGGATACTTGCCCAAGAAAGAAGCCTATTCACCACCTTTTATTTTATTTTATCTGCAATCAGTCTCACAACTCTTAAGCGGATGTCCACCACCAAAGAGCTTTCAAAATATTCATCTTTTTAGTTACTGCCATAGAAGTTCTTAAGATAAACGCAGACACTTCTCTTTATAATCTGAAATGTGAAGTAATTATTGTTTTTATAAACCTAGGTTCCGTTTGTCAGAAGAAGAGTATCAGAAAAAAGGAGACACTGTACGTTCATTCCTGCAAAAAAACCGACTGGGCAAATACAACGAGGAGGAGATGACCAAACTCAAGGAACAGCAGCAAAAAGAGTTGGAGGATGAAGCAAAGTAGGTTTTTGACAAATTATATTTTAAAATATTAGACTATCAAATTCAAGACAGGTTGGTCACAAGTCACAACAGCCTTTAAATTACAGAAAACCCAGCTTAATGACATTGCTGAGCTTATTGGAAGCTGTTTTTGTGGTCAGCTTGGGGCCTGACTGTGGTAATGATGCCATTGTCTGTTATGCTGCCCGAAAAAAAGGATCTCCATAGTGTTTTTCGAGGGTTGGCAACATGCTGGTTATTTTTCTGGGATTTCTTAACAGACTGTTCCACAATAATATGTTAGGAGCAACAATTTGACAAGATTCTGTTTAATAAAACTAACATGTGACAAAAAATATGGTGATCGTAGCAGCGTACATTTTCTCGCGGCAAAAATTGTTTTACTAAACATTGTTAACTCTTAACATTTTAAACTTTCTTGTTGCATTTTAACTAATTCTGATAAAAACGGGTTTTTGCAACGAAACATAACGGTAATAACGAGCGGACCACGACACCGACGTGACCACGGTGACATGCAATTGTCGCCGAAACGTCGAGAAAATAGGTAAAACAATTTACCGTTATGTTTCGTTGCAAAAACCCGTTTTTATCAGAATATTGTTAACTCTTCATAACGAAAAATTGTAATTGGCGCAAATTGATTTTTTTCTTCCCTATCACTAACGACAACTCTTCAAAAAGATAAGAAATGCGCGGCACCTTGAGGTTTGTTAAAAGGAGTTCGCACCGCATTTCTATCTACAGTGGCACTTTATTATAAACTCGATTTTTATAACTGTGCACCTCGACACAAAATAAAGAGTTTACAGAAGGACCGCTCTCGCTTTTTTTTATTAACTTGCCTGATCGCCTATAGGGTTGCTACTCGCTACTATAATCGCCAGATAAGCGCGATTTGACAGATACCGCGTAAAATAAAATACATCAACAGAAAAATTGCACCTAGTTCGACAAAAACAAAAATATACAAAAGGGGTCCTGTTAGATTAAAAGGAGTTGAGATAGGTGAATACATATACAAGTATTATATTATAAGAATTTATTTTCCGGGGTCCAGGTGTAACGCCTGCTAGCCTAATGGCTTGATCATACAGTCCTACCTACCTACCTACCCAATAGGCTGTAAAGTGTATTTATTTAAGGATGTCCTAAGACCAAAACAAACCTGACCTTGAACACTTATCTTGAGTTTCCAAAGAAATCACTCAAATTTTATCACACTACAAGTGATTCATTCATTAATCATATTACACTGCATCCTTTTTCAAAGTAAATATCACATAATTCCCGTTGAAAACTGCAAAACAATCAAGATAACCATAACTTAACCAAAATTTGTGTTCCGATTTTGACAGCTCTCAATTGATTTACTAGTGATGGGGTATAACAATGAACCAATTGAAGTTACCAATTTTTCAATCGATTATTATCGATAAAGTATTTACTGAGTATTATTACTCGTGAAAGTATTGTTATCGGGAAACGGAAAATAGGCAACGGGCAGCCACACTGCTAGTCCGTAAAAATCGCAGATTGTTTATTATTTCATTCTAATTAAACAGTACTGTACGCAGGATCAATTCTATTGTTGCGTCAAATGTATTGCCTTTGTTTTTCTTTTTGATATATTAACAAAAAGTATTAGTCATTATTAAAAATTAATCACAAAATAAAATATAAAGAACTAAAATGACAGTTCAAAAACAAATGAGAATAAAGGCGACCATTTCTTTTTCCTGCCAAATTGTAGAATTTTTCATAAGATTCATAGAGATAAAATTATGTTCATAAAATAAGGTTTTAGTCATAGTTAATAATTAACTAACTAAAAAATCAGCAATCCAGTAGGCTGATTATGTAAAGCTGTTTAAAACAACAACCGTTACATTACTGCTTTAGTAAGAAAGCTGTCATATTGATTCTCACTAAAGTAACAATGTAACGATGATTTCAATCAAATTTCGACAGTTGTTGTTTCAAACAGGCATACTATTTTCCGATTTAAAAACGATTAACGATTTTTGAACTACCTATTTTGAAATATTGTATTAAGTAATACTTACTTACTACAAATACTGAATACTTTATCAAAATTGATATTTTTTTTTTAAAAATATTTTTTGTATGTAGCTTTTTTTTTAACTATACCAGTATTCAATGTACGATAATAACAGTCAGTAAAAAAGAAAACTACAAATAAGCGTTAAACTAATGAACTGATCTGAAAAATCGAGAATATCGAACAGAAAACGAATTGAACTCAATTGATAATTTTGTGCCCAACTCTATAGGTGATTCCAAGGTCAGGTTTGTTTTGGTCTTAGGACATCCTTAAATAAATACACTATAGATAACACTATGAGCCACCGCTTCGGCGGTCACCTGTCGGAGGCGCGGCGCGGATGCAGCAGCCGCGCGTGACAATAATAGTATATTTTACATCGAGGGACTAAACGAAGCCATAATATACCAGAGGTGCTCGGGAGTCAATGAAACCAAGGGTATATTAAGTTAGCGTTTAGTTTCGAGGTGCAAACTGTACTTTTCACTTCGAGTGCGAGAAAAATTGCCAATTTAGTACAAAAACATTTAAAACCGAACTTTACACTTGACAAAAGTTCTGAAATTTTCGTGATCAGTTTTTTTTTTCTTCTGAGCTGAACCACAGATTAAAAATTTAAAACACATGGCGCCACCTTCTTTGCGGACAATCCATGGAAATAAAAAACTCGCAACATTTTCCCAATGACGGCGGTCCACACTCTACAGATAATATTATATTTTTACTGGCTGTTTGAGTTTGTCTTTGTCACATGAAGGAAATTAAAAAACGAATTACTTTTTACTCCCTAGGGGCTAGCCCCGCTTCGTAGGGCTATATTGGCGTACTTTTAGAGCATGAGAAGTGAAAAATAATATACCAAAAATACTGGTGTTTTACCAATGCATGATAAGATAAGTTACGGAAAAAGTAAAAGCCCATTTGTACTGGATTTGAATGTGTTAGGAAATATAATGGTTTACCTACCTATATACTTATAATACTCGTACATATTACTACTAACTTGCAAACGTTATCTGAGTTTTACTTATTTTTTAACATCATTTGGTAACTTAAAAAACGTATAATCACAATTTCGTGTGGTGTTCATACAGCCAAATACACTGCAACAGAAATATCTGCGTGAAACCATTTTTGCCCATTGAACTATAATGTAAGTATCTGACGACGTACAAATAATATCTCAATGTTTTTGACAGTGCGACTGACCGCGACGCTGAAACTCCCTTACTTCGCCTGTAAACTCACGTCTCTGTGTGCGTGTGTCAAAAATGGCGTGTTCTAAGCGGGCTTTCTGTCAGAGCGCCGCGCATGTCTAATTTGTGACCTCGAGCTGTCAAAATAGGGTGGCAGTATTGAATTTCAACCGCCCGCAAACTTCTTCACTACTCCGCTGGCAGGTGTGAAAATGCTGTCGACCTAACGATTTTGACAGCACGAGATGCACAGTTATAAAAATTGGGTTATATTTCCCTTCACAGGATAGCAGAAGCAGTGCTGGTGGGCGCGCGCTGCGAGGTGCGCGTGCCGCAGCAGGCGCCGCGGCGCGCGAGCGTGCGCTACAACGGGCCGCTCGACGGAGCCAAGGGGCTCTGGATCGGCGTGCAGTATGACGAGCCGCGCGGCAAGAATGATGGATCGTGAGTATTCTTTATAATGCCGTCAAGGTGACTTCACTCCACCCAAAGTTGTCGTGAGGTCCAAAAATGAGGCTGACAGGCACAGTCACGCAAACGAGTCATTGGACCGGCTATCCTTACCCTGGCGGCCTCCTTATTTGCCTTTTAATACCTGTAGATTCTGTCGCGAAGAGGAAGAGACTACGGTCCATGTCCGATGCGACTTTGAGGCTTTAAAACACGCCAGATGCCGCGTTCTCTGCGGGCTTAACCCTTAATAAGGCATTGCATTGTGAAAAAATCATAGGTTTTCGCTGTATGCCCAAGTATTAAGGTTTAAAATCGGGTGGTAACTATTTTACCTCTGCCTTTTTAAGGGTTAAGCCCCTTCGGACGTCATTGACATTACTCCCAGGAAAATAACTCACTTCATGATGGCTGTAGGCCTAGAGAGTGATCTTTGATGGGATGATGGGACAATATAACAGTCCTGGTCGCAGTGGTCAATCGCTTCGCGGACATCCTAACGCTAAACGAATAACGAAATTGCCTTTTCACGACTGCTGACCCAATACCCCGGGACTATAAGAAGAAGGAAACACATGCGCTTGAAGAGCATTCCATGTCTGGATAGTACGACAAAGAAACAACGTTAACATATTCACCTCTCTTCATCGGCCAGCGCTCTTTATTTAATAATTTTTACCGCCTCTTGCATCCGGCCCGGAGTTCCCAGGTTCAAATCCTAGTGCAGGCAAACTGTGTTTTCGGATTTTTGCAACATAGCCAGAGATCCTGATCACCAACCCACATGTGGCAAGCGTGATGATTAAGCCAATATCTATTAATTCTAGCCATGACTTGATTTTAATGTGCGCGATGACAGTATACAGGGTGTCTCAAAAAGAAGTGTCAAGCGGAACCCCACAGAAAGAGCACCCCTTGGGGTACCCGAATCACCCCCATGTATGTAACAGTTAAGGCTAAGGAAATAATAGAAAGAATAAACATTTGAAAGTTTAATTAATAGAACAAAAAGAAATAGTTATTAATTATGCATTATGTTTATTTAGTATATGTACTATTATTGTATTATTTTATTTACGTCTATTATCGTTTATATATATTTTTTGTGAATTTTGACTTTTCATAAGTGCTTCTTTGTAAAAGCTTAAGTGAATAAATGATTTTTTACTTTACTTTACTTTTTTACTTTACTTTACTATTAGTTATTATTTATTTACAAGAAATGTTCAAAATGTCTACCTTCGTTCTCGATACAAATTCTACATCGTCTAAAAAAGTTGTCTTGGATTGGATTTTCAATGTTCCAAGAATGATAGTTGTGTATGTTGAAAATTCCACATCTCTTAAAATGTGACTCATCAGTCCATAAAATATTAAAAAAAAAAAATCGTTTTCAGCTTGACGTCGCAACATTTCCTGACAAAACGCTACTCTTCTCGGATAGTCTGCGGGCTTAAGCTGCTGAACTTTTTGAATATGATATGGGTGAAAACCCTCTTGTTGGAGTATGCGATGTGCCAGTGATTTTGGAATTCCGGTTCGACGTTGTATTGTTCTCACACTTATTTCCTTAGCCTTCCTGCAGTAATTTTTGGTTAGATAACAAATTCATGAACTTCAGTAATGATAAAATGGCCAAAAAACAGTTATTAATCTGATGGCTAATTTCAAGAATTTTCCACCTCGCTGTCTTTGAAGGCTGATTTTAGCCAAAGTAGCCCATTAAGTACTTCTTTTTTGTAATGATTAAGAAAGCTGAGATTCTGGAGCATTTTTGAGCTTTACTTAGAAACCATACAGTCACCCGCTTAGATTTTTAATTTAAAGTTGATAAGTCTTCATTCATCAACCATACATTTTTGGTTTTATACCAACATTTTCATCATTTTGGTCAAAGTTATGAAACTGATTATTTTATGCATCAAAGTACAATTAAGGATGATTCAGTTGGGCAAAGAAAAAATTTGAAAAGTCTTCTACTTTTCAAAAAATAAAAAATTTAAACTTTTAGGTCCGAAATTCTCAGAAATTCAGAAAAAAATCATAACTCGAAAACTATGAACAATCGCGGAACATACATGGGGGTGATTCGGGTACCTCAAGGGGTGCTCTATCTGTGGGCTTCCGCTTGACACTTCTTTTTGGGACACTCTGTATATATAGGTTAATTACTACTACCTCTCTTAACTAGATTTTTCCCGCGACTTCGTTAGCATAGACTGCGACTCCCTCTGCAATGTAGTCCCTTTCTCACTTTAGTCCGCTTCTTTTAGAGTGCCAGTTCATATTGACTGCATTGAAAAAGCAATTATTCTTCCAGTGTGAACGGCAAGCGATACTTCACCTGCCCGCCCAAGTACGGCGGCTTCGTGAAGCCCATGTACGTGACTGTGGGCGACTTCCCCGAAGAGGAGTTTGAGCTCGATGACGAAATCTGATCGCGCCAAGACTGCCAACATTCTCGCTAAAGTGGCCTCAGCGGGATGCAACCGCTAAGTCCTTTCATTTGCATTTATTTTTAACCCCGATTTGATTTTAAAAAAACCGTTTGTGGCCCTGTAGTGCCATAATAGACACAATAGATTTATGTTTGTGAACAAAATCAGCAATAATCTCAGAATCTACTATGTGGCTCTTTAATTTAAGAATTCTTATTCAAGCTCCAGAAGAATACCTATTAACCAATCCTATAATAATGTATCTTCTTCTAATAAAAAATGGATTAATTGTGTAATACTAACCAATCCACAATCGATCAGGGCCACCGCTGTTCTAAAGCCATTTTCGTAAGAGAAGAAGGTGATGTAACGATGTGTGCATGTGATCGAAATTGGATGTTTCTCACTAGGTATGAATAAAAAATGCGCCTTGTGTCCAAACCCCAAACACACGGACGGACGTCAATGCGTCTTCATCAGACGTGTCGAGTTGCTGACGAGCTTGTGACACGGAGTTTCCCCTGAAATTTTTTGAAAGTTCATCTAGAAGTCAGGGCTTCAAAAATGTACACTACAGATTTTTACTTAATAGATTTTGGTTTAATTATGTTCTTGGATACTGGCCTAAGTTGCCGAGTGCGAATTTGACAAGTCATAAGATTGATCTGGTCATCAAGATTTAATATTTTTGGAATGACCCATTACATTTGGGTTAAGATATCAAATTGTACAGTGTGTAACAAGACCCTTAACATAGCCGGCGTCTACGCACTCAAACCATTGAATCAAGTCTCAGAAAAAAAATGATGGGAAATGAAATTTTCATAGTTATCAATTTTAAACCTGAAAACTGTGTGCGTGACTGTTACTCAAAATCAAGCGGGAGAAGGGACCCCGGACGAGGTAAATTGCGAGTTGAACGTTTTGAAGCCATTTTTTGATAGGAAGTACTTAAAATTTTGATTATGTTTCTTGGGACAAAAATTAAGATTTTTGTTTTACTTTGTGCTTCAATAACTTGGTAACTATTGAGTTCACAGGTATGGTCTGTAAAGAAAAAATGATCCTGATGATGTTCAGAATACGTAGGCTCGGCTAGTGGTTTGTTGTCTCTCTCTTTCATATATTAGGGTCTCACGGTATGTGTCTTTTTTACTGCATTATCTGATGCTTGTACTGATTTATAAATGCAGGTAATTTTGATATGTATTTTAGAAATGATAAATAAAATATAATGACACAGGCGTGAGAGTTGATTTTTGTTATTTTGTAATTGAACAGAATCAAAAATATTGGGACTGGCTGGCTTAGACTAACCACTCATTGCTGTAAATTTAAATTAAATCATGTTCATTGTTATTAAAGCACTATTGTGGTGTATATTGGTGCAATATTGTTTATATTTTATTGTGAATTTGGCAAAATTTGAAGTTTTACACCGGCTTCTTACTTTCGTTAAGGCTTAGCTTATCATATAGTCCAACTAGATATTGCTTTAACTATCTATACATATTTCAGAGGAATGTATGAATGAGGAATAATGTTATTAATAATGTGGATATATGAGGTACTTTTGTCATATTTAGTTTGTAAAAGAGTGAATGTGTTATGTAAAGTAAATTGAAATGGTCAATTTAGTCTGGTTTTGTTCGTTTGAATTGGCGTAAAATAACAAAAATATATAAAAGCAAATTTACACGTATTCGCGTACAAGTATTGGTTTGTTTTTTACGAGCACGTTATAATAATTTATCCTAAATGTTTGAATCATGTTGAACTTTTTATGTGTTACGCATTCCACATAATAAATTGTTTATTGTAGAATGCTCACTTAAATGTGATTTGCTTTGTATTAATTTAGGTTGTAAAATTCAATAAAAAGGTCTTATATTTTTAACAAAAATAAAATTATATCGTTTACTTTTTTCTTTTAATTGAATCAGTATAGACTTTGTCTTTCCTTACCCTTTTAATCCAAAGTATAGGTAAAATACGTGGGCGGCAGTTAAAATAGAATAAAGTGGCGGTGAGTGAAATAAAACTTATTTTCTTAAACATGCTCGGAAATATTGTCATTACTTTTGAATAAAGAACACGCGAAGTATCATATTTACGTAGACTGAAAACCCAAAATCACTTCCCGGCGCGTTCTTTGAATTTCGAACGAAGAGCGCGCCAGCAATGTTGTATGAAACGGTGTGCTGTTTGAATTTAGAACTCTTTCATCTATCGTACACATTGCGTTCTCGTGGCTGTATAGCCACAGATGCGTTTACCTTTCGGCACAAATTGTAAAATTAAAAAAAACAAATTGGCGGTAAAGCGAAGTTGTTATTTTGTTAATAATATTAATTAAATTTATTATGTAAAAGGCCCTTTTTATTTCCTTGCATTTTTTTAAGAAAAGCACTATATATGCCTCGGCCGAAATGGCAATTGCCTGTCTCGTATCATTGATCATACACGACCTGCAATTGCCTATTTCGCTGCCTTTGCAATAATGTACTATTCCAATGTCTGTTTGTTTACGATCTCCTTCGGCTTATTTGTCGGATTTCATATAAGAACGTTTCATTCGCAGTATCGTTTATTTAAATTATTTATGCATTTTATGTGAACTTTAAAAGAAACAGCTTCCTTGTGAAACCGAAGCAGATTAACTTGGTAGTTGAGAAGTAAATTACAATTTGGAAATTTTCTAATTACCATTTTATTAATAGGTACAAAATTGATGCTTTTATTCTAACAAGTATGGCACAATAATTCTTGCACGGTGTAACTAAACGAGAGATGCATTATACAAATCGGTAAGAGTTGAGTATTGAAGTACAGTAATACGTGAGAGTAGAGTAGACATCAAGATATACTTATTGTATAATTAAACATTAGTTTGACTAGAAATACTGATAGGTGACTAGAGCAATACTTAGCTTTTTACATTGCACATCGCAGCTAAAATAAACTAAGTGATATTTACATAGACTAGTAACATGTGGCGAATGTAAAGTGTAAGTTCATTAATTTTTTTATAGCCCAAAAATATTGATTCAGCTACACTATTTTCAATGTACGTACACAGATTCTAATAAAACCTTTAATTAAGACTGTCCTTGTAGTTATATTTTTCATTGGTTCTGTTGTTAAAAAACTTTTGTGTTCAAACGAGACGATCGACATTCGAGTTCTCGAGCGATTGCCAATCGTAATCGATATCAGTGGAGTCGGCGACGGAAAAGACCGCGCCACTCTCGGTTCAGATGGCCGACTTCTCCGGATTGTTCGCGTCGCTCACGCGGCGCGAGTGGGGGGCCCTTCTCAGGGTGCGAGGTTGCAGATTAAGCGGGGGGAGGTTAGGGCGTTCGATTCTGGTCGGGGAGGAGACGAGCGGCCGTCCCCGGCGGAGAGTGTCCATGCCACTTCGGAAGTACTCCTCCGTGCGGTCGCTGTAGCTTTCGATTAGTGGGGCGGGGTCTTCGTATTCGACGTTGAAGTGGCGCGTGATGGCGAGGTCCTCGGGCGGCGCGAGCTTGTAGAGCGGCGGCTCGACGCACTCGTAGTGGTGGTCGTCGGTCTCGTCGTGCGGGTACGTGTCGGCCACGAAGTGCCGCGTGCCGCGCGGCGTCAGCGCCGCCCACAGCACGCGCGAGTCCAGCGCCGCGCCGTACAGCGCCGGCGCGCCCGCCTTGCCGCCGCCCTTGCAGCCGCCGCCCGCCCTGCATAGGGATAAGGTTCTGTTAACTCGGTCACAGCTGCCGAATGCTATGTGGGTTGAGTAAATTACAAATTGAGGAAATAACTACACATTACCAGAGAAAAGAAGTCAAGTAAGGGTTTTGAAATTATTTACAAGATTATTGCACTAACATTCCCATGCCTGCACTACAGCTAAGGCATTGCACATTCGTGATAAAATATCAAAGTCCTCTAACAAAATAAAAACCACTTGGGACGTCATAAATCACCAAACAGGTAAAGCTAAACAGCGCGATACCTCATACACTCTTAATATTAACAATAACATCTTACAATCAGAAGCATCTGTTGCTGAAGCATTTGATAAGTATTTTAGTAATATACCTATAATTACTACAGCTTCATTAAATTCTCACCAACTAAAGCGGAACATTTGTTGAAAGATAATGTATCATGTTGCAATGTATTCTTTAAATTTAAACATGTCGAGTCACTAGATACGAGTATATTAAAAGCATTCAGATTAATTAATTTAAAAGATACCGCTATTATTCAATGATTGTGTTGATGAAGGTGTTTTCCCAAACTTAATGAAACACACCAGGTAACTTTAGGCCTGTTTCAATCCTACCAGCTCTAAGTAAGATCTTTAAAAAAAACATTCAAGAACAACTATTAAGCCATTTTTATGAGAACAATCTCTTACACAGTGAACAATATGGATTCACGAGAGGCCGTTCTACTACTGATGCTGGCATTGCACTTCTAAAACACATCTTTAGGGCTTGGGAGAATTCACAGAACGCTCTTGGCGTCTTCTGTGACTTGTCCAAGGCCTTTGATTGCGTTGATCACGATACACCTATACGCAAGCTAAGGATACGCAAGGAAGGGATAATGCTTTAGATTTGGTAATTACGTAGGTACCTTAGTTTAAGAACTCAAAAAGTTGATGTTAACAGTGTACTGTCTACAGGATCACAATTTAAAATGGGGGTCCCTCAAGGATCCATTCTAGGTCCATTACTATTTCTGATATATATAAATGAGTTACCTTTTTACTTAGAAGACACTTGTGATGTTGTATTGTTTGCAGACGATACATCTTTAATTTTTAAAACTGGCAGAAATAAATACCTTTTTGATGATGTTAATAACGCACTTTCAAAGGTTTTACAATGGGTCACAGTAAATAATCTACAGCTTAATGCAAAAAAGACTAAATGTATTAATTTTAAGTTGTTGTTAAAGATAACCCCATTAGTCTAAAAAATGATCGTAATACTATGAAGCTTGTAGATACAACAGTTTTTTTTGGGATGACACTAGATTCGAAACTGCAATGGAACCCTGATATAACAGCTCTCTCAGGCAGACTTAGTTCGGCTGCATTTGCAGTGAGGAAAATTAGGTTATGAACAGATGTTGATACTGCTCGTTCAGTTTATTTTAGTTATTTCCACAGTGTAATGTCTTACGGCATTGTACTTTGGGGTCAAGCTGCGGATATACAAACCATCTTTATCCTCCAGAAGCGAGCGATCAGATCCATCTATAAGCCTCGTGCACGGGCTTCACTTAGGGAGATTTTAAAGGAAATTGGTATCCTCACTGTAGCGTCACAATACATTTACAATTGCATTGTTTTGGTGAGAAAAAATATTGGTCTCTATGCTAAACACAGTGACATTTATTGCAGAAATACTAGGAATAAGGATAAAATTGCACTTCCACTCTTATGGTTACAAAAAGTTTTAGGATCCTTTAAGGGGCCAGGTATACATTATTACAACAAAATTCCAAAAACCATTTGTGAGTTAGAGTCGCAATGTGTCTGTATTATGCAGACATAATGCGACTCTACCACCGCGTCGGAGTTGTTTCTTGCTGAGAAGACCCGGCGAGAAACTCAGCAGTTTTAAACAGTTTAAAAAGAAAAATTGTTAGTCAGTACCTATTAACTATTACAATAAAACATGAGCTATTTAATCCCGCATCGAGCAGAGCGCTTATACCCAGGCATTTTTATCTTAAATGATTTGTTGTTGATAAATAATACTCATTCGGAAACTAATCGCATTAAGTCACACATTTTTGGAAGCTTGAACTACCTTCACTAAGAAGCAAAAGTGATTTGAAGTTATTTTTTTTCAGACTTGCTGGAATTTGAAGAAAGGGTAGTCTTTTGTAGTATAATAGCCCTTTTTTAATAAAGCTGTTTTGATGTGATTTTTGAATCTATGTAAAGGTAACTCACAAATGGTTTTTGGAATTTTGTTGTAATAATGTATACCTTGCCCCATAAAGGATCCTAAAACTTTTTGTAACCTAAAGAGTATGTAAATACATATCCATATTATTATGGTATCTATGTCTATTTTCTAGTATATTTTGCTCTAAATTTGACGATTTGAAAGTACTGATACAGTCTATTTTAATGAAGTTATTTGAGTTTGAGTTCATGATAATTTAATCATTTACGTCTACGTAATGCTTATCTACATAAGGTGGTGATTTGACTGACAGTAAAAAAACTGAAGATGATCATTCGACCACCTACCCACCGCTCCATCACTAATGTTTGTTGATAAAACAAACAGGTATTTGTGTTAGGTAAGTTGGGTTGGGTTGCTGTAGCTGGTGGTGCCTTATTTTTCTGTTTCACATAACATAAGAGAAAAACACTTTGTGAGCCCAGGGCAAATTTATTATTTATGTTAATTCATTATTCTTCCAATCTGAACGAAAAGATCAGAGAAGTTGAACATATTTTTTATTAATATAATTAATTGAATTAAGTTCGTAGAAAAAAAAGATAAGTTTACTTTAAAACTACTTTATTTCGTCATCCGTTGCCATAGGCAGTTGTCCCACCGCCGACGAAGACCGAGAAGCGAGTCGAGTTAGAAACAAGTTAGCGAGCAGCGGAGAGTGGGTGTGTAGTTCCGATAGTTTAGTCGCTGGGCTATTTAAGCGAGTGTACGAGTGAGATGGGCGATGAACTAGACAACAAGAAAACGAGCGAGAAAGAAGAGCCAGAAGCGAGAACTCTCTTTGATGGCTATTGTCGCTCAGCGACGAACTAGTGGAGCGAGTCCTTGCCGCGCAGTGTGAACAGTCAGCGATCAACTATTTATATATGCATCCCTTTTGTTTCGAATGTATATCTATTGTACGTTTCTTGAGCGAGAAAATAGTCGATAGTTAGTCGTTTCCTCGCCGTGGTGGTCCCACCACGGCTGCCCACGCTCAACCGTAAGGCAGTTGTCCATCTGCCTTACGGTTGAGCGTGGGCAGCCCCAAAAGAGATGCATGCACTAATTTTGACACGCGAATACGAGACTTAGAATACACTCGCGTTATCATCGTTTTAAATATATAACACTCGCGTTATCATCGCTTTAAATATATAAATGTGTGGTGAGTTCCTCATGAGTTATTTAGCTAAGATGACGCCAACCACTGCGCTAACTGGACCAGTGAGATGACTAAGCAAATTTTCGTTAAGTGGAGATAGAATTAAGATACTCACTCTCTACACTTGAGGAGGAAGAGCGCCAGCAGCGCCGCGATGCACAGTACGGCGATGCAGCACGTGATCAGCACCAGGAACCACGTGTCGTCGTTGGCTGCTGGCTCTAGAATGGAACGTGGAAACAGCTGTACAAAACTGTTTAGGGTCAGTGGCCTGATTTAATCGCCATCTTATCGGCGGTACAGAACCAGTCACGTAAAATAACGATGGACGACCGTGGAGAGGATGTTTCTGCGCACGAGTACTTACAGTACGGGCGAGGGGGTTCACTCACACCACCAGTTCGGTCTAAAATTCGTTCACTGCGCTGGTCCTGGCCAGAGTTTTTTTTGATGATGGGATGGGTTTTTTTGTTCTAGGTGGTTAAAACGTTCGGTTCAAAATGCAGTATGTTTATGTTTCCAGATTTTCCAGAAAGTACTTTGGGTTTGTGATCATCGAGCTGGCAAGCGTTCTGATTTACCAATAGGTACCTACCTATTAATTTAAGCAATGGCTTGACTCAATGATTTTGTGGGTTCTCTTTTTCCATATGTGTCGGTGGCTTGCAAATACCAACAAGGCAGAAAATCGGCAAGGTCAACATCCTCAAGGTCAGTAACGAAGAAGCATGTGGACCTGCTGATAGTAAGTTCCCATTTGGTAAAAGAACTTTTTATAATTTCATAATCTATACACAGCGCATTACTGATTGAAGATGTTACAGCCTGCATATTTATGGGTGTAGGACAGTGAATAAATAAATTATATGCGCTAGACAACACACCATTTGTCATGGTCTCGAAGTAGGAATAAATATCCCTGTGTTACGAGGTACCAGACAAGGAATTAGCCAGGAGCGTCTCCCAGCACACCCGGGGCCCGAGTCAATTCAGAAAAGATCGTTTTCTAAATTGACCCGACCGGGAATCGTGGCGAGAAACCGTGCCACAGTTCACTACGCCAATCGTGTCGTCAAAGTTATTATTCGCCTATTAAGGTACGCGCAAAAACTTTCTGCTGTTACCTTACCATGTCTTGGTAGTTCATGGTACTCCACCCCAGGGAAGAGCGCGTTCTCTTCGTTGTTCATTAAGGGGGGGCACTTGGACGCTCGGCAGGGCGGCGTCAGGTTGGCGGCGCTCGCCAGGAAGGCCGGCAGCGGCGGCGGCGGCATGTGCAGGATCGAGTCTGGCGGTGGGCCGATGGACAGGCATTCTGTCCCGCACGTCATACTGAGAAGAATTCAACTATTAGGTAAGTGGCTAGAATGCTGATGGATATCTTAATTTTGCATGGGCCAGCCAATGAGCTGCAATGGTTGGCCGATGAAAAATTAGGTAATGACCCTCATTTCGATACTTTTTGTGCCACCAGCCAGCGCTGCTGTTGCGTAAGGTATAAACAGCTGTCAGATCCAATAGATTCGTATCCAAAATATAACAGATTTTTGAAATTCTATTGTATTTAGAGGTGTTATGGATTTTATAATGGATAAATGACAGAAAGAATTTTCCGAACTGAAGATTGAGCTCAAAAACAGAGGTGCAAAAGCCACTGGTAGGTGCTAAGGAAAAGCTCATTGAAAGGTAACTTAAGGTAATTTGTTTACACAATTTGATTTGGTTTTTTAACTTCTAAATTACTGTTATTTGTGTTTCATTAAGTTGTAGTTGTATAATGTATTTTCATAGAGCATAATAAACCATGCTTTATTAATGTGCAATAATCAACTACAACTCACAAAACCCAAAAAAATATTAATAAAGCATAGTAAACCATGCTTTATTGATATCTATACATTAGTCAACAAGGCTATTTTTTGTTGAAGTAAATTTATCACGGCGACTGCATAAGCCACTATTTTAATCGGTATTTACCTCCCGTAGGAAACTTATGCCCTCCTGTTTCATCTGCACACATAGGCAGTGCACAACATAGGCCTTTAAGAAAGCAATATTTCTAAAGTAATGTTTAAAATAATAAATAAACCAAAAAATATATCGGTAAATACGAATAATGTATGTATCTGACAGTTGATTGGTCCTCACGCTACAGTGCTGCCATCTCACACTCGCCTGTCAAAAGTCTCTACCAGTCAACCAATCAACCATCAACCATTGGGCGAAAAAGAAATCATATTGGCGGCTTATTGTAAAAATTAAATTGTTGAGGAGAAACAACTTACTAAACCGTTAAATACTTATTATTATATCGTTAAATACTTACATACGCATACTTAAACATAGGTACATAATTTTATAGATAAATATGTACATAAAATTGTACGTAAGTCTTGAAACAGTAAGAAATGTGAGTAAGCGGTTAAACGAGAGAAGTTAAGATCAGAAAGAAAAGTTTGTGGATTGACTTTTTAGAAGAAAAAATATTTATGGTCATTTTAATGCATCTTTTGTTCTTGTGATATCATCCTTATCTGAAATCACATCGTGTGTAAGTAGGTATGTATAAGATATGTTGTGGGTGATTTATAATCTTGTCTTGGCGCTGATGCCCAAATGTTTTATTTTAGGTGTAGGTAAATAATGTAAACTCAGTCTGCGTTACATCGCAAGCTCGGGTCAGGGGGGGGATCTCTGATTGTTTTTATATTTTATCCTTATTTTACTTTTGATTTGTATACTTTTATTTCTACTATGTAAGATTAGTACAAAAATGAAAAAAATTATTATAGTTAGTTGTTAAGAAATGCTGTACATATTTCCAAAATTGCTGTGTACGCCTATAACGGGTATGCATATATGAATTACTTATCTTCAAATTTAAAATGAATGTATATATGTATACTGTTGGTGTACCTTATAAATAAATAAATACTGATACTTACTTGTTATTAAAACGATATGTAAATGTTACGATGAAATTAAAGTGCGGCTAGCTAATTATTATATAATTTCAACTCAATTATGTGGATAACCATTAAAGTACTAGTTTCCACATTTTCAAATTCGCCTCAAACTACAATACGTTTCATTCTCTTACACTTCGGCGCCATATTATAAATATTTATAATAAACACAAAAAAGCCAAGTTCAAATTATAACAAAATAAAGAAACAACAACAAAACACCACAGACAATCACAGATCCATAACAATAAGAACTCACTTTAACAGGTTATTTCACAAATTTTCCCACGAAATGGATGCACTTTACACCAGTTTCTAGTTACACTTGTTCAAAGTTTGGTCCACGGATGCAGGGCGCAGGCGCGACAGTATACCGTGACCCTTACAAACACCATAAATATCAAATATATTTCACTCTACTAGCTTCCATTGCTTCGTCTTTAGAGTAAAATATTTAATGATAAAATGTAAATCACGCAATGGATGACTCGCAACTCAAGAGCCCGTCTATTCTTGTTACCCAGCTGTGTTTTAGTACAGAGGGTGTTATTGATTCGCGCAAGCGCGGTAAGGGATTTCGCGACCCTTGTATTAAGGGTTTGAATTATATTCCAAGCGAAAACTCACTACGTACAGCTATCTCTGTCACTCCCTAAGTGTTATTAACTATGTGAAGAGTAGGTACGGAGAATTGCTATGAAATCTTTCAAATTGCTAAATAATGATGTGCGATGTGAGTTTAATAAAATACTCTTTTCATTAATTTTACCCGAGACTGTAATTATAATAAGTGCTTTGAAGTTAATTAACAGAATAAACCTTAGCTAATTTGTTATTAGATAGTACCTTGAGGAACTATTTCAATTAATATCACAGGATTACAGGAGTGGACTCATTAATGTGACCATGATAATAAATAAATAAATAAATAAATGTTGACTCTCGGATGTGTGGTCGGAGTCAGTCAGAGATGCAAGAGATGAAATTAAAGTTTAAGTTCTGTGGCAAATGTTATGCTAACCATTTTATAATTGTGAAATGTATTTGCATGCTATTGTAATGGCTGGATAGGCGATCATAATATGTTATTACTGTTCCTTCTTCTGTAAACCCTGTTCAAGAGCAAATAAATTATTCTTTTTCAGGCGTAGTACCTTTACATTGATCTGACCAAGAAAGAGGTAATCATTAACAGGAACGTACCTACAAACTTTTTTCATTACTAACAAGCTCTAGACTACTATGTATAAACTTGTTAGCACGGTAAATCGACCACCGTATGAAACTTCATTGCAATCAAAGCTCAATTAGGGTGAAGGATTAGGACAATTGGTAGGTACGTTTTTGTAATTAAACTAGCTTCTGCCCGCGACTTCGTCAGCGTGGAATGATAATATATAGCCTATAGCCTTTTTCGATAAATAAATATCTGGGACAATTCACACCAAGGAGCTTGTATTGTGGGCGTCAGAGACTGTTAAACATACAAATAATAAAAGGGCAAATACACTGAAATATTTTTTCAAATCGGACCAGTAGTTCCTGAGACTAGCGCGTTCAAGCAAACAAACTCGTCAGCTTTATAATGTTAGTGTGGATAGGTACTTATGTTGAGCTAGTTAATAAGTTGAATTCATCAATCATTACATTACTTCTCCCAGGCAATTGCTCTGTTGCAACATGAACGAAGTTTCGTAAAGCTTATTTATTTTGTAAATAAAATAGGATGCTTTTAATAACAATGTTTCTTTAACGCCCAACAATTTTCATTACTTCGTGTTCGAACGAGAGTAAACCTCCAGGGAACCGACTATATCGGAATCTCTCCGATTATTTTCTTGACGAGTACTCTTCCGCGTCATTTTAGTTTGTAATTCGACTTGCAATGTGATTCAATTTGCCAGTCGCTTGCTATTAGGAAGCTCATCAGCCAATAAAAATGCGGTGTTTAACGTCAAATAGCGATGATCGCTGTCAAAACTGATGAACAATGTATGTCATAAAGGTCTTGAAAAAACTCAAGAAAGAAATGTCGGATAGGTCACGCTGCGGTGACGAACTTAGGAGCGATGGCCTCAGAACCACGCAGTAAAATGTCTAAACGCGGTCTTTACCGCAACGTTGTCTTCCTCATGCCCATGCTGTGTTGATGCACTCAGCAGCACAGGACCCCTTGGGGCCCTGTAAAGTCCTATGACAGGCATGCCCCCATCCTACTCATGCTTTCGGTATAGTCGGTCAATGTTATGCTACTCGTAGCTACCAATAGTAAAGACTTTCTTGGCTGAAGATCTGTATTCAGGTGGCCAATGTTGTTCAATTTTTAATTACAACTCTCCGGTGATGGAAAAAATCGATTAAAAACCAAATCAACCCGGAATTACCACGTTGGGTTCTAATACCTGTGGTAAAAAGTGGGCTCCTGAGTGTTCCGTTAACCATGACGGCACAGTCACTTGCCTCTGACTACCCCGTTTGGGATAAAGTCATGATGGTATGTTATGTTATATTACAAGCTGGTTTGGTTTATTAGTTTACAAAATAATTAGGTACTTATTGACCTCTGCACAGAAGAAACGGCCACCGATAGCAACTGAAGGTGACTCGATAACTGTTTTTCTATCAACAAAGAACCTACCTGTAAATAAACTTTACCTATAAATTAAGTTTTCTTAGACACTCAACCAATGTGTGAAAGTTTTGTCAAGCCTTATTATAACAATCATAATAAATTATTTATTACAATTATTATTTGATAATCCTAATCAAATATTAGCTCATGAAATTTTCGCATTGATATTTTTTTGACAGTCAAAAATACTGGCTGAATTGTTATAATTTTAAAATTGGTCAATTTAAATCAGGGCTGTCAAGGATGTTTATTATTTCTTTGCTCTTATTGTTCGCTATTTTTATGTGCAATAATAATATTAATAATAATAAATATCCCTGGACATTATTCCACACAGCGCCATCTAGTCCCAAAGTAAGCTAATTAAAGCTTGTGTTATGGGATACTAGACAACGGATAAACATACTTAAATACATTTTCTTTTGTAAATACATACTTATTATACATAGGAGACACCCAGACCAGTACAAACAGACATGTTCATGCACACAAATGTTTGTACTGTGCGGGGATCGAACCCGCGACCTCTGGTGAAGTAGCCAACTTCTTAACCATTACACCAAGTCGGACGTCAATAAACTGTAGCAAATTATTTTATTTTTATGTTTTTTTTACACTCCAGCACACAGTAAGACCAACTCGTACAGTAGTGCAGACAGACTCGTAGTGTGCTAATTACCTTGGATTGCATTTAGATGTCTCTCAGCACTATATCGGCTGGAATGTAATTTCTTTCTTGCCCGATCTGGGTCAGAGGAGGGACCGTTAAATCTAGAACACATTGAATTAAATTTTACACAGCCGAGTGACATTTTAGAACCATTTGAATGGAAGACAATGAAACTATCTGAAAAAAAATACAACATTCCCAGATTGGATTGGAGGCCTTTTGAAGACTAACGCAGCGTTGAAAGCCCACCCACAAGGTGGATTCCGGTGAAAACCGGCTTTTTAAAAATCTATTTAGTACCTTTAACAGAGGACGTTTTGTGGCTGTTAGATGCCACTGTGGCCTAGCGACACTAGTTGCCCTAGCCCGTGGTCAGGGTAGAGCAAAATGGACTTTCGACGATTCAACCTCATGTCTCATTTTGCACTTGGGTGTGCCCCTTGCCATGTGAAGCTGAGAGCGACCGCAGTTGTCGCTATACCTTTTTAATAGCAAACCTACCCCTATTTCTTTCCTCCTTTTACTTCTCCTCGTCTGTTCATTTAACTCATTTTCCTTTCCTGATCTCTTTAGTTTTTGGTAGGCTAATAAGTACATACGTATTCTGTATTATTATTTTGTTATTTTAATTTAACTATTTTTGTGCACATACTTACCCTTTTTAACATTTTCCCCTGCTTGGGTTGTCTGGAAGAGATTGCTTTTTAGCAATAAGACCGCCTAATTGTGTCTTCTTACTATCTCGTGTAAAACCGACCTGTATTGTTATTTTTGATGTGCAATAAAGAATATTTATCTTATCTACCCTTAATAATAGCGAAAGTATTTTCGTTTCATCTCCTGAGTCGAGTACCTATGTTTTACATCAAATAGGTACCCATTTATCCTTGAAACCACGACGAGTTAATAAGCAAACGCCTATGGTTTCGCGGTTAGGTTTCGTGGTCACCAATTCTACGTAGTATAAACATCAGAAGCTTACATATTATTTTAAATACTATTACAACATAGCTCGTCAGCTTCAATGAGGTTTCCCAGTTTGATGACGCTGCGGCCAAAAGCTAAATGGATTTGGTTACGGCATTCAATCAAGTCTCCCACTAGCAACACAAAGCTTAAGGTTTTCATTAATTGTTGTCTTTACTTCAATACTTTTGTTTGTTTGTTTGTAATGAATAGACTCCGAAACTACTTAGTCCATTTTAAAAATTCTATCACCATTATAAAGGTACAATATCAAGGAATGACATGGGCTATATTTTTTATTTAGGCTGTACTTTGACGGTAGAATGGTCTACGCTGGCGAAGTCGCTAACGAACAGTTAGTATTTAATATTAACGTAATAAAACATTGTTATAATTAATAGTAAAAATACATATTGCTAACTGTGGTACAAAGCAAATAAATGCATACTCTTATGAGTATTCAATATTCAAAGTTGGATATTATAATATATAAAACAATACCTTTTCCTGCCCACCTACACGGCACACGAAATAACGACGAACGTTTTCTGAATAAATTATATGGAGGCGAGGAACACGAAGGTCGCTTCTATTTTTAACTATCCCGAATCGATAAAACGTTATTTAGAACATGAAACAATATTTTTAAGCTTTGAATTGAAGATTACGCTCACAATTAAATCCCATAAGTTAGTCAGAAGCAAGTTGACTGTTGCCGTCCTGGGGTCTTATTGCAATCTTTTGAAACTTGTTAAGTTAATTCCCTGATCTGAGCGTAGCGAGCAATTTCGTAATAATATCTTTCATTTCCAGCCAGTCAGCAGTTACCTGACACTATAGCATCTTCTATGCTGGATATTTAGTGACGCAATTGCTCGCCGCCCTCAGTTTAGGGAATTAACTTGACGCTTATGTCCAAGAAGCGATTTTGATAAGGTGCAGGCAACACTCAGAGCCCACTTTCGCCAATCGTAATAAAACCCAAAATGGTAATGGTAGGACGGTACACAGATCAAAAAACAAAACAATGTTTTTTGATCTGTGTACGGTCCTTGGCGAGAACTAGACGCGTCGAATCAAAATTTCCGAAAAGTAAACCGAGAATCTTTTTTTATTTTTTATTTATTCACCAACTTATACTATCTTTACAGGTCAATAACCTAATGCGATAGAATAAACTATTTTGTAGGTAGGTACACTGTATCTATTTACCCTCACCAATTATTATAACTAACAATAAAAGCGCAGCTCTTACGAATTCACTCAGAGAACAATTAAAAGGGTCTACTACTTCCGATATTTCATTAAAAAGTCCTGTGGCGCGAGTGAGCGGCGCTTCCGCCAGCAGAGCCGTGCGCCCGCGCGGCACAGCCAGCAGTCGCGGGCGGCGACGGCGCTCCACGTAGCGATCCGGCACGTTTAGGTATACCTTCCCAAGCAATTCCGGGTTATTTACCTTACCTTTCAGCAACCTGAAGAAGTTAACCAGTACCGCGACATATCTTAGAATAATTACGTATAGAAACCGAGTCCGTGCGACCATTTTGAAGCACCTTAATTGGAGGCATAAATGGGTCCAAACGGACCGCTTTGCGGTGTTCATTACAGCTTCGCAATGTTCAATGTCAGAGCACGCTGCACGTAAGCAAGTAATAGTCACGCATGTGTGGATCGGATTATTGCTTCAATTTTGACGGGGCGGTTGTATGAAGACTATCCTTCTATACGTTATTATTCTAAGCGGAGAATATTAAGAGGAAAGCCTACGATCTATATGTACCTACCACCACAGAATAAAATACAAAGTACTACCAGTATTCCCTATGGATCTGAAACGTAATCAACTGTTATTGAGAGGCAACGTGTTATTCGTTATTTCTTAACAAGATAGAGTCAATAATGAGGAAATCACCTCTGTGAATTTGTACGTATTAAAAATACGGGTAGGTACTTTTGCGATGAGAGTACAGTGAGCCACAGCTCGACCATAACTATTTCGACATCATTAATGTAGTTTTAAAATCGAGTGCCCACCGTACAAGCTTAACAGCTGCCCTCATTTTGCCCAGACCTTGAGTGGTGCCTCTGGAATTGAAATGGTGGCTTTAAATCAATCTTTTATTGCCGAAATTCTATCAACAAGCCATTTTATTTGTGTAATCCAATCTGACAGGACGCCGTTCAGTCGGTCGCTAGGCGACCAGCTGTCCATTTCGACAGTTTACGCCAAAGATCGTGTGCGTTACCCGGGCGACCAGACAGGCTGTTTTGACTTTGTCTTTATCTGACTTTTTTATGTCAAATTTGTGTTTATATTATTTTCTGTGTTTTTTGTCCTAGAATGATTTATAGATGTAAGTATTTTAATATTTTCTTGTTTCTAGTTGGGTGTGTGATATCTCATGTCTAGTCTGACCACTTTTATATGCAATAACTGCCAAAGATCTTTCTCATCCATTCGAGGCTTGCACATACATACGAGTATCACCAAAAAACACCGCACACCTACCACTTCGCCTGACAATGTATCATCATCATCTTCAAATGTTTCCTGTCAAGACCCAGTTCACATCACTGATCCATTACATATTCACCTCAGTCGTCTAAAGCAAAAAACTGCGATATTAAAGAGGATTCCTCGAGGAGCTAGAATCTCTGTCGCTTCAAAAGTTACAAAAATTATAGACAACTGTACAATAAACAACACAGAAACTGATTGGACTAATCTTTTCACTTTTTCCTTCAAAATTCTCCACGCAAATTCAAATAATAGCCGTACATCATTAACTCAAATCATAAAAAACAACTGTTATAACCTTACTCCAGTGACGCCTTCCACCACTGCGAAAAGACCTTTCTACTTATACAAAAAAGTTGAAGAAAAAGTTAGCGACGGAGATCTTAAAGATGCCGCCAGGATCCTCTTTTCCGATGACGTATTGTCCCCAGACTCGACAGAAACACTAGCAGCATTGCAGTCCAGACACCCCTCGGCCCCAGCAGCACCTCAACTCCCCGGCCCACCCCAAGCACCTAGTATACAATGCACGACAAAAGATATATCCAGAGCAATTTTTTCTTTCAAAGCAGGCTCTGCTTCTGGCTTAGACGGTCTATCTCCACAGCACCTAAAAGATTTAACCTCTGCTGCTATCGGTGACGTCGGCCAAAAGCTTGTTTTGTCGATTACTAATTTAATTAACCTTATGCTAGCCGGAAAAGTTAATGCTCAGATTGAACCCATACTATACGGTGCAAACCTTGTAGCACTTTCCAAAAAAGACGGTGGTGTGAGGGCAATAGCAATTGGATCCACCTTTAGACGTTTAACATCAAAAATTTCCGTGAAATATATACAGCCTAAATTAAGTAGCCATTTTTCTCCTGTCCAGTTAGGTTTTAACGTAAGTGGTGGATGCGAAGCTGCCGTACACTCAGCTCGCACTTTCTTACACTCAAATTCACAGGATGAGGTGCTGCTCAAAATTAACGTGAAAAATGCACTTAATTCGGTAGACAGGACCACCATGTTGACAGAAATTTGGCACAATATCCCGGAACTCACCAATTATTTAAGCAACTGCTATTTGGAAGTCTACAAAACTTATGTACAAAAACCAAGAAATTCTTTCAGTGGTCGGTTGTCAACAAGGTGACCCTCTTGGTCCGGCCATTTTTAGTTTGTCTACAAACCCTATAATTCAAAACTTGCATTCAAAGTCTAACGTTTGGTATTTGGATGACGGAACCCTAGGAGACAAACCAGATACCGTACTATTGGAATTAAAAAACATTATTAAAAAATTTCAATCAATGGGTTTAGAATTAAATTTTGAAAAATGTGAACTTTACCTTCCTGAAAAGCTGGAAAACAAAGACCTTATAATTAAGAAATTTAATCTTTTGGCAAAAGACATCAAAATTATTGACAAAATCTCCTTGTGTCTCCTTGGGTCCCCCATTTTTCCGATTTCTTTTCCAAATTTTGTCGAAAATTCAATCTCTAAATTTAAAGAAAAATCCGACCGCTTGGTGAAGATCACCCCCCATTCGGCCTTATTCATTTTGAGATTTTGTTTATTCGCTCCAAAGTTTACTTACCTCCTCCGATCAACCCCTCTTTGGACTAATCAAAATCTTCTTTTGTCCATAGACAGGCTTATCAAAATTTCATTAGAAACTGTCCTTAATATAAAATTACGTGAATCTTCATGGACACAAGCCTCTCTTCCCATAAGATTTGGAGGACTAGGCATTCGCAAAATTTCAAGTGTATCTCTACCAGCTTTTTTATCGTCTGCTTACAGCACATCCGACCTCACCAAAAAAATTCTTTCCCGTTCCGTTCCGACATCAGAAATTTTCGAACTAGACAACGCTAAAAAAGCTTGGCAAATGGCCTGGCCTAACCAAATTCCCGCGTGCCAAAACTCACAGAGAAGTTGGGATGAAATTATCTGCAGTGCTGCACACAATGGTTTGCTTCTGTGCAGCTCAGGCTCCGAGCGGGCAAGGCTTGAGGCAGTTTCCCGTAAAGAGCCTGGGCACTGGCTAAATGCCTACCCCTGCACAAATACGGGTAATTGCCTCGACCTTAATACACTGCGTGTTGCAGTGGGATTGCGCCTCGGAGCAGAGCTGTGCGTATCACACACCTGCCCCTGTGGTACTGTGGTTGACTCACTGGGACACCACGGGCTCTCATGTGTTAGGAGTGCAGGCCGCTTGTCCCGCCACGCCGCTTTGAACGATGTCATTCGTCGGGCCTTCGCCTCCGTCAACGTACCTGCCATGTTAGAGCCGCAAGGTATCGTACGTGACGACGGTAAGAGACCCGACGGGATGACACTCGTTCCATGGACCATGGGCCGGCCGCTGGTGTGGGATGCGACCTGCGTCGACACACTGGCCCCTTCCCATGTTCCCGCTACGAGTAAACGGGCAGGCGCGGCGGCTGAAGCGGCGGAATATAAAAAGGCACAAAAGTACCAGAACATCGGTTCCGGTTACACTTTTGTGCCTTTCGGCGTCGAAACCCTGGGTCCGTGGGGTCCGAGTGCACAGAACCTTTTAAAAAATCTGGCTAAAAAATTGATTTCAACTACAGGTGACCCAAGAGCTGGTACATTCCTCGCACAACGTGTGAGTCTTTCTATACAACGGGGGAATGCTGCCAGCATCTTGGGTACCTTACCACAGGTGCAAAATTTTCTTAGTAGTTTTTAGTTATATTTATTTTAAGGTTTTCTTTTAATTTTTACTGTACTGTATATAGGCATGTTCGTTAAACTAAACTAGCACGAAGTCGTAGATTTATAAACTCAAACTCAAATAACTTTATTCAAATAGACTGTTTTAGTACTTTCAAATCGTCAAATTTACAGCAAAATATACTAAATAATAGACATAAATACCATAATAATATGGATATGTATTTACATACTCTATAGGTTACAAAAACTTTTAGGATCCTTTATGGGGCAAGGTATACATTATTACAACAAAATTCCAAAAACCATTTGTAAGTTACCTTTACATAGATTCAAAAATCACATCAAAACGGCTTTATTAAAAAAGGGCTATTATACTACAAAAGACTACCTTATAGAATAAAATTGCACTTCCAGTGTAATTTTATCCTTATTCCTAGTATTTCTGCAATGTATGTCACTGTGTTTAGCGTAGAGACCAATATTTTTTCTCACCAAAACAATGCAATTGTAAATGTATTGTGACGCTACAGTGAGGATACCAATTTCCTTAAAAATCTCCCTAAGTGAAGCCCGTGCATTATATATATTCAAATTGTATTTGTATCTACTCGGAATTTATATAATGGATTTACGAGGCTATGTAACGCCATTATGGTCTGCAAAACATCTCATTGTTTGTGAGCTGAGTAGTAAATACAGTGGAAATTTTTCATAAAGCGTTAAAAAGTTAGATATATTTTCCCTATCGTTTTAACTACGAAACAAATGCTGCAAAAATAAAAGCAATAACTCAACTATCGACTGAGGATGGGTAGCCAAAGAGGCTATAATGGTTGAAAATCTGAAATCTAAGATTATCCTAAATACTCGTATGTCCATACTCGTACAAATCAAATCGTGTTTAAAAATGGTACATCTACTAAAGTGATATTTGTATTTGTGTGTGTATCTTAAAATAAACTGGCCTACTAGCAGTATTAATTTCGTCCGGAATTTATTGAAAGACTAGGTAAGTAATTAAAAGTTTCATTAAGCTAGCGAAGACAACATTACTCTCATGGCAGCTGTTAATTGGGTGTAGCTATTTTTATAATATTCGATATGTGAGGCGTCGAAGCATTAATCGAGTTTCGACGGAGCGTGAATAATCGCGGTCCCCGCTCTCATAAATTGGCAAAACGAAAACAAACATTACATACAACCGCCATGCTATGACGTCAGCAACATGGCCGGTCCATTGATAAACGTCATGGCGGCGTTGGCGCCAAATGCGCAGGCCCGCAGCGGAGGTTATACTACCATTGATAGAGTGTTCGGGAGCGGTTAATACGATGCGAGGGGCTCACGATTCGATTTAATCAGACCTTTTTAACTCCTCGAATTTTGCATGATTTTTGACTAGCAGAAGCTATTTTATTGATATTACCCGTCAAGATGACCTCATTCCACCTGATGAAAAGCGGAAGTGAGGTTCAGCCAGATATGTGGCTGAGAAGCGCAGTAATGCAAAGCATTCATTAGGCTGGTCAACCTCTACTTTAAGTAGAGGTTGACCAGCTTCAAGGAGAGGCTTGCAAAAATACCTTCTCATGCCCTGAGTAAACTTACTAACAGGGTGATGATGCATGTATTTTATGATATAAAATGTGTTGCTCAAGACGATCTCAACCAAACTTATATAAACCCCACCCCACCCCAACATCCCACCCCACCCTAGCGTTCTTTGGGCGTCAGGATAACTCTAAAAGTATGTTTTTTAACGTGCAAAGCATCGCGCCATTTTATATTCACATTATGATCAGTACGTCTACCACGAGTTGCCACTTCAAATTTAGATTATCGTTCGCGTAAATTTTTTTATTGGGATTTGACATTGAGTTATGAGACGGTATGAGTTTGATTCCATGGAAAATGGGCCCGGTGCTGGTATGGGATGCAACCTGTTCCCATCTACCTACCTGTTCCCATCTACATGGAACCAACAATAGAGCTGGTGCGGCTTGTGAAGTGGCTGAAAAAGGTAAAGCATGCAAATACAGGGGATAGGCTCCGAATATGATTTTGTTCCATTCGGTGTTGAGACCCTTGGTCCGTGGGGTCCTAGCGCTATAAGGCCTTTTAAGGAAATAGCAAAAAGGTTAGTCGACATCACAGGAGACCGAAGAGCTGGCAGCTACCTCGGACAAATAATTAGTCAAGCTATTCAAAGGGGGAACGCTGCCAGTATCTTCGGAAGCTTGCCTAAAGGGTCTCCTTTTAATAATATATTTTAGTTATTATATTATATTTTTAAAGGTTTTAGTTTTAGGTTCATTTTAATAATTATTAATTGTTGCTTTGTGATGTTTAATATAATTATTTTCAATTATATTTCATATTTGACATTGTCATGTCAAGTCACGTGTCATTCCAATACATATTTTTACGCGATCGGTAATGTGAATTTAAAGTGGCAACTCGTGGTAGACGTATAGATCATTGTATTAAGAATCAGTTTCATACATATAACCAGTCAAGCAAACCAGCGAGCGACCTGAAGGCTTCTGGGATTTATCGGCATCATCGGGATGCTTTCAGACACATCTTCGTTTCATTACTTTGCATTGTTCAGGCCATTTTGTATTAATAAAAACATAATTATCGCTTCGGTTCTGTTTGTTTATGTCAAATAAATGTTGAGGGTTGTGTTGCGGTCTTTCTAATTAATAAATTTTATTAAGTAGGTGGTTAATCAGCTATTTTTGTATTACAATATGCCTGTTGTGCAACTTTATGTTGAAAAACATGTACAGCATTTTGTCCTGCTAAAGTACTAGACTCGTGACGTCTAAAGAGGCCTTGGGATCCCGTCATAGAACGCGCTCTGGAACATAGGCTCCATCAGATGCCGCCTTCGCCACTCTCGGGCCGGCCGTGCGACAGAAAACGCGCGTTTGGAACTTTTTAACATTCGAATTTCTGTCTTGTTCTAAATCTGAATCGAACCGAACATTGAAAACTTTTTGTTTCATATGGTGTCATACAAAGACAATCCTGAGTGAGTTTTAAAAGCGTGAAGAGACCGCTGCTGTGTTGTTTAGAAAAGTTTGGTAAGTTTAGCTTATTTTTGTTTAGTAATAATTTTATGCAATTAAGACACAAAAGTCCAAATGATAGAATTATCTTAAAATTGAAGCATTAATTTTAGGGTATTTCTATTATATCCATTATTTCAGTAGAATTTTCATGTATGTATCCGTATTCGAATTAAATGAAGTAAGGACATAGTGATATTGTTCGCTTTTCTAAAAATACTTTGAAGGGTACATCCTTTCATAATATTCGGAGTTGCATTACACAGCGAGTTTCGCAATACTACGGTGATTTCACGCGCTACGGACCTTAGCGGGTGCGCTACGGCTTTGTAGCACATGCTACGTCTCGTAGATTCCGTAGTAAGGAAGCTACGAATTTAATAGGCAAACTGTAGCGCTGCAAGCTTCTGAGACCAACCAAAAATAAAATAACAACATAACAATACAAACATGATATTACTCTGGGTTCGGTTTTTGTAATGGAAGATCCACACAATAAAGACACCACAAACACCCAGACTCGGTACGAAAATCAGTAACATCAATATAAAATACTTTATTTATCAAGTACAAACCGGCGAATGCACCGACACATGTTCTGTACGTCTACCATGAGTTTCCGTCACGTAAACGGCGATAGTTGCGTTCAGAAATCTGTATAATAATTTTTGGTTCCATTTTAATTACTAATAAAGACGCCGGAATCGCATATAAAACGACAACGCGGCTCACACGGACGCTAGCGGCTGTAATTGGTGTAAGCTGATGGTGGACAATGGACATACTGGAGTGGAGCCCGCGGACTAAACGGCCAGTAGGGCGACAACCCGCTAGGTGGACCGACGAGAGCGGAGGACCGTGTGTGGTGGGCGCTCCGAGTGCTGAAGAAGATAGTTATAATTCAGATCATTATAATGTATTATCATACTTATTTATTTGTATATTTATTTTATACATTCTGCGTTGGTTTAATCTGTATCCAATTTATATGTGCCACGTGAAGTCAATTAAAATAAATATTTCACTTTTTGTCTTCGGTATTATAACGTGCAAACCCAAGAATATAAAATCGTTTAACAGTTTGAATAATTGTGGCAGCGAGGTAAAAAAACAGCACAGATTAAAAGGGCCAAAGCCGCATCAAATCTAAAATACTCATAACAGGAATCGGGTAAACAAACAGACGGATTGGCTGAAGTCGCGACAGTCCGCGATCCAATTTTGTCGAGTGCAAATTACTTCCGAAGCGGGATTTGAAATTATAATGCTGGGACCTGGGTCACACGTTTTTTGTTTAGCGATTTTGACGAAAGGTTGGATCAAAGGCTCGACGCGTTTCTTTGATTTATCGCCATATTCCTGAATTTTAAGGAACTTTTTGCTTGTGAAATGAAAAGGCCGCGAGGCTACTTGTATTCGTATCCATCAAACCACCAATCTGCTAATTACCGTGTGGATCCTAAAGAGTCAAATGGAACTGAAATGTCGTATTATTTGCCTTTGTATCCCGTGAAATTCCTTTATAACCTGCTATTTTTTAAGTGAATTATTATTTTTAGCATTTAACTATGCACTAAATGCACAGTTTTCTACAATAAAATAGAAAAAATCGAATTGTTCCTAAGACCCCGCTTTAGTCCTAGGATCAGGTCGTATTTTTTAAGTTTCTATCTTTGCTAGTTTTTAGTTTGGGCTTGAACTTCTTTTTTATATGTAACATGGCTCAGAATACCAGCTATTAAATGGTTCACGTCTACGACAAATTGCATTTAGCAATTAAATAATGATCGTTAGCAACCGGCAACTGCTGATGTGAAATTAACTCTGTCCACGTTAAATGATAAATGGCCTTACGTCGGTTTGGTGGTTAGCAATGAATTAACATATTTTGACTGAATTATTTGAAAAGGGTGCGGTTTAACAAAACCGAGCAGAGGTAGCTAAGACACCTTATCTCTGCTACGCATAGTCGAATAAAAAAGTAAAGTACAGTGATGATAATTATGATTTGACAATACTGGATATTGTTAAGCCGTTAGGAAAATGATAAATATATATAGACAATTTTTTGCAAATTATGTTTATTTAAACAATTCCATACAAAATTAGACGGTTCAAAATCTAAACAGTGTCTTCATCAACTATTGAGTACCTACCTATGCCATATATTTTTTCTTGCAATATAATTAACCGCCTGGTATACGTTACCCTGCTAATGGCTTATGCACTGGCTTAATCACTTTCCCGGCCAAATGCGGCACAACCCAGTCCTATGTTCGTAGTAAATTATTAATTTATTTCGCTCAAAATAGTAGGTACTACACGTTAGCAGATCATACCCAATGCGCCACAATATATTAGTTTGTGCCTATGTAGATCAATAATGGAAGGCATTCTATAGCACCGCCTTCTAGACAAACCTTCACAAAAACCTCTTTGTTTATTTATTCACCACATAACAAAATTAAAATGTGACATTGTCAGTTTAAGCGTTCCTTAATGGCGGCATTAAAAATTCTCTTGGATTCTTTAAGAATTTTTGTAGCGTAACAATAAGCGTACGTTATTAGGGCCAAGGCTATGTTAAAGTCCATAATACTTGTGATAACTTAAATTAATAGATCGTCTCCTTAGTTTAGTTTATAAAGAGATACAAGCATGTTTTAAGAGGCTTCCCATTTTTAAAAAGTAAATAATATCTGTTAGTTCTTTAACTACGAATTATTTATTGTTTTATGTACAATGTACCATAGTTGACTGCGGTTAAATCCCCACCAATTTAAACTCCATAAGTAGTTGCATGGATGGTTGCCGTAATAATGAATGGTAATCCGACGGAAATACCTTCGTTAAAATATTTAATGGTTCTGGACACTCGTTTAATTAAAAGGTAGGTATGCTGAGGGTACGGCTGTGGTATTAGCAGGTAGGTTTGCAGCTGTACAATCGAAAATAGATCACGGACTGGGATCCCTAGTACCAAAACTTTCTAACTCATTATATTATTCAGTTATTTAAGCATACAAAATATATATCTCAATGAAAGTACTATATCCGAATGAAAGCTAGTAAAATAACTTGGACGTGGTCTCAGGCCACAGTCAAACGATTTTTCTGAATACCGCATACGAAAACTTCAATTATTTATCTTGTTATAATTGCATTGCAATCTAAGGATGAATAAGCAGAACTTGATACTATTGGTCGTTGTGGTACAAGGTGACCAGGGGAATGCAACCTATCCCAGACTCAGTAGTGTATCACAGTAGTGTATTTTGCAATAAATTAACTACAGTCAACTGCTGTTCGAAAATGAGCATTTACTGAGCTTACTTCTAAAGTTCTCCAACTTTACGGTTACTTTCACAGATAAAATATCATTAATTTATTTGTTCCTTTATCACAATACAGTACTCTACTACAACATCTGCCAAACTGCAAAACAGTTTGTCGACAGTAGCTCTCTTGGATGCTATACAATTAAGAAGTACTTATGTATCTACTAATTACTAATAATATAGTAACATTTGATTTTTTCTAGTTTGTACAGTAAAGTTAAAAGTACATATACCTAGGCATTTATCTTATGTTATCGCTTTTTAACAAGTTAGGGAAATATGTAGGTACATGCATTGACCATTGATTCATATCTAGGTACTTACTTACACATCTTAATTTCTTCATCTAGCAATAACTTCTGTGGTCTCCTTGTGGTTTAAAAATAACAACTTCGGTCATCCTATCTCTTTTCTCTACCGTGAGCTTATCACGAAAACTACCTGAATAACTACAGCAACTTATACGTCGTCTTTAGTTCCATAATTTTACTTTACTACAGACGGATTCGACTATGCTTGAAATAAACTCATGGTCGGTGTAGAGTCCCACATTAAAAATGCATCATTAGTCGCTACAAATATACTCGTACATCGGGTTGAATCGATTCGAACAGAAATCGGTCAGCCTATATACTCGTAAATACGTAACTGATTTGAAAACGAGGCTACGAAAATTTAAAGCTTTACCCCACCACCATCATAATCATAGCGAAAATGACCAAGGACCATAATATATTTTTTTCTGCAGATATCATTCATTCTCCATTGGTACCTTCACAGTTTAAGAATGTTATTCCCTTACAAAAGTATAAAAAAACGATGCTATGTATTTTGATACGGATTCATCTATAGCTATTTTTACCAGCCAAGTGTAGAATTAAATATAAAATCTATGTTACCTGTGTGTGCGTACGGATACAGTGGAACAAAGACAAACTTTGCGGCGGCTCATGTCAGCTCACATCCCTCGGGGCTCCATTGCTCTGTGTCAACACGCAGTTTTGGGGACCCACTTCATTTCACTGGTTCTGTTTCTGCACCAGCTCAGTTGACTGTTGATAAAACAGATTACATTCATCTTGGTAGATAAATTAATCTTGATAAATCCTAACGTACCTTCACTATGTGATAAATCAATGAAGTTATCAGGTAATACTACTACTAAAAAAGCATACGTTCACGTCTTTGTCTTTCAGCTAAGCAGAGTTTGTAGGAGATACAAAACATACGCTCACGACTATATGCTAAATGGGGTAGTAAAAGGCAAGTTAACTGTTGCCGTCATGGTGTATGAAATACTTTGACGCCCTTACGCCATCGCATTAGAACCCAATGTACTCGTAGTATAGGTGGCGGTGATGGTAGAGTACAAAAAAAGATGAGATAAGCTAAATCTTGTTTTTAGCAAACAAATAATGATAACTTATAGATAATCATACAAACATAATATACTTATAATGTACATACGACAGCACGTCAAGCACATGCTTGATGCTTTACGCAACTCTGGTTTTTTCTAACTTTTATTTTTATGATTGAACATATTACACAATGCTTTTGTAAAGATTGACTACCGTAAAGTTTGGGCCTTTTTATAGCTAAAAGGTGATCTCTTTCAAACAACCCTCAGACTAGAGAAATATTAATGAGAAGGGTCAGTAAGTGCACAAAAGAATGGTACAAGACAAGTACCAGAATTAACAAAATAGATAAAGTATTACGTCACTACTATTATACCAGTTATTATAAAAGTGGTATCAGGGACTGAAAGATCTCCTATAACATTAACGGAACATTTGAAACATCAGTATGCATGAGTATATAAAACTTTCATCATTTTCGATGTTGAATCAGTTGCTTTCTGTAATCAATCTACACATAAGTGAATGTTGCGTTTAAATCGATGACAATCATGACGGACGAGTGTTCCCAAGGACGGCGTATAAATACTTTTTAATGGTGACTGCGACCGAGCGTGACGTCATTAGCTGGTATCGACGTGATATGTGGTAACGAAGTTATGAGCTGTTTACACTGTGATAACGAGAGTACTCGTACGATAAAATATCAATCAAGTAGTTTTCATTTACTATTTTAGGTCTGTATGGCACCAAGTTTTAATGCGATTGCCCATATAAAGATAAAAATAAAAAAAACAACCATGGCTAAGCTATCAGGCAGTACTTGAACCAGCGTCCTTCGCGAACCAGGCGACTGCTTTACTAACTATTTAACCCCTAACAGGCATGGCTGATATTAACCTTTCATTGCAAGTATATAAATCATAGTACCTACCTCCGACATTTGGATAAAAAGCTTAAAACTTATGATTTATGACATGCTACGAGTATATTATGTTTATCATAGTAAAATATATATAATATCAACGTGAGTCTTCTACTTCGGTCGCTGATTGAAGAAAGGAACAGTTAATTCGTTGCCTGAAAATAACTGATATTGTATTGTATTGTAGGTATTGTAATCTGCTGCTAACAATTACTTACTTAATCACTACTTGAGCGGCAGCATTCAACCTTTTGTTTAAGGGCTAAAAAGTTTTTATTGACAAAAATTTTAAGCGATGTTAAAAATAGGCCGAAGGGCTAGGAGACTCATAGGCGACGATGCGCTCGTTGTAAAGTCGCCTGTCTATCGGTTTTCTTAAAGGTGTATTTTGGAGAGTGTGCGCAGGAACTACACAACCTGATACCACCGTCTACTTTCTACCACCGGACCACAAGACGCCGGGAGGGCTTCCACCCTCATGTGGTTGACTTTCTGACAGTCCGTACCCAACGGTTTGCTGCGTCTTTTCTGGTACGCACCGCTAGGGAGTGGAACGCTCTCCCTGCGTCTGTGTTTCCGGATACGCAAAATCATTTTAAATAAAAAATAAAAATTGACTTCGAAAAACCTCCATTCTAAGATAGGTAAAATTATTATTGGGAAATATGAAAGTCTGTTTCAATTTGCTTACTATATCTGCTTATGGCTCAATAGAACGTGTAGCTCGTTTATATTGCACTGTTGCTGAAAAAGACAATGTTCGCAAAAATAATCGCACAGGTGTGTGTATGGAATTCATGATGAATTTTTTATAAGCTTTACACAATTAAAAACTAGACTTGGCATTTTAAGAATGCTTCAGTTTATTCTTTATTTATAACGATACCAGTGGGAGTACCTTCACATTGTCCGATTTCAGAACACATTTCAAATAGATTTGTTGTTTGTACTTTCGTTAATTATGAGAAAAAACAACAATGGCTTCAACTTAGACATTGTAGACATAGGTACGCAGGATGCTTATACCGCACCGCACCTTAAGGCCAGTTACAAATACAATATTCTAACATGATAACGTATAGGCACCATAGCTCTTGCAAATGTCCTCGTAATATATTATTGAGAGTCAGATCGATGCGCGCCTTCAAGTCAGGATGTAGGGTGACAGAAAGTCTAAGAGGCAACGAGACTTGTCGCTGTGGAACTGTGTTAAATAGTGGACCTTACCACAAAATAAATAGTTTACAGAAGGGGCGCTCGGTTTACTACTATATTCGCTCTGAATTTGAAAATTAAGTAGGTATTTTTTACCTACTTGACAGAACCCACCAGAAACAAAAATCATCATGTGAAAAATTGCACCAAGTTCGACAAAAACAAAAACCATCTTGGTTCATATGGTTTAAAATATTATTTAATTTCGTTCTGATGTTATTTATATTAATTTAAGACCTCCTACAATTCAATTTAAAACGTAATACTACAGATAAAAGCCTTTACATTATTTTTAAATGAAATTGTAATGTAAAACATAATATTTAAAAAAAGTTGTCCTATTGGGAAGTTGACCAAATGAACCTAAAGCAACAAAAACATTCTAGACAGTGCGACTGGCCGCGTGACCGATTCTCGCCGGTATCGCCTGTAAACTCACTGTGCCTGTGTGCGTGATCAAAATGGCGGTTTGTTCTAAGCGAACTATCTTTCCGGGCTGCCGCACCACATGCGTAATTTGAGACCTTACTGACGGCGCTAAGTGTAAGTTTTGTCGCACACTGGGCCATTTATCGCGGCCACGCTTCTGCTACAAGCTGTGAACGAAACGTATGTTAGTGGCTGTATCCGAGCCACAAGCTATTGTGGCTTTGTTTAGTGGCCAGCTTCACGCGATCACTTTGCCACAGTTGCCGACCCGCTGTGCGGCTACATAGTGTATTGACCACAGACACTAGCTTTTAGACTAACTTTTTTTATACGGTCGCTTTGGCATACGCAAGCACTAACTTTAATAAATTGAACGCGAGTATATGGGCTTATTGTGGCGTCTTCGCTTGAACCGGTAGTGGTAAGTCAGTATCTTTATGGGTTATACGAGCTTGTAAGCGCGTCAACCCTCGTAAAAGTTGCGCGTGATACAAAACGCGCTTCCAAAAACGAGTTTTTGCGCATGTAAACCGCTCTATGAGGATTAATTTGTACTGTTGCTACAAAAGCAAAATTACAAAAATAGCGGGCCATATACGCTTACGGGTTTATCCATCGGATGCCTGTTGAATGTGTGAGGGCAGACTGCATTCATTCTCATACATGTTCATACTCGTACAAGCCATTACTGTTGCTTGTAAATGGCGGCGGAGCTAAGCGATTTGCAGAATCAAATCTTATGTGTAGAAAAAGTTTTCGATGTAACCTGCTACTCGCGCACTCATCTCAATATTATAATTTAAAATTCCTAGGATTCACTATGACATTAGATATCATACGATAAATATACTTTTTTTATACAATCATGCCATGCCATCAGACGTAGATTAAGGGTCTGTGCAAAACGTGCTTTTTATTCCCCTGAGCCTTAGGGCCTAAGCCCTTAAGGTCCATGCGTATGCATGCGTATGCATGGTATGACCATGCGTATCGTACTCACAGAGGTGCGTCGACGGTGCGCTAAGAAAGGTGGTGTAAGCTCAAAAGCCTACACCGCCCTAGGGGGCTAGCGCCAGATTAGGCGAATGCTGATGTCATTCCCGTACATATCATATTTGACATGTCGACACAAAAGTAGCGTGTTGCTCTTGGCTAGGGCCACAAAAAAAGAGTTTAGAAAAGGACCGCTCGCACCTTTTTCCTATACTTGCGTGAACTGCTCAGGGTTAATACTACATTCGCTCTGAATTTTCAAAATGACGAAGGTAGGTAACACGCAAAACTCGATGTGGAAGTCATTCACTTCGCTCACTGCAATTCGCACTCAGACCATCACTTAGTACAACGGTTGTTTGTTTTTTTTACCAGTTGCGTGCTCCAAGACAGTGTGGTGGCCTAGTGGTTAAGCACTCCAACTCGGATCGTGTGGGCACTCCCGAGTTCAAACCTGGCCAGAACCAAAGTAGATTATACCTACTTTACAGAACCGGCCAAAAACAAAATTCATCATTCGAAAAATTGCACCAAGTTCGACAAAAACAAAAACACTCGTGAAAGTGCAACTGGCCGCGACACTGAAACTCACTGGTGTTGCCTATAAACTCACTGTGTTAGTGTGCGTGATCCAATTGGCGGGTTCGTTCTAAGCGGACTATCTGTCACAGGCGCCGCGCGGCATACGTAATTTGTGCTAGGGCTCCGTGTCTGCCCTCTGTAGTGGTCACATTAGTCATTACTGCGGTTCCACTCGCCCGCACACTAGAGCCTCTCGAGCTTTGTGCAAGCCTCTTTGACTGCTTATTACGACTTTGTGGCGTTCACTGTTACAATAAAAGGATAGATGACTGCCAATATGGCAAGGTTTAGTATACCTATACCGTTACTGCCACAGAACCCTTGGACATATTTCTCAATCTCGAATTCAAGACTCCGACATTGAGATGATAGCATACAAATAAAAAAATATATATTTTACCAATGATTTTCCATACACTGGATATAGCACGTCATACTGTTTATATATTTATTTAAATTCAACAATGTTTCAACAGCTTTCATACAAAGAGTAGATTATTGAAAAGCTTAAATACGAGATACGCGTGAAATCCTGACTGTCTCTTTCTCACATGCTTGGCTGAAAAGAGTAGGTGAAAACATTGTTACTAATGAAAAAGTGTGCTTACAATGACGTCTAACTCACTTTTTGTTGTGCTGTTGACAGCGTGTAGATACTAAGTCCTTGTATATGGAATGTCATTATATTTTACTTGATGTCATATTATTCACATATTTTAGGATTGAATATGACTGGTGGTAGGCAGTTGAGGGTTCTAGTTAACTATTAGATCAATGCCTAAAGCCCTAGCTTGCCCTCTGTAGGGGGCACATTAGTCATCACTGCGGTTCCACTCGCCCGCACTCTAGAGTCTCTCGAGGTTTGTGCAAGCCTCATTGACTGTTCATTAAGTCTTTGTGACATCATTGATAGGTGACCGTCGACATGAAAAGAATTGGTATATACCACGACAACCAAATACTTGTCTAAGTATCAATTACGAAAGCCTTTCTCGTGCTCAAAATCAAGACCCAAACAAATGCATGTGGCTAGTTCAGGGTTTGGTTAAATTAAGAAATGTAAAGAAATTTATTACTTTGATTATTTTAGTTTTTCACAATGCTTGTTTCAAAATAAGAGATACAATAACTAATTTATTATAACATAAAAATAGAGATCCATATATTACAATACCAAAGCAAAATAATAAACTTACATATTCATTCAAGGTATGGATTAACTTATAGGTGAAAGTAAACTGGAAAGAAGGTGAGGCTTGTGATCTCGAGCGGGAATCGCATTTTTTCTAGTTTTTTATCTTCAAGTGTTGTCATATCCCTGGCAGGGAGACTCAGTTCCGCTGCTTATGCTGTTAGAAAAATAAGACTCTTGACTGATATTGAAACAGCAAGACTAGTATATTTTGGCTACTTTCATAGTGTTATGTCGTATGGTCTACTGTTGTGGGTTTCAGCTGCAGACTTGAACACCATTTTTGTACTTCAAAAAAGAGCCATCCGTTCATTTACAAACTTAGACCGTGCGACTCGCTTAGGGAAGTATTTAAGAAGATCGATATTTTAACTGTGCATGCTCAGTATATTTTAGATAACATAATGTATGTGCGCAAAAACTTGCATCTGTTCAAAAAAAACAGTGATACTCATAAACTTAATACCAGAAATAAAAACAAATTGAAAACTCCCAGTCTTAGGCTACACAAGGTGGGAAACTCATTTGTGGGTCAATCTGTGAAATACTTTAACAAAATACCTTAAAGTCTTGTTGATCTACCTCTTCACAAGTTTAAGTCTGCAATTGAAGCAAAGTTAATGAAACAAGGTTATTATAATGTAGAGGTGTATTATAATGTAGAACTTGAACGACAAAAGTTTGTGGTCATAGTTGGAATAATCTGCTCCTCTGCTCAATGTTGTGTTCTTTTTTCTACTCTCATTGACTGTACTCTGAATTTATTTTTTGTCAAACAAACAAAGTTCAAAAGAATAACTATCGAGTTTCTTGCCGGAGTCTTCTCGATAAGAAGCAACGTCCGAACCGGTGGTAGATTCACATTATGTATATTCACGATATGTACTAATATTGTACTATTTTATTTACGTTTATTATTATTATTTCTATATACTTTTTTTTTTGACATGTCATAAGTGCTTTGTACAAGCTTAAATGAATAAATGATTTTTTTACTTTACTTTACTTTTATTTTATGCTACATATATTGATAACATTCTATAAAAGGTTCTACAGACGTTTAAAGCCATATCTATGCGTTTGTTCACCATGTGAGCCTTACAAATAAAACTAGGCTCTCAATTAATATTATGTTTTTAATATTAAAAAGGGATATCCTTTTACCGTAATGTTTGCTGATGTAGTAGAAAGAAACTTGACCTACGAAACGTTACGGATCTCGCAAATGCTACGACTACGCCGTAGTAAACTGTAGCAAAGCCGTAGGCACCGCTTTTTAAAATGCTTCATACTAGTTCTATTGAGCAAATATTAGAAGTTCAAAACTTACTTATCTCGATTATTAATATAATATAATAATAATATATTCATTTATTTTCTCTCACAAAGCTGTTACGTGGAGTACTTATACTAAAACTAGTCTTATCTTACGACATCTTGTGTGTGAGAGACTGATTGAAGATAAATTAGATCTAAATAATTAGCCTCACAATTATAAATAAACCTAGCGTAGGTTATACATATAAAATCAAATTACCTTACAAAGTCTAACTCATTTTACGCGTGTAGTTTTCCGCCTACTAGTTTTTACACAAGAAATATGTACTTGCTTTTCGACATCGTTCTAAATACATAAAATACATATATGCCAGTCGATGTATTAGGGCGAAAATGTAACAGAAATCTTAGTACCATTATGAACAGTAATCTGAGTAAACTCTGCGCTAGTTAAAGTAGGTAGTTGAAACATCAATTTAACTTAAACAAATAATGAGAACCAAATAAACTCACTCCAAATCACTCACGGCCTAGGTCAGACTCTCAGACAGCTGTAGAAGCACAGCTATGCTATAGCGTCCGAAGTTATATCATTCTTTGACGTCAGAACGCACCCGCGGTACGCCGAAGTAGGGGGGGACTTCCACTAGCTGCGAACAATCTAAAGATAAACATATACATTACATACATGTTATGATAGTCAAAAGAGATAACTGAGAAGTACTTGTAGTATGAATCCTAGAGGTTAAAGGACAAGTAGGTACCTATGAGGAAACAATCTAATCCTGGCCACAATTATTGAGAATTTGGCAGCGGCACCAAAGATACATGGTGTTAACCACTTTATTTTTGAAGCAAGATCTATTAGGTATCGGAATTTAGCTATTCAATATAAAAAATGATTGCTCTTAAACTCATAGTCGCAATATAACAAGTAGTGAAACAAACTAACAGAAGACCTAAAAATTCATTGAAACCCGTTTGGTAAATTAACAGCGATAGGTTGCGGGCTTCTATTTTTGTGTTTTTGTCGATGAGTTTAAGTTTGGTCACATTGTATAAAGGAAGACACGTGTATTAGGTTTGTTGTAAAACGATAAATCAAACCAGCTGAGCGTTGAGGATGTCAGATCCCCCTCTTCCCATAACTCTAAACCGCGAACTTTTATAATGTGATGGGCGGTGAACGCCACCCTTACCGTGCCCGTGACCTTGAGCCCATCGATCGCATCCTCGCAGGACTATGCAGCCATAACTACCATACCTAACTGTACAGAATGTGTCAGGCCTCGGGCCCACTAACTGGCAAGCGTCACTGAATGACCGTGATGCGCATGTGATACGTCAGTAGAACTTAAAGCACAGATTACATAATAGTTACTACGTAATAAATTGTCAATTTTGTCATTTGTAAATACGTGCTGTCATGTGACAAGCATATATTGCCAAGGCTTCCTCTTTCGATACAGATGTCAGCTAGTTAGTACCTACAGTTACATCAGTACATATTCTTATCTATGGAATGTTCTACGCGGCTGTTGACAATCAACTGCCAAATGAGTATTGGAAGCGGGTCTTGCTGGTCTGGCTGGTAGGTTATTATCGCGCTCAATACATGGAGTAACAGGACCTGCTTAAAGTTACTCCGTTTGTAATTTAATCGTGATGGTATGTTTTGTTAACTTTTAAATCAATTTGTCATTATTTGTGACACCTTTACCTAATTGCGGCAATGACGCTAAGGAGGAGGGCTCATGTTCAGCATTGCTCAATATTGATTACTAATGAAATTATTGATGCAATAAACGAATATCTATCAGTTATAAATCCCAAGTTAAGGTTCTCTAATATCATTTTAAAAAAAAAACGATTTTCATAAAAGCTCGATTTAATTTAAAAGTTATCTGACGGAATTTCCCGCCAAATATTCAATTAGCTGGAACGCTTTTCTGAAAATGAATTCTCTCTTACTTTGTTTAAAGATTAATTTTTGGTGTGAATTTAATAAGTTAGGCCACGTCAAAACACGCTTAAACTTGATTTAACTTAAAGGTTCTGTTTTGTCCTTGTCTTGCCAAGTGCCAATTAGGAGCATCAAAAAGAGACAATAACAAGATTAAGTTCGAAAAAAGTAATAATACATCTTATTGCTATTTCTTTTTTTACACCGTCTTTGAGAACACACGTCATGATTGTCATCGATTTAAACGCAACACTCACTTGTGTGTAACCCCTGATGACAACTTATTCAACATCGATAGAAGTGGATGTTTTATTAGCTTCCAAAACCGTGCTTCTACAGCTGATGTTCCAAATATTCCTGATTATTTGTTTTCAAACAAAAAAAAGAAATATAAATATGCGCCAGACAGCACACCTCTTGTCATGGTCTCGAAGAAGGGATAAATATACATGTGTTACGAGGTACTAGATAAGGAATTAAGCCAGGAGCGTCTACCAGCACATACAGACCCAAGTCATTTTAGAAAAGAAAGATCGTCTGCGTTCACTCGACCGGGAATCGAACCCGGGACACCACACGAGTGAAGGCGAGAAACCGTGCTACGAGTAAGAAACGAGTGATGTTTTTTCTCCTGCTTTTGGTCAAAAAATAATTGCTGCATATCAATGATTTTCTGTTAGTAAATTACTTTTTATATGAACATATTTTAATTATATATATACACAACGGACAGACTATGCCTGTCATTTTCCCGACGGCAATAATAATCACCTGTAGGTCTACCATGAGTTTCTGTCACGTAGGTAAACGGCGATAGTTGAGTTCAGCAATTTGTATGCAATTTTAGTTCCATTTCCAATCACTAGAGGCGCTGTACCGAAATCTCATACAAAAAGGTCAACGTGGACGCCGGCGACTGTCATTAGTGTCAGTTAACTCATGGTAGAGTTCTGTTAGTTTTTAATTAAATTAAAAAAACTTCAGGTGAGGAGTACCCAAAATCGACGAGCATGTATGAAAGGATTAATGAGAGTGGAAGAAGCGCAAGAGGTGTGTCAGGACCGTAGCAAGTGGAAAGATGTGGTCTCTGCCTACCCCGTTGGGAAAAAGGCGTGATGGTATGTATGTATGTATTAAAAAGAAATTAACGTCGAAATTCAGTAGACGTTCCAAAAGTACCTAACCAACAATTATATTAGGTATGCAAATAGATCACAGCAATTACACAACCAAGAATATATATCAACTTATCTTATCTAGACCGTAATCCTTAAATAGCACACACATCCTGATTTAAGTTTACATCTACATTTCTACAACGATTGTTAAATAATTTTGATTACTGAATATATTTTTAACATACAATGGGTGTTCCCTAAATCCTACATGATTAGTGTACAGTCGAGGACTGGTTGGTTTTAAGAAATTCCGAGACTGCTCTTTTTTACTGGGAAAATCTGTTATTGGATACATTCACGCATCCGCCACTACGGACGACATCATTGTACGTTCGGCACATTCTGACCATGGGATTGAAAAAGGAGGTGTTGTTCTTATACACTTGTATTGCAAAAATGTTCGGGTGACGCGATCTATACCGAGCATTAAACTCAACTTTAAGGGAGCAAATCCGGGGCATCAGTAGCTGAATGCACTATCTTGTGAAGAAAAAGCAAGTCATATCTTTTACGACGAGTCTGCAAAGGTATCAGGCCAAACTTTAAAAGCCTCTCCCTGCAGTCTCTGAGCGAACGTCCATAATTGAATTTACGTGAAATAAACCTTAAGCACTTCCTCTGCACTCTCTCGATGCTGTCGATATGGATACCATATTATAGGGACCAAATCGGACAACAATACTATAAAACACTTCTAACCAAGCTAAAAAACAGGCACAATATACTACGGGGTTTGCGAAAAGCCTTGGTTGTTCGCATTATAAATCCCTATTGGGGATCCCTTTTGGTTTGTAACTCTTTTTAAGAATATGATCATAATGAGTCCTGAAGGTTAATTGATCATCAAATAAAATACCCAAATACCTAACAATCTCCTTTCTGCCCAGTATCTTGTCCTGAAAAAAATATTGCTAAACCACTCGGTTCTTTTTCCTGGTAATATTCATTTTGTTGTAAGAACACCAGTCAGAAATAATCTTCATATCATTGTTATAGTCAAGATGTCGCACGCAGTCTACACTTAGATTACCTTTAAAGGTATCAACATATGTTTTAAGGAGGAAAAGGGTGGGCAAACACAATTTTATTGGAAATCAGTACATGTATATAATGGTACACAAAGCTCGCATCCATCAAAGGTGTTGCTGGGGCTCCGGCGACGGAATGAATTGGCACTGGGGGGTAGGAGGGAGCTGACACATTTATAAACACAATCACGAACGGATGGCTTAAGAATTGAGTGGAGATGTTATGGGCGTTGGATCACCACAGGTTAACTTTTAGGCGGACATTTTGTTAAATGAAATCAGTTAACACTTAATACTTGTACTTACATCTAGACAAAAAATACTCCTGAGTTTGTCAATCTGCTAGTTAATAAAATATGCGCCAGACAACACACCTGTTGTAATGGTCTCGAAGTAGGGATTAATATCCCTGTGCTGCGAGGTACCACACAAGTAAATCAGACAGGGGCGTCTCCCAGTACACCCAGACCCGAGTCAATTCAGAAAAGATCGTTTCCTAAATTGACCCGACCGGGAATCGAACCCAGGACACTACGGAAATCGAGGCGAGAAACCGTGCTACAGCGCACTACGCTAATCGTGTCGTCAAATTAAAATGAGGTAAATGTTATTTCTGGTTTAAGATTGTGAAAATATGTGTACTAATTAACTTACGTAATATGATTCCAAAATTTAACTATATTCATGAGTTGGTCAAGCGTACGAAAAGTTAGAACAGCAACAGATGCCTGTGTGACACTAGAAATATAATAAAAATGGGGACTTTCGATACTATTCGATTCGATAATTATGTATTTAAACTAAAAATAGGGCAGTCTTTATCAAAGCGCAAAGGATGGCGACCCTCAGCAATAAATATGAATAAATATATGAACCACGAACGAGATTGAATTCTTCGATTTAAAAGTGCCTAAGGGTGGTCTTTGATGCGGCAACTGTAGCCGAGACTCCTTTGTGTCCCGAAAGGGGAAACATCGAGAAAATAGCAATTTGGACACTTAGTTTGCAAATTTGCAATCTGTGAGGGTTCACCTGAAATTGCAAATGAGTTCCTAAACTGATTTTTCATAGAATATAATTCTGCCGAAGTTTTTGGGAGGCAGGTGTTGCTGAAACACAAACAAAGTTTTATGTATTAGGTTTGCTACCTTCTTTGGCCTCGAAGTGATAATTTCTATTGTCATTTATTTTTACTGTCAGTATCATCATCTGCATCCATTGTAGTGGATGCTATCGGTTGATCATGAAGCCCGTTTGAAAAAAAAAGCTATTTTTTATGTAAATTTGTAGTTGGTTTCACGACACAATTGGCGTAAAACTGGTAGTGCACTGTGCTGGGAGACCCTAGCACACAGTCCCAGCCACACCCAAACCTGAGCCAATTTAGAAAGTATTGTTACCTGATTTGCATCGACCGGGAATCGAACCGAACCACGTAAGTCAAGAAGAAAAAACTACAGCGCAAGACGCCTATTAATTTCATTTCAGTAAAGTTTTGTAATATATATAAATATATATATAAATGTTTATACTTGAATAAGCAGTCATTCGCACCTGGTGACGATGCAATCTATAATGGAACAAGTCTGCCTAGTAAATTCCTATTCACTCTTGCCTTGAATTTTAAATGAAATAGCATAAATATTTGATCTTTATCTTTGCTAACAAGAATACTATGAAAACAAGGTAAGTAAAACTTATAATAATTTGTAATGATAAATGATTCTTTACTTTATCGCAGTAAAAAAATCACAAAATATTACACGATGAACATAATCATTCTTTCAGTTCTGATGTGAAAGTCCATTTGAATCGATCGATCTTAATTCCTGGTCTGGTACACATAATATCCCATTAATCCCACCCACCCACTGCCTGCCACCGGGCGTGGTGGTGGTATGGTGCCTGCCTGCCCTGCTCCCTACCGAGGGTTTCCCAATGAGTTGTATGGAGTTCTTCTAGAGGGGTTAGAAAAGGTTTTTGCAGCCTTTGCAGGGTCGCCAACGCGCGAGTGATGCCCCTGGTGTTGCACGTGTCCATAGGCTGCTGCGGAAACCGGTTACCATTAGGCGGTCCGCGTGCTTGAGTGTCACTGATGTAGTATTAAAACAAAGAAAAACTATCACCACGTCGCTATCCATCTTTATGTACATGGATTGCATGATTATCTAAGCTTGGTTCCCAACAACGTAATGTATATTAAAAGTAAGATAAGAGCACTTTGCCGTTACAAACGGTTCGTTATCAGGGTCAGCTAGCACGAAACCGCACAATTGCAAGCAGAATATGGACACGATTACTATCTCATCATAACGTCGCAGACGCTTCGATACAATTTAAAATCGAATAAAGTGACCTTTCCCATGCCTCCCAAGGGAAATAAATCAGAGTCCCATTGAGATCCTTTTCAATGAAATTGCTCTATTCGAGATATTTCTGGAATTGTGTAATCTGTGTTACTCGAAGATTCAGTAATTCAGTAAAGTTAGGATTTAATTTGGTAGGATTACTAAGCTTGATTATGAATGTTTGTTAAATATAGCACAATAATTTCACTGTGCGTAATGAATATTTCATTAACCACATTGTTGAACCAAAAGTTGTAAAACTTTTTGGTTCGCCTACGTGACCAGGGCAGCTGCTAAGCAGGGCTCTCCGCCTTAAACAGCGTTCAGATTGCTCTATGTTCAATTAAATATTACAATACTCGTAGCATGGTTTTCCCGAACAATACAACCTGGGTCTCTTCAAGACAAGAGCGAATGGGCATTAATAAATAAATAATACGCTAGACAACACTCCTCTTGTAACGGTCTCGAAGTAGGGATAAATATCCCTGTGTTACGAGGTACCACACAAGGAAATAAGCTAGGGGCGTCTCCCAGCACACCCACACCCGAGTCAATTCCTGAATTGACCCGACCGGGAATCGAACCCGGGACACTACGGAAATCCAGGAGAGAAACCGTGCTACAGCGCACTACGCCAATCGTGTCGTCAAAGGGCATTTATGGGCAGACATGTACCATCATAGACCACATCGTCACTTATCACCAGGTGCGATTGTGATCAAATGACTGACTTGCTATATTTCTATACAAATATTATAAAAAGGTAAGATTTGATCGTTTGTATTGAAAAGGCAAATCTTACACCAATTATAGAGATACACTATGAGGGCTATTATATTTTTTAATTTAGGTTATACCTATTTTCACGGTTAAGACAGTCTACACGAGCGAAGCCTCTGACGGACAGCTAGTCTATAATAAAAAACTTTTAGACTGAGATTGACCAATAAATCAGAATTGCCTCGTATTATTATTGTATCTTTACCCTTGTGCTATGATTAATAAACAATTAATAGATAAGAACACCTATTTGACTAAGCTCAACCCCCTGCCATTCACCTCAATCCGGATCCGGAGTAATTAATGCTTGACTTTGAGACTAATAAATCACTCCAACTAGTTATTATGAAACCATTTCGCTTTTCTCGCTCGATTGGTCAGTATCTGTGTTTTCCATTAACTGTAATTATTGGACATATTAAATCAGGTAAACAAACTATGAAAATTCATTTGGGACGTTATTATAAACAATAATTGGATACCTGAAACTGTTTACTGCAAATTATAACAGTAATGTGCTGAAAACACATAAAATTATTAAAATCATTATTAAAAACTTCTATAATATATTGTAGTTATATAAGTGTACATAATAGTTGTTGAAATTAAAATTGTTTGTCCGGAGAGCGTCGTTGCGTTGAGCTATCCAACTCGGAATTCTATGTGGTCCCGAGTTTAGATCTACTCGTAGCTAATAGGAGCATGGGATGATATTCTCATTGCATCGAATGCAATCTCTGTGGTCTGCAAACATAGAGGTGTCTTTCCTTTGACATTTCTGTCAGTTGAACAGTGTCACGTCAGTGTTTTATCTATAATGCTCCTGTAAAATATCACTTTGTTTGTATGTTTATTAAGCCTAAAAATACAAGGTTCATGGTTTGTGTCTATTTCAGAGTATCCTTGTGTTTACTGTTAAAAATGCGGAAAATTTTCGGGGGATATTAAAAACACTGATAAAAACTAAAAAGCAACTCGGATAAGGGCTTGCCGCCTACCAAGTTCTAATACACATATCTTTGCCTCACACTATCTAGTTTGGTACGAGTATATTATTATCGTGGGTACATGTATGTATGGATGTGTCACTATTGATGACTAACGCAGACTGACCATGCAGGGGCGTTTACAATCCCTTCTCACTCGTCAAGTTCATTTCCTATACTGGACGTAGTGAGCAATTCCGTAATATGATCTTTCATTTCCAGCCAGTTACCTGGCACTAACGCATCTTCTACGCTGCGTATCTGGCAAAGTTACTCGCTACCCTCTTTAGGGAATTAACTCGACTGGATACAAGCGATTGTAATAAGGCCCCAGGGCTGATTAAGCTGGTTAGGTTTTATTCACTCTGGAAATTATATTCAGCAGTGGACGTCATAAGAGTACCTTCATATTTTTCAAGTTTCAAGTTAGTACCTACCATCATGTTTCTTTAATTCACATAGTATATTTTACCTGCAGCGGGTTCGGAATATCTATGAACTATTTCAGTCGACAAGCTGTCTGGATAGCCAGTCAAGTAAGGTCGATAAACCCCTAATTTAAAAAAAGGTGAAAATCCTTCGCTAATTAAAATGTCAGTCAGCCTATTAATGGACGTGGCGGGAATAGCTCATGCAAATGCGATCGATGGCGGGGCCTGCAGGGAGCTGAAAGCTTAAGTGTGTACCTGTCTGCGGCCATTTTAGATTTAGGTACATTTTGATATCAATAATTCAAATAGCCCATATTTAGGTGGACTATCAAATAATGTGATATTTTTTTATTAATTATTTTACGGCGCTGACAAAACGTAAATGCACTTTGCTTAGAAATATTTTATTGTTATGGAAGTTGTTTATTTTTAAATCTTATCATTACCATCAAAAATTATCACAAATCACTTCCAATAAGTGTTTTGTTCATGGCATAAAGTACTTACTTGCTTAACTAGTAAAGTTTTTTTTAGAAGTCATATTTTTAAAAGCAATTAAATTGATATTTATACACACAGCGCCACCAAGACTGGGTTCGTTTGGTAAAAAGTGGTTAAGTAATTCTTTTTTCATTTGGTGAAATGGTGTTTCAAGACACGAAGTCTGTTAAATAAATACTTACGATCAAAAACATCACTTACTCCAGCATTTTTGTTCGCTAGCTTTTGTGTTAATTTTCAACATTTTAGAACAGCGAGATCGTGATCTAAAATTAGTATGTGATCGTATGTATCTGTGTCGAATTTATAACGGACTATCGATTACGGATTCCCCTTCAACAGCTGCTGTATTTTACTCGTGACGTGCTGTTTTTCAATCTGATAGCGAGTACATTTAAAACTCGATAGCAAATAGTCGCTTCTGCAATGCCGACGACGTGATGAAAAACTTTTGTAGTCAATCTAGCAAAAAAATTATGAAAGCTGCAAAATTCCACCGTTGACACAGATTGGTAAAATGTCCGTAGTAACTATTTGAATTTACCTTTTCACTGTATATACAGTGCAAAGGTCAATTCAAGACTGAACACTGCTACAGACACTCAATCCAACTGTTCGACTGATTTTGTATGGTTAGCTTAAAAAGAAACTTAATTGAATAAATTCCATTTTCACTTAGATAGTTTGTATAATATACACATTCAAAACGATATTCAGTACACTACTGGTAGGTTTATTTTATATTATAACCTACCAGTAGTAGGTACTGAATATCGTTTTTGGATTTATTTTTTTGTAGTTTTACTGTCGTATTTATTTATTTCTATTTTTTTTCTTCTTTTTTATGATATATACCCCATCTATATCTAGAGGTACATTAGTAAATGACCCGTTTTTATTTCATCAACTAGGGTCCTATAATATTACGGTCTCGGACCCTCGCTCTGGAAGAACCCTTCGCCTTCAATATTGGATGATAATGGATTGCCCTCGTGCGATGTTACTAATAAGTAATGTTGCCAGGATATTGTAATTTAGCCACTCTACCAATTTTTCAACTGTACGGTTCGAACTGTTTTTTTAATACTTTCACAATTTCACAAGTTGTAGTGGATTATTAAGTTTATTAATATTTATAGTTAAACATATTCTGACATCTAAAGGGGCTACGATTATGCACACCACAGTAGCTATTTGCTCTCTTTCTCATTAATTCAACCTTTAAGTACGAAAACCCTTTTACAGAACTTGCCTATACCGGGTAATCATTATACCTACCGTAAAGAAAATTATTTGGCATACTCAGTGAGCGATGTAACCACCTAAATGTAAATTAGATGTGTATAATGAAATATATTTTAGAATTCTTATAATTAAATAAAATACGAGTATCCATCTGATTTCGTTTAGTAAAAATATAATTTCCAAATGCTTTTGTACAATAATATTATTGCTACTTATAAATAATCACAGGGATTTTACTCGTGCCTATAGTACAAAAATAGTATAGTACGATTTTTACATTCCTAGATCCAGTATGATTTGTTGCTGAAATCCCAGTCAGTTTTCATTTTGGATATTCAGAAAAGCTTTAAATCTATTTTTATATCATCAGGGATAGCACGTTCTATCATGTTCACTGCATCCATTTAAGAGTATAGATTCACTAAAGCCTGGGGCTAAAGGTCGTGCTATTTTCGTATTTCAATCCACCAGTCCCCGTTCTGTGGCACGCGGCTAAATAAGGCTATCCCGGGCCGTTGAAATACAAATAGCCATGTCACTTTAAAATTTCAGAGAATTTTACGGGCTGTGACTTGCAAAGGGTAAAATAGAGCGTGGCTCAGAATAATTCAATGAAATGAAATGATAAACAGAAAACACATAAAACATAGGTCACAGAAAACAACTGCGATTCCATTCATAAATAACACCTTTAAGGATAGTTCCATTCAAAAAGACGCCCTAATTTGAATGCCAAAATGAAGTACGAAATGATTGATTGTTTCAGGTGAAACAATAGGTATTTTCAGGGTTTGTTGGAGGTTTTACCACAGGTACTTGAAATTGAGCCCTGTGCCTGCCATGAGTTTTATACGGTTACGCGGACGCTAGCGTAACCGTGTTAACGTGTTAATTTTTTGGACATCGTCACATTTGAGGAAAAAAAAAACACGTAGGTGGTAGGCATAAAACAACAGAATAAAATAACAAGACAAAACAAAACCATCAGACAGCGACGTCCCGAAAAAATAAAAGGACCTCACTCAGCATTCAGCCTGGGCTTTCTGGCCCAAGCGCTGATTTCCAGTGGGCCCTAAATTAGTAGACTCAAGGACACTTGCGGTGTACACACGTATGTGCCTTATAAATGAGTATAATAAATATTTTGATATAAGTATGTAAGAGGATGGTGAGTTATTAAATGTATTGTGTAGTGTAAAGAAGTGTAATACAATACATACTCGTAGATAAGTGATACCGTGCCGGTTGTATAGTGTGATTGTGTTTGAGTTTTGTGACGGCGCAAAGTGAGCGGCGATGACGCAACTTGCATGACCCCCGAGATTGGATTGGATTTAAGTACAGCGCCACTAGTGATTAGAAATGGAACCAAAAATGGCATACTTCTGAAGTCAAGTACAATCATAGTTAACGTGACAGAAACTCATAGCAGACATGCTCACAGTACGTCCATATTAAGCCGTCACTCGGAGGCCTATTTAACTGAACCCACCATCAATATTTGCAGCCTTAAGACAAGATTCCCAACGTGGTAGCTTGGTGGCGGCCTGCACGTCATTATTTATTGTACAGCTAACATTGACAACTTTTTTGACATATTGACCCGTCTACCACGAGTTGCCACTTTAAATTTACATTATCGTTCGCGTAAAAAAATGTATTGGGATTTGACATTGTCATGTCATGTCATATGTCATTCCAGTACGATTCTTCACGCGAACGATAACGTTAATTTAAAGTGGCAACTCGTGGTAGACGTACAAGATCCCAGTGGTCTATGTTTTTTGTTTTTTTTGTTGCTGGTAGTTACCAAAAGGAGCTGCCTTACATGTCAGGGGCATAAATGAACTTGATGATGTGTGTGACTCATTATATTATTTATGTCCGTCAGCGGCTACGCCCACATTGACTATTTCTCCTGTAAAACATACCCAAAAAATACTTAGTCTATGTTACTCGCTGATAATAAAGCTTTTTGATGGGGTTTTTTTTTTAAATCCCCACCGGTGATCCCTTTCGGAGCCTTTAGGATGTAAACAAACAATCTAATCTTTCCTCTTTATGATATTAGTACAGACTAGTTATTCGTCAGCAGCTTAGTCCGCGCAGACTATTCTCTCGTTAGAATATAGCTTAAATATATAAATTATAGCCCAAAGATGGAGCCTATACTGCTCGCTGATAATGTAGCTTCATATTGCTGAAATTTCAAATCGGTTCATTTGTAGTTTTTGCGTTTATTAATTACAAACAAACAATCAAATACTTTGGTTGTCATGTAGATTTATTTTCCCGTAAAAGATCGTAGGTCAAGGGTTAGGTAATGAACTAAAAGCTAGTGACCCGCTAGGTTTGCCGAGATTTGTTATGCTGTGCTCATTTACAAGCAAGCGAAATAAATTTACGAAATGAACAAGTAAATCAACAGTGGATAATTTCAACATTCTCACGGTCAACAGTTTCAATGTTCAAACACTAAAATATTCAGATTTAGTGAAGCGCGTCGTGTCTTGAAGCAATTTGAGGCACTTAAAGCACTTAGCGCGGTGTCGGGACTACAGGGCCACCTGAAGGGCCGTGTGTCCCCTGAGACCTTTTGAATTTGCGACAGATCTGACGTATTTGCTCCAAATTGGATTAGCGAAACTTATTTTTAGGAGCACTTGCGGTGTTGGCACACTGGGCCGGCTGACGCGGGGTCCCCGGAGTCTTTTGGATTTTCTAGGCTAGGAATTAAATTAGAGTTTTTTTAACCTTCAGCGGAATTACGTTTAATTCTGGACCAAGATGAAGAGTTTTATAAATTTAATGCCAAAATGATTTGATGACTACAAATAATTTGCACGACTTTTTTTTGGGGAAGTGAAGCCCAAACCCCCAGTATTAATGATTTATATGATTTCGTTTGTTTTTCTCTATAGACGGGAAATAAGACGTGAGACACCAAGGTGCCTGAGACCGACAATGGAGACACTACTTGTACCATGCCATGGATTTGTATGGGCGTCAGTTGCACGCTTGACTGAGAACGGAGACACAGAGACACGAGACACCCCATACAAAACAAGTACCTACGCTTCGCAATCTTCCGGCACATTTACGAAAATAATACCAAATAAAAGACATTACAACAAGATATACCAAAAAATGAAGGAGTTGATACTATATCATTATTTATCTTTCCTGTATCGACGTATTGTTTCTTCTGAAAACTTTTCTCCCTTACGTGGCTTACAGAACTTTCGGCGACGAACTTTGAGGGAAACAGTTGAAAAATTCTCTTTCATTCCAAAGGTAAAGTCTGTTGGCAAAGCAGCTTAACTGACGTCATGAATAGGGCTCGAAAGTTTTCAGCCACTGTGAAACTTTCAGGTAAAAAGAAAAAAAGAACACATTCTGTAGTGAAATTGCAGCGTATAATTCATTTTGGTCTTTTAACATAGCCTTTAAAAAACTCATGGCTCTCTATCTGAGCAGTATCTGAGCTAAGCTAGGTGTTTCGCTTCATAGGGTGCGACGCCAAGTTTCATCGCGTGTGCAGAGTGTGCTTATCCGTGGTAATATATTACTGTGGAACGGCAAGCTTCTGTTTCGGTGCACCCAGGGCAACGTGGAACCACTCCTGCTAACGCGATTATGGTTCTTTGTTAATCCGGGGGAGGAATGTGGGGACCGCCCCCATATTCCTCACCGGGGGGAATTACGGGATGTGGTCCAATTGAAGGACCTTTGAGGTTGGTGGTGGCCGTTTTCACGGCAGCGGTCGATGGCGAGCCACCTAACGGCAATTCGTAGGGGGTTCGCGGTGAAGCTTCGGCTATCCTGCGTTCTCCCATTTGATGCAAAATGAGGGTAACCCCAGTGAATATTTTTACTCGGTATGCCTGCGTGAGGTAGCAGGTGAGTCCGAGACTCGCACGGTCCTCCCTCGGGCAACGTTAAGTGTATAAAAGATTTTGTAAATAGTGGCTAATAAAAAAAAAGGAATTTCACTTCTTCGGAAAAGATCTGGAATGATTAAAACCAGTAATTGAGATTACGCGGCGATTCTTGCGGTCACGCAGCGTTATGCTAACGTAAAAATCGTTGACTCGCGGAGATACCCGACGATCAAAGCACGGACTCGTCGCATTGCAGTCGCTCCTGGCACCTCCACTCCTAAGAACTTCAGCTTTGATCGTGTTTAAGACTTTGACGGTCGGATATTACTTGGCAAAGTCTTTGTAAGTATACAGCATTTATTTATTAGAAAATGTGAGACACTCTTTAATGAATATTTGCCGTTGACAGCGAAGTATCTGATGCAGTCGTTCTTATATGTTGTGGTATATTTTTTATAACATATTTGCTCGTATAGGGTCTCTTAATTCACCAATTTCAATATCGTATTGTATCTCATTACGCACTTGTGCGTTATTGTAATGTAAAACGCACGGCTTATCAAGATGCTTGGTCTAAAACGAACGGTACTTTTTTAAATCCTTGCAAAGGGTTTTTATGTCAGAAAAGAGGTCAACATTTTATGAATAAATTAACTTTGGGAGATAAAATATAATAAATAAACATTAAATTCATTAATTTAATTAATTTTGACAATAAATTACAATCGTTTATCTGTAACAAAAACACAAAAATATTAATTTACTTTATTAGTAATACTGGCTTTTTTTATTATGCCTTTGCCTAAAAAAAGCGCTGATGCGCGCGCACTGCTATTGTGAACAAGTAAACATTTTTATAACTCCTTTAACAAGTGATGAAAAATTTATTCGTCTAAGAAAGTCCGAGTTTTTATTTAAAAGTATTTATTTCCCCGCAAATATGTTATAAAACGTCGTGTGACATACGTGCGCTTTGATAATTACAGCCTCTGCTTTCTTGTAGCAATATCGCCTCGGCTGTAATTTTCAACTTACCGCACTTATATCATATTGTACTATTTCCTAATTCCTAATCTTAGGTAAAATTGGTGGCCTTGACTCTTATTTAACTCATTGAGATTACCATTAATTTAGAGGAATTTACATTTATGGCACTCGTATAACAATTTACATGCCACATAATATGTGAAACGACTATATTACTGTAACCATCATTTTATGCAGCATGTTTCATGTCAATAAATATATCCTATTCTATCCATAATTCAATGCGACGGAATCCCTAGTCAATTACTAACATAGGTTAAGCTTTTTATAACTAAAAAATTATGAGTCATGTTACTTGATTACATAAATAAAAAATAATAATAATACCAGTTGACGACACGATTGGCGTAGTGTGCTGTAGCACGGTTTCTCGCCTCGATTACCGTAGTGTCCCGGGTTCGATTCCCGGTCGGGTCAATTCAGAAAACGATCTTTTCTGAATTGACTCAGGTCTGGGTGTGCTTGGAGACGCCCCTGGCTGATTTCCTTGTGTGGTACCTCGTAACACAGGGATATTAATCCCTACTTCGAGACCATTACAAGAGGTGTGTTGTCTGGCGAATATTTATTTATATTTATTTATTTATTTAAGCCCATTCCTTTGTTGTTAGGTTTTTATTTTCTAGTAGACTGTATTTAAGATCTAGTTCTATAGATTTAAGATCTCAATAGAAGTGTTTAAGGCAATGGGAGAGCTAGGAGTGAACTTTTTGCATACCATCTGTTGCAAGACATGGGAGTCCAGAATTTGGCCGGAGGACTGGTCTAGATCAGTATTTTCCTCCTGCACAAGAACGGCTCCACCAAGAAATGCAATAACTACAGGCTCATCTCTCTCTGATATCGCATGCAAGTAAGGTATTTCTGCACAATATCAACGAAGGTTGCAAGCTTACTCGTACCTATCGCGCCGAATCGCACCTGAACATGCTGAATTCGAGAAAGGGAGAGGCACGCGCGAACAGATACTTATACTGCGGCAAGTAATCGAAAAATCCAGAGAATTTAAGTCGCCGCTCTTCATCTGCTTTGTCGACTTCCGTAAGGCAATTGACACTGTCATATGGGAGTGTCTCTGGAAAGTCTCATCAGAGATGGGGGTACCACAGAACCTTATATTCCTATTTAAGCGACTCTATGAAGATGGTTCAGCAGTACGAGTTGATGACGTACTCTCGGATACTTTCAAGTAGTGTAGTGTAGTAGTGTTTTTGTCAAAAGGAATATTCACAAGTTCGTACAAGCGAAGGACGTATACCAAAGAACAACTCGGAATCGTCATAGACTGGTGCTAGAGATAGTCCCAAAAACGAGAAGATTCCAAAACAATTGCTATGCTATGTGCGGCACTATATATAACAAAATACCAAATCGCATTAGGGAACTCCCATATAATAGTTTTAAAACATCTTTGCGTAGGTGGTTGTTGGACATGACATTTTACTCACTCAATGATTTTTTGAAATACAAAGAATTGTAAAAGTTTAATGTGGTTGCTACTGGATTTTGATGTTTAGCCTGTTATTTGGTAAATAATATTTAATTTTTTATAGATAAATGAATTAATACTATTTAAATAATAAATGCTATCGATTTAGTTATCAGATGCGTATCTGAGCACTGATTAAGTTACTGTGAATTATTTTTAAATTATTATTATTTGCATGCTATACAATTGTAGTTAGGTAGGCTAATGCACTTCTCATCATTTATATCACATATTTCATGTACTGTACCCTACTTAATGGCAAATAAAATATTTGTATTTGTATTTGTAGGAATCCGGTCTTCGTCAGGGATGTATTCTGTCGTCGCTGCTATTTAACACCTACACTGAATATATCGTGAGCATCGTGTTGGACGGATGGAACAACGGTATCTCAGTCAGTGGTCGCGTGATAAATAACTTACGATACGCTGATGACACCACTCTGCTTGCCCGTTCGAAAGAAGATTTGGAGGAACTCTTGACTCGTCTGAAAACCACTAGTCTACAATTCAGTCTGACTCTAAATAGAGACAAGCCGAAGGTTATGATAGTAGATCGAGCTGAACATATTACTACAAGAGTACTACAAATAGCCAACTGCGAAGTAGTGAAACGCTACATCTACCTCGGTTCTATTATCTCAAACTCTGGAGGATGCGAAGATGAGATTAAGCGTCGTTGTGCCATCACCAGATCGGCAGTGGAGCGGCTAGGAATGATTTGGAAAGACAGGAGAATAACCAAAAACACAAAGGTTCGCCAAATGAAGTGCCACATTTTTCCAATCTTTCCGTATGGAAACGGAAACCTGGTCACTAAGGCCGAGATCTATAGTCGTTACTTAGCTTAATCTTAGACTTAACTTACGGAAATGAAATTTATAGTCGAGATTGCGGCTCTGTCTTAGCCCACGCTAAGCAAAGTCCAAGTCTGCGAGATCGACGACTTACCAAAAACTTAGAATATTAACCTGACAAAAATAGTAGGTTATTAAAAGTCTCCCAGAATCGGAAGTTCGGAAGCGATCAACAAGACATGTTTGACAGTTCACAGCTGTCATCACTTGGATTGCGTTCCATTTCACTTGAAAAGGAATTCAAGAACTATTTAAAAGCTTTCCGATTCAATTAACTGGATAAAATCGTCAGTTTCATGGTTTTTGCTAAATGTTCGAATATAATTTAATAATATTTCTTGATTATTCACCAATAATAACCATTCATATTTATTTTTATCCGGAGAACGAAAGAGCAGTTTATACTTGTATCGGAACGTTGTGAGATTCATTGGCTAAGCCTGTGCTCAGGGTACACTTTGCATGATACGACTATAAATTTCAAATCCAAGTTTAAGCTAAGTTCACACTAAGGTAAGTTCGGCGTGAGTTTTGGCTGAGCAAAGCGTAAGTCGGGACTATAGATCTCGGCCTAAGACTGCAAGACCGCCGAAAAATTGACAAACTGGAGATGTAGGTACTGTTGGAACCGTCTGTTAAAATTACCCTGAACGGCGCTTCGCACCAATGTTTCCATCCTCAAAGAACTGCACATACGAGACAGGTTATCGTCGATTGTGCAGCTACGAATACTGAAGTTCTTTGGGCATATCTCCAGAAACGAGGACTCGATGAAGAGGCATGTAGTACAGGGTCACACTGAGGGGGAGAGAGCACGAGGCCGGTCTCCGACTCGCTGAATCGACCTTATTAGAAAATCGACGCTGTCGACCGCAGTACAGTGTACTCGCAACGCACAAAGTCGACAAAAGTGTAGAGACACCGCGCGACGTGCGGTTGCCATAGAAGCTAGCGGAGACAGCGAGCCGCAACCCTGTCCATCAGCAGCCACGACCACTTTGCCAAGAGTGCCCGACTAAGAAGTAGAAGACTGTAAAACGACGTGTCATGAAGTATTAACTAAGAACCTGAAAAATAAACAACAAAAGTATTCGCTATATAATTTAAAACATGCTACGTGAAAAATACAACATTATAGTTGGTAGGCAAAAGTATCTTATAAATACACTGGTGTGACATCGCCGGCGGAAGGGGATGCGAACCCCGACCGATATTTACTCCCGGATATCCTGTCGGATCAGCCTGAGTATTTATGCAGAGATATATCAACATACTACTACAAATATGTAGTGTTAACGTATAAAGTCTATTAATTTAAATGCACCCATTAATATTTTAAATGAATAGATTAGTAAAGTAATGAATGAGCCAATTACTGTCCTACTGCTGGGCAAAGGCAACCATCATTAAAATCAAGTCACCGCAACAATTGATGGTTATTCCATTTCCATGCTTGCCAAATGCCGCCAAATTACATACAAATTAATAACTTTAACTACATGTTACAGATTAATTAGATACACCAAAGTAAAACAGAAAAGAAAAAAAAGCTCAGCCTTCACGATTGTCTATGGACAGGCACAATATAAAAGCCCAAGCGAGTTATAGACTCATATTTAAACAGCTTCAGAGCTCTCCTTTCAGAATCGATGACGTTTCAGCGTGGGAGGGTTGCGTGGGGCGTTTCTATAAATAGAACTGCATCCATCTATTGAACAAGTTCCTGCTTATCAAACGCTTTAACTAGGCTGGCTCTTAATTAATACGGCTATAATAATTGTGTGCAAAGAGCAGTGTTCTATCTCGCTGCGTTTGATGTAGAAAATAGATGTGAGTATTCATTCACTAACAAGAGAGGAACTGTAACATTGTAGCGTGTTACTTGAATGTGGCACTCGATACTCAATCACTCATTGTGAAAAGCTTTCTATTTAATGTGATTGGTTCACGAAAGTTTAAACCGACCATTTCGTTGCCTGACATAGTACTTTACCTACTGTACTTGTAGATGACACTCGAACCTAGATATTAAGTAGTTTATAATTACATACATAAGTTAACATACTTTCTATGTACCTCTTCAAACGGAGATACTTATTAGTTATTGTAAATTAATGAGATAGGCAGATATCTTATTTATTTTTAGGTACGAAGTATTTGCGTACCGTACCTGTAATATTATCTTGTACTAACAGGCACTTGCATATGATTATGCTGTTTATGATGTCAAGAGCGTTTCGGACTATCGTTCGCGCGCTAGATTTCGCGCTTCAAAAACCAAATGCACGTACGCGAGCTTATTGTGGCGTGATCGCACGAACCAGTAGTGGTGAGTCAGTATCTATATGAATTACATAAGCTTACACGAGCGTATAAAAAGCTACTCTGAAACCGCTCTAAGAATCTCACCTCAATAATGTTACGGTGCTGCAAGATGCGATGGCGTCTCAATTGCCACATAAACTCCCTAATAGGTCTAGCTCAAGAGGTAGGCACCAGCATTGCTATTTTGATGTTGCTAAAACTAATGGTGGCAATAATGTACAGATCACCAACTGAACTTATTCATAAATATCTATACGAACAATTTCTATTCAGCCTATAAACGGCCACTGTAAGCCGTAGGCTTACCTAAAAGAGCGTAACCACGAATCCAACCATTTATTTTATGAACTGGCACTGTTTTTAAAATGTTACCAATTAGGCTAACCGCTTAAAACAACATTAACGTATCGTTTTATTACGTGTCATACCAAATTACACCAGCAATGTGCCAGAACTGTCGCTAAACGTTAATCTAACAATTTACTCTAGAACACGCTATGGCGTCGTTTGCGATAAATAATGTTAGCTATTAGGCTGCTACCGATATTATTTTAAACAGAACGTATACCACTAAGGGTTACACTAAGATAGAAAATTAAAAAAAACGACCTGATCCTAGGGACGCAAGCGGGGTCTTCTTGGGGATATCTTTGCTTAGGAAATAGTGCATTGGTAAATGCTGAAAATAAAAAAAATAGTTTTTTTTTCATACTACGTCGGTGACAATCAAGCACGCGGACCGCCTGTTGGTAAGCGGTTATCGCGGCCTATGGACGCGTGCAACACCAGGGGTATCACTCGCGCGTTGTCGACCCTGTAAAAACCTTTTCAAACCCCTCTTGAAGAGCTCCATACTATAACTCATCGGGAAAACCTCGGCAGGGAGTTCATTCCACAATTTAAGCGTCCTCGGAAGGAAACATCTCTGAAACCGAATTGTACGAGACCATTGCGGAACCACTTAACCAAGTGTTATTTATAACTAACTTAAACAATAGTGAAAATACTGGAAAATTGCTAATTTAAAGTAAAAATGAAAGTTCACGGATTTCACTCGCCAGTAGGCGTGATGGCTTTGAAAAAGGAATGAAAGGAGTTTTCAGCAGTTGTATGAGTTGTGTGTATGGCAGAGTCGGCGTGTGTTTGATAGATGTCAATTCCACGGAATGCCGCGTTAATGTATGCTACTGTTTATTATTTCAACCGGCTATTGTATTTTATATCCTGCAGTACCAAAATAGATTAATCCCCAAGCGGTCGGCCCAGCCACTGTCGGGCCTCCTCACTCTGAAAGGGGTATCTAGCTTAGCATTTTAAATTGCATTGAATATATTCTAAGATTGAAATATTTATTTCTCAATAGGTTCTTTTACACTTTTTCTTTATTTCAGGAATAAACCAGCCAGCGCGGTAAGTTTTAGGAATGAGGTCGCCCATATTGCATTTCGATACTGAAACTGAAAAGTTTTTCTTCTCATTATAAAACCTTCTTTGCACAGTTAATAGTGATCATGCCTACTAAGCCGGGGTCCTGGATTCTATTCTAAACTATGGTGAACATTATTCTGTGTCTATCTTATTATAAATAGAAAATAGAATTAGAAATAGAAAAAAGTTTATTCGGTACCAAAAATATACAAGAAACAAAAAACATACATACGACAGCAAAACAAAAATACGCTCTGAATCTTAATCAATTATTATTTATATATTTGTTTAGGGACAGTACACAGCGCAATACAATTTAAGGTACAATATTAAATACAATTATGTAGGTCAATTACGACTATCCAACGTATTACAATGGTGCTCGAGATGCACAAAAGTGCAACAACAATGCAAATATTTGAATATCATTCAAATACTCAAGGGAAACTGACTTGATAAACCACAATTACCAAACTTTACCAAAGTGCAAATATTCACCACAGGGAAAATAATACGAGATACCCACCACAATAACAGATCACAATCATACATAAAAAACCCTAAGTACTTCATGAAAAATAAAGAAATGAAGCCAAATCCACGAGACTCTAGAAGAAATAAAATTATAGTACCAAAATCTAATCTTACTTTATTTCAAAAAAACGTATTTTACATGGCCATAAAAATATTTAATGAATTACCACCCAGTCTCATGGATTTGCCTTTAGATAAAAACATATTCAAAAGGTTTTTGTTTAAGTGGCTTATGGAGAAATGTTTCTATTCAATCAATGAATATATGGAGCATAAATTGACTTAATGAGAAATAGTAGTAATAACTTAATTTCATTGCTGACTACTGTTTAAACACTAAAATATTGACACTTTTTTTAATTTACTGACATTTTATGATTTGTAATTTTAAATATTTATCGAACTGACATAAATAACGATATATAAATAATTTCTATAACTTAATTATTGCTTCAAATATGGACTTCACATTTCTTCTTTCTCAATAATTAATGGTGTAAATACTGCCTTATATAATGTTTAAATCAGTATTTTTTAATTATCATTTCATGAATTTATGATTATATTATTAATTAATATTTGCATGCATACCTGTTTAAAGGCAGAAGACTGTTGATTCCAAGTAATATTGCAGACTATCGCTATATAAGTACACAGTTTTGAGCAAATAAATTATTTCTATTCTATTCTATTCTATTCATACAGAAAGTAAATATAATCTTATATATTCATACTCATCTGCCCATACACCATACCAACATAGTTAAATACGCATCATCAAAACTTCATCAAATCATTAACCATCTCGCACGTACTTGCTTTTTCTCATCAGCAATACGGAGCCAAATACCTACAACATTCCATTTAGTTACAATTACTAATATCGGGGCCGTATAACTTCGTTTGATATTATTCAGAAACAACGCCTTGGAGCCGACAAAAAGATTAACACCACTGAACTTTTCATTGTAAGCATGAGGCAGTCTGGTAAATACAGCGTTAGTGTGGCGGTGCGGGACATGCAGCAGGCGAGTCTGCCTCGTTCGTCACGGGGGGGGCGCTGAGTGAGATTAGTTCGAGCAACTCCGGGTAGTCCAGGCGGCCGCAAATTACGTCATATAATAAGCCCATTTCTAGTACCCGTCGACGCTCTTCTTGAATAAGAAGGTTGTAAGCGTGGGAAATCTCCTCATATGGAGCGCCTACAGCTATTTCCTTACACATGAAGTTAAGACGCCGGACAAATTTTCTTTGAATACCCTCAATGCGTCTAATATAGACATTATATCGCGGAGACCACACAGGGGCAGCGTATTCCAAGATGCTACGCACGTACGCGTAATACACTACTTTTAAGCAAAGAGGATCATTGAAAGGACGACAGTAAGCCTAGTTTCCTATAAGCTTTACCTATGATAGTATCTATGTGAGTGGACATCAGCATTTTACTGTCAAAGTAGACACCTAGGCCACGATACGTCTCCGCCCTCTAAATCACAACGCCGTCAAAGTTGTATTCATAGACTATTGGATTCTTCTTACGTGTGAAACTTATACACTGACATTTTTTAATGCTTACAGGTATTTTATTTTTTTACATAATATTCATATAGATTATTAAATCATGTTGTAAAAGCTCACAGTCATCAGCCGAACGAACATTAATGTAAACTTTCTTGTCGTCGGCGTTTAATCATTATAATCTTAATGAATTTTATCATCTTCAAGAATTTAAAAGGAATAAAATAATGCTGATAAAAAATAAAAGATGTGGTTAGGTCTAGTTAAAAGTATGTATATTTCATATTAGGCTCTGAAACAGAACAAAGTCAGCTGATTTTGCTGTAAGATGTCACAAATATTGTGCAAAAACGTATCTACTCTTGGCCTTTTTTTTCAACTAGTTTAACCACATGATAAGCAGCTTTTGTGTATCTTCCAATTACCCTGCCTTTAGTTCAAAACACAACCTTGCGAAAACTTCAGTGCTCATTAATAAGTAGTTGATTTGGAAGCCACCTACATACGCCCACCTTCATCCACCTTTATTTATGTACCGACCGACGCCTACAGAAAATGTATCTTCAGACTGCCTTACAAAAATAAATACGCCTGGCTCGAGAATGTCTATAAATAAAAGAAATAAGAAAATTACCGAATGCTTGCTCAGCGCAAATACTTCACTAAGTTCTCATTATTTTGTTTTGATCCTTCGTTTGATCATGTAAGTGGAGATTTAAAATTGGTCTGGCAATGAGGGGAAGAATCGAAAAATAAATCTGTTCTCTTAACAGTTTCTTCTCTTAAGATAACCGTAGTATATCTAGGGAGTATGTGTTGATGTATTCGCCTACAGTAAGACTAGAGTAAATAAACAGAACAGAGATAAAGCACAAAATTAAAAGCTTACAGAAAGCCCGCTCTCGCTTGTTTCCAGTATTATTACCTAAACTCGCCTGACCGCCTAGAGTTGCTACTATATAAGCTTTGAGTTTTTAAATTTAAAAGTGTTTATAACAGGCCTATTTAGATAAAGATATTTTGATTCGGACTTTGACTCAAATGAAGTAGGTAGGTAACCACTTGACAAAATACATAATTTGAAAAATTGCACCAAGGCCGACAAAAACAAAAACACTTGCGACAGTGCGACTGGCCACGGCACCGATTCTGACCGGTATCGCTTGTAACCTCACTGTGTCGGTGTGCGTGATCAAAATGGCGGTTTGTTCTAAGCGGACCATCTATCCGAGGCGCCTTCAAAGGCGGTGCGGGATTTATAAAGCCGCGCGGGTCCCGCACCTTGTAAAAACACCCTTAGGGCTCACTCATACATGCACCTTTTTTTTTGCGTCAGGAAATGCATTTAGGCATTCCCAAGGCCCTGGGTTCGGGACACCTGTGATATGTGGGACTCGGAACTCCTGGGAAAACAGAGACCCCTACCCACTAAAACCTGACGGTGGTCATCTTCGGCGCAGAATGGAAGGGACCCGGGATCCCCAACGAGGGAGAGACTCCTCGCAGGACCCTTCGGCGCGCAAGGCCGCCTGGCAGCCAGCCTCGGGAGGAGCAAGCTCAACTCCAGTGCACGCTAACACAGACCACTGTGTCCGAAGACACGCGTTACCGTCATCCTCGGGATCGCAAACCGAAACACACGCAGGCCCCCCCGCGTGCGCTTCGCGACCCCAAGGGCCCTTTTAGTCGCCTCTTACGACAGGCAGGGATACCTCGGTAGTATTCTCGTCCCCTAACCGCAGGGAACACTCATACATGCACCTGCCACAGCCACTTGTATGGAGCTTTGTCTATGTTCCGTTTATATGCCCACCACAGACACCACTAGAATAAAAAACTTCTTTTTCGTCCTATAAACTTCGAAGAAGTTTCCATAGGAAAACCTCAGAAAAATAATGGGGTTTAAAAGTGAAAGCTCTCTGAAAAAGTAGCAGCACCGCACAATCACTAATTTTGGTCAGTCTAAACATACCGAGTGATTATCAAGTCTTATAAAAATGATACGGCATATTCAGCAGGTGATGTAGATACTATCTAAGTGAAATGTATTCTAATGAGAAATAAAGTATCTTTAACCATTTAAATGAAATTAATTTATTTACTGGAATTTCAAGGTCACCATACAAATCAGTCGAACATTCAGTATTTTTTGTATGAAAAGCACACAATTATAATTCACTTAGTATGCCATATAGTTTTTGTCAGTATTGTAGAACCTGTGGTTTGTAGGCAGGGCCAATAAAAACTGAACCAACGCATCCGTCATTTTCCCCTTTTTTGTCCTAATCAAACAAAGTGCTTACAAGGCTCACATTGCAATCCATTGTTCGGTTTAGGTACGATATGAGTAAGACTTGTACTCAAACACACGCTTTATTAAAAATATCTTTCAAAGCTTGCGGACATTATTATGTGGATGTCAAAGATCGAAAAGCTCTTTCATAAAGAACTTCAGGATTGATCACCGAAGTCCACTCACTTTGTAAGGGTCCCCTTACAAAGTGAGTGGACTTCGGCGATCAATGCTGAAGGATTTGTAAAGCCTCATCTATTTAGCAGTGATAATTAATTAAATTACAGATACAGGATGTCCCGGGAAGTCAAAATCTTATCAAAGGACCGCTTATCCGGGGTTAATTTAAACTTCTTTTTTTAAATGTTCAGATTTTAAACCCTGAAAAAGTTGTGTGACCATTTTTTTATAATATCGCTTACCCTGTTAGTGCTTAATTTTGGGTACAGTATGTCTACCATAAGTTTCTGTCACGTAAACTACTCACGATACTAGCAAATTATGTCATTTTTGGTTCCATTTCTAAGCTCGTATTAGTATAAAGTCATGGCAGACATAGGTACAGATCTAAGTATGGATAGATGTAGATTTGTAACGGTACATCAGAAGGCTAATTATAATACAAACCCTTAGTTCTAGCATATCAAAACAACTTTAAACAGAAGCCAACCAATTCCTTGAGAGCCAATTTTATTTAAAAAAAGAGACATTTAATCCCCTTTCCCGTACAGTCGCGTAATTTTCCTCCCTTTCAAAGGATTTATTTAACGCTAGGTAACTTTTAATTACATTTATTTAGAAGAGAGGCAAAAAAAAATTGGGAAACAAAAACAATTAGAAGAAAACAAACACTGCTAACTTAACCTCAACTATGATTTCTTGGTTAATTCATTCGTGAAACTAACTTGTAAAAATGCAAATACCCACCCAAGGTAAGTTATAAGGTAAGCTTTAAGGTTATTTTTAAAATCACTTTTTCAATATTAGTGGTAAAAGTGGTTCGATACTATGTAGGTACATTATGTAATATATCTATGTCACCGTATTATATATTTTGACGTGTCCGTTTGCACCATCCTGTATGTCTGATTAACTACACATAAGCAACTTTTAATATTATTTGCGAAATTAAACGTTTGATTCGTTCGCTTATATTATTTTGCATACAGGCGAAATTATTTTTCATTGCATTTAATATAACCACGTCATTACGCATGGAAGTAAGTAAAAAGGTCAATGGGAATTGGTCGGATCCAAACCATTTCTTTTTTAGGTTTAAGATATTTATTTCTCATAAGAACATTACAATTCATTTGCTGAGAAACACAAGATAAGTTTTAAATATCTACCCAGACAAAAGATACATAAAGGTACAATTTTATTATAATAATTAATCACACATACCATGCAGAATTCACTATTGATCAGGCACATTGTCACAAAATACACAAAACAATACAACCAATCACAATAGTTCAAAGAGGAACGATTTTATAAATGAAATTTTGTATAATGAAAAACTGTAAAACTAAAAAGCAAAAACAACATTTTTTATTATTTCATTTCATACCTAGTATTTCATAAACCAGTGGTAACAATCAGTTAGGATTGCAACTCCTCAGACCGTTTCCCGTGGAGCACTGTCACGTGACGCCCTAACGAAGATGCGTCAGCTAAACGGATTTGTGACGTCAGATGGAGGAGACTTACGCAGACATGCTAAATTAATTTCACACTCGTGTGCACGTGTCTAACGATTTATAAACCCTTTATGGGACCTCGTTACGAACATTTTAATGCTCAACAATACACGGCACTCTACCTGTATACGCCATTATGTTTTATATGCCTTCATCTTCATCAGGGAACTTACAGCTTTTTAATAACACGCATAAGTACTTAATGAAACTCTTGTTTAAAAGCTTGTCGAGGCTTTATGATTATTTGCATTGAAACATGACCATTAATATGCAGAATCTAATAAGGGCCACTCCGCATTCCTTTATTCTGTATCCTACAAATTGTATTACTGATCAAAATCTATTTACCGCCCGGAGTGCCGTTAGCCGAATCCATGGCGCCGATTTTTCCGCTCATAAATCCACTCTTTTCAGCTTACGGACAGGTTATAAGCTGTGCTTCCATAGCCTTAATTGATGAACACTGTATAGTTACTCTGTTTTTGACACAAAATTCATCATATTTGGCAATATTAGGGTCCTATTTGGAACTACAAGACTAGGGAAAAGGTATTGAGGGAATTAATCACCAGTTAGTATTTGCAGCGTACACTTTTGCCCCATGAACATCAGTTAAGTGCGCCTCACAAGACGTTACCTCCCCAGAATTTGGTCAAGTACACTTTTGAAAGAATTGGCTTCAAAAGAACTCTTCTTACTGTAAGTTTGAGGACACTCCGACTGTCTGTTTACCATTAGTTTCCGTCTCGTAATAAAAGGCGATCGTTGCGTTCAGAAAAGTGTAAGTATGCCATTTTAGGTTCCATTTTAAATCACAAATTTGTCCGCAGGTGAGCAACAGTCAAGATGCGGCTGGTCGTGCCGGGGTGCGTGAGCGACGCGCGCGGCGTGCCGGGGCTGCGCGTGTTCGTACTGGCCTCAGCCATGGCGCTCTACTTGTCTATGGGTCAGTACCATTTGAACAGATCCTGGAGGTCTACTCCGGTGGGTTCCCTGCGGTTAGGGGAGAAGAACACCTGAGGTATCCCTGCCTGTCGTAAGAGGCAACTAAAAAGGCCCTTGAGGTCGTGAAACGCACTTAGGAATCCCAAGGAAGCGGTAACGCGAGTCTTCGGATACAGTTCACACAGTGGTCTGTGTTATCCTTCACTGGATTAGTGCTTGCACCTCCCGCGGCTGGCTGCTAGGCGGCCTAGCGCGCTGAAGGGCCCTGTTTCGGGGATCCCGGGTCCCATCCATTCTGCGCCAAGAAGACTACATTCAGGTTTTAGTGGGAAGGGGTGGGTCTCTGTTTTCCAAGAGTTCGGAGTCCCACAAATCACAGGTTTCTCGAAACCAGGGCCCTGGAAAATAGGAATGCCTAAATGATTTTACTAACGCAAAAAAAGGTCTATACTTCGGTGCAATATTTACGAAGGCTATTCAATGAGAAAGAAAAAGATGTTATTATGAGGTAAAGTAAAGTAAATATTTACTAATAAACCCAGTAACAACTATGAACATATCTGGCCCCCAAACTAGGCAGAGCCCGTCCTATGGGGGAAGATAACTTAATATAACGGTTAACATAAAAACAGCCTTTAGGCTGCAAACAAAATAACAAACTAATTTATATGTAATAAATTAAAGGATTGACCAAAAATAAGATGCAAATACGAATGTGTGTGTCTGGGTGTTCGTGTGAGAGTGTGTGCGTGTGCGTGTGTGTGTATGCGTGAGTGCGTGACTGAGAGAGAGAAAGTGAGAAAGTGTGTGTGGGAGAATGCAAATGGATGAGAGTGTAATCTATGTGTGAATGACTGATTTGATATTTGTGCTAATAACACAGAATCACCCTGTTATTTTAATAAGCCTCTCTGCTCCGTCATAATATGTCGAGTTCAACAAATACAGGATGATTCTAGATTTTGCCTCTAGAACAGAGTTGTGCTTGAAGTGGCAAGTATTCACAATTTTGTTATAAATATGCGGGAAAAAAAGACACCAAAACGCTGAGCAAATGAAGTGGATACACTGACAGTTGGTACTTTGAAAACCCGGTTTAGAAGCATTTGCGAATAGGAGTTAGAGTTAAGGACAGTTTTATGAACACAAAGGGCCACCCGCATCAGGTAAAGCTTAAAAAAAAAGGAAAAATAATAATAATAATAATAATGAGAAGGATCTTGGAGCTGTATAAAATTGATGCAACTCTGAGATCTTTTTTAAGCACATGCATGGGGCAGTGGATCACAATCCTTTGTCAACCAGGTGGTGGGGATGGCTCGCCTGCTCCGCAGGACTTGATAAGGATAGAGCGAGGTATTTTCCAGGGCGATAGTTTGAGTCCTTTGTGGTTTTGTTTGGCTCTGCATCCTCTTAGTACCTTACTAAAGGATTCGGAGCTAGGCTATCGGCTTCGCAGAGGGGGTGAGTTCATCTCTCATTTGTTGTACATGGATGACCTGAAGCTGTTTGCACCAAAACCCCAGGTCTTGATGGAACTGTTAAAAATCACTGAGATTTATAGCAATGCCATCAAGATGGAGTTCGGTGTAGACAAGTGTGCGGTCATGCATGTACAAGAAGGGAGGGTTGTAGAATCACCGAATTTACAGCTCTCTGAGACGATGACACTCAGATCCCTCTCTGAAGCCGAAACCTACAAATATCTTGGTATGTCAGAGTCATTGGGTGTATCAGTAGGAGACGTCAAGCAATCGGTGAAGGAGCGCTTCTTTAGTCGCCTTACAAAGGTACTCAAGAGTTCTTTGTCAGGTGGCAATAAGGTGCGCGCCTTCAACGGTTGGGTGATGCCTTTACTGATATACTCCTTTGGCATACTAAGATGGACTCAAACCGAGCTGGACGCTCTGGATGTAAGGGTCCGAAAATTGCTCACAACATATCGTATGTTACACCCACGCTCGTCTGTCATGAGACTGTACATCCCGCGGAAGGTGGGGGGTCGTGGTTTTTTAAATGCCAAGAACCTTCATAACCGTGAGGTGTGCAGTCTTAGGAGGTTTTTCCTCAGCAACGAATGTGGGATACATTGCGATGTTGTGGCAGTAGATAAGGGCCTCACGCCGCTCTCCTTGACAAACGAGAACTGGCGTCAACTACCGGTGCTCACCACCGATGACCGCAAGGAAATATGGAAGAGCAAGGAGCTGCATGGGAGGTTCTATCGGGCCTTAACAGGACCTGATGTTGACCTCTTCGCATCGGTGAACTGGCTACGTTTCGGGGACCTCTTTGGGGAAACCGAAGGTTTTGTCTGTGCAATTGCTGATGAAGTTATCAAGGTGAATAACTACCGGAAATACATCATGAAGGACGGTACGGTCGACATTTGTCGGGCATGCCGCCGTCCTGGCGAGTCTATTCGCCATGTTATTTCCGGTTGTTCTCACCTTGCTAACGGAGAGTACTTGCACGGCCACAACCTAGTAGCCAGGATTATCCACCAGCAACTTGCTCTTCGATATGACCTTGTTGAATCGGAGGTACCGTACTATAAGTACGCACCGGTGCCAGTTCTTGAAAATGGTCGTGCGTTGCTCTATTGGGATCGCTCTGTCATCACAGACAGGACTATTGTAGCCAATAAGCCAGATATCGTGCTGGTAGACCGATCCCAACGCCGGGCAGTGCTCGTCGATATCACCATCCCGCATGACGATAACCTCGTGAAGGCCGAGAAGGACAAGCTCAGCAAGTACCTTGACTTGGCTCACTAGTGACCGCCATGTGGGATGTAGATTCGACGATCATTGTCCCGATAGTGGTTTCGGCAAACGGCTTAATAGCGAAGAGCCTCGACCAACACCTCGAGAGGCTTTCGCTTAGCGGCTGGATCAAGGGTCAGATACAGAAGGCGGTACTCTTGGACACGGCACGTATTGTCAGGAGGTTCCTCTCTCTGCAGCCCTAACCACCGGTAGTCTAGACCTCGCCTGCCCCGCTGCCGGCGGCTCCCTAGGTTAAGATTTTTATGGTATTTTTATAAATCATTGTTTTTGTAACTCTAATCTTAAGTTTTATAATTGTAATTATTTAGTTTTTATAATTATAATTCATAAGTTGTTTTTAATGTTATAAATCTCTGTTTTTGTAAGAATACTGTACAAATTTTATATCTAAGATTTATACTGAATAAAGATAATAATGAAAATCTATAAATAATTTAACTAATATTAAAAAAAATTAAAAACTATAAATAATTTAACTAGTTAATATAAAAAAAAAATTAAAAACTTTAAATCATTTAACTAATATAAAAAACTCAAGATAGATTCTGAACTGTAAGTGCTGTAAGTACGAGTATGTGTCCAACGTTAGGCGTTAAATTAGTACCGATATTCTTAAAATGTGCTCGCCAAAAATAAGTACTACTTTATCATACATAATAAAATCTATACTTGAAAAAGGGCATTTTTCCAGACAACCTCAAATTATCAGTAGTCAAGCCATTATATAAAAAAGGTGATGATAAAGATATGGGTAACTACAGACCTATCACACTTATACCTGTGATATGCAAAATATTTGAAAAATCATGGACTAAAAATATTTTTTTAATTAATATTGGCATAAAATATAATTGACATTTGCATGCCCACAAAACTAGGGAATATTGTTGTAGACAATTTTAAGCAAATAAATGTTTTAGTTTTTTAAGATTCTTTGTGTTCGGACAATCGAAAGTGGGTCTTAATAACGCTAGGCGACAGTAGCTTATTACTGCCCACGGGCATCAGCTGAGCTTATGCAACAAACAATACTTTTGACAGTTGATTTTGGCATCACAATTATGATTCCTTTTTGTAAGGAACTATCCTTCTACATGTTATTTTAACCTAAGATCTGGACGTAATTTCCTTTGTGTGGAATGGAAGAGACTTGGTATAAGTATAACTACTTCAGACAGAACTCCAGGTAATGGCGTGTACTTTGTGCCGTCCGCGCGTAGTTACGAGACCATAGCAACATAACATAACATACCATAACGACTTTATCCCAAGCGGGGTAGTCAGAGGCCGGTGACTGTGCCGTCATGGTGAACGAAACACTCAGAAGCCCACTTTTCACCAATGGTATTAGAACCCAACGTGGTAGGTGGTGAGCCTTCCGCCTCTCTCCTTATCAGATCATAGCAATTAAAGTTTATTTGGGTTCCTTCATATTCCGTCAAAGAAAATGTTCTAAGGTTAATTTAAATCAAAAATATACCGGGTAATTACCAAAAGACTTACAAGAACGATATGGCAAACTCAGTAAGTGATGTAGTAACTATGTAAACTGAAAACTTTATTTTTTCAATGAACTTTAATTTCAAGGTCGCCATACAAAATCCGGCGACCAGTACTTATTTTTTGTAAGAAAACCTCAAAATTTAAGTCAATTGAAAAAAATATATTTTCACTAACAAAGTTAAAACATCTGTCGACATAGTAGACACACTAAAAACAACAATACAATTTACCGCATCTGGGGGCCTACTCACTAACGCAATGTCCGTAGTTTCGGTCAAACTAATAAAATACCTACAAAATATGATTCTTGAATACTTATTTGTGTATACTGAATAAACATTTAAGACTACAAAAATACATGACGGTTGTTAAAATCATCTTCGTTTTTATACTAATTATGACCATGTTTATTTGCCCGAAACTACTGACATTGCGTTAGTGAGTAGGCCCCCTGGTTGCATATCACCCGGTATAATAACATATAGTTATTTATTTACTAGATGTTTTAGGTTAAACTGGCCCGTTGGAGCAATGATGGCTGCTGTTGCGCCTACGGGCATTAATAGCCTTTCATTGCATTTCAAGCACAGGTTGTGCTTGTTCAGTCTGGGTCTTATGTGGTATATATTAAAGTATTTGTTTGGTATGTTTATAATTCTCTGACACCCATAGTACAAGCTTGGCGTAGTTTGGGTTAGATGATCTTGGTTGCTTGGAGGTGTCCCAGATATTTATAAGGTTTAAACATACTTATCATAAACAACGCTAAGCGCACGTATTTTCAAAACGTTTCGTTTCGTAAACGTTTAGAATATCAGTAGCTCTTAATTTTGTTTGCAAGTGTTATAAATCGCTTCGCCGAGTGAAAAAGTTTAAAAGAATTCGCGTATTTTCTCGTAATGGCTGCCACGGCTGTAATCTATGTTTTCTTTGACAGCTCCCAAGTTTGGTTCAAATTACTTGTTAAAGAGAGGTAATTAAATGGGCTGCTGTTATTCATATTCAATCATTTGGGCAGCATGTCATGTTGTCATGGTTTGATTGATATTGAACCAGAATACTGCAGAGTTGCAAATAAACTGAAAATATGTCTTGCAATCAGATTATAATCTTTATTTTGAAATGAAATAGCTTTATTTCCTCCAGTGGAAGTTTCAAAACTTGTGTTTACAGGGTTTCCAGGAGCCTCTCCTTATTAAGGAATATCTCATTAAGGGCTTAAAGCAATATTATTGAATTGAAATTACACAAACGTCAACGTCTGATATGTATCTATCTAACGTTGAGATTCAGTCGACATTCATTATTCTCTCTCTCTCTTTTGTCGTTTCACTCACTGCTGAGGATCGTGACTCCTTCTGATTTTGTCTATCAGCTGCTTCCATCGGTTGCGTTCCGTTGCTTGCTGTAGGGCAGCACTGACCGGGATCGCCAGTTGCTGCGACACCTGATCTGCCCTTCGCTTGGGACTTCGACCTCTAGGTCAGTCTTTTTTCCCTTTCAACTTTTCCCGTCACTATCGCCTGAGCGCCTGCTCCAAATTGTCGTCATTCGTTCGTACAATATGTCCAAAATACTGCATTAAACGTTGCAAACAGGTTGTGGACAGCCGCTGAAAATTTTTTTCTTCAGCTCTGTTAGGATCGAGACGTTTGTGCGGCGGGCCGTCCATGGTATTCTTAGCATACGACGCCAGCATCACATTTCGAATGCGTCAATTCTCTGTCTGTCGGCTGCCTTGATTGTCCACGTCATTCATTATTCAAATCGGGTTATTATAATATTGCTATAAGAGGTAGTACCTGGAAGTATGGATCAAATTAAATGGCGGTTACAATGTCCGACCTTTTTAAGCATATAATAATTTCTTCCCCTTTAAACCCGCTACTTACCTATTTAGCTTTTGTTGTGAAGAGCTTTGATGGCTTAATTGCCCTTGGCTTTGTATAAATTATAATGTTAAATCGTTTTTTGCTTGCTAGATTCAAAACACCTTCTATTTTACTAATAATCCTTCAACCTATTTAACAAAATTCCAATGTGAATTGAGATTTAAAATGCATAAAATTACAAAGTTCTTCCAAAGTTGATACCCCTAGGAGCTAATCTTTTCATAGATCCATAATTTATACATGATATATTTTAAGAAAGTTTATTTTAATCGGGGTAAGTACCTGTCTGTCTGTCTACGTCGATGTTAGGATGGGGGTAAAGATTTTTGGGCCTACCCTTAGCTGTTATATTCAATTTAGCCAACAAATTTTAAAACAAATAATTCAGTCTCCATTCAAGGCTATTAGTTAATTCTGAATGATTATATTTTCAGTGTATTTAATATAGCCGTTACGTTTTTAAGATGGGTATGAAAATGAAACAATATTACTCTGACTAAATCATTAAAGAAATACATTAACTAATGGAAAACGGATCATTAAAAGCAGGTCATTAAAACACGATTATTCGTAGTAATTTGATTGCTTAGCTTCAGGTTGTTTCTTTATTGACGTCGAATCAAGAATACCTAACATCAACCAGCACCATATTATTTTTGATGATTTATAATTGGAAAACTTGGTATCCTCTTTAAGGTACGACGATACTTCACACCGGAACAGCTGCTCCACTTGTATCAAGCACAAGTTAGGTCGTGTATGGAGTACTGCTGCCACCTGTGAGATGGCTCTGCCAAGTACCAGTTGGATGCAATGAACTCAGTGGACCAAAGGGCTAATATACTCATAGACGACGATGCGCTCGTTAAAACCGAAACTTCAGAGTTTGGAGCATCGGCGTAAAGTCGCCTGTCCATCGGTTTTTTATAAGGTGTATTTTCGAGAGAGTGTGCGCAGGAACTACACAACCTGATACCACCCTCTACTTGCTACCACCGGACCACTTGACGACGGAAGGGCTCCCACCCCCATGTGGTTGACTTTCCAACAATCGCGTACCCAACGGTTTGCGTCTTTTCTGGTACGCACCGCTAGGGAGTGGAACGCTCTCCCTGCTTCTGTGTTTCCGGATACTTAGGTACAACCTTAGTATCTTCAAGGCCAGAGTGAATAGGCATTTTCTGGGTAAGCGTGTACCACCATCGGCATCGTCATCGCTTACCACCAGGCAAGACTGAGACCAAACGCAAACCCATTTAAAAAAAACCCAAAATAACTAAATGTATTATTAATAAATGACTTAATTTTGAAACATTATGAGCTACTTTTATCGCCGTAATTAAGTAATTTGAAGTTGAAATACAACTTAAGTAATTAAAATATTTAAATGATACCTACAACTAGTATCACAGTTTGAGGGCTTAGCGAACTGGGCGCGCTCGAATCTGACCCCGCGGGATCAGTTGACCAATAGCATTTTATACAATTTTTAAATTGGTCAACTGGCTCCACAGGTGAAATCTGTACAGTCACCAGAAAAAAATAACAAATCACCATTAGGGACCTTATTAGTAAAGGAAGGGGTCAAGATATGCTCTACATATTCTTAACAAAAGTACCAGGAACGCAGAAATTATCTGGAGCTAAGTGCTCACAGTTAAACATTATATTTCAGCAGGGATCGATTTTGGGCCCTCTGCTTTTTATTATTATCAGTGCCGACGTAGAAAAAGTATACATAACTGTAAACACCATCTTTCGCTGACGATGTTCAGAATTACATGCTAGCCCGAATGATACTTGGACAGCTGAAAAACTTATGAATGAGGATCTCGAACGTATAGCTGATTGAGGGTATGCGAATTCCTCAGTGCTTAACGGTGATAAGTCCAAATGTCTTGTTCTAGGTTCTAAGGACCAAATAGGGAAAATTATAAACAAAGAAGTACATTTTGGCAGTTAGGGTTCAAGTAATAGAACGAGTAAATGAGGCTAGAAATTTGGGACTTGTAATGGATGAGGAACTTACGAGTAGGTTTGAAAAGCATAAAGGTAATATTATAGGAGGATGCTTTTACCGGCCTAAAGTACTGGTTCAAATTGGAAACTTCATAAATAAAGAAAACCGCATTAGGGTAAGTATGTGATTCTTTGGCGCTTTCGAGATTCAACTACATGGATGTAGTTTACGGCCCCAGCCTCCTAGCGGGAATGCAACAAGCTATTCAACAGGTGCAAAACACTTGTGCTAGGTATTGCTTTAATATTCCACCTAGGTCTCACGTTAAATAATGCCAATATTTGAAAAGTGAGTTCTCGTCAGGCGTTGCATTTCGTTGCGCTATTGTTTGGAGTTATTAAAGGCAACACCACAGCTTTTCTAGGCAGTTAACTAATGTAATCGCGTTATGTGCGTTATAACAGGACTCGCCGGTCCGCCCACTCGCTCATCCTGCCGCCACGCCGCACTGTTGCGTTCCGGGTTCCGGTTCGCTGCCCCTGGAGAAACCTGGGTGTTGGAACGATCTCCCACCATCATTGCGCTGTCTGGAAACATTGTGTACATTTAAAAAGAAAATCAAAATGGGTTTAATAGATGCACAAAAACAGTTACAAGTGTGTAACACAAATAATAATTACAATTTGGGTCAAGCCAGACGAACTATAACGAGCCCACGCGCAGCTCTGAAGGCTATCTGCCTCCGGCCGTTTTCGCGTTTCAATCCAAACTAGGGAGTCAAGCCTCATCGCCGCTCAAATTGCGTTGTCACAAAACACACTATACAACCGGCACGGTATCTCGTATCTATGTATTGTATCACACTTATTCACACTACACAATACATTTAATTACTCACCATCCTCTTACATATAAGACACATACGTGTGTCCACCGCAAATGTCCGTGCGCCCGAGTGGGCCCCAACTGAGTAGTTGGGGCCCACTGAAAATCAGTACCTGGCGCCTTAAAGCCCAGGCTGAATGCTGAGTGAGGTCCTTTTATTTTTTGGGCATCGGAACGTCGCTAGCTGATGGTTTTGTTTTGTTGTTATTTTGTTTTGTTTTCGGATGCTTACCACCTACGTGTTTTTTTCTCTCAAATGTAACGATGTCCAAAAATTTAATAAATGCTTTCTATTTCTATATCACAGTGCTTCTAACTACTGGTACATTTTTCTGTTCATTTCTGACGCCCCAGTGTTTTAGTCCAATAGCTTGATGGTAAAATAATAAATAGTTTACTCCACCATTAGTGAGCTAAGTAGTAAGTTGCTGTATCACCTAGTTCCAGTTAATTTCTGCATTCCTGTTAGTTTTAATAAAGAATATGCAGAGCAGAGCATGTCTTGACCACTTCATGCTAATAAGCTCCTTAACGGTGGTTTGTTTTTCTGGTGACTGTAAAGATTTCAGCTGTGGGACCAGTTGACCAATTCAAAAAAAAATTAACAAAAAAAAACCAACTTCAAAAAAAACTATTCCAAAACGAAGCACTAAAAAGTAAAGAAATAATTGCGTATTCTTTTAACTAAAACTTATACGATAATATGATGTAGGTACAATTATTGTTATTGTTGGAGTCGGTGTCAGCCAAGGAAACACTACAATATACCTAGCAATATACCTATTTCTTACATATCACGTTTACGTATTACAAACACACAAAACACAACACAACAGTAGGTAGTTACAAACCTACATTGGCTGACACCGACTCCAACAATAACGAATAATTGTACCTACATCATATTATCGTATAAGTTTTAGAAGAATACGCAATTATTTCTTTACTTTTTAGTGCTTTGTTTTGGAATAGTTTTTTTTGAAGTTGGTTTTTTTTTGTTAAAATTTTTGTTTATTTCTGGATTTTCAGTGAATGAGTTCTTATTTATTTTATACATCGAAAAAGTATCGTCCTATTGCTCCTAAGAATTGAAGAGTTCCGTTACTTTGTCATGGATCCCATAATAAGAACCTAACACTCATCAAACTACCCTTGAAGTATATCCTTTCCAATAAAAAAGAAGCATCGAAATCGGTTGGCATGATAATGAGTTATTCGTCCATTTGTCGCGCATATGGTTTATCTAGATTTAAGACTTATATGGATTTCCCATGGATGCCACTGTCAGAACTGGACTTAATTAAAATGGGAAAACACGGGCACCATCATCTTTCAAATAAATAAAGAATTATTAAAATCGGTTGGCGTAGTATTGAGTTATTCGTCCATTTGTCGTCCATTATTTGTCGCGCATTTTGTTTATCTAGATTTAAGACTTATATGGTTTTCTCATGGATGCCACTGTCATAACTAGACCAAATTAAAAAGGGACCATTCGGGAAGCACCAGCTTGCAAATAAAAAAAAATATCAAAATCGGTTCACCCAGTCGAAAGTTATGAGGTAACAAACATTAAAAAAAAACATACAGTCAAATTGAGAACCTCCTCTTTTTTTTGAAGTCGGTTGAAAATAGTATAAAATGGCATTAGTTAACTAGCCCCGCGGGGTCAGATTAAAGCGCGCCCAGTTACCTAAGGCCACACTTGAGGTAACCAAAGTCGTTGTCAAAATAATAATAACAATAAATCAAGATAGTTATTCTACGTGCTGAAGATGAAGATAGCTTGAGATACGAGTAGCTTGTAATGAGAAAAAATATGCCATAACTTGAAATTTCACCGTCTTAAGCAGGCTCCCCTTAACGAGTGGGCAATCGGGTGTTTATTAATTATATTTAAAGCAAGTAGAGTAAATAATAGGTTTTATTCATATAAAGGCGCGGGAGGTCCTTCAGCGGAATTATCCATGGTTAGGGCGTGGATATAAGGGCGAGGAAATCGATAATAGAAAATCGGTACATAAATAGGAAAAATTATAATCACTTCTTCTAAACTAAAAAAATACAGTCACTTATTGATTTCTGATAATTATTTAAAGTAATTGCAACAATTAGCACGGTAAAAAGCACTCAGATCGCTTAGATCGCCAGCGATTCGTCGAGGACGTGGTGCGCGGGCCGTTGTTCGTTCAAAAGTCACGAGCCAATATGGCCGCGTCGCTACCATCGATTCGACGCTCCGCTAGAGCGACTCGATATCTCGATCACTCTCGATCCCAGCGCCACTATTCTATTGACGCGCCGTCACGGCCAGACTGACGTACGACCGTCCTCGGTCGTGTGTCTTCATTGATTCCTGCAACAAATTACAAAATCACCGATACGTCCGCTCGTCTATCCTGAACAATAAGTTTACATCTCACCCATCTATGATTACTGTGAAATTAATACAGTCATCGATTAACTGGATCTAATAATTTGAATCAGCATCGACACAATGAATCCCTTTTACTTGACTTATTAGTAAAACTTGCACTAGGTTCGAGCATTTTCATCTGGTTCCACGACCAGGCTAGACCACAAAACTAGAAACATTATTCATCTGGCCCTGACCATTGAATCCATTCAACCAACCCCACGGGGTGTGGCTCGGATGTCAGCGTCCAAGTGACCAGGATAGACCAACTTGACATACTTCAAACAGCACTCCTCTGGCCCGGACCATTGAATCTGTACCATCCCTTACAGTATAGTCCAGATATCAGCGTCTCAGTAGCCAGGATAGACATCACTCGGAACAGCACATGAAAAGTACCTCTCAAGATATCTTACTCCGATATTACGTTTCATTCAATAACATACTTACTGCCTAAGAATCATCTGTCTCAGTGTAAACCTCGACTTCACATTCAACCTCCAAAGTCTCGGGATCAGAGTGTACGCTCAACGTTTCCGAACCTGCGGTAAGCGTGCGGGAATCGGTAGAAACTGCATCCGAGCATACAGTCAAGTCATCAAAATTGTTCAGTCTATTATCGCAATTCGTAGCCTCAGAAACGTCATCTGGATCATCTGCCGCCGTCACAGCCTCATCATCGTTAAGTAAGCTACTGGTTATTACCATCAAACCCTCATGGCCCTGGGGTACTGAGCGTAAGTTCTCATGGGCATACTTGTAAATACGATTAGAACCATTAAGACTTTTGAGTTCGTAGCGATCATTTTCCAACACTGCGGTGATAACAAAAGGGCCTCTAAATTTTTTATCCAACTTAGTCTGATTCCGCTCGCTATTTTTAATAAAGACATAATCACCCTTTGAAAATGGTTTTATTGCTGCGCGTCCCTTATTAAATCGCTCTACTTCCGATGCTGCTGCCTTACGAATATTAGTCGAAGCATCGTTTCTAATATAATCAAGATCTAGTCGAATTTCTTGGTCTGAAATATTTGAATTTATTTTAGCTAAACCTAGCGACTGGGAACGAATTCCAAACATGAGCTCTGTTGGTGAATATTTCGTTACAGTAGATTTAGTACTGTTTAGAGCCAGCTGTATTTTACCTAGTTCATCTCGCCAAGTTTTGTTAGGGTCGTTTTCTACAATGGTTAATAGACTTTTGAGTGTACGCATAACCCGTTCCACTTGCCCATTTGCTCTACTAGTGCCAGTTGCAATGAAGTGTAGCTCTATTTTATGCTCTGCACAAAAGTTTTTAAAATCGGCACTGATGTAGCAGCGTCCTTGATCTGCTATAATACGCTTAGGAGCTCCGAATAAGCACACAGCTTTCTGTGACGCTTGTACAGCGCTATTCGCATCAAGTGAGCAAGTGTGCTCTAACATGACATACTTTGTAAAAGCATCGATGATTACAGAGCAATACTCTTTTTGATCGCTCTTTCCGCTAAGCTTTCCCGAAAAGTCTATGTGTATAGTGTGCCAGGGCACAGAAACTTTTGGTATCGGATGGAGCTGAATAGGTTGCGCACCGGATGGGCCCTTCGAAGCTTTGCACACAATACAGGAATCAACGAATTTCCGTACACATTTAGACATCTCGGGAAACCAATACTGCTCATAAAGCTTGTCCAAAGTTTTATCTTTGCCTAAGTGTTGAACTTCACTATGGACATGATTTATGAGGGTCCAAATAAGCGCTCGTGGAACAACTGGTAGCCACAAAGTAGTTTTGTTTCGTGAAACTTTCCTGTATAGTATACCATCTCTAACATCATAGGTTCCAGCGACTGTATCAGGAAATCCATTATTATTGCATTTTAAAATGAGGTCCTGTATTTCGCTATCACGTTTTTGCTCAACGCTTAGCCAGCCTTGATGAAGTTCGACGTATTGGACTACTTTATTTTGGGCATTTTTGGTGGATGTACTTGGATCGTTATTTGGATCTGGCTGAGGATTTCGCGATAAGTAATCTGCGTGTTCCATCCTTTTGCCTTCACGGTAGTCGATTTCGAAATCGAAAGCCTGAAGAAAAGCCCACCAACGATGAACACGTGGTGTGAGGTCTATTTTTGATTTTGAAGACTTGAGCGAATTACAGTCTGTGAATACTGTAAACCGTCTACCGTACAGATAATGGCGGAAATGCTCGACCGCTCGCACGACAGCTAATGTCTCTAGCTCGTACGAGTGGTAGCGTGATTCCACCTCAGACGTCCGCCGGCTGAAGTATTCTACTACATGGGGCATTCCGTTCACCTTCTGGATGAGAATTGCACCATAACCCTCGGAACTGGCATCCGTGTGCAATTCGACGGGCAATTCAGGGTCAAAAATCGTTAAAACCGGTTCAGACGTTAGGATGTGTATTATCTCATTTCGGATTTTTTCGTGATTTTCACTCCATTTTATGGGTCCTTTCAGTTTAGTCAGTGAGTATAGCGGCCCTACTATACGGGTGAAGCCAGGGATAAATTTCCGAAAATACGAGGCTAGGCCAAGGAATTGACGCACCTGCGTAGCTGTCTTGGGCTGTGGTGAGTCTATTAAAGCCTGAATTTTTCTCGAATTCGGTCTTACCTCACCAGATTGAACAGTATACCCTAAATATTCAATTTTCTGCTTCATGAATTTACACTTTCCCAAATTGAAGGAAAACCCTGCCTCTGTCAAAGCACCTAAGACTTCATCTAAGCGCCTTAAAACCTCCGAAACTTCCGCAGAATAGGCCAGAACATCGTCCATATATACTAGTGGCTTTACGGGCAAATGATTCAAAGCCTTAGTGATGCACCTCTGATATACGGAAGGTGCATTACGAAGTCCAAAAGGCATCGCTAAATATTCGTATTGCCCTTCAGGTGTTACAAAAGCTGTTTTCTGTACAGAATCAGGATGTACGGGAATCTGATGAAAGCCAGATGCCATATCCAGGGAGGAAAAGTAGTGAGCCCCCTTAAGGTGATCGATTTGTTCCTCGATTCGAGGCAAGGGATAGTGCTCAGGCCGCGTGTTAGAATTTAATTCCCTGTAATCCACACACATCCTGTCTGATTTGTCCTTTTTCTTTACTAATAATATCGGACTAGCAAAAGGTGAAGTGCTTTCCCTAATGACTCCCGCGTCTAATAGTTCTTGGACTTTTTCCCTAACTACTTGCTTTTCTACAGGGGCAAGTCGGTAAGGGCACCTTTGCACAGTTTTGTGTAGGTCTAGCAAATTAATTTCTAATTCTCCAGTAGAAACACGTCGTTTTGGGATACCTCGAATAAAATGTTTAGAATATTTAGTTAAAATAGATATTAACAAGTCCCTATCTTCTCCCTGTAAATCTGTATCAATTTCAGTTAAATCAAAAGTAGTTGAGACCGGTTCACAAAAGTGACTTTGCTTTTTTGAGTGAAAAACAAGGCTATCATTATCTATCATAACTGAGACGTCATTTTCTAAAATATCTCTACCAATAATCACAGGGTCAGAAATAGTATTATCGGGTACCACATGAAAAAGTAATGTAACCTCAACTTCGTCGATTTTAACCAGGCTCTGAATTTGATACGTGCTCTGAACACTATTATCATTACTACCAATGCCACTAAGATACACGAGGTTCTTACGCACAGTACCCAGAAATTGATGTGAAATAGTTTCTTTCAAAAGAGAGCAAGATGATCCGCTGTCAAATAAAAAGGAGACTGACTCACCAGTAGACGTTCCCAAAGTACCCCTGGATGGGCGATGACCACATTGATTGACTTCCTTGATCGCAGCTCCAGCGTTGTTCCTCCTATTCGGGCAAGCAGATGCAAGGTGACCAGGTTGATTGCAAGCGTAGCACGTCACCGTTATAGATTTTTCATGTGTACGGGTTGAACTGGATGTATCTTGTTTGGCCGTGTTGGAGTCATCACGGCGCCTTCTACATTCTGACAGTCGATGTCCAAGCATTCCGCAGTAATGACATCTACCAGCGAATTTTTCAGATAACCGCTGTCGCTTTGGTTCAGGTTCTTGATTTTCAGCTGCATCGAAACGTCGCTTCATAGAGATGCCGCCAAGTATACGGAATAACTGTGTTTTACTCGTTATTGTGAGAGCATTTAATTCACGACGAATCATATTATCTTTTGAACACAACACTGAAGTCACAAATCCGGTGATTACTTCCTCAGGCATCACAGTCTTCGGTATTCGTTCAATGAGATTCCACAGTCGAATAGCGGATTCAGAGGCGGTTTCTTTAATTCCTATTTGGAATCTAATAATGTCATCAAAATAGTCTTGGAAGAGCCTTGGTTTCGAAAATCTGGCTATAAGAGTTTGCTTGATAGGAGCCCATGACAATTCGTTAAGATTTATTTTAGTTAGGCACGTGGCTGCACGACCCTTCAATGCACTAGATAAAGCCATGAGTAAATCAACCCCTTCTAGGCGTTTATTCTGTACAATTAGTTCTGTCACGCTACACCAGGCTTCTATATCTGCGTCTGGGTCATCAGGGTTAAATTGTAATAATTGCATTGAACTGGTACTCACAGGAGGTGTCTGGGGCACTGCTAACACCCGAGATAATAAAGCTTCCATGCTTTCTAGTAATTTTGTAGCACTGGTATCATTTCGTTGCATTTCCCCATTATTTTGCCCATCCGATCCCACTTCTGATAAAGGCGCGGGAGGTCCTTCAGCGGAATTATCCATGGTTAGGGCGTGGATATAAGGGCGAGGAAATCGATAATAGAAAATCGGTACATAAATAGGAAAAATTATAATCACTTCTTCTAAACTAAAAAAATACAGTCACTTATTGATTTCTGATAATTATTTAAAGTAATTGCAACAATTAGCACGGTAAAAAGCACTCAGATCGCTTAGATCGCCAGCGATTCGTCGAGGACGTGGTGCGCGGGCCGTTGTTCGTTCAAAAGTCACGAGCCAATATGGCCGCGTCGCTACCATCGATTCGACGCTCCGCTAGAGCGACTCGATATCTCGATCACTCTCGATCCCAGCGCCACTATTCTTTTGACGCGCCGTCACATATTAGCTTTTACACTTGTGAACAAATCAAAAAAGTAATAACTAAAAATAATAAATATTTGAATGAGATACAAATCTGAATCTTTAAAAAGAAGTATAGTTTCATTAGGGTGCGTTTCGTAAGTGGAAACGCACCCTGTTACTACCAGAGATGTGCGAGGATGCGTTGCGAGGGATGTGTTTGTTAATAACCAATGGAATTACATCAAATGAAATAATGAAGGTAAATACCTAGCTTCGTGTTTATATTGGTGCTTAATAAACACATTCCTCGCAACGCATCCTCGCACATCTCTGGTGGGAACGCACCCTAAGACGGAAAGACATTATGGTACCTATAAACTAATTACAGAAACTTACTTTTCTTAAACATGCTCGGAAATATTGTCATTACTTTTGAATAAAGAACACGCGAAGTATCATATTTACGTAGACTGAAAACCCAAAATCACTTCCCGGCGCGTTCTTTGAATTTCGAACGAAGAGCGCGCCGGCAATGTTGTATGAAACGGTGTGCTGTTTGAATTTAGAACTCTTTCATCTATCGTACACATTGCGTTCTCGTGGCTGTATAGCCACATATGCGTTTACCTTTCGGCACAAATTGTAAAATATAAAAAAACAAATTGGCGGTAAAGCGGAGTTGTTATTTTGTTAATAATATTAATTAAATTTATTATGTAAAAGGCCCTTTTTATTTCCTTGCATTTTTTTAAGAAAAGCACTATATATGCCTCGGCCGAAATGGCAATTGCCTGTCTCGTATCATTGAAGTCCTCGCCTGCGGCTCGGCCTTCAAACTCATACTCGACCTGCAATTGCCTGTTTTGCTGCCTTTGCAATAATGTACTATTTCATTACTCATACACGGAAAGTACGCTTGAAGTTGCCTGAGCATAGGGTTGAAAGCTTCACTTTCAGCCCTACGGCTGAAAGTAAATAACTGTCAAATGTCACCTTTTATTTTGACATTCCTTTTGCGGCAAGTCGATGTATTCTATTCAGCCACAGCTGTATTTCAAATTTCTTTATCTTGATTTCAAAATAAATAACCTAAGTACTTCAAAAGATTGCCTGATTTACTCAAGATGCTCAAGTTTCACAAAAAATATCAACTATCAACATCCCAGGAAGTAACCTCTCTCTCTCGTTTAACAATTGCTCTAATTTTAATATAAACTTTAAATAGAAATATCATCAACTTTGTTGTAGGTAATGTTTCAATAAAATTTTGGTGGTTGAACTTATGTAGGCTGATTTTTATTTACTTTCCTTATATTCGTAATGAAAAGCAAAGTAAACACTCGGAAGAAAGACCTTTTCAATGCCCTCGAACTATTAGCGCTCTCGCTACGCTCGCGCGCCAAACCATCTCGTGCATTGAAAAGGTAACTCTCTCACCTTGTGTAACAATCTACTATTGCTACCTAAAGATATTAGCATGATTAGGCACGTTGGTATTATTTGTAATTAAAATGACAGAAACTAATTATTTGCGATAAAAAATATATTTTATGGCAGATCGGTTGCTGTCCACTCTTGCATTGACATTCCATAAGATGAAACAGCTGCTCTGTTAGCGCGTTCACTTTAAAATAACCGGCCAAGTGCGAGGCGGACTCGCGAACCCAGGGTTCTGTACAAACTTGTAGGTATTTTTATTATATGATGTACTAAAAAATTACGGTTTACGCAAACTTTCTTTTATCTGTGCCCTAAGACGTTGCTTCGTACCAAATTTCAAGATTCTGAGTTCACGGGAAGTACCCTGTATGTTTTGATTCCCTTGCGAGTGTCGAAAATTTGCAGAGATTTGCGTCATAAACGGCTGTATCTTTTGATTGCGTTGGCTAAGAAGTTTGATTTTTTCACAGCTCTAAGGGACAGTAGATTTGAGTATTTGATATAAATTCCAGCTTGATACCTCTACGCGTTTCTGAGAAGAAGGGTCTTGACAGACAGACAGACGGACGGACGGACAAAAAAGTGATCCTATAAGGGTTCCGTTTTTTCCTATCGAGGTACGGAACCCTAAAAATGCTTAATTGTAGATAAATATTTATTGAATACAATACAATTATTATAGGTTATTTAAAGCAGCACAATTATTCAAGACTACTTTTATTTATTTATTTATTTATTATTTATTTAATCTTTAATGCACAAAATAGTACAAAAGGCGGACTTAATGCTAAAAGCATTCTCTACCAGTCAACCTTTGGGCGGGACAGAAATGTTGTTGGCGGTGCTAGTATCTGGGTTTGAGAAGAAAATAAAAGAAACAAAGATATTAAAAAAGACAATAAATAACCTTTAACTTACTAAAAATACCTAATACCTATATCAATAAATAAATAATAATACAACAAACAATAATATATATATTTATATATATAAATACACATACCAAATAATATATACATATATATAAATAACATACTCACTTTTCCATAAGAAATGAAGATGATGGAGGGGAATCTGTAGGAATTACGTAGAATTTCTCAGATGCTCACGGGCTGATTTTTTGAAAGTGGCTTTAGTTTGTGACAATTTTATAGCGTCAGGCAGCTTATTCCACAGTCCGATAGCTGTAAGAGTAAAGGAATGGCCCACGTGGCCGGTCCTATGCGCGGGAATTTCCAGTTTGAACATATTGCAGGGGCGCTGTCTGCGGGAACTAGTTTCACCCTTCAACATGAATCTGCACCTAAGGTACTCCGGAGCATTTGGGTCTCTGAAGATACTAAAAAGAGAGCACAGCGTTCTTAGTTCTCTGCGTTTGCGGATGGTAAGCCATTTTAGTTGGCTACGATACGGAGATATATGGTCGTACTTTCGCACTCCAAAAATGAACCGCAGACACCCGTTGAGGAGACGGTCTAATTTGTTCAGTGAGCCTTAAGATAAATTTGAGCAACAGACGTCTGCGTAGTCGATTATTGGTAAAACCAGCGCCTGAACCAGAAGCACTTTAGTGCTCGAAGGGAGAATTTTTTTTAAACGGTACAGGGCTCGAAGGGTAGCTGACACCTTACGACTGGTTTCAGTAATACACACATCAAAAGTGTCTAGGGATCAAGCATTTTTATGCGGATTTCTTGAGATTGAGATGTGGCTTTGTAATAAATTTATGATTTTATAAATTTATATGGATCCTTTTAGGTGCATTTCATAATTTGAAACAGGAACTGTCAATCAAATTCGAGTAAAAGATGAAAATCAGCTGTCAATATTTTCCCTATAAAAACATACAACGCATTGAAGACATTATTAGTGCTACTGTTTCCCTGCTACTGATTAAAACCAACGTTATTATGGAGCGGCGACGTCATTTAAGCAGGGAAGAAATGCTCAGAGCCGTGGGAATGATAGAAGCTGGTTCCCGGAAACGTACTGTGGCTTTAGCTCTGAATACAAGTCAGAGTGTTATCAGTCGACTTTGGACACGTTACCGAAGCACTGGTACCGTGGCTGAGCGCCATGGAGGACGGTATCGCTGCACCACACGGAGACAAGACCGATACATTCAAATCACAACTCGAAGAGCTCCAACAATAACCGCCATGATGTTAGCCATGAGGCTTCATCACTCTTCAGGGAACTTAATTAGCGACCACACAGTCAGAAACCGCTTGCATGAAGTGAACCTTCATTCCCGAAGACCGCTAAGGGTACCACCTATAGCAATGCACAATCGTAGGGTTCGATATCAATGGGCTCTTGAACACAGAAATTGGGTAGAAGAACAATGGCGTTTCGTGTGCTTTTCTGATGAGTCTCGTTTTGGTATGAGACCGGATACAAGACGTATACGACACTGGAGAACCCCTGGACGCCAACAGCGATTAAAATCCTGCCAGGAAGTCCATCCTTATAGTGGTGGAACCATCATGGTATGGGCGGGTATTTGGATCGGCGGAAGAACTGAGTTGATTTGGATCAGAGGCAACCTCAACGCTCAAATTTATGCTGAGACGATTGTATCAGACGTCATCGTTCCTCTACAAGTGCAAATCGGTCCCTTATTTCAGTTAATGCATGATAATGCACGACCGCACACCGCAAGAGTTGTAAGACAGACTCTCGCCGCAGCTAACATCAATGTCCTGCCCTGGCCTGCTCAGTCGCCAGACTTGAACCCGATTGAGCATGCATGGGACATGCTACAGAGAAGAGCTCTGCCGAATATGGAGGGTATCCAGTCGCAAGAAGACCTTTTTTTGTTGTTGCAACGAACGTGGGCGGCCATTCCACAGCGTGATTTGGATGAACTCATTTTGAGTATGCCAAACCGATGTTCTTGTGTTGTTAGTGTTCGCGGTAGAAACGCGGATTATTAATTGTTTAAGTTACCTAATAAAATTTTAAAGAAAACTGTTATTTTAGTCTTTTTTTCGAACTTTAATGTTAGTGGTTCAAATGTCAAAAATCCCTTTATTAGGAAAATGGCAAATTTCTTTATTAATGCAAAGGTGACTTGGTTTATCGTTACTGTAGACAAACGAAAACACTTTATTTGATGAATCCTTAAAGAAAGTTTTAATTAATATCAATCAGGAGAAAAGTTATTGCAAAAATATATGTTGATCCCTAGACACTTTTGATGTGTGTATGTTTGTCCCAGCTCAATGTGCGATCTATAAATAGTCCTAAGTTCTTGACACTTTCAGAATAGGGAATAACAGTTCCATTAAATTTGAGCAAAGCGTCAGCGCCATTATTTACCCTAGCGAGAAGATGCCGAGTACCTATAATAATAGCTTGACACTTCGAAGGATTCACTGCTATGCCGAAATTGTTAGCCTAGTCGTACAGGCGGCTTAAATCCTCATTCAGAGCAGATATAGTTCGCTCGAAATTATCAGCGGTACATTGTTCATAAAGCTGTAGGTCGTCAGCATAAAGGTGATAAGAGCTGCGCAGATAAAAAGTGACAAAATTAATAAAAACAGAGAACAGCAACGGGGAGAGGATACCTCCTTGTGGGACCCCAGAGTTTAGGATGCACCAGTCCGAAAATACACGTTTAACACGGACAACCTGTTGCCTGTCCCCAAGATACGACGCAAACCACTTCAGGGCTGATGGAGACACACGCAGGTGGGCAAGAATAGAAAGAAGAATATCGTGGTTCACTGCATTGAATGCATTTGAGAAGTCAATCAAGACAAGAACAGTAAGTTTTGATTCCTTTAAGCCAGCTCTAAAATCCTCTGTAACTTTGAGGAGGGCAGTGGTAGTACTATGGCCTGGCCTGAATCCTGATTGAAAATTACTGATAAGATTATTGCTAAGTACGAATTTGGAAAACTGCTTGTGTACAGTGGCTTCAAGTATCTTGGAGATAAAAGGGAGAATAGATATAGGGCGAAAGTGACTGGGAATGCTGGGGTTGGACACTTTGGGAAGAGGACGGATAAAAGCTTTACGCCAAACGCATGGAAAATTGCCAGACTCCAGCGAAAAGTTGACAATATGAGTGATAAATGGTATAACAAAATTAAGAATTGGAGTCAGCATATTCCGGGTGATCTGATCACAGCCGGAAGCATTGGATTTGATGGAATTGAAAATTTTTAAGATTTCGTCATTGGAGACCGGAGAGAATCGAAAAGGTTCAGTAAAAGCAAACGGAATTTGGGAAATATCAAAGATTGTTTTTCTTTTAACAGATTCATCCATACTAGAAGAACTGGAGAAGTGGACGTTCAAATCGTTAAGAGGGATAGTACAGTTTTCAACAGAGCCTGAACATTTACCGAAACCGAGAGAATTGAGAAGTTTCCAGGTATACGCCGGAGAAGACTGGACCAGGTTATCGTGAAAATGACGCCTCTTCGCAGCTCTCACCATCTGATTGCAGCGATTCCTTGCCTTTTTGAACAAAAGCCAAAAAAAAAGCAAAAAAAAAGTTTTATGATTTCATGTACGATATATCGTAGGTTTCTTTTGCCTGCCTCATCTCAGTAAGAGTTCTCTCGGCATCATTAATTAGGAGCGAATCCTACAGGGTTTCCCTTTATATAATTCGGATACGACTGATGAAGATGGAAGATAGGTATGTGGCGTGTAATAGGATTAGTTTTGCACAACAATATTGAGGTTCGCTCGTACTTTATCCTCTTGTTAGAACCACTGACTGGCATGTTAGGGTTATATTGATAATAAAATTAATGGCTTTGTGGTATTTTTTAATGCTTTATAAAAACTGAATGTTTACTAGCGTTTCTTTTGACTAATATTTAATATCACCTGATATTTTTATTTCTTCCTCAAGCGTATTGCCAGTTGCAAACAACAAAATTTTCAAAGTAACCATCAGGAAATGGCGAGTTTACCGTCGTTATGTTGTTTTGTTAAGGCAAGGATTGTATTAAATATCAGTGTCCGATTTCAAGTAGTTCCCAGAGGTTTTGACTTTCATCTGAAATAAAAACCTAAATAAATATAAATATGCGCCAGACAACACACACTCGTCATGGTTTCGAAGTGGGGATAAATATCCGTGTTACGAGGTACCAGACAGGGAATTAAGCCAGAGCCGTCTCCTAGCACACCCAGACCCGAACCAATTTGGAAAAGATCATTTCCTGAATCTTGGAATCTAACCCGGGACACTACGATAGTCTAGGCAAGAAACCGTGCTACAGCGCACTACGCCAATCGTGTCGTCATCAAATTAAAATATCATGCAACAATTGCCTATATCCTCCTCCCTTCTAATTACTGTCGGGTGACAGGGTCCACGATGCTAATAAAATTTGTAAATAAGCTATAGTTTGCTAACTTCTAGTCCACTCTAAATTTTTAATAGTATCTACGAGTAAACTAAGGATTGCGCGTGGGCGAAACAACTTCACTGTGGCCTGAAGTTTGACGCGAGCTATAGGTACCTTATACAGCAATAAGTATACAATTCCCTTGCTAGAAAGACCTGCATATTTAGGTTTAAAGAATATTTATGTCCTCATCAAAAACAATACAGTCACTTACATGAGAAATTCACAGGTGTGGGTAAATACATATTTGTTCAGGAGAAAATAAGTAATTTGGGAATAGTCCTCTAGGTAGGTGTACTTACTTACATGTGGTCATACCATAACATATTGTTTTACATTTACTTCGTTTTTGGTATATGTTTGTAATGGCATAAGGCGCATACGAGTAAACAGCGTATTTGGGTGTTAGCAACCTTCATATTTACTGCTTTGTAATCCTTATTTATTTATTTTCAGGTGCATCGGTGTTCCAAGCCATCGAGGGCCCCCTGGAGAGGGAGACTGAGGAGCGGGTGGAGCGACTCAAAATAAACTTTCTAGAGGATCACCCGTGTGTCTCAGGTTAGTGAAATCTTTGCCTTAATGAGTTATTAAATTTTGACTTCGAGTAAAGCGGCTGTCATTGTACCAGAGTGCCTAGTGCGAGTAAATAAATAAATATGCGCCAGACAACACACCTCTTCTAATGGTCTCAAAGTGGGGATTAATATCCCTGTGTCACGAGTTACCACACAAGGAAACAAGCCAGAGGCGTCTACAAGCACACCTAGACCAGAGTCAATTCAGAAAAGACCGTTTCCTAAATCGACCCGACCGGGGATCGAACTCAGGTGATGGATTATTCACCGTAAGGAAAAGGAAATGACAGACTGAGTTGGTTAAGTAGAAACTTTCTAAAATTAGAATTTTCTGATATTCTTTTATTTAGGGGTTCTTTTACGAAATCAGGATAATAATTGTTTTTTGTATGGAAACCTATAAAAAATTGTTGGTAGTTAGTGTCTAAAATAAAAATGTATAGGAATCAAAATAGTTTCTACGTCAGCCACGGAGTAACTACTAAGTCGATTCTTTCTCCACGTCAACAGTCTAAACACCAGATGCGGCACAATTGTATTATTATTCCTATTGTGGCTAAAGTGTGTCCACTAAATCGACTGTCGACGTGTTGTGGTAACAAGCGAGCACCCATATCCCAAATGATGTAGACTGAAATAAGTTGAGCGCGAAGAGGCCTCTCCCTCTTTCTTCGCCAAGCGTACCCGACATAGAAGCCTTCCGTTATCCAGGTTGCGTTTTCCATGACCATAGAGTCAGCACATAATAGGTGTTCTGGCCGGGGGCCGTATTTCCATCTCTTAAAGCCAGTCAATTTAATCTAATGAACTAAGCGGAGCGAGCAATATCGTAATATGTTTTTTCATTACAGCCAGTCAGCAGTTACCAGTCAATAAATGATATGATATGACTTATAATGCAACCTCTAGGCCAGATATTTACTGACGCAATTGCTCCCTACCCTCAGTTTAGGAAATTAGCTTGACTATAAGAAATAGAAATAGAACTTATTTTTTTGCTCAAAACTTTGTACATATAGCGATAGTCTGCAATATTACTTGGAATCAACAGTCTTCTGCCTTTAGACAGGTAGGCATGCAAATATTAATTAATAATACAATCATAAATTCACGAAATGATAATAAAAAAAAAACTGATTTAAACATTATTTAATGCAGTATTTACACCATTAATTATTGAGAAAGAAAAAATGTGAAGTCTATATTTGAAGCATTGATAAAGTTATAGAAATTATTTATAAATCTTTATATTATGTCAGTTCGATTAATATTTAAAATTACAAATTATAAAACGTCAGCAAATTTAAAAAAAAAATCAATATTTTAGTGTTTAAACAGTAGTCAGCAATGAAAAGAAGTTATTACTATTATTTCTCACTAAGTCAATTTATGCTCCATATATTCATTGATTTAATAGAAACATTTCTCCAAGGGCCACTCAAACAAAAACCTTTTAAATATGTTTTTATCTAAGAGATGGTTAAACGACCCCAGGATCAATGTTAAGACCATACAGGTATGTACGGGCTCTTATTTTATGCATTATCTTTGTTCGTAATACCAGACTCCACTTAACGGGACTATGCGACTGCTATCAACCGATAACCGCGGCTGACTGTTCTGACGTCAGTACTTAACATAGTCATTGACCCACGCAAAACGTTAACATGATGCTAATTGCATCAGATTTGCTTTTGTAGAAAATTCAAATGAAAACACAAATATTTTCATTTCAGTAGAAAGATAAGTCAGTTGCACGATCTAACTCTACGAAAAACAGCAGCCATTAGCAATTATGATGAAAAATGTTGCGACCTCAACTGAAATTTGAACCAATATTTCCTATTATCCGGCGGACGTCATGGGTTTAGCATTTTTAAGACTACAGATATTTCATATTTCCATTGAGCTGGATAGCTCATCAATTACCTACTAAATATTTTTTTTCAATCGCCTACCTTTTTAGCTTTTATCCACCCTCTATTGCCTACATGTTGCTGACATTTGTCATATAATATATAAACATCTATCTCTGCTTTATAAAATACCTAATCAATAAAATAAACAAATAAATCTTGGCAGTTGATATTTTGTAGCGGTGTGTAAAATAAATAAATGATCTGGTGAGAGCCTATTAGCTCTTTTTTTAAAATTATTGTCATCAGTCTGCATTTAATTTAGTTGATAAGTATGTAAAGGGTCATATTTTGAACACTATCCAAAATGTTCCCAGACTCTAGGCATCAATCGAAGACAGTTTTTTTTAAAAAAGGGTAGGTTTATTTAACTTTCAAATTACAATTTTTTTTCGAACGTTTTATTCGTGCGGCGTGGTTACTTAGTCAAAATTAAATTTCAACTTCTGAATAAAGCGAGGGCGGGGAATTAAGAGGCTGCGAGCCCGTTGCCACTCACGTCACGCAGTGTCAAGTGTTTTTTTTTATTAGTATGTTTATCCGTTGTCTAGTATCCCATAACACAAGCTTTAATTAGCTTACTTTGGGGCTAGATGGCGCTGTGTGGAATAATGTCCAGGGATATTTATTTATTTATTTTTATTTTTTTATATTGCCCGTCAAGATGACCTGATGGAAAGTAGTCGTGAGGTCCAGATATGAGGTTGACAAGCCCAGTCATTCAAACGAATCACTGGGCTGGCCATCCTCACCTTGAAGGCCTGCAGAAATGCCTTTTCACGCCCCGCTTGAAGAACCCGAGACTATACGAGGAAGGAAACACATGTGCTGGAAGAGCGTTCCACGTCTGGATGGTACGACAAAGAAACGAGTCACTGAACCTTTTAGTTCGGGCCAACAAATGTTGAATTGTGTGTGGGTGACGCCGTCGTCCAGCACGCGTGGTACGGGAGTGGAAAGGTGAGCGTGGGCTAAGCTGGAATAACTCGTCAGAGCATTCCCCATTGTAGAAGTGTCAACGAAACTAGTGATTTTTTTTATACCTTCGAGTAGTTATAATAACTCAATTAACTCAACATTTTAGTACTGAAGTCTATCAAACAGAAAAGTACGTATTTTGCCATTTTCTCCATAGATCCTCATGTTTCAATTTGGACGGTGTTCATAGAGTAACTTTGTATGTGTGTAGCACCCTCTTTGGAAGTCGATAATTTAACTACTTTAGTAAATATCGATTTAATTTGTTAAGTGAAATATTGAACGACCGATATTCTTAATTGAGTACCTACTCTCATAAACGTCAATATTTAAATATTATTGCTCCTAAGCTAAAGGCATAAGGTTCAATTGGGGATGGGTGTTGGTTGGTGCTCGAAACTGTACATACTAACTAGATTAAATACTATAAGTAGATACAACTGTCATTATCTTAATTCTGTCATGTGTATTGATTGAAGTAGGTTTGATACAGTTTTTGATAAATTTTAAACAAATTATTACACCAATTGTTGACAGCGACTTCTTCCACGTGAACTTAGCTTGGTAGCTGTAGCAAGTATAGGTTGTAGGTACTCTATATTTTAATACAATTGTTTACAGTGAGTATAATAAGTATATTTTACGCAAAAATCCACCCAGCGAGTTGTGTCCACACGATGCCGTAACATATCTACAAACAGACAGATACTTTTTTAGGTATATTGCATTTAATATAACTAAATTAAACTCATGACTAAACGGAACCTCCTTTTAATCAAACCAGATAGGTTTGGACGGGTTTGAACCTACGACAATTTAAAAAATATCAACTATCAACGCAGCTTTAAAAAACTGGATAGTAAAACATTCATAATCTCATCCATTCTCTCAATCAATCGGTTTAGTTGTTATTTTTATGGCACTTATTAAAAAAAGACAAAAGGTAATAATTAACCATTAACCAACCATTTTTAGACTAATTAAGTAATGAAGTCAGCCCTTTGCAGAAATGTTATAATCGTAATACTGGCATTTATACTCGTACTTAATTATAGTTCCTATATCATAAAATTAAACAATAGATTCTTATCTAGAGGATCACCAAAACATATCACTTCTGGTATTAATTTACGATTAAAGGGTAAATGAGAGATGGCAGTCAAAATGTGAACAACCTTGTAAATTGGAAAAAGTGTTTTTTAAGTGTTCAGCTAATTCTGTTGCTGACTGTACCTAACATTGTGTTACAATGTAAGATATACTCCAAGTGCCCTCATCGTGAAGAATAGCTACATTTGCCATGATACCAGTTCAAACGAGTACCTTTCTGTAAGGTTTCTTTGGAATTGGGCCCTTTTGAAGTCCACTGAACTGACTACATTTGAAGGGTTATATTTTTTGCAAATAATAGACGTTTGCCCAAACACATAATATCTCGGTCTGATGTATGAGAAATGCTTATTCCTACTTGAGGTTGTTTACGTAATCCTATCTCAGTTGAAGTAACGGAAATTTAATGTTCTTTCATAGAGGGTTCTATAACCTCTCCTAGAGGATGGTACCTACGTAATACGACGAATATTGGTTGACTGCTGGGCATCACATTGCCACTAACAGTGTTTTAGGATTACGTATATAATTTGTCGAATATGTGTATAAATACATATCTGTTACATCTTAGGGCCCTTACACATTGCGACTTTTTGCATCGATACAAATGCGATTCAGCCTCGATGCAGTATCGATACAGTCGCATGACATCTACCTTTACACACACACACGTTACAAAAAGCAGCGATAGAATCGCAATGCAGACGCGATTCAGTAGCTGGCCGCGTAGCTGCTGTGATAGTCGCGATACAGCATCGATATAAACGCGATACAGGATCGATACAAACGCACTGCTACAAAACGTTCAGTATTGCGTCGACAGCCACAATCACCGTCTGAATCGATACAAACGTGCGTGTGCATCCCTACTCACGCGCGGCTGCTTCGATGCAAACGCAATGCAGCAAAATCCATCGATTCAAATGCGCGTATAAATCGATACAAATACATTTCGATCCCTGGGGTCGCGATGCAGTCGCGCGACTGTCAAACGTTCGTATCGCTGAAAAAAGTCGCAATGTGCAAGGGCCCTTAGGGTAACATAACATACCATCACGACTTTATCCCAAGCGGGGTAGTCAAAGGCAAGTGACTGTGCCGTCATGGTGAACGAAACACTCAGAAGCCCACTTTCCACCAATGGTAATAGAACCCAACGTGGTTGGTGGTGAGCCTTCCGCCGTTATCAGAGTTGATTTGGTTTGTTATCGATGTTTTCCGTCACCGGAGAGTTAGTCAGATATTTAACAACGAACACAAAGATTTTGTTTCTGGCCAGATTTGAACTCGGGACCACACGATCCACGATCAGAGTTCGGGTGCTGAACCACTAGGCCACGACGCTCTCGCCTTAGGGTAAGCAACGACAAAATATGTACGCGCACTGTTCGCGGTCGGCTCGCGAGCTGCGCATTTGCGACTTGCGACGCATTCGCCAGATCTAGACGCACTCTTACACCAAGATCATTTGACCCAAAACTTAGTTGAGTGTGTTCTATGGGTTTCAAAGACTAATATACAAACATACGTATTCCTTAATTCATAAAATCTATACATACTAGCACTCAGTCATTGAACACACCCAATCTTTCGTCACGAACGAATCGAACTCACGGCCCTTTAGCGCTATTGGCTGGACCTCTACTTACTGCGTTAATAGGCAGGTCATTAGTAGGCAGCAGGTCGAATATAATCAGGGTCCATAGTATGATAAGTTTACCTGTAATCAGAGTTTGTCCAGCCACCCTAATGCCTTGGAAGTGGCTTATCAACTACTATCAGTCCGAACAAACTAACCGAGCGAATTTAGGCATAAAATAAGTATAGATAATATAATTGATACCTAGTATTTATGTACTTATACTTATCGTAAACCAATTATAACGCGCTATCTAACTGCTCGGTGGCTTAGTTGACTATACACACTATTTTATCAGTTATACACAATCTCGTGTCGCATAAAATGTAAAGCTTTCACTCACACCGGCCAAACACCTGGTTGACGGGTAAACATGCCAAGTCAAGCATGAAAGGTTGTTTTCTTAGACAGCATAATGTGGAAGCGATGTTCATACAATAATATGTATCTGAAATATCTTTAAAAATTATGGCTGTAAATAATAAGACTCTCAGTTTGCCGAACCAACGAACTCGGTATTAATTATTGCAGAACCGATCGATATTCCAATTAAAAAACAATTTACCTCCAGCTGGGAAGCTACATTTTTCATTCTTCAAAACATTTTTAACGAGCATAACTTTCGAAAGATTAGATAACACCCAATCAGGTAAAACGAAGGATGATTTGTTTCGTAACATTCTGCGGCCAAACGGGTATTATGCCTTTAATCTGATACCACATTCAATGGCACCGAGCCCTAATTCGATCAAGAAGGGTATACGGACCAAGATAATTCAACAAACACCGTCTGACAACTTGATAACCGCCTTTATTTGTCCACTCGACGGTGAGACGTCCAGTCAACCAACGGTCACTGCCCGCGACAGTCGAGCACGCGTACGCATAAGGCTTCCGCCATATTCTATTACCAAACCAGATCCTACAATGTATCAAAATGGTCATTCTTAAACTCGAAAAATGCCGCCGCGACACTAAAGTGACAGAAATATTCGCGCTTTTCGTCGAGCCGAATCATCCCAAGAGGTTTTACAAGTACAGTTGACCAAAATCCCCCGCGTTCCGGGATTTTCGGTTTGTGTTCTGGGACAATATCTGTGGTGTTTACAAGCCGGCTAGATAAAATAAGTGTTCATTTCGCGCGCTCTAAAATTCGAAATTTAAATTTGAAATCAATTGACTTTGTACTTTTTAAATCGTGATGGAGAAGGCAAGGTATCCCAGGATCCAGTCGTATGGAAGTATGTGCTCGGGTAGGAGTGACGATGACTTTACAGTGCACAGCCAGCTGTTTCCATATCCGAAGAAGATGGTAATAGAGAGGGAGATTCTATACGAGGAGGAGCATCCGCCCTTCCAGCCGCTTATAGCGACTTCGCATTTCTTTGGGGAAGCCAGATTCACTTGTCTGCTGGTCATCTACGTGCTCTTCTATCTGGTGTACCTGGTGTCTGGCGCGTTGGTGTTCTCAGCGCTAGAAGCTCCGCTGGAAAACCAGATCAGGCTTGACGTCATCAGGGCTAAGCAGGAGTTCATGCTGCAGCATCCTGACGTTAGTGGTAGGTACCAACTTACTTAATAGGCTTGCGATCGTGAAGTTATCACATCATAATCTTTAGAAGGCTTCACCAATGTCAGTATTACTAGCAAGACCCGTTGGTGCTGTCCTGTCTATTTAAATTTGACATTCATTCAACGATCAATTATATTTGTTGTGATAATGTTATCTATTTTTGTAGATATGTCATGTATTTAGATAAAATTAAGTATGATCATCAGTCTTTGAGCTTAATAATTACCTAATTTACTAAGTCTGCTAAAGTTTGGCTTTGCTAAGTTTTTGGGTCAGATGATCTTGGTGTTTAATTTATCCCAGATAAGTATTTATCTATAAAACATGTCACTCTAACCTCTGCTTAGGAATACTTTACGACTGAGCAACGTTAAAAAATACGTCACTGGAGGTTAAGTAAGCCTTACAAGTTTAATTAACGCTAACAGTTCTACCAACATGTTATTGGTATCTGTTTGAATGTTCCATAACTTGGTTTGACGTTTGAACATTGGGGTTAATCTTAATAACTAGGTACTCAATTTTTAACGGATAAAATAAAGTTGTTCTCAGAGTTCTTGAGGTTTACATTATTTGTATTTCTTTCTGTTGTACCATCATAAACACATAAGTAGGTATTTTAGGTTATAAGAGGATGAAACGAAATAGGTGTTAAGAAAAATAACTCAGAGTTTATATCTGAACTAAAACTTAACTGAAGGTTAAAATTATGTCTTCACATGTGTTTTTTTAAAACTGACTTTAAGTTAATGTTTGTTTTGCTAAGGTATCTTCTACCTTCATGGGCTTCATGGAATGGAATTAGGTACTTACTGTGTTGTTCTTTATTTCATTTTTTATTTGCTGAAATTTTATGACCACCACACATAACAACACATCGTTAAACTCTATATCTATTAAAAAAACATTGTGACTTGACAACATTTTTGGAAATAACGTGATATTTCCTAATTACATCTCTAATTAGAGAAGACATTTTTGACGGCCCGTTTGGCCCAAATGTTGGGTTAAATCTACTTACCATCCGGGGTTTTGTGGGACCTTCGTTATTTCCAGTTTACATAACACAAGGAGAAACCTTGCTTTGGGAGTAGGACGATATGTGCCTGAAGTTGTGGCGCCTTGTTTAATTATTTCTGTCGTAATACTATATATAAATGCCTGAATTTCCTGTCTTTCGGGATTAGTTTCGAGATTAGTTTAGTAAAACATATTAAGGTCTTAACAACAAACAAGTTTGTAAAATATATTATCCTAAACATGAAATTGAACACTTTTTGTATGAGAAATACATTCAATTAGGGGTTAAAGCCTCTTAAAACTATTGGGTTACACAAACAATTAATCTGCTGGATCCACCGGCAACTTGATCTCACTATAATTATCAGTAACCACAGACACTCTACAGTATATCACTACTAACATTGTAATCACACAAAACAGTCGATATATTATGATGACAGAGATAACCCTATCTTCATAATATTATATGCATATGTCCTCAATCTATTGAAATTGGGACAATATATTATCTACTAATCAAGAACTATATTACATCTTCTAATTTTTCTTCCGAACCGTTTCGAGCTTGAATAATAGTATATATTTGAAAACATAAAACCTTGACTTTAAATTCAATTAGGTATGATACAAAAACTGTGGTCAAACCAGATTCCGATTCCTACACCACACTCCTCTAATTTTCCACAAAAAAACTGGTTTGGTTGTGAAATAGTCGCGTGGTAACTAACAATATCTTTGTAACTATCGAATCTATAAATAAAATCTCTTCTGTTAAATCTTACAAAATGGTACTAGTCTCTCACGTATTTCATTCACTAACGATTTTAGTTTTTAATTTACATGTAGATTATTTAGTATATTGAATCATTTTTTGTTTTTGGATAGACAACGTTACCTGCGGAGATATCTTAATTGAAACTGCTCGGATATTCAAGTTGTTCTGAGAACAAGTTGGTAATACAATATTTCCCTGTTCTGATGAAATATAACTATCCACTTCACTTACATAAATAATTATAACTATGTTTGAAAGTTAGGCAAATTCCTATAACTTTGTAAAACAAACAAAACAATCCAAGTTATCGAAAGGCGTCGGTAACAGTTAACCGCATAATAAACAAACGCATAACTTGTTTTTAAGGCCTAATCATCTGTTTTGTAATGGTATGAAATGACCAACTTGCCTTTGTGGTTAACCTTATAGGAGATCTTCTTGATGGGTAATCAAAAACGACATACCAATGCAACAAGTAGGTACTCGTAAGTGATACAATAACGAAATTGGAAGTTCATCATCAATGTCGGCCCGTATAGTCTGTCTATTTTACGAAGACCGTTTCTGAACTAACATACCAGTTTGACATACGCTAGTGTGCGTTCTCAGCAGGAATAATTGACACTAGTGACACTTAAGACAGTGTGTATGTACACGTACGTGCGTACCTACTACTACAAGCATAGTAAAAAGGTCTTCGTGAGTCAGAACGTCTCACTATAGTCCAATTTCTCTCTCTCTCACTCTTACACTAGTTGTGGAGGCGCTTGTTATTGCGATGCAATTGCGATTTGTTATTTAATAACCATGGACCTATAACCATCTATTTGGACCCGCCAACTCAGACGCTACCCATTGATCAGAATAGCTAATAACCATGTTCCAATGTTTTAACTTAGAATTTAACATACCTATGTCCATAACATAACAAGAGAGATTTGTCGAGCATGTAATTCCTCCGCCCGTAATTGAGCTGCCTTCGAAACCCAAATACCTTCACTCACGGTGTTGTGTTCGCTGATAAAGTAAGATTGTCAGTTTCGGTTTGCCCTATAGGTAAGCGCGTGAGTGATGCCTCTGATATTACCCGGATCCAAATGCAGCGGTAAACGCTGACCATCAGTTGGTCCACATGCTCGTTTTCCAGAGATGCTGTATAAAAAACACACTTAAAGTCTCAGAAACGGACTGGCATAAGTAGTAAGAACACCTGCTCAAGGAGTCTTTATTAGGTAATATCTATAAAAATGCTGAGAAAATCTGCCGAAATGAAACATCCGACTCAGGTGCGCCCAAATGAGGCACCCTTGTCAAAACGGTATTAAATGGGCCGACGAGGTAGGGAAAACTTTTCTTCAACGTACCAAATGCTTAACAAAGCTTTCAAACCTATATTGCAAATTACAATTTATAACAGCTGCTCTCTTGGAATGTGGCCTTTACCATGCAATTATTGGTAAGGTACACTCAAACTTCTTAACATCATAGGAGCAGTGTTAATATTTCTTCAAATCAAAAACTTCTTTTGAACTTTTACAACAATATCATCTTACCTCTAGAAAAAGCCTACCTTGTAATATTATGACGAAGGCGTAAAGGTGCTCCCTCACTAGAAGCATTCGTTAGTAATATAATGTTTCAGTTTAAATTTTGAGCATTACATTACAATCCTGCCTTACAAAACTTCAGGGAAGTTGTATCAAAATGAAAACATTGCATCATCAAGTAACGCACTGTAATGCTCGATGCTTTTCCCTCACCAACTTAATGCTCGAATCTGTAACATTACACTTTGCGCATTGTAAAGCTCGGTTCTCCTCCCTGACTGATGTAATGCTCGACTCTGTCTCGTTACATTACAGGCGACTGTTCCTAATGAGGGAGCACCTTAAAGTCAAAATAAAATTGCGTATGCACAACTTTAAGGTAGTGAAATCGAATTTTGACAGCTTAGAATTAACAGAAATTACATTACTTTTTTTTGTTTTATGCTTATTTATTACACTGTTTTTTTTAATCATGGCGCTAGATAGCGTTAAGATAAGAATGACAAAACAGTCAATTAGGTAGTATTCAAGTAGTTAAGGATTACGTAATATGAAAAGGGCTGATAATATTCCATAACCTAACTTTTGTATGAGTTTCTGTATTCGATTCATGAAGCCATCTTTGTTTTGTTTCTGATACCTTTTATACTCTTTACAATCAAACAATGAAATGAAATGTTTTATCATTTTATTGACTTGACTAAAGGTATAATAGCGAGAGTGATTTCTAATAGCTTACTTGTTTATTGTATTGTATTGGTACAATACCTTTATTGTGAAAGTCAAAAGCAATTTATTGTTGAATATTATTATTAAATCATTAATTTACTGAAAAATAGACACAGTAAGTACAGAATGTGACTTTATTCTTCGTGTATGAAACCATAGAAAAGCATAGATGGTAACAAAAGGCAAATTCATAAAAGGACTGATCTATAAAAAAAATCTGGAACAACGTTGAATAATTTGGACTTGGTAATTAAAACGTTTATAAGTCAATAAAAAAATAGTTTTTGCCAGGTGTTTAGTAATGGGCTTATTAATTAAACAGCTCTGGCTGAATTTAGGTAATCTAAGTTAGGTAGTGTTCGTTTTGAAATATAACAGATAAATAGATTGATTTAGTCACTTCTTACCCAATATCTCTTCTTTGTCATACATTCTGGATCTGTCATTAAATGCAAATACTCTCTACTTAAAGGAAAATTCCAATTAAGCAAGCTGTCTTCTTCGACGTGAGATAATTTAGTCGATAACGGGTGCATCGCGGACGACATGCACGCTGCCACACCCCCAGACCCGCTGATAGCTCTGACCTGAGATTGTAGAGGCGGGGTCTTACCATACCACGAGCGGAGCGGTCGCGGGTCTAAACCGGCCGCCTATTGATGGTATTACTAATAAGTTAGCGCGGTTTTTTACCTTGAATTGCGTAGTGTCCCGGTTTCGGTTGGGTCAATTCAGTAAACGAACATTTCTGGTTCAGGAACAATTATTTAAGTGAAATGAATTCAACCTGCTCTAGAATCGGTTTAATTAAGGCGTTCGTCGCGACCCTGTGGCCGGTGGCTTTAGGCTGCGTTTCCACTAGAGATGGGCGAGGATGCGTTGCGAGGGATGTATGTGCACCAATAGAATCACGAAGCTAGGAAATTGAAGTAATTCCATTAGTTATTAACAACCTATTTTACCTAGCTTCGTGATTCTATTGGTGCTTAACAAACACATCCCTCGCAACGCATCCTCGCACATCTCTGGTGGGATCGCAGCCTTAGTGTTGCCGAATTTGCCGCTAGGTGGCGCTGACTCAATGCCACACAAATTGACATTTAAGTGCTCGCAAAACACAATGGTGAAGTCATTTGCAGCTCTCACTCGCCTTAGGCACTCTAACCTTAGGTAGATTACTAAGACCGGGAAACATAAGATCCGCGATTCCACCTTGCGGGTTCCATCTACTGCGTTTACCATCTAGCAGTCTCTATTTCAACATTTATAGCAGACAAAGGTTACCCAGTTGGGCAGTGAAGTTAAATAAATAAATATCCCTGGACATTATTCCACACAGCGCCATCTAGCCCCAAAGTAAGCTAATTAAAGCTTGTGTTATGGGATACTAGACAACGGATAAACATACTTAAATACATTTTCTTTTGTAAATACATACTTATTATACATAGGAGACACCCAGACCAGTACAAACAGACATGTTCATGCACACAAATGTTTGTACTGTGCGGGGATCGAACCCGCGACCTCTGGTGTAGTAGCCAACTTCTTAACCATTACACCAAGTCGGTCGTCAAAAGTTGACTTAAGAATATGTTATTAGCGGAGAACAATCAATAACATTACATTAAATTAAGCCTAATGAGCCTAATTAAGCTCAGGTCGCACATTTACAAACATGCAGCTCAGTGAACCGACCTAAGACGGCAGAGTCCATCCTCCCGATCATCTTCAGTATCTCATTGACGCTCCCTCGCATCCGCAGCATAACAGATTGCACCAGACATCACACCAATTGTAAATGGTCTCAAAATAAGGATAAATCCTCGTGATACGAGGTACCAGAGCAGGATTTCAGCCAGTAGCGTCTTTTAGCACAACCAGATCCGATCCCATTTAGGACTGGACCGGGAATTGAACACCGGATACTACGCAAATTAAGGCGAGAACCCCGCCACAACGTACTATGCCAATCGTGTCGTCAAGGTTTAAAATTTATCTGTGATAGTATGAGAAAAAGTTCCAGCACTCGGCCACGGAGGCGTTTCGGGCGTGTGATAGAATATATTTTTTGTTAATTAGACCCCATAGGTCACTGACCTCCGTCGCCTGAAATTTCATCAAAGTGGCATTTCTAGGTGCATGACATAATTACGGGTCGTTGTGACGTGCTCTGACGTCACGGCCGCGCCAATCGCGACCCCGCGACCCCGCGCGTGTGCTATCCCCCCACTTCGGCAGTCGCAGCTTTGAGTACAAAGTGCATTTACATCACACGAGTAGCATTATCTAAATATCTTAAACAGGTCATCGGTCAAATGACCCTAACCTTAGAAAAAGCAAGGTTTACTTAATGGTAACAAAATTTTATTGAGATACGAAAAGGAAAAAGATATTGTCAATTAAAAAATAATAATTAAGGTACTAAGTGGGTATTCAATTTTGGAACCGAGCTGCCGACTGCAACTGTCGACAGCACGTGCAGCGTCCCATTGTTATCTATGTCACTCACCATCAAGTTGCAGTCGGCAGTTCGATTCCAAAATAGATGACCACCTTAATACTCGTACTTAGATAAAAGTTAAAACTGTCTGCTTGTCCTGTGGGGAAATAAATATTGCAAAATATCAACTTTGCGGATTCCACTCGCGGTTGTATACTAAGTTTTTTTAATTAGATTTTACAATATTGACCTCAAGTTGCTGATTGTAATTAGATTTAAGATGATTAATTGAAATTATTTCTGTGATTATTGAATACATAAACATTATTTATTTAAATTTTGTTAGGATTAAGATCCATCGGCGCATTTTCATAGAAAACTTATATTAACTTATAGACTGATTTTTGAATTATAAGATACCTGAGTTTAATAACTAAACGATATTACCTACTGTGATCTTTAGCTGCGTATTTACATTATTTTACATTTTTATTGTTTGAAGACATTAGAATTTAAATCTGTCGGTGTATTGTTATCTCTACCAATTTTATTGAAAAAACTGTGCTTTTTAGATGGTCATAAGTTGAATGACTGAACCATACTATAGCATAGATATTACATGTTTACATTTTCTTAATGTTCAATGGTATTTCTTAGATTTATGCTAATTAGTACGTTGTTATACCATTACATGTAAATATATATTTAATTATGTTATCAAAAATGTGATTTAAAAATAAATAAATAATGTCTTTATTACGTTAGTGTTTGATTTTTCTGCAGTCCATACGAAAACATCTACAGTGGCGAATTTACAATAGAGTAAAATAATTTAGAGCATTTTTATTTTTGTGAAACTACCTGTGGCAAATTTACACATGATTTTTTGCCGTTTTTCTGATGACGAATGAACTGTTATGGCGAATTTACAGAGACCCACTAGGTAATCGTTACGTCTACCGCTGATGACTTAATATTTGCTCTTTATTTGAACTTAAGAGGCCGACTGATAAGATTAGAATTAAAATGTAAGGCGCAGTCACTGTCCTTTCGCTGATACGAGTAAAAAAGAAACCACTGGAAAGTACCGATGCAATGTGGCGTGATTTTCCACGCTGCACTTGCCGTACGCATCTCGGCCACTAGCAGCCATGTTGTGACGTCACGAGTCGGCGCGTCACGATGCGATGACCTAGGGCAAAGGGTTATCGCACCGTACCCCCTGCACGAATGCCTTCACTGCACGGGGTGATAGAAGTCAAGAAAAGATAATGTGACCCATTCGTGAAGTATCAAACTTAAGCCCGCCACCTATCGTTGTAAATTTTTGCATTGCTGAGCAAAGGTCTCCTATACTTCTCCACTTGTTCCTGTCATGGTGACAATAAGCCAAGGTGCGCCACTCGCTGGAATGGTTTGATAGGTATCAATTTGTAACCATTGAAGACGGCGTTACAATTTGGAACATTAATTGATGACACAAATTGTAACACAGGTGCTTTTAGGTAGGTACGTTACGCATTGTAATGCTTGGTTCTTCCCACTCACTGAAGTAATGTGTGAATCTGAACATTACAGGCGATTTTTCCTGGTGAGAGCCCCGCCCTAATGCTATGCTTTCACTGTCGAGAATCATGTTACCTGCTTACCTGCATTCTGTGGCTAGGGTAGGTATCTCATGTTCCCTGCGGTTAGGGGAAGAGGATACTACCGAGGTATCCCTGCCTGTCGTAAGAGGCGACTAAAAGGGCCCTTGAAGTCGCGAAGCGCACGCGGGGGGGCCTGCGTGTGTTTCGGTTTGCGATCCCGAGGAAGACGGTAACGCGTGTCTTCGGACACAGTGGTCTGTGTTATCGTGCACTGGAGTTGAGCTTGCTCCTCCCGAGGCTGGCTGCCAGGCGGCCTTGCGCGCCGAAGGAGTCTCTCCCTCGTTGGGGATCCCGGGTCCCTTCCATTCTGCGCCGAAGATGACCACCGTCAGGTTTTAGTGGGTAGGGGTCTCTGTTTACCCAGGAGTTCCGAGTCCCACATATCCCAGGTGTCTCGAACCCAGGGCCTTGAGAATGCCTAAACACATTTCCTGACGCAAAAAAAAGAAAAAAGGTATCTCATGACCGGAGAGATGGTACTTTGGTTCCACCGTGTTATCGGCTAGGTCAATCGTATGTTTACTTATCAAGCAACTGCTGTGTCGGATTAAGTCAAAAAATCATGTGCCAGAATCTTATGCTTGTGGTCCTTGTTTTAAAATTAATATCCAATGGCAACAATTAACTAATCTCCTTGTAATCGGGTAATATACAATAAATTAAAAAAGAATCCGACAAATTAAGCATCTCCTCCTTTTTGAAGCCGGTAAAAAAAGGGAAACGCCTTTAGAGGACTTTAAAAGTTTAATAAGCGTCGTCGCGAACCAACTCATATCCCCATCATCTAGAAAAGGGCCGATGATCTTCTAACGACGCACAGATTTTCTTAGATTATGATTCAATAAACGATCTTACGTGAGGATCTTTGTGGCTAAGAACACTACCTATATAGTCACTTTTGAAATAAATAACTGAACTGAACTGTCTGCCTAGGTGTATCCGTCAGGAGACGAATAAAAAGACGTTTAAAAGGATGCTGCAAAGTTACCTTTTGTCGCAATGTTAGTGCTCAAGTTTATGTAACATTAGTTTTAAGAAAATATTATGTTTGTGAGACTCCTGATCCCAGACAAACTGTTTAAACAGTTTTGTGGGACATTGTGTACTTGTATGTAAGCTTGATTTTTTTAATGAATAAATAAATAATAATAATAAAATCAAAATCAAAATCGTCCGTGACGACACAGATACCTTGCTTAGGCCCGGTTTCCATCAAAGCGGAGAATAGAGGTGATGTGTATTGAATACCAATCAGATTTCGTTATTTTCACATTCCACAGACAGATGTGGAAATAAAAAAATCTGATTGACGGCCCCAGGCTTGTATACCTACGCTTAGTGCGTAATTGTAATGTATTTGTAACTGACCCTAATAAGCTAATATCTACTTGGTTACTACGCGGGACTTTCTGTGAAATGATAGCAATGATTTACTTAGCAATTAATATCGTAATGTACACAACCGGCCAGCGAAAAGGTTATCTTTACAACTAAGTAAATTATTGCAGTAATTGCGGACATGTAAACAATGCATCACAGATTCACAGGGCTGTATACGATAGCCCTGCTTATGTAATATAATTTACTCCAGTTGGTTTCTTGTGGATTTATTTTTGGGCCTAAATATACAGGAAATAAAACAGGAAGGCCTAAATATACTGGCCTGTTGGCGTTATGACAGCGATCCTGTCTTCAGCGCCTGAGGTCGTGGCTTAGATCCCATTACAAAAATGTACTTATGTGACAAAAACTTGTGTTTGTTGTATGTCTGGGTGTTATTATCTATTTAAGTAGGTGTTTAGAATTATTTAGCTACGCCACGACAGTGGCAAAATATTGTAATACGGCCCCAGGCTTGTTGCATTCGTTTACAGCTTCGTTCGTCGTTTTCACTGCGGAACAGACATTTAGGGATCAAGTTTTTTTAACCCATTTGTTTATTTATAAATCCCTAATCAATCTTACAACACCCTTTTAACTGATGTATTGATTTTTAACTCTTAGCGCTGTCGGCATTTTAATTGCATACGCTGAAGATCTGTTATATAGAATTATTTTATTTCAGACTAGCTTTTCACCAGCGTGAACTTATCGTTAAAATATGTAAATTATGGCTAAATAATATAAAGTCTTTTTAAATTGTAGTCTGTGTTATTCTGGTGTATAAGCTGTAATCACTGTAAAGCTTCATTTAAATCCGTTCAGTAGTTTTTGCGTGAAAGAGTAACAGACATACATACATACATCCTCACTAACTTTCGCATATATAATATTAGTAAGATTGGTATTATTTATAAAACTAATAATAACTAATAATGGTGTTAAACATTACTTATTTTAGCATAAGCTAAACATGATTGCTTTGCTAGAATAACGAACTTCTCTTTTTTTTTATATTGCCCGTCAAGATGACTTCACTCCACCTGATGGAAAGCGGTCGTGAGGTCCAGATAATATGAGGTTGACAAGCCCAGTCATTCTAACGAATCACTGGGCTGGCCATCCTCACCTTGAAGGCCTGCAGAAATGCCTGCAGAAACGCCCCGCTTGAAGAACCCGGGACTATAAGAGGAAGGAAACACATGTGCTGGAAGAGCGTTCCACGTCTGGATGGTACGACAAAGAAACGAGTCACCGAACCTTTTAGTTCGGACCAACAAATGTTAAATCGTGTGTGGATGCCTCTTTTTGTAAATCGCATCTTTGCAGTTCCTACTCAAATCAAACCGCTACAAAACACAGGGCAGTCCACCTTCACAAAACCATAGCATAATGGGTCTTAACTTCGCAGCATAAGGTGCTTTATATCCCGCACAATGAATGAGTGAAGAGAGCATTGCTTCTCCCAATTAGCGGAGAAGCGCTCTCTAAGCGGCTTACTCAGACCTAACGAAATAACGCGCTTTGTGAGGCCCAAGTGTGAACTTTTAATTAATGTAACGGTTTTGTTTTGAGGATGTGCGGAAAGAGGATGTTGTCACTGTGTACTGTTGAATTCTGAACGTGAAAAACATATTTCAGTTTTTCACTTGAACATATTTCATTTTATAATGCTAAGTATAGATCCTGTCTAAAAATAAACTACTCCACCCCCGCTTCGAGAACACAAAAGGCCAAGTTGTTTTTTTCTTGAATTAGCATGAAAACTGAGCCGAAGCGATACGTCAACTTTTTATTGGTTTTCCGTTTGTCACTAAGCAAGGGCAACCTTACATAAAGGCACCTTAAAGATTTATGTGAACGCATCTGTACCTATTTCTTATTGCTTTAAGATTTTGCGAGTCTCCTGGCAGAACAATCAACTGCTATTTTAGGAAGAAAGAACATTCGTGGTGCTCACAAGTATGCGCCGACAAGTCTCAAACGGGCCCGAAAGTTAATTTTTCCCGCACCACCGCTTACACGATAGATCCACTCTCCAGCACACACTGGACGGCAACCGCAATGCCTGCAATTGCGCCCCCCCCCCCTGTTCCGTTCCGCCATTCAAATTAATTGCGATCCGCTTTGTTCCACTCTGTTTTGTGCAAAAAGAACTGTAAGCGATTTAAACGCGGTATGGAACGAACTGAAAATATTGCTTCGTCTGCGGTTTCTTTGAAAACCTTTTGTTTCTCTGTGAGTACCTGAATGGAAGATAGAATAACTATCTTTCCAATTAAAGGTTCAATTGAAGTTTTCGATATTTGTTTTCAAAGTTAGCGGTGCTTGAGAACTTCGTGACTGGTAGCCCAGTGGTACGCAGCAGCGAAGCGGCCTTCCGCATGGCTCGTGGTTTTTTCACTAGTGCCAGAAGGCTCGGTAGAAAAACAAGTAACTGCACGGCCAAAATGCACATCTTCACGGTACTCGACATCTGCATCAAAAATTTACAAAAGGGCAACCCCCCTTACCTTAACTCACAATCTTAATCATTAAGGCTTTTTCCTAAGACAAAAACCCGATGTGTATTGAATGCGTAGATAATACCACCATAGGTTTAACCTTCTATGCTAGCTTAATAAATGAGATAGGTATAATGTAATAAAATGGTTGATTAAACTTGCTCCTAAGTTTCACTATGCATAAAGCTATTTTGATGACTGTTAGCAGGAACTTAATGCAGTCCTAAGTTAGGGTTGTTCATATATATATTCTGAGGTTAGCTAACCGAAGTAGGTCATCTTAAAAGGCAAAGTTCAAACAACTGGGACGTGGCACGGGCTGTGAAACGAAATACGAGTACGTTGAGAATAGAACTGGAGTTAAATAAAATTGGTTCGCTTTGCAAATATGTAACTTCAACTGTACTACAGTAGGCACTAACTGCTATATTTTAATAAAAATATACAGTTTTACCACATTCAAACTATGACTTTGGTAAATACGATTGAAAAGAGTGGTAGCTAGCTCACACCTGTTGTTGGGAATGTTGGGATCCCTACAAAGTCATGTTGTCTTAATGATTTCTGATATTTACACAGCCACTCCTCATTGAAACAAAATCAATCTTCCAAGTACCTATAAGCTTACGTTCATTACGTTCCGTCCAGTATGATTTCGGGAGCTCAGTGGTTAGAGCAGCCACCCGGATTGTGGAAAACCGCAGGTTCGAATTCTGCCCGATTTTTTCAAGGTCTGAAAATCGTTTTTTTCTAGTTTTTCTATCTTTAGATATGAAAAACAGGCATTGTAAAATGCTAAAATCAACAATGTAATCATCAACTTAGGTATTCGTTAGTAATGATTATAACAATAGGTAGGTTCTCAATAAGTAATATATAATAATGTGATAAGTCTATGCTTAGCTAAGTAACGACTATAGACATAGTAAAAGGAGAGAGCTAGATCTCGGCCTTAGTGTTGACGAAGAAGGCACTAGCCGAGTTGTATAATAAACTGAGCAACTAAAAATACTAAAATGCGCTCCAGAATGAATATATGTCGGCTACAAAACACTGGTTTCAGAATATTTAGAGGCTCAGATAGTATGTTTGGTGTTTAGGTTAGTAGTCGCTCCATTAAATCTGTAGATGTTATTTATTTCATTACTGTTATGTAATGAAATAAATATTATTCAGGATAAATAAATAAATATCCCTGGACATTATTCCACACAGCGCCATCTAGCCCCAAAGTAAGCTAATTAAAGCTTGTGTTATGGGATACTAGACAACGGATAAACATACTTAAATACATTTTCTTTTGTAAATACATACTTATTATACATAGGAGACACCCAGACCAGTACAAACAGACATGTTCATGCACACAAATGTTTGTACTGTGCGGGGATCGAACCCGCGACCTCTGGTGTAGTAGCCAACTTCTTAACCATTACACCAAGTCGGTCAATTAAACAATGAAATCAATCAATGAAAATTTAACGCGTTCAGCGATAACTGTTGTATTCTGTTAGGGTTCTCCGCACTCATAGACTGTATCATTCAATAAACTACAAATTGTAATGATATCGCGGTCAAAAATAGGAACAATTTATTACCTACTATGGTAACGCTCATATCGATTTGCAAATACATAATCAGTTCCAACTTCCAACTTTCATTTGTATTTTTCAAGAAAGATCGGACAGCAAATTTTATCGTAAGTAGGTACTCGTAAAAGTAAGGCAGTCCCAAAGGTCCTATCTGTTTATTTAGGTTTGGCAAAGTTTACAAACGCACGTTTTGTGATTATTGATGTTGACCCAGCGGTCTCGTCGCCAGACCAAATAATGGCCTATGAACGTGATACTCTCATACTCTGACGTCCAAAGATATGAATGCACACTGTGTATACCTATACTTGATTCAATAGCCGTTATTTTTAAGTACCTCAATACGAACTAGATTTATTTTACTAAGACTTTACTAAGTAAGACTTTAATAAAACCACCCAGTGTTATGGGTAACTTCAAAATGTTTAACATCAATCAATTCAGTTTTCCTGCAATTTATCTAAAGATAAACTTAAAGATAAAGATAATTTATTTGTTAAATTTACATGGTGTTACATGAAATGCAAGGTCGTAGTTTAAAATTGTACGTGCGCATGCTTTTGGCAATCAAGGCATACAAAGGTTTCGAGGACAGACAGCTGATTACAAAAATAGCTAATTAATTAACAAAAAAATATACATATATGTTAGTCCCACAATAATAAAACAAATTCAGTCTTAAATATAATACATTTTATAACAATTATAACAAATAAAACAATCAACATCCATAAAAAAATGAAATAAAAGTTTTGTCATTTAAAAATTCCGTAATAGCATAATAACATAACAATAATCTGAAATTACAAATGTCTGAACTAAGTTGAACTAACCGATCCGAAAGGAATAGTGTTTGCAAACTCGTGATAAAATACAGCATGATTTTCTGCGAGCACATTCTTCGACATGGGTTCAAGTGACACTGAATGACGTAGGTGATAATGAAAATATCCTAATTTTAATGGAACATTTTTAGTGCCATTATTGACAGTTAAACGCGTACGGAAATACGGTCAGCAATGACAATGGCTGAACGAACAGTGAACATTTCATCACCATAACACATTCTTTTTGTTGAAGTTATGCCTGCCTGTTAACGTAATGATTGTGGCCATAAAAATAGTAGTAGTATAATTGTCTAAAAATAGGTAGTCGCCAATTATTCGCTAAATTAAATATTTTTCTTTTTTTTTATAGGACACTTGATAATTTACTGTATCTACACAGTTAAAGATAGAACAATAAAATTAAAGGTGCATTCAATAATACCTAGATAGGTAATTTGTACTTACTTAATTTGAATTCAGCTAAATAATCACAAAAACTTAAAAAAATGCGACGTTTACGATCTACCCCAAACGCAAAAAGCAAACCCTCTTAACATGATTCTGGGTGTTACTATCTAATTAAGTGCAATATATAAATATTTAAGTACTGATCTTTATCAATCTCTGACACCCATGCCTAGCACCTACAAGCTGTGCTTGGTTTGGGGTCAGAAGATCTTGGTGCCAGGTCTCCCAGATATTAATTACTAGCTGCCTCGACAGACTTAGTTCTGTCAAAAGTAATTGCACGTCGCCGCGTCGGTAAAGCAGCACATCTCGCCCGCGTTTCTCCTACTTGATTTACATAACTATATACTATTATTTTTAACTGAATGTTTTGTTCAATACCTAAAATATAGCCAATGTCACTGCCTGTGTAGTTTCATATTGATGAAGAATTTTTGAAATGGGTCCACTAGTTTCGGAGCCTATTCAATACAAACAAACAAATCTTTACTCTTTAAAATATTAGTAGATATAGATAGTCTATAGATAATACTTTTTTTATATATATATTGCCCGTCAAGATGACCTCACTCCACCTGATGGAAAGCGGTCGTGAGGTCCAGATATGAGGCTGAGAAGCCCAGTCATTCAAATGAATCACTGATCCTCTCCTTGAAGGCCTGCACAAATACAAATTATTGTCAGTGTTAGCATACAAAATTAGCTCGTTTTTTCGAGCTTTTTGGCGTCTATTCGTCGGTCCTGCATTATAAAGTTCAGTTTAAGTTAGATTCATATGATCTTCATTGAAACATCCCTTTCTTTCTTCATAGATGCAGACCTGGAAACCCTGCTGGACGAAGTGATCCGCGCCAGCAATCGCGGCGTCTCCGCGTCGCGCAACGTGAGCGGCGGACCTAATTGGAGCTTCGGGCAGTCGCTATTCTTTTCATCTACCGTTGTCACCACTATTGGTGAGTGCCTGTGCTTCAATCATTTATGTAATATAATTAGTTAGTGTGTGTACTAAATATCGGCTTCGATTTCTTCCATCTTCAGCCAACAAAGGATGCTTTGGCCGATTTTTTTACATTCAGCCAATCTTGCGCTCAAGTGTTAGAAGTTATTAAACCTAAGGTTGTACTTAAGCTGATAAGTAAGCTTCAGCCAGTAATGCGCCTTTGGTCGAAGTCGCTCGTTTCTAGTAGGTAAGTAAGAATAATTTATTGATAAGAATACCTACGTTGTGGCAAAGCGAACAAAGCAAGTTACCAACTTACTTTGACAAATACATGATGAACCTGAAGAAAAAAACCAACGGTCGGTATGTTATTATCTAAACAAAACGTTAGTATCTAAAAAGCAACTTGGACTACACGATCTGATAAAGGTCACAGCCCACAGGCACAGACTTTAAATCTCAGTAGACAACGCGAGGCCCTCCGTTATGTACCTCAGCGGCAGGAGCAAAAGCAGTGAACCGACCACTGCCCTTATTTTTGTCACGTGGAGTACGGACATTCGCGTCATCCATTTCTATATATGCAAATAGTCGACGAATACAATGTATGCAAGCAACTATAATCACTCACTTTGGAAATCTTAGGCCTCGCTCAAACTTAATGGATGTCTAATGACGTCAAAAGATGGTGATTATTAAAAAAGCCTTAAGTCACTGCAACCCCTGCTGCGATTCTTCTACTATAAGTACTAACATGTCTTCTCTAGGTTACGGGCACGTGACGCCGCTATCGAAGCCGGGCAAGCTGTTCTGCATGGCGTACGCGCTGCTCGGGATCCCGCTGACGCTCGTGCTGCTCTCGGCCCTGGTCGAGCGCCTGCTGCTGCCGGCAACGGCGCTGCTCCGCGCCCTCAACTCCTCACTTGGCCACCTGTACCGCCCGTTCACCATAAGACTGGCCCACTTGTCAATCATTGGTAAGTTTCACTTAATTACGACGGAATAAAATTTACTCGCTTAGCCGTTGCCACCCATTTGTCTAGCCTGCTGGGGCCATATAACTTTTTTTTATTATTTATTTTTATTTATTCATCAAAGTTTTTGATGAATAAATAAAAAAAAAAATACAATCTCTTAAAGCCAGCGAAGTTCATTTCCTAAACTGAGCGTGGCAAGCGATTTCCTTATATGATTTTTAATTTTCAGCCAGTCAGCGGTTACCTGACAATAATGCATCCTCTAGGGCAGATATTTACTGACGAAATTGCTCGCTAATACCCTCAGTTTAGGAAATTAACTTGACTGGCTATAAGAGATGGTAAGACGGCCCCAGTTGGCGCAATGGTCCTGCCTACATAGGCAAATTAAGAATTATTTGAATTCTAGGTCCTAGAATCTAGGACATCATCTTTACAGCCATGACCTACGGCGCCATCGCCGTAGGTCATGGTTTCCCACCCATGACAAACATATGGCGAACATTTGTGTGTCTGGTTGTTGCTATCTATTTATGTATGTATTTAGAAATATTGAAGTATGATTAACTGTCTCTGGTCCCCATAGAACAAACTCTGCTTATTTTTGGTCCAGATGGTCTTGACGTAATTTGTCCCAGATTTATCTTCTTCATTCCTCTTAGTGTAAAGATGATGTCCTAGATTCCAGGACCTAGAATTTAAATAATTCTTCTGTTCCAGTGTTGATTCTCGTGCTGTTCTTCCTGGTGCTGCCGGCGAGCATATTCGCGGCTCTCGAGCCGGATTGGGACTTCCTGGACTCATTGTATTACTGCTTTATCTCTCTCACCACCATCGGCCTGGGAGACTACATCCCTGGGGATTCCCCGGGACAGCCCTACCGACCGCTTTACAAACTTGCTACCACTTGTAAGTACCTATATAGGATTTTGTTATAACACAAAACTGTTTTAAGAAAGCTCTAATAAGTTGTATAGGTGACTGACTTATCTGAACTACTGATTAAGCATTGGGTGATAAGTAACATTTTAAAACTGTAACTAGGTATTCAAAAAAGAAAGATCATTGAAGAACACAATCGGTCTTAACTCCAGTATTCGGAGTACTCCTTATATCTTACAATATACTCGTACAAAGAAAAGGACGTTATGGTTTAGAGATATGAGGTAATATTCGCAAACTCTTTTCGCCACTGTTTTTAGAAAGTGCTAAAGAAAACGCTTCCATTTATATTTCTATGTTTAAAATATTTTTATTCATGCTAATTACTATTGTCTAAAATATATGAAGTAACCACCCACTATTTTCTTTTCAGTTTACCTGCTCATCGGCCTGACGTTTTTGATGCTCACCCTCACGGTCTTCTACGACATCCCACAGTTGAATCTAAGCACCGTCTTCTCCTCTGTGAAACTCAACGAGGACCCGGAGAAAATGCGGCTTAGTGGTTCGGGGGTCATGGGACCTGGATATGGGATTGGTGGACTGGTTATGCGGGATGATTACAATCATCATGATCAACGCCGCTCCGTTGTGCACATCAGACCTCACCTAGACGACAGCCCGAGTCCTGAGGACACCACACCAGTTCACGCTAGGGACATGAGAGTTCATTAAATGGCACGACTTAAGGCTCTTGTCCCACTGCCGACAAGGACTTGAGTGTATTTATTAACCGAACGAGCTATAGTCTGTTAGGTTGGTTGAGCAAGCACTATAAATTAATTGATTTAATCAATGGTTTACCTAACCTACGCTCTTTCAGCGAAAATAATATGCCAATATCCGGCAAGATTTCTATTTTGTATGCTTGTTTATTAACATTATTTCAATGCTTCACGGTGTTTCTTGTTGCAGTTTATGTAGCTGCAGTTCCTTTCACCTCAGAAACTAGGTTTATCAACTAGAAATCTTGAGACTGTATTTTAAGTCGCGAGCTGGGTAAACAAAATAGAGAATAAATGTTCTACTAAAACTACTGGTAATTTCATAAGGTTATCTTCTGGTTTCTGCTCACTTTAGTAAAGCCTGAGAGCTTTTTAATCGGTTTCAAAAAAAGAAGAACGTTTAAGAAGGAAATAACGAGGTGCTGCTCAATTTGCGTTTCTGTAGAGACCGGCAGTGGGACATAAGTCAAAGATAACAGTTTGTGACCAGAAAATATGTCTAGGTATGGAAAAGGAAAAGTACTTATTTACAATCATATTTTTTATTGGGTACGATACGATTCCTTTCTCTAGACACGGACTTCTACTAGACCACAAGCAAGCATTGACCGTCTTCTAGCTCTAGTTGTTTCTTCGAGTCATTCCATCTAGTTTTAACACTTTCACGTTGGCCAGGGGGTGTGTGTACATTGCTATTGGTGGTCATTTTCATGGGGGGCTATATGATAAGAAATCTATTATATATTCCCAGTACTGGAGGGGAATTTGAAAGGTAGATATTAATACCACACAAAGTTTTTTAGCATGCCCACTGAATGTTGTTAGAACTCGTTATGGATAAAATACTGATTGACCAAAACTTTTAGTCTTAAAATATATGATTTGTGTTATTTTTGTCGTTTGGTCATACATACATGGTGGAGAATATTCATTTTAAAAATAATCAATACTTTGGATTGGTGAATCAGTATCTGGTGCTAGAATTTGATTTGTTTGAGAATTTAAGAAAAATATATTTTACTTTTTTTAATTCCGTTCGTTCAAAAAACACAGTACATTTATTTGTCTTATTTTTAGTTACTACCAATTTGTATTTTTTGGGTTTAATTTTGTAACTATTCAATAAGGAGAGACCGAATCACGTTTTGGCACAAAGTAGGAATTAGTATAAAGAAAAATATTTGGAATTGCATGATTTGCTGATATGAATTTAAAAACATAAGCGCGAAATGACATTAATTTTAATTATCATATATTTATATTTGTCTTTATTTTATTAAAGTTAAATTAGTAAAGTTAGGAGAGACCCAAAAAAATGTTATAAGTCTGCTTCCTAAACCATTTCTTACGTCATTGTGACGAATCTTACACTTTCTTACTCGTACTTTAGTTTTTTCGTAAATCCCTCGAATCGGCGACCGTCCTTACTATTTTCAAATTAAAAAGAGGAAGTCTTTGAACTTAAAGTCACAACATATTCGGTGTTTCGAAGATCTGCTTTCGATGTATAACTCGAACTGAGTTTGTAATAAGACTGACGTGGTTTTTCAAATTTTCACACTTTTCTAATTGTTTTTATAGATTTTTTACGCAAACGAAAGCGGTGAATGAAAATTGGTAGACACAAAAATGACGATATAAAACAGAGTAATATCAGAACAGACTGACTACCGTGTCCCTCTATGTATACGTTTTACACGCACCTAACTTTTAAGAATTTACAAAAATAACACTGCGGATTGAAAAACTGCATTTCAAAAAAATATAAATTGCATTTAAAACCAGAATTCGTCAAACAAACTTTATAACGACGATGGCAGACTCAGCTCTTTTTATAGATATATATATAAAAAATATAGGTGATGACGCTCTGCGAAATATATTTAACCTTTCAAATTATATTAAATCTAGGTAAAACTTGACGTACGTATCAATTATGTGTGATAGATGACCAATAATTTAGTAGAATGTTTGGATTCAATAAAGTAAAAATAAATATATGTATAAGGTAGAAAAAAAGATATGTTAAAGATATTTAATTGTATTGGATATCATTGTCTTAATTATATAGAATGTTTATATCTGAGTTGTATGTAGAAAATTACCTATGCTGTTTATCTACCAGACCTCTGAAAATCATTTTCACCCATGCATTTAGTCCCATACCGCTAAAGAGCAATTAAATTCATTTTTGTTTAGATACTTTACTCAACTGCCTATAAGGTGGCTGTCACGTAACCCGAAAATGTCTCAATATATTCATACAAATTTAAATTTTCCTATGATATTAAGCAATGATTGAATCGAAATGCAATCAAAGACAATATTGATAAACTTATGAAAATAAAGTATATTTACACCGAATTAAAATTATCTATTCATTGTTATTAGATTCAAATTATAATAGATTCTAATACTTACCTACATTGTTTTTGAGCCTTCGAAATTTTATTACCTAAGTTACTCTCAAATACTTTTATATTAAAGTTAATTTTATTTAGGGAAATAATGCACAGGGAATAAATATATCCTATTAGTGAATCCTGTCTCAATCTGCATTGTAATTAGAATATAATATTAAATAAGAACCTACTGAGTGTTATAATGTCTATACTATAACTTTAAATATATGGTATTAACAATAGTATAGAGCGTAGTGCGAAGCGATAACACAGAATGCCTTGATGGACAACCGCATGATAGAAGCCAAACTGTATTCGAAGTAATTCTTAATAAATCTGCTTCAAAAAAATAGCCTTGTTTATTTTACATACATCGTCGTTAGCATTGGCTGGCACACAAGCTGCCATTAAATATTTAAATTAAATAAAAACCAATTAAAGTTTTGATAATATTTATTTTTAAAATCATCTTTTCACTTTCTGTAAAAGCTAAGGATTGGTAATTAAAATTAATATGTGCAACGATTCACTCTCAATAGAAAACAAAACATAGTTTTTTTTTTTTTTAAATATGCGCCAGACAACACACCTCTTGTAATGGTCTCGAAGTAGGGATTAATATCCCTGTGTTACGAGGTACCACACAAGGAAATAAGCCAGGGGCGTCTCCCAGCACACCCAGACCCGAGTCAATTCAGAAAAGATCGTTTCCTGAATTGGCCCGACCGGGAATCGAACCCGGGACACTACGGAAATCAAGGCGAGAAACCGTGCTACAGCGCACTACGCCAACCGTGTCTTCAACTGTAACAACACTGTACCCTTCATTTTATTAGACAACACTACTTACTTAAAGGCTCGGTTACACTTTCTTAGTAGTTAGTGCAGGTGATGAGTGCAGGTGCTTAGTGTTAGAAGCAAACACGTGTGGACAGCGATACATTATCGCTAGTGATTAGTAACCTGCGTTGTGAAGTGATTAGAAGCGTTTTTTATGCAATCGCACTAATCAATCGCTGTCCACACGTGTTTTCTCTTAACACTAAGCAGCTGCACTAATCACCTGGGCATGCACTAACTACTAAGCAAAGTGTAACCGGGCCCATAAACACAAGAGTCTTCATCATCAAATCATACAAATGACTATACTATGTCACACGCCACGCTGCACCGCCGCGCGGCGTCGTACCGCGAGTGCGCCGGACTTGTGACCTGCGAGTGGCTGCGAGTGCGAGACGAGACATGGACGGAGACGCGGTGCGGCGCGCCGGCAACGTGCCACCCGCCACCCGCCGCTATGTGTGCCACTACACCGCACCTCACCGTTACCGCGTCGTGTGGCCTCGCTCAAACTAATAGTTTCAAACAAGAACCCTGTAAGGTCACTACAAATATAAGGTTGGGGAAAAAGTCTTTTCGCATATAGTATGTATAAACTTGTAATAAAATCTTTTTGGCTATACAATTTATATCTGGCTGGTTTTGTTATCATTAAAAGTTTAAATTTTAAAGAAGATAATTCCAAATTCAAATTAGGAAAACGTGTGATTTTCATTTGTTTTTCTTACCGTCAAGATGAGTGAATCTAATGAAGAAATTCGGTACCTACATATTAAAATTTTACTACAAAAAAGGTAAAAGTCCAACGCAAGCCGCGAAAAAAGTTTGCGATGTGTATGGACCTAGTGCAGTGTCTGTGAGAGTAGCACAAATTTGGTTCAAGCGTTTTCAATCCGGAAATTTTGATGAAACCTAATGAACCGTGTACTCATTTGTGATTCTTTATTACGACGTAATGAAGAAACCGAACCATTTTTGAAGAAGCTGATAACTGGTGATGAAAAATGGATCACGTATGATAAGAACGTGCGAAAAAGGTCCTGGTCTAAGGCCGGTCAGGCTTCACAGACTGTGGCGAAATCCGGGTTAACTCGCAACAAGGTGATGCTGTGCGTGTGGTAGGGTTGGAAGGGCATTATTCATCATGAGCTGTTACCACCAGGCAGGACCATCGATTCTGAACTCTACTGCGAACAACTGATGAGATTAAAGCAAGATGTTGAGAGAAAGCGGCCGGAATTAATCAACAGAAAGGGTGTGGTTTTTCATCATGATAACGCTAGACCTCACACATCTTTAGCCACTCAGCAAAAATTAAGAGAGTTGGTTATGCATTCGCCGTAAAGTCCTGACCTTGCACCTTCAGATTTCCTCCTGTTTCGGTCTCTTCAGAATTCTTTAGGCGTTGTCAGGTTAACATCACGAGAGGACTGCCAAAACCACTTCATACCTTACCTATGAATATTCGTCTAAAGGAGATTATGCAAAACGTATTATTTGGAATAAGTTTCGAAGCATCAACTTCCTGCCAACAAATAAATAAATAAATAAATAAATATCCCTGGACATTATTCCACACAGCGCCATCTAGCCCCAAAGTAAGCTAATTAAAGCTTGTGTTATGAGATACTAGACAACGGATAAACATACTTAAATACATTTTCTTTTGTAAATACATACTTATTATACATAGGAGACACCCAGACCAGTACAAACAGACATGTTCATGCACACAAATGTTTGTACTGTGCGGGGATCGAACCCGCGACCTCTGGTGTAGTAGCCAACTTCTTAACCATTACACCAAGTCGGTCGTCAAATAAAGGAAACTTCTTGTGTTTCATTAATAAATACCTATGGGCAGTCCCATAGCATATACAAGGGGTCCCTGCCTATATCAGAGTTATCATCGGGATCCAGTCCAGGGCAAGGGATGGCTGAGTATGTAGATGTAGCTGGTAGATGGGCGAGGATTTCAGGGTTAGGAAGAAAACCTCAAAACACAACCACAAAACAGACGCACCACAAAATGCCATACACTAAACGTTAAACTGCATTCCAGGGCACAACAGCCGTGAGATCGCTCGCGCCATTTTTGCTAGCTTCCGGTGTTCTGTCAGAGCGGACCGTTTCCGGTCCAAATCCAATTTTTTTTTAAATACGTTTTACTATTTTAAGTAAGTCATTTGAATATTTAATTGATCTAGTTCTAGCCGGTAGATATTTTTTAAAATATTTAAACATTGCGAGTTAATGACGTCACAAATTCACTTAGTGTTCCCACATGTGTTTTTTCCCGGATTCGTGGTAAATAATTTATGAGGAGAAAATTACTGATTTACTGCACTTACGACTGAAACAGAGCTCGCCGTTCATCATGTACAATCTCACAGAAATGTGAGAAGTAGACTTCAGATACAATTCATTTTGCCAAGTTCTCAAACCAAGCCCTACCTGAAAGGGTTGGGATTATAGCGAATGGCTATTTTAAATCCTACCTACCCGTTTGGGCAATAGGCGTAAATTAATGGACGTATTATTAAAAATAACTTTGTGGAAAAACATATTTCACCTGGGGGAATTTTAAATCTGCTATCTAGAAACCTCAATAATACCTTGCAGTAGAATCACCTAGCTTAAAGTCTTACGTATGATACAGATCGTGTCATTTGATCGGTTGATGGATATATTATAAACCAATCACGTGAAAGGACGTTTAAACGACCCAATAGGTTTCAACTGTGAGATGTCAATTTGATTACCGTCAAGAGTTCAATAAGAACCATAATATACTCTTTGCGGGCGTTGGCAAACTGGGGTCATTCATTTGACCCCAGTTTGCCAACGTATTTAGTTAAAAATATCTTCGATCCTTTGCTTTTAAAAATGTTGAATATTTAAATAAGGTATAAAATACAAATACCTCGAAATGGTTTTCAATTTAGGACACGTTTGATTATTGTTCCCGTACCTAATTAAAACTCACCACTGAGGATGCACAAGACCGTGCGAAGTGGGCCAAGAAAATAAGAAAGACGGACCCTGGGACCCCACACACCAGTGTGGGTTCACAACCGGAATAGACCGCACTGATGGTGATGATGATGATGATAAAATAACTAATTCGCCGTCATACCTATGCAAAAAAAAGGACAAGTCCCTTTCCCAAAAACTACTGAGATTTATTGTAGTAGCCCCCCCCGACCAACCTCGCGGTTATGCAGAAAGGCACACTATTCCTAGCACACCGTGAAGTGTACCAGGGACCATCTGCGGTAGGTCCTGCCGCCATAAAGCACAACGCACAATGCATTACACATTATGGTACTCATAGGCGAGTAGTCCGTGGCATTACCCACTCCCATTTATCCAGAATGGTACCGGAGCAGTTATAGTCGCTCACCACGCACATCCAAAGAACGCCTGCGGCTTCAATCCCCGCTAGGGACGTCAGAGAAGCTAACTACCATTTCTCCAGAATGGTGCCGGAGCTGTATAGCACGCTCACATCTCAATGCACTGCCGTACATCTACCCTTAGCTACAGCAGGGTGGCCGGATGGGCAATCTAGCGGATACCCATCTCCTTGCTATCCAGGCAAGTACCGGAGGAGCAGCAAGCCGCTATAAGGGTTCCTTCTTCTTCCTTTATTTTTTGTAAAACAAAGTTGAAAAGAGTAACTATCGAGTTTCTTGCCGGAGTCTTCTCGATAAGAAGCAACGTCCGAACCGGTGGTAGATTCACATTATGTATATTCACGATGTGTAGGTACTAATATTGTACTATTTTATTTACGTTTATTATTATTTCTGTATACTTTTTTTGACATGTCATAAGTGCTTTGTACAAGCTTAAATGAATAAATGATTTTTTACTTTTTTTACTTTTACTTTTTTTACCTCACTGACCAGTGAATTTAGACACTCGTTGCGCGCAAGGAGGGACGCTCAGTACACACTACCGAGCAGACGAACATGCCCCACCTCTGCAACTAACCACATGCCACCACGAATCCAACTCCAAGTTGGGGCCTACCTTAACAAAGGCAGAGCTGGGACCCCCAACACCCGTGGTACCCTGATCCTAACAGCCAGACCCGTAGTTCCGGCTGCGAAAACCCTACCTACCCGGGTGGAGTAGATAGGGTAAAAAAAGGACAGCCGCATTTCATATCTGTGGCTGACTGGTTGCCTGGCTGCACTTGTCGAAGCCGTGCAGATTTTTAAAAAAAAGTTTCTTGTGCTGTCCACAGAATAGAGATAAGTGCTGTCACTTTGAGAAATAACCTAAAAATGAGTTGTAAGCAAGCCGTGTTTTTGTAAACTTTTATAGTATTAAGCAAAGTAATAAGATAATAAGTTATATTTACTTCACTGTCCTGCTCCATATATCTTTCAACTGACTTATCAAAACTTTAGTGTTACGAACTGTAATGATTGTATAAACGAATACAAAAGAAAGCATGGATTCTCCACTATCTGCCTTCGCAATTTACAGCAAAAATAAGAAACCCAGTCCTAATAAAAGAAACAGAAAGAAGAAAAACTACAGAAATAAGCAGAAGAATGCAACTCTCTCTCCAAGTCCGAAAACATTCTCAAAACAACTGCCGGATAACATAATGATGGAAGTGGCACAAAAAATGAAAAGACAGCAGAAGAAAATGAAAGAACCTAAAAACATAACAAAGAAGACCCTTATAAAGAAGAAGCTAAAGAAAGAGAAGGCAGATAAACATAATAAAGTGGATAAGAAAGTTAATGGAAATAGCAGCTCAAGAATTTCTTCCAATGAAGATATTCCTACTCTTGTGTCTGCTACCCCTCTGAACAACTATGTAGACTTATACCCGGATGCAGATGCATGTTCACATTCTAGCAATGGCAGCATTGAATTCACTCCAGTAGAGACAGACAGTGTTGAAGAAGGGCTAAAAGTATTTAAATGGATGATCTCCCCATATGATCCAAACGAATTTCTTAACAGAGTGTGGGAAAAGAAACCTTTGCATATTGCCAGGAACAAAGCCGCTTACTACAAAGAAATTATATCAACACCAATCATTGATGACATGCTTAGGAATGAAAGTATACAATTCACTAAAAATATTGACATTACTTCTTATGTTGATGAAAAAAGGGAGACCCATAATCCCGAAGGTAGGGCTCATCCACACCTTGTTTGGGATTTCTACTTAAATGGTTGCAGTATAAGGTTGCTGAATCCACAAACCTATATCCCTAGATTACACCTACTAAATGCTACTTTACAAGAGTTCTTTAGTTCATTTGTTGGGGCAAATGCCTATTTAACACCACCTGATAGTCAAGGGTTTGCACCTCATTATGATGACATAGAAGCTTTTATTCTGCAAGCAGAGGGCAGAAAGCATTGGAAGGTGTACAAACCAAGAAGTGATAATGAGGTGCTGCCAAGAGTTTCGTCAAAAAATTATGACCAAAATGAAATAGGTGACCCTATTTTAGAAGTCACATTAGAAGCTGGTGAAATGCTTTATTTTCCAAGAGGCTACATTCACCAAGGTGTTACTATTGATGGGGAGCATTCCCTTCATGTAACAGTTAGTATGTATCAGAAGCATTCCTGGGCCGACTTGTTTGAGAAAATGATACCAGCTGCTTTACAGATTGCCATTAATGAGAATGTAGACCTAAGGCGTGGATTACCCTTCGACATATATGACAACTTTGGTCTTGTGAACTCAGATGTCAAGACACCAAGAAGAAAGGAAATAGAAGAATTATTGAAATCACTTTTTGATAAAATTAAAGACCTTTTGCCCATGGATGATGCTGTCGACCAGATGAATAAGAACTTCCAGCAGGATGCCTTGCCCCCGGTGTTGAGTGACTTAGAAAAAGCTGTCACTGTTTACGGAGATTCTGACATCATGGTTGAGAATGGCAAGGTGACTAACCGGGTTGAGTTAGACCTTGATACCAAAATAAGATTGCTTAGAAAGAACATACTGAGAATGGTCTCTGAGGAGCGGATCAGGCTGTACTATTACATAGAAAATTCAATGGAGTACCATGGAAATGAATTGCCATTCTTAGAGATAGAGGAGGACCTGGCACCAGCCATTGAAACTTTGATAACAGCATATCCTGCCTATGTTAGTGTTGAAAACCTAGACATACCAAATGATGTTGATAAATTGCAAATAGCAGAAGCTTTATGGGGACGAGGCCTGATCATGACAGAGTATCCCTTGGAATCAATTGAAGATGATTAGTAATCTTATTTAAGCTTTTCGTAAATAAATTGTTTACTGAACAGATTTTTTCCAAATCTTACTAGTATAGGTCCTAGTCCGTCTTTTACTATACTATTACCTATTCTGTGCTGTTACCTAGACTGCCAGTTGTTTCCTTTTCAACAAAAGAAATAAGATCAAGAATATGACATCTTTCCTGTCTATAGTTGTAAGAAACCCGTTAGCTACCGTTAATTTACCAAATTTATGGTTAGCTACCGATAAAATGATGATTATCCGACTGCGACCAAGAAAAAGTGTACAGTTCTTCATGGAAATTAATGGGCATCTACTAACTTCGTGTTCGCGAAGACGAACGACCTACGAACTAACTACAAACTACGACTACACACACGACGAAACTAGCACAGATTGAAACTAGGCAACTGGATGACAGCGCTTTAATATTCTAGCGAGACGGCTATCTATACGTCAGTAACATTCTTACTATGAACTGACTTTAGCTGCGCCGCTTGCACAACTTGATTTGCTTTTCTTAGAAATGACATTGATTTTTAATTGTTTGCAATGAAGTTGAAATTATTAGAAGTTTTAAAAAAACAAATTACTTATTTTTTAATTATTTTTGTAATGTTTTTATGATTGTTTTAGAAATTCCAACGTTTTCCGATGCCCATTATTAATCTTGAAGTACTGTAAATAATTTGTCTTTTTAATGTGTTGTCAACTCCTAGGTGAAGTATCCTTCTCACGTAATTCCCATCGCACTGTGTGACTGGATATCAGACTTCCTGACGGAACAGTCAATAATAGTGCCGCCAGCGTCCTAGCGGTAGTATTTAATCGTAACAAGCATAAAATGCGGTTAATTAACCGTTAATAACGAAAAATTAATTTTTAACCGCTAGGTTAAAATCGTTAATAACCGGCTTCGCATCTATAGTCCTGTCTAATCTTGGAACCTGTGCTATTCCACAGAATTTTTACTGTTTTTGTGTTAATGCACCTATTGTATTATTTTTATAATGTTGTGCCTGACAACTAGCCATAAGTTGTTTAGTTTTTTCGGTCTCGCATGTATGCGATTTTCAGTCATACAAATAGTTTGACCCTTTGATAAATATATTTTTCTTGACCTTATGTTACTGATGATAAATACTACTATTAAACCTACACTTTCGTTTGTTTGTTGTTTCCTAAGAGCCATTTGGGATCTTGTGATCAAGGGTAAAAGTTTGCAAGGTTAAAATAAAAACCATATTTCTTAAATTATTATATTTAATTCTGAATTGCATAAAAATCTGTGGACTTTCTGTTACAATAGTAGTACTCTCGAACTGATATTTTTTGTATAAAACGCTAACATATGTTATACATCTATTGTCACTGCACCCTTCAAAGGGCCAGCGTCACAAACATTCGCTCTACATAGGTACACATTATAAACAGAAAATACACACAATAATTTATAATCTAAACTTATTTCTCAGAATTTAACCTATTTTTAAATACCACCTAAACTTTAGGTACTTAAATTTTCTAATTAACTCACACACACGCGCACGCTCACATAGAGCTCAGTTTTGTATAACAAAGTAAAAGGTAATGGAAAACAATTCAACAAAAAAACCTGGGCCACTATGTATGCCTATTGCATTTATAAACAACAATATAAATTGATGTAACATTATACAAGAAAGAAAGAATCAGACATTACATACATTATCTTAGCATTCCGTAGACGCATATCAAAACTTCTCTCTCTACATAGGCTATCGTTTCATAATTTTAACACATACCCACGGAACTCTTAGAAAGTGAGCAACATTTAATATAAGTTTGCAAATTTCTCTAATAGCAGTAAATAGAATTGATTTAACTATAAGATTATTTCATGTTATCTTTACAGCAGTCAGAGACATAGTTTAACATTTGGTATTCAAACTGTACATGACCCTATTAAAGTCAAGCATGAGACAATGCAAGTTTGGTCCAGAGTGGGCAATAGAAGTCGTCTTTCACTTTTAGACATTAATTTTGCAATCAAAACCCAGTTGAACTATTCCACGATTCAATCAATAAACTACAGTATTCTTAAAATAAACCCCGATCATATCAAAATATATTCTTATTATGCGAAGCCAAAACATCCAATGATAAAAACATTATGTGATAGTTTTAAATTCTTTGTACTGATATACAAGATTCCTCCGCAATACCTAAACGAATACCCATAAGTATTCAATTTATTTAGCCTAATCTTAAAAATGAAAGTTCTAAATCTATTGCCTAAGTCAACGGAGGTAAATATACCTCGGCGACTTTCGATAAATGACATTGCGACGCATAAGTTCATGGAGTGAAACCCCTATTTTCCTTCTTTCTGTAACGCAATAGTTACTTTTCAATCACGTCTCCAGAAATCCCAATAGGTTTAGCACATTACGTGTCTATTCTATCTAGTGAAACTTTACCGTTACGTTGTATACGAGTTCAATACAATAAGAGCACTCGGCATACGCCCAGTACTACGTTTCAGCTAAAGACTTGCCGCTAAAAACCGTAGAGTTCATCAAATAAACCCATCGCAAATAAACTTCACTCCACAAACATAGCAATGATAACTTCTTAACACCTTGTTAGTTGTAAATATTTACAGTGAACACTAAGTCCTAAAAAAATTATAGTAATGTTAGTAATATTATATTAAACCATACTCAATTTTTACACCATTACTTTTGTACGTTCTCCGTTTGAAATAAGACGACATTGTGATGCTCTACCGTCCACTAGGGCCACACTGATAACATGTATGCCTCTTATGAATTACATACTTTAAACGCAACGAATTTATAATCATATATTTTAAAATAAGCTTCATTACTGTGATAAAACCCAGGTCCTGCTGTTATAATAAACTATGCAGAACTGACATATTCCTTGCAATGAAGTTGATTTTAAAATATGAACAAATAGGTACCTACCTACGATTCGTGTTCCCCGTCCCATATAAGTAAAGACACACAGTTAAAAAAAACGTACATAAAATAACATTATGGGTGTGATTTCAATGTTCATGAACTAAGTCAGAAGAGATATTATGCAATGTTGGCCGGTTTTTTTCACAGAAAATCATCACTCAGGTTCTACTGAACCCCTTAAAGTAAGTACATAATGCAAATTTTGAACCTCTGGCACATACAATGTGGTGTCACTAGTATTTAAAATGAAATATAACTTATCGATAGTTTAAAGTACTATAAAGGCATTCCTCAAACATAGTCTGGAGCGTAAAACAAGTTTAAACTATATTTTTACTTCAGGTATAACCATTTCTCTAAGTTTCCATTTTAACTTAGCAATATATTAAATATTTTAATTTTATTGCTTTTGACTCCACCATTCGTCCATATAAATCTTTTAAAATCAAAAAGAAAATATTACAAATGGCAACATGTGGTTCCGTAAAGATGTAGATGGTAAATTTTGAGCAGATTTCAGTGACTCATTTTAAAAAGGCTAACATTTATTTTCAAGATCAAATTCATTTATCTACGAAACCTTCAATATATTTAACAAAATGTCATTGATGTCATTCTTGCCAGTAAAACTTATTCAAAAAATGAGAAGAATACACATTATTGTGCTATCAGTATGACTATAATGTACTTGTCAATAAGACGTAGAGGCCGAGAGGACAGCCGACGTGTTAAATGTTAAAAATACAATACAAAACTGTGTAATTACTATCGATAGCAACGCGGGCACATCACTAGCACTCACTAAAGATAAGCACAATAACATCTTAGTTCATGTTATTGTGCGCGCTGTAGCACTGTTTCTCGCCACGATTCCCGTAGTTTCCCGGGTTCGATTCAGGAAACGATCTTTTCTGAATTGACTCAGGTCAGGGTGAGCTGGGAGACGCCCCTGGCCTCTTTCCTTGTGTGGTACCTCGTAACACAGGGATATTAATCCCTACTTCAAGACCATTACAAGAGGTGTGTTGTCTGGCGCATATTTATTCATATATTTATTTCTGTAAAGTGAACTAATTCCCGATTTCATTAGAATGTATTTAAGGTTGATTAACAAAAATATTTTAGCATGACCAAAGTCATGATTATATCGATACGTCGCATCCGAATCGTAGAGATAGAATTACATACAGCCAATTTGATTTTGTTACTTTTGTAATTTAATTTTAAATAGTGGATTTGGTTTCCCACAAATAAAGGGTGTAAAAATGCCCTTAACGAAGCCGAGACCCACATATTCTGCACATCATCTGGACCATTTTTTCTTACTAGACCATACCTGGGAACTCAATAGTTACCAAGTTATTGAAGGACAAAGTAAAAAAAAAATCTCAAGATTTTGATGAAAACAAACTCTAATCATTAATACCTAATTTTTGTTCCAAAGAAACATCATCAAAATTTCAAGTATTTCCTAACAAAAAATTGCTTCAAAACGTTCAACTCGCAATGAATATCGTGCGCAGTGGCACCCCTTGATTATGCGTAACAGTGGTAACAGCCACGCACAAAAGCGCAGGAGCGGTTTGTTGCACGCGTTACATTGCGTAGTCCGTTTTTAGGTTTAAAATTGACACCTAAAAAAAAAATTCGTTTCAAATCAATATATTTTTTTCCTGTGACTTGATTTAGTGGTCTGAGTACGTAAACGCTGGCTTCGTAAGGGTTTTTATACACCCTGTATACGAAATAAGACCACCAGGCCCTAAGAAGTGTTTAATTAATACCTTGAAGAAACTTTGAGAGGAATAGAGATAAGTAAGGCATTCGTATAACAAAATGCGATGAGCCGCAGATAAGTTAAGACGAGATTTGATTGAAATTTCTGTTCATAGTTTCCCAGTTGAGTAACATTTTATAAAAATAGAAAAGTCTGTAGGTTATCAAAAACCTGTTAAATTATGCATTCAAATTCTGCGATGCGATTGCGACTACCACACTAGTGTTACCGAAACTATCGACAATTCTATCGATACAAATTCGTTGACCATCGATAGGCAACACACATACTGCAGAGTACAAAATGCCGGTTAGAGTCACTATTAGTACGTACGAGTGTCTGGTCACGTGGTCACTGCGCGCGTGCGGTCGCGTCTACGCGCGTATTATTTCTTGGCGGGAGGCTTTCGCGGCGTGCGAGTGCTTTTGCCCGTCGATGTGGACGGCGTCGGGACTATGGGCGATGGTTTGCTGTCTGTATAAAAAAAAACATTTTCATTCCAGCCTGATTGCAGAACTTAAAATACACATTGTCAGACTGCGACATACATCAACTAGCTGTCTGTAACACGGATTCCCGCTTTGACTTCCGTAGTGTCCCGGGTTCGATTCGCGTTCGAGTCAATTCAGAAACGATTTTTTCTAAATTGTCTCGGGTCTGGGTGTGCTGGGTCTCCCCCTGCCCCTGGTTTAATTTCTTATTTGGTACCTCTCAACACTGGCAATTTATCCTAACTTCGAGACTATAACAAGAGGTGTTGTCTGGCGATTATCTATACTAATATTAATAAGAGGAAATATTTGATTGTTTGTACTGAATAGGCTCCGAAGTAAACCGATTTTAGAAATTCTTTCACAAATATTAAGCTTCATTATCAGGGAGTGACATAGGCCTTATTTTATTATGATTGAACAAAACATTCAGTGTAAAATAATAGTAGGCATGTAAAAGTCGGAGAAACGCGGGCGAGATGTGCTGCTTTACCGACGCTGCGACGTGCAATTACCTTTGAAAGAACGAAGTCTGTCGAAGCAGCTAGTTAACTATATTATCGTTTAAAAATATATTAACAATTTAGGCTGAAGAGACCTAAATTGTTCATACATTATTTCCAACGTTACCTTTAGCCGCTGCGCTCCGGCCCGCGCGCGTGGGCGCGGGGGGCGCGGCGGGCGCGGGCGGGCGCGCGGCGCGCTTGGGCGGCGTCGCCTTGGGCAGAGCCTTCTCCGTTACTGCTGTTGCCGTCTGCGGAAATGCTTGACGTCAGACCTTGCTAATGTGTAGACCGAAGTCACATGAGATAACAAGCGGAACAAGGGGCCTATTCCTTAATCTAATGCCCGCAGTTTTAGGAAAACTAACATCACATTAGGGCTGTGTTCCAAAACGAGTGGAATTTCACACTGAGGAGTGAAAATCACTCGAACCCGTTCCGAATTGACCCTGAGTGAAATCGAGGTTGACCGAGCTGTCACCTGACAGTTTCCCTGTTGTTTTGCAACGGGTTCGGGTGACGTTTATCACTCTAACAAGTGCGAATACTGCCGATGAAATTCATCTGACAGCTGTAAGCCAAGGTTTTGTTCGTTTCGTCTCTTTCTATCTGACGCGAGTGAAAATCACTCTGCGTAAAGTGATTTAGAGCGGGCCCTAGTGTGATAACGAAGATGAATTTAACAGCTTAAACTGTAGATACTGCTTAAAAATACTGACCAATATCCCATTGTTGTAGGTTTTAAGACACATTAGTTTCACAGAAACTACGGACATTTCATTCGTGAGTAGGCCCCCAAAGACAGCTTCAATTACCGCGCTGTGACAGGTGACACTACTAGACGTGTGAGCACTAGCGGCTCGCCGCATACGGAAAAAAAAGACAATGAACTTGTAACAGCGCGGTTGTTCGATCTTTGTGCCTAATGCGAGTTGCAGTGATCGATGCGAATGACTTCACCATCGCGTTTTGCGAGCACGTAAATATCAGTTTGTGTGGCATTGAGTCAGCGCCACCTCGCGGTGAATTCGGGAAACATTTAGGCCGCTAGATGGCGCTGACTCGATGGCATACTATTTAACATTTACGCAACTCGCACTAGGCACTCTACTCTGCACTGAATTTTTCCTTCGGTAAAATGGGAAAGTTCAAAACAGGCTAGAAGATTGGTACAAATGTAAATTGTCTTAATGTAGAAAAAACTTATTTTCAAAGATGATGGAAGTTAATAATATTGTTTATCAAAACCCGCCTTCATGGCTGGAGATTCCTTCTGCAAGATGTTGCAAAAATGTCAACAATGGAAAAATAACGGTACTACCGTAATGAAATACATAAAATTATTAACTTCCATCCTCATCAACATTTATCTTTGTTGCACCAGTTATTTCTTGTATTGTAACCAGTCATTTACTTTAAGTATTTATAATTTATTCATACTACATCTATACAGGGTTATTGATAAAACATCAACAACCTCGCAAGACGAAGTAGCTAGCTATCGTCATACACAACATTTGTTCTACGAATTTTACTTTCGTACAAAAATAAATATCAATTTAATTTTACGTCTGAATGTTCTTAACTCTGTGCGCATGGCATCGCAAAAATAAGGTAAACAAACCCTTCCGAATCACGTGGGGTGAATCCGAATCACTTAAGTACTATGTACTTCATATCATTATCAGCAGAATCGCGCGCGATATCGCCTCGCCTTTTCGTATGTGAATGGAACATAGACATAAAAATGTCACGGCTGTACAAAAAAGCTTGTAAAATCAATTGTAATTAATGAATGTAGAGTTATGATAAAGCTCGTAGAAAAAATGTTGTTAGTCTTGCGAGGTTGTTGATGTTTTATCAATAACCTTGTTTCGACTTTAGGCTCAGAATAAGATTGGGGTTAGGTTATTAATAAGTCAAGAAGATATCCCAGAAAGTTGGCGTAACAAAGCTTCCTAATTACTGTCAAATTGAAAACACTAATTTAATAAACTTTTTAAAGTCTTTACTCGTCATCACTTGCCACACAAATTAAAAGAAGTCTTAAATTAAAAGAAATTGTATTCAAATGAATTGGAAAAAACCATGCAACACGACATGCTTCGTGTTAGAAATAATATAAATTGAGAATCGATAATGTTGCAAATAATTTAAGATATGAGGCCAAAAAGAATGGTAAAAAATATATAAAGTTGAACACAAAAGCAAGCAATGATAAATGAATGAAGATGAGACCAGACTTCGAGTTGAAGTAAGTATATGATGGTAGTACCTATTTCTTATTTATAAAAAAGAATAAAATTTCGTTTATCTATTTTCTATTAAGCAGTAAATTCGTAGTCGGAAATTTTCATAACAACAGAGAGGCTAAAATTACGAAACTTACTTTAAAAGGATCAGAAACGATTTAAGAAATTCGTGTGCTTTTAGAATTTCAGTTCTGTAGAACGTAATAAAAAAAAACTTGTAATGTTCAATTGGCTTACAAAGGCATATAGAGGTCTATTTCGAGTTAAATTTATATTCAAACTACATAATGCATTATTGTTTTGCGTCCGAACTACATTGTCATGCTACGTTTTTACATCTTGCTATTTTCGTTACTGTTATTTAAAGAAGATTTTTCGTGCAAGAATACTATAAAAATAGATTTATTCAATTTTATTGTTTGCAGGACACATGCATAACATGCTTTCCGCTCACCGCTGTTCAAACCAACATCCTATGTTATCCCTATTCGAAAGCTTTTTTTCGATCGGTTCCCTATGTATGATGGTGAATAAAAAAAAAAAAACCTTGACCCAATCAAAATACGGTTAAAGATTGTACTCTGAAACTTTTAATTCGCATATTCAAAGTATACAGTTTAAATTGGGCATGCACCTCATATTTTATAATAACAGTAATAAATTATCCAGTCAACATCTCTCAGTCAACTCATACTTCAAGGGCTAACTAAAAATAAACTCAACATTTAAGAACCAAATACAAACTGTGCCTGTCTGTCTTTCAGAAGCTTAATAATTTTGAGATAAAATTATATTTTTGCAATAAAATAGGTCCGAATCTGTCAAAAGATTTGCGCCGCGTCCATACTCAGTACGGGCGGGTGAAGCCGACAGACATGTCTGCGTCTCGCTCGCGCCTGCGTGCTCGGGCGGGCGAGACAGAGACGGCACAACAGGCACACACCTTACTCACTTCGGACATGAATGTAAATGGCAGATGATTGCGGATACGTACATTTCTATATATCCGTTGTACTATGCCTACCTTGCTTGCGGCCGCCACTATGGGCGTACTACCTGACGATTTTGGCTTATTGTTTGGCGTTTGCGCTTTGGGCGGGGGCGGTTGCGCTTTGCGAGCGCTTTTCGGACTACGCTTTGGTGTCGTTCGCGCTTTTTTCGGTGGAGTTTCCTCCTTCTGGAACAAAGGTCTTCTTGTCAGAGCAACTTTATCTGATGAATCTTTTTTAGCAGCTTGATTCAATTAATTTCATTTACATGAAGGCTTCTAAGACCTGCTATTACACTGTGGTTAGCTTTGTAGTTGGTAATTATAGTAATTTATTTTGACGTATGTATGAAAAGAGTAAAGCAAAAATCAGGATTGCAGGAAATGGTAAATTAAGGTACCTGAAAGTGTTAGTTACAATTAAAGAATGATGGTTAGTATTGGGTGAGAGGCAAGGCAAGAATGAATTGATCAAAGCAAAGAGAAGGCATACATTGTGAACTCAACATGACTTAGTATTTTAGAATCTCGACTGATCAGGTAATTGCTTTTCATTAGAAATAGTAACTTGAGTTAAACCTAAATTTTGATTTTTTTGATGTACGCGAAATATCTTTTTTGTTTCTTAACAGTTCATTATAAATACTTATTTAAATAATATTAATAAAATATTTTGTACTTGTATTAAATTCAAAGAAATACCTGATCAGTTGACAAGGGAGTAGCCCAAAATAGATAGAGGTAAATGTTAGCAAGAGCTGAACAAGAGCAAAAGAAGAAAAATCGTATCTACACCAATATTATAAAAAGAAAAAAAAACGATTTTTGTCTGTATTTTTTTTATTAACAAAATTACTGAATAAATTTTAAAAATCTTCCACTTGGGTTGAGAGCTGGGTTGGGCTACGTCTGGCAGCACCGAATCGCACTTTCTTTTCCTTCCAGCCTTTGCGATAGAAAGTAATAACTCCAAACCGTAATTGACAAGAGCAAGAGGAATCAGCGAGTTCAGAGTAATAAAGGACAGATGCATAGGAAAGTACGATTGGTTGCAGATATTGCAGTGCGATATTGCAGCTCAACCCTGGGGCCAATTCATCCATTTCAAGTAACATAGGCTTTATTATCATTTTCACGCTAAATTTAAACGGGAGAAGCCTCTGGCGGAAAGCAAATACATTTTTTTTTTAAATATTATAAAGAGGAAAGATTTGATTATTTGTTTGTTTGTATTGAATAGGCTCCGAAACTACTGGACCGATTTATAAAATTATTTCACCAATATGAAGCTACATTATCAGGGAGTGACATAAGCTATATTTTATTACGATTGAACAAAACATTCAGTAAATAATAAGATAAAATCAAGTCAGAGAAACGCAGGCGAGACGTGCTGCTTTACCGACGCCGCGACGTGCAATTACTTTTGACAGAACGAAGTCTGTCGAGGCAGCTAGTTACATATATTTTCTTATATAAATTCTGCAGTGGAGGCATTATTTGAAGTAACTCACGGAAATCTCACTGTCGGCGTCGGACTTGCGCGGCGAGGACTTGGAGCCGCGGCGCTTGCGGCCCTTCTGCTCCAGCTGCGACTCGTCCGTGAATAGCGACAGATCCACTGCACAGACAAAACCGTTCGTTTTCACTATCAATTTGAAACAAATTTAAATAAATAAATAAAAATGCGTTTATTGCTTTCAACGGTACAAACATCATCATCAAACATTATCTATTGTCTGGTTTTCTGGAAAGAAGAAGTGACTAAAAGTGGAGAAGTGTTTGACTTCATTTCAAGGTCACCATACAAATCACTCGAGCAGCCAGTCTGTTTTGTATGGAATCAATTTCTCCGACGCGGTGGTAGAGTCACATTATGTTTGTATACTGTTTATTTATATATTCATATTATTATAGTATTTATGTTTATTATTTAATATATTTTTTGACTATTTAAAAGTACTGATTAAGTCTATTTAAATAAAGATATTTGAGTTTCAATTTGGAAACCTTAAAATTAAAGTCACTTAAAAAAAATCACTTCCATAGTTATTTCTTTTCCATCACTTACTGAGTATGGCATATCGTTTTTGTAAGTCTTTTGATAATCACCCGGTATAAGCTGTCGCAATCCATGACATTATAAAATGAATCCGCAGTAACTGTTCCTGCGCGGATACTGGTGCGCCGATTTGCCTAACTTCAGGCCAGTCAACTTAGTTTGCCGTAGTTTACAGTCAAAAGCATAATTAATATACTGGGCTGTTGGTGCAATGGCAGCGATCCTGACTTTAGCACCGGAGGTCGTGAGTTCGATCCCCACCCATGACAAACATTTATGTGGGGAATAATTAGATATGTTTGTTGGGTTTGGGTGTTATTATCTATTTAAGTATGTTTATCAGTCTTTGACACCCATGACAGCTCTGCTTAGTTTGGGGTGAGACTTTTCCCAGATATTTATTTATTATTATTTATTAATCTCTACACAGAAACAAGCGTCTGCTCCCCTATAGGACGATAAATAAGCAGAGAAGACAAATCAAAAACAAAAAACCCAATATGCGCGACGCGGCTAGAGTGCTCGCCAATCCGAAACCTACTGTCATTGACCCCTCGGAGGGGTGAGGCGGTCCAGCGTACCTAAAACGTGGAGTGACAGGGAATGTAAATCAGTTGATTAGACAGCGTTGTTACACACACACGCACGCACTCATAATCGCACACGCATGTACAATGAGTCGCATTTTTGGAAGATTGAAATTTATATTAAAAATTATTTTAATGAATTATAAATGTTTTTTTTCCAGCTTTGTATATTGCTATACAGTAATAGCCGAAACGTTATACGAACGTTAATTGTTAATGTAATAACACAATGAAGTGAAAAACAGTTTTTCTATAATGTTTGGCATAAACGCTAAGAAAAAGCGGTATTATAACTAGAATTTAACAAAATAATCGCGAAAATCTTACATAAATGCGACGTTGCCAATTCGCTACCAGCACCCTAATCGGCAACCTAATGTCATTGAACCTCGGTGGGGTGCGGCGGCCGGAGGCCGAGCGTACCTGAACTGAGGAATTACACTTGCCTACCTTTGTTTAGCAGTGGACGCTGACCCCTCGGTGGGGTAAAGCGTATCTAAATAGCGGAGTTACGCAAATTCTGTACTCACGTCCGTCCGGGTGCTCCTCAGTAAGCTCGAGGTTCTTAGCGCCACTCTGCTCCGCCTTCAGCGCGCGCTCCAGTATGGACTTGGCGCGCGCCTGCTCCGCCGGCTTCAGTACTTGCGCGCCGCCGCTGCCCGCGCGGACTAGCGATAGCGTTGTTAGCACGCATTCCATGTCTGGCGGGGAGAAACGAGAAGTGAGTTACAGGTCGCGTCACGCAAAAAGAGCTCTGGGGCTCATCCTGCGCACTAGACGATTTATGGATCTAATTAGTGGTACGAAACGAGGAAGTGAGGCACCGCACGAACGAACCAATGGCGTAAGGGCACGGGCGCTGTGCCATTGGTTCGTTAGTCGACACATGCGCAAACACATCCCCTCCACTGTCTTCCAGCCTGGCTAAGATGCGCAACATGAGGTAATTTCTCGTTTCTCGTCTCTGAGAGTCAACAAAAGAGGTAGACAATACAAGTTTCCTCGGATGACAAAGGGGTGTAAACATGTATAACACAGATTTATTAATATTATAATCGATATTATCAATTACTAGTACTGATTTGAAGACAGGATAGTATCGATATAAACAAACGATACAAATATTGGAATAAACTAATCGATTTAAATAATCGATGTAATCGATGCAGATAAATGATACAAAGAATCGAAAATAATCGATTAAATTAGTCGATGCAACTAATCGATTTAACAAATCGAGTCAACTAATCGATTCAAGTGATCAAATAGACTAATCGATTCTTCTAATCGTTGCAACTAATTGATTCAATTAATCGATTTGAAATAATAATCGTTAAATACTTAATTAATTGATAAATAACAATCGATTTGAAATAATAATCGTTAAATACTTAATTAATTGATAAATAACAATCGATTTATTGAAGCGAATATTCAATTAATCAATACAAACAATCGATTTAAAAGAAACCAATAAACGATAGAAATAATTTTATCGATAATATTGATATCCCAAACTGTAGATATACTCGTAACACTTGTTTTTATGGAAATTATACCTGAAAAGTTTTTTCGCAAAAAGCGAAAAAAAATTAGTTCGCTTTATTTGAATTCAATTCTTTTAGAATGATTACGTTTTTATGAATTGGGATTGCTAATACTGAGTTGAAATAAGAACTATGGAATGGAAGAACATAAATGTATTTCTAATTTTTACTTAAATGTAAAATTCTATTTCTACGATCATTACTATGGCTCTAAAAGCACTAACTCGCTCGCCACATACTAGACTTTATGGTTTTACGCATTTTAACACAAAAATGATCAGGTTTCAAGTCTGTTAACACGCCGATCCTAATTCCATCACTGTACGAGTATATCTCCAAATTCGAGCTAAGCTACGCGTGAAATAAAATATTTCGATCCTCTACAGAAAATTGCCACTTACCAGTCACGTCATAGAAGTCAGGTTTGTATGTTTCTCCAGAGGCATCAGCAGCCTTGTCCTGCGAGAGCCAGCGGATCTTGATCTTGCGGGTCGTGCGGTAAACGTTCTGCATCGCCTGGCACACGTAGAAGCCGCCCTCTGCGTTGCGCACCGCGAGATACTCGTTCCTAAAGGAAATATTTAAAAGTTAGGCGAACAAAAACATTTTTTTTAAAGGCAGGCTTGAGCCTATGGTGCCAAGCATGGTCTTAAATCTCGGCTCCTTAAAATAACAACACGTAAAAGTATTTACTTGTATTCTGTTAAAAATTGCGATGTTACAATTATTGATTGTTTTCAGTATGCTCCATGAATGGCTATTTATTTAAACTCAAACTCAAATATCTTTATTTAAATAGACTTAATCAGTACTTTTAAATAGTCAAAAAATATACTAAGTAATAGACATAAATACTATAATAATATGAATATATAAATAAACATATAAAGATGAAAACGATGGGCTCTTGTTTTATTTTTGTAGATAAATTCAATCCTAATGAATTATTTTCCCCTAGCCACAAGAGCTCATGACCTCATTGAGTAGCAGCGTCTTTTAAAAAGAAACAAATTGTAAATTAATAATCCAGGCTCTTTACAAGCCGTTTGAAGAAGAACATGACTGAAGTACCAATGACGTCACTAATAACTGCAAACTGAACTAAACCTTACACGCATCGGTGAACGATATGGCACTGATTATTTAACTCGTGTAGCAAGCCATACAAATTCCATGGCTAAGGGCGAATGTCTCGTGCAGATATCTAATATGTCCGCACGTAAACAACTGCGTTTGACAGGCCTTCAACCTACAACTGCAGCGTTAAAGCCGCGTGTACAAGCGTGGCGGGAGCGGAAAGTCGAGCGGACTTATTTAACATTTTATGATTACTCATCAAACCGCGACTAGCTATTATTACAAGTTCACTAGTTATTACAAGATTCACTTTTCTGTAATCTGTGCACGTAACGCGGCGCATGTGTAGTCACGCAGTGATTCACACTTTATTTTCATTTGTCACTTAATTTTTTCATTCAATTACTCACTATTGCTTATCTATTCTCTAAGAATCTATTAATTATTTTATTTTACTTATGTTATTTTGTTATACTGTGTCCTTTTTTTTTACTCTGTTATTATTTTATGGTGTATTCTTCAGTGTGTGTTGGCCAATAAATTACTTTTTACAATTTTCGAAGGTAAAAAATATTTACTCAAATGGGCAACAAACAAGTCCAAGTGACTTGTGGACACCCAATAAAATGTTTCTTCAAGGCGAGTTAAACCTCTCTCGTAAGAACAAAATGCTGTTAGTTGCAAAGTTAAATAACTTTATCATATTTAATAACAATGAAATATAACAGTTCAATTTACCGGTCATGCTATAAGTAAAAGCATTTAGTTTGAAGTAGATAGGAATAAATATAAATAAATAGTTTCGCGGCAATCCTCTGTCGCTCCCCTCCCCGCTCGTGGATTTGGCCGCGGCAAGTGTTAGTCGCGCACGTCATGTTCGCCGCAACAAAACAACAATGTCGCGCGTAGGCTCGGGTCTTCGATCAACAATACACTAGACAACCGGTCAGAGCGGAGCGTCAAAAACGGCCGAGCAAATAACGTCCCACTTCAAAAGTGGGAACTTATTTCATTTAGTTCACTTTTGACTGCGCCAACGTGCTGACATGCCAAAAATGCCTTTTTATATTATGAATAATAATACCCTACGGAAAATAAAAAAAAACCCTACTTACGGCACAGAATAAAATAATAACAGAAGACGCACTATCGATACAATTGCAATACAATATCGACCTTCGGTGAGCGCCAATACGGTCCAAAACAACTCTGCCCCTGTAATCGTACCTAAATCTTTCAACGGCCGGGACAATCGAAAGTAAATCTTATATCTAAAGCGCTACGAGTGCTCGCCGCTCGCTTTCACGAACGACCGTGACGTAACCCGGCTGCGTGTAGGATTGCAAATACTGGAATTAGAAGCGCTTGCGTGTGCCACGTAGGTACCTATAAATACTGTAAATAAATATGTTTTTTCGTGGTTTTGTTTGTCAATCACTACATAGTATAAAACAAAGTCGCTTTCAGTCTGTCTGTCCCTATATATGCTTAGATCTTCAAAACTACGCAACTAATTTTGATGCTGGTTTTTTTAAATAGATTGAGTAATTCAAAAGGAAGGTTTATAATATGTATCTAACGTACATAATATAGAAACACTGTTAATTTTAGAGTTTTCCAATGTGATCTTAATCGTAAATAATCACATCTTTTTATGCTTACATTGCAAACGCTGGCTGAACCCTACGAGATAGATCAAAAAATTTACTGTAGTATTGTGCACCTTAAAAAGGTCTACAAAAAAGTCCGCGATGGTATATATCTATCTCTTACGGATAACCCACAATAACTATTTTTTATGCTTTGCTTTTTACGAGAAATATGGCTTATTTACGAAGCGATTTTGAGCAATACAGCATGAATACTTATCAAATTAAGTTTCCTAAATACATTGTGCATTTAATATAGATCAATATGACCCTTTGTGGCATGTAATTTAAATGAATATTTTCGAAGATACAGGAGACAGTTTTAAATTTGCGAAAATAAACTGCCGCGTGTCGGTCGCGTCCTGCGTGCGTGACACTACTAAATTGTACACACGGGCGGACCGAGCGTGCAGGTAAATAAAGTAAACCGAATTACGTAGTGACACAGGCCTGCTTACGGGCCAGCATTTGAGCAATGTTTGGCCAAAATTATGGCGGATGCTTGAAAGAACAGTGAATTTATAGAGTTATTTAGGGATTAATTTATTTTTGTACTTCATACTTGATTAATTTTTAACATATTTCAAAATGTTATTTTTTATTCATAGATTTCCTGACGACCCAAGTATCTGTGGCCAGAGGTTGTGAGTTCGACCCCTACCCATGACAAATATTTGTGTTTTTGTTGTGTCTGGTTTTATTATCTATTCAAGTAGGTACAGATTTAGAAAAAATAAGTATGTTTGTTTATATACACATAAGTATGATTTTAATTGTTTTCTATGTGTTTAATTGAATAATTAAGTTAGTTTTTGATTAATTTTGATATTTGCAAAAAATATTAAAATAACTTAACATAACTAATGTGAAACTATACATTTAGTCCAGGCAACGAATGCTCAAAAAAAAGATATGGAGGGAAATGCTTGGGTCACAATTTTTGACTTCGTAACTTTGTTTGGACTATTTAGGAGGTGAACATATCAAAAGTCCCTGCCTGTAGCCCTTACCTAAGCCGGGGGGGTTTCAAAGTCTAATTTGCTCATATTTCGGAAACTATGTGTCCTAGCGACATGCAACTCAAGACCAAATGAAAGCTGATTAAATTTGCTACAAGTTTAAGTCAGTCAAGTTTTGCGATATCTTATATCGTTTTAGAGATATCTATCTGCTCTTTGAAAGTCTGTAAATATGGAAAAAAAAAGTTTCGTTTCTCGTTGACTGGACTAATTGCCAAATTCTGCTTCACAGTAAAGTTGTAGAACCGGTTTTCCAAAACAAACAATGAAAATTCAGTTTTACTCGTCGCTTAGCGTCGCGTTACGGTCTCTAATGTATTTTTTTTTTGTAATATTGAATTGTAATTAGTATTGTTGTAGTAATAAAAAATATTAAGAGCGACTCCATTATACCCTGTTCGGGGCAGTAAAGTCAATAGTGTTAAAATTCGAAATGAAATGTAAAATTTTGTGTCACTTATTTTTTTCTTCATTGCCTACAGAATGAATTTGAAAATTAAGATCGTAATGAAATGTCAATATAATCAAACGTTTTATTTCTAACGTACAAAGCCAGATTAGGTTGAATTAAAACCTAAAATGTTTTTTATCATCCTTTGTCTCATTGACACTATGAATGAGACAAAAGTTAGTACAATCAGTCTGTGCCATTTTTGCGCTGTGTTTTTCTTCCTGAGGCGTTATCTAGTGTAATTGTTGATTGAAGGCTCGATTGTCGATAGTTTTGTTTTGGCGCGAAATGATACGTCAATTTCTTGATAGCCCGATTGACATGCAAAATATTACGTGACCTGCTATGGTTGAGTTGAGACGGTATGGATGGGTGTTGAAGCAAGCAACACACCCTAAGCCCTAGTACATTGTTATAAAATGAGATTTAAATTACTTTGCATGATTTAATAAGTACATAATAGCAATTGCACATTTTTTGGGAAAAATAACTAAATGTTATATTGTTGTTTAGTTTTCTAATGTAAACCGCAACCACAAGCAGTAGGGCAACATTGTAGATTGCCAGCATAGAGCTGTTATGGTTGCTGTTCATACATCTACATTTAGGGCATAATTTTTTAAAACATCATTTTGATTTGGTTCACTCTTGAAGTACTGCCTTTAACAAACATGACCTGAGTGCCGAGTGCGAGTTGCAGTGAGAGAAGTGAATGACTTCACCATCGCGTTTTGCTAGCACGTAAATGTCAAATAGTATGGAATCGAGTCAGCCCCATCTAGCGGCGAATTCGGGCAACATTAAGGCCGCTAGATGGAGCTTACTCGATGCCATACAAATTAGCGTTTATTTTCTCGCAAACGCGATGGTGAAGTTATTCACTTCTCTCACTGCAACTGGCACTCGGCACTCTGGTCTTGGCAACTGGCATCTGTTTTACAACCCTTTTGTTATACTAACTAGCCATTAACTAGTTGATGAACTCCCTCAACTTGTAACCCATCCCTCAACCAAAAATCTCATTATATAGTATATTTCAATGTTTGGTGCATTTCATGCTGTGTCACTGGGTGGCTAGGTAATGTAGAAACTATCTTAGTAAAAATAGGATTTTTTAAATAAACATTAATCTTAAGATTTTCCTACAAAAAGTGCAAACGTGACAAAAATTTAATTAAGTACACCTAAAAAACTCACTTGTAAAAGACAATAAGTTTGTCATCATTGGGCTTGGTGGGCGTGGACCGGCCAGCCGAGGCAGAGAGCTTGGTCGCCATCGCCAGCTCAGGGGTGGGAGACTGGTACAGCTGCACCTAGAATGTAATGACAACATTTAACACCTTGTGTGAGTAGGTAGGCATTAAAAGTACATGTTAGTTACAATATATTTAAATAAAGATATTTGAGTTTGTGTTTGAGTTTCATTAGTGTTAACAATAAGTCAGGTGGAGTAAAGTAACAGGTAAGGTAAGCTAAAAGATAGAGGTTTAGTTTTATATTTATCATGAATTTTCAAGGAAAACTCAATTCACAATAGGTTGTAAAAGAGAAACTATTTGATTCCTTTTTTTGTATCTGTTATTGTTTGTTCATTTTTTGTTGTTTTTATTTAACACCTTTGATAACCACATGAGATACAAAATTTAAGTTGACTTCCTATAGGAATAACTGTATATTTGATAATGTTCTATCCTTAGGACGTAATCAAATATATGTACAGTATATTTGTTTATTTTTTCTTTAAGTTTGAACAAGTAACATTATCTGTTGCCAGGCAACAAAGTTCCTGTTTTCAGTATGTTATTAAAAATTCTTTGTTTACTGTCCAAAAAAAAATTTGGTGGTGTTATTTTTTGTTTTCTTTAAAGGACTAGACTAGACAGTCAGTTGATCGCAATCGCACCTGATGGTAAGTGACGATGCGATCTATGATGGTACATGCCTGCCTGGTTTTGGGTATAAAACCCTTTTTTTTTGTTCAGCAAAGTTGTTGAAAATGTATCATAATGCTTTTATGTAATGTCACTAAGTGCCTGGTAAAACCAGCTCAGATTAGAAATAGAAAAACATTTATTAACTTTATTAGATTAGAATAGTTGTTAGTCACAGTCCTGTAGGTTTTCTTTGTGTCATTTGTTAGACTGGATGTCTAGTTTAATGTTACAGATTTAGTAATGAATATGTTCAGACTACAATCATTTACTGGAAACAAAAAAAATTATAGAAGTTGTTTTTTTTAAATTTATGTTGATGTATTCAGAATTATAATTTATGTTCAATGGTTTTCCATATATTTGGCAAGCTCCAAAAGGAATGATAAATGATGATCTACATATTTTCAAATATAAAATGCAGCTATTTTTATATTATATTGGTGATGAATGACATGTAAAGTTAATAGAATATACTTTAACAACAAACCTTTGTTCTATTCCTTTTAGTTTTGGAATCTGGTGTGGCGTCACCCTCAGCAAGCTTCTTGGCAGAACTTGGGCCATCACTGCCCTTGCTGGGCGAGGGTTGTCTTCGCTTCCTCATGGCCGGAGTCACAGTTGCCAACTTCATTGTTGACTTAGGGGTGGCTTTTAGAGTCACCTCAGGTTTAGCCAGTGTCTTCGGCTCTGGCTTTTTCTCTTCCACCTTCTCAACATCTACCTTTTCAACCTTCAATGGCTTTTCAGCAGGTTCCTCTTTAGCTGGCTCTGGTACAGCCTCTTCCTTTTTTTCTTCAACATTGGCTGGTTTCTCTTCTTTAGTAGGAGCATCTATTTTATCTTTGTCTTCTGGCTTTGGAGGCTCGGTCTTTGCACTTTCTGCAACAGGTGCCCCCTGTTTTGCAGGGGTTGCAGGGGTAGCTATTTTCGGTTTAGGTGCTTTCTCCTGTAATTGACTGTCATTCGCTGACTCCGGTACTGGTTTACTGTCACTTTGTGTGGGAGCTACATCTGCTGTTGGTGCTGGCTTGGGCTCAATGGGTTTAACTGATTTCTCTGTTGGTTCATTAGCTATAGCCACCTTCGGTTGCGCCGGGCTGTCTGTCTTTCCTGCAGAGTTAGCTGGTTCAATTTTCTGAGGAGTTGGTGGAGCACTGCTGGGTTTTTCAGGAGGTTTTGGTGTGCTGGGTGATGCTTTGTTTATATCTTGTTTATTTTTATCAGCTTCTGGCTGTTCCGGCTTTAAAGTTGTAGGAGCATTTGCACCTGACTTTGGGGATTCAATCCCATTTGATTGGCCAGTAGAGTCAGGCTCTTTCTTCTCAGGGGTCCTGGTTAGAGCTAGTGGCTGTGAAACACTAGTAATCTTGTCTGACACTAAACTCAAAGGAGAACTTGTAGTTGCACTTTTACTTGGGCTTGCAGCCATGTTAGTGGGAGCGACAGAGTTCTGAGTGACATGGGAGAGGTTGCCATGGTGACTCATGTTTTGTGCCATTTGTGCCATGTTGGCGGACACTGGGGCCATAGACGGCACTGCGTGTGGGGGCTGCGGCGGCACGGGCGCGTGGTGCGTCAAGTTCTGGCCGACGAGGTTGTTTGTACCGAGGTGGAGCGAGTTTTGGGCGCCTTGAGGAAGGCCGACGGCGTGATTGATGTTAGCTACGTTAGCTTTAGCGGGGCTGGCTTGCCCTCCCGGCTGCGGAACTCCCGGCTGAGGCAATACCGGCTTTAGAGCTGAATTCATATCAGACGCGTCTCACGTAGCCCAAGCGGTACACGGGCTGAAACACACAAAAATACCGCCCGTTTAACTGTTGTTGTGGCTTTGTCATTACTTAACACTACAAAATGTCTTTGACCCACAACAATAATTTATACATAGCTAATGTATGTATGTACGAGGCACGAGCGTTAGAACGCGGAGATAACTCGGCCCGCCTTAAATATCGCTTTCTACAATTATGGCTAATGCATACAGAACGTAACGTTAGGAAAGTTACCGATAGGTGTTTCGACGTCAAAAGTCCATCAAATAGGTCCAGTGTGGCAGCGGTGGTAGAGATAGCCGCAAAAAATATGCGATGCTGTGGGCCAAGAAACTTCCGCAACGGCCGACCATCCGTTTGCGGAACTAATGCGAAGACACTTTTAGGCAAAATACCTTTAGCGATCTCTTCACTACACTAATAGTAAAGTAATTCCATGATTTATTCACTTAAAATCACGAACAGGGCACTTCACAGTTGTAACGAGAACAGGCACAGTAGTTGCAGAGATGGCGTCGGCAGAACGCGCATGCGCCACCCTCTCCGACTTCCCTCCAATCAAATCGTATGACTAAACGAAGCCAAGACGAATTTCACCGAATACTCTTTTTCATTCGCACTTCGTCTTAGCATATAGCGCCATCTTTTTTTTAAAGGCACGTTCGTTACGTTTTTTTTTCTTGGTGACTTGCTGCGAGTCGACGAGTGTTGCGTTCAACTTACGACATAACAAATAATTTACAAGTAGCTACTTACAAAAGTTACAAAATTGAACGAACAGCTAGATAATATGTTATATTATCTTCCACTCAGAAAAAAATGACAAGAAATTTAGCACTATCAATATTTTTATAGTTTTACGATAGACGAACCGAGCACGAACGGAGCACAAGGCGAGCACAAATCCGTAAATTGTGCACTGAGCTGAGTCCAACTTACAAGCTTCGAACAAGCACGTTTCTAGCAATCTAATCGGTTAGTTCGTACATTCGTACTGTACTTTGTTTCGCCTATTGTTACTTTTGCTCAGCTCCTGCTCGGCTTCTATAGCGTAGACCCACCTTTATTAAGCTGTATAGTTGCTTGTTAAGGGAAAAAAAATGAAACATGTCCTAAGTAATTTAAACACATTTCGAGGTACCTACATACCTATAGTTTGTTGTAATTAGAGATGATAATTTTGACAGTTCACGCCTATGAAGCATTGCATTATTTTCGATAAAGACTAAGTGTACTACAGATAATATCGTACTTTATTGACGGGTACCGCCCACTTAGTGAAGTGCCGTGCAAACGAATGGCAATAGAAAATATAAAATCGGTTGAAATAAAATTAATCCAACGGTTAAATTTAAGATGAAGGGCGGCTAGCAGAACATTTTAGTCCAATACAGTATAATTTTGATTAGTCTTAAAGTTCTTTGGAATTATCTGTAAAAAACGTTGAATAAATATATTATAATGAAGATTTTCAACTTAAATATTTATCTATGTTTCTAATAGTTTGGCAACACTACAGCCAGTCATGAAAGTCAAAGTCAAAAATATTTTAAGAATGGATAAAAGTCGTTGAGCATACGAAAACAAATATACTGGAAGAATGGGAGCGCGATGTATACCTACTTTGGAAGCGTTTGTGAACAAGAATTGAGGGATAGTTCAAACTTAAGGGATAGTTCTTCTAGTGATAATGACGAAAATGATTATATAAGAAAGTGATTTAGGGTTTACTTACCATAATATAATAATAAAAAACTTCAAATCCTTATAACTACCATAATTTAATTCACTAATATATTTTTATTAATTTAATTATCTCTTTATTGCACATTAAAATATTCACTTAGCATTTTCTTTGTTTATCTATATAAACTAACGATTCCAAATTCTAGAAATAATAAATCAATTATCGAATATATTTATTAGCGATTATAAACTGCCCCATACCTAATATTCAAATAAGTTTCTTAAAATAGGAAAAGGTATTAAAAAAATACCTATTAAAAAAAACCTCACAATTTGTTCCCATCCATACCCAATTAGCCATTTGACTGTTCCTAGTGAAAATAGAAGATGAAAAGTGTTGCATTGCATAGTGTAGCTCATGCGTATCATAATACGTATATTGAAATAAATAACGGTAAATGTTATAGCACAAAACAAACAAGAAAAAAAGGTTATAAGTTAGGTTATAATTTATTTTTTAAAAGCGAATCTCTATTTTGACATGCAAGGGGATTGACGTACGAAATAGGGACGCCGTGACGTCAGAACTCTGTGTAATATACGTCGTGACTTCGATGATTCTGTTTGGTTTGCGAGATTTACCCGAGTTTACAGCCATTTATTATTGCATTCTCTTTGTTTTACAAGTTTGATATTAAAAATTATAAAAAGCAACAAAGTAGCAAAAGACTAGTAAAAACTAATTTTATTATTTTATGAATAAATTCAACGTAACGTTTTAAATCTAGTGACGTAAAAGTCACGTGACCTAGCGGTTTCGTGGGAATTCAATCCCCGCCGAAAAAACTGTAATTTTCTCCTGAACTACACATTTTTTTGGAAAAATATTTTGTCAGGGGCATAGTTATTGACACCTTTACGAGCATCAAACTACTTTTCGAGGAATGCTCAAATAGCGAATTGTTTTGCAGAATGCATAGAAACAGACGTGATGTGATGTCACAACCTTGCGACGTTTTTTTAAATTGCCATGTCTCGGTAAGTTTTCGTACTTTGGCAAAATTTATTTTACCAACGTTTCTATTTCTGAGTGTTCCTTCACCTCCACAAAAAGTCAAATACCTAATATTGTAGAATAAAATCCTATTTGGTGAATTTGAGTCTCCCATTCCAGTCTTTTGCCTCTTTCTGATATATTATTTGGGTATACCGGGTGATTATCAAAATACTTACAAAAACGATTTGGCATATACTCAGTAAGTGATGTAGTAATTTTACAGGGAGTCCCTGGAAGTAAGGATCAAATCAAAATAGCGCATTGCTGGGTCATTCTGACCTTTCTAGCCCTATCAATAGGAGTCCGATTTCTGACCATTAAAAAGTTATGATCAATTTTTTTTTATGAAATAGGCCAAGCTACATCAGCTCGTCTGCCCCTAATAAGAAATACCTTCCCATCTCCTCCACTTGGCAATGCCTCACAAAATGTATATGTTTGTTTAGGCCAGTACCTGACCCTATGATGACCAATAAGTTTTTGTTTTTAGTATTAGGCTGCATTTCCACCAGAGATGTGCGAGGATGCGTTGCGAGGGATGTGCAATAGAATCACGAAGCTAGTTATTTACCTAGCTAGGTATTTTCGTTTGAAGTGATTCGATTGGTTATTATCAAACACATCCCTCGCAACGCATCCTCGCACATCTCTGGTGGAAACGCAGTATTAAGCTACTTATGTGTTGCAAATTTAATAAATAAATAAATCCCGAACAAAAATAATCATAAAAAAATGTATCGCACGCGCAGCCCACACACGAGCACTCACGAACTATTAGCATTATTGTTCCTTTTATACTTATTACTTTTATATAAGCAATAATTTATAGACTGGAAATATACTATAATAATAGGTATCACTCATGTATTAAATCTGTATGGAGAGCGGGGTTTTTCTAACACAAGTATTTTATTACTTAGGTATGTTGAAAAAGGTTATTAGCACTATTTGGCTAATGTACAAATCATGTCAAACCAAAAAAGAAAAACATCAAACTCATTTTAATTGTAAAATATATTTAGATATGATTATTTGTATTAATTAGTTCAATTTAAATATAAAGTAACTTATTTGATTAGCTTACTTACATTTATTGCAAATTGGCAACTTAAGACACATCACTGATGCCATTTTGGTATGATTCCCCCCCATGGTTGGGGTTTTTATAGTCATAGGGGGGTATTTGGGGCCTGAAATTCTTTGAAGGGATAAAATTGGACTTGTCATTAAAATATACTAATAAACTAATACGTCTTTCTTTTGAGTCTGGGTGTGTTGGGACTGTTGGGAGACGCCCCTGGCCTAAATTCTAGTCTTGTTTAGCTTCACATACATATTTCCTGTTTTAGGAATGCTTAACTTGAGAACTGTATAATTGGTGGTTTTTTGGCGCTTTATTTGTATTTAATAAGGGGGTTTTCGGGGGATTTCAGGGAAAAATTGGGAAAAACTCGAGACGGTCATCTGGCAACACTGCCAACTGTCAAGTGTCATGTCACTTGTGGTCAGGTTAGGTTTGCCGACCCTGTTAATTTCATTTTAACAGAAAATTGGATATTCCTTTGTTATTTCATATAAATACTTTGCTTATTGGACTACTAGCTGGGTCAATTATTCTGTAATAAGAACGGATAAACATGGTACATTCATTGTCAACATTTCTTATTATATTTCAGTGATAGTGTGTTGTTCTTTTTCATTGTATTTTATGTTTTCAGGATGTTTTAGCCCGTCCAGCTGAAGAATTTGGCAATGATGCGACTCTGGAGCACTTGTGGGCTGCAAGGGCTATGGAACATAGTGATATTTATTTCAATGTAGGTTTTGGGTTCACATTTCAAATCTGGATAAGGTTTAAGGTTATGCTTGAGGAATGTATGTATTCACAATATAATATAAGCCGACTGTTATTATGTGTTCATAGTGAGAACTTTATTTTAGCTGTGTTTGTATTTTTTTAGTTGATGACTGATATTGTGAAATGTATTTTAAACATCATTGCAGGTGCTTTGCTCAGTAGACACGAGATGGCTGCGACTAACACCTCACGATGACCTTATACTGACACACTTCCAACAAGACTTCCCTGATTTAGATGTTTCATACATCAAAGAGAATGAAATAAAAAACAATACAAACAAAGCGAAATGGAGAGTGTTCTGTGATAAGTTTAAAAACATTGTTGAGGACTACAGTTTCGGCACTCTAATGAGGGCAGATGCTAAAGGAGACTATTCTGAACAAAACACAATGTTGGTGCCCCGAGTGCAGTTTTATGCAATAGAAATAGCGAGAAATAGAGAAAACCTAAATAATGAAGTAAAAAAACATTTCAAATGTGCTTCTAAAGCTATCATGGAAGCTCAAGAACTTAAGGCAGAGCTGACTGCGTGAATTTCTATAAACATTGTAACGGTGGCTAAGTGTTCAGCTTATTTGTAAAATCCTTACTTTTAAGAGTCCAATATTGGTCAATGTATTTATAAAATGGACCTGTCTAAGGAATATAGAATGTGCCTTTTAAGGAATATTCTTTTCTTGAAAATGCTTAATAAATGAAAAATAAGCAACAAATAAAATTGGAACAAAGTCGGCCCTAATTTTATAATCATGGTTCTCTATCCATTACAATGATGCCATTTCACAAAACTTGAATCAAATTGACTTAACTTCCAATTTAAAACCCAGATGAGCCATTTACTAACTGATGATGTCTGTATTATTAGTTCAGGTCAAATAAACTAAAGTCTTATTAAAGCAATTTGTAATGTTAACATGATTTTTAGGTAATTGTTAATAGTTTTGATTTGCTGCTTTGTGTATGTGAATGATAATAATGTTAGTTGTGAAACAATTATTGCCTACCTTAGAGAATACTATACATTCTTATGAGGAGTATGTAAAAAAATGAATGAGGTGCTCAATTTCTCATGCATTTTTAAAGTAAATAAAACATAACACTTGTCATGTATTTTTATTCCTTCAGTTTTTGTTTCTCCAGCCCTCCAGGCAATCAAATACAAAGGATGTTTCCTACAGGTTAAATAACTTAACTATTTGTATTCCATGACAGATGCCCAAATATCAGGAATTAAAAAACCTATTACACTTTTGTCCGCGACCTATTTATTTATTTATTTATTTTTCATTGCACAAAGAAAAAGTACAATTGGCGGACTTAATGCCTAATGGCATTCTCTACCAGTCAACCACTGGGCGAAGCAGAAATCGTGTTGGCGGTGTCTCATAAAACCGGAAATAAAATATACGATTAATACAAAAACATACTTAAACCAAAATTATACATATTACACATACATAATCATAATACATAAATTTAAAGATGCATACACTAAATATCGTACCTAAATCTTAAAATATTGTCTTCAAAGGAGAGAGGTTTGGTTAAATGAGATAAGGTTTATCTAAGAAGAAGTTGTGGATTGCTCTTTTGAAGTAAAACCTACTGGTCGACAATTTAATTTTATTAGGCAGCGAGTTCCATAGCCTAATGGCAGCTAATGTGAAAGAATTCGACATATGGGAAGACGTATGAATAGGAGTGTGAAGCAGCAAAAGGCTATGCGAGCGCTGGTTGCGCGTGCTATACTTAAAATTACATTTCAGATATCTGGGGGAATTGGGATTACTAAGAATATTAAAAAGTAAACAGCGTTCGAGAATTCCTACGGTGACGAATTTTAAGCCATTTTAATTGAGAACGAAAGGGAGAAATGTGGTCGCATTTTCGTACACCATAGATATCCCATAAACCTAATGCAACTGTTTACCAGACGTTCAAGTTTATCAAGGAGACCTTGGGACAGATTAGAAGTGCAAACGTCTGCATAGTCAATGAGGGGCTTAAGGAGTGCTTGTACTAAGATAATTTTGGTGCCGAGAGGAAGGAAGTTTTTGAATTTATATATGGAGCGTAAGGAAGCAATGACTTTTCTGCTCGTTTCAATAATGTGCTTATCCCAACTCAGAGTATTGTCCATAAACAGGCAAGGTTCTTGACGTGAGGACTGTAAGGTATAACAGTGCCGTTATAGGTTAACACCGGCCAATCAGTCCCAAGGCTACCCAGCTGCCGCGGGGTGCTAACCACAATTGCCTGACACTTAGTTGGATTTACCGATATCCCGGAGCTGATAGACTAGTCAAGTAAGCGTTTGAGATCATCAATCAACTGGAAAATAGCCCCTCAAACCCCTTCACGTCAGTCGAATCTGTACGTACAGCTGAAGATCATCAGCATACAGATGGTAAGAGCTGCAGAGAATATGGGTTACACAGTTAATGAATATAGAAAATAAGAGAGGGGATAATATTCCTCCTTGTGGGATTTCAGATTCGAGGTCACACCACTGAGAAAAAGTTTGGTCAATGCGCACTGCCTGTTTCCGGTTACGGAGATATGACGAAAACCAATCCAATGCCTGTGGAGTGATGTGCAGATGAGAGAGCATGGCAAGAAGAATGTCATGGTCAACGACGTTAAAGGCATTAGAGAAATCTATTAAAACGAGAACAGTCATTTTGGAAGCCTCCAGGCCAGCTCTGATACCCTCAGTAACCTTCAGGAGAGCAGTGGTCGTACTGTGGCCTGGCCTAAATCCTGATTGGTATTCACTGACGAGGTTATGGGTGAAGACGAAATGGGAGAGCTGTTTATGAACGACGGCTTCAAGTGCTTTAGAGAGGAATGAGAGAATTGAAATAGGGCGGTAATGACTGACTAGGGGTAGAAATTTTCGGGAGAGGTCGTATGATAGCATTGCGCCAAATAGAGGGGAAAGTCCCAGAATGAAGAGAAAAGTTAATAATATGCGTTATAGTTGGCAGAATACAATCAAGAATGGGCAGCAAAAGGCTGATACCATCACAGCCATAGAATGAGCTTACGGACCTCGTCACAAGAAACAGTGGTGAATTCAAAGGAAACGCTAATGGGAAGCAACTCAGAAGAGATAGCTGCTATGGTTTGCGTTTTTATGTCCACAGGAACCTTAGGGGTTGTGGAAAAATGAAGATTCAAGTCATTTAGAGAATGAGGGAAATTGACGTTTGAAGGATCAGATTTCCCAATACCTAAGGAATTTAGAAACTTCCAAGTATCAGAAAAGAAGACTGGACAAGGTTTTCATGAAAGTGCCGTCTCTTTGCAGCCCTTACCATCTGATTACAACGATTTCTGGCTACCCTAAAAGATTCCCAACTTACATCACTTCGACTACGCTTGTAGGCCCTGAAAGCACGGTCCCTCTTTGTCATGGCAACTCTGACCATCCTAGTTATCCACGGAGCTGAAGGGCGCCTTAACTTAACTGCCCGGAGCAGAGCGAGCACATCATACAGTGATAATATTATGCTGTTAAACTCTGAAACTTTTTCATTCACTGATGATGCCAACAGAACCGGTTCCCAGTTGAGGGAGGAAGCATCCTGTTGCAGTTTAACAACGTTGAGCTTCGCAAGATTACGTAGAATGGCCACTTGAGGCTGACGTTTGACAGGCTTTATCTTAAAAGACAGAAATATAAGATCATGCTATGAAAATCCAGGAGCGGGAAATTGGCCATGTTTAAGGACACGATCAGGAGAGGATGTGATAATAAGATCGAGCCACGAGTCATTGGTGTTGGAGTTGAGATGAGTTGGATCAAGGGGAAGAATAGAGATTTGCTGACTCGACCACAGAACGTAACTTTGATGAACGGCGCCCGTTCTTCATGAGATCGGCATTGAAATCGCCCTTTATTGACATTCTGAAAGTCTGTTGCATGTAGGCCGAGAACAGACTCAAAGTCCGCAAAAAAACGATTGTGGGAGGAGAGTAAACAACACCCAACATAGCCTTATTTCCACCCAGCCTGACCTCGAGTCGAGAGAACCGATGGCCGTTGGGGCGGAAAGGTTCTCGAATGGCGACCGCGAACCGGACGACGTTCCGTGGGCAGGCCCTCTACAAGGTGGACCGACGATCTGGTCAAGGTCGCGGGAAGCCGCTGGATGCGGACAGCGCAGGACCGATCGTTGTGGAGATCCTTGGGGGAGGCCTATGCCCAGCAGTGGGCGTCGTTCGGCTGAAATGATGATGATGACCTCGAGTATTAGATATTCCATCGAACGTAAATATTGTGGAGAAGAGGAAGCTAGGATATTATAAGATATAGATAGAGCAATGAAGATAAATCGCAACCCCCCCTTAACCTTTCCTATGCGGTCATTACGCAGAAGAATATAGCCCGGCAAGCCATAGCTCGTAGAGTCTAGGTTAGGTTTCAGAAACGTCACTGAAACCATTACTGCGTGTACATTACTGTCCGTGAATGTGTCCAGTAGATCACCATAATGGCTAGGTATACTCTGGGCGTTAATTTGGCAAACATTGCAATTTTTACAATCAGGAAAACTAAGCCTGAGTTGGTCGCGAAGAGTATTTACTTGAAATTGTGAGTCATCAAGGGAAAGTTAGGATGTGCTACAAGATTCATCTGCAGAAAAAAACAATTCATCATCTGACATTTAAGACAGGTACTTAGGTATCAACAGAATAAATAATTTAATAAATATAAATAATTATAAAAGGATAAATAATTTAAAATAAAATAATTAACTAAGCAAAGGTTACGGGAAACTGAATTACTATGAAGTTTAAATTTCTGCTCCTCCTGCTGGCTAACCGTTTACAAAAATTTAATGAGACATTATGTTACAATACTACTTCGTCCGCGTCCGCGTTGAATAGTCTGAATTTTAAAAGCGATGAAAAAAATATGTTGTACCTACCTACAACTTTTACTTTCACTTATCATGTGCCTAAATACATAGCTTGACGGTTTTATCTTCGATGATGCTGAACTCCCATACAAACTTTCATCCCTTTGCCCTTTTTTCAACAAAAGGTCGCTTATGTCCTCTAATAAGATCTATTGTAAGGGTCAATTCACACCGAGACGCGGCGCAACGCTGCGCGCACTTTTTAACCGACTTCAAAAAATGAGGAGGTTCTCAATTCGACTGTTTTTTTTTATGTTTGTTACCTCACAACTTTCGACTGGGTGAACCGATTTGGATAATTGTTTTTTTATTTGAAAGCTGGTGCTTCCTATGTGGTCCCATTTTTTGGTCCAGTTCGAACAGGGGCAACAAATGGACGAATAACTCTATATCACGCCAACCGATTTCGATTATTCTTTTTGTATATTACTTACGATATTATTTATTATTTACGATTATATTTCAAGGGTAGTTTGATGAGAGTTTTGTTAGGTTCTGATTGTGGGTTCCATGTCAAAGTAACGGAACTTTACAATACTTTTTCGATGTATAAAATGAACAAGAACCGATTCTGTGCCGTGCTGGTGGCGGCACTTAAAAATAATACTTTCCACAGCCACATATCTTCCCATGGGTGTCGTAAGAGGCGACTTAGGGTTTTTTGCAGCAGACCATCTGATCTCCAGATGGGAGACTTATGTCGGCCGGTTGTTGTTACCACCATGCAGTTGTGTAAAACCCGCCAAGTGATTCTGACCTATCTCGGTCAGGTCGCGTTCCGGGATCAGCACTGCACTAACTGGTGCCAGGGGGACTGTGATCGTGGCAATTGTTGGACCAGTGGGAGCCTTAGCGGCGGTATTGTGTGTGTAGTGTGTATCGGCCCGCCGGCCAGGGAGACCCGTAGAAACGGTGGTGCCGCTGGCTGCCCGCGGCATAGAAGTTGTGCGAAGGGAAGATACGCAGCTCGAGCTTTGTGATGTATCGACAGTAGGGAAGGCACGCACACACAGCACGCATCCATTCAAATAAAAAACATAGTTCATTATACCCTGTTTCCACCAGTGCTGTGCTATACTATGGACCCTGAGGTACGATTCACATCGAACGACGCGCAGCGGAGAGCATTGGAGCGCATTTATAAAGCCGCACAGGAAATTATTATTTAATTATCAATTCTTAGGGTCGTATTCGCATCAAACTAATACATTTTGGAACCCGAACGGATCCGCGAGCATGCCGCGGCAGCCGGTCTGCTCCGAGCGTATTCCGCGGAACACGACCGGCTGCGCGCGGATGCCGTCGGCTCCGCTTGGCTGCCGTCGCATGCGCTGGGACATTAGATCAACAATACACTAGATACTACCGAACGGATGTTGTAGGTCAGTCCTATGAAACTTAGAACACTTTACTTTTTGTATGGGAAAAATATACTTATATTTTCCCCATACAAAAAGTAAGGCCGTTTGATGAGAATCGTACCTTAAAGGCCTGCGCAGACGACGGATTATCCGCGGCGTACTTTTTCCTCCGTCAAAATAGATCCCTTAGAAACTGTATCGAACAACGCACACGGACGACTAAGGTACGATTCACATCAAACGGCCCTCATCGGCTCGCAGCGGCGCGCGGCGGCTCGCATCGCGACGGATGCAGGCGTATGCGACTGTGGCCGATCACTAAAAAGTATATAAATACTACGTTTTAGGAGACGGAACTCCGAACAAGCTCTTGTAAGGCAACATAATACTTTTACTTCCAACGTAAAGGAAAATAACGGAAGTGCCATTTATTTCTCTTTAAATTGTAATAAGTAAAAAGTTCTTAAAATCACATAGTTATCTTTTCCTTGATATTTCAAAAGTGCATTTCTCTCTAGGCCACCCTGTACTAGTTTAAAAGCGTCGTTGCTAAGTGTTGCTATCCCCAAATTAACTTTTACACAAGTAAACCTAATTTTTGACCCTGGAAAAAACATTTATTTATTTATTATTTCGTACACAAAGAGACAAATTACAGAGAAAAAAATAAGGAGTACAAAAGTACAGGTTAGCTTATCTCTAGAAAGAGATTTCTTCCAGCAGACCATGGCGACAGGAAAAACTCATATAAAATTGTTATGGATAGATAAACGTGTACAAATGGAAATGTAAATGAGAGTTACATTTTCAAAAATCGTAACAAACTAAAAACCCATAAGTACATGTTTTACTTACAAACAAGTAAATTAATATTCTACAATAAGTACATAAACATATAGATAAACATAATAATACATACAATAAATAAAATATAAATAAATATATGTCAAAGCAATATAAAATATAAATAAGTATATGTGTATAAATATATGTATCTTGTACCGTGCTGGTGGCGGCACTTTAAAAGAATACTTTCCACAGCCCCATATCTTCCCATGGGTGTCGTAAGAGGCGACTAAGGGTTTTTTGCAGCAGACCATCTGATCTCCAGGTGGGAGACTTATGTCGGCCGGTTGTTGTTACCACCATGCAGTTGTGTAAAACCCGCCAAGTGATTCTGACCTATCTCGGTCAGGTCGCGTTCCGGGATCAGCACTGCACTAACCGGTGCCAGGGGGACTGTGATCGTGGCAATTGTTGGACCAGTGGGAGCCTTAGCGGCGGTATTGTGTGTGTAGTGTGTATCGGCCCGCCGGCCAGGGAACCCGTAGAAACGGTGGTGCCGCTGGCCGCCCGCGGCATAGTACAGGGGCCCAAAAGGGGCTAACCACCTCTGAAGGCTGCCCCACCAGGTCGCGCATAATCTCGGGGTGGCTCGTCGTGCCGGGTGGTGCCCGGTTCCGGTGGGGCCCGGCGACCACACCCGAGGGGGTACGGGGGCCCTTCCGTCCGGCGGACCGGCCTACACTATTCCAGGCGATTAATACCAATGCAGGGCACCACGCTTTGTCTTTCATTGCCTCGATCACAGTCGTCCTTTCACGCCACTCCCATCCTCCAACTTTTATGGCAGTCCGAAGCACGAAAAAACGGCCAACAGCGGCATCCTCATCCCCCACCAACACGCTGTTTGAGGTGGAGTTCGCTTACATCCGCGGACTCCATGCAAACCTCAACGCCGTCCATCAACATCTTGAGACGGCGAGGTCTGCGATGCTCTTTTTGACGGAAACACAGATAGGCCACCCTGCCGATACGTCATACCTGCACTACCCCGGCTATGTGCTGGAAGAGTCCTTCCAACCTAAAGCCGGTGTATGTCTATTCGTCAGGGCGGACGTCTGCTGTAGCCGTCTCCGCTGCCTAGAAGACCCATCCTTCTCCACCCTCTGGGTGCACGTTGACCTGGGCTCCACAAGCCGGCTATGCGTGCATATACCGCTCCCACAAAGGCGACGCCGAGACAATGGGCTCCATTGGGCTCCTCCGATCACTGTCTGGTTGGCGCTACAGTGCCTTGTGCAGCCCCCCACAACCTATGGGGGTGACGCGGCGGTTATGGCACTACTCGTCGGCAGATTGGGAAGGATTGCGAGAGTATTTTGCCTCCGTACCTTGGCGGCAGTGCTGCTTTGGAGAAAGGAATGCTTCAGAGAGTGCATCTGCTATCGCTGACGAGATTAGTACCGGAATGGAATACTACATTCCTTTTACTGATGTCGTCAGTGCTAGCAAAACTGGTCCCTGGTACAATCGCGAGTGTGCCGCAGCTGTTGAACAAAAACAGGCGGCGTACCGTGCTTGGTCTAGGGCCCAGGCACTCAATGATTATTCAAACCTTGCGTCCCTGAAAGCAGCCTTTAATAAAGCCACCAAGGCCACGAAGAGGGCTTACATTAGAGCAGACGCCCAGCGAATTGCACGTGTTGGCCAAGAACTCATCACGCACCCTACGGGTAGCCGCTCCTACTGGCGACTGGCTAAACACGTGCAATCTAACTTCTGCGTGCCTTCGCTGCCCCCACTGAGATTCCCTGATGGATCGTTGGCTCATCAGCCGCAAGAGAAAGCCGATTTACTGGCTAACCTCTTTGCCGCAAATTCTTGCATCGATGACTGCGGTGCTGCGCCGCCTGAAATTCCACATTGCGGCTCCACAATGCCTGATATTCGTATCAGGCAGTGTGATGTTCGTGCCGAACTGCAGTCACTCGATGTCAGGAAAGCCAGTGGGCCTGATGGAATTCCAGCTGTGGTGCTGAAGAAATGTGCAGCGGAGTTGTCTCCAGTGTTCACTAGCCTGTATCGCCTCTCCAACAATTCGGGTCTTGTGCCGCTGTCTTGGAAGGAGGCGAACGTTCAACCAGTTCCCAAAAAAGGGGACCGGTCTGACCCTGCCAATTACCGTCCAATAGCCGTAACCTCAGTTTTAGCTAAAGTGTTTGAGCGGATCATAAACACGCAGCTCATCCGCTACCTAGAGGATCACTCTCTCATTCACGACCGTCAGTACGGCTTCCGACCAAAACGGTCTACGGGTGATCTTCTAGCGTACGTAACACACATCTGGGGGGAGGCTATGGACAAGCATGGGGAATCTTTGGCCGTCAGCCTTGACATTGCCAAAGCTTTCGACCGTGTATGGCATCGTTCGCTTCTTTCCAAGCTTCCGGCATATGGTCTGCCACCTCGCCTATGCGACTGGGTCGCCGGATTTCTGGAGGGACGTAGAATTCGTGTCCTTTGCGATGGTCGAAAATCACGCTTTCTCCAGATAAATGCCGGAGTGCCGCAGGGCTCTGTCTTGTCGCCGACGTTGTTTCTTCTGCATATCAATGACATGTTATCTCTTGGTAATATTCATTGCTATGCGGATGATAGCACGGTCCACGCGCGTTATTTCGAGCGCCCTGGGGCAAAGCAGACTGACATCGAGGAGAAGAGGCGAAGTCATGTTGTTGAGCTTGACGGAGTGTTGGACCGCATTTTAGAATGGGGTGCATGCAATCTTGTCGAGTGCAATGCCAAGAAAACGCAGGTGTGTGCATTCACAGCAAAGGCGTCGCCATTCCTTTCCCATCACACTCTTCAGAGCACCCCGCTACCGATTAAGGATAGCCTAAACATCCTTGGCATGGATGTTCGTAGCAACCTAAATCAGCGGGACTACATTGAGAGCGTCATTAGAACTGCATCCCGTAAACTCGGAGTCCTGAACAGAGTGAGACGATTCTTCACGCCTGAGCAGCTCTGTCTCTTGTATAAGACACAAGTTCGCTCGTGTATGGAATACTGCTCTCATCTCTGGGACGGATCCGCTAAGTACCTACTCGAAGCTCTTGACAGGTTGCAGCGGCGTGCTATCCGTATTATTGGAAACCCAGAGGCAACTTTGACCCTTGAGCCTCTCCAATTGCGTAGAGACATTGCCAGGCTAAGTGTTCTCTATCGCTTCTACAATGGGGAATGCTCTGATGAGTTATTCCAGCTCATTCCACCCTCACCTTTCCACTCCCGTACCGCACGTGCTGGACTACGGCGTCACCCACACACAATTCAACATTTGTTGGCCCGAACTAAAAGGTTCGGTGAATCGTTTCTTTGTCGTACCATCCAGACGTGGAACGCTATTCCAGCACATGTGTTTCCTTACTCGTATAGTCTCGGGTTCTTCAAGCGGGGCCTGAAAAGGCATTTCTGCAGGCCTTCAAGGTGAGGATGGCCAGCCCAGTGATTCGTTGAATGACTGGGCTTGTCAACCTCATATCTGGACCTCTCAACCACTTTCCATCAGGTGGAGTGAGGTCATCTTGACGGGCAAAATATAAAAAAAAAAAAATTACATGTAAACATAATGATCCCATGTAATTTAAGTAAAACTCAAAAGATGTTCTTTTAGCAGTCTTTTGAAAGAACCTACAGTGCCGCATTCGCGAAGGGATACAGGCAACTTGTTCCACAATTGAACAGCATGAACAGTAAAAGATTCACCATACATGCACGTGTTACAGGGAGGAGTAGTTAAATGAAAGTTATAGGCTGAGCGATGAGCTCGGCCAGAAGACGAAAGATATGTAAACGTTCATTGAGAGTTGTTTTAAGTTTTTTAGTAATAAATAACTCTTTAAAAGTAAATTTATTTGCTATTTTAATTTATGTGGTATATCTACCTCTTGCATTTTTGTCAGGTTGGCTATACAAGTATATTTTACCCATACAAAAACTAAAGTGTTCTAAGTTTCATAGGACTGACCTACAACATCCGTTCGGTAGTATCTAGGTATTGTTGATCTAAGGTCCCAGCGCATGCGACGGCAGCAGAGCGGAGCCAACGGCATCCGCGCGCAGTCGGTCGTGTTCCGCGGAATAAGCTCGGAGCCGACCGGCTGCCGCGGCATGCTCGCGCATCCGTTCGGGTTCCAAAATGTATTAGTTGGATGCGAATACGACCTTAAGAATTGAGAATTAAATAACAATTTCCTCTGCGGCTTTGTAAATGCGCTCCGACGCTCTCCGTTCAATGTGAATCGTACCTTAAAGTATGTACGCCGAAACACCGCGGACGAACTCGGAGCGTACCTAGCGGATTAAAGTACGCGGCTGTCCGAGAAAAAAATTGATGAACGAACTATTAGCAGTCAACGCACACAGCGGATTTTAGTCCGCGTTAAAGATCGATTCGAAATATGGACCCAGTATTCTTTTGCTTAAACTTCATGTCAATTAGAGCACGTTTTCTCTGCCGCGAAGAAAAGTCCGTCATCTGCGCAGGCATGATTGGTAGATATCAAACGTATCCACATCAACGTAGCATAGCACATCGCTGCTGGTAAAGCATCTTTAGGATCACATGGTATGTGAGACACTACCTACAGCATAAGGCCTGCGCAGACGAGGGATTTCAGCACAACGTAATCTCAGAATATATAAACACTCTGACAACAAATCATCGCACACCGTGTGCGTAGTCCGCGGTAAATCTGCAGGGATTTAAAAAAAAAAATATAAATATGCGCCTGACAACACACCTCTTGTAATGGTCTCCAAGTAGGGATTGTTAAATCCCTGTGTTACGAGGTACCACACAAGGAAATAAGCTAGGGGCGTCTCCCAGCACACCCAGACCAGAGTCAATTCAGAAAAGATCGTTTCCTGAATTGACCCGACCGGGAATCGAACCCAGGACACTAGGGAAATCGAGGCGAGAAACCGTGCTACAGCACACTACGCCAATCGTGTCGTACCTTTTCCTACAACATAGGAAATGGGCACAAAATACTCTATCTACCTTCTTTTCAATGATAGGAATATGAGCAGAGAAAAATAAAAGAAAACATGTTTTTTAGTATTTATTTTCTTATAACCTATGTGTTCACGAGGCTTCCATAGCGGTAGCGGTTTCCTCAGTGTATTTGCCCTTGTCCTTGCCCAGGGCGGCGAGACGGCCCTTCGCTCTGCGGTCCAGGATGGCTTTTCTGTCCTTGTTCATCTTTAGTTTGACGATAACACACTGAGAACAAAAATTATTTACATAAAAATAAACATGCAACTTTTATTTGAAGTTTTATTGGGGATGTTTTACAATCAGAGCCATGGAAGTGTATCCACATTGCCCATGCGCATTCTTACTTAGCCGTCCGTCGAGACATCAAGCATTAGCAAGATATATGAAAACATGGTTTTAGCGAAAAGTTCTCATCATTTTGAAAATTGACATTATTTGATCTTAATATTACTACAGCAATAACTGGTAACTAGGATGGAACTGGTAACAATGAAGGTAACTAATTTGTTTTAATAACATAACTTGAAATTATGATCTTAAATCACATGGCCACATATATTTCATACTGGGGGGTGGTGCCCAGTTTCAGTGGTCCAAACATTTTTTAGGTAGAAGACATACCAGTCAAAAATATATTTGTTAAGTATATATCGGTAGTTTTTTTAAATCTGTTCACGAAACAAGTATGAAAATAATTTAAATTTCAAATGTACTAATCGAATTTTGATATAGAAGCAGTTTAGACACAGTTGTCATAGTATGTAGTATGTGCTCGACAATACAATTTACCATCGGATGGTGCATCAACAGATGACCGGTTAATAGTTTGAAATTTCAATAAATCACATAGGAAAATAATTAATGTTTATACTATCATGCTTTTTCATTGCTGCTGTGTCATATTATGTTTATTAAATATAATAAAAACCAATGTTATTTAAGTTTTGTCATGTCAAAATTACCATTCTGCTAAGTAACTTGATTAAAAATGTATCTTTTTTTGCTGTAATAATATGCTTACTTTTAAATGAATTTTTGTACTAAAGCCAAAAGTTCCAACATTCAAAAAATTTAAATTTGTGCTTATCCTGCTGTCCTAACGCTGTTCCATCAAGCCTATGCCTTAAAACCGGGTATGTGTGTATTAGGGCGAAAAACATCAGATATCTATCACCTATTGCTTGTGAAGTTAGGAAAATTGCACTAACATAAAAAAACAACTACTCATCGGCCATGCTAATATCCTTATTAGTTTGCCCAATCAGGTGTTTTATTAAATAGATATGCGCCAGACGAAGTAGGGATTAATATCCCTGTGTTACAAGGTACCACACAAGGAAATGAGCCAGGGGCGTCTCCCAGCACACCCAGACCTGAGTCAATTCAGAAAAGATTGTTTCCTGAATTGACCCGACCGGAAATCGAGGCGAGAAACCGTGCTACAACACTACGCCAATAGTGTTTTGTTTTTTTTAGTCCTCCTATATCATAAATACGCTTATCCTGTCATGCATACTATATGGCCATCTCTCTACATACATAAAAAGAGAACATTTTTAAGAACCTACCTTTGAGGGGTGGATGCCAACATATGCTGTTGCACCATTAGCCTTCTCACGTTGGATCCTTTCAATGTAGACGACAAACTTCTTACGGTATACTTGGACTACTTTGCCTACTTGCTGACCTTTGTAGTGACCACGGACAACCTGTAACAAGTAAAATTTGAAGAATGAGTTATGAAATAAAAAAAGTTAAAATATATAAATATAAAAAGATTTTAATAAACTGCCTAATAGTTCTCCAACTTCAACATTATAGAACTCTGACCTGCTACAAGATCTTCAAGCATTTTTTCATAACACTACAATAATAAAACTAGATTACCTAGACTAGAATACAACAATTCATCAGAATTTTAGGGGCATAATTTTTCTCAGTAAGCAAATAGTTGTGTAAGTAATTCTTTTAGAGAAAAATAAATATCCTATACTATTTATATCTAGATTTATGCCTAAGGACACCACAATCCATTTGACTTCACACTATGCAGAGTTAGTACTTAAGGTTCGTAGACATACAGCAATGTGCCAATACCTTCTAACATTTTATTTATAAAAATATCTTCAAGTGTCCTGCCTGATTTTTTCAAGGTCGAAAATTCGATTTTTCTAGTTTTTTTCGATATGAAAACAACCATTGTAAAATGCTTTAAAAACTTGTTTATTTAATTAAAGTTATTAAAATATCTGTACTATGAAATTTTTGTTTTGGTGGTTTATCATGATTTGGTCTGTGTTAGAAGGTGTTGGCACTTGGCCGTTGATAAATAAAAAACTAGTACTAGTGGTTTTAAATTCCTTTCCTAGAGCTTCAAAACAGTGCAACTTAGCACAAAAATAACAGAAAATAGAAAACCCTTCTATACCTCACCTACTACCTAACCAGCTACATACAAAATTCAGCTATCTTTGCTACCCATTTGATCACTGTTAGTGGTAAATATCTAGGGAATTGTAAGTCAGAGACAAAAAGCACTTTATTTTTAACCCATCAATTCATTACCATGATTATGGAACTTCACAAAATATAAATAAAGTAACAAATAATAGGCCCACCATGCTTTTGTCTGGAGTACACATGGATGTTGCATTTAAATAGCTAAACCATTGCAGTGGTTGCAGTAACATAACTTAACACTATTTTAGTATGTTGAAGGTTAGGGCAGAATGATCAGAGCCAATTTTTGAACCAGGGTGTGGGCCAGCTGACCTGCACTGAATTCACCAGAGAAAACCTCCAGCTCCTTCATAGCAGAAAAGCAAAAGCCCACAGTCTGTGAATGGTTTGTCTTCATCATTTCATTTTGCCACTTGGGTTACCGTTGTTTGCATTTATTTGTAAATAGTCCTGCAGTTTAGATGAAATGAAAGAATTGAGCTCACCTGTACTTCGTCGTCTTTACGGATTGGCATAGATTTCACGTTGAATTTCTGTCTCAGTTCCTTGGAAAGAGGAGCTGACATGAGAACTCGTCTGATGTGTGAAGGGGCGCTGAAATGCCTCTTCCTGTTTTTCCTCCTCGAGGACGTGACGAGTTTATTGTACTTCATTCTGACGCTCTTCACTGAAAACCCAAAATATCACGTTTTACTTTACGAACACCAAACTATTTAGGTTATTGTTCCCTGCGTGCTAAACGTCAAATTGGAGCGGCGAATATTTCTAACACAAATATTTTTTAAACGACAAATATACATTTTAGGACACACTTAATAACTCCGAAATCAACACTCTGGCAATATAATAGTAAATTGTGAAAGGAAATGTAAGATTTTTACGGATTAGGCGACGTACCCGAAACGACACGGCAAAGAACCGAAATAAAAAGAAATACAATCAGTGTTGCCAATTGAAGAACACAGTTCAACCATGTTGAATTTATGTTTGGTAACTTATAATTAAAATTGTATACAATTTACTTAGAGAAAAAAAGTAAATCTGAGCTATGAGAGCAACACTTACAATTCAATGGATTAGTTTCTTATTGGGTGAAAGTTAAATATTTTTGTAAATGTTTAATAATACTATTTTTGAGAATGGCAACATCAAAATCCAAATGTCACAAACTTGCACAGATAATCTTATCAAAACGTTTCGTTCTATTTACGGTTCTACAAAATTATGTTTTCTTCACGTGGAGGATTGAACTTTTTTAATAGAATAGGGCCGGTAAGTTTCGAATTATGAAGGTTATTATTTAATGTGTTGTATTATTTGAATTTAGCGTATAAACTCTTCATTCGCGGATAAGCCGTGCAAAAGGTTTTGAGGGTAATTATGTATGTCGACGCTTGAAAGGAAAAATTTACTTAGCTACTCGTACATGGTGTTAATTGTTCAGGAGGACGGTTTAAAGTTTAACTTTTCCGAAAAAAAATCATAAAAGTTTTTGTAATCATCCTAGAGGCGTAATTCTTCCAATTTAGAGAGTTTAATTGTGTCGGGTTTATCGTGATTTATGCAGCAATTAAAAATAGTGAATAGTTTAGAAGTTAGTGACGCTTGGTATTTTTTTTACCTGAAAATTGTAACAGGAAAAATATACTAACCGACGTACTTTGGTCAAAAAAGGTTCGGTAAAAATGTATTACAGAAAAAAATATCAAATTGATCTCAGAGTAAAAATTACCATATTATTATCTAAATTAAAAAAAGTTGAGAAATAGAGGCAAAACTGCTTTAATTTTTTTTAAATTGAATTGTTTAAGTGAATTTAACTTAAGTGTCGTTTATTTTAGAAAGTATGATAACATTCTTTATTAGAAATTACAATAAAAAAACATTTCAAAATGTATTGAGCTTTATTCAGCAATTGCACAATGTAATTAACAGACACATTTTAAACAAATCAACACTTAGACATTCAGTTTGTACCATTAATCTTACTTATATGTATTAATTATTAGTGGCAGTTTTATAGTATTTAGAGTAATGAGATTATTAGTAAAATTATTAGGTCTTTTTAAGGTAAAACCTCCTATTACGGCGGTAACCAAAATCGACTCTAATTACGGTGGTATTTTTATTTACATGATTTATTCTCATTAGAATTAGTTCAGATACACGAAAATGGAATTTAGGCGAGATCTTCATATTTTCTCGTTACTTTACTCCGTGTTGTTCATTCCCGGACGCCTCCTTATCTCAAAGAGTTGTTTAAATTTCAGCAATCTGCCAGAAGCGATGTTACGCGCTTAAACCGGAAACTCCTTTTAACATTCCCTCCACATTCCTCAAGCTATTACTCAAATTCCTTCACTGTGCAATCCATCCGCCTGTGGGATTCCCTACCTTTGCCTGTCAGGCAATCTCAATCCTTCTATATTTAAAACCGGTGTCAAAGCCTATTTCCTCTCACTATGACCTACCCTTATAGTTGTTAAGTTGATGTCTAGTATGATGTGACGTCCTTGTCAAAATAAATCTATGTATGTGTGTAAGATATATATACCTATGTTTAATATATTTATTTATATATATGTAATATATTTATTGTTTGTTTATTTATTTATTGTATGTATAATATTGATTGAAGTTTTATTCATTCATATTTTAAGATTTTCCCCTAAATTTGTTTTCACTCCACACTCTTTATGCTTTAAGAAGTTCCTCTACCCAAAGGTTGCCTGAAAAAAAACGCTCTCTAGCGATAAGGCCGCCTAAATTTTACAAATTGTTTAAATTGTTGAACATTACTGTTATTGTTTTTTAGTACAATAAAGTATATCTATCTATCTATCTAATTTACTAGTTCAAAGTCTTTTGCTTTATTACATATCTGACATTTTCGAATATAACGTAGACGTACTCTTCAGAATAAGTAAGTCTCTGCCACGGCGGTGATGTTCCTATATAAACGCGGAGCGACTCAGGTAAGTACACTCATATTAATATAATTGAGTTTTTCATAGGAATCTACTGTTCAATTTCATCAGTATGTTATTTATATGATAGTTTTATTGTTGTTATAACCATAAATTTAGTGCTTTTTCATTTTTGTAATAGAATATATACCCAAAAAAAACAAAATAAAGCAGTAATAGGAAACGAATGTTACAGATCAGTCCTTATACGGTTGAATCATCCGTATTAGGGGAAACAGAGCGTCAAAAGTATTTGCTTGTAATTTTTAATGTAATAAGTTATTCAATTGTTTAAGATCAACATGGTTTTCAGAAGGGAAAGTCCACGTCCTTGGCATGTTTTAACATCATCCACCGGATCTCTTCTTTTAAGGATAAGCGTATTCCAGTCTCCATGGTTTTGTTTGACCTTAGTAGAGCTTTTGACCACGTTTGTCACAAGACTCTACTCGAGAAATTAGAGAAATACGGAGTACGTGGGCATGCACTCGATTGGATTGCATCGTATCTGTGTGATAGAGTGCAGAGAGTAGAACTAGAAAAAATTGATAAATCTCAGCATCTTTCTACTTATGGATCTAAGTACTCGAAGAATCACTATGGTGTACCACAGGGTAGCATTCTTGGACCGTTGTTGTTTATATTATATGTTAATGATCTTCCCTCTGTAACAGGATGTCGATGCACATTATTTGCTGACGATATTTCAATAATTATTAATAAAATTCCAAATATTGATTATGAATATGAAATTAACAATACAATTAACAATGTAGTGAATTGGCTTAAGTATAATAATTTATCATTAAATCTAGCTAAAACAAAATTTCTTCAATTTTGTAATAAAAACGGTAGTCTAGAAAGGGTATACATAAGGCATAACGATGACCCCATTGCGGAGTGCGCTAGTGCAAAGTTTCTTGGAATCGACTTAGACAAACGAAAACGACAAATCTAACGTGGAAGGAACATGTTTCCAGTGTGTGTCAAAGGCTTAATAGATTCACTTATGCTTTGTACAGACTCACGAGGCTTAGTAATCAAAAGACTGCGCTTACTGCGTACCATGGTTACGTATGCTCTGCCTTGAGATATGGCCTTGTTCTGTGGGGAAATTCGGTGGATGTTGGGCGTGCATTTATAATTCAAAAAAAGTGTCTCAGGGCCATGTGTGGAGCTGGGCCCATGGATTCCTGCCGACCACTATTTAAAAAAATAAATTTGTTAACTTTGCCATCCATGTATATTTTCGAGATATGTGTTTTCACCAAAAATAATATAGAGCTTTTTAGTAAGAAACGTGATGTCTGTAAATTCTTGACCCGGAATCCGAATCGTTTGGTGGTGCCATCTGGTTCGACGACAGTTTGGCAAAAAAACTCATATAACATGTGTATTAAGTTATATAATAAGTTACCGGAGGCTATAAAAGCCTTGCCTTCTAAACAATTTAAATGTGCCTTATTCAAGCTGTTGACTAAAAAAATTTATTATAGTGTTAATGAATTTATTGATAGTAAAATTAAAATTAAAATTTAAAAATTATGTAATTAATTGAAACAATTTAATCCTAATCTCTTTATTCAATTCATGTTCGATTTTAAGTGCCTGTCTCTCAAGTATTGCATGCCAATTGTTGTTGGTTAAATGTGAGAAACCAATGTAATGTAATACCTATATGTACCACATTTACTGCAATAAATAAATTATTATTATTATTAAGAGTTTAGTTGAAATGATGATTAATTAAACCAACTCTTTTTCTATGGTGTGTTTTACCCGGGATCCTGCAGTTTTGCCAAAAGAAATTTGCCAAAATTTCATTACCCAAACAAATTTTAGCAACCTTTCAATATGACAATGCAACATTTCGAATGATTTTAGTACGCAAATTTTCATTTGGACATATTTTTACTTGGCAGATTATCAGTATGGATAATGTCATTTGGACAATTGGTCTTTTACCAAATGATTTATTACGGCAAACAATCTTCAGACAATAGACATTTAGTCAAATGATTTGTTATGACAAAAAATATACAGAGAAAATGTTTTTGGGAATTATGTAATAAAAATGCACTTTCATTTTAATGATGTAAATCATTTAATCAAAACAAAATATTAACTTACAATTTTAAGTTTTTAGCAATAGACATTAACAATTGAATTTCTGAGTATTCGGACTTGTGTTGCAGAATTCGATTAATTCTGTCGTCTTTATCTGAATATTTTTTTTTCTTTTGCTGTGGAGGTTCACCTGATAGTATAATTTCAATGTCAGCTAAATTTGATAAAAAAGTAAAAATAGTATGTTAAACCGAACTGGCCGTGGTCCTTCGCCGTGATACTAGTCTGCCCTACATTAGAGTGTATATCAAGAGCCGGAGGCGCGGAGGGAGAGCAGCCCTCGCCCGCTGTAGTGAATCTCAGGCACCCGGGCGAGCCGAAGCGGCTGAGGCTGGTCGCCGGAGGCGACCAGCAAGCCGAAGCTGCGCAAGCGAGCGTGGGTGAGTGCGATTTAATACGCAAGGGCGAAAGGGCTGCACTTCCCGCCGGAGAAGAGGCAAACAAAATGCATGCTAAACTAAAAAATTACGATACGTTTAATTTGGCAAATAACATTTTGCGTAAAATATATTTTGGCAACTGAAACATTTGATCAAATGAAAATTGGTAAAAATATTATTTGGTAAACGAGCTAGTGGTCAAACGTTCATTTGGCAAACATTAGGTTTGGTTTACAATAATTTGCAAAAAATTTATTTGCTAAATGATAATTTGGGAAATGCAAGTTTGCGAAAAATTGTTTGGGAAGTGATCATTTGGTAAATTTTTTTTTGATGAAACGAAGGAGACCCGTTTTACCCTCTAGAAATCCTATTCAAATGTGAAAACTGTGATTGCGAGTACATACCTCCATAAAAGGAACTTCATAGAACCTATTACGAACCTAATATGTATACAGTAATTCGTATTTTAGGGTTCAGGAAAAAATGTTACGTAGGCTTAATGAAAATAAGAAAATAAGCTTCTATTAATTACATAATATTCTATTTATTAATAATTCTATAAATTATTAAGAATAATTTTTCGATAATTCTGAAAGCAAAAACGTACAAAGTAGAAGTAAACGTAAGTAGTAAGAGACTGAAAATAAATAGTGCAAAGCCAACGCATACGGTTACAGTTTGACGGAACTATTGTAACTATGGAACCCACGGGGATAAAATAAAATATTATTGTAGCTGCCAAAACTCTACAGGTAAAATAAAATATAGAAGACGATTTGTTTTTATAATAATAAACTATAAACTTTAAAAATCCTATAAATGTGACATTTATATTCTGTGATATTTAGTGCCCATGTTTCATTACCGTAGTTCCCGATCTAATAGGACAAATAGTTCAGAGCCTAAACATAAAACAAACCAGTAGTATAATGTTAATGTACGGAACCCCAGTACATTCAACGTTCTGATTCTGACCCTCTGTTGTAGGAGCCGACTACCGCCGTAATTAGCTCGAACCAGAGTTTATACCTCCGTTAAAGGGAAAATCGACCTAAGCACTTAAATAAATATTTTGAATGTATTTGATAACTTTAGAAACATACAGTGTCAGAAGCAATATAAAATATAATCTATCTTTTTGTCGAAACAATTTTTTTTCATTCTTTATGATAATTGTAAATGTTTATTTTCTTTTCTCACTTTCAAATGTTGCCATTTGCCTCTGTAATAGAAGCTTTTACCTAAACCGCAATCATTTTAAATATGTGGAGACACCATCACAATATTTTCAGCCAAAATAAAAAGACACTAAAAAGAGGTTTACTCTTAGATTTTTTCCTTTTATTGACTAGGCAGTCATTTGACCACGATCGCACTTGGTGGTAATGTTGATGTGGTCTATGATGGTACATGGCCGCCCAGTGAATGCCTATTCACTCTTGACTTAAAGAGAGCCAGGTTGTATTCTTCCGGAAAAAAAAAACGCGGGCAGCGAGTTCCACTCCTTTGCTGTTCTCACTATAAAAGAATCGGCGAACCGCTTCGTGCGGATAGCTGGAATATCCACAACGTGAGGGTGGAGAGCCATTGTGCGTCTAGTGCTCCGATGGTGAAATGATGCCGGCGGAGCCAACTCGTGCAGCTCGCTCGCACACTCTCCGTAATAGATTTTTATAAAAAATCAAGAGGCTGGCAACCTAGCGCCTACTTAAAAAAATTATGCTCGCTAATAAAAATTGTTGTTTGGTTAACACATCGAACTTCGTCTTCAATATCTGACGCAGGTAAAGAATATTGCCAGAAATTCCCGATTTAAAAAGTGCTTTTTCTAAAATAATGTGACCACGTTTTCTCTGATCCATTGTTCTGAAATATACATAGTGCTTTAGTATTTTCAATAATGTAACAAAAAATTTAACAATTAACTCATTCAACTTACAGTTTTCAATTTCATTTCTCACTCATGAAGGACGCGGGAGCGGTAGTACTGTAACGATGCCGTTTCCCTTCAGTCTCGTGGACGTTAGAACCTCCACGAGCGCTGGAAACTTCATGGTTTAACTGCTGGCCATTAAAAGTATTTTGTACTTGTTTTTCAAAATTTGATTCAATTCGATTTTTGTTTCGCATTGCATGCGCAGCTTTTCTGATTCAGTCCTACCAAAACCATCGTACTGAACAGTTTGTGAGCATTTTACCAGATTACCAGTTTAACTAGTATAACTTACGTGATGGTGTATTTTTTAAATACTCTAAATAACCAATTTTGTAAACAGTTAAAACAGTTATAAGTAACAGGAACCCGTGTATCGGGGTAAGCATATCATACCTATTTACTTACCTATTACTATTAGATAATCTATTACCTAGGACTCTTTGTATTCATTTATTGTTATTTTGTTACAGTTCTTCTTTCCTACCTATACTTTTATCCTATTTAATAAACAAGTCACTGGATTGGCTGATCTTTTATTGACTATTCCACAACTACATCTACTTCTAAATATTGTGTGACGAATCCCGGCGCTCCGGCTCCTGTATTGCTGGACTGCTACGAGGATCCCGTTATATGGCGCCCGAACAGGGACAGGCGCGCGCGTGCACTCTACTCTAAGCGACGTCCCGTCGCACACGGGTAGTTCCTATGTTACTGTAAATATGAGTTCACTGTATGCGCATACGACAGTGCCAGAGTCATTTGAAGGTGTGCCCGACATCTTATGGATGTATTAGTTCAGATAAAAACCGCCTGAACACCAGTATGTGTAGCGTCATTGGGGTATAACCAACATTTGTTAATCGCATAAGTTCAAGTAACAGTTACCTAAACAGTTAAATTATACTTTACGAAAAGTTGTATTTTTCAAACAGGCGAATTTAACTAAATGCCATATTAAATAAAATAAATCTTTGTTCAGAAAAAACATACCAAATTCACAACAATATAATGTCAGATCCAAGTAAAATAAGCTAAGGGAGAAATTATTTTACCAATATCTAGGTAAAAATTGACCAACGGCAAGACCATCATCGCTCGATTATCACGACCAATTTTTTGAAAGAGGTCGAAAATTCTGTCGCTTAGTAAACAAAGAAAAGTGATAACTCGTAAAGTCCAAAATGCAGAAGCGACATCAAAAGTCGTCGTAGGAAGACGTGAGTTAGACTAAGCGACGCAGAAAAAATAGGCGATTCGAACTGTATATTTAACTCAATTTGGTTCCAATGGCGCTTAGTCAACTTTTCCTTTCAAGCGTCGATGTGTTTTATTTCAGTTATAAGAAGTGAGTGCAATATACCATTTTTTTTACATCTCACGTTTAGAAATCGGCGGTTTTCAGCCGCGCCCGCTGCTGCGGAGGAACGCCGGTTTTTTACACAAACTCACGCACGAAACCAGAGATTCGTGCGGTTGGGATTTTTGCCCGCAAACTTGACGGGAGACGGGCGGTTGGAACTTGAAAGACAACTGCTCCGTCAGTTCTCAGCCCCTCCAATATCTATCCAGTATTCTATCTTCATACAAACAGGCGGAACGTGAGTAATACCTATGCGCCTCGATTTTAGTGGACACTCGGTACGCAAACAGTCGCGAATGCGCCGCGCAGTGAAAAAACGGGACGGTATGAGATTTTGTGAATATTATTATGATTTCAAAAATGAAAGTTTAAAAAGTAAAGAGTAATATATAGGTACCTACACAAAAGGCATAGTAAGCAATCACAAAATAATCGAAACTTAACAAAAAAACACAATTTAAACTGAACAAACAGGTCTGTTGAGACTTTCGATGCCATACAAATTCGCGTTTGCGTGCTCGCAAAAAGCGATGGTGAAGCAAATAAACAAACAAAGTCTGCTTTATAATATTAGGATAGATTACTAAAAGGTTATTTTAAGCACAATTTAGGTTTAGGTTAGGTTTAAAGAATTTATTCTCATAAGAAATTTACATTTCACTTAAAATGAGATAACTACTACTAAATTTATACATAATATAATAATTAGTCTTCGCAGCTCGCTGTTATGTGTATTTTTAGTTTGCGCTTAAACGTTTCCACGCTCTTACATTTCTTCATGCTCTCTGGCAAGTTGTTATATAGCTGTACTCCCTCAAATAGTATGGTCTTTTTACCGTAATCCGTTCTCGGAGTAATTAGTTCTAGTTTATTCTGTTTTCGCAAGTTATGTTTATTAGTTTTTATATTCAAATCCAAATTTGATTTTATTGTTTTAGTTAAGATCTTTTTTATTAAAATGCATGTGTTATGAATGTAAATTTGATTAAGATTAAATATTTTTGTTTTATTATATAATTGTATTGTAGCAGTACGGAACGGATAATGGAATAACACTTTTATTATTTTATTTTGAGTTCTTTGTAAAGAGTTCAAGTTAGATGACGCAGCAGATCCCCAAATTTCCACTAGGTATTCTAAATGTGGTTTAACTAGGGTGTTGTATATGACTGGTTTAATTGTTTTCGGAATACAGTGGGATACCTTTCGTAGTGCTCCTAGCAATGATGTTAATTTGGATTGGACACGCTCAATGTGCGGTCTCCATGTTACTTTATCGTCAATAAGTAATCCTAGGTACTTCTCCTCGTGTGATCTGTTTATTAATTCATTATTTATTCTTAAAGGTTCAAATTCAGGTATAACTTTGTTTTTAGCCGCTAGGATCATGTATGATGTCTTTGACGTATTGATGGTTAACAAGTTCATTAACAACCATTCATTTAGCAAGTCCAAGTCCTTTTGAGCGTCAGCGATAATTTTGTGGATTGACTGGCCGAAATAAAATAAGCACGTATCGTCAGCGTATAATGTAAGATGTCCAGTCAATCCAATTTTTTTAATATTATTTACATATGCTAAAAAAAGCAGGGGGCCTAGTATGGAGCCTTGAGGTATACCAAATGTGATACTTTGAGAGTCACCCACAAAGTTTTCAATTTTAACAATTTGATGTCTATTGTGTAGATATGACTTAAACATATTTAGAGCTGAGCCATTAATTCCAGCGTCATTTAACTTCAGAAGCAACTTTTGGTGACTGATACCGTCAGTCTATTTTCGTTGACTTGAAAAAAGCTTTTTTCAAGTCAACGAAAATACCCAATGCAATATCCTTTTTGTCTATTTGAGTTTTAATTTTGGTTAAAAGATCTATGGCAGCTGTAAGAGTACTAGACTTTGGGCGAAAGCCGTATTGTTCCTCGATTATAAATTCTTTTTGAGTAAGATGATCGCTTAGCCGATTATACAAAAGTCTCTCAAATATTTTAGATATAACGGGCAGCACCGATATTGGTCTATAATTACTCGGATCACTTCTAGAAGCAGCTTTGTATATAGGATTGACTTTAGCTACCTTAAGTGAGTCCGGGAAAATACCGGCTTTAAAACATTTATTAATTGTAATAACCAATTTTTCAACAATGAGTTCTTTTAGGCATTTAATTGCTTTAGTGGATATTCCATCTATCCCGGTACTCGCATAAGTATCTAAGTTATCAATAATCATTCTTATTTCGTCTGCACTGCAAGGTTTAAGTTCATTTAAAATTACATCATGGACCTAGCTATGACCATACATTAAGATATTTTCTGTGTTTGTGTGGTATTCATTAGGTATCTTATTAGCCAGGTCAGCACCAATTGATGTGAAAAAGGAGTTAAATAAGTTGCAAATTTCAGTTCCATCAGTTACCAAATTAGAATTCGACACCAAGTTTGGGGGAGCACAGCTATTTTTTACTTTATTGACTGCGAGGGTATTAATAAGTTCCCCACATTTTTTTTGGTTTATTGTATGTTTCGTGGAATAACCTGTGGTAGTAATCTTTCTTTGTGTTCTTGATCATACTTTGTACTCTATCTCGCTCATTTTCAAATAACTTTTTAGTATTTTCATCCGTAGGTTTTCTTTTAGTTTCCTTCCATAAGTGGTTCCTTAAGTTAATTTTACTAAGAATATCCTTAGTGATCCAGTCATTTTGTGGTGGATTTAGTACTTTAGTTTTCATTACCTTAGCAAGTTCAATGTTTTCTAAAATATGTTTTTCTAAACTACAATAGTCATCTTCAACACTATCTATTGATTTTAATGAATTTTCGTATAGGTTGTCGTAATCCAGGGCTGTATATTGAACTCTTTTATTTAAAACTGGGGTCAACTTGCCAACTTCAAGGAACAGTTGCTTGTGATCTGATAGGGACGATTCCATAATCGACAGACCAAAAGAATGATTGTATATGTTTGTACTCACATGGTCTATAATGGTTTTACAGAACATTTCTAAACTAAATTCGTACTAGTTAGCTGCTTTTGCCTGCAAAAATCACATTTTGTGTCAAACAAAATGACGACTTTTATTTGAGTTCATTTTGATTTCAAAATTTACTACTAATAAGAGTAAGCGTTATATGACCTTCAAAATTTATGGATTGCAATATTTATGGATAGACATATCGTAGCGATTACAGTTTTCGGTGACATTATGACACATTAAGTTTGGGCAAGTGATCAATCGGATAAATTATGAATAAGGTAAAAAACATTATGAGATGTTAAATTAAGAATAAAAATTTATAAGACGAATAAAGACCCGATTTCGTTACGAGATCAGTTTATTCATTGGCATTTACAAGTAAACAAAACACTAAAAGTGTTTAGATGTCGGCGTAGAGTGTAAATGGGAGATTAAAACAGCTGATTGATGGTGAGTCGGCACTTAGCGGGTCGCTCGCGTGCATTTGCGTGATGGATCGTTGGACGGAGAGCTGCGGAAGGGTAGGTGTGTTTGTATCTGTCTTATTCCGCCACGGTTGTTGTAAATGGCAAAAAAATCCACGATTTCAAAACATTCTTTATTGGTGCTCCGCTCCTATTGGTCTTAGCGTGATGTTAAATAGCCTATAGCCGTCCTCGTTATACGGGCTATCTAACACTGAAATAATTTTCCAAAACAGACCAGTAGTTCCTGAGATTAGCGCGTTCAAGCATACAAACAAACTCTTCAGCTTTATAATATTAGTATAGATATAATATGTCGTAGGATAGTACGAAGAGTATGATTTTCGCGATAATCCTAGGACGATCGCGAAATGCCGGATAATAGGAATCAGACATTTATCATTGCGAATGAGCAATGAGCATTAACGTTCTGAGAGCTGATTGGCTGATAAAAATATCAAAAATATCATGCACTGACGGATAAGCTTTTGATTGGTCAAAAGTTACGTTCACAGTTCCTCCGCTTTTTGTTGTTGTCAAATTTTGCTGCAGTCTTTTATTAATATTGAAACTACAACGTGTTGAGGTTAATTAGTAAGTATTACTCGTATATTGTTTACCAGTGCAATGAGTGAATCGACTGAAGTGGCTGTGTTACAAGTGCCTGACTTCGTTAGTTCTACGCATGTATTTTAGGTTATAAAAGCTAAATAACTTTTTTACATAGTTTATATTGGTCGCTAAGATAATCTCACAAAATCAGTATGAAATTCAGAACGAATTATTAGTGTTATACATTCAATTGAGGAATAAAATTCAGCAATATTAAGGAACCTTCTCAAAACCCAACAGCACTATCGCTCGCTATGCTAAAAAATATAGGTATGTGGGTGAAGATAATTTTTTGAAACTTCTGGCTGCTAGGACGCCGACGTAATGACTTCAAACTGTCACTTACTAGTGTAACTACTGGAAAAATTAGAACTGAAATCATAAATTAAAAAAAGTATTTAATTATGAGTGATTTGCAATTCAAATTAAAATGTTCTTTGTGATAATCCTGTTCTTTGGTAGAAAGAGAATTTAAGGAAATGATTCCCTTTCAATACCTTGACTTACTTTTGACGACTTGGTCTCTTTTTTGTGATAATTTGTTATGTTACATACAATAAAAAAAAGTTAATAAAATTTCCTTGTCACTGCCACGCCATAATAAAATTATACACGCCATGATTAAACGAAAGTTCGTAAGGTAAGTTCCTTAAGTGAAGTTCTATCATAATTATACGAAGCGCTTCGTCCGAAAATATTAGTATAAATACATAAATATTATTATATGAATAATTGTAGTAACGCACAAGTGATACCGCTTTAACAGAATAGAATAGAATACGTTTATTTTGCTTTAAATGTGGTACATTATTGTAGACATTTTTCTTATTCAGTTACACAGCATATTTAGCTAATTCACTTAGCAGGCAAAATTATTTATTGTTTAGTGAAATATTATTAAGAACAATTTAGCACATACATGTCAACATTATTATCTATATTAAAAACTTAAGCCAAGCATGTGCGTGCCCTTCGAGAGGCCACTGTGGAAAACGAAGCTTTCGTATACATGAAGATTTAGCAGAACCTCTAAAACAATTGTAGCCAGAAGGATAAATTTGTAGCTGTTGTAAGTTGTACGCTACAACTCGCCGAATGTGGTCCCTCAGATGAACTGTGTCAAATACCATATTAACGAATCTGACCAAATAAGATGATTTTGATGAATGGTAATATTTAGAAGGTAAATTGTAGGGCTACATACAAAAATAAGAGCTCTGCCTAGTTACTGCAAATAAAGCAAATCCAATCAGATGATGGGCCCTCAGTTCTCAAGTGCTCAAAATTTACTTTAATGCTATAAATTTGAACTTAAAACTAAGTTTCTTTGGTAAGGTTTTAATTTTAGCAGAAGTAGCCACAATGCTACCCTGAGAGTACAGGGCTTATATATTCTACTAGTACAGAATAAAAGCTCAAGTAAAATGAGCCCTCGGGCCACACGCTTAAAACCAATTCTATGAGAAATATCACCCCCAACTCATTGTTGGATAAAAATAGTTTACATCATTTTTTGTACAAAATTTGCAGTTTAAAATTGCATAAGAATATTATTGCTATATAAAGTATTTAAAGAAATATCTTGCTTCTTATATTCTCCGTAATGATTTTCTGTATGTTAACCACATTTTCAATTTTTTTAGGAAACTCTAAACAAAAGATGTACGATTGCTTAAGAGTTATTTTGAGAAAAAAATATGATGTTTTCAAGGAATTCTATTTTTGCAGATAACCCATCATACATTGAAAATTGGGGAGGCCAAGGCAAAGAAAGTTTTTCACAAAGTTTCAACAAAATTAAGTTTATTAAAAATGGTAACATAAGTCAACCTATAATGATTGCGGATAAAATTATTAGCGTGATTAATACTTGCGCCTTTGATTCGGTTATCGTTCTTTTATGTGTAGGTTATACTGAGAATGAAAATATTCGAAGTTTAATACTGCCTGATGGCCATGATGATAATCTAATTTCAAAGTATATAAAAAGCTTAATTGATACCAAAGACGTAAGTACAAATCCTTACACTCTACGAGCCGAAATAATTTCACAATATTGTGGAGACAGAGTGACTGAAAATGAAAACCTTTTGTCTTATAATTTTTAGTGTAACGTAACTACCATATTTGAGAAAATAATTTTTGATTATAATATACATAGCGCAATGTTTACTAAATTATGTTGCAACCCACTATGCCAGTCGGGGAATATAACAAAAAAATATAGTTTTCTCAGCCTAAACATAGATCTCATTAATCTATTTGATGTAAGTGTTTTGGAAGAGGCTATTATGATTCGAGATGAGGAAAAAAAATGTTTATTGTGTGATAATCAGGTCACTTACAAGTATCGAATTTCAAACTTAATTTCTTTTGATTTAAATCAGACAGAAAAACAAATGATAAGCAATATTCCACGAACAATTAAAGTAAAAACAGGATACTATAAGATAATTGGTGCAGTTGAGTTTATTCCTGGAGCTACTCCTAATTGCCTTGGTCATTATAGATCTCACGTTTTCATAAATGAACGTGTGACGTATGACGATTTAAGATTGAAGTTTGTTGACAGTAAACTCGATCAATCAATTTTAATACATACATTAAGTTATGCCTCCATTGATATTTAAAATTAAAGTAAAAACTTTCATGGCAACCGTTAATGTTAATTTTATCGCTTTCAAAACTAATTAACCAATCATGGAATTGTTCAGATGTAGCAGACTTGATCATGCATTGATTAAATCAATGAATCAGTTTTATTTCAAGAAAGGCAATACTTACACACAACACAGATACATAAGTTTGTACTACGAAATGACTACAATTTTATAGTATTATGTGTAAATTAATACACCTTCCAACTTGTCTCTAAATATGATAACTTTTTTCTGAAACGTGTGGTCCGAGGGCTCATTTTACTTGAGCTTTTATTCTGTACTAGTAGAATATATAAGCCCTGTACTCTCAGGGTAGCATTGTGGCTACTTCTGCTAAAATTAAAACCTTACCAAAGAAACTTAGTTTTAAGTTCAAATTTGTAGCATTAAAGTAAATTTTGAGCACTTGAGAACTGAGGGCCCATCATCTGATTGGATTTGCTTTATTTGCAGTAACTAGGCAGAGCTCTTATTTTTGTATGTAGCCCTACAATTTACCTTCTAAATATTACCATTCATCAAAATCATCTTATTTGGTCAGATTCGTTAATATGGTATTTGACACAGTTCATCTGAGGGACCACATTCGGCGAGTTGTAGCGTACAACTTACAACAGCTACAAATTTATCCTTCTGGCTACAATTGTTTTAGAGGTTCTGCTAAATCTTCATGTATACGAAAGCTTCGTTTTCCACAGTGGCCTCTCGAAGGGCACGCACATAGCCAAGCAGCATTATTCTAGAGTTAGCAAATTAGATTAGAATTAGTTACAGAGATAATTACATGTCAAGTTAGTCTACATTTTAAGATACAATTAGTCATTTTATCAGCTCTGATATGGAATAATATGTTTTGTCTTTGAGCCATTTGCTGAGTGCTTTTTTGTAAAGTAAAGTAAAGTAAAAGTAAAAAAATCATTTATTCATTTAAGCTTGTACAAAGCACTTATGACATGTCAAAAAAAGTATATAAAAATAAAAATAATAAACGTAAATAAAATAGTACAATATTAGTACATATTGTGAATATACATAATGTGAATCTACCACCGGTTCGCACGTTGCTTCTTATCGAGGAGACTCCGGCAAGAAACTCGATAGTTACTCTTTTGAACTTTGTTTGTTTTACAAAAAATAAATTCAGAGTACAGTCAATGAGAGTAGAAAAAAGAACACAACATTGAGCAGAGGAGCAGATTATTCCTACTATGACCACAAACTTTTGTCGTTCAAGTAATCCTCTACATTATAATAACCTTGTTTCATTAACTTTGCTTTAATTGCAGACTTAAACTTGTGAAGAGGTAGATCAACAAGACTTTGAGGTATTTTGTTAAAGTATTTTACAGATTGACCCACAAATGAGTTTCCCACCTTGTGTAGCCTAAGACTGGGAGTTTTCAATTTGTTTTTATTTCTGGTATTATGTTTATGAGTATCACTGTTTTTTTTGAACAGATGCAAGTTTTTGCGCACATACATTATGTTATCTAAATTGTATTTTGTGTATGGGAGACCCTTCATGTGGCTTGGTATGGCATTGTAAATTTTTATGCACATCGCGTAGCATTGTCTCTGATACATTGTTGTTTGCGGCAAAATATCATAAACCAATCTATCACGGTTTCTCTTACTACGGGGATATATCTCATGTGCCTTTTTGAATCGATAAAGATTTGCTCTAACAAAATTTATTCGTATATGTACATGCACGGGAGAGGCATGATACCCAATTTTGTAAAGAGTGGCTTACATGACTCAAAAGGGGCCTTACCGCATATCGCTCTTATCCACTTTTTTTGGGCTATGAATGCGTTATTAAAATTCGTTGAGTTTCCCCATAGCATCAGACCATATTTAAGAACAGAGTGCACATATGCATAGTAGCAGCCAGAACAGACAGTTGCAGGTGCTGACGTTTGTCGTAATCTTTTGAGCACGTAGACAAACCGATTCAGTTTATTGGCAATGTACTCAATGTGAGATTTACAATTTAGATTCTTGTCAATAATTATGCCAAGGAATTTTGTCTGATCAACCTCTTTTATAATATCATTATTAAAGTATATGTTCAAGCTATACTCTTTTGCGCAGTAATTCTGAAATTTAATAAAGTTCGTTTTTGTCAAATTTACTGTAAAGTTGTTTTGTGTCAGCCAGTCTATTACATGTTTAATTGTATGGTTTATGTCATTTTGAAAGTTGTCAGTATTGTTATATTTGGTTAATTCAGAATGGGAGTTGGATAAAATAATTGAGATGTCATCAGCGAACAGTATACATTTATGATTAGTAACGTCAGGTAAATCGTTGATGTAGAGCAAGAATAGTAAGCCCAAGAACACTGCCTTGAGGAACGCCGCAGAGACTAGCTCTACACTGCGATTTATGTATCTCTATCGTGGACTTTAGATTAAGAGACCTTATTTCTACAAGTCAACACTTGTAGACAACTCTACAAGTTGAGTTCTTCCCCGCAAATACGAAGCAAGCCACTGTAATGCTTGTCCCCTTATACCTAATTGCTCCAGTTTAAATAATAGAGTCTCATGACAGACAAAATCAGAAGCCTTTGTCATATCAAAGAATAAACCCACAGTCTAAGCTTTATTATTGAGAGAGTCCATTACGTCGCTAACCAAATCGTAGGCAGCAAGAGTGGTAGACTTCTGGCTTTGAAAACCATACTGTTCAGGTTTAATAACATTAAAGCTGTCTGCAAAGGACATGATCCGCCTATGTAGAGCTTTCTCAAAGGTTTTCGAGAATATTGGGATTATGGAAATAGAAAGTAATTACTCTTCTCTATCATCTTTTTTATAAATGGGTTTCACTATGGTGATTTTAAATGAGTCAGGGAAAATGCCGTTTTCAAAGGAGGTGTTAATAAGATGAGTTAACACTGGAGCTATCTCAATTTTACAGTATTTTGTCACCTTTGTTGATATTTGGTCATAGCCTTCTGAATTGGTGCTATTTAATGATTGTATTATATTACAAGTTTCTTTACAAGAAAATGGTTCTAGCTAAATGCTGTTGGGGAGACGGGTCATGTCTAGTAATCCGCTGGCTGTGTGAATTTCCGTTTGATGGGGACATTTAAAATTTGTGCAGCATTGTGGTCTGACAGTCCAAGTTCTAACAGCTCACCAAATGAGCCTTTGATGTTGCTCAACAGGTGATCAATACAGCTTGACTGTCTCGTGGGTTTAGTAATGTGAGACAACGTCAAGTTATAATTTTTAGCTGTGTTTTTTAGATCTGTTGTAGCGTCACATGATTTCAGAGTGTTTATATTTAGATCCCCTGCAAATATAATTTTCTTTTTTGGTTTCTGAGTTTCTGAAACAAAGACGCACCATCATGTGGGAAATGTATGCTGAGGAACATCATTATTTACCTTACAATTAATAATACCTATCTTAACTATGTAAGTATATTGTTCTGAAATTAGGGCCAGACACATCTTATTAGCCCTGTTTTGTTATTGTTTTTTAAAATCGTACAGCAAAGCTGCACACACGAATGGAGTGTGCACTGGTGTGGTTAGCCACCAAGTCGCAGGCAACAAAGATGAAATGCAACAAAGATCATGTGGGTTTCTTATTTATTTATTTATTTATTCTTCATTGCACAAAATTAATGATACAATTGGCGGACTTAATGCCAAAGGGCATTCTCTACCAGTCAACCACACGATTAAACAGATAAATTAAACACGGTGCACGAGATTAAACTAAATAAATTACTTTTGAAAACAACAACAGATGCTAATTATTATAAAATAACAAAACAACAAAATAAATAATATATAAATTCAATATAAATCGATAAAAATAAACATACATAAATAGAAGTAGAATAATAGCCATATAAACCCCTCAGAATAACCTCGTATTAACTTTGAACCACATTCACCTAACAGTGACTCAAGGACCCATCCCTAATGCGTGACCACCGATCCGTAATGCTTTCGAACAGCCACTTTAAACCTGTATTTACTAATAGATTTTCTTATTGGAACAGGAAGTTTGTTCCAAAGACGAATCGCAGATACAGCGAAAGAACTAGACATGAAACCGGAAGAATGAGAGGGCGTAAGAAGGGAAAGAGTATCTTCAGAACGCAACTGACGACAATGTGAAGAATGAAGAAACTGAAATTTACTTTTTAAATAAGATGGAGAATTAGGATCAAAAAGAATAGAAAAGAGAACATTTAAAATTCGAATGGACCTACGCTGCCGGATAGGCATCCAGTTAAGTTTAGAGCGGAAAATGGAGACGTGGTCATATTTGCGCAATCCGAAAATGAAACGTATACAATTATTTAGAAGTCGATCCATTTTGTTCAAAAGCTCCTGTGAAACGTTACTGAGACAGACATCACCATAATCAATCAACGGCAAGATAAGGGCTTGCACTAGCAGTGTCTTTGTAGATGACGGCAGAAAGTTCTTCAGGCGATAGAGAGCGCGAAGAGTCCCAGTTACTTTCCTGCTCAGTTCACTAATATGCTTGGTCCAGCTGAGAGAGCAGTCCATATGAATGCCAAGATTTTTCACACAAGGGGAGTAAGGAACAACGATCCCGTCCATTACAATAGGTGAAACTGCACTCATATCAAGCTTCACCAGTTGTCGTGAGCCACCGATGATTATGGCTTGGCATTTGATAGGATTAACCTTGACTCCGAATTTTCTTGAAAAACTTTTTTTTTTTTTTTTGAATTTTCTTGAAATTGAAACTTTATTAAAAAAAGCTTTTGCAAAACAAACAAAGTCACCCAAAAGATTTGCTAAAGTATTTTTTTTTTACAGCAAAAACAACCAACTACTTTTTGTATTATCTATACTAGTTAGTTAATATTATGAAAAGTAATGATTCGATCGTTTGCATTGCATAGGCTCAGATACCACTGGACCGATTTGAACTCTTTCACCATTAAAACCCTACATTATCCCTGATTAACCATAAAGTCTTTTTGATGTATATTTTTTTTTGTAATAACATGTGCAAAGTAGAATTCATAGATTTAGAAATATAATACCTATAAATATCCAAAAAATGTAATGATTAAACCCAATTTATTGTTTTTGTGCTATAATTTTAAGTTTGAATTAGCTTTGCTGGATGAAAATTAAAAGTTACTAGCTGCCTTAATCCTTAATAAGAGTCCAAACTAGAAGTCCTTAAAACTTTGTTCATTTCTTATTAATTTCTTACTTGTGAAAAGAAAATTTTAAATCAATTTAACGACATAAAACTCATATTATGTAAGGTACCAGATTGATATTTTCGCAATTAAAATCTAAAATTTATTGCTATGTATCAGTGTTAAAAACAATTCAGATCTGTAGAGATATTCTGTAAAACTCACTCCAAACCTCGCACACTGAATCCGCTGTGAGATTCATACTTCGTATTAGTTCGGATGCTGTAACACTTGATAACTTGATATAAAACTATGCGCTTTCCTGAAACTTGTGGTTAAAATAACTAAGTCAAAAGACATTTTGAAGTGTGTTCAGGTCACTAAAGTGAATTTGAGTTCACAACAACATTCACTGTTTGTAAATAAGTATGTATATATTTTTTAAATAGGCCATAATAGATATTAACAGGAGAAAGGATAAGTTAATTTCTAAAAAACAAAGTTTATAAACAATCAAGTCGAAAGGAAAGCCACTTTTAAGTATGTTTAACTATTGTTGTAATATTAAATCTTTGAATCTTTGCATTAACTCATTAAACTAACCACGCCTTTGGAACCTCAAAAACCTATGTTTTATGTTGACTCATGCTAGCAGGGAAAGCCAACAGAGGCTTGAATCAGATGTCGTTATTCGAAGCAGAAGTACAGATAACAAGAAGATTTATAAACACCCTATTTCTGTTCTAATTTAAGAGTATATTTGTTTCAAAATCTATGGGCCGCTTTGTTTCGACAAGAATTTGAGTTCATTAGTAAATAATTATATTTTCACACCACATGCTCGACAATGCCGAATTATATGTCATGTAAACCTTACCGAAAGCAAGACATTATATCTCTTGGCTTTAGCCGGGTTATAATGTTCTATTATAACCCGCTGGTCAATAATGTGATTTTCACTTTCATAATTCTTATTGCTATGTCCATAAAGTCTAATTTCACTAAACAGAATGTGTCCTCAGCGGGCGCGGCCAACTCGGTTTTCGAAGACCGAGGCCGTGGCCCACTAGATTCGCACTGAGACGAACTTCATTTGTTTGTCAAATCGAGTAGGCCACGCCAGCTGAAAGAAGTTGCTATAGCCGTAGCTAGTAGTACTACTAGCTTTAGAAGATTTTTTAATATGCTGTAATAAACACTATCTACTAAGCCTGGTTTTTTATTGTCTCGCATAAAGTGAGAAAAGTAGAGTATACACCACCGGGATAAAACTGCTTTTTTCTTGGGCGCTTGAATCCCTCACTGCACTCAGGACTCAATCTTAATTCCCTCGCTTTGCTCGGGAATTAACTTATAACACCCTCGCTGCGCTCGGGAGTTGAATTTGGAGTCCTTCGTTACGTTCAGGATTCAATGTTGCGCCCGTAACATAAAACAGTGCTTTATCCCCTTGGTGTATAATCTACTATTACCTGAAATAAATGCTTTACATACATTGTTACATTATAGTTGATTTATTATTATCAAAGAAATACTGGAATGTAGGTATAAGCTATTCGTTTTTCGTTCCTTTCGAGAAGTCCGCAAAGAGACAAACCACTACGACCAGGATTGATCTAATAATTGTAGTCATCGTTCAACCAATAATTTCATTAATGAACTGCATTGTTTTCTGATGTTCATGACCGGCTGATGGAAGGCGGCTTCTGCTATGTAGGATCAAATCATTTTGAGTAAATAGTAAACGCTATATTTACGGTTAAAATATAAAGTGCCATATTTAAGGTATTCCTCGAGGCGCCCATATTTGAAGCGCACAAGACGCGGCGCACTTAAAACTATTCCTCGAAGCGCATCATTGACTTGCGCTTCGTGGAAAGACAAAAAATATTTCATTCCCCAAAGCGCACCAGCGGCTAAACATACAGAAGCATGCAAGATTTGTAGCAAATGATATCGATAGAAGTTATTCAAGCTGTACTCATAAACTTTTATTCATTATAAATAATAATTCAATTGATACTAAGAAAACTTAAGTATTCTGGAACTGGGTGCAACTTAATACTTTGCTCATTAATGGTATGACTAAAGTGAAATCATGGTTGGTTAGAAATTACCTCAGAGTCAATCGTTTTAAGACTTTAAATGGCATTTAAATATTTTATTTGTCTTTATTACGTCCACATCATGTCATGTCAACATCATGCAATCCACCCCGTAGTTGAGGCGTCAGATTTTATTTACAGCAACACGTAAAGTTTATAAACTTTAATGTGTTGTTAAGATAAATTAGTTGCTTTAAACCGCAAGGAGTCAAAATCAAACTTACAACAAAAACAAAGAAAATGATAAAACCTAATGGAGGTTGAGTTATCCTGATGCCGAAAATGAGCTCATATATAATACTCGTTTTGTTGTATTTATTAATGGCTTTTTTTTCATAGATTGCATTAATTAGCTTAAGTGGCCTTGGGTCAATAAAACACAAGACATCTGCACTTGGTTTTTTCACTCGGTGCAGTGCAGTTCAAGGTAAAGCCTATAATAAGTCTTATTATAAACAGTGTTTCTGAGAGGAGAACTTAGCTACTAGCTCGATAGCAAACAGCCCAGCCAACATTAAAACCAGGTATCAGGTTTGACTTTAATACAGAGTCATATGACAAAACTAACACTGTTAATTATATTATAGATAGAACACCTCCCCAGTCTTTTATTATTCAGACAAAACAAAGATGGTCTAATACCTATGGTTCTTATACCAACGTTTGCAATTTTACAGTTCCTTGTTAATATTTTGGTTGAAAATTATTAGTTAACTTAAAAGTGCTTATCGCTTATGCAACATACATTTCTTTAGTCCCTTTAACATTGAACAATGGACGCTTGAGACGTCTTAAGATTTCCAGCTAACCTCAACCATTATAAGGGTTACTGTTGTTTAACAGGATCTAGCAACCGGACAAAGAGTAGATGCACACCTAAAAAGAAGCACCTGGACGCACAGGATTTAGGAGGCAGCAGCTCCAGGTCACGATAAGGCGCGACCCGCGCTCGCTAATCCACCAGACAAGCGGAGCGAGCATTTCCGCAATCATGAAGCTGATAATCATGAATCAACCAGTGGTGACTGCGATTGGAACCATGTCCTTCATAATCTTGGCTTGCCGCTGTGACATTACAACAGTTGTTGATGAATTTGCTATTATTGCCACTGTAGCTCATATCAAGCCCATAAATTTTAATGTATAACACATAAATTATGTTTTAATTTGGTGGGTAGGTATGTACACCTTATATCAAACCATGAAAGTCATGACTTGATAAATTCATAGTTTTAATGTAGCAATATCAAATTATTACGGATTACGGATTATATTATTATACTTAAGGATAAACAAATAATGAATATCATAGCATTAGCTCACGCTTTTTATAAGGGCTAATTGAAGTTAAGGTAAGAAAAAGCTTCAAGGAAAATAGTTCTTTGTTCAAAAGCAATACCTTCGATATCCTATCCCCACGGCGCACGCGCCGGCGGAAGATGGCTCACATACTCGTATGTGTGGTGTTGGAAGGATCAAGCAAGAAAAATTCAAGGATCCTTTTATAGCAAGAAAATACCTCGAATCGGTATAAAGCAAGCCTTAGCGGCAGGAGCGGCGATTCTTCTTGTACAATTACTTAACGTTATACCTATGCGGCGAATAAGCCCGGTGTGGCAGATTCAGATTGCATTACGTTTTTATGCGTCGAAAAAGCCCGGTGTGGCAGATTCTGAGGTTGCATTTTGTAATCGTTGTACAGTTTAACGTTATATGCGGCGAATAAGCCCATGTGGCAAACCCAGATTGCATTACGTTTTTATGCGTCGATTAGGCCCGGTGTGGCAAATTCAGGTTGCATTAGTTTGTAATCATCGCAGAACCAACTTCACTTTTTTCAAAATCACCATCGCTGTTTACATTTATCACAACTTTTTTTTTTGTGGAGGTATTTTCTAAGGAATATTTTAGTTCTTCTTTGAATTTATTACTATATTTCCAATATTGTAGATTATTATTTATTAATCACCATCACTTTTCACGTTTAAAACTATATTTTAGACTCGATCGCGAGAACAAAGAAAAATTTACGTGTTGCGGCGGCGAGCACTAAAATGCGAATGACGAGCTATGAACGGAAAGCGGGATACCAGATTCGTCCTAGGATTTTCGCGAAAATCCGGCTCTTCCTATTATCCTACGACATATAGATAACACCCAAAGCACTGTTTAGTTTGGGGTCAGATGATAAAATCATTATCTACATGTACCTATTTCATGTCTAATGTGTGCTTCTTAAAAAAAATTATAAGTAAAACCGCTGCTATCCTTGAAACATAATGACGTGTTGAATACAATAATTACATTACATGTTGAACATATTAACATTGTTTCATTTTTTATAGCGTGACGTTTGAGCACATTGTTTTCAGTTTTTTTTAATTTTTTATTTTATTCACTTAAGCTGCCTTGAGCGTGTTGGTATTCAAGTAAGTAAACATATACATTTTTAATAAACAATTCATAACCCGAGAAGTATTAAATTGGTATTTCAATAAAATAGCATTTTTTTCCGTTATCGCGCACATGTGTGTGTCCGTAAAAACTTGCATCTCTTCAAGAAAAACAGTGATGTTCATAAACTCAATACCAGAAATAAAAATAAACTCGTAACTTACTGCTTAGGGAAGGGAAATCATTTGTTGGTCAATGTGTAAAATATTTTAATAAGATTCCGCAAACTCCTGTTGAACTGCCTCTTCACAGGTTTAAGTCACAAAGTAAAGCTAAGTTAATGAAGCGAGGTTATTACAGTGTAGAGGATTTCTTGAATGACAAGAATTTGTGGTCATCTTAGGTATAATCTGCTACTCTGCACATTTTTTGTTATGACTTTACTCTGTTAATTCAATTTTTGTGTAAACAAACAACCTCCGAACCGGTGGTAGCGTCACATTATGTTTATTTATGATATTTACCACCAAACAAATTAGAGGGCGATACTTAGGAGGCAGTTCCTTAAAGTTACAATTGTGTGTCACGGAAACATGTTACTTCTTTGTTCGCTGTTAATTGTGTGGGTTCACATGACAGACCTTCAGCGTCTATGTAAAATACCTACATGAATTCTATTCTATTCAAATGCCGACATACCGGCAATATGTCACCTTTAACTTTGAGTGAACGGCACCCAGTACACAGATACCTACTTGAATTTCTCTTATAAATTGTAAAGTAACTAAAAAGATACTAAGTTTCGAACTAAATTGCAATAAGAAAAAATAACTCATAGAAGGCAAGTTCGAGCATTGTGGTCCTACAAATATTCAGCCGTCACGGCTAAATATTGATGTCGTGTTCAATGTTAAGTTTACCCAAATGGTAAAAACAATACGTCAGGAAAGCAAAAAGAAATAATACAAATAATTACTTTTAATTTTTTATGTACCAAAAAACTAATTTTGGCAGTTGATTTAGGCGACACAAATGGCATGCTTTTTTAAATAGAACTTCTATTAATATTCTTAGCTTATATTCTTATTGATACAAATATAAGCTCACGACTAACTAAGTATATCCCAAACAGGGTAGTCTAGGTAAGTTAACAGGTGCCGTCCCAGGGCCGTATTACGATCTTTTGCCACTATCGCAGCGTGACCGTTTACGGTTCTAAAAATGCTCACTTTGTATTAGTGACATTTTAATATGTCACTTTTTTAAGACCTACTTCTGCAGCTGAAAGGTTTCTGTTAGATAGGCGGACGAGGGACGTGCGCAATGATAAACAAGGTAGAGCGTACTCACGTTTATTTAAACATTAACTTAGGCGTGGACGCAGCCACGCACACACATGTGTGCATACCCAACAGTTTCATACTGGTACTATTTGACAGATAAGCGATGGTAAAAAACGTCGAGTAAGCCGCCCAGAAGTTGAGTTTGCATGACGTAATGGTCACGTGACTAGGAATAAGAGATCTTAATATCAAAATGCCAGGACGCTCAAATTTACAGACAGACAAATGCGAGCAAGCTTTAAGAGATCGCAATAAGGCCCCTGGTAAAAGGTAAACTCAGAGGTCCACTTACCACGAGTCGAGTCGAGATCATCAGTACGTCTAACACGAGTTGCCAATATAAATTTTCATTATTTGATATTGTCATGTCATGTCATGTGTCATCCCAATACTATTTTTAAGCAACCTGTGGTAGACGTACTGGCCTCAAACTACGCATTTTGTATTCTGGCAGAGACAGATAAACAAACGTATCTAGAAACACGAATGTTTGTCACATAAATGTTTGTCCTGTGTGGGCATCGAACCCACGTCTTTCGGTTGGCAAGATTTCTACTATTACGCCGACAGGTCAGTCATCCCTCCGAAAACTCCTTTTAGGTAACTTTCCCCCCACATTCCTCAAGTAATTACTCGAATTCCTTCACTATCCAATCCATACGCCTGTGGAATTCCTTGCCTTTGCCTATCAAGCAATCTCAATCCCTTCCTATATTTAAATCCCGTGTCAAAGCGTATTTCCTTTCAATGTGACCTTCTGCTCCTCATGGTTATTTTGGTGTCTACTGTGCTGCGAAGTCCTTGCCTTAATAAATCTTTGTATGTGTGTATGGTATATGTATGTTTATTGTATTATGTATGATTTTTTTTTGTATATACAGATATATACATGTATTATTTATGTATTTGTAGGTATATAATCTTGATTGATTGAAGTATTTATATATCTTTTTTTGTTGTTTTTCTTATATATTTATTTTCAGTCCACACAAAGCTCTTGTTTTAAAGAGTTCCTCTACTAGGTTTGGAAGAAATCGCTCTCTAGCGATAAGGCCGCCTAAATTGTACAAATTGCTTGTTTTATGTAATACAACTGTTTTTATTCCTATTTTGTGCAATAAAGTATATCTATCTATCTATCTATCCCTGGTCATCCAGGCTCACACCCGGGATGGGTTGACCGGCTCACCCGTAACTCCATCTTTTTGGCAATCTTATATCTGGCCCACAAGGCTGGTTCCCATTAGGTGGAGTAAGGTCAATTTGAGGAACACAATATAAATCTTATATATATGTAAAGAACCGACATTATAATTATTTAGCGTAAATACTTTTTGCCACACTATGTAATGACGTCTAAGACCAAGACTGTCTATAGGACAGAGCGACATATTGAACGTCATTGTGATTTCAGCTTAAATATAAATTGCTTACGAATTACGATGTATTCCATTACCTATTATAAAAAGGGATAAAAGATTAGTTAATAGACTTTAAATGTCGTTTCTTTGTTTACAGGTAGGATAGTGTAATTTTGGTTATTAGTGTATTTGATTGTCATTCGTATGTAAGTAATAAAATATATCTTTGTTTACAGAGCAACACATTGTTTATTTAACAAACCGTCCAAAAAGAATAAATAATACAACCATACTTATTTTAAGGAAGTACAAACTTACTAATTTTGCGGTTAACTATATCGATGATATTTTAGTGTTTTCTAGATCTTTTACGGAGCATTTGGACCATCTAAAACAATTGTTGGATGCTATAAAAAATGAAGGTTTTAGGTTGAAGTTTACAAAATGTACGTTTGCTTCGGATTTAGTCAAATATCTAGGGCATATAATAGAGAATAATACAGTTCGGCCAATACGAGATAATTTAATTTCAATTAAAAATTTCCCAACACCAAAAACACAAAAAAATATTAGACAATTTTTAGGTAAGATAAATTTTTATCATGAATATTTACCAAAAAGTGCAATTATATTAGAACCTCTTCATAATTTACTTCGGAAAAATCAAAAATTCATTTGGTCTTCAGATTGCCAAAAATCTTTTGAAGAAATAAAACAATTATTGTGCACACAACCTCTTTTAGAAATTTTCGATCAAAATTTACCAATAAACATTTATACTGATGCATCTATTGAAGGTATTGGAGCAGTGTTGAAGCAAACACAAACAAACGGAAAAGATAAACCAGTAGCTTATTTCTCAAAAAAGTTAAATAAGGTTCAGAAAAAGAAAAAAGCAATATATTTAGAATGCTTAGCTATAAAAGAAGCTATTAGATATTGGCAATACTGGTTAATAGGAAAATCATTCACAGTGTTTTCTGATCACAAGCCACTAGAAAATTTAAATATAAAATCTAGGACAGATGAAGAATTAGGAGATTTAACATATTATTTATCACAGTATGATTTTAAAATAAAATATGCACCTGGAAAAAATAATATTGAAGCGGATTGTTTAAGTAGGAATCCAGTATTGGATGCAAATGAAGACACTGATGAACAATTAAACATTGTAAATATGATAAAATTAGACGATATAATTACAGATCAACAAAAAAATGAACATGTTCAACTTATGAAATCTAGGTTAATTCATAAACACAATATTTACTATAAACGGGTAAAAAAACAGGAAAAAATTATTTTATCAGAAGAATTCAGTAAAAAACTTATAAAAGATATACATGAAAATATGTGTCATATAGGTATAAAACAAATGGAATCCAAAATAAATCCAGTATACACAGCAAAAAATTTAAAAATAAATATAAAAAAATATTGTATTAGTTGTGAGATATGTATAAAAAATAAATCTAGAGGGCAAAATAAATATGGCCTGATGTCACATTTAGGTCCTGCTACAAAACCTTTCGAAATAGTCTCCATGGACACTATCGGAGGTTTTGGTGGATCACGATCCACAAAAAAATATTTACATCTTTTAGTGGACCATTTCACACGATACGCTTTTAATGTTACCTCAAAAACACAGAGCTCTAATGATTTCATCAAACTAATAAATAATGTAGCTGGTAGTTATTAAATTGGGATGCTTCTTACTGATCAGTACCCAGGAATAAATTCAAAAGAATTCAAACAGTTTTTAAATGAAAAATCAATACCTTTGGTCTTTACTGCAGTAAATGCCCCATTTTCGAATGGTTTAAATGAAAGACTTAATCAAACGCTTGTAAATAAAATCAGATGTAAAATAAACGAGAATGGTAATAAAATAGCATGGACAACAATTGCTCATAATTGTGTAGATAAATATAACGATACAGTACACACAGTGACTGGTTTTGCACCAAGATATATTTTAAATGGTACAGATGTTTCTATCGTGCCAAATGAATTAAAAAAATATAAAACACAAGTTGAATGGCTCGAAGATAGGAAAATAGCATTAGCAAATTCAATTAAGTCTCATAACTATAATAAAAGTATATTTGACAAAAATAGAATTCAACTGAATTTAAATATAGGAGATATGGTGTATGTGGAGAATGGAAACAGGCTAAATAGGAGTAAATTAGATGAACTAAGGATTGGTCCGTTTGAAATAATAGAAAGGATATCAAATTCTATTTATAGAATCAATACAGGTCATAGGAAAACAGAGTCAAATCTTTTTCACATCACAAAACTCATACCATACATAAATAATACATAAAATAAATAAGTAGTATAGTAGGTTTTGTTCTTTAATTTAATATTATTTTGTTAATTTAATAACTCAGTTCAAATAATCTGAATAGAATGAATGAATTTTTTGTAAAAAAATTCACTCCGAAGGAGGGAGATGTAAAGAACCGACATTATAATTATTTAGCGTAAATACTTTTTGCCACACTATGTAATGACGTCTAAGACCAAGACTGTCTATAGGACAGAGCGACATATTGAACGTCATTGTGATTTCAGCTTAAATATAAATTGCTTACGAATTACGATGTATTCCATTACCTATTATAAAAAGGGATAAAAGATTAGTTAATAGACTTTAAATGTCGTTTCTTTGTTTACAGGTAGGATAGTGTAATTTTGGTTATTAGTGTATTTGATTGTCATTCGTATGTAAGTAATAAAATATATCTTTGTTTACAGAGCAACACATTGTTTATTTAACTAACCGTCCAAAAAGAATAAATAATACAACCATACTTATATATATATATAAGATTATCTCGCTTCGCTCGAGCTACTTGCCGCCGGAGGCCCCAATTTTCCCCTACTCTCATACAACGCGATATGTTTGAACTTAGTGCGAGCGCGCCGCCACACGCGACGTGCAACGCCCCGCGTTAAAGGCCGGTCGGTATTCACTTAGCTTAGTGCGAGTGCAAGTGACTAGTAGTAGCAATCGATTAGTTCAGGTGTGTAGTGCAAGTAGTGTCCAATTCTGTTGAGTGGATGTGTTTAGTTGCTGTGTTTAGTTTATCTCAGACACTTTTAATTTTGTACCTGTCTTTACAATTTAAAAGACATTCATTTTGAAATACTCCTGCACACATTTCTATACACACGATAAATCTTCCGTCTACCTTGCCCGTTTATGCAAGTTTTGCAAAACGCTAAACACTAACACCTGCTGTCCATACGTGTTTAGTGGCAGGCACGCGGCGAATGAGGGGAATGGGAGGCGCGCGGGACGAGGCCACTCGCTAAAAAATAGAACACGCTTCTAATCGCTTTACTACGCAGGTTACTAATCACGTGCACTAATCTATCGGTGTCCACACGTGTTTTCTACTAACACTAAGCACCTGTACTAATCACCTGCACTAACTGCTAAAAAAGTGAATACCGGCCTTGAAGCGCAATACGCACTGAGCCCGCCGGGCCACCGACACAGCCCGCCGACACAACGGGGCGGCCTATGTAAAAATAATCATGTCGGCAACATGCGCTCGCGCGTGTTGCCCGCCGACATGTTGGCTGCTTGCGTACGCAACTCAGTTGCCCGGCGACACTCGAGCTGTAGTAACATGCTAGTCCCTCATCTCAAGCCGCCGACAAAATTTTCCGACTAGGCCTAATCTTGCGGTTGAACTGGACTCGATGCCGTAAAGTAAGTACTGACTACTGACATCTAAAGAGGTAGCCCTCGCAATATATGCCTGTCACATGACAGCACGCATTTAAAATTGACAAAATGGTAAATTTTCTATGATGTGATTCATCTGTCACGTACCCAACGGTTTGCTACGTCTTTTCTGGTACGCACCGCTAGGGAGTGGAACGCTCTCCCTGCGTCTGTGTTTCCGGATACTTACAACCTTGGTGTCTTCAAGGCCAGAGTGAATAGGCATGTTCTGGGTAAGCGTGTACCACCATCGGCCTCGTCATCGCTTACCACCAGGCGAGACTGAGGCCAAACGCAAACCCATCTTAAATAAAAATAAATAAAGTAAAATTTCACTGTAAGATGATATGCCTGAAAGCTCTTATTGTTCCGTGTCAGGCATACTATTTCAAACTAAATAAAAATAAACTGGCAAAAGAAAATGTTTTAGACTATTAAAAAACTATTGTCCTTTCGAATCTTACCAAGTAAATTATTGTTTTTATTATTAACTGTTAACAAATGAAGTAACTGAAATTAGACTAATATATCTTTACAGCGCCTGATGCGTGAAAAGGAACGCCATTCAATAGTGTATTGACACTACTGAATCGACAAAAAATCGATGAATAGGAGCGACCGTATTTTGTAATCACGTCATTCGCATTAGTATCTACGAGTGCGTTTGCCTTGTTTGCTATTTTTAACCATTATTTTCGAAATACCGCGTTTTATTCTATAACTTATTAGCCATTACCCCACCACCCCCCACAAGTTTATTAAGAATTTATTCAAAAATTAAAAATCAGTAAATCCGATTCCATTTCTTTTGCCAACTCGATTAAATTACATTCGTTACATCACCATAATTGACAATTTTGAACTATCAGGGATATCATCTTAAGGCGAAAGTAGTATAATACTTCATCAAACGCCAACACGCATGCGGGCAGCCTGATAGTTAGCGGTTACCGCAGCCTATGGAAGCGCGCAACATCAAGTTATCACTACAATTGATGGGTATTGGCTTAATCACCACGCTTGCTACGAGTATTTGCAACACACTTGGCTCAGCCTGGGATTTAAAAACAGGTCCTGATTTCGGGTTGAGCTGTTAAAACCTTGTATCTCTAAAATATTTCTTCTCTATTGTTGATCTATTTATATCTATAAGTTATAGTTAACAAATAAAAACAGGCTTCGATACAAACGCAACCTTAACAATCACTATCCACCTGCTCAAAAGACAATCACAAATGTCATATCCGATCGTAAGCAGTCGTTTATTGAATACCGTCCGTCACCCAATGCCCGTGACGGAGCGCGGACCGATCCTGTTTACCGTATCACTGGTCCGCTATCACTTTACCTACGACCTTGTGACCTCTGTACTGTGTAGGCATGCCCTAAGAAAGCGTGGCCCTTCACAAAACAGAGGGAGCTAGTGCGCAACGCATGTCCGAGTCTGCGCAGTCCACACGAGTCGCCCGGGCAGTTCAGTGAATGAACCGGGAGCGAGTGGAGCGCACGTGCGAGCTGCGGCGCCAGGAGTAACTGGCCTCATGAGTGACGTGCAGTGGTGTAGTGTGATGAAGCGACAGTGAACCGAGATGGCCGCGGCCTCACCCGAGCGCGGCCACTTCCGACCATGTGCTGCCTCGTAGGTGAGCGATCCGAACCCACTCAAGGTCACCCCGTAAACAATATCCTCCGGTGACACCCTCTATTCTCTATTCTTAAAAAAAAACAATTTATTTTTCAAAAGCTTATGTTTAAGCTCACATAATGACACTCTCTGTCTCTGCCTAAAGTTTATCTATTCTCATTAGAAAAGAGCTTTCGTCGCGCCAGGGATCATTTTGTCTCGGCTCAGGCCATCAATATTAATTTTCGCTGTTTAATTAGAAACACGACTACTGAGAAATAATGATAACAATTACTGAAATGCTACGAAGATTACAAAGCCTACGTACTCGTTACTTCGAGTAGATATATCACGTTTCGTAACGCGTTGAGGAGAGGGTCTCGAATAGCGACAGTCACGGTAAAATGTGGACATTGTCTTATACATTGAGCACATCACGCTTGGCAAGATTCCTACCACCTTTTGAATACGTATGTGACCTAAGTCTTACATTGTTTGATTTCTAACTGTTGAAAAAGGTGATCGAGTTATGAAAAACGGTTAATTCGGCTTAGGTTGCTATTCCTGGGACTTGGATCAAGTAATCCTAATCCTAGGGTTCAAGGTTTTAAAAGTACAGGTATTTATCCCAATAACTGCCACCCATTTATTGACTGAAAACTTAAAGAAAGTAGCTTACAAGTATGTCGGTAGTAAAAGTAGGAAGGGTTTAGAGTAGAGTCTCGTCGATAAGGGTTCAGGTTCCCTTCAGTTCTGCGCTGAAGATGGCCATCGTAAGGATTTATTAAGTAGAGGCTTTGTTACCCAGATGTTTGGGATACCACATCACCCCAGAGCTCAAGACTCGCACGTTGCAGCGTTTCTAATAGAAAAAAGGTGTAACATTGATTAGGGCTTACTCGTGTAAGCCTTTATTTTTGAATTCGTATATCTGATTTTGCATCATTTGCAACATAGAGAGTATGAAGTACACTTACCTTTAGGAAAAAAACGGTCAAACCTATTTCTGCTTGAATACGACAGTCTGTGACTAGCCCCAAGTTCGATAATCGTGCTATTTAATTTATCTAGCTAAACTCGGAGTATCTCTGAATGATCAAAGCAGAAATGAGATAACCCACAAAAGAAGAAGACCGGTGGCAGTTAAAGGAGACGAACTTTTTTGTAATATGTAGGTGGCAAAGCAGCACACAAACCAAATGCTGGTAAGCGATTACAACATGTACTATTGGTGGTTGCCGCCCCTCTAAGGCGTTTACCTTTAGCCTCTTTAGGAAACTTTTATACAACTGATTTTTAATGAGCTCTTAATAGCTTCTTTTAAACGGTCAAGTTAATTGCCTAAACTGAGGGTAGAGAACAATTTAGCCCGTAAATACCCAGCTTAGAAGATGCGTGTAACCGCTGACTGGCTGGAAATGTAAGATACATACATACATACATACCATCACGCCTTTTTCCCAACGGGGTAGGCAGAGACCACATCTTTCCACTTGCTACGGTCCTGACACACCTCTTGCGCTTCTTCCACTCTCATTAATCCTTTCATACATGCTCGTCGATTATGGGTACTCCTGGCCTGACCTTTTCTGAGCACGTCTTGGACTTGTCCTAAGTACGTCCGTCTAGGCCTTCCCCTTCAAAATGTAAGATCATATTACGAATTTGCTCGCTTATCTCAGCTTAGGGAATGAACTTGACTGGTTATAAGGGAGACACCAGCAGGAACACAACATATACATCGACAGCTTTAATAGAAATATACTCGTATCAAAAGTTTCTGTTGCTGAAATCAAATTTTATCTAAATTTTGATTCAAAAGTTTAACTTTGTCAACTAGTCATTAAGCCTTCAAATATCGATAATGTGTCTGTATATTTCTTGTGTTCTTGACTCTGTATTTTATGTTAATGTGAGGCAGTGGAAAGGGCAGATACCGTGAAAGCTTACGACCGTTGTGGCAGAAGCAGAAAAGCTCTTGAGGCTACTTAACGATTGAAAACACAGTTTGAGACGCCACTCAACGCAGGTGTAATATTTTATCGTTAAAAGACGACGATGGAACGGTATGACTTGAAGATGAAAAAAAAATACTGAAGCTACTTAATAGATTTCTCATAATATTCATCCAATTCACGAGTATTTGATTCATTAGAAGTACAGTATCTACCATGAATTTACACCAAAAACAGTCGCTAGCGCCCGCGTTAACGTTATTGTATGGGATTACGGTACAGTGCCTCTAGTGATAAGAAATATAACTAAAAATGGCATACACATTGCTGAACTGAACTATCGTCGTTCACGTGACAGAATTTCATGGTAGACATACAAATACCGCGACTATTCTCGTTCTGCAATACGGACTAAAGCATCAATTTACTCAATATGAACATTCAATGTGTATGCACGTTTCCATAACCAGAGCAAGTGGTCCGAATTGGATTTCACTTGGGCAAGCAAACCGCAGATAAACACCATTGTTGATGTCCCTGCAAACCTGCGGTCGTTTGTTTAACATTTTATCGGATGTTACCACCCCCGGCCACCCGGAGGTAGATCCAATTTATTTTTCGTCCCTGAAACCAAATGTTGGTACTTCTGTTGCGAGGTTCTCATAACGTTTGATCTGAGTAAACCGTTATCATAATATTTAATTGGGCCCAGTCAACTTTAAGAGTAAGAGACAGATTTTAGCATGAATGTTAATGTTATCCTAATAAACACGATTTTAGCATAGTACCTACTAGCACTACTTTGCTATATTATCATCGTCGATTTCTTGTAAAATTTATATACTATAATATTTTAAAGCTGAAGAGTTTGTTTGTTTTCTTGAATGCGCTAATCTCAGGACCTACTGGTGCGATTTAAAAAAATCTTTCAGTGTTAGATAGCCCATTTATCGAGGAAGGCTATAAACAATATATCATTATACAACGCGGACGAAGTCACGGGCAGAAGCTAGTATAAATAAATAAATATAAATATGCGCCAGACAACACACCTCTTGTAATGGTCTCGAAGTAGGGATTACTAAATCCCTGTGTTACGAGGTACCACACAAGGAAATAAGCTAGGGGCGTCTCCCAGCACACCCAGACCCGAGTCAATTCAGAAAAGATCGTTTCCTGAATTGACCATATAATGGCATACACCCGCTATCGTGGCTAATTAGTTCGAAATTTGACTAAAGCAGCATATTTGCCATCCATCGAGTAGAGATTGTAATCTGGGCGAACACGATATAAAATACTCTTGGGTGAATCATAGAAAATGCATTGTATTTAGATACTAGATGTGACACTACCCTTGGTGCCAAATACACTGTGTATCAGGACTTACAAATTGTGCAGAGATAATTACCAGCTTTAAGTATTTCAGAATCTTTCTCGTGTCTCTGACTGTTCTTATTCAATCGAAAACTCAAGAAATTCCTAATCCAATCGGTCAACTCCATTCCCTATAACAATATTTGGGCGGCGACATCAAACGAGCCCTTGTCAAATATTCAGCAAATGTCATTGACACTTTCAATATTTGAGGTGGTATGTAAGAGTGTCGTAGGCAGGCCGAAAATATTTGTTTTGCAGGTCTATTAGTTTCAGGGCGAGTATTTGCAAACAAAGGCTTTGACTGGCTCTTATAAGCGCAGTGGAAAACATACACACCTAGGACGAACGTTTGTGAAGAGTCCCCCGGGTATCATGTGGTAATCTAGTTTCTTTATGATCGTGAAGCAGCTTCTTAGTTGGGAGTTTTACTTTTTATATTGAAGTATAAGTCAGCGTCTCATATTATTAACATTTTTACATCTCTTTTAATGAGGTGTAACAGTTTAACTGTCTATTCAAGTAATCTATACTGATTTTATAAAAAGGAAAAAATGGATTATTTGTTTGTATTGAATAGGCTCCAAAACTACTGGACCGATTTAAAAAATTGTTAACCAATATAAAACTTCATAATCAGGGAATAACAAAGGTTATATTTTAACGGGAGAAATAGTCTACGAGGGCGAAGCTGCTTACGTACAGCTAGAAATAAAAGTACCAATATCTGACAGTCATGGAATTCACTGAATAGAATAGAATAGAATGATATTTATTAAATTCAAGGACATCGGAATATTTAATAAAATCACATAGGTAGTAGGCATACAACAAGACAAACAAATACCATCAGACAGCGGAGTCCCGATGCCCAAAAAATAAAAAGACCTCCCTCAGCATTCAGCCTGGGCTTTAAGGGCCCAGGCCCTGATTTTCAGTGGGCCCGAACTGAGTATACGCATGGACATCTGCGGTGGACATACGTATGTGCCTTACATATACATATAATAAATACTTGTGACTATATAGGTAAAAGTATGGTGAGTAATAAAATATATCGTGTAGTGTAAATAAGTGTAATGCATAGATAATAGATACAGTGCGGTTGTAAAGTGTGATTGTGTTTCGTGACAGCGCAATGTAAGCGGTAACAACGTCCAACGTACGACTCCCTAGTTCAAACTGCAACACCAAAATAAATAATGAGCCGAAGGTAGGTAATGTTCCGAACTGCGTCCGTTATTTATTCACTGCTACTATTTATTTATTTAGCTGAGGTTTAAAGTGGTGGTTTACCCTTTTAATTAGCGTAGTTATTGCGTGGTTTTCAAGGATATCACTACAGTTGATGTTGCCTTGCGTGTTGATACCTAGTGATGATTTGCCTTAATCGTGCTGTTCATGTCCACTTATAATAATGACAGTAATGCATCGCATCCTCTTCAGTCGGTACGAGCGTAGTAGGTGCAAATTGCTTTTGCGTGAAATGAGGGATTCCTAACAATAAATGGTTACAATCGTTACGGTCAGTATCATTTTTATGATTGGATGCAAATCAACCACGACCTAAGCATTTCCGCGAGCATTTCATTGTAATCTAACGTTTTTCGAAAGGCACAATATAGGCAAAATGATTAGTTCTCTATTCAAAAACGGCGAATGCTCGATGTTCAGTTACAAGTAAATGCTCTAATCTACAGAACCCTTACACTTCCTATACGATATTTTTTGCTATTCAGAAAAAAAAATCAAAATCAAAAATCTTTATTTTTCCAATATCTTACTTACAAAATTTATGCGGAGTCTTCCCTGTAAGTAGTCTTAATGACACTTGTATTGGGAATGGCTCGCAACTTCCCTTACGAAATAGCCACAGACAGATAAAGGTAGGTAATCTAAAGCTTAGACATTAGGGTAACCAGCACTAAAAGGCTGGTACCTAAAAGAAATATGTATAATTACTGCTCAGAATGCTCATTTACTGTGTGTGTGTGTGTGTGTGTGTGTGTGTGTGTGTGTGTGTGTGTGTGTGTGTGTGTGTGTGTGTGTGTGTGTGTGTGTGTGTGCGTGTGCGCGCGTAAATATTATGTTCATGTTTGTGTTTGCATAACTGAATGGGTACCAAGGGATACCTGTAAGCCCTACGGATTATTCCTTGGGTTCGGTACGAGTAGTCCACTTACAGGTTCATTCTATGACTAAGTATGAGCGTGTTTTATTTTTTATTTTCATTATTATTATTATTATTATTATTATTATTATTATTATTATTTTATTATTGGTGTATAGTTTAACTAATTCTTATTAAAAGATTTTCAACTTCATCATAGGTCAGAGATGATAACCATTTGGTTAAGGTTATCTTGCAATTGTGAGACAGCATTGGGTAAATTACTAGTGTTTTATTTATTTTATTGTAGATATAGGAGGACTGACCTAGGTACTGTCTTCTAGCAAAGGCTGTACGTATAAAAGGGACAGGAGCTACAACATCCTTCCTTCTTTTATGAGAAAGGTTGACATAAGTTAAAGTTATGTGGCAGTTCAATGTAATGTTGAGAATGTAAAGTTTCCTAACTGTGAGAAGACCACTCATCTTATATAGGGTCTCAGTAGGAAAACGATAAGGTTTAGAGTAAATTACTTTTATAAGAGATCTCTGCGCCCTTTCCAGTTCAAGAACATGGGTTTTGGCAGCTCCTCCCCAAATCGAGATGCAGTAAGTGAGTACAGATTGTGCCAGTGCTATGTAGATTTTATTTTTAAGTTTATTTGACATGACCCTACGTAGTTGCCTAAAAACCCATATGAGCTTCCTAGTTCGGCTCATTAATAACTCCAGGTGTGGGTTCCAGCTGAGTCGTTGGTCTAGTGTGACCAGAATTAAACTTTTGTTATGTTATGGTAATTTATTGAACTAACCACGCGTGATAGGCGATTATTGTTGCACCTTATCTGTGGTAGAGTAAGTAAATGAATATATTTTGACTGGCCTGTTGGCGCAATGGCAGCGATCCTGCCTTTAGCGCCGGAGGTCGTGGGTTCGATCCCCACCCATGACAAACATTTGTGTGTCGAACATTAGTGTTTGTTGTGTATCTGGGTGTTATTATCTATATATGTATGTATTTAGAAATATTTAAGTATTTTTATCAGTCTCTGATGCCCATAGTACAAGCTCTGCTTAGTTTGGGGTCAGATGATCTTGGTGTAAACTGTCCCAGATATTTATTTATTTATTTATATTCAATTTCATGCATATTACGTAAATGCACATGCAGTAGCAATGTGCATTGCGAGACAGGCAGCCGCTGCTGTTATGAGTGAAAAGATCTATAATTAAAAAGATCTATTTGAAGGCTATTGCAACACGTAACTTCACACGAGCTGCAAATAACCGACAAATCTGGAAATCCAATGTTTAGTTGTGGACGTCTGTTATAAGAATGATGATGGCGATAGTTAGTCACTGGACTCGTCAAACTATAGTCCCGATGTTGAGCCCTGTGACCTGTGTCGCTGTCAGCAGTCTTGAAATCCTACTGTAATTTACTGAGTAGTATTTAAGTGATCTTAACTTGAATTTTTGCCGTATTATGTTATTTATACTCATAAATATGAATTAATATGCGCCAGACTATACACCACTTCGAAGTAGGGATGAATATTCCTGTGTTACGAGGTACCGTGATGTAAGCCAGATACGTTTCCCAGCACAACCAGACCCGAGCGAATCAGAAAGAAGAGATCGTTTCCTGAATTGAATCGACCGTGAACACCATGCAAGTCACGGCAAGAAGCCGTGCTCGCGCACTACGCCGATCGTGTCGTCAAAATAATAGAAGCAATCTGTATGGAAGTCACAAAATCATAAACTTTCGCACGTCCGTTAACTAACTGACGTTGAATAAACCTCAAAGTTACGATTAAGCATCACCGGTGCTTTGCCAAAGGAGCGATTTGGTAGGAGTAAGTACTTTGTTGGTTCAAAATTTCACGAGTTTAGAGCAACGGTGCTACCGATTTACATACTGTATAATGCAGGTGGGGCGTATTCGGTGCATACATGCACTGCATACATGTGCTGCATACCTGTGCTGCATACATAAGCATGCATAAGGAGCTGCCTCGTGCACCTCAGGTCTTAGGGTGTTTTTCCACCAGAGATTTGCTATGCCAGAGATATGCTAAATCATTCATTGGTATTTGATTTTGTTATCTGTCCTGTCACTCTGTCAGTGTGACAGACAGCTGCAGACTTACCACAGATAACACACTACAACAGTTTCTATGTTAGGGGCACACTACATTACACTACACTTGAATTTAATTATTATTTTTTACTCTACGATACATGGCCACAGAAAATGTACTTAACTATTTAATGCCCAGACTTAATTATTTGTTGTCCTATAATTTTTTGTATACTGCACACTATGTTTGTAAGTACCTAGTTTAGTCAGTTTTTAATACTTTAAGGCTGGACGACCACATCTGCAGGCCCTGCCAGAATACCAGCGTCTCTGCCGTGCTTGCACTGCAGTGGCACATGCTGAGGCAGAGTCCTGATTGGCCCACTACATCTTCGTTATTTTTTATTTCTTGTACTGGTTGTATTTACTTTGTACACTCCAGTTAAAGCTAAATGATGTTTGGGTCAATAAATGGTTTTTCTTTCTTTCTTTCTTTCTATGCTAAACTGCTATGGATCCGTTTGATAACCAATCATTCACATTGGTTCACAAAGCATAGATGTGGTGGTCTACTAACCTATGTTTTGTATATGAATTAATGCGTGCTATGGATACGTGCTACGAATGCGTGCTACCTTTGCATATTATGGATGCGTACTATGGATGCTTGCTATGTATGTGTGCTATGTATGTGTGCTGTGGATGTACGCGAGAGTTATACAATAGAATAACTCGAGCTGCGCATCTTCCCCACACAGCTACCTTGCGGCGGTGCATCTTCGGAGCACATCTTACTCGCTCCGCTTCATAACCTAGCATCAGTGGAAACGGTCAAATAGTTTTGTAGCTTAGCTTTCACATCCTCGCGACATAGTACATCATTGGTGGAAAAGCACCCTTAGACGGACAAGGTAATTTGTTCCAGGATGTTACACGTGCAGTTTGCTCATACGACTAGCTCATCAAAAGCTGCCTGAAATGCTCGTTTAATTTGTTTGGTATCTTTTTTATTCAGTACAAATTGCCACCTTTCGTGGTGATGTTGTTCACATGTCAATGAAAACATAACATACATCATGACTATGTCCCAAACGGGGTAGTCAGAGGCAAGTGACTGTTGCCGTCATGGGAAACGGAACAACCAGAAGCCACCTTTTCAACAATGGCATCAGAACTCAACGTAGTGCGGTAGGTGGGCCTTTCGCTGTTATCCGGGTTGATCTGGTTTTTTATCTATGTTTTCCATCACTGGAGAGATAAATAAAATAAATAAAATAAATATCTGGGACATTTCACACCAAGATCATCTGACCCCAAACTAAGCAGAGCTTGTAATATGGGCGTCAGAGACTGATAAACATACTTAAATATTTCTAAATACATACTTAAATAGATAATAACACCCAGACACACAACAAATATAAATGTTCGTCACACAAATATTTGTCATGGGTGGGGATCGAACCCACGACCTCCGGCGCTAAAGGCTGGATCGCTGCCATTGCGCCAACAGGCCAGTCAGATAGTAGGAAAGATAGAGTCAGTCAGTCAGATAGAAGGAAAGATTTTGGTTCTGGCCAGATTTCAATTCGGGACCACGCGATCCACGATCCGAGTTGGGGTGCTCAAGCTAGGGAATAAGAAAAGGGCTATAGAAAAAGGTTCGATACTGCACATATATTTATTTATGTCTATGTACCTACACCGATATACTCGTATGTGTCTTTGTTGTTATTGTGGAGCTCTGTGTGTATGTTGTTGTCTCTCTAATTAAATCTATTTAATCTCTTTGACCGCCTATAATTTCTTAGTTTGATCGTGTTTGACTGGTATGGTGCATTTTGGCATTAAGTCTGAAAAGTGCACATTAAATTTTGTACAATGAAGAACAAATGAATAAATAAAAACCGTCCAATTTGAAGTTATGTAAACATTCCGAGGGTTAGATATTGATGTAGGATAGATCCTAGGTAGACCTTAGGTACGTATGTAAGTCTGGTTAAGTGCATTTATGATGTTAATCGCTGAGACAAGATCTCTGGGTCTTTTTAAGACAAGAGTGAATAGGCATTTACTGGGCGGCCATGTATCTCATAGCATAGACCACATCATCACTTACCACCAGGTGCGATTGTGGTCAAATGATAGGCAGTCATTCATAATAAAAATAAAATGAAAACAATATACTTGTGCTACGACGTACAGACAAGGATTAGGAGCGTCTCCAAGCACACCCAGACCCGAGCCAATTCATGTTTTTAATTTGATCGGTTGACGGGACAAATATTGCTAGTTTTGGTGCACCGATGTGTTGAGCGGTTGTAGGTTACTTTCCCATAGTTTTCTACAGGGCGTAGGCTATTAAATAAATCTATGGAGAAGCCTTAGTTTTTATGCACAAACCCCGTTAGAATTAATTTACAGCACTGTACCTGCTCCCACTTTTTCAATCTATTTGCACACTGGCAGGATAAATATGTGCTCAGGTATTCCACCGGCTCCCTGTGACCTATTTTACAAATATCTAGTCTCTTAATAGGCGACCTATAGGCCCTGCGTGCGTATCTGGGGCAGCTGTGGCGACGCTCCATGGGGCGTGGACTATTTTTATTCATACTTTTTTCTTGTATGACCCGGCAAACGAGTGGCTTATAGAACATGGAGAGGGCCATCATGTGTGGCATTGCGATTGATGTATTCATCCATGCAAACAACATTTTAAGTGAAAAGAACAGTAAGTTAAAGACACGCGTTTAACAGTTTAATGTTCAATCGTCGATCTAAATATTTAGAGCGTACTCTGTATGTCTACTGCTTCGGCCGCACCTGCGTCTATCGTGTCGAAGCTTCGTACGTTTTGACGCTGAAAAGTTATCGCGATAAAAGCTGTGGTCACATTAGCGACTTCGGTATTTTGTATGAACTATCATGCAATAAATAATAAATAAATAAATATGCGCCAGACAACACACCTCTTGTAATGGTCTCGAAGTAGGGATTAATGTCCCTGTGTTACGAGGTACCACACAAGGATATCAGCCAGGGGCGTCTCCTAGCACACCCAGACCCGAGTCCATTCAGTAAAGATAGTTTCCTAAATTGACCCGACCGGGAATTGAACCCGGGACACTACGGAAATCGAGGCGAGAAACCATGCTACAGCGCACCACTCCAATCGTGTCGATAAAATTTAATATAGTGTTGGCTCTTGCAAGCTTGGGTACATTGTGCTTATATAGGTATGTGGCATGGTATTGGTATTGTTAGACCCAATCATAATGCACATTGTGCCTGTTGACTGAAACGGATGTTCACCTACTTAAGTAGTAACCATAGCAACGTAAGTTACACTAGACACTTAATTACATTCCTGCTATATATATTATATTGTAAGTATGGAGGAAACGTGCGAAGTGCTTGACGGCGAATGATTTACACCGCATCCTGCCTGTGACCCGTGTGTGACCTGTTTAGCAGAGATAATTACTTTTAAGAGTGAAAAGACACACTCAAGATAAATAAATGGTGGTATGGGACACCTAAAACTATGATCATCTGACTCCAAACTAGCAGGGCTTGTACTAAGGGTGTCAGAGACTAAGTCTAATAGACATTAAGTCTGTAATATTACAAATCATCATTTTTAAAAAAGCATCCATAACCTTTTAAGCGCTTGGCGATGTATTAATTGCTACGAATCGATAAGATAATTCCAGCAATATAATAATGAAATGCAAAATATGACTTTATAGGGCCAAAATAGACCAAAAACCATGTTCTCTGTTGCAGAAATACCACACGGTCGGTAGGGGCGTGAAAATATGTGTCGCATAAATGGGACACAGTCATGTGGTCAAAATGTATTCTTACATGTAGTGCTCTTAATAGTATTTAAGATTATCAAACCTTGCAAACCGCTGCTTTTGCATAATAATAATATAAGCTCCAGACATAATAAGAAAAAAACTAAAACATTCGTTTAATCTCAAGATATGTTATGCTATACAGTACCATTAGGACAAAGATAGAAACTAGAAAAAATCGACCTGATCCTAGGGACTCTAGCGGGATTCGAACCCGCGACGCTTGATTACCTAGGATCAGTAGGGCTATTCTTAAAAACTCATTTCGAACCTCACCCAGTGAATCCGCCGTGAGATTCAAATTTCGCATCTTGTAAAACTGGATAACTACGAAATGTCACCTTTCTGATGAACGTGTTCATAAAATAAACAACGTTCGATCAGATTTTGATATCAAGTTTATATAAATTGTGTGTATATAAGCAAAAGTGAGTTTGATCACCTGAGTGAGATCGGGTTTCGAGTTTTACAGAATTGCACTACTGGTCGAATTTTTCTAGTTTCTATCTTTGTGTAGAAAAATAGTGCATTTGTTAATGCTAAAAATAAAAAAATACTAGGATATTATCATAAATTATATTTTTGTCTAACGTCCTAGCAAAAATAACTACAATCGTTCTTGTCCATAATAATTAAAGAGCACCAAATCCTTCACATTTTCCTTTAGTCACTACCCCATTTAATAGAAGCACATTCGTATCGGTGGAAAGTGTTCAGTAATGCACAAAGAACAACTCCCATTTTCCTTCAAATTGTGGGATAAGTATTTTGGAGTTCCCGTGCATAAGTACGGCAAGAGTTGGGCCATTATGATACGCGCTACGAGCCGCTACGCGCTACGGTGTAGCACCATTGTAGCTGCAGTACAAACTTTTTACAGCACAGATTTTTTATCAACTTTACTGTTTGGGGCTGTATAGGCTGGGTACATACGCAGAAAACTGATAGTCATTGGGGTAGAAAGTTCTGGAATAAAGATAATTTGATGGGAGAACGCACTCTATGGCTCACAGCTTTCGAGTCATATTGTAAAGACTCGTGAGTAGTGATGAAAGAGACTCAGGCTTTTAATAAAGACTCGCTTTAGTTTTGACGACTCACCACTGATTCAGTCTTTTAGTCTCTAAAATTAGGGTTTTCCATTCCTATCTTACTCATACGCTAGTTTTTTCGTAAAGGACTGCAGTCGTTTAAGCCTTTTAGTCGTTTAAGTCGTTTTAGTCTTTCTAGTCTTATCCGTTAGCCGATTGAGTCATATTAATTAAAAATAAACGCTACAGTCTCAATTTTAGAGTCGTGTCGTGTAAAAAGAGACTAGTCTTTATAAGAAATGACTAAAGAACTCGAGTCTCTTTCATCACTACTCGTGAGTCCTGTCACCGACAAAAATGGCTTGAGCTCTCGAGTCACATTACAAAGACTCGTGAGTTTTGTTACTGACAAAGAAGCTTGAGCAGTCATTTACGAGTCCAGCCTCAAAAACCCGAGTACAGTTCCTAAATTAGAACTCAAGTTCCGTCCGACATTACTTACAGTGTTTCACTATGTAAGATGATCTCATAAAGGTCACGTGATTTTGATGAATATAGGCAGTGCAGGATACAAAAATAGCTCGTGTATATGGCAGGAATATTGACAGCGTGTAAGAGGTATTTTGCCAAACTAAACTTGTAGTACTCGTAAGGGTGACATGATAAATAAATACCTGCAACAGCTTTATCTGTCCTAATTAGGAAAGGATTAAACTGATTACAATTAAGGTAATGTTGTTCAGCTTCTGTATTTTAATTATACATTCTACAATATTTGCTATGTTATACCTCCAACAACAAAACACAAATGCTTGATGTGTGTGGAAATCAAACCTGTCTTTGGCGCTGTAGATAGAGCTACTACCCATTTCGTCGACGAGACAGTCTAGAGTTAGTAACTAAAATACTATTTATTTACTTTTTCGTCTCTTTATTACTAGTTCCTATATTCCTTTCAGTACCCACACCTTCTTATGAGTATTGAATTCAAAATGTATTAATTAAAATATGTACAGGACACTGAATAAATGCTGATTTTAGGTGCATCGTGTTAGAGTGCTTATTTTCCCCAAGTAAGGATGTTCTTTGATGAAGGTACAATTTTTGCAATACAACAGGATTAAGAAAAAGAGTTCTAAATGTGCTGTAAATAGCTTAATGCTGTTTACCAGATGAAAATAAATGCTTTCATGTGTTTCGAGTCTGAAGAGTGTATCCATTAACATATTGTCAAGCAGAAGTCCAAAAACATTATTTAAGACACTACTTAAATTATTTACACAGCTTAAATTATTTAAAGCAAGTGTAAATTCAAAGATTAACGTTTTGTCAATTTTATTTTATTTATAGATTCCAAAAAAATACAATTCACACAGTAAATTCTTGTCTGCTAAACTGCGCAGCAATTTGTCTTCAGTAGTTCTCGCGCTCAAATTAACACTAAGACTAACAGCTTATCCCACCCTCACCTTTCCACTCCCGTACCACGCGTGCTGGACTACGGCGTCAGCCACACACAATTCAACATTTGTTGGCCCGAACTAAAAGGTTCGGTGACTCGTTTCTTTGTCGTACCATCCAGACGTGGAACGCTCTTCCAGCACATGTGTTTCCTATATATATGGTATAGTATAGTCCCGGGTTCTTCAAGCGGGGCGTGAAAAGGCATTTCTGCAGGCCTTCAAGGTGAGGATGGCCAGCCCAGTGATTCGTTTGAATGACTGGGCTTGTCAACCTCATATCTGGACTTCACGACCGCTTTCCATCAGGTTGAGTGAAGTCATCTTGACGGGCAATATAAAAAAAAAACTAAATTATGTATATGGGTAGGAATAAATTACATAGGTATAAATTATATATAGGTAAGAATTATGCATCAGGTTCACAAAATAAAACTAGAAAAAAAACCATCAATTACATCAGTGACCGTTTGATAGGCACAGCTAAAAACTAAAAGTAACCATAATGTTTCGTTACATATTTGTTGTTTTTTAGAAACACTTTACTATATTTAATTGGTTTTTTACTCAGGGGAGGGACTCCCAACAAACATTCTAAAACTAGTACCTAGAAGTGTATTTCCGGTTAACGTATTAACTCCACATAACTCAATCTTGTTTAGCAAGTTTCAATGTATGTAAATTAGTTTCACACATGTGCAGATGACAGTACTACTGTTGGGCTATTTATCACTGACGGTGACGTAAGCACTTTGGGATAATTGCATTGTCTTCCATCTTTGTTGTAGTGAATAGTATAGTATAGTGCTTAGTAGGAATAGTAGGTAATCAGACATTCCCAGTCCTCTTAAATCCATCTATGACTTTAATCGTCGTGTTTTGTGAACTTTTTTAAAGGGTAACAATTATGTCATCCATGATTTTTGCAAAACTTTAACCGTTTACGCAGCGCATGCAGCGGAAGCTCTCAAAATTAAAAAAACCCTGCGATTTTGAAACATTATTCTTTGGTGCTCCGCTCCAATTGGTCTTAGCGTGATGATATATAGCCTAAAGCCTTCCTATAGGCTATAGGCTATATATCACTGTTCCAGACCAGTAGTTCCTGAGATTAGCGCGTTCAAGCAAACAAACAAACTCCTCAGCTTTATAATATTATGTGTATTTTACACTCTTAAGTGTAAAATTTTTACAAACTTTGCATGCCAAATTTATTTTTTCTAATCAAAAGCCTCAAATAAAAATTTTATGCTTCTAGTTCTGAAAATGACAATACCTTACAACCTATGCCTATACAACCTTTAATCCACCTTTTCAACCCTTTACAACTCTTTTTTTCAATCAAAAAGTAGCCTATGGCCTTTCTCAGGCTCTAGAGTCTAGACCATATGTGTAGCAAATTTCATTTAAATCGGTTCAGTAGTTTTGGCGTGAAAGCGAGACAGACGGAGTTACTTTCGCATTTATTAGTATGTATGGATGGATATATTCACTTTTAATGTGTTTTGCTTCAAAAATGTATAAGCCATCGATCTGTGATTGGGACGTCCCGCGAGGTTGAGTGTGCCCGTGAAGCAGCGGCTAAATTTATGGCGGACCGGGTACATACACCCACGCTACGTTCCAATCGGTAATGGCTGCCAAATCAGTTTTATTTCTCGTGGCGTTTACGGTTAACGGGGAACAAATCACTTGTTATTTACAGCTAGCGGGTGGGGTCGGTAGGTTAAGAAAAGGTGAACATTTTGTAACTTTCACGCATTACGATGAAACAGTAACCGATGTAAACTTTTTATTGAAAGATGTTGTTTGCGATGATCACCCATCAACCGGAAGAGTTTCAATAAAATTCTGAACGCCTGTGTAATAAAAGCTGTATTAAAATTAAGTGTACTTTTTAAGCGAAGTCCTCACCGGTATTTAAGTGAGTTTATGTAATAAACTAAAACTGGGACAAATAACACTAGGATCATCTCATCTCACCCCAAACTAAGAAAAGCTTGTACTTTGAGTGTCAGAGACTGATAAACGAATTAAATATTTTTTAAATACATACTTAAATAGATAATAAATAATAACACAGAAACACGAAAATGGTCGTCACACATGAGTTTTTCATGAAGGACACGATCGAACCCACGACCTCGCTGCAATTGACAATCATAAATTGACACTAATAACTTTTCGGCTACCTACTTCCAGGCGAGAGTTAGTCCAGCCCCCCGATTAAGAACGAAGTTATCGACGGATTCGGTAAGTTTGTTTTAATTATAGTAAATGACCCGCTTAACGGTAGCAGTCAATATTTTTATATGTTAAAGCTGAAAGCCTTGAGTTTTCATAAATTCAATTATATAAAACTACCCATGCTTAAAAATTAATTACAAATAAAAGGAAATCAGCGAATCGGTCGATAACTTTGTTCTGAATCGGGGGGCAGGACTAGGCCGAAGAAAATTGTCGAAGGCCAATGTCTACTTTCAGTCACTGTCCCATAATACTGTATTACAACATTGTAAATTATCTCAACAGTGCTCGGTATTGAGCACTATACCCATAAACTTTGTAAGCTTACACAACACAAGTGATGAGTGACATTCCTAAATACCAACACCGCATTTTAAGTCTAACCGTTAAAGCTTAAGTTCCAATAAAGTAACATTAAAAAAATATGTTTGAATTATGTTACGAGTTTTAAAGAGCTCTTACTAACAAGAAAACTGGCAGTTAACTTAATTGTTCTTGTTTTTCCAAAAGATTAACAACACAGTTTAGTAAGTAATGGTTCAACGGTTAAACTTTAAAGGCCTCTGCAGACGACGTATTATTCGCGCCGTAGTTTCTTCTCCGTCAAAATTGATCCCTTACAAACTGTATCGAGCAACGCACACGACCGACTAAAAGTACGCCGAAGCAAAAAAATAGAACGAACGAACTATGAGCAGTCAACGCACACGGCGGATTTTACTCCGCATTAAAAATCGATTCGAAATAAAGGAACTGACCCAGTATTATCTTTTAAAATGTCTTCACTTTTGCTTTAACTGCATGTAAATTACAGCACCAGATATTTAAATACTCTCAGGCAACAATTGATCGCACACCGTGTGTGTGTTGAGTCCGCGGTAAATCCGCAGAGTATTTTGTATTCGCGGAGCGTACTTTTGTATTCGCGTGGCGTACTTTTTTCTCAAACTCAAACGGTGCGTGGTGTGAATTGAAACTGTTATCACGTGGTTGGCACTGGAATGCATTTTCATTGAAATGGTTAATTTATTGTTCTACTAAACTTGTTATACATCAATCAAAATGGTCAATAACATTATTAAATTCAGGTGTTACATTAAGCAACATCAAAACTCTTTTGATTTAGAGCGCTGGCTAGCCAGCGTGAACGCGCACCGCGCCGCACAAAAAAAACAAAAAAATTCAAGCGAATGTAGAGTTTTCACACTCGCTTCCACAGATTAACAGAAAATACTCTCTTCGCTGCGCGTGTTAGAGAAGACTAATTTACAAATTAATATTTGTGCTGTGGGAGTTCCTGCTTGCAATTCGGAGTTTGTTTTGGTAAGTGGCTGCTTCATTTTGCTATCGCGTAGGATTAGGGATCACAGAACACATTTTTCTATGGAACTTAAATCAGGGTCTACGCTTATACGAATACAGCGGGCCGCCCCAGACTAAAAGATTGTTCACTAATGATCATTTTTAGGTGTAGCATAATAGCTTTCCGTGCTTTATCACTGCTCTAAATGGCCGTTTACGCATTTTGTTATTGCTCGTTTTATAGCTAATATCTTTAATATATTTTTATAGCAGCGCTTACCTTCAAATCTTCCTTTTTATCAAAAAAATGCGTTATTTATTAAAATTAAATCGTAAATATCATGATACAATAAAACAAAGACAATTCTTCGGTAGGTATCAAAACCACGACCTTTGGTGTCAAAAGCAGGATCGCTACCATTGCTCCTAGGAGTCAGTCCTATCACGTCTTTTTCCCAACGGGGTAGGCTGAAGCCACATCTCTTCACTGGCTACGGTCCCGATACACATCTTGCGCTTCTTCCACTCTCATCAATACTTCATGCATGCTATGCTCTTGACCTGACCTTTTCTCAGTACGTGTTGGACTTGTCCTAAGTACGTCCGTCTAGGCCTTAAACTTCCAACAGATCCATCCACCCTCGCCTTATAAATTCGTTCAACGAATCGCCTTTCATCCACCTTTTCTATATGACCAAACCATCTGGCAGTTATGTTGTTGAAACTGTCTTATTTTTGAAACTTTAACATTTTTTACAGGATTGGGTTTTAAATTCGTGCAAAATTATGCAGATTTTTGTCGACAGAGCGGCGTGAAGAAAAACGCAAAGCTTCTTTGTAATATCTAAAGCCACCGGGTGGATTTAATTAAAAGCTGGACCTGTACTTATTTCAGGGTTGTCAAGTGCCGAAAATATTACATTTATTTCTGATGTGGTCCTCGAACAGCATTTTTCAGTTAGACAAGTGCCAACGAAAAATGTATGAAAAGTAAATTTTTATTTTTTGCATTGTGGATGGCTGGCGCTCAACAACCGTGCGTTTTTCGCGCCAATTTCTTCAAGATATGGAATGATCTTCCTGCGGCGGTGTTCCCAAAGGGATATGACATCGGGGCCTTCAAGAAGAGAGCGTATTCCCATCTAAAAGGCAAGCAACGCATCGGTGACACCTCTGGTGTTGCAGTTGTCCATGGGCGGAGGTGATCACTCTCCATCAGGTGACCTTCTAGCTCGTTTGCTCCCTATTACATAAAAAAAAAAAAAATGTAACTATGATCTTTTTTTCCATCTAACAAAAACTCACCCTGGACCATTCTAGTTTTATTTTTTTAGTTTTTATCTTTATATGTTTAAATGAAGCATTTTTAAAATGCAATGAATAAAAATTGACTTACCCTTAGCTGGTTTAATCTCAATCGAAATGTATATATTTTCAAACTCAAACTCAAATAACTTTATTCAAATAGACTGTATCAGTACTTTCAAATTTGCTAGGCTTTGCTTTTGGACAAGTTTGCTAGGGCTGTTAATTGCCTCGGTAGCTCAGTGCGGGGCAACCACGCAGATTGAGGAGACATCACGTCGTTCTGTTTGCTTAGGCTCTCAGGCCTCTTAGCACCCTACTTCTCAACAATGTCTGTCAGATTGTAATGTAACAAGCAGACTTTTCAATGCTACGGTAGTGATTTTCTCAAATATTATTATTGCAAAAACTCAAATCTATTTTGAAAAGTGTTAATGCTCAACGGATATTGCTGTCTCTGGCGCATTTTCAAATAACAAAATGAACTTTAATAGTGTTTCCATCTATAAGTAATTTTACTGAAATTGGCTTTGACCTATGTGGCCGGGCAGCATAAATTTGAGGTGTGGTCAACTTTTGATTATCGTTTCTGGATTCGCGGGATAATCTATTAAAATCGCTTATTTATAAGGCACGATTAATGCATAATCGTAGATACTAAATAAGTCTCACAGGTAGGTTTTATCCCCTGTGCTGTTTAGTCTCTAACTATCAGTACCTATCGTCATCATGTTTGTCTATTCTTATTTCGGCAAAATAATATACGTATATAGGTACTACAGCTTGCATTTAATTGCATTGAGGTGATATCAGGCTTTATAACTCAGTAACTCGTATAGTTTTTCGGTTAAAATTAAATAAATTGGCTCTTAACAAAAGTGAATTTGTAAGATGACTGGCCTGTTGGCGCAATGGCAGCGATCCTGCCTTTAGCGCCGGAGGTCGTGGGTTCGATCCCCACCCATGACAAACATTTGTGTGACGAACGACCCAGACACACAACAAACACCAATGTTTGTTGTGTGTCTGGGTGTTATTATCTATATATGTATGTGTTTAGAAATATTTAAGTATGTTTATCAGTCTCTGCCGCCCATAGTACAAGCTCTGCTTAGTTTGGGGTCAGATGATCTTGGTGTAAATTGTCCCAGATATTTATTTATTTATTATTTATTAAGATACGACTGGTAACCCTTGGCCCGCACCTAACGGATCAATTCGGCCGCACTTTTTTATTTCGCCAATATTTCCAGATAAAATGTTAGCTCATCAGATTCTTTACCAGCTTGAAGTGTGATTATCAAAAAGTCTTCCGGGTCAATCTATAAGGTCATCCACTAAAAAAACTACAAGCAGCCAGTCAGGCGATTTTTGAGTTTATCAGCGCCGAATTAGACTATCTACATTCTATCCTTTAGGTTTGGTCGTATAATCAATCACTATATAATATAGTCAATTACTATATAATACCAAGAATAATGACTACGAAACCTAGTAAATGGGACGCCCAATTTTGGCTCATCTTACTACATATAATTTTATAAATGCGAAAGTTATAAATTTAATATAAATTTGCGCCAGACAACACACCTCTTGTAATGGTCTCGAAGTAGGGATTAATATCCCTGTGTTACGAGGTACCACACAAGGAAATAAGCCAGGGGCGTCTCCCAGCACAGCCAGACCCGAGTCAATTCTGAAAAGATCGTTTCCTGAATAGACCCGACCGGGAATCGAACCCGGGACACTACGGAAATCGAGGCGAGAAAAGTTTGTATGTATGTTTGTTACTCTTTCGCGCAAAAACTACTAAACGGATTTACGTGAAGTTTTACAGTAATACAGCTTCTACATCAGAATAATGCATGGGCTACAATTTATGTAGATTTTATGTAATGTGGTCATATTAAATAACGAAACGCGGGTGAAGCCGCAGGCGGAAAGCTAGTCTCGTATATTATGGTTATAAAATTAAAGATTTAATTGACCGTAGATTCTAATTGGTCATCAAGTTGTCATCCTTTATCAAGACTAGCGTGTTTGGAGTTATAGTGTCCCTTTGTGTTTGCCAGTTAGACCGTTTTTGTAGCTCAGAGATGTATCCTTGGCCCATCTTACCCAGAAACGTGGTCGCATCTCTTCCACTCTGTCATAACGGATGAGGCGTTGCGTAATCATCCCAGTCAGGTCTTGGCAGGCAGGCGCGGTGAGTGGTCGGCCAAGGAGAAAGTGAGCGGGAGTTGTGCTAACGACTAACGTTGTACTTAACTACTCGTAAGTGAGGTTTGCGTTACCTACAACACGGCGTAAATGGCACTTACAGGACTTGATTCCTGCCTCCCATAAATCACTAAAGTAAGGCGAATAAGGTGGTATAAAAGTAAACTTTATCGTATTGTTAGTAGCAAAATGTATGTTGTCTAATTTATTAGATATCATTTAATAATGTATGAAATTCTTTTGCTGCCCCTATTGTTCTACCGTTATCTGAAAATATTTCAGCAGGTTTAACGCGTCGAGAAATAAACTTTTACAATACAAGAATGTAGGTATGCTTGTGATGTAAGACTTGTAACCAAATCCAAGTGAATTGCATGAGTTATAAAACAAACGAATAAACAAATGTAACACTTTTCAAGTTTCGTTTTATTTGAACCGCAAAGGAAAGGCTTTGCGGTTCAAATAAAACAATGGCCCGGCATAATCTACCGCGCAGCGTATAATAGGTGATCTTGTTAGATTTTCTTCAGTGGCTAGATTGTTCATTTGAATTTGGTATGGTTTAGCATTCAGCCAGCGCACTTGATACAAGCCCGGACCGTTTGTCTAGCTAGGTCGCGGCCTCTGAGAGGCCAACAGCTATCTCTGATGGTAGCCAGAAGCAACTGAGTCCCGGCGTGGAGTAAACGCTGGTGATGATGACGGAAAATAAGTTTAGTAAAGTAATGTTTACTGCACAGTAACAATGGATGTTTCTTCCTGTAAGTAAATGATTCTGAGTTAGATAATTCCATTCAATTCAATTCAATTTATTATTTATCAAATTACATTGTGTATGAAATTACAATAAATAAACATTAAAAAGCGAATACATTAAAGAAAATTAGACGTCAATACATTACACAAAAAAGACAGAACAAAAAACGACAAATAAAACCATCTACTTGCTACCTAGCTACGAATTAGAATAATAATAGATTTTTCCAAATTAAAAATGTCGTGAAAATTATCATAACTCCGTCTATACTGTATAAACACTTTTTCAAAAGATATTTTTTGAGTCTAGTTTTAAAACTTGTTCGATAAACAACACTCTTAATATCAACTGGTAACTTGTTGAAGCGCGCACTGCTCAGCAACATTCAATTTAGGTTTCAATATGGTACGGAAGTCCTTTCTCCTAGTTTTTTCTCTTATTAACCTTTCGTACTCTGTTTCAAATTTATGGATGTATTTTGCAAAATTACAGAATAATACAAGGATGTATAAAGACGGCACTGTTAAAATTTCTAGGGCTTTCAAGTGTTCCTGACAAGACTCTTGCTGACGAATATGGACTATCACTCTTATGGCTCTTTTTTGCAGTATAAAGGCTCTTTGTGCGTTATATTTGTAACTTCCAACCCAATAGTAGCCAGTCTTACCAGCATTTAGTTTGAGGTTAATTGCTTCAAACCAGACAGTAAACATATTCAACGCATGATTGACATTCAGATTCAAATAGCGCACGTCATCTGCCGAAATAATTGCATTTATATCGTCTGCAAAGACTACCATTTGTAAGCCCTGTGAAGCAGGAGTATTGTCAGTTGCATAGTTTAAGAGATCATTCATGAAACTTACGAAAAAATTGGTCCCAAGGTGGACCCCTGAGATACGCCTGCCCTTATAGTTATCGGCTTAGATCTGTACCCCTTGAACCATATTTTCGTCGCAATCCTTCACACAACTCTACATACATTTTCCTATTTTAAGATAAGATTTCAATAAGTCTAAAACGTTGCCTTTTACTCCGTAATTAGTCAACTTTAAAAGAAGTAGATCGTGACTGACCATGTCAAAAGCAGAGCTCAAATCCAAAATTAGTCCTGTTGCTTTCTTTTTGTCATTTAAACTTTTAACCACATCATTTACTAAAGCAGCTATTGCATCTGTAGTTCCTACATTATTTAAATATCAAAACTGTCTTTCATTGAGTATTCTATTTTTGTTAAGATGCCGTATTACCCTGGATTTATTTAATTTTTCAAAGATTTTGGATTTCATGAAATTGGTCTGTACATTTAGGGGTACGCGAAAGGGGGGGGGGTCTACTTTGGAACCTTTCTTATATATCGGAACCACTTTTGCGATTTTGAATTTTTAATGAATATGCTTAGAGGTTTTGCAAGTAAGTCAATGTTTTCTTCTATTACAGTTATTGGTATTTCATCGTGACTGCACGATACTTTTGATTCCATATTCTTTACCACCTTAATAAACCTCAGACTTGCTTATAAAGATTTATCAAGGTGTTTTTCATGTGTGCGCATGGGGATTTTGTTGTTGTTCCTACCACAGTGCCAGTTCAGTCTTTGAAAACTTATAATCCGCATGTGATAAATTCAAGAGGCGCTTGCTAAGATCGCCATCGGTTGTTATAGCGACGACATGCGTCGCCACGTCTCTTCCTCTGCAGCGTCCAATTACAAGACGATCCTGTGACTGTGACACACCTACGTAACGACGACGCATGCGTCTTGTTACCAAAACAAGCAGCCTTCATATTTTGACTTTGTCTTTTTGATGTTTTCAGTGTACATTTTAAGTTTCCAAGAAGGCTAGAAACTAAGGAGAAATAACTCCCTGGAAAGGGTTGGACTAAATCCGTATCCCACAGTGACGCATGCGCATTACGCTTCTTTGCCGCGATCCTCGCGAAGTGTCAAAATTGGTCAACACAACCTCGAAAATGTCAAAAACAAAACATAGCAAACGAAATATTTATTGTCTTCTGTACACTACAAATTGTGTTTTGCAAATTGTGTGTGGAATCATTGTTTATGTTAAATATATTCATTAACATTTTGAACTCACTTGTGAAATGATATTTTGGCTGCAGAATCATCACTTTTCCTGCCACACAAAAAACAAGTTCTTCGCCCCATGGCGATTAATTGAAATTAGCAATTACTCTGGAGATAAAATCAACAACATTGCCATCATATGAATTAATTCTGTATCTTATCTTTCTTCACTTGGGAAACAACAAAAAACAACAACTGTCGCACGTGACACCGTTCAAAACAAAACCATGTGACCATGAAATGACAAATAGCTGCCGCTGCACATGCGCAATACAGCGTTTTGCCCGGCACAGAGTATACGACTTTCGGCCCTCGAAAGCTTACCCCCACTTCGGGAGTTATCTCTCCTTAGTTTCTAGCCTTCTTGTAAGTTTCTTTAATGTGTTTTTAAAATTTGTTTTAAGTTGTTATTTTTTGTGGAAGTATTTAACTGTTGTGAATGCAGTCCGTGAACCAATCTTGTGATGGCACGTCGAACGCAACCCATACATGTACCCTGTGCAACAAGTCATTCAAAGCTTTGAAAGGCCTCAACATACAGACTACAAAAACACACAGGAAATGTATTAGCCAAAACAGTTCACCCTTAGACATCCATCCCGAGTGCGCCTACTTATGTAGCCAATCATCCAACTCCTTTCCACCCATATCTTAGCCATTTGAAAAATAGTATACCCATAGCTAAAAGAATCCCACGAGGAGCTCGAATAACCGTTGCTACTCATTTGTCAAAATTGATCCAGAAATGTTACATAAGCAAGTGTAGTCAAGACTGGCAGAACCTATTTTTATTTTCATACATCACACTACATATAATTAAAACTGATTAACCGAATTTATCCTTGACCCAAAAGATAACTGTGCTGTTAGCTCGTCGCCTTCTCCCGCTACTCTAATCAAACATTATGCCCCTCGTAATCGCAACAAACTGATCGAAAAGAAAATCTGTGACGGAGATTTCAAAGATGCCGCTCGCCTTCTGTTCTCCAACGACGTGCTATCATCACCAGATAACCCTGACACCCTTCAGGCCTTACGGACAAAACATCCTACAGTTCCAGTTAACCCTTATTTTTTCGACCCACCAACAGCAGGGCAAGCATGCCTTCAAATACAAAACAAAGATGTTAAGGATGCCATTCTATCTTTTAAACAAGGTTTGGCTGCAGGTTTGGATGAAATCTCACCCCAACATTTGAAAAACTTAACATCGCATTCTGTGGGTGATGCAGGCGAGGAACTTGTAAATTCGATCACTAAATTAATCAACTTTATGTATTTCGGTAATGTCAATCCAGAAATTATTTCCATTCTTTTCGGCGCGAACCTCATTGCCCTCACCAAAAAGGACGAAGGGGTGAGACCAATTGCTGTTGGATCAACACTACGACGTCTGGCCTCCAAAATTGCTGTTCGACATATTTTACCAAAATTAATTCGGAATTTGAACCCATACAGTTAGGCTTCGGTGTAAAAGGGGGTGTGAGGCAGCCGTCCATGCCCTACGCTCTTTCCTAACTTACGGACAGCCTGACGTGTTGCTTAAAATTGATGTCAAAAATGCTTTCAATTCGGTAAATAGGGATACCATGCTCAGTTCCGCTGCTTGTGCTGTTAGAAAAATACGACTCTTGACTGATATTGAAACAGCAAGACTAGTATATTTTAGCTACTTTCATAGTGTTATGTCGTATGGTCTACTCTTGTGGGGTTCAGCTGCAGACTTGAACACCATTTTTGTACTTCAAAAAAGAGCCATCCGCTCCATTTACAAACTTAGACCACGCGACTCGCTTAGGGAAGTATTTAAGAAGATCGATATTTTAACTGTGCATGCTCAGTATATTTTAGATAACATAATGTATGTGCGCAAAAACTTGCATCGGTTCAAAAAAAACAGTAACACTCATAAACATAATACCAGAAATAAAAACAAATTGAAAACTCCCAGTCTTAGGCTACACAAGGTGGGAAACTCATTTGTGGGTCAATCTGTAAAATACTTTAACAAAATACCTCAAGTTCTTGTTGATCTACCTCTTCACAAGTTTAAGTCTGCAATTAAAGCAAAGTTAATGAAACAAGGTTATTATAACGTAGAGGATTACTTGAACGACAAAAGTTTGTGGTCATAGTAGGAATAATCTGCTCCTCTGCTCAATATTGTGTTCTTTTTTCTACTCGCATTGACTGTACTCTGAATTTATTTTTTGTAAAACAAACAAAGTTGAAAAAAGTAACTATCGAGTTTCTTGCCGGAGTCTTCTCGATAAGAAGCAACGTCCGAACCGGTGGTAGATTCACATTATGTATATTCACGATGTGTACTAATATTGTACTATTTTATTTACGTTTATTATTATTATTTCTGTATACTTTTTTTGACATGTCATAAGTGCTTTGTACAAGCTTAAATGAATAAATGATTTTTTACTTACTTACTTACTTACTGACGGAAATAAAACAACATATACCGGAAATATACAATTATCTTCTGCTCAGTTACGCTAACCCAACAAAACCGTTATATCGTTCTAATGAACTGTCCTCGGAAGTAGGTTGTCAACAGGTTGATCCCCTGGGGCCTGCAATTTTCAGTTTGGCTATAAATCCGACAATCAAAAATTTAATTTCTAAATTCAACGTTTGGTATTTCGACGACGGAACCCTAGGAGGTGATGTGTATACTGTATTTTCGGATCTTTTTTTAATCAAAAATAAATTTGAAGCCATTGGTTTGGAGCTTAATTTTAGCAAATGCGAACTTTTTATAAATAACTGAGTCTTGAATTTAAATGACGTAAAACCAAAATTTAATATTTTAGCTCCAAATATTAAAATCGTTAACAGTAATTCCCTTTACCTTTTAGGTTCTCCGACTTTTGATGAATCTATTTCTGAATATATTAATAATTAAATTACTAAATTTCAAAATTATGCCGACCGTCTCCTTGAAATTAGTCCGCATTATGCACTTTGTATCTTAAAATTCTGTCTTGTCGTCCCAAAATTCACATATGTGCTCCGTTGCTGCACCTTTTGGAATCACCCAGATCTTTTGACACAAATAGACGACTTAATCAAAATTAGCTTAGAATCAATTCTTAATATGCAGCTGAACGAGCAATCTTGGACCCAAGCATCCCTACCCATCCGTTGTGGTGGTTTAGGGATTCGCAAAATTTCCAGTGTCACTTTACCAGCCTTCCTATCTTCTGTTCATAGTTCAGCAAATCTCATAAGGAAAACTTTAAGGGCATCCCCATCAAACTTTGAGATTGCTGGCTTGGAAGAAGCTAGAAACGCTTTCTTAATCAAATACAGGAACATTTCTTGAGCCTGACACGCTCCAAATCGCAACTTGTCTACGGCTTGGGGTTCCGGGTCTGCGTTCCTCATAAATGTCTCTGTGGCAGTGATGTCGACAAGCTAGGACATCACGGACTGTCATGCCAAAAAAGTGCAGGCCGCTTCTCGAGACATGCAGCACTTAAAGATATCATACGCCGGTCCCTTGCCATTGTCAACGTGCCAAGTCTACTTGAGCCGACTGGTAATGCAAGAGACGATGGCAAGAGACCGGACGGTATGAGTTTGATTGCATGGAAGATGGGCCAGGTGCTGGTATGGGATGCAACCTGTTCAGACACGCTGGCCACTTCCCATCTACATGGAACCAACAATAGAGCTGGTGCGGCTTGTGAAGCGGCTGAAAAGGGTAAAGCATGCAAATACAGGGGTCTAGGCTCGGAATATGATTTTGTTCCATTCGGTGTCGAAACCCTTGGTCCGTGGGGTCCTAGCGCTATAAGGCTTTTTAAGGAAATCACAAAAAGGTTAGTCGACATCACAGGAGACCGAATAGCTGGCAGCTACCTCGGACAAAGAATTAGTCTAGCTATTCAAAGAGGGAACGCTGCCAGTATCTTCGGAACCTTGCCTAAAGGGACTCCTTTCAATAATATATTTTAGTTATTAAATTATATTTCTTAAGGTTTGTAGTTTTAGGTTCATTTTAATAACTTCAGATGTGTTAGTATTTGTTTACGTATTATAATTAATGTATATTTTTAGGATTTTAGTTGAAACTATTGTTAATAAATTATTTCCTATCTAAGTACATTTCATCCTCTATTTTAATTAATCGGCCACCTAACTTTATTAATTCGTATTCGTCGAGAAATATGTTTAAACTAAAAATATTACGAGGTAAATTCCAGTTACGATTATTCTTTAGATCGCAAACATCGGGGAACGATTGTTTTTGAGAAATACGCGTGAAAGTCTTTGTAGAATCGTCCAATTCACCCAAGTCAAATGGATCGAAACGTTTTGAATGTTTGTAACGACAATTATTTTTACAGCGTAAGATATAAGTGGTAGTACGTTTTAAACGATTTTATGATGAAAAAAGATTAAAGAGAAAAGTGTCCGAATGACTTAGGCCCGCCATGGACACCCTACTGTGATTCATTTCCGGTAAATAATCATAATTCAATCTATTGTCAGTTTTGTGTTACCAATCGTTAATAGGTTCGTGTAAGAACGATGGGCTGTTCCATCATAGGTGTAAAGAGGACAGAACATCAAGATGCATTCCGCGCGATAACAAGTCTGCCGGATTTTGTTTACCGGCGACATGCTGCCACGATAGTCACCTGTTTAGTCGTTAATTTCTACCTGCCTATTTTGTACGAACGTTTTTAACATTTTAGGTGGCGTTTTTTACCATGCTATGCCTGTAGTCGAATCAGACCAAAAGTAAACATTATCAAAGATAATTCTCAATGATTTTACGATTTTGCTATATAACTTGGCACTTAGTAAGGCGCCGCACAGTTCCAGGCGTGTGGCGCTGTTTGCTTTTCGGCTTCACTGGAGCGACCCTGTTTTTTGGGCATAACAATTGTAGGTTACATATTAGAAAATCAAAAATGAATTGAGCAAATTTCAAAAGAACAACAAACGAAATACCAAAATTTAAAAGACCAAATGTTTTATTCGATAAAATTTATAATCCAAATGTATGTGTCATCAAATGGACGACTGACCAAAAGTTGGAAGATGTAAATTTAAAGTGCCAAATCATTCCTGATCAAAGTATCTTTTGTATGGACCCGTGGCGTCATTTTTTTTATCAGCGGCCGGCAATAGTTTTAAATAAATGTATCTGGTTGGTTAGAATTGTTCTAAGTGATATCGGAGCCGAGATATGATTTCTTAAATTATTATTTTTTGCCTTAGTTTCACTAAAATAGTCATAATCATAATCATTTATTGAGTTATGTGGTACATAAGGTGTTATAAATTTGTAAAAAGTACAGGCACATAAACCCTGCAAGGGCACAACAATATTTAAATAAACAAAAACGAGAGCATAGTAATTATTAAATTTGTTAAAACTACAAATAGTTACATTAAAAATATATAATACAGAACTTAAAAAGACACAATTTTATTCAAAATCAAAACTATAAAAACTCTTGTCAATTAAATATTCCGCAGAAACAAATACCGCATCACCTTTGTGGTTTCTGGTAAAAACACGAGGGAAAACTTTACCTTGGGATCTAGAAAATGCATGAAAAGGTTTTAAGGGTTTTGTAAAATTTTTTATTACACTCAATGTTTTTATTTTTATTGGTAATTTATTTAAGATTTTCACTGACATACAAATTGCGCCAGAGCTTACTAATTTTAAATTTGAAGAGGGAATAGCTAGTTTATCCTTATTGCGCAAGTTATGGGGTCTGGAAAATAAATCTTTTGCTAGCGGGTATAAGTTTATAAATAAAGTAATAAAATAATAATAGTTCTGAACCTCAGCACATCTGATAACGTAAATTTTTCGTTATTATGTGTAAATGAACTTTTGTGAAGTTCCCATTCCCATTCAGTAGACTAGTCTAATTTAGTTACGATGATATAGACTAATGTTTAGAGAGCACGAACATTTCTCAGTATGGTGTAGATTAATTTTGCTGTTTGAATTTGAGATGCCGTTTCCTTAGAGACAGACAGTGCAGAAAACAAAGCTTTACAATGGTTGTGTACTAGGAAACGATTATTGTGGAATCTATTTTGTTTTCGCATGAAAACTCTTACGATTTTATTACTTGCATTGCGTTTCCCTTTACCACTGACCGCAAATAATGAAATTTTTGTATATTAGCTAGGTCTGTACAAATATGAATAACTGACAGGTACGTGTCGCGAAACTCGAGCCATTGATCGTAAGTACTGTCAAAGGTAGGGAAGGAAATCGTTGGTAATTTGACCGTCGTTTTATGATTATTAAACGCACTTTGAGACGATACAGAATCTTTCAGCATACACTTACATTTAGTTTCAAGTATTTACATAAAAAAGGTTTTCAAAAGTTTTTAACTCTTTTTCTGCCTGACTTTCAGATACTGTCAAATCTAATTCGTCCTGAAACTACTGAATAGTAGAAAACTGATCAATTAACACTTTAGATCTATTGAAACGTTCTTTCAATTTCAAGAGAGTCCAGAAGGTTCTCGAAGTTCGCGATTGGTGCACGATGAAGATGCCGATATATGCGCGGGTAGGCACTAGAATTTTCCACAAACGTGAGCACAATTAAAGCGTTGGATAAGAGGTTGATGAGTGGAATGCGGGAATGAATTGCCCGACTTCTTGATACTCCTGTTACCCTGATGTCTTCTGCGCTGGTGTTCACGGATGATCCGGCTCGAGGGACCAATGTTTTTACTTGTGGTCGTCTACAGGGCAGGCAGAGTCGATTTCGATGATTTGTTTGCCGGCATCGCTTCGGTGCGAATGTGAAGAGAATGTATGAAGATGGCTGCCATCCTCTCCGCCCATCCGTCCCGCGACGCTTGCCGCCGGCCGTCGCGCGTCGCGGTCCACTCGCGCGGACAAACTATGCCAACCTTTTCATAAGGCAATAATATCATTAGGATCAAAAGATAATCAATCAAGAGTATTGTTAAAGTATCTATTGAATTCCAATTTCATTAATCCCTTATGTTTAAGGTAGAAACTAGCCAATATGGAAAAACTTGTCTTGTTATTTAACAGTATTTTCGTAAGTGTATTCAGGTAAATACTTTTTAAAAAGCTTTTCCAAAAAAATGAATTCTTCTTTGTCTGGGTTTTTTCCTCTGGTCAATTTATTTCCTATATCTAGGTAGCATTGCATATCAGCTCTAAATTGCGGCCAAACGAGGCCCACGTTCGCATCAGGAGTTGGGTTTCTGAAAGAATAATAGTTCAGATATTCGTTAGATTTTTTCTTCGTTCTCTGAATGAGTGTTTCTAGAATTAGAGGATTTAAGCCAAACTTATGAACCTCTCAACTAGATATAGTTTGTCTGAGATGGCTTCTTCTAGCGATAAAGCTGCCTAAATTGTACGTCCTAAGTTTTTAATCTAAAGACTGTTCAATAATGTCTTTTCAGGATATGACAAAAAAAGTAAAATTCCTTGTCCTACTCTGACGTTTACGATTATTTTGTTTAATTTAGAAATGACTGTAAAACAACTCAATACACTTACCCGTTTTTGGCGAAGTTTGTCCAAAATTTGCATACAGTATCAATCATCTTGAAGGTCTCTGAAGTTTTGTCGATCTCCTGTTTAATTTTCTTAATGGGAAACAAGTATGCTATCTCGTCGATGTGGCTAACCACAGGATTTTTAAAGTACTTTGACACTCCTAGAACCTTAGCAAAGAAGTTTCTTTCAGATTTACACGTGAACTTGTAGAAATACACTTTGTGCTTGTCAGCAAAATATTTAGCCACTAGCATCAATCCATATTTGCAGATATCAGCAGCAAAGTATTTCGCAAGAAGATCTAAATTCCTCATATTAAGCTCTCTCCCATTTAAATAAAAGTTTCTAACCGCACGTCCTATGTCCATCTTATATTTAGTATTAGAGTTGTAAAATAAAGTTTTGAAGACGAAATATTCATCGAAATGGTTTGCAGAAAAAATTGTATCTCTTATATTATGACTGACGGCTAAATTAATGAGACCTTCATCTTGGTTATATCCAAGCATCAGTTCAACTCCTTCGTGGATATTGTTTTTCAGAGCATTTATGATGTCCCCTGTAAAGAATGCTTCCTCATTTGGGAAAACATTTTCACTTACTATGGAATATTGAGTTTCCAACCTATCTCCACATTTTTCTGCAAATGTTATTACTGTAAAGCAGTTAACAAGAGATTCTACCGGTTGATTTTTAAAAAAAATATACAGTTCTTCATCGTCCTCAGACGTGAAGTCTAACTTTCTTGCCAGGGAAATGGCCCTGTCACGCGGTCTGAATTCCAAGGCCCACCAGCTAGCTAAGCATCCACTTTGGGCGATGGCTCTCCTGAACAGACCTTTGGTCATAGGCGAGACGCAGTGGTAGGTGACGCAAGCGGCACCGGCGCTCTGTCCGAATAAAGTAACATTATTGGGGTCCCCTCCGAAGTTGGCTATGTTTTTGTTTACCCATTCCATTGCAGCTACCTGGTCTTTAGCGCCCGCGTTGCCGGGAATTTTCTCAGATTGAAGGCTTAGAAAGCCTAGGGTCTCAAGCCGGTAGTTTAGGGTAACCAGAATAACCCCTTGTCTGATGAGAAAATCAGGCCCGTACGTATCGTCGTTGCCGCTGCCGCAGCAAAACCCTCCTCCATGAATCCAGATCATGACCGGTAGTGGTTGAGCCGGTTGCACTTGCGGTGTATATACATTTAGATACAAGCAGTCTTCGCTTCCTATTTCTAGGCACCTTGTCATGAAGTTGAATTGATAACAAATATCTTGATGCTCTTTCGCACTGCGCACTCCTCCCCATGGTTCAGGTGGTTGTGGTGCCTGGTGGAAGATTAAAAGTTCTCACAGATTTGACTGTTACAGCTGTGGTCAGCCTAAAATTGTATTCTACAGGAAAAGTTTACGAGTTAGAGTAATTGTTAGAGAAAGCCTTATTTATTTCATTTAACAGAAAGCAATCACACGAATTTCAATACATGTAGTAGGTAATTAGCTTATTTACTGTCCCACTGCTGCATAAAAGCCTCCATTCTGAAATCAATTCATCACTACAACGATTACTCATTAAAGTAAAGAATTGCTTAATCACCACATTTATTAAAGGCGGGTTGATGATTTAATTTTATCGTTTTTTTACTATCAATTTACCATCGAAAACTTAGGTAGGGTAAATATGATACTCTTAGTAATACATATAAAACACACATACAAAAACACCTAAGCCTTGTAAAAACCTAAGCTTTATGAAAACGGCTAAGTCACTATAACCTGCAGTGGTTTTTACCAAAACTGAATGGAAAGGCATTTTTGTTGCTTAAAACAATCCTGGATATCTTAATAAAGGAAACAAAGCATCGGTGTTAGAATAAATCGATGAAATATAATAATAAATAATAATAAATATCCCTGGACATTATTCCACACAGCGCCATCTAGCCCCAAAGTAAGCTAATTAAAGCTTGTGTTATGGGATACTAGACAACGGATAAACATACCTAAATACATTTTCTTTTGTAAATACATAAGTACTTATTATACACAGGAGACACCCAGACCAGTACAAACAGACATGTTCATGCACACAAATGTTTGTACTGTGCGGGGATCGAACCCGCGACCTCTGGTGTAGTAGCCAACTTCGTAACCATTACACCAAGTCGGTCGTCAAATGTATGATATGGAGAAATAAAATTCGATGTAATGAGTTTTTTGGTTTAGAACTCTAGGCTCTAGACCAATAAATCTTACCGATTGCTTAAGTCGTAGGTAGGTCTAGGCTCTAGACTATTAAAAAAATAAATTTACTATGTAACAAAATTTGGGAATTTGTCACATAATATTGAAAAAAAAACATCTACGAGCAGAGTAGTGCAAATAATTTCATGAGAGTTATTTATAATGTATTCCAGAGTTGACATTTTAGGCATGTTTCTTGTATATAAAGTAGGTACCTTGAACCTCAAATCTCCAACGGGAGGTGCTGCATAGGGAATTCCTTTGAAGCTGTAGTATTTTCCACTTATTTCGTTGTTGACCATCTCTCCTTCGACTATTCCACCCGTAGTCTTAACCTGCATCTTGCTGAACATTCAAAAAAACAATTTTCATTGGAAAAAGTTAACTTCAGCTCAACACGTCTATGTTGTCATATGAATCAAAATGAATTATCTGCGATTCTACAGACAAATGCTTCTGTAACTAAGTATCTAATTTCATTTCAAATCAGCATTAACAGACATGATTCTAAAGGTCAAGGTATGGAAATTACTGATAATACATCATCACTAATTTACATTCAACAAACCATTAATTTCGACAGGACACTGTCTATCAAAATAAAAGTTGCTGTTCAGGAAATTGTATAAGATTCGTTTATAAATAATGAAGTTATTTTAAGTCTTCGTGAAACATCGTCGCTTAAGTATTAACACGGAAAAGCAAAAAAATAATAATATTACGTATATAAAATTATGGTATTAGTATGGTCAAATTTATCTGGTTAGAAAAATTTGGAAACTAAATTTCAATAAAATTCTCCGTGAACTCAAACAGAATTATGTTGTTGAATACCAAAATAGTCTAGTCAAGAGGGCAAACAATACACTTCACACAATGAGATTATGGTAGGTTTGTTTTACAATATAATTTCCCTATAGTACAGCATTCTAACTATGAGAGATAAAGATGTATGTATTAGTAAAACGAACATAATGTTATTCCAATCAACATCTAGGAACAAGGATGTGGTGGTTGGCACATTAAATAACCATGAGATAGCTGTAGTGGAAAGTGTAAGGTTTCTAGGGACTTACATTGACTCATTACTAAATTGGAAGACGGGGCTGGAGAGTGTTACAAAGAACATTAGCTCGGCTTGCTACGTTCTAAGAAGTGTTAGAGATGAGGCCACAATTGATAAGTTAAAAATGACCTATAATGCCTTAGTAGACTCAAGACTACGCTACAGTATTAAACTCTGGGGTGATAGCTATCAATATAGTATTATAAAAGCCTTTGTAGCGCAAAAGAGGGTAATTAGGGTTATTTACCGGTTATCTCAACTAGTGTCATGCAAAAGTTATTTCATCAGGTTGGAGATTCTAACAGTGCCATGTCTTTATATATTCGTCTTATTGAGCGACTTGAACAAACACCAGCACAAAGTAGAGACACCCCTGGAGAACGAAATAAGACTGTCTACAAGGAGCAAAGATATTCCCGTTAGTGGCGGTACAGACTGGCCAAGTTTGAACATTTTTAGGCACAGTGCTCGCTACCAGGCAGTCCGTCTGTATAATAGGCTCCCGACAGAATTTAAGACAATAAGTGAAATTGACTACCTTAAAAACGCTTTCTAATTAATCAATGTTATTATTCTGTGGAGGAATACCTAGCGGACAAGCGCCAGTTTTGAAAAATATCTTGGATTATCTTGACATTGTTATAATTATTTTGTAATCATGAATCTATTGTTATAATTTTATGTGACCATGTACTTTTATTTAATCTGATCAATGTTATGTTATTAAAATTAAGTAACTTATTTAATCAATGTATGCAACTTATAATCATTATTGTAATGTTCAACGCGATATGTATTGCTCTGAATAAAAAAAAAAAATGAATTGATGTTAAAACGAAATAAAGAATAAGAATGAAAATGAAACGTTACAAAAACAATTGAATTCCAGGAGTTGATTATTGTCATTCAACTGGTCCTTTCTACTGGAGTTTGTCCTTAAACAGTATATTAGGTTGGGGAAAAAGTCTTTTCGTATGTAGTATGTGTATGAAATCTCTTTGGATATACTATTTGTATCTGGCTGGTTTTGGTATCATTAAAAGTTTAAATTTTAAAGAAGATAATTCCAAATTCAAATTAGGAAAATGTGTGATTTTCATTTGTTTTTCTAACTGTCAAGATGAGTGAATGTAATGAAGAAATTCGATACATTTTAAAATTTTACTACAAAAAAGCAACGCAAAAGCTACTGAAAATGCAACTCAAGCCGCGAAATCAATTTGCGATGTTTATGGACCTAATTTTGATGTCAAAGATGCATGTTGCTTTGGTCACCCTATTACAGATACAATAGATGCCACTTTTGAAAGAGTGGAGCAAAATCGGCATATCAGTAGTTACGACGTAGCTGAAGAACTGGGAATTGACCTGAAAACCGTTTTGGCGCATTTGAAAAAAACTGGGTACTCACTAAAAGAAACCTAATGAACCGTGTACTCATTTGTGATTCTTTATTATGGCGTATCGAAACCGAACCATTTTTGAAGAAGCTCATAACTGGTGATGAAAAGTGGATCAAGTACGACAAGAACGAGCGAAAAAGGTCGTGGTCAAAGGCCGGTCTGACTTCACAGACTGTGGCGAAACCCGGGTTAACTCGCAACAAGGTGATGCTGTGTGTGTGGTGGGTTTGGAAGAGCATTATTCATTTTAAGCTGTTACCACCAGGCAGGACCATCGATTCTGAACTCTACTGCGAACAACTGATGAGATTAAAGCAAGAACTTGAGAGAAAACGGCCGGAACTAATCAACAGAAAGGGTGTGGTTTTTCATCATAATTTAACGCTAGACATCTTTAGACACTCAGCAAAAATTAAGAGAGTTTGGCTGGGAGGTGTTAATGCATCCGCCGTATAGTCCTGACCTTGCGCCTTCAGATTTCCACCTGTTTCGGTCTCTTCAGAATTCCTTAGGCAGTGTCAGGTTAACATCACGAGATGACTGCCAAAACCACTTGTTGCGGTATTTTGATCAGAAGCCTCAAAATTCCTAAAGCAATGGGATCATGTCCCTACCTACAAGATGGCAAAAAGTAATCGAACAAAATGGCACCTACATATTTTAGTTAAATGTAAATAAACTATATTAAAAAAAGTTTTGAATTTTCTTAAAAAATGAGAAGAAATTTTTCCCCAACCTATCATTAAAATATCAAACGCTGTGAACTCTAATGTACAATTAAAATTTTCAAACTTAACTTACTCGCTTGTCTTACAATTTTTTTTATTTTCTAAATGCACTTATAAGTTTCAGCGGGGATAAAAATTGAAACTGAAGACCGCATGCGATATTCATGAGGCTTGAGAACTGGCTCTTAAACAAAGGGTAAACCAAGTATGATCACGAGACTGCTCAATAGTTGAGCAAAACAAATACAAAAAATGCCAATTATTAAAAAACAAAAATTCTTGACTTTGACTGATCAATCAATCAATCAATCAATCATTTATTTGTTCAAATGTGGGTGACATAAAGGTGACAAGGTATAGATTTAAGTACAACACATCTACCATTTCTGGCTTACAAATTTTGCAAATATTAAATACATTTTCGAATGACGGTCATCAACAACAATTACAACAATATCATAAATTAAAATAAAATAACACGATAATTAAATGTCAATGTCGATAGTGAAATTCAGCTTGGTCACATTGAAATTTTTCAGCTATTTAGGTATTCCGAAACAGAGTAAAAGCATTTGTTAATTAAAAATTGAAATAAGTTTCTATCAAATTGATTTGCTGGCAAATTTAAAATATCTGTTGGTAGTTTGTTGTATATTCGGACCACCATAGCAAAACTATTTCTACTACACATATTGGTGCGTATTTGCGGCAGAACCAATCTATTTGGATATCTGGTCCTAAACAGACAAACGTCTTTATTTCTCTTAAATAAGTGAGGATGTTGCTTAGCAAATTTACAAGCTTCATAGATGTATAAAGAAGGAAGTGTTAGTAAATTTAATTGCTTGAACAAGGGCCTGCAAGTAGTCCAGGGAGACACATCTTTCATTGCCCGGATGCATTGTTTTTGCGCAATAAATGCTTTTTGTATTCCAACCGAATTGCCCCACAGCAAAATTCCATATCGCAGGTTTGACGCGACGAATCCGTGATATGCTTTCAAGGCAGTTTGCATGTTGGCCACCTTAGTTAGTCTCCAAAGAACGTACCTAAAACGATTAATCTTTCCACAGACGTGGTCAATATGCGACTTCCACGAACAATTTTTATCCACTATTAAACCCAAAAATGTAGCCTCATCCGCTTCAGTCAATTCTAGATTATCGTAGATCACATTTAATTGCTTCTTTTTCGCATTTTTGTTTAAAAACTGAATAAATTTGGTTTTATTAATATTAACTTTCAAATTGTTGGTATTGAGCCAATTTATTATTTTTCTTACACATGTGTTGATTTCGTCATTGTAATCTAAGAGTGTATGATTCGGGATAACAACTGACAAATCATCAGCGAACAAAATACTTTTCTGTTTTATAATAAAAGGAAGGTCATTGATGTATAAAAGGAACAGCAGCGGGCCCAAAATACTGCCTTGTGGGACACCAACTTCTTTAGGTTTCAATAAAGTCGACTTATGGAATACCTGCTCCATGTTTGAGTTAAACGATGGTATTTCTACGTATTGCGTTCGATTGCTCAGATAACTAGAAAGCCAATTAAGAGCAATGCCACGTAAACCATAGCAATCGCATTTTTTTAGCAGTAGTTTATGACTCACAAAATCAAATGCCCTAGTCATATCAAAAAATATAGCCGTGGCATCAACCTTGCGGTTTAAATGATCTATAACTTCATTTATCAGTTTGAATGCGGCTAGTGTTGTGGACTTACCCTTTTGGAATCCGTTTTGCTCAGAACACAAAATATTATGCTTATTTAGGAAGTCCATCAATCTTTTTTGCATAACTTTTTCGAGTAATTTTGCCAAAATGGGGATTAGAGCTATCGGTCTATAATTAGCTGGGTTTGTTTTATCACCTTTCTTATGGATTGGTTTTACGACGGTCTTCTTCAATTGTTCAGGAAATACACCCTGAGAAAGGGATAAGTTTGTAACGTGAGTTATCAATGGAGCCAGAGCACGAGAGCAGTATTTAACCACCTTGGTAGAGATATTATCATAGCCTGTAGACGAAGTATTGTATAATGATTTAATTATTTTGAGTATCTCTTCGTCATCGGTTGGAAAAAGGTACATACTTTGATCATTTTTTTTTATGTCATACTTATAATTATAATTATTATTACTTTTAATGTCAATGTTAGTCAAATTAATGAAATAATGATTAAAAATGTTAGCAATCTCTGAAGGTTCATCAGTTTCAATGTCATTATGAATAATTTTTAATTTGGCATACATATTTTTCTCTTGTGCTGTCAAATCATTAATAATTTTCCATGACGCTGTACAAATATTTTTAGCTTTACTAAGAAATTTTTCATTTGAAATCTTATGAGCTGCAATGACACACTTTTTAAATAGTTTACTATATCTAAGATATTGACATTTGTCTGAGTAGGATTTTGTTTTATAGAATTGGAATCTTAGTTTTCGTTTAGTTTTGGCAGATCTTTTTAGTCCCTTCGATATCCAAAAGCCTTGCTTATGTTTATTTTTTATAAGCCTATAAGGAAAACACAGGGTGTAGTATAAGAGTTGAGGTATTCAGAATAACATGACTTCTAAACGTATGTTTTAAAATGTCATTGAGACCTTCGATCACCATAAATTTCCAACTACCTATATAGGTATATCATGAACCCATCTCAGCTAGCGTTGTTGCGATAGCGATAGTCTATCGATAGTATAGTGACCTCGAAAATCAGTTGTTCTATCGATTAAGCGATACTGTTGCCCTTTTTTGAACGTATCGATAGTATCAGTATAATAACTATCGATAGTGTCGGTAGTATCGTCACGGGTCGATAGTTTCGATAGGACTATAGACAGTATGACTGATTTCCAAGGTCAACTATCGCTATCGCAACAACACTAATCTCAACAAAACTGACTCTCATCTATCTTGAGTTGTCTTTGCTGGTAGTCAATGGAGTCTTGAGTAAAATGTCGAATGTGATGTTGTAGTGTTCCTGTAACTATAGTGCCAATGTCGGCTATAGTTCAGAGGAGCCTCACGTCCCACGTTAATCCTCATTGCAGGTAACGCATACTCTTTGGATATTTGTTCGAGTCATGGGTTTTTTTATTTATTTCTATTTTAACACGGAGTCGGTGTTCTATCCTGCAACTGAATTGAATACCGAAAAAGAAATATTTCGTTAGGAAAATTGAAAACTTATCATTAATTTTTGACTGGCGGTATCAGTGAGTTTTTACTGGGTGCTTGCCTGAACTTTTCCCCAAATGCCTCTGCTTGCAAGAAAGTTTCAGAGTCAAAAGTTCTAATTTTTTTCACAACAATATAGCATTATTTCACCCCTCTCACATCACCCAAATTTCCAAAAAAGAGGGTTATTTTTGCACCAATAATCACTATCATGTGACTTCAATGTACTCGAATACGAATAAATAATTAGGTTTGTTATTAATTCAATGAGTTATTACACTTTTGTCTAGAAAATACTGAACTGACAACCTACACATTTTTTCAATTGTGTGACAATGTTCAGAATAAATTTAGCATGTGTTGTACTTTGAACGGCTGAATACTCGATGACGATCTTTTAAGTAAAATACATTGTTTATATGCATAGTTCTTACAATATTTACGTAAGGATGATTTTTTATACCCCTCTCCCCTATACTGACATATGATTCCATTTCGTTTTTCCTAATAATAAAATAACTATTGATAGAAAAGGATCAGTACAATAAAACTCCTAGTTTGACGTACATCAGTTTATTTCAAGAGTTATGAAATAGTGTTATATTGCTGTCAACTACAGATTGTAATTACCATTTCGGCAACGCGCGAACGGACAACACTGTCCGTATCTTTACCAGATAATTGTCTAAAAAATCACTAAATACTTTTTCAATCGAAAATTCGATTCACACGTATACGGTATTTCTGCCTAATTAGCGTTGCTCAGCGCTGCCCTACAATACAAGGCAGCACTGGCAGGGTCGCCATGCAATGTGGGGACCGGGAGTAACTCAGTAAGACAATAGTTGTTGCATGAAGTATGGTTTATTAATGAGTCTTATGTCTTAATCATAAAAGGAATAATGACTTACCGGTGAAATGTAATGCCAGCTTTCGTTAGACTAGACGTTGTACTACATTTTCCACACCAATTCACAGAACAATATGGCACTTTAAAACCTTGATTAATTAATTTTTCGGTAAAACGGTAACTGTTAACACATTGACTCAGAGCGGTGAAATGAGGAACGAAAAGGGGCGGAGCTGGCTCTTATGCAGTGACACCGCCTAACCTTGGCGAATGCACATCCCTGGCAACGCGAGGTCTTTAGGTTGTATTGTCTGTTGTCTAAGTACACGGTATTCATACTAATAAACTTAGCCTAAGAGGTGCTTCACTACATTACATCAGCCATGCGGTCCCCTCAGAAACAATTGGTAATCCATCCGATGCAGTGGTAGATGGAACTTCATCCGGCACGTCTATTGGAAACTCGCCTTTCTCTATGCAAATAAACATAAATATACGCCAGACACACACCACTTGTTTTGGTCTCGATGTAGGAATAAATATAAATAAATAAATAAATATGCGCCAGACAACACACTTCTTGTAATGGTCTCGAAGTAGGGATTAATGTCACTGTGTTACGAGGTACCACACAAGGAAATAAGCCAGGGGCGTCTCCCAGCACACCCAGACCCGAGTCAATTCAGAAAAGATCGTTTCCTGAATTGACCCGACCGGGAATCGAACCCGGGGTACTACGGAAATCGAGGCGAGAAACCGTGCTACAGCGCACTACGCCAACCGTGTCGTCCTGTATCCCTGTATTGCGAGGTGCCAGACCCAGGGGCATCTACCAGCACACCCAGACCCGAGCCAATTTAGAAAAGATCGTTTCCTGAACTGGACTCGACCGGGAATCGAACCAGGGACACTACGGTAATTGAGGCGAGAAACTGTGCTACAGAGCAACAACAACAATTCTTGTAGTCGTATAAATAACAATTTTAATAATGTAATTCACTAATTATATTATCTATATTATAATTATATTATATATATTATATTTTTATTTCAATAAGTGTATTATCAAATACACTTATTGAAATAAAAATCATAATTGTATGTTAACGTTATAGTGCCCTACAGGGTTCATGTGCGCTCCAAAATAATTTTAAGATTTTTATATACTTACCAATTGAGATAATGAATAAATGAATATGAATCTAGATAAATTGTACGAATGGTTACAATATACTCAAACTTAAATAACTTCATTGAGATAGACTGTATCAGAAGCAAATATACTAAATAATAGACATAAATACCATGATAATATGGATATATAAACACACAGTATACAGACATAATGCGACTCTACCACCGCGTCGGAGATGTTTCTTGCTGAGAAGACCCGGCGAGAAACTCAGCAGTAACTCTTTTAAACTTGTTTTGGGTTTACAACAGGCGTTAGTAAAGTACAAGCAGCGTGTCATTTTGATACAAGTAAACCTTAAAGAATATAAAACGAAGAGAAAAAAAACAGCAATAAAATAATATAAAACAAAATTTCATTTAAACAGTTCAAAAGAAAACTTGTTAGTCAGTACATTCTAGGTACCTACATGCATGAGGCACACTAAAAGTTTTGCACTTCTAGCTAATCGGAACTATTTGAATTTCGAATGTTATATTTTTTTAAACGTTGCAACCTTCCTAGTAATAAAAAAACCATTGGCGGGAAATCATTCGTCAATTGCTTTTTATTACACATCAAAGTTCTACGTACGCAACAAAAATAGAATTAAGTCGAAAAGATTTTAGAGCGATGATTTTTTATGATCTTATAAGTTCTCTCTCTCCGCAAGACTGTGCCGTTCGTCTTCAAAATGCTTTTGGGAGAGAAGCACCTTGTTTGAGCACCGTGAGGCAATGGTTTGCTGAATTTGAGAGAGGTGGAGTTTCTTTACATGACGAAACTCGTCAAGGGCGGCCTTGCAACTGCCGTCAACGAAAATAATGTGGCTACTGTTAAGCGGCTAATTGAAGAAAAACCCGCGGATTACCTATGAGACAATTCGAGGACTATTGGAGATTGTTATGAACCAAATTCAGAAAATTTTACACGAGGAATTGAAAATGCGGAAACTTTGTTGTCGTTGGATCCATCATGAACTGACAGCGGAGCAGAAGCGGGCTCGCGTGGAATGGTGCTCACAGATGCTACTGAAGTACGACCACGGACATTCTAATGCTGTTTATGACATTGTCACAGGAGATGAAACGTGGATTTATTGTTTTGAACCCGAAAAAAAACAGTAATCTTGTGAATGGGTGTTTGAAAATGAGAACAGGCCAACAAAACTGAGGCAGGCGAGAAACGTTGGTAAAAAAATGATCGCGTTTTATTTTTATCAGCTACGGGTCCCATCTGTACAATTCCACTTGAAGATCAAAAGAGTGTTAATGCCGTACTCTACCATTTGTTTACCTAGGGTGTTAGACAAAATTCGCGAAAGACGACCCAAAAGCCGCGTTCTTCTACATCATGACAACGCTTCTTCACACACGGTCAACAAAACAAAGTCATGTTTAGCCTCCGAAAAAGTACAACTCGTCACCCATCCTGCGCATAGCCCCGACCTAGCACCCTGTGATTTCTGTATTTTTCCCAAAATCAAAGATTTGATGAGAGGTTTCACTTTTACCAACTCCAAAGAGGCAGTGATAGCGTTCAATCAGCACGTAGAAAACATGCCTTCAGATCTGTGGTCCTCCTGTTTTAAAAAATGGTTCGATCGCATAATTTTTTTTTCCAATTGTAAAGGAGAGTATTTTGAAAAGCAATAAACATAATATTTTGGTAATAACATGTTGTTTTTTTTAAGTTACGTAAAACTTATAGTGTGACCTACGTATTAACTATTACAATAAAACATCTGTTACAATAGAGCTATCTAATCCCGCATCGAGCAGAGAGCTTACACCCAGGCATTTTTATCTATAATAAGGTAGTCTTTTGCAGTATAATAAATAGCCCTTTTTTGATAAAGCTGTTTTGATATGTAATTTTTGAATCTATGTAGAAGTAACTCACAAATAGTTTTTGGAATTTTGTTGTAATAATGTATACCTTGCCCCATATAGGATCCTGAAACTTTTTGTAACCTAAAGAGGGGAAGTGCAATTTTTTCCTTCTTTCTAGTATTTTTGTAATGTATGTCACTGTGTTTAGTATTAAGACCAATATTTTTTCTCACCAAAACAATGCAATTGTAAATATATAGTGAAGCTACAGTGAGGATACCAATTTCCTTAAAAAACTCCCTAAGTGAAGCCCGTGCACGAAGCTTATAGATGGATCTAATTGCTCGCTTCTGGGGGATAAAGAGGGTTTGTATATCCGCCGCTTGACCCCAAACTACAGTGACGTAAGACATTACACTGTGGAAATACCTAAAATAAACCGAACGAGCAGGATCAACATGTGTTAATAACCAAATTTTTCTCACTGCAAATGCAGCCGAACTAAGTCTGCCTGAGAGAGCTGTTATATGAGAGTTCCATTGCAGTTTTTAATCTAATCTGATTCCAAGAAAAACGGTTGTATCAACAACTTCATAGTATTACTATCTATTTTTAGATTACTGTAAATCTTTAACATTAGGCCACTTAAAATTAATACATTTAGTTATTTTGCATTAAACCGTAGATTATTTATTGTGAATCATTGTAAAACTTTTAAAAGTGCGTCCTTTACGTCATCAAAAAGTTTTTTATTTCTGTCAGTTTGAAAAACTAAAGATGCTGTTGAAGTCTGCAAGCAATACAACATCACAAATATCTTTTAAGTAAAAAGGTAAATCATTTATATGTTTCAGAAATAGGAATGGACCTAGAATAGATCCTTGAGGGACCTCCATTTTAACTTGTGATCTTGTAGACAGCACACATAATCTGTTAACTATAAATATATCAAAAAGAAATTGGCGTATTCTTTACTGGCTATTAACAATATACCTCTTGAAGAAAAGCAATCTGAGAAATATTTAGGAATAAGAATTGACAAAGTTTAACGTGGTACAACCAAAAAGACTTCATAAAATCCAAGATCTCACCGTTGATGAGCTACTACGCAGTATAGCAAAATGTATTCCAAAAAAAGTACGCAATGCTGTTTACGATTCTCTAGTAAAATCCCATTTTTTATATTTTATAGAAATATGGGGGAATGCATCTAAATAAAAGAAACTACAAATTTTACAAAACACAGTATTAACACATTTACTACTACCACCATTTACCTGAAGTTCATCCAGATGCCGCCGTATAAAACTGCAGACACGCTAGGCGTGTTTGCGACATTGCGATTTGGAAAAACAGTACACACCGCGCGTATCCATGGCACTTACTAAAGGTAAATTCTTTAAATGGCAATTTTTCGGTTTTATCTATGTATTCCGGTTAGTTTTTCTTGGACTGCTCGACAATAGTGTTAGTGTGTTAAAATTACAATAGTGTCAGTTTTGGTTCTTGGAATCATGGCGAAAAATGGATTTTATGGTAAGTAAACGTATTATAATGTAATAATTGATTATCAAACATGCGAGGCGAGTCCGTGGCAGTGAATGTGAAAAGCTCTATTCCACTATCCACATTTATCACCTACAGTGAAGCTCTACAAAGAAACATGGATGTTAATTAGAAAAATATTACAAAAGAACATTCATACACAAAAATCATTTAAAAAAAAACCAAACACATAACTAAATACGTCAAAGAGGGGACCACATAATACATAATACTATCCAGATTATACATGATACTACCCATAGTAAGAACCAATTGTGGCAAAAAGTCAATCACTTACGAAGGAGTCCAAATTTACAACAAACTACCTTCAGACATAAAAAATGTAGAATCCTTTAGTATTTTTAAATCGAAACAACTGAAATGTATAAAAAATAATCATTTATTACTACAATAAACCGTTGGATCTCGCACACTGAATTCCTAAGGCTAATACTCTACCTAACCTAAATAATTATTGCGGTTCTTATGTGACAAAATGTCTTTATGACAGTAAATATCTTTTCATTACTCATACACGGAAAGTACGCTTGAAGTTGCCTGAGCATAGGGTTGAAAGCTAACTTTCAGCCCTAGGGCTGTAAAGTTTTTTTAGCCCTAGGGCTGAAAGTACATAACTGTCAAATGTCACCTTCTATTTTGACATTCCACAGACAAAAAAAAAGGCGGGATTGCAACCATTCGAACTTCATTCAGTTGTTTCGTAAATCGAGTGAGAAGTTTATTTGGTTGAACTTATGTATCTGATTTTTATTTACTTTCCTTATATTAGTAATGAAAAGCAGAGTGTTTACCTCGGATGAAAGACCTTTTCAATGCCCTCGAACTATAAACCATCTCGTGCATTGAAAAGGTAACTTTCTCACCTTGTGTAACAATCTACTATTGCACTAAAACACAAACACAGAATTGTCCCATAGTTCGAATAAACTTTCCATTGAATATGATTAGTCATTTAAATTAAATAGACTTTAGAACTTGTATAATGTTGACAAGCTTACTGTGTACAACTTCTTTTAAAAGTATTTTTCATCTGGTATGAGTATATGTTAATTAATATATTTGATTTGGTGGCATTGTGTTGTGATTTGAATTTAACCCTTAATTTACAATTTATCTCAAAGCTGAGGGTATTTAACTTGAGGGACGTTTTACATCCTTCGTGTTATGCTGTCTTCTCGTAAGAGTGGCTAGGTAGATACTCCTTGTAGATTTTCCCCCAAAAGTTAAGTTCCTCTTTGTCCAGAGCTCTTCCTTTCGAGAGTCTGTTTCCTATATCTAAGTATGACTGCGAATCGGCTCTGAATTGTGGCCACATGACGCCCAGAGACGCGTCAGGTGTGGGGTTCCTAAGAAAAAAAAAACCTTCAATTAGTTAAATGACTAAATTCTTTTAATTAAGATGATGATAGAATTTTACTAACATAGATAAATCTGGGACCGATTACACCAAAATCTGACCCCAAACTAAGCAAAGCTTGTATTATGGATGTCAGATATTGATAAACATACCTAATTATAAAGATAGAAACTAGAAAAATTCGAACTGATTCAACTGACTCAAGCGGGATTCGAACCCGCGACCTTCCACAACCCGGCGAATTTATCTAGTGTATTTAACGTTGTAAGCCAACGTTTGTTTCATCAATGTTATAGGCAAGTGCCTTTAGCTAATACTTAAATATTTCGAAATACATGCTTAAATTGATAAAAACAACCAGACACATAACAAACACAAATGTTCTGCTGCAATAACAGGCCAGTCTGTTGAAACCTGTTATTCTCGCATTTTCATAACAAAAAAGTTTTAGCAATTCCAAATATTTTTTATAAAAATTAAAATAAATATAAATAAATATGCGCCAGACAACACACCTCTTGTAATGGTCTCGAAGTAGGGATTAATATACCTGGGTTACGAGGTACCACCCAAGGAAATAAGCCAGGGGCGTCTCCTAGCACACCCAAACCCGAGTCAATTCAGAAAAGATCGTTTCCTGAATTTGATTTGATTTGATTTGATTTGAATTGACCCGACCGGGAATCGAACCCGGGACACTACGGAAATCGAGGCGAGAAACCGTGCTACAGCACACTACGCCAATCGTGCCGTCATTAAAAATCATTAACTATTCTGAATACAATTTCAGTTTCTTATCAAAATGTCATTTATGAGTTGTACTGTAGGTATTTATTGTAATTTACTAATAAAACTAATGAATACGTATTGTTATTGAACGTAAACTTCGTTGAATTCGGTACCCCTAGGCCATACCACGAATTCAGCCTTCAGTAAACTGCTATAGTTACTTAGTTGTACTGAAATATCATACATAAACCTGAGTGACACTTTGAAACGCATAACGTTTATTGCCATAATTTCAATTGGTTTAAGTGCCGGATGGTCACGTAGTAAGATTAGGCACACAGTGTACGTGTATGAGTTCGTATATAGGCTTCAGTAGAATTATAATACACCAGACTATCACCAACTGTTGTCTCATTTCACTACCATCCCGTCTCTGGTTATATTATAATATACCTACATCATTTGGCATACAAATCAGAAAGAATAATGGATTTTAGCAAATTTTTCATTACGCATAAACATAATAACGCAGGATTGTTAAAAGGCATAATCATAAAAACCAATTCATTAAAAACCATATTATTGTTTGTCATCATTTCAATAAGCATACCTTATAACGCATAATTTTATTATTCAATTTTTTTTTTGACATACTCTCACAAAGCATAAGTCATAAAAGACATGGGGTTAGGGTGTCGCAAAGGGGGTTAAGGACATGCATTTTTGAAGGCAATTTGTATGAAGCCGAGACACATTTTTTCATGGTTTTTTATAAAAACATAAACTTAGACAAAATCCAAATATTCCGTGAACGGTGGTCGGCATAAAAATCGGGAACGGGGCCCGGGGGGCAGAGCCCCACACAAGGGGGCTCGGGGGGCTAAGCCCTCCACCAAAATAAAGGCAGCCGTGAAAAGACATAAATTCGGTTAGGTTAGGTTAGAACTGCGACCAAAAAAGAAGTTTTATAAAAATATTTTTTGTATGAAAAAATGACAAACTCACTTTTGATCGTTTTTTATAATCACTAAATGTAGTCTTTATTACTTTAAGATTCACCATCGGGAGTAAAAAAGTTGTTATTTTTGAGCTCCGACGTACCGTTCCCGAGATATTATTGGTTATGAATAAAATGTTTTATAAAATTTTAAATTTCTTAGAAACGGTGCCTCGTATCCATAAAGTAACGAAAATTCAGTCCCCTTAAAAACCGCAGAAGGGTGCTAAGGTCCATAAATCTGACCTTCGGAAACGGTCACGTGAGAGTTGATAATTTTCTTCATAGTAAATAGTCGAAAAATTCCAACGCCAGAAAACTCCTTATTTAGTATTATGCGTGCAAGCAAGCATGCTTGCATATAATATGGTAAATAGGTGTTATTCCTTAAGAGGAGGATTTTTTGAGTTAGGTATGCTTATTTCATGTACGCTATTTGAATAGTATGTATTTTGAATATAATGGCAAATAAAAAATTATGCCTTTCTATGATTATGCTTTACAAGTTTCGGCCATTGGATGTTATGCGTTATGAAGTTATGCTATAAAGGCTTATGGCAAATGAATATTATGGCTAATAACAGCATGCATTGTTAGTTTAAGGCAAAGAACGTTATATGCGTTTCAATAGGTAACCAAAAACTTGACAGCAGACTGTCATCGGTGTAAACTCATAGTACCCCTACCATTATAATTGGGGTTTTATATTTAATTTGTTAAATATCTCTGCCGAAAGTTTAGAATAAGAAGCAAATTTAATTTAAAGGCAGCAATGTTACATAATTTCCTTCAAAGATGGTTGTTACGGTAGAAATTTGCGCAGGAGTCATTTCATGAGTCATTTCATGACGCTTGCATGACGTGCAACTTCGCGTTCTACGTGTGTTCGTGCCCCTCAAGCAGGTCACGGACTTACTAGAGTGACTAAAGGTTAATAGTAATCCTATTAAAATATAAAAATGTTGCGGTTGAATTACACACTTACCCATTTTTGGCAAAGTTTGTCCAGAGTATGCAGATGGTATCAATCATCTTGAAAGTTTCCGAATTCTGGTTGATGTTCTGTTTAATGCTTTTAATTGGGAATAAGTAGGGCACTTCATCCATGTGGCTAACCTTCACCTTGTTTTTAAAGTAGTCTGACACTCCCATAATTTTAGCGAAGAAATTCCTTTCAGATTTATACGTGAACTTGTAGAAGTACACTTTGTGTTGTTCAGAAAAATACTTAGCCACTAACGCCATTCCATATTTGTACATCTCAGCAGCGTAGTATTTAGACAAAGGATCTACATTGTTAGGTCGAAGCGGTCTTTTATCCAAATAAAAGTCTTTAACCGCACTTCCTATGTCTAACACATCTTTAGTATTACATTGATAAACGAAAGGTTTGGGAACAAAATATTCGTCATAATTGTTCGCGGATGAAATTGTTTCCTTTAAGTTAAAAGTGACGGCCAAATTGATAAGACCTTCATCCTCGTTATATCCTAGCATCAGCTCAACTCCCTCATGTATATTGTTTTTGAGAGCATCTATAATGTCTCCTGTGAAGAATGCTTCCTGATTTGGAAAAACAGGTTCACTTACAACGGCATATTGAGTTTCCAACCTGTCTGCACATTTGTCAATAAACGTCGTTGGTACATAGCATTCTACGAGAGATTCTACTGGTTGACTTTTAAAAAACTCATACAGTTCTTGGTCATCATTAGATCTCAATCCCATAATTCTAGCTAGAGCGACTGCTCTGTCTCTTGGTCTGAATGCCAAGGCCCACCAGTTTGCTAGGCATCCACTTTGGGCAATGGCTCTTTTGAACAGTCCTTTGGTCATGGGTGAGACGCAGTGGTAGGTTACGCAAGCAGCACCGGCGCTCTGTCCGAATATAGTAACATTATTGGGGTCCCCTCCAAAGTTGGCTATGTTCTTGTTCACCCATCTCATTGCAGCTACTTGATCTTTTACGCCGGCGTTGCCAGGAATTTCTTCAGATTGAAGGCTGAGAAAGCCAAGGACTTCAAGCCGGTAGTTCAGTGTGACAAGAATTACCCCGTTTCTAATAAGGTATTCAGGCCCGTACATGTCATCGTTGCCGCTACCACAGCAGAACGCTCCTCCATGAATCCAGATCATGACTGGCAGTGGTTGTTGCGGATGCACTTGTGGAGTATACACGTTGAGGTATAAGCAGTCTTCGCCACCATCTACTCGAAGCTTCGTTATTATGTTGTACTGGTAACATGTCTGTCCATGCTGTTTCGCACTACGCACTCCCTCCCATGGTTCAGGCGGTTGTGGGGCCTGCAAAAATAATTATGAAGTCGATCAACAAACATGTTTCATTGTATAGTAAAAATCCTTTAAATGGTTAATATAAACTCGTATTAGACAAGGATGGTTACACAAGTAAAACATTTAAATAATGAGACAATGTAAGAAGTTAAACCTAATTGAACCAAGTCATTTTATTTTTAAATATAATCCAGCAACCTCGACTCACACGAAAACGAAACAAAGGTATCCCTTATCCGCCTTAAAAATTAAGACCTCTTAACTAAAAATCCTTCTTTAAGTCATGACAACCAGTTCTAATAAAAGATAGATGCTGCAACACATAATAACAGCTTGAAATACAGTTAGGTATATGAAAACTAAAATATTAACAAATTATGATTGCACACGGGTGCCGTAGCCAACTAAGGCCGTAGCACCAAGAGTGCATTGACTCATTTTCAGCCATCGCCCTGGAGAAGGTGTAGTAGGAAAAACGGGAACGATACGGTCTAATAAAGGAGTACAATTTACCTTGAACCGTAAATCTCCCACGGGTGGGGCTGCGTAGGGAATTCCTTTAAAGCTGTAGTATGTCCCGACGAGTTCATGAGAGACTGCCTCTCCCTCAACGATCCCGTCCGTCGTCTTCACTTGCATCTTCTGAGACATAACGAGAACTTGAATTTAGAGCAAGTTAAAATTACGAAATTACTGGCTGTGTGCGTTCTGTTTAAAGGAAACTTAACATACCTACATCAAGTAATGTTCTATATGCTAGTTACTATTATTTGCGCTATTAGTAGTTGTGCTATCAACAACATTGATATCCTTCTGCAAACTGAATCAAGTCATAAAAATATATTCATCTACAATTCACGAGACAAGGGACAGACCGGACAGCCCGTGGCGGGTGAATTCCCCGCATAAATCAACTTACAAGCTGATTAAGAACCTTTTTACGTCAACCTCTAAATACGAGTTAGTGCAAAAAAACTAAAACCTCATTATCGATCGTTTTGTTCGCTTTTTCAGTCTGTACTTTTAACGTGTGACGTGCCAAACGAACTTACGTTTGAACTGCATTATTTATTACGTTATCTTTTAGCACTCCGCTAAGAGATAAGGTCAGGTAAACACAACGCTTGTTACTAAGGACTACATAGCCCGAAATCTTAAAATCCTTAGTGACTTTATTTAATTCTTCATCATTTTGTATGCTTTAACCTACTTCAAAAAAAGGAGGTGGTTCTCAATTCGACTGTATGTTTTTTTAATGTTTGTTACCTCAGAACTTTCGACTAGGTGAACCAATTGTGAGGATTCTTTTTTTATTTAAAAGCTGATGCTTTCCGTGTGGTCCTATATATGAGAAAACCATATAAGTCTTAAATTTGGATTAAGTATTTGCGCGACAAATGGACGGATAACTCAATATCACGCCAACCGATTTCGATGATTCTTTTTTATTGGAAAGTATGTACTTCAAGGGTAGTTTCATGAGAGTTTCGTTAGGTTCTGATTACGGGATTCATGACAAAGTAACGGAACTCTTCAATTCTTAGGATCTATAATGAACGATACTTTGTCAATGGGGATGATACTAACTTTTCACCTAATGCCGATTTTCCTAAAGTCGCTTGGCATAATTTATTTGGATTTAACATCATACGCATCATAACATTAACCTCTCATAATTCATCCTCCGCATAACTTTGAAATAGCATAACAGTCCAAACGCATATTATTAGGTACTCACATAGCATAAGCAGTGAAGGCCCTTATAACACTTGGCATAATATAGTTATACCTAACATTTTTAAGCATAATTAATTAATAGCATAATTTAACGTAGCCTAATTAGTAAAATCTTTAAAATCAATTTCACTTGGTTGGTTAGAGTAGGTAATTTCGACCGAAATAGCTAGGTTTGGTTAGAACTGCGACCCCATCACCAAATTATACTTATTTTACTAGGTTTTTTAGATTGGTTTGTTAGTGTCAGGAGGTTGCTACCCCTCTTCCACTCCTTTCTCACCTCCCTACAAATCTTAAATCCTAGCGCGGGATTTCTATTGCACATCCTGTAATTTAAGTCGTGACAAAAACTATGGCTGTTGAATGGCTCACTACGTCTGAGATTAATGTTCATTGCCATAATATCATGTTAACTTATGTTTGTTTTCATTGTTATTCTTTGAAACATTATGCATTATAACTATTCTGCTTTTCGAGTTTATGCGTTTTAATACTAAGGTCAAACAATTTTAACCTACACTTTATTTGGATTTCTGAAAATATGCTACACAACTTTATGGCTCGTGACGATTAGGCAAATCAGAAATATGGAACATGATACATTTTAAGACAATAAACATTATGTATAAAATGAACAAGATCCGATTCACTAAAAATAAAGAAATAAACAAAAACTGTAACTAAAGAAACCAACTCCAAAAAAGTAAAACAATAATTGCGTATTCTTCTAGAACTTATACGATAATAAATAATGCAGGTACTTATTGCTATTGTTGGAGTCGGTGTCAGTCACGGTAGGTTTGTAACTACATATATACTTAAACGTGAGATGTTAAAAAAAAACTTAAGTGATTCTCGTAGGTACTTTTAACCGACTTGAAAAAAGGAGGTTCTTAATCCGACTGTACGTTTTTTATGTTTGTTTTTATTTTGATAATTCTTTTTTATTTGACAGCTTCCCGTGTTTGTTAAAAAATCTTGACTTACGTTTTTTTTCGGAGGGGTATTAGCTTAGTATTTTTGTTTTATCGTCTGTATTGTGGAGATCAATCAGTAATAACATCGTTCCCTTTGCCGCAGATTTAAGTTTCAAGCGCGTCACTTAATTGTTTTGGGTCAATATCCACTAAAAGAGCGGCGGCGCGCAGCGGCCGTAAGGCCTCAGCCTCGAATTTTGCGGGCAGCGGGGCGGCAGCGGCGGCGGGCGCGCTAGACTGGAGTGCACCGCTCGTTGCCCGCAAAATTCGAGGCTGAGGCCTTAGAGCAAGTGAACTGATTATGGAGCGGCCCCTCCGGACGCCGCGCTGACCTCCTTTGCTTTCCAAAAACAATAAACTTGATAATCACATGGATGAGTTACAAAATGATTTGCCTCAAAAATCCGCTGCGGCCACTGCTCTTCAAGTAGGCGTTCATCAAATTGCAAGCATTTAAAGCATGCATATGTAGAGAATTCCCGCCTGGAGCTTTCCATTGCCCTCTCAATGCTCGAATTAAAAGCACCCCAAACGGTCGGTAATTCAAAGAAACCCCATTGTACTACGAAAACGGGCGTGATCATTGGCACATCACATATTATTCTGCAAATAAAAACTCTATCGATGTTTTTTGCGGGTTATCCGACACTAATTGTGTTTCTAGTAATAACTTAGCTAACTTATATACTTAAAAATTGTTGTATCTAAATGTAAGTACGCTCGTTGTGTTTATTACTCATGTAATTGTAATTTCTCAGTGGGTGAATTATTATCTTTAATTCTTTTTTGAGAAAATAAAGTTCATTATCCATAACTAACATGTTTTTTTCAAAATCATATTTAAATTTTAATTTCAAATTGGTCGCTTACTGTGTGAAATACTTATTGTAAAGTAAAAAAGTAAAAAGTAAAAGATAATTTATTAACATACCACAGAGAGGCACAAGTGAGCAATAAGAACATAATTAAATTAAAATAAATGTGAAAAAACATACAAAATAGAAAACACGAAAGGCCTCAAAGTGGGGCCAACCAGGTCCCTGTCTCAGCATGTGCCGCTGCAGCTATGAGGCTGCAGCAGCGCTGGTATTCTGACAGGGCCTCAATGGGGGTGTCGTTCGACATCGTGCGCATGCATGTAATAAAAAATAGATACTGCAAGGTAATAAAAAAATACTAATAAGAAAAAGTGTTTTAAACAGTAAAACTAACAAAAAAAATTTGTTAGAAATTGTAGTTTGTTCGATTCACAACGACTAGGTTGAACTTTCAGTTCAAGACAAAAACGTCCATTACTAAAAGAAAAGTTTAATCCTAAGTATAAATTATTATTTTTCCTTAATTTGGTACAATTCGTTGCATTTAACTCCATTGCTTCCAAACTGCCATTATGGAAATGGAATGAAAATATTGTAAGAAAAAATGTAACCTCTGAATCTATACACGCCTAATTTTATATTCTAGCTACTAATTCTAGAAATCCCTTTACTTAATACTAGTTTTTTTAAGTAAAGCTAACTGTTTGTTGTTGCTTTATATTTAAATGTCACACGAAATAATGAAATTCATTGTTTATTCAAACCAAAATTCGTACCCGTCAACAAGTGTTATTGTATTATATGTGGGAATACATACTCGTGTGTGATTTACAACCGAACTGGCACTTGTTGAAAGAACAACTACTCTCACTTCACAAACGATCACTATTGTCATTATTCAGCGCAGTCTAGTATATTTATATACGGTTTAGAATTCCTCAAAATCATTCAAAAACCCATAAGACAAGTTGATGAATGTTCTTCTATAATACAGTGATCAAAGGCGGCCTGAAGGTGAACCCAGCACCAGAATCTTTAAATCCTTGAACCAGAAGGTTCAAGGTTTTAGAGATTTCACTGAAAAAAATAAATAACAAAACTGTTTCGGTTATTACCTTTTTAACCATACTTTAGTTAGTTGTCAACAAACTTAATTTGAAACAATTAAAGTGCTTTATTTGCGAAGCACAAAACTGGTTTCGTTATTTTCAGTTCGGTTACTTAAAATCTAAGTTTTAGTTATGAATAACCTTAATTAAGACAACACATCACATTGGTAACGTGTTACTAAGATAGTTAACTAAATTTATGCTAATTCTTAGACTATTCATTACCAAAGGCACGCTTTACTATCAAACAATTATTTGTTAAACACTAGAGAAACATTTAGGCTACTAATAACTTATTAAAGTTGATTATTTTAACACGTATGATTAAAAGAAATACCCTATTTTTGCAGTTGTTTAAAACAAAACTGCGATTCAACAAAACTTCTGTAATTAACAGCAAAGTAATCTTTTAAGCTAGACATGACGTTATCTTACGATAGCCCTATTTTGATTTTATGTCACCAAACACTTTTGTTTACGCGATGTTGAACTAGGTACCTCGTGATCGACGCCCTGACATGACGACACGTGCAACAGGTTGATTCCTGTTCATTTTGCCGCTTGCGCTTACCGGGAACACTGCGTTTTAATTTGATCGTCGCAATTACCTACTTATTTGTTGTATCAGCAACGTTTATCGTGTCGTGCGTGTTTTATGTATGTAACACTATTAGTGAACTCGCGAGAGAGAACCATGGACGAGCAGAACCCAGATCCTCTTGAAGATTACCTACGGCAATGGGGGCTCGAAATGTACGTTGCACCATTCAAAGGTAAGGTACAAGTAACTTCAGATGTTATAAACTCAAGCAATTCAAAAAGTGATAACCACTCATTATTATTTTTGTCTTCTTTGTATGCAAACCCTTTGTTACCTAGAAAAATAGTTAGACATCGTTGACATCCTAGACATCGTTGAAGGCGTAAATGTGTATTTTTCTAATATCATTACTGATAATGTTCAAAAAATTTTTACCAACTCAGGCCAGTCGACAGGAAATGACTTAGCATTAATTAAACAAAAGGTGCTGTCAGTTGGCGACTCCATGTTGCAAACATTAAATACTGAGCATAGCCGCCTAAAATATTTTGAAAGTGTCGGAACATACATAGCCCCAAATGAAATAGTCATTGGTCAAAGAACAACCACTATAACTAAACGCGGTGTCGTGAAAGCGGTTACAGTAAAATGTGTGGAACAATTTATATCACTTAGACATGTCCTTCAAGAATATTTTTCTCTCGATGGAGTTGTAAGAGAAACATTAGACTACATAAACACTTTGACAAATTGTAACAATCTTAATAAAAGTAACTTTATACAAGGTGCATTTTGGACTAAATTTATAATGCGGTACAAAGACAAGCTCGTTTTTCCGTTATTTTTATTCTTTGATGACTACGAAAGTGGGAATGTGCTAGGCAGTCATTCTGGAATTCACAAGTTAGGGGCTGTGTACGTTTCTGTGGGTTGCGTACCTCCAGAAAGAGCCTCTACTTTAACTAACATTTTCTTGGCGCTCTTATTTCATTCATCTGACCGAGTTTCGTTAGGCAATGGAGTAATGTTCAAACCATTAATTTATGAGCTTAATTTTCTATTCGAAACAGGAGTAGAAATTAGTGATCCAGCATTTCACGGGCAGTTGTATTTTGCTTTAGGCCTAATAGTTGGTGACAATTTCGGCATTCATTCAATTATAGGATTTAATGAATCATTTTCATCTAACTTTCCATGTCGAATTTGCAACGTTACCAAGGAAGTAATGAAAACTCAGTGTTTTGAAGACGTGTCTTTGCTCCGCTCTACAAACGATTATCTTGCACAGTTGGAAACAAATTGTTCTAGTAATACAGGAATCAAAGAAAAGTGTGTTTGGTTATCTGTTAATCATTTCAGTTTATTCGACCTAGTAGGAGTAGACGTAATGCATGATATACTTGAGGGAATTTCCAAATATGTCATGTCTTTCCTTATCTTAAAATACACCCGTGATTTAAAATACTTTACATTTAAAATTTTTAATGATAGAATAGAAAATTTTGACTATGGACCTGATACTACTAGCAAGACATGTGCTTTAAGTATAGAATATATTTCAAAAGAAAACGTTCGACTCTCTGCTTCGGAAATGTTAACATTTTTACGATATTTTGGTCTGATTATTGGTGACGCTGCTGTACATCACATTGCGAAAAATTATTGACATATTAATGTCAACTGTTTCGAATGAAGGTAGTAGTCAGTTGTTGAAAGTTTTGGTATCAGAATTGAATGAACTATATTTGGCATTAACAGGCGATACTTTAAAAACCTAAATTCCATTTTTTACTTCATTACCATGGCATGCTATCAAAATTTGGTCCCTTAAATTATATATAAATAAATAAATGAAATAAATATCTGGGACAATTCACACCAAGATCATCTGACCCCAAACTAAGCAGAGCTTGTAATATAATTAATATGGTGTATGCGTTTTGAAGCTAAGCATAGACTGTCTAAAATGGCTGCTAGAGCTTCGTTCAATCGACGCAATCTTACTAAGTCACTTGCAATAAAACATCAACTGCAATTAAACGAGGTTTTTACTAAAGGAACATTAGATGCAACACTATCTGTAAGTCCTTCAAAACGACTGCGAAAAAACAAATATGATGACGTCATATACTCACTTAAATTGCGACCAGGTGGTTCACTAAATCTGGTCACATGGGCTAAAGTAAAAGGAACAAAGTACAAGCTTGGGACCATTATTGTTCATGATGCGAAAGACCTTGCAGAAATAACTTTTATGGTGATTAAAAATATATTCATTTATGATACAAGTGCAGTTATTTTTGAATGTTCTCTAATGAACACAATAAGTTTTGACGATCACTTAAATTGTTTTGAGGTAGAGAAACCTGATAGAGAGTGCACTGTATATACTTTTCAGGATGCCTTGATATCATACGCTCTCTGTCATATTAATATAACTTCAAGTGGCAAAAGTTATGTAACTCTTCGAACAGCGTTTTAGTAATAAGATGGATAGTACATTCCCCATAATGTAAATATTGTTCCAGATTCATTCAAAGGTTTAATTGATGGTTTATACTCTCTGCAAATTTATTTTTTATTATGTTTAGCTTTGTGATCTTTGTTTCACCACTCTCGGATAAGTCTTTGAAAGCTTATCTCCCAGATATTTTGATTTATTGACTCGATGATGAAGGTCAGAGACATCAGAGAGTGGTTGAATCAAAAGTACATAATGTATGACTGTTTTAAATTGCTATTAAATGGTGTTGTTTTAATATTTAAAAAATACATTCTTGTGATAAGAAATATGTTATGTGGTGATTTAATATGTTAGATTAAGTACATTCCCAATATTGTAGATTTTGTGCAAGATTTATTCAAAGGCTTAATTGAATTATGGTTACTCTCTACTAATTTGATCTGATGAATATAATATTTTTTTGTAGCTGAAACTACTATTAGATGGCGTTGTTTCAATACCTATTTATAAAATACATTCTTGTGATAAAAAATATCTTAGATTTAATTAAGTGATGTGACTTTAACAGTGTAAGAATATATCCAGGTAAAATAAAATAATTGAATTTGTAAATCAACTGCATTTTATTTATCTACCGTTTAATTTAGCTCCTACATTATAGTCTGAGCGTTTTAGCATGGCAATTAGTGGTCATTTCCCTTTTGTGAATGTTTCAGAGAAATATTTTCAAAAGGGCAATGACGCTATTGCCATGCTAAAGCGCTCAAACTGCAGTACCTTGCTTAAACAAACAACTACAGCTAAAGCAAGCAATTAGTTTTGTTGCTAATAGTCAAACTGTTTTGTAAAAGTTAACAAATCAAATTATCTAAATTAAATTATTTATAAGGTTATAAGTAAAGTAAGAATCTTGTTACACAATACCAAGTTAGCTGTGTTAATAGCAGCAAAACGAATTTGCCAAAGTAAACAAAGAATTGGTTTACTAGCTGCATATAAATACCTACACCTACTAATACCTAGACCTACATATTACTAAAAGTATAGCACTAAGTAACAAAAAACATTGGCTAAGCTGAACTAAACACCTTAGTAAGACTTAGACAGTATAGTGTTGTCATTATTACAAAACAGTTTAGTTAAAAAAATAACCCAACAAGATTTTGTTACGTATTGCTTTAGTTTTGTAGTCACTTTTTCATATATCAGTCAAGTTACTTTCATTCCAGTGGGGCAATGACATAGCTTTAGGACGCGTTGGTTTAATCTAGTACTTAAAAAGTATGTTAGTAAGTAAGTTAATCATTATTTATTTGCCATGTACCATTTCATTCCTTACGTGTAAAAATAAATTAAATAAACTTTGACATAGGTATTTTACTTACTTTGATATATCGATCTAGTTCTCAACAGAAATAAGTAGTTCGTTCTTAAGTTCTAGCAGGCAGCATCACACTTAAGTTTCCATTAAAAGAGTAGGTTAGTGTAAAAATGTAGAATTAAAGTACAAAATATATCACGGAAAAGTTATAAAAACTTACGAGTCCAGGGTACTGATTACAAGCCCTTGGAACAGTCCTGCATCATTACTTTTTTACATTTTCGTAATATGACCTACTAAAAATAACCCTAGTTTCACGCTGTTTTCATCATTATCATCCGTGCGGTCTATCCCGGTTGTGAACCCACACTGGTGTGTGGGGTCCCAGGGTCCGCCTTTCTTATTTTCTTGGCCCACTTCGCGCGGTCTTGTGCATCCTCAGTGGTGAGTCTGTTGGCACGCATGTCACCCTTAACCACGTCGAGCCACCGCTTCTTGGGTCGACCTCTTCTACCGGTACCTGGCGGGGGCGGCATAGCCAGACATTTGTTGCCCACGTAGTTTGCCGATCTCCGTGAGACATGACCATACCAACGAAGGCGGCACTCATGCAGCTTGTCTGCGATGTCACGAACACGAAGGCTGCCGCGGATGTGGGTGTTACGCACACGATCTTTGCGTGAGACTCCACACATCCACCGCAGCATCTTCATTTCCGTGACGCGCAGCTCCTGCTTGTGTCGCTCTAGTAACGGCCATGTTTCACTGCCATATAAAAGGACAGGCCTAATGATGGTTTTATAGACCTGCCCTTTCAGCTTGATCGGCATTTTGGGGTCACAAATGACACCAGCCACCTCACGCCATTTAGCCCAAGCCGCGGAAATTCGGGCTCTGACGTCGCGGTCGATGTCCCCGGACGCGCTTAAAACAGATCCCAGGTATTTAACACGCTCCGTGCGCTCGACCACGTCAACGCCTATGCGGACGGACTGGGTATCTGTGGTGTTGCAGGCCATGTACTCCGTCTTCGCCACATTAAGTTTCAGACCGCCGTTTTCAAGTGAATTTTTCCACTTATTCACCCGTTGTACCAGCCGTCCCCTGTCCGAATCTGCTAGCGCTATATCATCAGCATACATAAGCAACCAGGGTGGTTGCTCATGGTGGTCTAGGATGCTGTTTGACAGAACGTCTAATATTACGCTGAACAGAAACGGGCTAAGCACGGAGCCTTGGTGTACTCCAACGGTAATAAGGAAAGGAAGCGTGTCACTAACCGCAGTCCTAACTATGGAACTGGAATCGTGGTACATGTCCCGGATAATATCAATAAAGACTTCGGGAACGGCCCTGGACCGCAGCGCCCAGCCGATCATCTCACGAGGGACACAGTCGAAGGCCTTCTGCATGTCTAAGAAAAGTAGATGCAGAGGTGTATTCTTCAGTCTGTATCCCTCCATGAGCCTTCTCAAGGCAAATATGGGGTCCATGGTCCAGCAACCTGGTCGAAACCCATACTGACACCCCGAGATTGTACACTCCTGTCGGATCCGAGAGTCTACAATGCGCTCGAGGAGCTTCATGGTGTGGGACATCACCTTTATGCCGCGGTAATTGCTGCACTCCTGCACCGAGCCCTTGCCTTTGAAGACTGGCGTGATAATGCTCAGTCTCCATTGGTCAGGTATCTTCCCGGTGAGGAGAATGCGGTTAAAAAGGTGGGTTAGTATGCCCACACCACGAGAACCCATCGATTTCCACGCTTCGATAGGGACTCCATCGGGTCCGACAGCTTTCCGGTTCTTCATGCGGCGAAGAGCCGACTGGACTTCATCAGGCGTTACCGGGGGCACTAGTCCCTGATTTGGAGGGAGTTCAGGTGGCTGCACCTCTTTGTGCTGCTTATTGAGCAGCTCGTGGAAGTAAGAGCGCCATCTCTCCTTCACCGCGCGGTCCTCGCATAGCAGGTTTCCAAGAGTGTCATTTACACAGCGGCACATGGAAATATCCTGGGCCGCTTTGACTCTCGAACGTGCCAACTTGTAAACGAGCTTCTGCCCCTCAGACGACTCCAACTTATCGTACAAAGGACGTAAGTGGTCACGTCTGGCCCTGGCTACAGCTCGTTTAGAGGCACGTTTGGCATCCCTGTACGCGGCGCGATCTTCAGGAGATTTGGACGCTTGCCACGCTTTGAAGAGGGCTTTCTTTACCCTAATCTCCTTCTGGACTGCTTCGTTCCACCACCAGGTCTCCTTGTCAAGCCCACGTCCACCCCGAGACACACCCAACGCCACCCTCGCCGCCCCGGTGATAGCTGCCTGACACCTATCCCAGAGCTGTTGCCCGGACTCACTATCCGCTGCGATGCACAGGTCACCGCCAGCGGCAGCAAAGTCGTGGGATCTGGCTCCTTCAAGCAGCCACCACCTGGTTCGGGGCGGGCAGCGCTCCCGGCATTTGCCTCGAGGTTTCACTCGCAGGTCCATCACAAGTAGACGGTGTTGGGCAGTAAGACTCTCTCCGGGTATGACCTTACAGTTAGCTACCTTGCCGATCTGGGCTCTCCTGGTGAGAAAGTAGTCGATCTGGGTTGCGCTCCTACCGCTCTTGTAGGTGATCAGATGCTCGGGACTCTTTTTGAAGAACGTGTTCACGACGGCCAAGTCGGCAGCCATACACGTCCGGAGAATCTCTTCGCCTTCAGCGTTACGACTGCCAAAACCAAAACCACCGTGAACACGCCCGTATTCCTCACACTGTTCACCCACATGACCGTTCAGATCGCCACCCAGAACGACGCCTTGGGACAATGGAATAGTGCATAGGAGCTGGTCGATTTGCTCCCAAAACAGTGCCTTATCCGAATCGCTACAACCGACCTGCGGTGCGTAGGCACTTATCAAATTGGTCGTGACCCCTTCGATAAGCACCCTCACGACCACAAGGCGGTCGCTAACGCGATTTACTTCCAAGACACTATTCTGGAATTCCTCGGACAGCGCCACCCCCACTCCATTGGCCCCACCAGGAGAACCCGCGTAGATCAGCTTGTAGCCGTGTCCGATGTTCCGGGACCTGTTGCCTCTCCAGCGAGTCTCCTGCAGGAACGCCACGGCCACTCTCCGACTGGCGAGCACATCGGCCAGCTCGCGAGCGCGTCCCGTCAGCGTGCCAACGTTCCACGATGCGAAGCGGACCTTCCTCTGGACTAATGTCTTTAACCGGGCCCGCCCATGGCCCGGTAGCCCTAACCCACTTAACACAGGAGTAGGGCGATCCCCCTGCGCGTCTTTTTCCGGCGACGCCCTATCCATGTCGGGTACTCTGTGCTGACTTTCCATTTTAATTTGGCAAATATTGTTGACATCACCCATACAAAACAGATGAATTTGGTACTATGAACCGCTAAAGCAGTATTATTTCGTGACGTCATCTATGAAAAAACGTTTTTTTTGTTGATTATATTATGTCTAACCAAGTTTATTGTTGCTATGGCAATAACGGTTTTGTTTTGACAATCTTCATAGCGGCGCATACACACGGTTTACTTTTATTACAGTTTATTTGTATTAAAAAGTTCAGCGTATTATTTAAATGTTTCATCTAACAATAAAGCAAGTAAATACGTAACAAACCATGCACACATAAGTTCGTTTGAAAATGTGTTGTTTTTAACAAGTAAATGAATAAATATTACTTTTTCTTATGTTTTAAATTTTTCACAGCATAAAAGAAAGGCCAGAACTTCTATTCAATAATAGAATCGAAAGCTGGCTTACTTTTAAGTTTAAAAAAAAGGGAGAGAAATAACGAATTATAATTTTCTCTAATATTTCTTAATTATGTGCATACTGCTACCAAGCCATGACAAAGATTAAAAAATTGAACATCTAGCAGAAGACATTATCAGTCTGTTTGTTGTTATTTGGATAATTTCAGTCTTGGCTGCTTTATGAATCTTTTTATGCTTCCTTCATTTATAAATAAATTATACTTGAGCAAAGAAAAAAGTGACGACAGCAGAAAATCACTAACTTCAGACTAGACAGAACAATAATGTTTTACCTTAATTCAGCATGATAGCAAAAAGAAGATTATGGACTTTATGGAGATGTGGGGTTTGAGGAGAATGCTTTGTGTGCAGTAGACGGAATTCTGCACAAATTTGTCCATACACACAACACGCAGCTTCTATCATCTGCAGTTCATAACTGTAACGCATGTTACAACTGTCTGCAACGCATTTCCTAAGTTTCTTTAGTGCCATAAGGAGACCATAATTTTTTTATTGGCACAGGGGAAAGTTGAAGGCACTAGAGCGCACGGGAGATCCCTGATGCGATACTAACCAAATTGCAGCTGCAGCTTACATTAATAATAGCTAATTGCATTAGGAGAGCGGCTGGCAGAAAATAATGAAGTTTAAACTGGATGACCACGAGCGCTATTTTCAAAGTGCTCTAAGAAGAGATCGAGCCGAGGGCTGCAGAATGAAGAAAGAACCCTAACTTTAACGGCATGAGCATCGGTAAGCCGTGTACGAACACGAACATGGCGAACAAAAACATCATCTGAGTGGTAATCATGTGTTCTTATAAGGTATTGTTTTAAGAAACCAAAAAATATTTATTTTCTTTCATTTTAAAGTTACGCGGCGTTTTCACCGTTTGGACAAGGCCTAATTGGCAGACAAAATGCTAATTATGCGTCATAACGCCGCCTGCACCTAACTCGGTTAGTGTCGGCTCTTGACGAGACGCTGAGAACAAATACGTGCTAATCCAAGTGTTACAACTCTGTCATCGTAGTGAAAGGGACTATTAAAAAGGGAAAATTTATAGTATGAAAGCATAGAAATAAGCTAGTTATGTTAAGAGGACACAGCACGGTCAAGAGAATTGAAAAATAGGCATTTGTGAAATCTATTGCTGGGTTATGCAAACCTCGAGTGCCCCGCAGAATGCGATAGAGACCGATGCAAATCGGACCGAAATTACCTATCAAAAGTACGTAAAATCGACGTTTCGTAGTCTCCTGATCCCTTTTCGAAAAGTTGACCGATTGAGTTACTTTTTTCATTAAAAATAAAAGAAGGAACTATGGACGTGTTCCTATATTTTTTTTTAAAATAAACTAGTCAAATTAGTTTTCTGGATGTTTGAACACAGCGAAAAATCTGGCCTTTTTTTCGATTTTTGAAGGTTCATATCTCTTTTAAAAATGTATTTATTTAAAAACGGAAGACATAGGGACAAGCTAATAGTGGTAGCAGATTTATTACAAAAAAAATATTCCTCCACTAGTACAATATCCAGGGAGGAAACAGGGGACTACGTTTGTATGGAAAAACGGCGCCTCTTAAGCAACTCCTTAAGAGTTTCCTTGGAAGAGTCAACGTCAACAAGTGGTAAAGTCACATTATGTTTGTATAGTGGTGGTAGAGTCTAAATGTGTTCAGGTACTCGAAATTAGATATTCATCGTCCTATTTTCATTTTCTTATCGTAACTAGTGGTTTTTTAAAATATAGGCCAGGGCTTCGCACGGGGGTTCAACAAATTCAAGATATGTATCGCCTGTGTGCATCAAAGATAGTGTAAGAGTCTAATAGTATAATTATATGTTCTTTAAATCGGTTCTGGACAACATTCAACTCTTCCTTCTTTCCATTATCATATTAGTAAAGATTCAAAACTCATTTTTAATTTGAATGATTAGATATCGTTAGTACTTAATCTAGGATTAAGTACTAACGATATCGGTTACTTGTGATTTTGAACACTAATTATTTCCTAATCTAATAATCACTTCATGATAACACGATCAGAGTGAGATAGCCTTATCTCTGTACAGAACAACCATACTCATAGTGGCTAAATGGCCACTGTTCTTGCTCAGGGACCCCGCGACCTCTGGCGAGTGACCCAATTCCGGTGGTCGGCCATGCCCCAGAATCTTGCCCCCGCAGTTGAGGAATTGACAACCAACTAATGACATCCATAAATAGACACGTTACAGACTAGTTACAGATTAAGCGAACTAGTTATGGAATTTTTCCGATCAAGTATTCTTGAGAGTTCGTTTATTAATCTTTATAAAAGATGAATTTTAAGAATATCCCCTAGTGAAGTTACGATTTCAATGTTGTCTTCTTACTTCGCTTTTTTTTTGTGCTCTTCAAGCTGAGCTCACTTTAGCTGATGAAGCGGCTGTGAGCATAGTAATGCAGGAACTGCTCATCTAAAGATAGAAAAGTAGACAAATTCGATTTCGGACCTTGATGATCTAGAGCGGGAATCGAACCCGCGTCTTTTACAATCCGGGTGACTGCTGATCTGTATTTCTACCATGAGTTAACATCAATGACAGCCGCTAGCGTCCGCGGTAACCGCGTTGACGTTTTTGTATGGGATTTCGGTAAAACATAGTGATGAATGGAACCAGAAACGGCATACAAAATTCCGAACGCAACCATTGCCGCTTACGTGATGGAAACTCATGGTAGACATTCAGTACGTCTACCACGAGTTGCCAAGCTTACTTCACTAGTTCGACTCCGTTTATTCCAATGATAAAAACAACCTGTTTATTGTAGTAGATAAATTAATAAAATGTATATGCACACATAATATGCCTATCAACATTCACTAAGTACGTATTAGATAATGTTAAGTAAATGAACATACTTAAGTATATACTGAATGTGCAAGTGACTTACTTTTGCCACCAAATACACGGAATCAGGTGCTTCGTTAAGAAACTCTTCAATTTCAGACGCTTTGAGAACCTTCAATTGTTTTGGCTGATGACCAAATGAGGCTCTTTTTAAAAATGCCACTAATTTAGGATAGGTGTCGATATGTATGTCTTTTTTCATATTTAATGTTGCTTTCAGCATTGAATAAGTACTCCATAGAGTGCTTGATTTCTTGGTCTCGGATAATTCAATAAAATATGCCAGCAAAACGTTTTCTGAGAAAGTTTTGGCTCTTTAGCTAGTCGTCACGAGTTAAACATATCGTACTGTTTTAAATACTTCTCGCGTGATTATTGAGGGAGAAAGCTATTTGTGCATTATTAACAGTTTCTGACAATTCGGTTGGCGTCAGGTAAACTTCTTCGTCGCTGGAATCACTCATTTTCGTTTTTTTTTACTTGTTTTCAAGTTTCTTAATTATACAATACGACTTCAAAACAAAATGGCGCGCGCAAAGCAAATTAAAAACCGAAATACACCAAGGAGGTTCAGAGTCTGACTTATTAACAAATTTTAAAAAAGTTGTATGATAAATACGGCACCATGGAGAGAAGTAAATAGGCTTAATGATGTTTTGAAATCACATACCTAGTAACACGCGATGTTCTAAATTCAAATTTACTTTAACCTCAAGCGGGTAAAAACGGCTTTTGCCGCTCAGACATTGAATAGCAAAAATACTATTTTTTTATGAGGGGATGAAAATAAATGTACCTATTGCTCGCTCATTTCATGCAACTTCGTATTTAAATAGACAATTTCAACTTGTACGTGTTTAATAAATAAAACTATCACTCAAATATAATTTTAGTTTTTTCTGTAATAAAGAAAACTTGAAATTCCTCATTTTGTACGAGGCTAAAACGCTATCCGCGAAAAGCCAAAAAAAAAGAGACCCCATTCTTTTAGTCTATGGCCGATGGCCATTGTAAGATGCTCGTGCATAGGAAAACTGATCATTTTTTCCCGCCATTGTGTAGGTACAAATTATTGTGATAGTTGATAGGAGTCGATGCGTTTTTTCAAAATAGTATGGTGCTGCAAAATTTCAATAATAACGCCAACATTACTGTTTGTTAGGTGGAGGATACAACTAGTTACTAAGTTTATACGTAAACCAGCATATACAGACAGGGAAATAAATAGGAACCATGTTACAATTCCTAGTTTTAGACGAACAACATATCAAATAGAACGTTCATATTTTGCTGAATTTATGAAGCTGCAATTTCGCGCCGGATGCGTTCGCATTTTTGTGCATTTTCCGTTCCGGTGTGGTTGAGAATCCGTAACAAGATTCAAATAATTCAAGAAACAGTTTCAGGAATCACAAAAGAGGCATTATCCGTCTTTCTTCAGATAGTACTTGGGAAATTTCGGAAAATAATACTCAAACAACTTTGTTGCATTTTAACTACTAATTGTAATGGGATTTTGCAACGAACAATTACTGCAAATTGCTGTACCTTCATAATGTATCTCGACGTTTGGTGACAGTTGTATGTCACGTATTATTGTAAGTTGCAAAAAACCCGTGTACCTATTAGAATAAGATGTGATATGTTCAAGCGGGGCGTGAAAAGGCATTTCTGCAGGCTTTAAGGTGAGGAATGGCCAGCCCAGTGATTCGTTTGCATGACTGGGCTTGTCAGCCTCATATCTGGACCTAACGACGACTTTCCATCAGGTGGAATGAGGTTATCTTGACGGGCAATAAAAAAAAAAGATGTCCCAAAACTATGGAAATAAAATATTTCAATTGTTTTGAACATAAAATAGGGATCTGCAGTATCCTGTGAGTAACTGTTTTTACGGAATATTTGTAACATTTGTAATGAATAAAAATCTCTATTCTTATTTCCCCTTTGTCCGGTAAATAGTAAAAACAAAGGCGCTTCTTGTCTCGAAGCCTTTTGTGAGACCATAGACTAATGAGTTTGTAATAGGCCCCGCTAGGCTACGCGCGCGGGCTCGCTCAGCGATTTGGTTCAGCTAATAACGAGTTAAGTCGCCGAGCATAGTTCGGCCGATAACGGATTGGGTGTACGCGAGCCGTAAGAGTGGGTTCAGACTGGCGTTTTATACGCAAGCTAGTTTTGGAAGCGCATGTAGGCGCGTACAGGCGCGCCTACACGCGTAACTCGTACATTTTTCGGAGCGTGAAATGTAGCGCTCGTGTAAGCACTGCCGCCCTTACGTACCTATTTTCGTCACCGCGCGAAGTCTATACTAATATTATAAAGAAGAAAGATTAGATTGTTTGTTTGCTTGTTTGTATTGAATGGGCTCTGAAACTACTGGACCGATTTAAAAAATTCTTTCACAAATACGGGGCTACATTATCGGGGAGTGACATAGGCTATATTTTATTGTGATTGAACAAAACATTCAGTGAAAAAAAATAGTATATATAAATCGAGTCAGAGAAACGCGGGCGGGATGTGCTGCTTTACCGACGCCGCGACGTGCAATTACTTTTGACAGAAAGAAGTCTGTCAATGCAGCTGGTAATAAATAAATATGAAAACTAGTAAATTCGTTAAGAGATGGTTTGTTACCTTGATGGCTTGTTAAAGATGGTTTGTAAGATTGAGATTCCTTTTCGGCGACTAGTCCTTAAATAAAATAATAATTTTTTTTTTACATACTTTTAATTTTCTAATTTACATGTACGTTTAGTTTATCAGTGTACAAACTACGAATAAATAGCGTTGTGCATATCATCAGTAAGGTTCTTGGAATACGGTGTTACGGTTTTTCAGGCATATTATTTGTGTAAAAATGTTTGCTTTATTTGACCAATAGCAATTTACGTGGGTTTAACAACCTGACTTTAATTTCAATGAATGCTCATCATACATGTGCTTCGGTTGCACAAAACATGTTTTGAGTAAAAGTGAAGAAAGTAAAATAATTTTAATTCATTCAAGAATTCATTTAAATAATCGGGAATTGACCTGACCGGGGATCGAACGCGGGACACGGAAATCAAGGCGAGAAACCGTGCACAGCGCACTACGCCAATCATCATCATCATCCGTGCGGTCTATCCCGGTTGTGAACCCACACCGGTGTGTACTTCGCGCGGTCTAGTGCATCCTCAGTGGTGAGTCTGTTGGCACGCATGTCACCCTTGACGACGTCGAGCCACCGCTTCTTGGGTCAACCTCTTCTACCGGTACCTGGCGGGGGCGTCACGAACACGAAGGCTGCCGCGGATGTGGGTGTTCCGCACGCGATCTTTACGTGAGACTCCACACATCCACCGCAGCATCTTCATTTCCGTGACGCGCAGCTCCTGCTTGTGTCGCTCTAGTAACGGCCATGCTTCACTGCCATATAAAACGACAAGTCTAATGATGGTTTTATGGACCTGCCCCTTCAGCTTGTTCGGCATTTTGGGGTCACAAATGACACCAGTCATCTCACGTCATTTGCCCCAAGTCGCGGAAATTCGGGCTTTGACGTCGCTATCGATGTCCCCGGACACGCTTAACACAGATCCCAGGTATTTGAAGGCGGAATTCAAGGCTAAAAACCGTGCACAGCGCACTACGCCAATCGTGTCGTCTAATTTGGATACATAGAATGGATTAACTGAACCATTGTATTCTGTAAGTTACCTTACATGTAGAAAACGGTAAGGTTATATTCCAGCATTTAAACCGGGGTTGCATAAAAACATACAATGTTTGGTTTACGGAAAATGAAGTAACCCTCATGCCTGGCCAATAATGCAGTCAACTCACAAAAACTGGCCAAACAGGAGTTGGTGTAACAAAAAGTAAGAAAACGAAAATGCGAAACATTTCAGCGTTTTCAACATTCGGCGAAATAAAGAGTGGTGAATGCAAATCGGAATTGAGCTTTGCGACAGACCAGTTCATTTTCAAAGTTGTCACCATGATATTATGAACCCTAATCAATGGGAATAAGAGTTTTAATATTAGTCATTTCAGTCATTGTTCGAGCTTGTCTATTTAGCTTAATCAGTTTAAATTGGTTTAGATGATTAATCGAAAAACTAAGTCAAAAAACGTATGTAAATGCAAATTCGGCAATTAATTCTTGAAATTAACATAATTAAGATCCTTGGCAATTGTATTGTCTGCCATTTCTATCTCGTACCATTGGGCGGCTTCACCTCGACGATCTGTAATCGACGTTCCATTGAGGACTTAGAGTTTAATTTTGGTTAATCAACGTATTTTATTTTACATTTGTCGGAAAATTGCCAATTATGTTCTTGCTCTAAGCAACAGTATTGAGTTTTGTAAACAACGTTTGATGAAATATAAAGTGGAAATAAAGACAATAATAAAATAGGTCAGTTTTGTTTTTAGGGAGAGTTTAAATATAATTCAGTTCCTAAATTATTGAAACTAGGGCCTCTAGGTATCGCGCTTTAAGTAACCTCACGCCATGACGGACAACACGAAAGCACAGAATAGGTTATACGAAAGTAGCGCGTAGCATATATATATTTCTAGCATATACATATATGTATTATATTCATCTACTGGCATGTAGCAGTTACATGCATGAGATGCATATGACTGCTACTTGGGGGCCCCAAGTAGCAGTTATATGCATCTCATGCATAACAAAACTGTTAGAGTCAGTGCACTATTTTTTTCTGAATACAACTCAAGAACGACTAACTTACACCTACAAACAATTATATTTAATTATTTTAATTAACGTGAAACTTGACATCGTCGTCTGATTAGACTTTCTATTTTGGTAGGTACTAAAGCGTCATTGTTGTGAAAAAAGAATATGCATACGCCACACAGTTCCTCGCTTTGATCAGCAGAGCGCGCGCCTACACGGCCTGACCCAAACACCCTGTACCATTTTGAACTTTGTTCCTGTGACACAACGACTATAACGCAGAACAACACGGCTTCTTAGCCAGCTCACGACATTGCGAGGAATTTCCGACTTTAAATATATACTAGAAAGGACTGAATTGCCCTGAAATAGCCTTGCTATGCTTGGCGTCATGCATGCGCTCTACTGGGCACGCATTGAACAATTATTCATTGCTGTCGTTTTTTAACATTCCAGAAAATGCAAGTGGTAAAAGAAAATAACGCAACGTGGTCGGTTATTCGAATAGCATGAAAGAGATTTATATTTGTACATTTGGCTGAGATAGTGTACCTTAAACAAGCTGCGGAAAAATGAGGTTAATGCCTTCTTAAAAAAATAACGAACAAAAACGGTCTAACCGTTTTTATTCGTTATTTTTTTCTGCACACAGAAAAACGAGTTCAATTTAAGACTAAAAATTGTGTAATACTCAATCACATTTAAAGATGTAGTTTTACTGAGGGGTATTAGATAAAAATCTAACCATGCGGCATCGTATGGGGTAAATTGGGATAAGCTTTATCCCCCTTAGTCATAAAAACTTCAACAGTGCTCAGAAGCTCTATTGCTTAGGAACTAAACTCAAAATTACTATTCCCTTCCTCAATATTGAGGATCGTGACTCTCGCGAAGGATTTGTGCAATATGTGCTTTCCAACGGCTTCGGTCTTCTGCCTGATGGAGCGCTGCGCTTATGGGGACCTCCAGCGTGGTGGCGACTTGGCCTGTTCATCACTTCGGGCTTCGCCCTCGCGGACTTTTTCCCTCTAGCTTGCCAACCACGAGCAACTTCTCTAGGTTATCTGGTTCGCGTCGCGCAATATGTCCAAAGTAGTGGAGGGTTACATGCAAACCCTCCAGTTTGAAACATTTGGTTTTGATGACTAAAAAGATTCGCATCTTGGCGATGTAAGCGCCCAAATCTGCCAATCAGGGGCCGGACTACAATCGCTTATATCCAGTCATGTTAATTCCTTAAACTGATGGTAGTAAGCAATGACGTCAGTAAATATCCAGTCTGGAAGATGCGTTAGTGCCAGGTAACCGCTGACTGGCTGGGAATGAAAGATCATATTACAAAATTTCTCGCTATGCTCAGTTTAGGGAAGGAACTTGACAGGTTATATGGGATTGTAATAGGGCCCCAGAAAGCTTCTACTAACTATTGGTGAATCCCCATAATTTAGCGATCGTCGCCGCACTCGATCGTGCAGTCGCGTCGGGAGTGAAGCAGAGACGAAATGGGGCAAACACAAAGACATACTCGTAAATGGAAATAGATGACGTGAGTGTACGAACTTAGCGTGTCTGAGAAGTATGCAGTGCACCACTTTTGACGCTGCTTGAGTTTTTTTTCATTTTGTCCACGTTCCGCAGAATCAAGTAAATGACTAGTGTATAATAAGTAGCCATATGGGCCAGCCACACACATCTTGTCATGGTCTCGAAGTAGACATAAATATCCCTGTGGAGGTACACAGGGGCGTCTCCCAGCACACTCAGACCCAAGTCAATTTAGAAAAGATCGTTACCTGAATTGTCCCGACCGGGAATCGAACCCGGGCACCACGTAAGTCATGGGGAAAAGTAGTTTTAAATAAAATATAAATATGCATCAGACACCTTCAAGGCTGTGGTCCTTCAAAGTAAATGCGCCCGATTTGATGAAAGCAGGCTTTCACCTAGACCCGAGATTTAGCCTATTTAAAAAAAATCTGTTTCCAGTACGTCTATATACCACGAGACATGACATGACAATGTCAAATCCCAACGCATTTTTAATCTTAATTTAAATTGGCAACTCGTGGTAGAACACGACGACTAATCGAACTCAATTCAAGTCAAGGCGAAAGACAAAGTAACAGCGCACTACCCCAATCGTGTCGTCAAAAACTCATCATTCCGCAGATTTTTCGTTGTTTACTTACACATACAAATACAAATATTTTATTTCATTTGATTGCAACAATACATATCAGTGGTTGGACTCCCCTTTTAAGCAATTATTTTGCTTGTGTTAGGAGACTCCGCTCTTCTATAACAGTTTAGTTAGAATATACTCGAAATACAAATGAACCAATTGAAACAACAAAATCAAACAAAAATAAATAACACATTTTTACGAATCTCTAAGTATGTATGCCCGTGTGTGTGCGCGTGTGTGTGTGTGTGTGTGTGTGTGTGTGTGAATATGTGTGTGAGTGTGCGTGTGTATATGTGACTTGTGCTTGGGAGTGTATTATAAGTGCGACCTATCTCATCATAATTTGTACCATGTCTTCAATTTCTTCATAGCTTTTACCATCTATCCATTTCATTATTTTCTTCTTACTACTATTGAGTGTCTTTGGATAAATGACTAAATGGCTGTTGACGCTATTATAGAGGTGGTATGACTGCCATTCATCACTTACTATGGAACTTTACTTAAACCAGTTAAAAGGTGGCGGATTCCTATCAAAAAAGTGTTATCGATAAATAAGCGTCAAAAACGCTTGATTTTAATGTAACTGGAATGCTTTGCATCATCTACTCGTATTTAGACTTGTCTGTGGCTAAAGAGAACATTCCTTTGTGTGCGGGCTCGCGCGATATTGGGTACATTCCGCCCTTGCAATTAACGACATCCTGTTATACAGGTACAGTCAGCAACATTATTAGCAAACTAGTAATTTGTTTTAAGAGCATTTTTTCAAAAGTTGGTGGCAAACAAGCTTGTGGACCGCCTGGTTGTAAGTAGCTACCACAGCCTGTGTACATGTGCAAGATAAACAGTTGATGTTCGTAATCTTAAGCTTCATCGTGTCTATTATCATCAATATCCTATAATATTATGACTACGCATCATTCGGTGAAAAGCACTCAAAATAATTCAAGCAAATGGCGGTAAAACAGACATGTTGGTTCAATGTCGCGACGGAGGAAAAGAAAATTTATAGCTACGATACAATGTTGACATAAACCTAGTTTGTAACACTCGCTCTAGTGCATGGATTGAGCAATACTTGGCAGAACCTTTAAAATGAAAGGATGAATGTGCTTCTAACAAAGGAAATGTCTTGAAATTTAATACATTGTCTTATTTCCCTTGAACTCAGTTCAGCGGTAGGCTGTTTTTAAGACTTGCAAACATGTTGCTAAATTACAAAACACTGTAGATAATAAAGTTTGACACTAACGTTGTTTGTAGGTATTTTAGTGCATTCTAGAGTGATATTTGCGCAATTGTTAGCAATGTGCCAAAAAATATGTATTTTTCTAGCTGAAGACGACGGGCTTTTTCCACACTCTCATCTGAACAAAAATGACGCGGGCGCAACAAGTATTTTACTTTATTTTGAACACTCCATTCTAGAAATCTTAAGCAGGAAGTTTATTTAAATTTTAATTTAGCAGTAACCAAAAAAAACGCCATTCAATTGCCCAATTGCATCCTGCTTCACAATTTTTTAATAAGAATTTTGAAGCGTTCTAAATTAATTATTTTTTATTATAAACCTATAAAGCCATACTCGCGCTTAGGGAGAGCGTCGTGGCCTAGTGGTTCAGCACCCGAACTAAGATCGTGGATCGTGTGGTCCCGAGTTCAAATCTGGCCAAAACCAAAATCTTTGTGTTCATTATTAAAAATCCGACTTACTCTCCGGTGATGGAAAACATCGATAAAGAACCAAATCAACCCGGATAACGGCGGAAGGCTCTCCACCTACCACGTGGGGTTCTAACATTGGTGAGAAGTGGGCTTCTGAGTGTTTCGTTGGTGAACGGTGACGACACAGGCACTTGCATCTGACTCCCCCGTTTGGGATAAAGTCCTGATGGTATGATATAAAAGCCAAACTGCGGTTAAGCCTATTACTTTTAGCCCATAGTATGTGCGAGACACAATAGAAAAACAATACAATTTACCGCCGGCCGGTATATCGACAGACGACCAGGTGGATTTGAGTAATTTAGTCAGACCAACAGAGTAAATAAATGGCCGATTTTTTTTTGCGCCAGACAACACACCTCTTGTAATGGTCTCGAAGTAGGGATTAATATCCCTGTGTTACGAGGTACCACACAAGGAAATCAGCCAGGGGCGTCACTCAGCAAACCCAGACTCGAGTCAATTCAGAAAAGATCGTTTCCGAATGGACCCGTCCGGGAATCGAACCCGGGACACTAAGGAAATCGAGGCGACAAACCGTGTGTACAAAGTACAGTGCATTGATCTGCAGAGCGCGCGATCAGCATTTTATTAATGACCTAAATTATAACTTCGTAGCTTTGTCAATAATTTAAATCATCAGTTCATGTTCGGAAACCATTCGCTCCGCGTGCTCTCATACCATTTCACCATCTTACCATTTTCCCCATAATTTAACCATTTTTACTAGTTTCTTAACATACAACATTTTCACCATTTTGTAGGATTTACACCCTACACCGTGCTACGGCGCACTACGCCAATCGTGTTGTCGAATTTTGTTTTGGACTCACGTGCTAGACTGCCCCTTGTCCTGTTTTTTAATCTGTTGTATTGGTTACATTCGCCGCGTGCTGGGCCAGTCCGCGCAACCGGCTGAATGATGCACACAATGAGATTCCACAGATGCCTGAGGATTTCATTCCTATCGAGTAATGCTCGATACCCATTCCGCCAGTCCTTTCATTCACTCAGATTCATTATCTGGTCGGGGAATTCCATTAACTTCCTTTTGAGGCTTATTGAGCCAGATACAGCTGCTAAGTCGGAACTTTTAGGGATTATGTTGAATTTACTAACTATAGGTATTTGTAATCGTATAATTAAAGCATTATCTATCATTATCATTCTCTACTTCTACAAAGGCACTCACGTACCCGCGCGCTGAATAAAAAATCGTATTTTTTTTTACTTATACATTTATTTACGCAAGGCATGGTTCCTCGATTCATGCAGACCCCCTTTCAAAGCATGCAATGTTCTGCCTCTGCCTTGTCCCATGTCTGTTCGTGAAAACCTATCTAAACTACTTTACTAAACGTGATGCGGTCTACACCAGACACAAAAGAGAAAGGTTCAAGAACTTACTCTATCAACCCCCTGTCCGAAAGTATATTTATGACAAAAATGTTTTTAATATGTGCATAACCATGTATAATTTACTTCCTGATGACCTGAAAGTACTCGAAGGTAACAAATTTAAAAACAAATTAAGTGACTGGCTCCTAATAAATTGCTTTTATTACATTAAAGAATATACTGCCTTCTGCAATAAGTGTAAAAAATGATTCGTATTTTTTTAATAATTTGAATTTTATAGTATAGTTTAATGATTGACATTGAATAAATAATTTCATTGAATTTTAAATTTCATATAATATAATTTAATTTAATATTTGCACGTCTGCTTGCAGACTGAATACTTATGACATACCATTATATTAAGACCTTATTTGTAACTCTGTATTCTTGCAAATAAATTATTGATTTGATTTGATTTGATTCAGATAGGACAACCAACAAGATAAACACTAGTAGAGCTTGTCTAACCAAAAATAACGCGCCACACTTTTTTTTTTTGCGTCCATATATTTTTTTCTATGGAGCCAATACCCATCCATTATAGCGATGACTTGATTACAATGATGGAGTCCATTGCCCAGTTGTGATACAGTATTTAGGCTAATTTAATTATTTTTCTTTGCTTTAGTTGTGCGTAAATGCGGTGGAGGGGCGCGTCATTTCAGATTAGACAAGCTATTGAGATATTACATTTCAAACTTAGAGCAACTTGTGTCTCCTTACTTCAAGGCTGCCACGGCATGCAAAGTGAACTTACAAATCAATAGTCATTGAAACTGAGCACAGTACTTTTTACTATATAATAATAATAATAATATAAAAAACGCTCTAAGACAGCAAACGTCTTTTTGTGGTCATATTTAATCATATATTTTTTTAGTTCATTTTTCAGTCCCATTTCGGTTTATCCGATAGTATAACAACAACAAGCTCATCCAAAATATATACAGATAATTTGCAAGACAATTTTGGCCATTCTACAGAAGTTCCGAAAATCAATAATATGGATTTGTCAACTGTGACAAATGTCAAAACGCCTCCTACAACAATAGTGCAATTTACATTAAAAAATGATCACAAGAGCGAAGGCAAGAGCGAACGTTACAAGCGCACAACCACCACCACCGCCCGCTCCGTCGCCCAGCTCGTCGTCGGTGGAGGAGTTTGTTACTTCTCCAGATACCGCAGCGAGCTCAACTTCGAGCGATGAGAGCGGGCCACCGCCGCCACGACCGCCGCGACCACCTGCGCGACGTGGACGACGGCCGCTGCCGGCACGCTTGGGGCCTGTGGGGCAGTCTGCCCCGCGCGGGGCCCCCGCTACCGGTGGTGTAGTGCGCCGCATGCGATGGACACACGACATGAATGTCAACTGCATGCGCGCCTATTACGGGGCTACAGAGGGAGGAACCAACCTGTCTGCGTATCGTGACCGGATGATGCCTCTGTTTCAGGCCCTTGACCCGACCGTGGCTGTTTCCGCCCAACGTCTGTCGGATCAAGCGCGGGCGATTCAGCGTCTACAGATGCTGGATCAGCCTACGCTTGATCGGCTTCGCCTGGAGGCGCTTCCAGTTCGCGCGACTTCTTCCTCGACCCAGGACCCGTCCAGCGCGCTGTCACATCCGAGTCCGATTACAGACTCGGTTCCGGTAGCGCCTCGGATGGATCCAGATGCCGATGGAGAGGCCAGTGCAAACGCAAGCGTAAGTACCCAGGCAAAAGAGCAATTGAGGAGGGCTTTGGAGGATGCGATTTTGGAATATCGCTCTACACGAGTCTCTAGGCCGCGGTTACCACGTTTGCCTACTAATAGACGCAACCTAGCGTTAATGGGGGCCCTGAACGATTTACTAGCTCCGTTCATACGGACTAGTGAAGATTTAGTTGATACTCACTCGATTTTGTACTGCGGGGCCATTGCGGCATGCCGTGTTGCTCGTGTCAAGTTTCCGGACTTTGATCGTGCAGTGCGACCTGTCGCAAATGTACCCGCATGGCCAATGCGAATCGAGCGGCGTATCAACACGTTTAGGACCCTCATTGCAAAGCTGGTCTGCTTCAGCCGGGGGAACCATCGCCCTCGGGTTATGCGTTACGTGAACCAAGCCTTTGCTGGGACGGGTATTAAGCCCGAACAGTATATGGCTTGTGTCACGGAACGCATTGACTTTCTGAAGCAGAAGGTCTATGCGTGGGCAAACCGTATCCGTCGCTACAGAGAACGTGTGGACAGATATTTACAAAATCGCCTTTTCCAAAGTGACCAAAGGAAGGTGTACCGAAACTGGGAAGAGACTAACCAACGTGTGGGCGATGGTCAGCGACCGGATACAAGTGTCATGATTGACTTCTGGCGCAGCATCTGGTCGATGCCTGTCGAGCACATGGAGGGTGACTGGATGCGTACTGTCGAGCATGAATGCGAATCCATCGAAACCATGGAGTCAGTAAGTATTGACTCCGAAGACGTTAGTTGTGCAATTCAGACGGCTCAGAACTGGAAAAGTCCTGGCCCGGATGGATTGCACAACTTCTGGATCAAGTGGTTTCGATGCTCGCATTCGTGCTTGGCAGTGCAGTTCCAGGAATCCATCGAGGTTGGTTCTCTCCCTAGTTTCCTGACTTCTGGTGTCACTTTCCTTTTATACAAGTCAGGTAGTACCTCGGAAGCAAAAAAACTATAGACCCATCACGTGCTTACCTACCATCTACAAGCTCCTTACGTCCATTCTAGCAAAAAAAATTAACTCGCACATCGTTGCGAACAATATTTTGGCCCCTGCTCAGAATGGATGTAGGGTTGGGTCCCGAGGTACTAAAGAACTCCTCCTCATAGACACGACTATTTGCCAACAAGTCCGGCGGAATCGGAAAGCTCTTTCAACAGCCTGGATTGACTATAAGAAGGCCTATGATTCGGTGCCCCATTCATGGCTCAGGAGGATCTTAGAGCTGTATAAAATTGATACAACTTTGAGATCTTTCTTGAGCACATGCATGGGGCAGTGGATCACAGTCCTTCGTCAGCCAGGTGGTGGAAATGGCTCCCCTGATCCGCAGGACTTCATAAGGATAGAGCGAGGTATTTTCCAGGGCGATAGTTTGAGTCCTTTGTGGTTTTGTTTAGCTTTAAATCCTCTTAGTACCTTACTAAAGGATTCAAAGCTAGGCTATCGGCTTCGCAGAGGGGGTGAGTTCATCCCTCATTTGTTGTACATGGATGACCTGAAGTTGTTTGCACCAAGCCCCCAGGTATTGATGGAACTGTTAAAAATAACTGAGATTTTTAGCAATGCCATCAAGATGGAGTTCGGTGTAGACAAGTGTGCGGTCATGCATGTACAAGAAGGGAGGGTTGTAGATTCACCGAATTTACAGCTCTCTGAGACGATGACACTCAGATCCCTCTCTGAAGCCGAAACCTACAAATATCTTGGTATGTCAGAGTCATTGGGTATATCAGTAGCAGACGTCAAGCAATCGGTGAGGGAGCGCTTCTTTAGTCGCCTTACAAAGGTACTCAAGAGTTCTTTGTCAGGTGGCAATAAGGTGCGCGCCTTCAACGGTTGGGTGATGCCTTTATTGATATACTCCTTTGGCATACTAAGATGGACTCAAACTGAGCTGGACGCCCTGGATGTCCGGGTTCGAAAATTGCTCACAACATTTCGCATGTTACACCCACGCTCGTCTGTCATGAGACTGTATATCCCGCGGAAGGTGGGAGGTCGTGGCTTTTTAAATGCCAAGAACCTTCACAACTGCGAGGTGTGCAGTCTTAGGAGGTTTTTCCTCAGCAACGAATGTGGGATACACCGCGATGTTGTGGCAGTTGATAAGGGCCTCACGCCGCTATCCTTGGCGAATGAGAACTGGCGTCAACCACCGGTGCTCACCACCGACGACCGCAAGGAAATATGGAGGAGTAAGGAGCTGCATGGGAGGTTCTATCGGGCCTTAACAGGGCCCGATGTGGACCTCTCCGCATCGGTGAACTGGCTACGCTTCGGGGACCTCTTTGGGGAAACCGAGGGTTTTGTCTGTGCAATTGCTGATGAAGTTATCAAGGTGAATAACTACCGGAAATACATCATGAAGGACGGTACGGTCGACATCTGTCGGGCATGCCGCCGTCCTGGCGAGTCTATTCGCCACGTTATTTCCGGTTGTTCTCACCTTGCTAACGGAGAGTACCTGCACAGGCACAACCTAGTAGCTAGGATCATCCACCAGCAACTTGCTCTTCGATATGGCCTTGTCGAGTCGGAGGTACCGTACTATAAGTACGCACCGGTACCAGTTCTCGAAAATAGTCGTGCATTGCTCTATTGGGATCGCTCTATCATCACGGACAGGACTATTGTAGCCAATAAACCTGATATCGTGCTGGTAGACCGATCCCAACGCCAGGCAGTGCTCGTTGACATTACCATTCCACATGACGATAACCTCATAAAAGCTGAGAAGGACAAACTCAGCAAGTACCTTGACTTGGCTCACGAGGTGACCGCCATGTGGAATGTTGATTCGACGATCATTGTCCCGATAGTCGTATCGGCAAACGGCTTAATAGCGAAGAGCCTCGACCAACACCTCGAGAGGCTCTCGCTCAGCGGTTGGGTCAAGGGTCAGATACAGAAGGCGGTACTCTCGGTCTTTCTCTGCAGCCCTAACCACCGGTAGTCTAGGCCTCGCCTGCCCCGCTGCCGGCGGCTCCCTAGGTTAAGATTTTTATGGTATTTTTATAAATCATTGTTTTTGTAACTTTAATCTTAAGTTTTATAATTGTAATTATTTCGTTTTTATAATTATAATTCAGAAGTTGTTTTTAATGTTATAAAATCTCTGTTTTTGTAAGAATACTATACAAATTTTATATCTAAGATTTATACTGAATAAAGAGAATAATAATATAATAATAATATTCATTTATTTCAGACTATGTCCATAATTCTTGTTAGTAACAGAAAAAAAATAAAAATATAAACAAAAAAAATTGCATTACAAAATAATCAATTTCTGCATTGAGAAACGAAATAATTTAAAAACAAATAGTATATTTACATCAAGGGACTAAACGAAGCCATAATAAACCAGAGCGCGAGAGAGTTAATCAAACCGAGGGTATATTAAATTGGCCTTTAGTCTCGAGGTACGAACTGTACTTTTCACTTTGAGTGCGAGAAAAATAGTCAATTTAGTAAATCACAAAAGATTTTTTAACTTGAAGCTAAATGTACAATTCGAGTTATTTGTAATATTGTAAATATTTGTCGTCCCACGAATATTTACACGCGTACTTGTGGTGTTGTAGACTGTATTTGAATTTTGGGTTGGTAGCTCTGTATAAGTGGGATTTTCTGGCAGAATTTCGACGTTTCTTTCCATCGTATTTTCATAATCCGACTGCTAATATTCATTCGACATATCACGGGATGTAGACGGTTGGGGCTCATTTAGTGGACTTATTTTAATCCCAGATGTAAGTTTTTTAATAATATTGTACTTGTTTTGAATAGACTGACTTCCAACCACCATGTCTTTTAACCGTAGTGTAGTTTGCACCTGAATCTGCCAAAAAGGTCGCCGACGTTTTACAGAAGCAATGTACTGTGTAGAGCTCTGGATTTGGCAGATTTATTCAAGTCGCAATTTGTTTAGGCATGCCACTGATTTTGTTTTCATCTATGACCTGTTTGATGCATTTTCTATTTTGGTAGTTTAGAAGAAAACGATTGGTGGTTACGTCACTGGGCCTTAGTTGCTGATAAGCTTTGACTATTTTTAAGTACTCTGCATTTATTACGAATTTTCTCTCTTTTTTCGTCTTAGTACAAGGCAAATTTATAGCCTGTAACGTGGTGTCACTTTCTACTTTGGCCAGAGTAATAGCAGTTCTATTCTTCTGCATGCACCACTTATATCGAAAATCAAGGCAACCTGTAAGTAAAGAAAGTAAATGTGATAATCGATATTTTATATAGGTTCTACCTAAATAAAGAGCATGGTTATATGTACCTAAACATACCTTGGTCGCCAAGTGTTTTTCATTGGCAGCATTATTTAAAAAGTTTCGATCTCCTGAGCCGTAAATACTTTGGACTTTTTAGCTTTATGACCACTGGATAAGCGTTTCAGGAACGAAGTCAAATTTGTGAATGTCTTCATGTTTCATATTCCTTGTCGATTTTAACATAGAATACGTACTCCACAACGACGATGGTGGATATTTTTTTAACAATTCATCAAAAAATGCCTAAAAGACGCTTTCTGTGAATGATTTTAAATTACTTACACCCGGACAGACAACAAATGTTCGTCACATGTGAGGATCGAATCTACGACCTCCGCCGCTAAAAAGCAGGTAAGCATAACGTAGTAGGACGGTTGGCTGCTACCTTTCCCGGCTTTATAGGGTGCAGCGGCGCAATGGGGATGCGCCGGTCGCCGTCGTGGAAGTAGAACTGCCCGTTGGACTCGTTAGCTTGGGGAAAAAGTCTTTTCGCATATAGTATGTATGAACTTGTAATAAAATCTCTTTGGCTATTTGTATCTGGTTGTTTTTGGTATCATTCAAAGTTTAAATGTTAAAGAAGATAATTCCAAATTCAAATTAGGAAAATGTGTGATTTTCATTGGTTTTTCTTACTGTCAAGATGAGTGAATTTAATGAATAAATTCGATACATTTTAAAATTTTACTACAAAAAAGGTAAAAATGCAGCGTAAGCCGCGAAAAAAATTTGCGATGTTAATGGACCTAGTGCAGTGTCTGTGAGAGTAGCACAAATTTGGTTTAAGCGTTTTCAATCCGATAATTTTGATGTCAAAGATGCACGTCGCTCTGGTCGCCCTATTACGGATAAAATGGATGCCATTTTTGAAAAAGTGGAGCAATATCGGGATATCAGTAGTTACGACGTAGCTGAAGAACTGGGATTTGACCACAAAATAGTTTTGGCGCAGTTGAAAAGAACTGGGTACACAAAAAAGCTCGATATTTGGGTACCTTACGAGCTCACTGAAATAAACCTGATGAACCGTGTACTCATTTGTGATTCTTTATTACGACGTAATAAAACCGTACCATTTTTGAAGAAACTGATAACTGGTGATGAAAAGTGGATCACGTACGACAAGAACGTGCAAAAAAGATCGTGGTCAAAGGCCGGTTAGGCTTCACAAACTGTGGCGAAACCCGGGTTAACTCGCAACAAGGTGATGCTGTGTGTATGGTGGGATTGGAAGGGCATTATTCATTATGAGCTGTTACCACCAGGCAGGACCATTGATTCTGAACTCTACTGCGAACAACTGATGACGAGCAATGCAGCTTTACTTTGATAAATTCTCCTCTCACCGCTATGGCAAGGGGTTATTTATTACGATAAAAGAATAAGATTAAGAGATTTTGAATTTATCTGATTAGTAGTGCGATTCTGTGAAATTCGAAACCGATCTCACTAAAGTGATCGAACACACTTTTACTTAAACGATGTTTAAGTAAATGTGTATATATATACACACAATTTTAATTAAACGATAATTATTGTATGAACATTTATCAGAAGGTGACATTTCGTCGTTAACCGGTTTTACACGATGCGAAATTTGAATCTCATAGTGGATTTACTGGGTGAGGTTTGAAATGAGTTTTTCAGAATACCCTACCGTAGTACAATTTTGTAAAATTCGAGCCCAACCTCACTCAGGTGATCGAACACACTTTTGCTTATAGGCACGCAATTTATATAAACTAGATGTCAAAATCTCATCAAATGTTTATTTATGAACACGTTCATCAGAAAGGCGACATTTCGTCGCTATCCAGTTTTACGAAATTTGAACCTCTCAGGTGATTCACTGGATGAATTTCGAAATGAGTTTTTCAGAATAGCCTTACTGGCCTAATTTATTTATCAGTTTGTACTAAAATCCCAGTTTTTTACATAGAAAAATAAGGATAGCTAAAGTACAGGTGAGCTTATCTCTAAAGTGAGATTTCTTCCAGGCGACCATGGTGCAAGGAAAAGCATGATACAAACAGTGATGGATGGATAGAAACTAACAGTGATTAATTGAGGATCAGCTAAAACAAAATCTGTGTAAATACCTGCTCTAAATCAACAACTACTTATCTGCTTTTTTTGCATTTTAGGTACTCGGAAGAGACGGAATATTTACAAACATTGTTTATATTACTCAAAGACCAACGTAGGTACTGCTGTTAACTTAACATGCAGACTGCGTTTAACATGTTCAATGTAACAGGGGCCAAGAACAATGTCTACAACGTCACCGGTTATAACTATTATTCCATGTTTTGAAGTATTTTGTTACTGCGCCAGTAAATCAATAAATGAATTGCAGACTTTCTTTATGACATAAGTAAATTAATAAAATGAATAAAATAAACGACAGCGTAGACGTTTTTGTATAAGATTTCGGTACAGCGCCCCTAGTTATTCGAAATTAAACCAAAAACTCATAGTAGACATACTAGGACATCTTACGGTGGGCTTACACCGAGCCACGGAATGCTCATTCTATCCCCTCTCCCTCAAATTCTCTTTGTGTAAACAGATACAGACAAAGAAGATTTCATAGACTTGGGATAGAATGAGCATTCGCTCGCTTGGTGTTAACCCACCGTTACGCCAAGATCATCTGACTCAAGACTAAGCAGACCTTGTACTATTGTTGCCAGTTCCAGGAAGCAGTTGGTTGCAAACGGCCCAAGCTACTGTCGCTTGTGTGGAAAAGACCCTTTCTTTGTCCAACAGTGGACTATGTGAAGTGTAAAACACTTGTAGTTTTCATAAAATGAAAACCAATAATACTTTTTTTAAGTAGACTCTCTTGATAGTTCCTGCTTCTCTTTTTAACCATAGTATTGACATATAAAATCTTGATACGATCTACATACGAGTAGGTACATACTAAATATAATATTTGTAATATTATGTGACCACCGCGATCGGACTGCTGTCCACTGATAAGTTCTGTCTGCTCAAGCCACTTCGGTAACAAGTACTTATAGAGGCAGACTACTGTTACACTAAGAACATTTCATAGAGATTATAGAGGCAGACTACTGTTACACTAAGAAAATTTCATAGATATGGGATAGAATTAGCATTCGCTCGTTCGGTCTGAACACACCTTTGAACTAAAACCCGAGTGCTAATACAACAGGTAATTACATCAAGTAGACATTTAAGTGTATAACTCACATGGTCTTATTGGGGTTCAAGCTGGGACTCGAACCCGCATCTTCCTCAATCCGGATGGCTGCTCTTCCGACTGAGCTATCAAGGCCACACCTCGTATGTCGATGCAACCGGATGCGGTAAATTGTATTGTTGTTTCTGTTGTGTCTACTTAAGTCGATATACGACGGGTTTAACAGACTTGGTTAATTTGTCCAGTGTATTTTACGTTGTAAGTCAACGTTGTTCATCGATGTTATAAAGCAAAGGCTTTTTACACCCGGAAGAAACATTTTTTAATTTCCGATTTATACATATACATATAAAACTAGCTGTAGGTTAAGTGAATTTTAATTCTTTTACCATTCAACAATGCACTTTTTTCTACACATAGAGAGAACCTAAAAAAAAAAACCCGCTGATTCTAGGGCTCAAGCAGGACTCTAATCCGCATTTTCCACTATCCGAAATAAACTCAACTCTAATTGGAAACAAAATTTAGCGAATGACTCGATTAAGAGTTCGGCTAGTCACTTCGCCTGGAACATAACTAGCAAACTTCGGAGCAAACGTTCCACATCCGTTATTGATGCAGTTCCGAATGTTCCACAGGCGTTACTTGTTCCGCGTCTTATTTCAGCCAATGAGCTGTTTGACCTAAATAGACTGAATTGTTCTCAGCGAAGCAGTCTTTGTTTGTAAATGATTGCGTGATTCAGATTCGCTGGCAGAGTTTCGTATGTACTATGTCATAGTAACAAGGCAGTTGGCGTGATGGGTCAACGCTATAGCGCCAAGGGTCGAAAGTTCGATTCCCACCCAGTACAGAAAATATGTGAGTTTCACAAATATAATAAATAAATAAATATCTAGGACAAATTACACCAAGATCATCTGACCAAACTAAACAGAGCTTGTACATTAACATATTCAGATATTTCTAAATACATACTTGTGAGGAAAATAACACCCAGATAAACAAAAAACACAAATGTTCGTCACACGACATTGTTTATTCTGTTCCTGGGTGTTATAATCTTGTTAAGAGAACACAGCACGGTCGAGAGAATTGAAAAATAGGTATTTGTAAAATCTATTGCTGTCTTTTGCAAACCTCGAGCGCCCCGCAGAGTGCGATAAAGATCAAAGCAAATCGGACCGAAATTATCTGTCAAAAGTACACAAAATCGACGTTTTGTAGTCCCTTGATCCCTTTTCGAAATGTTGACCGATTTAGTTACTTTTTTCATTAAAAATTAAAGAAGGACTGTGGCCGTGTGTTCCTTAGTTTTCTTTTTTTATGTTTGAACACAGCGAAAAATCTGGCATTTTTTCGATTTTTGAAGGTTCATATCCCTTTTATTAAATTATTTATTTAAAAAAGGAAAACATAGGGACATTACAATAGTGGCAGCAGATTTATTGCAAAAAAATATTCCTCTATCAGACCAATATCCAGGGAGGAAACAGGGGACTACGTTTGTATGGAAAAACGGCGCTTCTGTATCCTCTTAAGTTTGACGTGTTTAAGTATGTTTAACACTTTTTTAAACCTCCAGACCTTAGAACCTACCTTTCTTATACAGAATTACAGTTTTTGTTGCATTAGGTATGTATATAAATTGTAAAGCACCTCTTTTTTAAAAGAGTAGCTAAGGTAAAAGCTCCTATTACAGAGGCAAATAGCAACATTTGAAAGTGAGAAAGGAAAATAAGCATTTACAAATAACATAAACAATGAAAAATATTTGTTTCGACAAAAAGATAGATTATATTTTACATTGCTTCTGACACCGTATGTTTCTGAAGTGATTAAATACATAAAAATATATATTTAAGTGCTCAGGTCGATTTTCCCTATAACGGAGGTATAACTAAGGTTCGAGCTACGGCGGTAGTCGGCTCCTACAACAGAGGGTCAGAATCAGAACGTTAAATGTACTGGGGTTACTTACATTAACATAATACTACTGGTTTGTTTTATGTTTAGGCTCTTAACTATTTTTCCTATTAGATCGGGAACTACGGTAATGAAACCTGGGCACTAAATATCACAGAATATAAATGTCACATTTATAGGATTTTTTAAGTTTATAGTTTATGATTATAAAAACAAATCGTCGTCTATATTTTATTTTACTCTTAGTGATTTGGCAACTCCAATGGCATAGCTTTGTCATGCTTTTTTTAGTCCCGTCAAAGTCCCGTCAAACACTAACCGTTGGCTTTGCACTATTTATTTTCACAGTCTCTCTCTACTTACGCTTACTTCTACTTTGTACGTTTCTGGTTATAGAATTATCAAAAGAACGATCGAAGAATAAAAATAGAAGTTTATTTTCTTATTTTCACTAAAAATACCACCGTAATTAGAGTCGATTTTAGTTACCGCCGTAATGGGAGGTTTTACCTTACTGAGTTTCTTGCCGGGTCTTCTCAGTGGAATGTAAATCTATCGTCTACTTGATTAAAGCATTTTTATATTTAATTTGAATTTACAGGTTAAGTCGACCAACATCGTTGAAAACGGTTGAGTTTGGGATATGGTTTTTCATTTTATTTATTTATTTATTCATTCATAACATGCTAAGTAACAGATGAACATCCAACACGCTTGTATCATTAAATTATTTCTAACAATGAAGCAATTCAACAAAATATTTTGAGAACAAAAATCAATTAAATAAAAATAAAAAAATTAAAAACAAAATATTTTTTTTTAAATATTACCAAATTTAACAAAATTAATTAGAAAATAATACAATAGAAAGGAAAAATGAGTCAAAATAAAATAAAGTTAGTTAAATTAAAATATACACATTATAAAATAAGGTAGATGTCAGAGTTCACATTTTGCAAAATAATTTATCATCAGTCTTAATTTACAAATATTTTTTGTTAGTCCATAAGCAAATAAGTCAATATCTTACCGAGTACCGAGCAAGTATATCACCAATCATGCGTAGTGCCCGGATAGTGGGCGCATGTTTGCCGCGTCTAGTGCGCGCAGCGGGGCGCGCAACCAAGCGCCTCTTGACTCCTGTGGCATATTACCGGAAACTAAGATGCGCACTCTCTCTAATATCTGCCGACTATCGATCTTGTGATAAAGTATCGAGAGATAGTGTGTCAGCATAGGCATGATTCTCCTTAATATCAGCGTGTCCATGTCAATCTGACTCGAACAAAGAAGGATACAAGTAAGGATAGTTTCCATATCGCTTCCGAAAGCACCATCGGGCAAACTTACGCTGTATCCTCTCGACCATACGAACATACTTATCCTCAAACGGGTCCCAGACAACAGCATCATATTCCAACCTGCTACGAACAAACGCGATGTACAGTAGTTTGGACACTAGTTCGTTGTCAAATTGTGTACCAGTCTTAATAACAAAACCTAACGAGAGTAGAAAGTATCTGTAAATGGAAATCTAATTTGACGACCGACTTGGTGTAATGGTTAAGAAGTTGGCTACTACACCAGAGGTCGCGGGTTCGATCCCGCACAGTACAAACATTTGTGTGCATGAACATGTCTGTTTGTACTGGTCTGGGTGTCTCCTATGTATAATAAGTATGTATTTACAAAAGAAAATGTATTTAAGTATGTTTATCCGTTGTCTAGTATCCCATAACACAAGCTTTAATTAGCTTACTTTGGGGCTAGATGGCGCTGTGTGGAATAATGTCCAGGGATATTTATTTATTTATTTATTTAATTTCGAATCTCATAACAACCCTAAGTCTCGAATGTCATGTATTCTTTCCAGATGAGCGTCGCGCAGGCTATACGAATTTACAATTCAATTTGGTCTAGGCCTTAGAGTAAAAGTAATTATTTTGCATTTATTAATATTGAAAGGCAGTAAATTGTCTTGGCTCCAGATCAAAACCGCGTCAATGTCCGTTTGCAAATTCACAACATCCGCTTCAGACTCAATAACTAGGCTGAGTTTCAAGTCATCCGCAGAAACAAACGGTTTTTGGCAGATCGTTTATAAGAACAGGAAGGGGGTTGGGTTGGCCCCAACGTACTGCCATGACTTCATAGTCAAATCAGCCACAAATCATGTACTACAACAACCTCTTCAAGGATCTAGGTCAGCTTAACCCTGTTAAGTCCAAGCTGCAACTTCATACATAAGACAAAAGTAAATTAAACGAGGATTTCTGATGCTGACTGCTAAGCTTACTTAATTAGCTTTTTTTATCATCATTACACAACTGACTATTGGAAACATAGATAACAAATAAAGATATCACGACGTGCTTACATATCCAGTAATTCCAGACAATCCACAACAATTTCATCATGAGGATGAGGTCTATTATACTTCGAATAGGTCTTTGAGCACTTTATTCCGGAATAAAACGGTCTTAACGGCTATATTCAGCATGTATCCCTGGGGAATACTAATTCCTGTCGAGAACGGGTCGCCATCTTGGGGGGAATCGTTTCTAAGCCTAAAATCGGGGAAGGATAACATGTTGGTTTTGTTTCTGAGTAAACTCTTTACAAATGTCTCATTTAATAGGTATTTTAACCCTTTCCCTTTCCCATATATATATGTATTATTGTGTCTGCTGTCAGGCTGTACACGGAACTTGTTAACATTAAACAATGGTTGACATCCCTTTATATGTCCACGGTAGAGCTAGTAATATCTTCTTTGTAATAAACTGATAATACCCAAGCTATTATGTTCACTGAGATACAGCTAGAACAATTGGAAAAGTTTGCAATATTACATTATCCCTGGACATTATTCCACACAGCGCCATCTAGCCCCAAAGTAACCTAATTAAAGCTTGTGTTATGGGATACTAGACAACGGATAAACATACTTAAATACATTTTCTTTTGTAAATACATACTTATTATACATAGGAGACACCCAGACCAGTACAAACAGACATGTTCATGCACACAAATGTTTGTACTGTGCGGGGATCGAACCCGCGACCTCTGGTGTAGTAGCCAACTTCTTAACCATTACACCAAGTCGGTCGTCAAATATCAATATCATCATCATCACCTTAATTAAAAATAATAAAGTTGGTTTTCTTGTTACAGACGCACGCGCGCTGAGTTGGCGCTCTCGCCGGAGCCGGTGGGTGGTTGCGGGCGGCCGTTCGCCGAGTTGACAGCATGCTCAACGACTCTATCACCAACTTCACTCTGGCTTTCGACGACCTGCCCTCCAGCCCCTACAGTCTCGCCCAGAAGATCGTCATCGCCATCGTCGGCAGCGTCCTTTCTGTGCTCACCGTCGTCGGCAACTCCATGGTCATGATCAGTTTCAAAATCGACAAACAGCTACAAACCATCAGCAATTATTTCCTCTTCTCGCTGGCCGTCGCCGACTTCGCCGTCGGGTTGATCTCCATGCCTCTGTACACGATGTTTACAATATATGGCTACTGGCCGTTAGGGCCGTATATTTGCGATACGTGGTTGGCTTTGGATTACTTGGCATCAAACGCGTCAGTGCTAAACCTATTAATTATAAGTTTCGACAGATACTTTAGTGTGACGAGACCGCTCACGTACAGAGCAAAACGGACTACACGCCGCGCGACGGTGATGATAGGCGGAGCGTGGGGATTTAGTTTAGTGTTGTGGCCGCCTTGGATTTACGCGTGGCCATACATAGACGGTGAAAGGAAAGTCCCGGAAAACGAGTGCTACATTCAGTTTATTGAAACGAACCAGTTTATTACGTTCGGGACGGCCATTGCGGCGTTCTATGTGCCAGTGACTGTGATGTGTATTCTATATCACAGGATATGGAAGGAGACGAAAAAACGGCAGAAGGATTTGCCTAATCTTCAAGGAGGGAAGAAACACGACTCGTCTAAGAGATCTAACTCTAGGTAAGTTTTTAGCTGTTAAGTTTAGTTGTTTCTGATACATTTGCTAATATTAAGTAATCTGTATTGCCGCAAACAATAATTTGGTGCTGGTAAAAAGGAAAGTTACCCTTAATTTAATATCTTATCATAGGTTAGGTTTTGAACCATTGAACCAGGAAGTTACGTTTGTATTGGTTAATTTAAAACCGCATAGTATGGGGCTATGAAGGTTTGAAAGTACGAGTATTAGCAGAGTTTTGTAACTAGCCTTTCCGAAAATAGCGGAGCTTACCACTACTACTACTAGCTACTAACATTCACCAGTTTAAGAACGTAGCCTTTCTGCTAATATATTAGGGTTGAGATTTGCGTAGCTTCAGATCGATCTTGGCTTATTCAGAAAACTCCCAAACCGCACCTGTCTCCGGGACCAAGATTAACGTTCTGTTTGAAAGCGTTTGCATGTCTGCTTCACGGATTACAGTTTTATAACGTAAACAAAGATTTTTGTACGTTCACGGAAGAAAATCGAAAGCTTGAGGTAAAAACAGAGATTTTAATAAAGAAATTTATCTAATACCAATCAGTGAAGTTAAAATCTATTTCAACTTAAATTAATTACAAGTATTTCCATTACATATTTTGCGCACAAAACGTACGAGTATATCTCCTCTTATCTTATAATCTAAATTGATGTACTCCGAATTCATCCATTATCTATTAAGATCTGTACGTCTACCACGGCATGCCAATTTCAATTTACGTTATCGTTCGCATAAAATATTGATATGACACATCATGACATGACATGACAATGTTAAATCCCAATATATTTTTTACGCGAACGATAATGTAAACTTAAAGTGCCAACTCGTGGTAGACGTACTGAAGCCTAATAACAATATGATTTGAACTTGTCAAATTCATTCCTAAACTAAGCGTAGCCAGGAATTTCGTAATATGATCATTCATTTCTAGCCAGTTATTACCTAGCAAAACTAACTAACACCTCTTTTAGGTTGGATATTTACTAACGAAATTGCTCACTACCCTTAGTTTAGTGAATTAACTTGACTGAATACAAGCGATTGTAACATACCCTCAGAGGCCGTATTACAATCGCAAAAATCCAGTCAAGTTAAGTGCTCGTTTCTCCTAAGTTTAGGGAATGAACTTGACAAGTTTTAAGGGATTGTTATGGGCTACTGGAACGCAAGAAAAAAGAGAAAAGATATAGTTTTTTTACATAATAATTATGTCTTGGCACCGGTTTTCATAGTAATGGACACGGGAACATGATGGACATGGTTGTTTATACTCACATTCGTCAAATTCATTTCGTTCTTCAAAGCAGAAACTAGTATCGATATTCAAATCTCAAAAATTTCTAGACGGATAGAACGGTTCTAATTCTCATTGGGGAGTCCCATTAACCGGTTTGCATATTCATCTGAGCCGATTGAAAGGGGATCGAGGAGGTTTCTAGTGGCTCCAAGTGATGATTGGAGTGATCGGGAAGGTGTCACTATTGTGAGTTGAGGGCCTATTCGTGGTTGCGATCTTACAATACTGAGAACGAAAATCTATATTATATATTCTTTCACTGTCCAATCCATTCGCTTGTGGAATTCGCTACTTTTACTTATTAGGCAATCTCAATCCTTACCCATTTTCAAATCGCGACTCAAAGCTTATTTCCTAACACTGTAACTGTTAAATGTCTCTAGTGTGTGGATAAACCAACCCTGAATACGTCTTTTTTACCGTTTTTTTATAATTTTGTGTATATTTACAGATATTTACTACGTTTATAAGTATTATATGTAATTGAATTCATGAATGCATAGAATAGCTTCATGTATGTATATTATTATCTCACTATCTCACACTACCTTACCTATTTCTCTTTTTAGTCTTGTAATTTCCTCTACCTGCAGGTTGTCTGGAAGAGATCGCTTCCTAGCGATAAGACCACCTACATTGTACAATCTAAGATTATGTAATGCTAATGTTATGATTTGTTGTACAATAAAGTATATTTATCTTATCTAATCTTATCTATATTTGCATAATATCTCAGAATAAGTGCCTGCCTCAGCATGTGTCGCTGAAGTGCAAGCACTACAGAGACGCTAATATTCTGGCAGGGCCCATTGGTAGTATCAGACGATTACGTACGTACAGACAGTACCGTAAATAATTAAAGTGTACGCGTACTTACTCGTATATTTAATACTAGCTGTCCGTCAGCGACTTCGCCCGCGTAGACTCTTTCCCGTCAAAATAAAGCCTAAAGTAAAAAAAATATAGCCCATGTCACTCCTTGATAATGTAGCTTTATATTGGTGAAAGAATTTTCTAAATCGGTCCAGTAGTTTCGGACCCTATTAGATACAAACAAACAAAAAAACAAACAAATCTTTCCTCTTTATAAAATTAGTATACTTAGATAGATATTTTATATATTAATGAAGAAATAAACTATGTGTTAGTGTGCTCAAGTGTTGAGACACTTCTAGCCAATCAAAAAAAAGGTTCATTGTTTTTTTTTTTTTTGCTAGATGCTAATAATTTACTCTATTTAATTATGACAGGCAGGATAAACGATGCCTTAGGATTTGTTAGCGTACTCGTATATGTAATATCTATGTCTACATCATATATCTGCGTCAGTACCCCTCATGACAAAAACAGATCGCACAAAGCATCCAGAGCCCTCAGATTGTCGGGACATCCTCAGAGACCTTCCTTTGTTGGGACCATTTTTGAAGCACCACGTTACGGTACGGTGCGTATGAGAATGATTGCCGACTTTGACTGAAATAATCCCATTTAAGAGTGCATTAACAAGGCTGGCACCTATGAAAGAAGCCTTAACGTTTGTCAGTAGAGTATCCGTGATTTTTATTTCTACATCATAGCGGGTGATTATTTATTTATACTTTTAGGGTATTATTGTAGAATACTCAGTAGGTGATGTTAATGCACCTATTAACAACGAATTTTAAAATGGATTTAATACGAGTATCAACGTTTTCACAGAAATATACTGACTATTTGACTCATTTTGTATAGTGTCCTTCTTGAAACTGAAGGCCTGCGCTGATGAAGGACTTTTAACCGCGAAGGAGGAAGAAGACCGCCCGCCTAAAAAGTGCGCCGAGGACTGACCACGGACTCAACGCGCACGGTGTGCGATCATTGTTGTCCAAAAATTTATTCAAGCGCACGTTATGGGGCTGTTCGATACAGTTTGTAATGACGGATAAAAAAGTACGTAGTAGGTAGTCCCTAGACTGTGCAGGCCTTAAAGTTGATGTAATAATTTTTATTTTCATTTAAATAGTTATTGTGAATAATGACCCGGTATATCTGTGTCAGTACTCTTCTCGACAAACAAACAGAAGGCACAAGGCTTCCAGAGCCCTTCAGAGCGCCGAGACATCCTCGGAGACCTTCCTTTGTGGGGACCACGACCAATTTTTAAGCATCACATTGAATCGTTGTCAGACTAGCGTTTTATACGCGCGTATAAACTCGTTTATGTAAGCCGATGTAGGCGCGTACAGGCGCTACTGTTGCCACGTGAAACTCGTAGGAGTGTTGAAACGCTTATACGCTCGTATTGTCTATATACTGACTCACCACTACAGCCCGTTACGTAAGCGCGTTGCCAAAGCGACCGTATAGGCTCAAAAAAAAACGCTTGTCTAAAACGCTTCTAAGGCACATATACATAAATGTTTTATCGGACTGCATTGTGTTAATTTCTCTTTTTTTAATCTATTAATAATATTGTGAATTTAAACTTGACTGGCCTGTTGGCGCAATGGCAGCGATCCTGCCTTTAGCGCCGGAGGTCGTGGGTTCGAACCATGACACCATTTATGTGACGAACATTTGTGTTTGTTGTGTGTCTGGATGTTATTATCTATTCAAGTATGTATTAGAAATATTTACTTTTTATTTCTGTTTTAAGTAATGTTGTTTGTTTACCATCTGTCTAAAAATAAAAGGCTTTTTATTTTATTTTACTTATATCAGTGTCTGACGCCCATGATACAAGCTCTGCTTAGTTTGGGGTCAGAGATGATCTTGGTCTGAGTTGTCTCAAATAATAATAAAAAAAATCTCAAATTAAATAATGTTTAGACATAATAATAATATTTGGTTGGGGAAAAAGTCTTTTCGCATATAGTATATAGGCATGAACTTGTAATAAAATCTCTTTGGCTTATACTATTTGTATCTGGCTGGTTTTTGGAATCATTAAAATTTTGTTTTGATTGAATAAATTCCGATGTTTATGGACCTAAGTGCAGTGTCTGTCTGTAACGAAAAAAAATTTTTAATTACGCCGTGTTTCGCACTAGATCGCGCGTAATTACGAGTACCATAGACTTCTTTAAATGCAACAAACACAAGAAAACGAAAAAGCTAATGATATCTTCGTAAATAATCCGCGAAAATTAAATTTAATAATTTACATAATTCTTTTATAATAAAAATGAGTTGGAGTGTCTGAGGTTTTACGCTTTTTCATTAACACGTTGTATATTCGGTTTTACCACCCTGCTTTGCCGATAACTGCCGGCCCGCTGATGCTGCCCGCCTAGTGAAAGCCGAGCCGCCTTTTCTCGAACATTCATCATATTCGATTTTACCGCCTGGGTGTCCCGATGTACTCTGGCCCGCTTATGTGTATAGCTTAGCTACCGTAACTCAGTATAGATTTTCGGTTCTTCAGTAGGTAAATTGAACAATTTTCTATTTTTTTATGTAAAAAGTTTTGCGTTTGGCCTCAATTTTCCCCTGGTGGTAAGCGATGACGAGGCCGATGGTAGTACACGCTTACCCAGAAACAAACTTATTCTATTGTTAAGAAAAAACTTCAGCACATTCCACATAAATCAAGAATTATTTGTACAAGGTAAATGAAAAATTATATGGCATTCTGGGTAGGTAAATAGAAACCATCTAAGTGTAAAAATCAACTTTTGGCGATATTGGCGGATATTCCTGAAATTTATTTAAAATCCTTAAAATTAAAATATCAACCTGTATGGTTCTAAAGGCTGTACAGAGGCGTTCACAAAAACCTTTACAACCATTTTGCAATGGTTTTGTAAATGTCGAAGTGAACGCTTCAGGGTTCATCACGCATTCATGTATTGTGTATATGTCTTGTTGTTGTTGTGTGTATGTCTTGCCGCGTCGTGTGCTCTACCGCCCTAGCGCTTTGAGGAGGCTGCCCTCAAATATATTTTTTGCAAATCGCTTTGTTAGTGTAGTGTGTACTTCTTTTTTACGGCATGGGATATTTTGTAATAGCGTTTACGAACAGAGTTTTTTTCAAAGTCAAAAATATTTTTATTCTTATAGACCACATACAGGTTGGTCCAAACATACACGTAAATATTTTTTACTCAGCTTCCTCACACTCAGGGGTATCCGAAAATACCTCATGTGTGTTACCCGATTTTTTGTAGTTTTCGATTTATGATTTTTTTTACGATTTTTTGATCCTTTCTGGGTTGATTCACTTTTTTCGGTAGCGTATGCTGTAGCGCGATCTGTTGATAGAATGCCTGATTTTCTTACCTTTATTTTACCTGTAAATGCCGTTTTGAGAACGTCTATTATGGGAGTATAATTTGGACTTTGTTCATTTACCATCTCAGGTGTTCTGTCTCCTCTTTTACTTCAATAAGCAACGAAAATAGCTACTCTTTAGCATCTTGTTGCCTTAACTTGGTTTTAGTAGGAATCATCAGTAGTACGTTAATTTTGCGAGTATAACGAAGCACTACAAATCACTAGTCACTAGTTAGTCAGGGCTCACTGAAAATCAGCGTCTGGCCCCCGGCTGATATTTTGATTAATTTGACCCCAAATACAAAAAATACAAATACAAATTCATTTATTCGTCATCATAGGTGGTAAGAAGTTGTTGGTGGTGAAAACCCCGTTGTTTTGACGTTTTTTTTTATCATAGGTAGGTAGAACACGCTTCTAATAACTTCACGACGCAGGTTACTATTCAATCGCACTAATCAATCACTGTCCACACGTGTTTTCTCCTTACACTAAGCACCTGCACTAACTACAATGCAAAGTGTAACCGGGCCATTAGTACCCGGCAATGTTAGCCAATCAACGCCAAGTTAGCGAAGCCAGCATCTTTCAAGAACACAGATCTAATAAAAATACCTATCTCTAAGCGTCTTTAAAAATTTCATCGCGCTCCCAACCTCCGCTGGAATAACGGCTCCCGGTTAGAACATACCCCCCCTTGGGTTGAGATGGGGAGTTAGGGTTTCCACTTTCGGATGTATGGAAGTAGGAAATTAAAGTTTTCTAACCTGCACTCGGCGCAGTTTGAATTTCGCTAGTGCATTAGAGCAGATAAGCATTGTGTGTGTCTGTTTTGGAACTAACTTCCAATGTGAACTTCCTTGTTAATGTCGTAGAATATGTTGTCAGAACCGTAGAAAAGTGATTTTAGCGTCGGCACTGTCATCACTTCAGCTTCAAGGAAAAAAATATTAGTACCTAATTAATTAGAATTAGTTTATATTTCTAGAAAATCTCAATACGCGGCCATCTGACCCCATATTAAGTGGAGCTGTACTTTCGAGTCCTATGGAGTCAGGGACTGCCCATTTATGCTAACAAAACTATAGTTACATTTTATAGAACAACGTAGGTTTTGCGGAGTTCGCGCACAGAATAAAGAGTTTACAGAAAGACCGCTCTCGCATTTTCCCAGTATTATACCTATAATTACCGAAACTTGCCTGACCGCCTGGGTGTTTTTATCTTCACTCTGAATTATTAACATGAAGTACCTATAAGGTACCCATCTTATACCTTGTAGGTAGGTTATACTTTATACCTTATAGGTAGGTTATATATATATAGGTAGGCCTTATAGGTATATTGACAAAACCCGTAAAAACAAAATTCATAATGTGAAAAAATTCACAAAAATCGACAAAAACAAAAACACTCGCGACAATGCGACTTTCTGCGTGACCGATTCTCACCGTTTTCACCTGTAATTTTTTTTTCACAACACTTCAGTTTGTTTTTTTTAAATTGTTGTGTTTACTCGTAGTTACATAAAATCAAAAACACATATCGTAATACAAAAAATATTTATCTCAAGAGTTAGGTATCTATCGGGTTTAATTTAAATGAATTTCTATAAAATTGGGTTGATCAAATATGGCAGCCCTACCTGCACTCCTGGCGAATCAAGACACATTACACGAGATACGTCCGTAGATTTTCGCGGTAACGCGAACCGATACGCATTTGTAACGAGCGACCTACATCGCGATACGTTATTGATTCGATGACAGCCGCTCGGTAATGATGCCTTTGATAGATGCCGCGGGTGCGAGGAATTGTAACAATCAAAGTGGTTTAAAAATAAGGCATTTTAAATACTTTTTATGGTCCCGAGATGAAATAGCCCACTATACGAGATAGCTATTTTTTAAGGAATTAAAACGGGAGTTTTGATGCATTTATCGAAAAAGTTACCTAACCTCAAAATCATACATACATACATACCATCACGACTTTATCCGTCAGACTTTACTAGTCAGAGGCAAGTGAAGTGCCGTCATGGTGAACGAAACACTCACAAGCCCACTTTTCACCAATGGTATTAGAACCCAACGTGGTAGGTGGTGAGCCTCCCACCGTTATCCGGGTTGATTTGGTTTGTTCTCGATGTTTTCCGTCACCGGAGAGTTAGTCGGATATTTAACAATGAACACAAAGATTCATGAACACAAAGTCATGAGTTCGCAATGTTTTAAAAATAATAAAAAATTCAATACCGGCTAGATCAACAAAATATTCAAATCGGTTGCTTAAAATAGTAAAAGGTATTTTAAAAAATAATAAAAAAATAATAATCTTCCAATACCCAATTATTGAAGGACCTATATAACTTCTGTCTAATACTACATTCATTATAGCATTAGATTTATGCCAAATTTATTATCTAACTTGAATTTATTAGCCAAACATTATGAGCAATAATAATACTTGATTTGATTTTCTATGATATGAAGGTGAATATTCTAAGAAATAAATTTTATCTGTGACAAAAATCTATGATATAAATTTCTTTGAAGTAACTATTCTGCGTATTTATTATTCGATGAAATGATAATGCAATTTTTTTAACTTTTAGCACTTGTAGTTTCTAAAATTTCATGATGGTGACCTTTCGCTTTTATACATTTTGCGTGCATATTTTTTAATTTCACGATATATCATAATCTATTAATCCAATTAATCTGTTGTCCTATTATGAGAAAAAAAAAATGTGAAACGAAATTCTATGAATCCATTTATTTCCTTTATTATTTTCTATAAAACAGTGTACAACTTACTTTAGGGCTCCTTTATCCAACACAATACAAATAATAAAAAATAAACTTACCTCTTTAAAATATTAGCGTAGATTAGATCAGACTTTGAATGGATTTTTTTTGGTGCAACTGTTATTTTAAAAATTAAATAAATATACGCACTCCCTACTTTGACCTAAAAATAGAAAAGCCCGTCTCTAGCTAACTACTTAGAGAATAATGCAAAAACGAAAGAAAAGATAATGATGACGAATGGCGACGCTAACAAGAGCAATGGCGAAACTTCCGTCGTCTAGTTCTACATATTATGAACTGTATTTAAACTCATTTAATGTGTACTTTTTGTCTATAGATAGATAGATAGATATGCTTTATTTAACTAAAAAACACTAACAGTAATGTTCAACAATTTAAACAATTTGTACAATTTAAGCTATATCATTATTCACATTTAAAATACAAAATAAAAAAAATACAAATTCATTTATTAGTCATTATAGGTGGTGAAAAGTTGATGAGTATAAGTATAAGCATATGCAGTATCTCCGTGATGTGCCTTGAATGGCATACAAAATTATTCAATATCAAAACTTATTAATTAATATTATTAAATGGTAATATAAAAAAAATTAAAGAGCTTACAAAATTACATTAGTAGGAAAATAATTATACATTTAATTTACAATCATAGTACAAAATTATCACGAAAATATTCATTCACATTATAATAACATTTATTCATAAGGATTTCAGATTAGACAGATTAGTTTTTTTTATTAATTTTTTTTAATGGTCCAGGGAGCTTATTGTAAACTCTTGAAGCCATCTCAATCACACTCATACGCATTAGTACGGTTCCACAAATATTTGTACAGACTCTGATTTTTCTAGGGCGAAGGTTGGGTATTTGATAACAAATATAGCTTCACAAATAAACAGAACTCCAATATATAAATGCAAGCTAAATTTAATAACTTGAGAGATTTAAAATGTTGCTGACATGTCAATACCATGTTTCCATAGGGTGCAAACCGCATATAGCCCTAGTACATCGCTTTTGGGCCCTTAGTAATATTTCTCTATAGGTAGAGTTACCCCAAAATATTACACCATACCTTAGAGTTGAGGATACAAAATCATGATGAGCCATCAAGACAGTCATCACGGTTGGATGTTTTAGCTAACTTGTAAAGTGCAGCAGAGAATTTGTAGATTTTTTTACAAACTTGAATAGAATGCGACTCCCATGATATATTGCTATCCATGTAAATACCGAGAAATTTGGTATCATTACTATTACACAGCCTTCATAATAATTTTTTTAACTAGGGCACACTTTTTTTTGAGTAAAATGAATTATATTTGTCTTTTCCAAATTAACCTTCAAATTATTTTGATCCAACCATTCAATGACATCTTTTACAGTCTTGTTTATTTCATTTTCATATTTTTTGTGTAATCACCATCTTCACATTTCATAAAAAATGTACTATCATCGGCAAAGAGCATAATTGGACGTCTAATTGATTTTACTATCTCATTGATGTAGATAATGAACAGTAAAGGTCCGAGCACACTACCTTGTGGCACACCACATTTAAACTCTCTCTGTTGAGACCTATATTTTTTTTTACTGGACAAACAGATTTGAGTAAGCTCAGTATACCTGATACTGTATACTGATATCTGTTTTGTAGGTAGGATTTTAGCAAACTTAATCCATTTCCACGTACGCCATAGCGACATAGTTTTTCAATTAATAGTTTATGATTTACGTGACCAAATGCTTTTGTCATATCCATTAAAATGGCATATGGTGGTATCCTTTTGTCCATACTATTTATGACTTTTTGCACTAGTTCATAGATGGCTGTATTTATTGTAGTGCACTTTCGGTAGCCTTTTTGTTCGTCATTTAAAATTTAATGTTTTTCTAGAAAATTGTACAGAGCATTTATGAAAAGATTTTTCGATTTTTTTTGAAAATACTATATATGTTTGGTCAATTCTTTGTCTTCCTTTTTGAAAAGTGGCTTGACATTAGCAGGCTTTAAATTATTGGGATATATTCCAGTAGAAAAGTCAGTCAGTTACATTGTGATTAGTCAGTTACATTATTTATAAAATTGTGATTATTACTAAAAAATATTAAAAGCATTGGCCATATCTATGGGGTCAGTAATATATGTATTATCTATTATTATTTTGTGTAAAGGTTCTTTTGGCATTCTAGCCTTAGAGTTGTTTATTATTGTCCACGTTGCTTTAGATTTATTTCTAGATGTTCTGATAAAATTGACATTTTGTGAACGTTGTGTTAGTTTAATATTCTTCTTTATGTTTTCGAGTATCTCTTGTATGCAATTCTTGCCTCTTCATTCATTCATATTCATTTATTCATTGCTAGTCACAGTACAGAAAAGTTGTTACAAAAAAATTGTGATCAGTGTGACACCCTGTAGGCACTGCAACTTAAAATCTTATCTTATCATTTAAAAATTTGCTAAAGTGTAGTAAGCCTTATTTACCAAAAACTTTTTGAGCTCACTTTCAAATACATCAATATTTTCAAGACACTCAATATTATTTGGAATGCTGTTATATACTTTAATTGCCATTAAATGTGGGCCTGTTTTGTACAAACTTAAGGTAGTAAATGGAATATTTAACTTATTTAAATCTCTGTTGTTTCTTTTAATTGTAGTTTTTGGTGAATAAAGGTACATATTTTTCTTTGTAAACTTCAGTTATATGTGATGTTATTGTTAATATTTTGAATTTAATGAAATATGGCTTACAAGATTCAGTTTGAAGTATATTTGAGAGTATTCTTAAACATTTCTTTTACAGTATAAAAACATCTTGAATAATAGGGCTGTTACCCCAAAATATTATGCCGTAGCTGAACCTAGAATGTATATACGCATAATAAGCAGTTAAAGTCGTTTGGAAGTCCGTGGATTTTTAAAATTTAAATAATGCGTATATGAGTGAGGAAATTGATTTAGTTAATCGATGTATGTGGGATTTACCAGTTAAGACAGGTGTCAATGTCAATTCCTAGCAGAGTTGCTTTATCAACAGATGTTAATTTTTTATTTCTGTAAATATAATCTAATTCTAAAGGCTGTTTCTGGAAGGGTCTGAATTGAATGAGTTTTGTTTTTTCAAAGTTTAATTCTAAATTGTGTAAATTTAACCAACTTTGGACATTATCAAGTGAAGTATCAAGTTCATTTTTAATTTCTCTAGTATTGTTGCAAGGTAATAGAACTGAGATGTCATCTGCAAAAAGTATACAATTATGATTTAGGATCTTTGGTAATTCATTAATATAAATGAAAAACAAAATGCAGCCCAACACTGTACCTTGTGGAATTGAGTTACTTTTATAAGATTTGACACGTTTTATTGTTCTTGAGTTCAAATCAACATGCTCTATTTCAACATATTGGGAACGTTCTGAGAGATAGGATTTGAACCATTTGTGAGCTATACCTCTTATGCCAGTGTCATAAAGTTTTTTCAACAGGATGTCAAATTGTACAGGATCATATGGTTTGCTCATGTCGAGCAAGATTCCTACGGCGTATTGTCTATTATTAAGTTTATAGTATTTTATTCGTGTATTTGTATACGGCAAGTACTGTCGAACGGTTTTTACGGAAGCCAAAATGACTGTCATCAAAGATTTTATATTTATAGCCGTTTCAAATACTTTAGAGGACGTAGACTGTATGGCTATCGGGCGAAAGTTGTTTGGACATGTTTTATCTCCTTTTTTAAGAATAGGGTTTACAATTGAAACCGCATCAGTAAAAGTACTCGTACGTTCTGAAAAGGATTGATTTATAAGATAGGTAAGGTAGATATGGAATTATTAGGTAATTTATACATTTTTTAATTAATATCGTAGGGATTTCATCAGTGCCGTAGCTATATTTACTTTTCAATTTTTTAATGATATTAAATATTTCCTTTGGGTTGACTGGTTCTAAAAATATATTATTTTCCACTATATCATTCGTTACTCTATTGTAATCGGCTATTGGTTGACACATACATGTATTTCCGGTTTGGGAGAAAAACTTATTAAATGCGTTAGCCACATTGTTGGCATTCATTTCCAACTTATCATTTATATTTAATTTGAAATTTAGTCTGTTATAGTTATTTTTGGTGTTTTTTGTTTCAGAGTTCATGATTTGCCACATTGTTTTCATTTTATTATTGGATCTTTTAAATTTATTTATGTTACTATTTTTTCTAGCTCTACGGATTGTTTTCTTTAAAGTTTTTTCATATGATTTATAGTGATTATGTAATATTTCATTATTTGTCTTTGTTATGAATATTTTTAATAGTCTTTTGTTTTCACAAGATACCCTTATTCCCTTTGTTAGCCAAAGTAATTTCCTAGGTTTTCCATTTTTTTATATTTTCTTCGGTATAGTTATATCCAGAATATTAGTTAGAGTAGATGAGAAGGCGTTATAATTTTCATTGATACTTTTTTCCGGTGTTAATATTTCAGACCAGTTCACAGATTTTACTAATTTTATAAAATTATCAATGTTTTTATCGTTAAAAATTCTCATTTCTTTTAATAAATATTTTACCCCTGTACAATTTATTTGCAAGCGTAACTCTATTCCTTTATGGTCCGAGAAACCGAATTCTCTTACCTTTGTTTATAACACAATATTTTTCAAATCTGTATAAATTTGGTCTAAGCATGTTTTTGAATTATGTGTGATGCGCGTGGGTTCATCAATGCTTAAAATGGAACGTAAGCATGAGATTTGAGAATAATCATTTGAGGTTGTAGTCTTTTAGATTACCAACATTGAAATCACCTACTATAATAATCGATTTAGTTTTATCTTTGATTTCAATTAGTTTTAATATTTTTCGAGTAAATTCAAACATGTTTAGGAATATTTCTCAGTATGTGGTAAATACAGGACTATCAACAGCAAGTTAATCGCTGGAATCTCTACTCAACAAAGTTCGAATACGTATTGAATAGATACATTTTTGAAGTCGTTTCGTTCTATACATTCTATGAATTGTTTCAGTAAAATGCATACTCCTCCACCTTCTTGATTTTCTCTGCAGAATAATGTTGCCATATAGTATCCGTTCAACCTAAAGTGATTCAATCTTTCACTGTTTAGCCAGGTCCCTGTTATACATATTGCTTGAGTTTTTGGTTTCTCTTCTAAAAGTGCCTCTAGTAAATATGTCTTCGGTAGAATACTTTTGGCGTTTTGAAATATAATGTCAAAAGTGACGAAAATTCTCCTGGGCTTCTGGTCCTTGCTGTTCGTTTTGTTGTATTGCTGTTGGTGTTGTTTCTATGTTACTCGTACTTTCTTGGGACTGGCCTGCGCTTTCATTTGTCACTTGTTCATACTGAAGATTACTTATGTTAATGAATTTTTCATTTACATAGAGCTTATTGTTATGTTACTTTGCAAATTGTCCATTTTTACGAGATTTGTGTTGGGCTTGGAGCAAATGTCTTCTTTCATCCAAATCTTGTTTGTTCAATACCTTAGACACCCCAAGACCTGTATATTTGAAGTAATTAGCACATTGGAGTATATAGTTCGTCATTCTTTTTGTGGTAAGTTCTATTAAAGTTGGTCTCTTTGAGCCCTTGCGACCAATGCCTCTTCTACATATAACCCCAGTGAGATCTATGTTCAAAATATCTTGCATAGCGTAGACAACACGCTCAATTGTTTGTTCCTCATCGTCCCAATAATTCTCTGTGAGTCCGTATAGAACAAAAGTCTTTGTCTTGTATGTTGTTCGTTGTCGTTAGTGTAGGTTGATTGTTCGTTTCCAAGTCCAATTTCAATTTTTGAGTTTCTCTTTCAAGAACCGTACATTGCTGCGTTAAATGCTGAATTTTATTGTTCAGCCCTGTAATTTCTTCTTGAATCTTTAAATGACGATCTAGTGAACTTTCTGCATTCAATTTGAGTTCTTTTTTCAGGTCTTTTATCACGCTTTCTATTTCGCATTACACGAGTAATTTAAGTTCAGATAATAGAGATTTGTTGTTCGTTTCGAGTACCTTCTTTATGTTTAATAATGTTAAAGGTTCAGTATCTTTAAAAGTTGTGATATCCAGAGTATCTCCAAGCAAGTTTTCGTCATTTATAGAGGATATTTCAAACGACTTTTCAAACGATTCCGGCCTTTTGTTTCGGATCGTCACGTTTGATATGGTTGGTGACAGAATATGTTGATTAAGGCATTCGTTCCGGTTGATAGGCAAGTTGTTCTTATTACCTTTAGGTGTTTTACAGCGACATGACGGACATATCCATTTTTTCGGTCTGGTGACATTGTATTATAGAACCTTTGTACAGATACTTGTGAGCATTCTAAATCATATTTATCCTTCCAAGTAGCACAGGTTAAATATTGTCTATCTTTAATTTCTTTAGACATCCTGCACACTGAAATGCCATTTCTTCTATTTGTTAACATAACTTAAATTATTGCGTTGAGAGCCCTCTCTATTGTAGTGTTTGTAATAAATAATAGTAATTTTTCTAGTAATTTGTTCTTATTTGTTTCTGGCTAGTTTAAGTACTTCGTAAATTGGTAGATAGCGTTTATAATTTAAATCTTCGAGAAGCAAACATTTTTGAAAAAAAAAACGTTTTTTCACCTAAATGGCCGTTGCTCGGATTCGAACCCTCGTATGTTGAGATGTGAGTCGACCTCCGTTGACCGCATCCGTTGAGCCAACCACTCATTAATCGTCTGGGCGAAATTTGTGAACCATATCAGCAGTACACAATCACATATGATGCGAAATGACCCTCTAAACTAAACATCCAATATTTTTATGTGTTTGAGCATTCACGCACCCGACACTAGCACATCAATTACTATGCTGTAGTTTATATTTTTTCCAAAAATACACTTATGGAGTAATTTTGGGCGAGATAACGTTACCACAGTTTATTCACTTATTTTGCACTGCACTTAAATCAATTTTGTTTTTCTTTTTGCACGGTTAATATTTTTAAAAACCAAAACAAATGGGAGCTTAAAGTTGTCGTGCCGGCAGCGCCATCTCATCCCGTCTTCGTCTTTTACACACCTAAATTTTCAAAAAAGTTCTCGTGTTTTCTTACAGCATTTCATTATGAATATCTTAGAAATCCATTTATGTTTAGTTTCAAGTCTTTTTTTAATGATTCTATAGGGAAAACTGAGATCATATACATTTAAAAACATCCATAAAACAGTCATACGCTATGTTGGGATCATCAGAACTAAAAGTATCATGATCAATGTTTTCTAAATGACATCTAAATATTTTAAGGTTTGCCTCACTGAGGTCACGTTTAAGTGTCTAAACACACTATACCAAAGTTACGCGACCGAAGTTCCGCATGATTACGCCTTCAATGATATTTGAATTACTGATGACACATTATACCGAAATTACGTTGCGATATAGCGTACAGCGTAACTTCGGTCGGGCGTGAGTTCAGCGGCAACTTATTTTGTAGAGCACACAGTTATAGACTCTGAATACACACACAAAATTGAGCAACTGGATTTCTGCGTGTCATATCAGCCGAATACGTCGGAACGAAAAATCAGCCGCGGAACTACGATCGCGTACCTCCAGCATAGTGTGTTAAGACACTAAAAGGCAAGCAACGCATCGGTGACACCAGAGGTGTTGCAGTTGTCCTTGGGCGGAGGCGATTACTTATCATTAGGTTACCTTTCAGCTCGTTTGCTCCCTAGCTACGAGTATAACATTAAAAAAACATAAAATATGCATTATCATTTTACTTAACCGAAATATGCGAAGGACGTATACCAAAGAACAACTCGAAATCGTCATAGACTGGTGCTAGAGATAGTCCCAAAAACGAGAAGATTCCAAAACAATTGCTATGCTATGTGCGGCACTATATATAACAAAATACGAAATCGCATTAAGGAACTCCCATATAATAGTTTTAAAACATCTTTGCGTAGGTGGTTGTTGGACATGACATTTTACTCACTCAATGATTTTTTGAAATATAAAGAATTGTAAAAGTTTGATGTGGTTGATACAGGATTTTGATGTTTAGCCTGTAATTTAGTACATAATATTTAATTTTTATAGATAAATGAATTAATACTATTTAAATAATAAATGCTATCGATTTAGTTATCTGATGCGTATCTGAGCACTGATTAAGTTACTGTGAATTATTTTTAAATTATTATTGTTTGCATGCTATACAATTGTAGTTAGGTAGGCTAATGCACTTCTCATCATTTATATCACTTAATGTACTGTACCCTACCTAATGGCAAATAAAATATTTGTATTTGTATTTATAGCCATTATCTAAAAATATTATATCGAGGACAGCTTACAAGATTATGTGACGGCGAATTAAACAGTGATTTTAATATTGGTGTCAGAGATATTATTGGACGAGACGGTTGGCGTAGTGTGGTTCGGTAGTGCGGTGGCGTAGACCGTGCTACAGCGCACTACGCCAACCGTGTCGTCAAATTTCAACATTTACTTACCGTTTGGACGTCACAAGCTAGGTACCGCCACACTGCGGTTAGAGCTCATTGGCTCTCAGACTCATTTAGATGACAAGTTCCTAATAAATTAGTGACAGTAACGACAGGGCCAGAGACAATCTGCACAAGACGACTTCGGGAAACTTAGTTAAAACTACCGAGTTCAGAGCTAGCTCGCAGCGATCTCTTTACGAGCAGCTACAGTGCTTGAAAGGATAACAGTGGGTTAACTTTACATCATTGCTAACTAATGCCTGATTTTGGTTCTGTCCTATGGTTCTCTGGCAAATGACAACCCAATTGGTTGCATTTATAGCGACCTGTAGGCGCAATTATTACAGCATTTTAAAAAAATATATTTTATCAATAAAGGGATCTTTGCAACAACCGGTGTCCAGATCTAGAGTAATCCCTGTATCACAGTTCCCCAGATGATTATTAAAAAAAAACCAGTATAAGCATGGGGAAAGCGGGGTAAGTAGACCTGCGGTTAAATTTAATCGAACTGCGAACTCAAAAAATTATACAATACAGTTTTACTTTTATTTTACAGAAAATTTTGTCTTATTGTAACCTTTTTATCATGGTACACAAATACTGCTTTAGAATATATTAGTTGCTGCAAAAAGGATCACACAGAAACGCAACAATATTTTAAGAAAAAGAATACGTTTCTTCAAATCACCGTGTATCCAGATCATACTGTGGGCCAGTAGTTACAAATGCAAGAAGCAAATTGCGCAGTAAAGATTTTTGCGATCAGCGGATGCAATTTCTTCGAAGTTTTACGAGATTGAGGTACTCTGTGTGTTCACTTTAAGTGTTCTCTGCTTGCTGACCGGCCGAAGTGCAGTGTGCTGTGCCAAGGTCGCTGAGAAGGCTGGCTGTATGACTCACTGCTCGAAAGCTCGAGGAAGTGATGATCACGTCGGGGTCACCATTTTGGAGTGTGTGAGGAACAAGGTGTAATGTTCCTCATCCACCATTGAAAAGGGAGGATCCTCCGACCAGACGGGTGTTGTGTCTGGTGGGCTACTGCCCAACGGTTGTTGTCGGGTTCTTGTATCTATGTTCAATCGCTCGGAGAACTTTAATATCGCGATGTAGGATACGTCAGTTTGTAGTTCGTATGTGGCGAGATAGATGTCGCTACAAGTTCACGTTTATAATGATTTTAATTGAGATGAGCCTGGATGAGCCCTTTTTGTTCTAGCTCTTCTTGTTTTGTAGCTGGCTTTTAAATCGCAGCCGAAACCACCGGGCACAGAAAGCTGGAATTTAGCATGTAGGTTCCATGGGAAGTGTCAGCGTCACAATTACGTCTATTGCAGACGATTCAAACATTGCTTTTAACACATTTCCTTACGTGGCTTTGCAGACCAATACGCCAGCGGCACAGCCTTCCACATACCCGACATTTGTGGTTCGGATTGGGAGATCTGATGCTTATTTGATGCCGTTCAGTCCTTTTTTCGCTCAGGACTGAAAACCATGCTGCATCGTGCACTTTACTTCCATTGAAGACGCCGGCTTGCCATTGACCTCTGTCCTGTGCGAATGTCTCCCAACCCACATAGGATAATTTCCAAATGCAGTCATATCTCTCTGAACAATCTTTGAAACGTAGCAGTGGTCTTCCGACTATTTTATTTTTTCGATTGGGAAGTGTAATTTGTCACAATATTGTAGACAGTCATTCAGTCAGCTAATGCGAATTGCATAGTCAAAAGTAATAAAGTAATTGGCTCATCTACTATTGCTACGCAAGGGCCTTCATAATTTAAATGAAGTAATCGCTACAATAAATAAATAAATAAATATGCGCCAGACAACACACCTCTTGTAATGGTCTCGAAGTAGGGATTATAAAATCCCTGTGTTACGAGGTACCACATAAGGAAATAAGCTAGGGGCGTCTCCCAGCACACCCTGACCCGAGTCAATTCAGAAAAGATCTTTTCCCTAATTGACCCGACCGGGAATTGAACCCGGGACACTACGGAAATCGAGGCGAGAAACCGTGCTACTGCACACTACGCCAATCGTGTGGTCACACAATACAATTGATGGGGCCAGCATGCTTGCCAAATTCGGGTTGGAGATCACAATTGCAGACTATTTTTCCATAAAACCGAAAACACACTTTGCCTGACCCAGGATTGCACCCAGGGTTTCCTGGTTTCGGGTCGAGCTCTTTAACCACTTGTCCACGAAGGCGTTAATAAGGAATTCGCCTGTCAAAATACAACAAATGAATTATTTATGAAAGAAATGGGGTCAAAGGCTGTAGACGTAAGTAAACGTTTGACCTTTATTTGTTAAAACTTTTTTCTTTCCTATAAAAATAAAATGTCTTGTAACTAGAAACCTAAGATTTGTTTTTGAACTAAGAAAATATTTTTTCGTCAAGCGGAAAACTAAGAGGCATTAAAAAATAATAGTCTTACTTCTTACTATTTATATCTTACTTACTTTTTACTTATTAATACTTATCTTACTAATATTATAAATGCGAAAGTTTGTGAGGATGTGTATGTATTTGTGTTTGTATGTTTGTTACCCTTCACGCAAAAACTACTGAATGGATTTAGATGAAACGTTACAGCAATACAGCCCGTACATCAGAATAACACATGCTACAATTTATAAAGAGTTTATGTAATTTAGCAACATTATTTAACGGCTTACCGTTATACAGGGTGGTCCAAACATACAGGTCAATTTTTTTTTAGCTTTCTAACACTCAGGGGTATCCGAAAATACCCCATGTATGTTACCCGATTTTTTGTAGTTTTCGAATTTGAATTTTTATCACGGATTTTTGATTATTTCTGGTTTAAGTCGCTTTTTCGGTCACTGTAGCTTGATCTGTTGAGTGCTTGATTTTTTTTCTTTATTAGATGAATAAAAACGCTAGTTGATTCTGAAGAATTTACATCCATAAAGCTTTACATAACTCTGAAAAATTATGAAATTGAAAAAGTTAGATAAGCGGTTTTTTCACTGAACTTTGAAGTCCGATTTAAAAAAAAAGTTACCTAAATATTGTATTCAAATCTTTTTTGAAAACTTTACTATACTCTTAACTATTTACCATGTAAATTTCAATAAGTAACTTCAACGGCATCATACCTCAATTTTCATTCAAAGTGTCAGAAGTGTAAAATTCAAGTAATCAGTGTATCAACTAAAACTTTAGACTCAACGGATTTATTTAAAAAAAAAAGTTACATTAAGTGTTCAAAATGGTGACTTTTTTCCACATAGATTTGACGTCGTTTAAAAAAAAATTTATTATATCACAAAGAGTCGTTCAAATAAACGCATTTATGGCCTTATTTTTTTTTGTTCTGACGATTTATTATCTTTATTGAGCAATAAAATGGTCATTTTGAAAGCGTTTTATGGCTTTTTTTCATAGATATTTTTAGTTTACTTATGATCAAGTTTTAGTTGATACACAGGGTACTTGAATTTACTGTTATTTACACTTTTGACAATTTGAATGAAAATTTCAGTATGATGCCATTGAAGAAACTCATTTGAAGTCACATCGTAATTAGTTAAGAGTGTAGTAAAGTTTTTAAAAAAGATTTGAATGTTTTTTTTTAAAACGGTTTTAATAGTTTAGGGTAAAAACAGCATTTCTAACTTTTTCAATTTCATTTATTTTTTAGAGTTATTATAAGCGTTATGGATGTAAAACATTCAGAATCATCTAGCGCTATTGTTCATCCAATACTGAAAAAATAATTCGATATTCATTTATCTTAGCAGATCGCGCCACAGTGATCGAAAAAGTGACTCAACGCTCACACACAACGATTATTTTAAATTCGTAAAAAAATTCATAACTCGAAAACTAAAAAAAGTAGGGTAACATACAAAGGGTATTTTTGGATAACCCTGTGTGAGCGAGAAAGCTAAAAAAAAATTATTGACGTGTATGTTTGGACCACTCTGTATAATATTGCTAAATTACATAAGCGCCGTGTTAGAGCGTCGTGGCTTAGTGGTTAAGCACTCCAACTCGTATCTTTGTGTTCATTGTTTAATTTCCGACTAACTCTTCGGTGATGGTAAACATCGATAAAAAACCAAATCCACCCGGAAAGCGGCGAAAGGCTCACCCCCTACCACGTTGGGTTCTAATACCATAGATGAAAAGTGGGCTTCTGAGTGTTTCGTTCACAATGACGCCAACAGTCACTTTCCTCTGACTACCCCGTTTGGGATAAAGTCGTGATGGTATGTAATTTAGACAATTTTTTTACAAATTTTCTTAATAAACTAAAATACGAGTGGACTTGCAAAGAAAATAATGACCCTTTTATGGGAGACAGTTAACGTTTTAAGGAGGTGAGCTTAGACCAGACGAGCGAATGCTCATTCTTTCCCCACTCACTCCTCCGTTATCTTTACGATATAAGTATCGGAAAAAATTATGTTGACGCGGGCGAAAAGCTAGTTGCTAATAATACTATTTCACTTCTTCTTTCTTTCTTTCTTTCTTTCGCTCTAAAAGTACGCCAATATAGCTCTACGAAGCGGGACCAAAGTGACCACTTTAGTCCCTAGTGAGTAAAAAGTAATTAGTTTTTAGATAATGCTCTGTCTCTCTTTACATAAAGATATTTTGATAGAGTGGGGAAAGAATGAGCATTCGCTCGTCTGGTCTAAGCCCACCTTAACACGTTCACTGTCCCCCATACAAGAGTCATTCTTTTCCTTGCAACCACTCGTATTTTGGTTATTAAGAAAATTCGTCTATTTGCTAACTGTCGAGGAATATAATATACATTGCTAAAAGTGCGACACATTCGAAACTTACCAACTCTCAAGTCTATACCAAAATCCAACCCTAATTCACACGTCCAGTCCAATATTTCATCAATTAAGTGTATGTATTTGCGACTTCTTAAGTGGCCGTGGAGTTATGACTGAAGTCAATTTGCGACTTCAAGCATTGTTCTAGTTTGAATTGCAAGTTTAAATCTCTACGGGACGAGAAACTGTCCTTTCTTTCTTTTTTAATAATATGCGATTCATCTTTGTTGCACAAACACACAAATACAACACACTTTATGTAACATACAAAATATAAATACAGGGTGGTCCGAAAGGTGACACTAAAAAATGATCCTAAAAAAAGAGTAACTGCTGAGTTTCTCACCGGGTCTTCTCAGCAAGAAACAACTCCGACGCGGTGGTAGAGTCGCATTATGTCTGTATACTGTTTATTTACATATGCATATTATTACGGTATTTATGTCTATTATTTAGTATATTTTGCTGTAAATTTGATGATTTGAAAGTACTGATACAGTCTATTTGAATAAAGTTATTTGAGTTTGAGTTTGAGTTTAATAAATAAAACAATAACTACAAATTTAATAATTTAATTTATTTTACAATAAGTTTTTAAAATGTCTCCCTCCCGCTTCAACGCACAAACAACAACTCCTTAAAAAAAATTGTTTTAAATTTCGGAATGCATCAGAATTTTCTTTGATTTTTATTTCTGTTTGCCTTAGTTTTTCACGCAGCTCTGCTTCGATGTTTGATTCTTTTGCATAAATTATCTCTTGATAATAACCCCAGAGAAAAAAATCTATGGGATTTAAGTCCGGTGAACGCGCAGGCCAAGGAACAGGGCCGCCACGCCCAATCCACCGTCTCGGGAATGTCTCATTAAGGTGCTCTCGTACGTCTCTTGCATATTGGCATGAAGCACCATCATTTTGAATTATCATTCTTCTTCTTGTTAATAAGTTCACATCCCCCAATAAACCGTTCAAGTAATTTAGCAGAAAACCTAGCCGGAATTCAAAAGGTCCTATAAATTCCCCATTGACAGTTCCCGACGACAAATTTACACTAAACCTTGTTTGAAAATTTGATGGCCTTGCCTTGTGTTTTCAATGGCCCAACTGTGGTAGTTGTGAATATTGAAAACCCCCGTTCTTTCCAAGCGTGATTCGTCTGGCCACAATATTTTGTTGAAGAAATCAGGGATCGTCTTGAGTTTTTCGTAACAAAAAGTGCACAAAGTTCACTGTCCATTGTTTGTCATTTTAGCGTCTGCGTCTTATTATTAATTATGTTCCGCCTAAGATAAACCGGTTGGAGTTGCAAACAATTTTCATGATACAAAGAGCGACTTGTGCTGTTGAAATGACACCGGGCTGAAACTAATTAAAAATACGAAATTTATCAATTGATGTCAATTATGTTATGTCGAACCTAATTAACCCTAGAAATTAATAATAGGTGTTTTTGCAATAAATTATTAATTTAGAACCCACCTTTGTACGTTTGAAGGCAGGTTTCGGCTAAAAAAAACCTATTAAGCTTCATGTTTTTTTGATTATAATTAAAGCTTAAGGTCATGAGCAGTTTTTAAAATTACTTAAAAATCATGAAACTTTTTAATTTTTTTTTAATTTAACTTTGAACATTTTACTGTGACTCGCTTACACCGAAATTTTCCAATTTCGGTCAATGTTTTTGTACCTTACATTAATGGCAAGAAGCTGGGTATTTTATAGATGAAAGTATAAGTAATGAGGTCTATGCTACAAAAAAAAAAAAAAAAGATGCATACTTTCTGAAAAATAAATTATTTAAGTGGGTCAAGTCGAAAATTCTCAAATTTAAGTTAAAAAAATCATAGCTCGAAAACTACAAAAAATCGCGGAACATACATGGGGTATTTTCGGGTACACCCAGATGTCAGGTATCCAAAAAAAAATGTTTAGTGTCACCTTTCGGGCCACTCTGCATATATGAAGTTTAATTAAAGGTGTTTGTTCAATATGACCACAGGCTTGTTAGAGCTCTGAGTACCGTCACGTACATGTTACGTTGCGGTATAAACCACATTGTGGTTTGACATGGAGAATGTTAATTATCACAATAATTTATGGTGTTGCTATACAGTAGGCGTGCAGTTTAAAAATAAAACTTGTCTTATGGCTTGCCTGTCTATAGATACCCCTTAATTAGTTAAGACAAATAAATAAATTGATTTATTTTATAAACAGGAACTTTAAGAGAGTTCGTGAAACGGCGCAATCCTTAGAAAAGAGTTCTCATTTATTAAATCCAATTTTATTAATGAACTGATATACTCGTATGTACAACGTTACTGAATGTCGATATTCCAGGTGCCTTGATAAAGGCACCAAATTGAATTTCCGAACTTTCATTAAAAAAAAACACTACCTACGCGCAATTTGTTTTTGTTTTTTTAACTGATGTATTATTTAGTGTCAAACATGTATTATGAAAAATAGCCACAGTCAAATTTCCGCCTCTGGACATTCTGCAGGAGGTCGTTCGTGGTAATTTTCTAAGCCTATTTCCTATTACCTGTCAAGTTCATTTTCTAAATTGTGCGTAGCGAGCAATTTCGTAACATTATTATGATCATTCATTTTTATTCAGCCAGCGGTTACCTGGTCCTAAGGTATCTTCTCGGATGGATATTTACTGACGAAATTGGTCGCTGCCCTCGGTTTAGGTTAAAACTAGACTGGATAAGTGATTGTAACTAGACCCACGTTCCTCTTAATGCTAATTTTAGCTTTAATTCTCAAATTAATCGAAAGAACATCAAAGACTTTTAAATTGAAACATCGAAGCCGAAATTATGTTTTGGTTAACGAAGTGAACACAATTTGAGGTAAAAAAACATGCCTTTGTACACGAAAGAGGGAGAAAAAATTGTCTTGACAAGCCCCAGTTTCCTATCTGTCAATGTCAGCGGGGAAACCGTCCTAATATCGTAAGTGATTGCTCGAGACAAGCTATAATGGACTCTTCGTCGCCGCATTATAGTCCACTTTGAAGCGAAAATGCCATGGCTAATTTTAAGGCCCGTCGGACCGGACCCCTGATGTGGGCCGGAATGGATGTGTTTTAATCTCGGAAAAATAAAACGTTTGTAAAAAATAAATCTAGGGCATATTTTCAATTAAATGTGAAGAGCAAGTCATTTATTTGCTTTGCCTCGAAAAAATCGGCCTAAAATAAAGTTATCCATTTGTATTCGATATTCATTTTGAAATGACTATCGCCACATTAATTTCAAAATTTTTTCCTTATAATTTCAAATAATTTATATAATTTTTAATGTAGGATGTTTTACTGTAAATACTAAATGTCAACAGCCGCTAAATAGGGCCACTATTATCTGTATAGGTGGGGGGTTACATTTCATTTCATCACCTTACATTACCTTGGGTATATTGGACATTTTCGCCTAATTTGTTGTATCCTTAATTCTATTTGTAAGCCCTAAATTATAATTCAAACAGTCGTTAAGGCAAGCATACAAATAAGCATGCATAAAAGCAAGCAAACAAGCAGTCCCACACGTGCAAGCATGCATTTGGTTTGCCTCTTCTCCGGCGCTGCGCCTCTTCTCTGGTCGCCGGAAGTGACCAGCAAGCCGAAGCTGCGAAAGTGAACTACAGCGGGCGAGGGCTGTCTCCCTCCGCGTCGGCTCTTAAATTAAACTCTGGTAGTGTAATTTAAGAGCCGACGACTAAGCCCGACTATATGGCCCTTCGCAGTGATCTCATAAAATTTGTAAATATATGAAATCAGCCCCCCGATTCAGAAGAGGCCCTTTTAAAGTGCCGTGCTGGTGGCGGCACTTTAAAAGAATACTTTCCACAGCCCCATATCTTCCCATGGGTGTCGTAAGAGGCGACTTAGGGTTTCTTCCAGCAGACCATCTGCTCTTCAGGTGGGAGACTTATGTCGGCCGGTTGTTGTTACCACCATGCAGTTGTGTAAAACCCGCCAAGTGATTCTGACCTATCTCGGTCAGGTCGCGTTCCGGGATCAGCACTGCACTAACCGGTGCCAGGGGGACTGTGATCGTGGCAATTGTTGGACCAGTGGGAGCCCTAGCGGCGGTATTGTGTGTGTAGTGTGTATCGGCCCGCCGGCCAGGGAGACCCGTAGAAACGGTGGTGCCGCTGGCCGCCCGCGGCATAGTACAGGGGCCCAAAAGGGGTTAACCACCTCTGGAGGCTGCCCCACCAGGTCGCGCATAATCTCGGGGTGGCTCGTCGTGCCGGGTGGTGCCCGGTTCCGGTGGGGTCCGGCGACCACACCCGAGGGGGTACGGGGGCCCTTCCGTCCGGCGGACCGGCCTACACTATTCCACGCGATTAATACCAATGCAGGGCACCACGCTTTGTCTTTCATTGCCTCGATCACAGTAGTCCTTTCACGCCTCTCCCATCCTCCAACTTCTATGGCAGTCAGAAGCACGAAAAAACGGCCTACAGCGGCATCCTCATCCCCCACCAACACGCTGTTTGAGGTGGAGTTCGCTAACATCCGCGGACTTCATGCAAACCTCAACGCCGTCCATCAACACCTTGAGACGGCGAGGCCTGCGATGCTCTTTTTGACGGAAACACAGATAGGCCGCCCTGCCGATACGTCATACCTGCACTACCCCGGCTATGTGCTGGAAGAGTCCTTCCAACCTAAAGCCGGTGTTTGTCTATTCGTCAGGGCGGACGTCTGCTGTAGCCGTCTCCGCTGCCTAGAAGACCCATCCTTCTCCACTCTCTGGGTGCACGTTGACCTGGGCTCCACAAGCCGGGTCTATGCGTGCATATACCGCTCCCACAAGGGCGACGGCGAGACAACTCGACTCTTCGAGCATCTGAGTCAGGCCGCAGACAACGCTCAGGCGCAGTTCCCAAATGCCGAAATGGTGTTTTTGGGAGACTTCAATGCCCACCATGAGTCCTGGTTAGACTCATCAAAAACATACCATGCAGGCCGAACTGCCCATGCGTTTGCTCTCACGCAAGACCTGACGCAACTGGTACACCAGCCCACCCGGGTACCAGATATTGTCGGTCATACTCCCTCTTTATTGGACCTTCTGCTGACGAGTCACCCAGCCGGGTATAAAGTGTCAGTTGGTGCTCCATTGGGCTCCTCCGATCACTGTCTGGTTGGCGCTACAGTGCCTTGTGCAGCTCCCCCACAACCTGTGGAGGTGACGCGGCGGTTATGGCACTACTCGTCGGCAGATTGGGACGGATTGCGAGAGTATTTTGCCTCCGTCCCTTGGCGGCAGTGCTGCTTTGGAGAAAGGAATGCTTCAGAGAGTGCATCTGCTATCGCTGACGAGATCAGTACCGGAATGGAATACTACATTCCTTTTACTGATGTCGTCAGTGCTAGCAAAACTGGTCCCTGGTTCAATCGCGAGTGTGCCGCAGCTGTTGAACAAAAACAGGCGGCGTACCGTGCTTGGTCTAGGGCCCAGGCACTCAATGATCATTGAAACCTTGCCGCGCTGAAAGCAGCCTTTAATAAAGCCACCAAGGCCACGAAGAGGGCTTACATTAGAGCAGACGCCCAGCGAATTGCACGTGTTGGCCAAGAACTCATCACGCACCCTACGGGTAGCCGCTCCTACTGGCGACTGGCTAAACACGTGCAATCTAACTTCTGCGTGCCTTCGCTGCCCCCACTGAGATTCCCTGATGGATCGTTGGCTCATCAGCCGCAAGAGAAAGCCGATTTACTGGCTAACCTCTTTGCCGCAAACTCTTGCATTGATGACTGCGGTGCTGCGCCGCCTGATATTCCACATTGCGGCTCCACAATGCCTGATATTCGTATCAGGCAGTGTGATGTTCGTGCCGAACTGCAGTCACTCGATGTCAGGAAAGCCAGTGGCCCTGATGGAATTCCAGCTGTGGTGCTGAAGAAATGTGCAGCGGAGTTGTCTCCAGTGTTCACTAGCCTGTATCGCCTCTCCTACAATTCGGGTCTTGTGCCGCTGTCTTGGAGGAAGGCGAACGTTCAACCTGTTCCCAAAAAAGGGGACCGGTCTGACCCTGCCAATTACCGTCCAATAGCCGTAACCTCAGTTTTAGCTAAAGTGTTTGAGCGGATCATAAACACGCAGCTCATCCGCTACCTAGAGGATCACTCTCTCATTCACGACCGTCAGTACGGCTTCCGACCAAAACGGTCTACGGGTGATCTTCTAGCGTACGTAACACACATCTGGGGGGAGGCTATGGACAAGCATGGGGAATCTTTGGCCGTCAGCCTTGACATTGCCAAAGCTTTCGACCGTGTATGGCATCGTTCGCTTCTTTCCAAGCTTCCGGCATATGGTCTGCCACCTCGCCTATGCGACTGGGTCGCCGGATTTCTGGAGGGACGTAGAATTCGTGTCCTTTGCGATGGTCAAGAATCACGCTATCTCCAGATTAATGCCGGAGTGCCGCAGGGCTCCGTCTGTCGCCGACGTTGTTTCTTCTGCATATCAATGACATATTATCTCTTGGTAATATTCATTGCTATGCGGATGATAGCACGGTCCACGCGCGATATTTCGAGCGCCCTGGGGCAAAGCAGACTGACATCGAGGAGAAGAGGCGAAGTCTGGTTGTTGAGCTTGACGGAGTGTTGGACCGCATTTCAGAATGGGGTGCATGCAATCTTGTCGAGTTCAATGCCAAGAAAACGCAGGTGTGTGCATTCACAGCAAAAGCGTCGCCTTTCCTTACCCATCCCACTCTTCAGAGCACCCCACTACCAATTAAGAATAGCCTAAACATCCTTGGCATGGATGTTCGTAGCAACCTAAACCAGCGGGACTACATTGAGAGCGTCATTAGAACTGCATCCCGTAAACTCGGAGTCCTGAACAGAGTGAGACGATTCTTCACGCCTGAGCAGCTCTGTCTCTTGTATAAGACACAAGTTCGCTCGTGTGTGGAATACTGCTCTCATCTCTGGGACGGTTCCGCTAAGTACCTACTCGAAGCTCTTGACAGGTTGCAGCGGCGTGCTATCCGTATTATTGGAAACCCAGAGGCAACTTTGACCCTTGAGCCTCTCCAATTGCGTAGAGACATTGCCAGGCTAAGTGTTCTCTATCGCTTCTACAATGGGGAATGCTCTGACGAGTTATTCCAGCTTATCCCACCCTCACCTTTCCACTCCCGTACTACGCGTGCTGGACTACGGCGTCACCCACACACAATTCAACATTTGTTGGCCCGAACTAAAAGGTTCGGTGACTCGTTTCTTTGTCGTACCATCCAGACGTGGAACGCTCTTCCAGCACATGTGTTTCCTTCCTCTTATAGTCCCGGGTTCTTCAAGCGGGGCGTGAAAAGGCATTTCTGCAGGCCTTCAAGGTGATAGGTGCTAGTGATTCGTTTGAATGACTGGGCTTGTCAGCCTCATATCTGGACCTCACGACCGCTTTCCATCAGGTGGAGTGAGGTCATCTTGACGGGCAATAAAAAGAAAAAAAAATAAGAACTAAGTTATCGACCGATTCGGTTATTTTCTTTTATTTTTAAAACATTTTTTAAGATAGGTAGTTTTTTGATAATAACGTTTATGAAAAGGCCTTTGGCTTTTAACATATAAAAAATTTTGATTGCTACCGTTAAACGGGTCATTTACTATAATCAAAACAAACTTACCGAATCGGTCGATAACTTCGTTCTGAATCGGGGGGCTGGTAGATTTACGTGTAGATAATCAAATTAAATTGCATAAACTGATACTAATCTAGATAAAATTAGGGTAGAATATTAGTCATTTGTTATGCCAAAAGTAACGTATGCAAATAGATTTCAGGAAATTGAATTTTAGAAGTTATGGAATTAGGGTTTTTAATATTTAGGCCAATATATAGATAATAGTGCGAAAAAATTGATTAGGCGAATCAATAATTCTGCGTTACAAGTTTAGGCCATTAAGGTTTGGCCAAATGAAATTAAATAATTTTAGGCCATCCGAAGGACACCCCTTAAAGCTACCTCAAATACAAGATATGATGAGGCAAGGTGTGTCGCACACTACAACATATTTTCAGCAGTAAACGGTCTTTTAGCTGCAAGCGATGATGATGATGTTTTCGTAATTTCTGTAAGTTGATCTGAAAAAAATACGAAATACAGCTATGTCCCAAAGAAAACTTCAATCTCGTCGTTATTCTAATTCGTACTCAATGTTCTATGGCTGCAAACCATGATGACGAAATTGTAGAACAACTTAAGTGCTTCTTCCCTTAGAATGAGCTGAACAATTGTTTTAAAAGCATTGGTTTGTAATCATTACAATTTGTTTCTGAGAAGAAGAGGCATTTTGTGTCGGTCGATCAAAGCCTGGACAGAAATATGAAAGGTGGTGCAAATTATTCAATTGTGAAGGAAGATCAACCATGAAAACAGTTGAAGATAGAGCAACGATGTTCTCAAGTGTAGACAACGTATATATATAACGTATCAGTAAAAATAGCATAGGGGTGTAAGGGGGTCCTCCAACATCTTCGGGCCCCATGCCAACCTCGCCTCCAAGCTGGTGCACCCTGCTGATCAACGAAGGAGGCTCTGGCGACGGCTCCCCTTCATGGGTTGGGAGTTCAGATGGCAGTCGCTCCCGTAAAGCCAACTCATGCAAAAAAAAATGGAAAGACAGTTAAGAGTACCCGACTCGGATAGGGTGTCGCCAGAAAACGACGCGCAGGGGGATCGCCCTACTCCTGTGTTAAGTGGGTTAGGGCTACCGGGCCATGGGCGGGCCCGGTTAAAGACATTAGTCCAGAGGAAGGTCTGCTTCGCATCGTGGAATGTTGGCACGCTGACGGGACGCACTCGCGAGCTGGCCGATGTGCTCGCCAGGCGAAGGGTGGCTGTGGCGTTCCTGCAGGAGACTCGCTGGAGAGGCAACAGGTCCCGGAACATCGGGCACGGCTACAAGCTGATCTACGCGGGTTCTCCTGGTGGGGCCAATGGAGTGGGGGTGGTGCTGTCCGAGGAATTCCAGAATAGTGTCTTGGAAGTAAATCGCGTTAGCGACCGCCTTGTGGTCGTGAGGGTGCTTATCGAAGGGGTCACGACCAATTTGACAAGTGCCTACGCACCGCAGGTCGGTTGTAACGATTCGGATAAGGCACTGTTTTGGGAGCAAATCGACCAGCTCCTATGCACTATTCCATTGTCCCAAGGCGTCGTTCTGGGTGGCGATCTGAACGGTCATGTGGGTGAACAGTGTGAGGAATACGGGCGCGTTTACGGTGGTTTTGATTTTGGCAGTCGTAACGCTGAAGGCGAAGAGATTCTCCGGACGTGTATGGCTGCCGACTTGGCCGTCGTGAACACGTTCTTCAAAAAGAGTCCCAAACATCTGATCACCTACAAGAGCGGTAGGAGCGCAACCCAGATCGACTACTTTCTCACCAGGAGAGCCCAGATCGGCAAGGTAGCCTGTAAGGTCATACCCGGAGAGAGTCTTACTGCCCAACACCGTCTACTTGTGATGGACCTACGAGTAAAGCCTCGAGGCAAATGCCGGGAGCGCTGCCCGCCCCAAACCAGGTGGTGGCTGCTTGAAGGAGCCAGATCCCATGACTTTGCTGCCGCTGGCGGTGACCTGTGCATCGCAGCGGATAGTGAGTCCGGGCAACAGCTCGGGGATAGGTGTCAGGCAGCTATCACCGGGGCGGCAAGGGGGGCGTTGGGTGTGTCTCGGGGTGGACGTGGGCTCCACAAGGAGACCTGGTGGTGGAACGAAGCAGTCCAGAAGGAGATCAGGGTAAAGAAAGCCCTCTTCAAAGCGTGGCAAGCGTCCAAATCTCCTGAAGATCGCGCCGCGTACAGGGATGCCACCAGCAATTATCGCGGCATAAAGGTGATGTCCCACACGCGCGTCACGGAAATGAAGATGCTGCGGTGGATGTGTGGAGTCTCACGCAAAGATCGCATGCGTAACACCCACATCCGCGGCAGCCTTCGTGTTCGTGACATCGCAGACAAGCTGCAGGAGTGCCGCCTTCGTTGGTATGGTCATTTCTCACGGAGATCGGCAAACTACGTGGGCAACAAATGTCTGGCCATGCCGCCCCCGCCAGGTACCGGTAGAAGAGGTCGACCCAAGAAGCGGTGGCTCGACGTGGTTAAGTCTGACATGCGTGCCAACAGACTCATCACTGAGGATGCACAAGACCGCGTGAAGTGGGCCAAGAAAATAAGAAAGGCGGACCCTGGGACCTCACACACCAGTGTGGGTTCACAACTGGGATTGACCGCACGGATGATGATTATGAGTAAAAGTAGCATAGGATTTCCCTTATTTTATATCCCTCCAGCCTAGTGGCAAGATGACTCCCTGAAGGAACCACTTGCTGGTCCGGTAGAAAACGGATGCTTTAAAGTTCGAATAGAGCCATCAAGCAAATTCAGTTTTGGATATAGGCTGATGAATGTATTGCAGGACAACCAATTTTATCACCACGTCCAGTCCACCAGGACGTCTGTCACTGCCTTCAGTCAGTCTAAGTAGTCTCCAATTTGTCGCCCAAGTACACAACGTGTCCTGCCTGCTGCCACTTCTACTTACTTACCCACTGGGCTACCCAGAATAGGGTACGGCAATGATCTTTATCATGTTCAGATATTTGTAAAGAAAATTGCATACAATTTCGCCGGTCTTCGCATTAAGACCGAACGTATTGCGAGTCACCGCACTTGAGTGGTGATCGTTTATCTCTGTCAGAAATGCACTTTGCGTTGAAGCGACTTACTGTAGAATGGGGCGCTTGTGCCCAGTAAATAATGCAGGGTTAAAATATTTCACGCGTGTCTGTAAGTAGATAGTTTGTATCGGACTTTAGCATCGGAACAATGTAGAGTAGAGCGGTACCAACTCTTTTGGTGGTATTCCAAAATTTCCCTCATGATTTCCATTAGTACATTACTTTACACAGTTGTGTAGTAGTTACTTTCGTTATATTTCGTGAAGGTTTTAAAAAATATTCAAAATGGCATCGTCCCCGATGCCAAATGTCGAACATACTAACCCTTTTTAACAAAACCTTCGTTACGGTTGTGATAGTTTGAAGGGTTAAAAGCTCTTTGTGTGCTTTGAGCGCATGATTTGTGAAATCAACATTGTAAAATGTATGTAATTTGCGTACCGAATACGAGAGTACTGTAAGTACGCTTAAAATACACGTTAAAGTAGGATTGTTATAATCTCCAGGGCGTTGACGTAACTTGTTACGCCGACGATACCCTGGCAACGGCGGGAGGGAACAACTTCCGGGATGCAGCCGTCCTTACCACAGCAGGCGTGGCGGAAGTCGTCGGCAGAATCCGACGCCTAGGGCTACACGTGGCCCTAGAAAAATCCGAGGCGACCTGTTTTCACGGGCCTCGGAGAGGACCTCCAGCCGGTTCGGCTATCCAGGTGGGTGGAGTCCAGATCCGTGTCGAGTCGACCATGAAGTACCTTGGATTGGTCCTCGACAGTCGCTGGAACTTCCACGCCCATTTTAAGCGCTTGGCGCCTACACTGGTGCGAACGGCGGCCGCGTTAGGCAGATTGCTGCCAAACATCGCAGGGCCGAAGGCTTCATGCCGGAGGCTTTACGCGGGAGTTGTGCGGTCCATGGCCCTGTACGGCTCACCTGTCTGGGCCGACATCCTGACAAGCCGGTGTATCGCCGAACTGCGGAGACCGCAGCGGGCGATGGCAGTCAGGATCATACGGGGCTACCGCACAACTTCATACGAGGCGGCCTGTGTGCTGGCCGGCACACTCCCCTGGGACCTTGATACGAGGACCCTCTCGGCGGTGTTTCACTACCGGTAGGAGGCGCGTCGGTCCACAGTCCACGGAGTTACCCCAAGCCATGTTTCATCCTGGCTGGAAGAGTTTCGCACACTTGCTGTGAAGCTCTGGGATGTGCGGCTCGCGGATCCCGGATCGGGCCATCGCACGATCCAGGCGATCCGCCCTGTCCTCACGCAGTGGTTGAATCGGCGTCACGGCGCCGTAACATACCGTCTGACGCAGATACTCACGGGGCACGGCTGCTTCGGAAGTTATCTGTGCCGGATCGGACGGGAAGCTAGCGATGCCTGTTACCACTGCGACGCCAGCGAGGACACGGCGCAGCACACGCTGGAGGTGTGCCCAGCTTGGGCAAACGAGCGCGAGACGCTCACCGCCTCGATCGACGCGACCTCTCGCTGCCATCCGTGGTTTCTGCCATGGTGGCGAGCGCAAGCTCGTGGGATGCGGTGCTCTCCTTCTGCGACACGACGGCGTCGCAGAAGGAGAGCACCGAGAGCGCCGAGCGCCAGCGCGAGCTGGACCATCCCGCCCGACGTCGGAGGTGAAGCCGCCGGGGTGGTGGTGCGTAATCTCGGTGGTTCCCTGCGGTTAGGGGACGAGAATACTACTGAGGTATCCCTGCCTGTCGTAAGAGGCGACTAAAAGGGCCCTTGGAGTTTTTAAACTAAGGAACGAAATTACCAAATACCCCGTAAAGATCAAGCTTGCGTGTAAGTGTATCGTGATCAACGCAATCAAAGACCTTGGACAAGTCACAGAAGACGCCAAGAGCTTTCTGTGAATCCTCCCAAACTCTAAAGATGTGTTTTAGAAGTGCAATGCCAAATGTCTGATCACGAGAAGTTGCAGGAGGATATTGAGTCCGTATATAAATGGTCCTTGACAAATAAACTGGTTTTTAATTATGTTAAGTGCTGTGTGATGACTTTTTCCCGGTCCAAAGAGCCAATGTACTTCGAATATAAGTTAGGTCCCGAGGTTATTACCATCAGAGTGCATGAGGTAAAGGATCTTGGAGTTCTGTTCGACCCCAAGCTGAAATTCCATGCACACGTGAAGAGGATAGCTGGCGATAGCTTCAAGCGGTTGGGTTTTGTTATTCGTAACTGCAGGGAATTTCAGAATGTTGGCGCCATTTAACTACTTTACATGGGATTGGTTAGGAGTCGATCGGAGGCAAGTTCAACAATCTGGAACCCTCATGAATCTTCATACACTTTGATCATTGAAAAGGTTCAAAAGGCATTCTTAAGATTTTTGTACAAAAAAATCTATGCTCGTTACCCATTTCTATATCCAACTAGTTTCTGTTAGGTACACTGGGTTTTAACTCTTTGCAAGTACGACGTTACTTTAATTTAATTGTTTTTATCTGTCGATGCTTACTTGGTGAATCTGACTGTCCCCAGTTTGTGACACGTTTATGTAGATTTTTTGTGCCCAACAAAAATCGGCGTAATCGGCGGTACAATCTGCTGGCGGTACCCTCAACTAGAACTCAAGCTCGCCGTTTCTCGCCGCTTGTGCGTGGGCTTACTGACTTGAACAATGAACATGCTTCTGGCATCAGCATCGTGCTACTAATTTGCTGACAAACCCTGCGATATTGTCAAAGTTTGTTTAACGTTTTGTGAGCGTAATAATAAATTATAGATATGTGTATGTACCTTAAATATAGTGTATAATGCTTTGGTGTTTATTTAATGTTATGTTGTCGATTTTCTTTTCATAAATAAATGAAAAAAATTAGTAGTAGAACGGCCTCTAGTGAAATCACTCTATGAAAAGTGATTTGGAACGTGCCCTAAATAGTTACTCCTATGTACAAACCGTGTGTGCTGGGCTTTACTGAAAACAAGTAATAGTTAAACAACTGGACCCTACTCTGCGCGTGGCCTGTACGTCTACCACGAGTTGCCACTTTTAATTTACATTATCGTTCGCGTAAAAAAATGTATTGGGATTTGACATTGTCATGCCAATACATTTTTTTTACGCGAACGAAAATGTAAATTTAAAGAGGCAACTCGTGGTAGACGTTTTGATATGCAAGCACTTAAATATTTACATTTATTTGAATTATCTGAACACGAGATCCGAAACCGCGACGTCTGTGTAGGTACCTACTTTTAAAACGTCAAAAACAAAAGTTAGTACATTTAATCTATACTAATATTATTATATAAAGAGGAAATATTTGTTTTTTTGTTTGTATTGAATATACTCCGATACTACTAATCCGATCGTGAAAATTATTTTATTAACAGAAAGAAAAAATATTCAGGAGTGATATTATAGGCTAGGTAGGGCTATTATTAGACCTTAGTAAAGCGTACGATAGAGTTCGATATGACATTCTTTTAGATAAACTCTATTGAGTTGGAATAAGTGGATTGGCACGTAAATGTTTCGTATCATATCTTTCAAATCGACAACAATGTGTGGAAATAGAACATACTGACTTTATGATTGGTAAAATTAGGTACATAAGATCAGAAAAAATAAGCGTATGCAACTCTATCCCACAAGGAACCGTCTTGGGATGTATTTTATTCTTAATCTAAATAAACGATTTGCCAGGAATGTTAAGTTATCATTGCACTGATTGAAGTTTAACACCTCCAAGTGTGTAACTATATCTTTTACACGCGCACGCAGCCCCCTCCTCAACACTTACAAGGTATCAGGTAGCACGGTTACCAGGGTGAGTGAAGTGAGAGATCTAGGCGTACAATTCACATCCAACCTTACATTCAAAAACCATATAACGTCAATCTGTAAGAAAGCCTATCGGAACTTAGGTTTTATTCTGCGTAAAGCTCGGTTTAAGGATTTACAATCGTAGCACTGTACAATGCCTTAGTTAGAAGCCATCTTGAATGCAACTCGGTGATCTGAGCCACGCACGAAGCTGAGTATAGCACGAAGCTGAGTATAGCATCATGCTGGAAAAGATACTACAAAACAAGTTACTTGAAGATACTTGTATCTGAGACGATATGGGGTATACCCATTTTGAAGTATCCCACCTTATTCATCCTGGGTATGGTGGGATATAACGAATTAAGGGTTAGGAGGAATGTCGCGGTACTGGTTAACTTCTTCAGGTTGCTGAAAGTTAAGGTAAATAACCCGGAATTGCTAGGGAAGGTATACCTAAACGTGCCGGATCGCTACGTGGAGCGCCGTCGCCGCCCGCGACTGCTGACTGTACCGCGCGGGCGCACGGCTCTGCTGGCGGAAGCGCCGCTCACTCGCGCCACAAGACGTTTTAATGAAATATCGGAAGTAGTAGACCCTTTTAATTGTTCTCTGAGTGAATTCGTAAGAGCTGCGCTTTTTATAGTTAGTTTTAAGTAGTTAGGGCAAGTAGATACAGTATACCTACCTACAAAATAAATAAATAAATATCTGGGACAATTCACACCAAAATCATCTGACCCCAAACTAAGCAGAGCTTGTAGACTGACAAACGTACTTAAATATTTCTAAATACATACTTAAATAGATAATAACACCCAGACACACAACAAATATAAATGTTCGTCACACAAATATTTGTCATGGGTGGGGATCGAACCCACGACCTCCGGCGCTAAAGGCAGGATCGCTGCCATTGCGCCAACAGGCCAGTCAAATATAGTAGGTTAAATAGTTTATTCTATCGCATTAGGTTATTGACCTGTAAAGATAGTATAAGTTGGTGAATAAATAAATAAATAAATAAATCACCATACCATGTACCAACTTAGATGAATTAAAACTTAAACTTAATAATAATCTAGACACAATCACTAATTAGCTAACTGCCCATAACCTACATTTTAATCTTAACGATGTGTTCACACATATGTTTACATGTTTTATACAGACATGATTACACATATTAGAATCCTGTGAATTTATAAAAAAAAGAGTGTAGCAAGTTTTAAAAAAAGATTTGGATGAAAAATTTAAGGTAACTTTTTTTTAAACGGCCTTAATAGTTCAGGAAAGGAACAACATTTCTATTTCAATTTCATGAGTTTTTTTGAGTTATTATAAACGTTGTGGATGTAAATTCTTTAAAATCATTTAGCGCTATTATTCATCTACACACAACAACTTGGTCTAGGGATATATAAAACTTTTTTAAATCACTTAAAAAGTACTGGCCTTACAAAAAAACTATTAATGACAGATTATAAAAACATTTTTAAGTTCCTGTTTTAAATTCGAATTTGCATATAAAAGGTTTCGTTTTAAGATGAAATTCGCATTCATTGAATTTCTGCCAAAGAAGTAAATCTTCACGAACTTCTAACTTGATTAAAACTCCATAAATTTCTATAAATCTTTGTCAAACGCATCTCCGGTGTTCATTTAATCATGCCACGTAGACACTTGACCAGGAACGAAATTTTAAGTGCAGTGGGCATGATTCAAGCTGGCCCTACCCAAATTGCAGTTTCTGTAGCCATGAGGACCAGTCAGAGCGTTATATCCAGGCTTTGGTCACGTTATCGTGTCACGGGGGAAGTGGTGGAACGGCACCGAGGACCTCAACGCATTACAACACACGTACAGGACCGATTCATAGTAAATGCTGCACGAAGTCAACCAAATGTAACGGCGATGCAATTGGTTCAAAGGCTTCAGAGAGAGTATGGTTTGCTGATAAGCGGTCAAACTTTGAGAAGACGACTGCAAGAAATTAACCTACGTTCTCGTAGGCCGCTTCGGGTAACAGCGCTAAGGAGAGGCAATCGAGGAATAACATTACAATGGGCTATTGCACACGAAAACTGGAACCATTCTCAATGGTCACTTGTGCTTTTCACTGATGAATCCTGGTTTGGATTTCATCCTGATTCGCGAAGAGTACGCGTTTGAAGAGAACGTGGACGTTGGAATCGACTGCAGCACCCACAACAAGTTCATGCATATCAAGGTGGCACGATTATGGTTTGGGCAGGAATTCGTCTCGGCGGTACAACTCGTTTGGATACAAGGCAATATGACTGCTCTAAAATACCGAGATGAGGTGCTAGAGCCTGTAATCTTGCCCCACAGACAGCAAATGGGACAATATTTCCAGCTAATGCACGACAATGCCCGTCCACATAAGGCGCGTATCGTTATAAGTTGGATACAACAGCATGATATCCAAGCTTTAGACTGGCCTGCACAATCCCCTGCATGCTCTAAATGAATTTTCGTGGATTATCAAATTTCATTTTGTAGAGAATTATTTTTAAATTTTATGTTGCTTTTTTTTTCATGAGTATGAATGGTAACAAGTTTATAACCGTCCTTCATTTGTCAGAAAGTAACATTAAATGGATTTTCGTGAAAAAAAGGGTAAATAGGATTAAAACATAAACTCCAAAAACACAACTTCTTTTTTCGACATCTGCTCGAACATGAAGTAAGTATTTTTTTAAATTATGGTTCGTAATATTATGGTGGCGTAAAAATTGAGGAGTTCAAAAAAGATACTTACCTACTATTCGAATTCATCTTGATTTTATAGTACTTCAATCATCACATTTAAAAAAATATAAAATACCTTCAAAAACGTTTTATTGAGTTCTTGAAAGATTCACAAAAGTTCGTGAATTTCACTTCAGAGTAGGCCTCTAGGTGTTGATGCGAGCCCAAGGCGGCGTAAGGCCATATATAGGCCATTACCATCGTCATCGTACCAAAAATGAGTGATAGTCAGCCATCACTAGGGCTACCCGAATCACCCCCATGTATGTTCCGCGATTTTTAGTAGTTTTAGAGTTATGTTTTTTTTACGAATCTTCGGAAATTTATGGGTTCGGTCATTTCTTTGGTCACTGTGGCAACTGTGGCACGAATAATCGAGATACCAGCCCCATTTTTTTCATTGTTAGCTGAATACTAGGTCAACTTGATTTAGAAGCATTACATTACATTTCACATTTATTACACTGGTCAATAAATAACGAAAAAAAAAATAATTGGAAAAGTGGAAAATTCAGAATTTTCCTAAAGTGCTGAAGGCCATATAAAAAAAGGTATACATTAACTTTTTTATCCAAATGTTTTTCAAAAACTTGCATGTTAATTATGTTAATTATGTTAATTATTCATAACGCAAATTTCAATGAGGTAACTACCGACGAGGAACCAATGAGGAACTCGTCGGCATCTACTTAAATTTACATTCAATGTATCGGAAGTGTAAAATTCAAGGTCTTAAGGTAGCAAATAAAATTGAATTATAAGTAAACCAAATACATTTTTTCAAGTTCTTGGTTAACGAAGATTCGTAATCATAAAAAAAAAATTGGGTCCATAAAAAGCGTTCACATGGATGATTTATGAAACAATCATTAGGCCTGTCCTTTCATATGGCAGTGAAACATGGCCGTTAATAGAGGACACAAGCAGGAGCTGCGCGTCACGGAAATGAAGATGCTGCTGTGGATGTGTGGAGTCTCACGCAAAGATCGCGTGCGGAACACCCACATCCGCGGCAGTCTTCGTGTTCGTGGCCAAGAAAATAAGAAAGGTGGACCCTGGGATCTCACACACCAGTGTGGGTTCACAACCGGGATAGACCGCACGGATGATGATGATGATGATGACAATTAGTTTTCAATGAAAAATTTGCCATTCTAAAAACTGTTTGTGATGTATTTTTTTCAAGCAACACATTTGGTTCTCTTTAAATAAATTTTATTCACACTTCCATCGAGAACATCAAAAATGTTGGGCACGCTATGTAAAACCGGTTGTATTAGTGACAGAAGACGCTCGTTACCCATACATTGAATGCCCTAGGAACGCACGGCAATGAGAAAATACTAGTTGTGTTCTTAATTATTCACAACTTCTTATCAGGCATTTGTTGAAACACGGAAAATTTGAGGAACTGGGGCTACTACAGAATGTATTAGATTTTGAGGTTATACTTGATCGCCAACGATGTACACTTTTTGCTATGTTCTGAAAGATATATTGTTTACCTCTATGTAAGCACTTAAGTGATATTTTATTTTTCGATTCTAACCACAGAATGTCCGTTTACTATGGTTAATTGCTAATAAAATAAAATAGAAGAATCATAATGAAGGACATTCGTTTGTGCATGCTGGGGCAGATTTCCTTGGCGGTGTCCTTTATCAGATTATTCGTGCCTAAGTGACCAAAAAAGTGACTCAACAATTTCTCCAAAAAATCGTAAAAAAAATCATAACTTCAAAACTGCCGAAAATCGCGGAACATACATGGGCTTGATTCGGGTAGCCCTAGTGATTCTCTATCACTGGGCTACCACTTGTCATTAATTTTTGGGACACCCTATAACTGTAGTTTCAGCTAATTCAACTGAACATTAATTTGTATAGCATTTTAATTGACGTGATTCTTGTGATATATATTTTTTGTTTATAAACTGGTTGAAATTAAATATACACAAAATTTAAATTAAAACCAAAATAAATTGGAACAATCTGCACCTAAATACGTTTTTCCAGTAGTTCCACCTAAGCCGTTTCTGAGTTTAGCGCGCCCAGACAAACAGATAAAATATTAAAAATCAAAAGGTCCTCCTTAATAGTTATTCTTATATCTTCTATGTGCAGACAACGAATAGATGAAGGTAAACTCAGTTCTTTTTCTTCAACACCCGCGCTGTTTTTACTAGGTAAGTTTTCGCTAGTTCACGACCAATGCTTCACAATGTTTGCGAGCGAGCAGACTAACAGTTTTTATGAAGTTGTTTTCGTTCGGCGAACACATATTTTACAGCCGGCAGAATGTTTTTCATCTTGTTTGTCAGCCGCGGTAGTTTCACGCTCGTAAAATATATTTAATCAGGAACGTTTTTTTAATTCAGTACGTTAAGTGTCATAACTCATAGCAGACTCGGCAGGAACAACTGAGTGTAGAGATGCTTGGTTCAATCAAAGCGTGGGGCGGCAAAGTAAGCACGAAGCCCGGGTACGTGATTACCAAGCTGAATAAGGCAAGCGTGGGGATTAAGTCATAGCCCATCAATGGTAGCGATGACTTGATTTTAATAATGGACGCCTTTTCCCTGCTCTGAGACAGCATTAACTTACTTACCTTCAAAATATGTCAGAAAATCTGAGATAAAATATGAAAAAAAACCAAATACTTTTTAGATACTTCAAAAAAGAGGTCTCTTTTCAGTCGTTTTTAAGTGTATGGCAGAAAAGTAAAAACCCCTACCCGTTGTGCGTTTAATAAATTTTAAATTATTTATTTCAAAGCAGAAATGGGTTGCTTTTTCATGAAACATATGTTCCTGGTTTCTTTCTCATAATAATAACAAAACATTCACTAACATTAGATACACTAAATAAAACTAATTTTATGAAAATGTATACATAAATATTTTTCTAAAAGCTATTTGCAGCAATATCGCATGATAACACCATACAGCACACTCAATACAACTTATTTTATTTCCAAAACCACTTTAACATCCGAGTGGCATATTAAATACAGAAATATACGCAGAAAATTCCTTATTTCACGTTCAACAGTTGCAGACAGCAAAGCGACAACTAACCTTTGCACAGTTTCTATTCAGACATTCATATTTCATGCTGGTTCACATACAATAGTGCAGATACTATTGACTGGCCATCTCGACGCATACAAACGCTTGTGACAGCCCTGCGATACTATCGCTTCTGTCCGTCCGTACTCTACGTCTAGCTGAGGAAGGACGTGTCAGCGAGCAAGACGGCATTATACCAGTTTCTCCCGCGTGAAAGGGAAGGACATACGTCATTGTGTTGCGCCTCGATTGTTACAACTTTGTATGCAGAAGGGAAACTCCTTTTATGTCAACGCATACAACGCGTGTCGAGCTTAACATTCTTATTTCACTGGTTTGTTGTTAGGTGCGATTGTTGCCACCTAAACATGGCTGTGTTTTTGCCAAGTGAGATTCAGTTACCAATAGTTTCAAAGAAATGTAAGGCAGTTGAAATGTTTTGCATATTTAATACGAATTTTTTGAACTGACCACAACTACTATTTGAAGTCATGATGACAATTTTATACGAGTAAAGGACAAGTTATTAGTACTTTTTATTAGAAACACGTTAAAACTAACACAAGTAGCCAATTTGGACAAATTTTCGATTACAAGATGAAGAACGTCGTGGCCTAGTGGTTCAGCAGACGAACTCAGATCGTGGATCGTGTGTTTTGTTCAAATTTGGCCAGAACCAAAATCATTGTGTTCATTGTTTAATTTGGAGTTATATCATATCTAATCACATTTCAACTTATTAACATTTGCAAACTTGCACGTTATTGTATTCTGGGTGCCAATAGCTATTGAAGTAACTAGTCAGAACATACCTAAGTATTCGGGAATGTTAATCGGACAATTATTAGTGTCTGACACCAATATTACAAGTTTTGATGAGTTTAGGATAAGATGATCTTGGTATTAGTTATCCGATTTTTTTATAGCAACTGATCATTAAATTGAAGTGAATATTGGAGCAATCATGCGAAAACAAACCTGAAATCTCATCAATGAAAACAAATAAAGCAGCCACAATAGTAATTGACGCTAAGACAGACTTTCTTAGATGGCAGATCTTTCAAATGAATGTTTTTGATGGGATTGCATTTACATTGTCGCTGCACGTTGGTTCAAAACAATCCATGAAAAGCAAAACGAGATGAAAGAACTTTCATCGCAAAAAACATGTGACGGCTGAAATTGAGAAACAGAATGAAAACGCCACGACCATCTCAAGTTTACGCGATAAGAATGAAATAAACGGTCCCTGAACTTAGAACGAGGCATTCAGCATACAATGCTTCGCGAAAACCCGAAACAAAGATGCAAAAACGTCGAGATGAATCGCCTTATCCGAAAAACGATTTCGATCTGCGCGGTAGAAAACCCGTTAAACCCCTTTCAAGCTAAAATAAGCCTAATATGGAACTACAATAAGATACAGAATGATGTTTTCCTCTCAGAGGGTCTCGTAATAAGTACTCTCTTGGATTCCCATCTTGTAGCTGTTGGGAGGGTGTACTGTGGCATTGTTGGACAGGCTATTATGAATTTTCTGTTGTTGAGTTTAGGGCTCAGTTTGTGTAGTAGAGAATGGAAACGAGCGTGGATGGCCTTCGACGGAAGAGCGTAAACGGATGCACGCGAAATGCTGTATTATTTTGTTGATATCTCTGCATGTACTCGTAGAAAACGAAGGTGTTGCTTTTAATTTTGATATTAAAGAGATCTTTTTGTCATGTTGATGGCATACGCCGTATCTGTGTTACACCCCCTTCAGTATCTACTTGGCACTAAACCTGGGATCTAAGAAGACAGGACATCATCGGATGGAGTGGTGAAGTGCAGAAATCTAATTCAGTGTGTTGGTAACTCTGGGATGTTTCCTCGTCCACGTACTCAGAGCTTAAGATGAATGAAAGTCTAGAACCAATTCGTGTTACCATCGAAAATAAACGGATAAAAATAGTACTTCTCACTTCTTTACTTCATAAAAAAGCCCAAGGTCACGCTGTACTTTGAATATATGTACAAAATGATTAAAACTCGAGCTCTCCTGAAAATAAAGCATTTGACTGATGTTAAGAATGATCTTTTGGCTAATATCATTGACGTCTTACACTATAAATGCGTAATAAAATTTAAAAAAATGTGAAACTTACATCTGTCTTAACTCCCAGATAGTACAATCTAGTCAATACAGTGACTGTCAGCATCGGAGAGATGCAAAACCTAGTTAGAGTCGCGTAGAACGAAGTTATCTGAGGCGTATTGATTCTGCGCTGAGCCTGACTCAATTGCATCAGACACAATTAGTCTGAGTGACAGCGAGGCTGTAAACACGATGCAAATGCATTCTTCCACTTAAACCTCAGTTCTATTTCAACCTATTAAAGCACCGTCTTTTGTTTCTTTCCTTATTTTATTTACGACTAGCTTTCCGCCACCGGCTCCGCGCGCGAGGGCTAGTTTGGCTGTTCCGTTTTTAAAATATAGCCTATGTTGCTCGCTGATAATGCAATTTTCTTATAGTGGAAGATTAATTCGAATCATTTCAGTAGTTTTCGAGTTTATGCATTACTTATCAAAATAACAAACCGAAAAATCATACGAATAAATTCAAATATTCAATTTTATAATATTAGTAGGGAAGACTAGGACTCTTATATTCTTCAACAACATCTATACAATGTAATTGCTTTCAAGACCCGATTTCTGAAGGCAAAAAAAGGAGACAACCTGCAGTGCATTCGATTGCAGGCAATCTCCTTTTTTGCAGATTCAGTCATTCAAATAATCCGAAATTCATAAAGATCGACACGTTAACAACATTATTTAACGGACTTTTAAATCAGCTTACTTGAAAGAGAAGGGTAAATAATTTCACAATCGGACAGATTGTACAGTAAAGGATTGTGTGTAGGAGTGCGAGAAATGAGAAGGTACTGTATATTGGAGTATTCGAGATGATCGCATTTGTTGTCCCCGAGTCGGCTGCAGAAAATGGAGCTGCACTTTGAGGCAAGCTGGGGACATTGGATTAAATTTAAAAAAAAACATCAAAAAATAAAATATATTTATGGGATATTATCAATTCTACCAATGAAACGAATTCAAAAAATAACTGATGGATGCACAATTGATACGTACTTACAGACGCTCACGACTATTCAAAACAGGGAAGTCAGGGGCAAGTTAAATGTTGCTATTTTGGTAAACAGAGCTCCCAGAATAGTCACTTATGACGGCCAGTTTGAACACGATTAGTTGTTCCTTGGTAACTAAATCTAATGCACAGACAAAAAAAACTCCTTTGCGACCAGGAAGTATATTTTAAGTAGTTATATCTCGTTTATTTGAAACCTACACAAGTCCACTCAACTAGCGATTAAAAGTTCTTGGCTGAGCATTTGCCAGGAGACATAATAAGATATGAGGAATTAACTAAAAGAACCTAGGCCACCGACGTAGCCCAGCACTTGAATAAGTTGAAGTAGCATTTTTTTATTGGCTTACAACTTGCTACTCTGGTAATCAAAAAAGATGGTCCATTTTCAGATGTAAACCTATTGCAGTTGCAAATGGTGATGTTAATAAAAGCGTTAATTAAATGCACCCAGAAAAAAAAATCAACTTAAAAATCATAGTCGTATTTTTATTTGAAGCAGTTGCATTATATTTCGAAATTCATAATAGGAGCGCTACCGGCTCGGAGTAAATGTCAGAACCTTGTTACATTAGAGAACTAAGTTGCCTGAGGCGCATTGACTCGGTCGCAGCTGGTGTCTGACAAAATTGCATTAGGACAATTGACGGCGGGTTTGAATACGATGCAGATGGGAAGACATGGAATAGTCGAAGTTCATTTCCTTGGTAGTAACCAATTAAATGCACACACCGATGAAACAGACAGTTTGCGACCAGCAAGTTTATTTTCAGTAGAACAGTTACATCTCATTGATGAACACAAGCTTACTCAAGTTATAGAGAGATCCAGAATGGATATTTTGCTACGAGATATAATCAGAAAAGAGAAATCTTTAAGAACTTCAGCCACGGACGAACCGACGTTGACGTATTGTAGTTGCAAACGGTGATGATGATAAAAACGTTAAAATGTAACCAGAAATTTACAATTTAAACAATTTTAAACTAGTAACCTAGAAAACATTGTTGGATTTAGGTTTACAGCCGTAAAATTGTATTACCAAATCTTCGAGCTAATGCGGGCGCTACCGGCTCAGTGTAAATGCCAGAACCTTGTTAAATTAGAGAACTGAGTTATCTGGGGCGCATTGACTCGGTCACAGCCGGGGTCTGACTTGATTGCATCAGGACAAATTATTAGCTTAAGTGATGGCGGGCTTGAATACGATGCAGGTGGGAAGACAAGGATTGGTTAGTTCGGTACTCGTACAAAATCACAGCCTCTAAACACGCCCAACACTAAAGGTATAAATATTTCTCGCGCGTTTCTGAGGTCTGTCGGGCTAATAGGATAAGTTACTAGCAGGATTTTAAATGAAAATACAAAAGACAATCGCAATAAAATGAAGCTCATGAACAAAGCTGTGAAGAAGAGTTAGAGGACACATTTTCTATAGTAAAAAAAAGACAGTAAAACATGAAATATACGAGACCAAAATAATGGGACATAATCATAACGCCGCTTATCTTCTGCCAGTAACGCCCTCAGACGTTTGTTACGTCATTTTAGGACAATAATGGTTAATCAAAAGCGTATAAAGTGGGACCAATGGTAGAGCACATTGCAGATTTCTGGCATACCGCCAGCCTGCGAACAAAGATGCTGGCGTGAGTTGGAAGCGAATGCGAAATAAATTAGCCAACGCAATGATTGTATATAGTATGTGGCGTGCTAACGGCGGTTTATTGTATCTGCATGTAAGATGTTTAATACTTGGTATTAAAAGGCAAGGCAATTTTTTGGAAAATGCAGCGTGAGGCACCTAGCCGCAACGTGAACGAAAGATAAAAAAAGTTTCCAAAACCGACTCGAATCGATATCTATGAGTCAGATTATTTTTCAGGAGTAAACGTCTTGCAGCTGGTAATGTTTTTTTGTTATGTACTTATTATAACCGAAAAAAATATGTGTTAAAATACCACGACTGAAATAGTTAAAAAAAAAATACGGACATCGAAACATTGAAAATAAAAACAAAAAAACAATCACATGTATTTTAAAATACTTACAGTTAAAGTAGGTAGCAAATGCCGGCCCCCCCATGAGCCTTCGCCTTGTCGTGGCGGGGGGGCTTAGTACTGGTGGCAGGTGGAACCACCAGGAAGCTAAGAGGGCTCAGGCATGGCAGTGCGGTGGCCTTCCCACCCACCCATTGCCTGCCGCCGGGCGTGGTGGTGGTATGGTGCCTATCACTGCCCGCCCAAAGGGGCGCCCACGGGCGCAGCGCGTTAGGGCGCGAGGTGGGGGCCGCGGTGCACAACAGTGATCCGCGGCTCCTTCCCCCCTGTGCACTGCGGCTCGGTGGGACCGCACCGCCAGATGCGACAGCGGATCCACCTTTTAGGTGGATCGTGGTTGCGGACCTAGTAAGGTCCAGCGGGCTAGAGTATGGGGGTACTTTTTCCCGCAATGCACGGCTTTCACCACGACGGCGGAAGTACCTGTGTGCTCCAGGTACTTCCGTGGCCTACCCCCTTCATTGAAGGGTCGGCTGGAGGGGGCCCCAATACGGCGAGGCTCTGGCGGCGGGGCGTTGCGAAACTTTTTAGCGACCCCGCCTCGCCGCTGAAGTGTTGAGGTCGAGTACCGTGGGGTTTTAGTCGGTAGAAGTCCGATATAACCTCATCGTTCCCCCGGGCGGCGAGGTATCCATGAGGATTTCCCCACGATAACAAAAAAAAAGGTGGCAAATGCCGAGGGGCTCAGAAGACATCTTACTCCTAAATCATCTCACTCTGAACTACTACTGCAGAGCTTCAAGAGCGTCAATCAAATTTAAATATTTCTAAATATATACTTATAAAAAGAAATTAATTAGACAAAACTCAAACTCAAATAACTTTATTCAAATAGACTGTATCAGTACTTTCCAATCGTCAAAAATACAGCAAAATGTACTAAATAATAGACATAAATACTATAATAATATGGATATGTAAATAAACAGTATACAGACATAATGCGACTCTACCACCGCGTCGGAGTTGTTTCTAGCTGAGAAGACCCGGCGAGAAACTCGGCAGTCACTCTTTTAAACTTGTTTTGGGTTTTACAACAAGCGTTAGTAAAGTACAAGCAGTGTATCATTTTGATACAAATAAAACTAGAAGAATATAAAACAAAAATTCATTTAAACAATTCAAAAAGAAAAATTGTTAGTCAGTACATACTAGGTACCTATTAACTATTATAATAAAACATCTGTTACAATAGAGCTATTTAATCCCGCATCGAGCAGAGCGCTTACACCCAGGCATTTTTATCTATAAGGTAGTATTTTGTAATATAACAGCCCTTAAGCTGTTTGGATGTGATTTTTGAATCTATGTGAAGGTAACTCACAAATGGTTTTTGGAATTTTGTTGTAATAATGTATACCTTGCCCCATTAAGGATCCTAAAACTTTTTGTAACCTAAAGAGTGGAAGTGCAATTTTATCCTTATTCCTAGTATTTTTGCAATATATGTCACTGTGTTTAGTATAGAGACCAATTTGTAGACAGTACACTGTTAACATCAACTTTTTGAGTTCTTAAACTAAGGTACGAAATTACCAAATCGAAAGAATTATCCCTTACCCCGTAAAAATCAAGCTTGCGTATAAGTGTATCGTGATCAACGCAATCAAAGGACTTGGACAAGTGATAGAAGACGCCAAGAGCGTTCTCTGAATTCTCCTAAGCCCTAAAGATGTGTTTTAGAAGTGCACTGCCAACATCAGTAGTAGAACGGCCTCTCATGAATACATATTGTTCACTGTGTAAGAGATTGTTCTCATAAAAATGGCTTAATAGTTGTTCTTAAATGGTTTTTTCAAAGATCTTACTTAGAGCTGGTAGGACTGAAACAGGCTTAAAGTTACCTGGGTCTTGTTTGTTGCCTGATTTAAAAAGTGGTACAACCCTACTGTGTTTCATTAGGTTTGGAAAAACACCTTGATCAATACAATCATTGAGTATTACGGCTAAATATGGGCAATCACGTCAATAATGTGGCTGACAATTTTAACTGATATACCCCAAAGATCAGCAGTATCTTTAAAATTAATTAATCTGAATGCTTTCGATATATCTAGTGACTCAACATGTTTAAATTTAAAGAATACACTGCAACAAGAGACAATAACACCAATACTCAGAAGCAACACAAATGTTCATTACGTTAAGGTTTTCCTAGGTTGGTATAATCCTAATCCAGAAACGCTAATCAAAGTTGAGCACACTTCAAATTGATGCTGTCCTATCACATGCCAGTAGAAAAGAAAGGGACAGCTATACATGTTATAGAACTGCTCACCTTTGATCATCAGTAACCGGATTCGGGCGTATGGCATCTACGTCTTCGGTGATATAGTTAGACCAGTTCGGAGTTTTAGACGTTCTGAATGTCTGCTCTTTTTTTCCCCCCAGATCTGCATTACCTGGCCTTCAAACTTCTGTCCGGGTTCTGTTGGCTGCGATTACGATCTTAGCCTTCTGGGTCCCATTTTGGAGCACGTAACTGAATTTTCAGGCTTTTCTTGATTTTTTTTGTTTCTGAGTCTCAATCAATCTGAGTCTTTTGCACTCGCCAAGTAGGTCAAAGACGCAAACCAAACTAGCACTAACAAAATTTAGACCAACAGGGACCGTTTGTTTGAAGTTTAAAAATAGTCGTCTTTCTTCGCAATAACACTCCTGGTGGTGAGCACGTAGAATTTAAAACATGATGTTTATTTTATTTAATCATTAGTGTTTTTTGGTACAAGAAGGTACGATGTAAATTGTGCTGCCTAGGTCTAATACCTAATTCAATGCAATTTTTCTCCAAATAAAATAACCTCCTACTTCCTTTTTTGGAGTCAGGGTCCGTATTACTATCTTTTGCCACATTCGCAGCGTGACCGTTTACGGTTTGAAAAATGATCACATTGTATCTGTATTACGATGTCACTTTTTTAGAACTACTTCTGTAACTGAAAAGTTTTAGACTGGTACTATTTGACAGATCAAATCAAATCAAAATCTTTATTGCAAAAAACAAAGCAGATAAACAATCAATGGTATGAAACGTCAAATAAGAGTTCGTAATACCAATAACGAGCAGAAGTTGAGTTTGCATGACGTAATGGTCACGTGACTGAGAATAACAGATCATAATACCAAAATGCCAGGACGCTCAATTCACAAAAAAATGCGAGCAAGCTTCAAGAGATCGTATTAAGGATCCTGTTAAAATATGAAGTTCATGAGACAGTATTGACAGGATAAGTTTAAATGTTATTTGGTGGATGTTAATTTACCAGCTAAAAGGACTCGCACCAGGTTCCGTGGAAAAGTCCACCGGGCAAGTCGGTGGAAATTGGCACTAAATCGTCCCTAGATTAGCCCCAGCGAATGTCCACCATAGGATTTTCAGCGAGACCGACTTTATTGCCCTTCTCGTAAATTGGTTTCCAGAACATTGGTGCTGAGAAAATAAGGCTTGCAGAAGCAGAATCTAGTTTAGAAAGGCTTTCTGTTTAGTTAAAGCGTTGCTGGGCAGACATTTATCAGCATAAACCTCATCGTCACTTGTCACCAGATGCGATTGTGGTTATATGCCTTCCTAGTCTATAATAGAAAAAAAAAGTTAGGTAACATCTTGACTGCGGTGCGGAACGGTGGTCGGTGATAGTACTTACGACTCTACTGCTCTCTGGCTTCGAGGTTTCGAAATTAGTAAAGTTCTTTCTTTTTGGCATGTAGTTTCGAGATCGTTTGTTCATTAATATGTGTTATCCTTGGTAGTAGCATAGGTAGAAATTTCGATATTTTTCTTTCATTGAACGAAAAGAAAATTAGAGATAAAAAAAATACTAGGGGTCATGGTCTCGACTCCCAAGTGAATGCACAATTATGTTTGTTCTATGTTCGAGGATGTGCATGCGCGTCAGATATATTAATATAATAGTGTTAGGTATACTTGCTGTTGAAATCCGTCATCTTTTTGTAAAAAAATCAAGATTCATTTAAATAGAATGATGTAAAACTAAACCCACATGTTTCATGATAATGATGAAAACATTTTGTTTGATAGATATATACATACATATTATCTCGACTTTCTCCCCACGGGTTAGGTACGTAGGTAGGGACCACATAATTCCCACCTGCTACGATCTTGGCACACTTCATGCCTTCATTCGCTCTCATTAATTTTTGATGCATGCTTGTCGGTTAAGTTATTTTTAATACAACCGATAAGACTTATTTTCTGACCGATCTGACGCTCTTAAGGCATTTCTTAGGCTGCAGTAAACAAAATCAACAAATATGATAAACCGAGTCCGGGATAATGTTCACTGCAAAAGGCGGTTGTTTTCCTATGAAACCAATATCTTGCAGCAAACTTGTTCAAAGGTTTGAAAGGAATAAAAACTCCGATCTTCCACAGAGCTTGAGCATTAAAACTTTTTGTTTGGATTATAACTTACGGTGTAGTTTTCTTGAACTTTCTTTTCATGGTATAAAGAGAAAAGATAAGATAAGATACTCTTTATTGCACAAAAACAGGAAAAATCAAGAATTACAAAGAAGTTGATGTACAATTTAGAGCTTGATTACCACGTACTCGTATATAAGCCAAGTAATCTATTTTGATTATTTCTGTGCTGATTACAAATCTGTATTCTGTATTTTTTTTGTTATGACTTTACTCTGTCAATTCAATTTTTGTGTATAAAAACAAGATTGAAAAGAGTAACCATCGAGTTTCTTACCGGAGTCTTCTCGATCGGAAACAACCTCCGAACCGGTGGTAGAGTCACATTATGTTTAATTATGATATTTACTATCATAGATTATTTTAAGTATGTTTATTTTTAGTACATTTTTGCTAAATTTTTTTTGTATTTGACTTGTCATAAGTACTTTTGATAAGTCTATATGAATAAAGATATTTTTTACTTTACTTTGTAACGCTCAAATGCACAGATAAAAGATAGAGTATAGTTAAATTAGGCCGAAGTCCACGAAATTCATGGGAATAAAATATAAAACGTCACAGGGGCTTATGTTAAATTACTTTAATAACTACTCAAATTTAAATCCTTTGACATGTTAAAGGATGTGAAATTTTAGTAGCGCTTTAGAATTGGGGGTCAGCAGGCTGACATCCTGTGTGCCTATCTAAGTATTCTATCCCCTAGCACACAAATTAGCTCACTGCGCAGGAGCGTCTTTAACCTATTTGATTATTAATTAATAGGCCTTGGGCACATTTGGATGATGGGGCCCTTCTATTCTTAATTTGCCTAGTTTTTATGTTCTAGAATCTAAAAAAACTGATTTTGGGGGCCCCGTAGGACTGTGGAGCCCAAAGGGCTAAAAAAAGGGAAAGACAGGCCTCTCGTCCGTTCGTTCTTTTTATAGGAAGGGAACTGTTCATAAAATGACCTAATGTAACATTGTTCACAGTGACGAGACCCGTGAGATCGACGGCCGAGCGCGCTCCGAGTCGGGCGACGCTGACTCCGTGTACCACGTGCGGGGCGCTCTGCACGACACGCGGTGGAGAGACCACCAGGTCAGTAAAATATACATAAATAAATATTTAGGACAACTTAATTCATTCTCGTAGTTTTACCTTAGAAAAGCATTCGAATAGTTGCCAAGTCTTTTCTAAGTTACAATCATTGAATGGTTAAATGAACTAATCTGTAAGTGAACTTCGACCATAATATTACGTTTCGTTGAGATAGCTAACGCATGAGAACGTACACACCATAGTAAACCGTGTCGGACAAGGAAAAAGTATAATAAGCCAATAAAAACAAGTATAAAGACACTTTATCGCATTTTGTAAATCTGCCATTGCCAGTCTAATTGTAAGGCGTTACATTAATCCGTTACATTTATCAGTCCGGTGATGGTAAACATCGACAAAAAAACCAAATCAACCCGGATAACGGCGGTAGGGTAACCATTACCCACGTTGGGTTCTAATACCATTGGTGAAAAGTCGTGATGGTGTGTGTTTCGAATTCATTTAAATAACAGTTAAAAAGTATGATACGAAGTGCATGCTCACTTTATTTAGATTTACGGCAACGCGTGTAATTATAATACTGCTTTCGCGGTTGTATCCGCGCATTTAATTTCTCCCGTTAAGGCCAGGTGGTTCTGCACAACATTTCCCGAAGGAAACTGGTGAGCGCCACGCGGACCGAAAATCACTAAACAAATCGATTATAAAATTAATAGATGTAATAAAAAAAAACCATCGGATGAAATCCCTCCAGTTATCTTTGAACTTTGTTTTGGTAAAGGACCTATATTATCAGATCAATTATTTAAGGAATGAAACCAAAAATAGAAGACGAAATGTCACGAAAAGAGGTAACTTTGTGAATTTATTCAATCGAGCCAACTTTATCAAATCATATTTCCACCAGATGAATTCCCTGTCTTATCCCCTCAACAATATCAGTAAATTATATTAGATTTTAATTTCACTATTTACTACTTCAAAAATGAATTCTAAAACGTGTTTTGTGTACCACTTCCCCTTAAAATATAGCCTATATTGTCACTCGCTGATAACATACCTTTACATTGGGGGAAGTATTTGGAAAATCGGTCTAGTAGTTTCGGAATAGGCAATACAAACAAATACTCAAATCTTTCCTCTTTATAATATTAGTATAGATTACACCCAGTCATAGAACTAAAACAAATGTCCGCCACTCCGTCCTGGAATCACGACCTTCAGCCTACAACTTAAAATAATTTCCAAATTTGGCCTATTAAGAATATTCTGGTAAATGCTAAGTTAAAATTAGACTATTCCTACAGAACTGCATCTCGATTCTATTTTATTAGATTCTAATAACTATTAACCAATTTGATTGCAAAAACTGCACGATATACTCGTATATAATGAGTCAATTGCTAAACATTTGCAAGCAGACAACTTCAAACCAAACTTCTAAAGAAATTGTAAACATCTTTACCGATACTGATACCTGTGTGTTATTGTTCCTAAGAGGTGATCGCTATGGGGAATCAGAAGGGGTGTGTGGAATAAAACGGTAGACGATAGCTTGCTGACTGTATTTATACTCAAAGTTACAAATGCATAACTAATATTATAAGGCGTGAGTGCGAGACGCGGATCTCGGTTAGACTGGCGTCCGTACCTCACAGGCACACCAAGCAGGCCGCGTCCCGCTGACTTAGCTTATACAATGTGTGTCGCTACTCATCGTAGTGAGACCGGGCAAACAACAAGTCAACCAATTGAAAACCGTTGCAAAATGGATCTTATGTTTGCAGCATAAGATGTCCACATCTAATGCATGATGTGCTGTCTTGAAGAGATGTCTACAACTGCAAACGAGAAGGTTGTGTGGTAGTAGTTTGTGCAAAAAGGCAGAAGCCCGCCTTTGTGCAAAAAAATTTACTTACAGATTTGGTGTAAAAAAGTATAAGAGTCGACTCTGTGGTTTTTCCTGTCCCACTGCAGGGCAAAGGCCTCTTTCATTAGAATCAAAATCATCGCTACAGTTAGTCCCTACTCTCGCCAAATGTGGGTGGATGATTACAAACCCAGACTAAGTTCCAAAAAATACAAAAACTCACTTTACCCGACCAGCCTGGCTATGATGCGCAACATAAGGTAATTTCTCTTTTCTCGTCCCTGGGAGTTGACAAAAGAGGTAGACAAGACAAGTTTCCTCGCATGACAAAGGGGTGTAGACATGTTTAACACAGATTTATTAATGTAATAATCGATATTAGCAATAGTACTGATTTGAAGACACGATAGTATCGATATAAACAATCGATACAAAAAAAACAAAAAACAAAGTGCATCAAATTCTCTATGCCCAATGTGAAACAGGTTGATACTATTGTAACTATGAATGACGAGCCATTAAAATCACAAATTCTACTGTATTTTTAGGAATAACTTAAGATTCTAAGTTACAATGGGGTCCGCATGTAACGGCCCTGGCAGGGAAACTCAGCTCCGCTGCTTGTGGTTAGAAAAATAAGACTCTTGACTGATATTGAAACAGCAAGACTAGTATATTTTAGCTACTTTCATAGTGTTATGTCGTATGGTCTACTGTTGTGGGGTTCAGCTGCAGACTTGAACACTATTTTTGTATTTCAAAAAAGAGCCATCCGTTCCATATACAAACTAAGACCACGCGACTAGCTTAGGGAAGTATTTAAGAAGATCGATATTTTAACTGTGCATGCTCAGTATATTTTAAATAACATAATGTATGTGCGCAAAAACTTGCATCTGTTCAAAAAAAACAGTGATACTCATAAACATAGTACCAGAAATAAAAACAAATTGAAAACTCCCCTCCCACACAAGGTGGGAATCTCATTTGTGGGTCAATCTGTAAAATACTTTAGCAAAATACCTCAAATTCTTGTTGATCTACCTCTTCACAAGTTCAAGTCTGCAATTAAAGCAAAGTTAATGAAACAAGGTTATTATAATGTAGAGGATTACTTGAACGACAACAGTTTGTGGTCATAGTAGGAATAATCTGCTCCTCTGCTCAATATTGTATTCTTTTTTCTACTCTCATTGACTGTACTCTGAATTTATTTGTTGTAAAACAAACAAAGTTCAAAAGAGTAACCATCGAGTTTCTTGCCGGAGTCTTCTCGATAAGAAACAACGTCCGACCCGGTGGTATATTGGAACGGCAGACAAAATAGAGAAATCGAGCAATGGCGAAATCTGATTGGAGTATTTTTGTCTCCTCTTCTCGTAGGGCGCGCATCATAGCCCAATCATATCAAGTACTGGAAACCAGGACTTCAGAATTTCAGTGCGGGCTCACTAATTACTCGGCCACGGAGGCGTGAAATTGATCTTTTCAACCGACTTCAGGAAAAGAGAGTTTTTATGTATCGCCCGCCAGCCCTAACTGCATCCATCCTGATTCACCCACGGCCAAGTTTTGACACGAAGTTTCGCCGCGTTCTGCGTAAATTGAATTTATTTCGTACGGATTCGCTTTATAAAGTCTTGTTGGACTCGACGCGAAATCTTTCTGATCATTACTGAATCGAGAATAAGTCAGATTTTTAGCTGCGTCCAGTTTTAGCACACATGGAGTCGGTGTGATGGTTAGAGGGTTGATGAGCGAGGAGTTACTGGTAATCTTTTCCTAAAATTGTGTCATACTTGAGGAGAGCAAAGCTTTTTTATATTATTTATCACGTCGCTGGCGACTGATGGTAAGCAGGTACTGCAACCTATGGACGCGTGAAATCCCATCAATCAATATAAACCTTTTTATCCCCACTAAAAGAACTTCATGTACACTAGAAAAACCTTGGTATCAGAGTTCATTAAATTGATAATTTGCGTCCTATAAAGGAAGGAAGTAGAATGGTGTAAGTAGAGAGAGCACAGATAACCTAGAAATGATAATTAAATATAAGTGTTCTAAAAGTTTGCATGTTTTTGAAGGTAAATGTAAATAGTGATGTATGTATTAGTGATATATAGGTAAATGTTCTTGTAGAGTAAAGTGGAGGCAGATAACGCCGGTATCTCCGGTATGAAAATAAAATTATGGTTAGTAAAGGGATCTCATAGAAACTGCTCAGATACTATAATGCTAACCGGAGTAATGAGGTGAGATGGGCAGGTTCTTTTTCTGGGTCGTATATGCTGGGGTGCGTACAGGGAAGTTTAACATCGCCTAGGCTTTTCAGCTTGTATGTAAACCGGCGGATTGGGGTGCTCAGCAGTGCCATGGTGGGCTGTTTGATAGACGGCACTTTAGACAACATTATAACACCGATGACATGGTTCTGCTGCGCCCCACAGTCAGCGGTCTTAAAAAAGTTACAGATTTGTGAGAGGTATGCCACGGCCTATGGTCTCAGATTTAACGCTGACAAGAGTGAGTTACTGGTTTTCAAAGCATAAAAACTTATGTTTTTATTTAACTTACATGATTATTTCAAAAACATCTTGCAGTGCCCTAGCAGAGTTCATGTTATGTACTATATTTTTATTTCAGACCTGTAACTTACCACATAAAGCATCGGATTAATGAATTATGAATCATATTGCCAGTCATTCTAGACTAGCAGCCTGTGGATCAAATATACGAAAAAGGCTTACAGCGTCCTACGTGTTCAATAACAATGCGTTCAGGGTGCTGATGGGGCTGCCGCGGTACTGTAGCGCCTCGAGAATGTTCGCAGAGGAGCACACAGATGACTTTTATGCACTGATGCGCATTTGGTTAACTTGTTTCTGTTGTCTATGCTCGATTGCTAAACTTAATGTGGGTAGTACCTACTCGTAAGTAACTTTTTAGTTTAGGTGAGCTACATGGTACGGACTACGGTCCAACTACCCGTGAATGTGTTTTTATTTTTTGTTTTTGTATTTGACACATTTTATATTGTTTTTGTGTGTACCTTTAATGATAAGAGGAATTGGAGTACCTAGACAAACCAGTAATGGTTTAGGGGTGCGAAGCAAACAATGTTAAAACTTTAATAATAAGAAATAAATAAATAAAATAAATATAGTGCATTGTGCGCACTGTTGCGGACGGATTCGCCGGGCCGTTTTTAAAGCACTGAACAATCAATCACGTAACGCCATCGAATATGACCGCAAATTGAAATTAAAAATGTGTTTTGTCTAGATTTAAGTACTAATATAACATTTTAAGTTATCAATTAAACTGACACAATATGGATAAAATCCGAAATAAATGAGTTATTGATAATATTATTATGAGCAAAAAAATATTCCGCTTATCTTGGATATTTATTTTGCTACTATGCTCGATTTAACGGCCATACATCCGTAACTAATGGAAGGAAGGCAAAACCTTAACACCTGAAATATCAATACCTTCTAGAAACAAAAATTCACCGTACATTTTATCCGGTGCAAAACCATTTGTTAATGTGAAGGAAAAATACCGATTGATTGATATTTCAGCGAAATCGCCGATATAGTTGATCTTTGACTGAGTTTTATTTCTAAACTAAAACTCAGATATCATAAAATAGAGGTTACGCTGAGCAGAGGCAATCAACCTCAGACGGACTGCAAGACTAACCGAACATTCGACATCCCCAACCGGATGGTAGGGTTGGCCCCTTGCGAAAATAAAAAATACATATTACAAAACAGCTTTCTACAATTTCAAAAGCTTAGGCTGTGCCTTAAACAAAAATCGTTTGCGGCGTTTGCTATGGCGTTTATAAACAGACAAATGATGAACTGGATTATGTTGGCTTGGTTATGTTGGTATATACTCGGCCTGCTCAGCTACCGGTCTTGGGTTCGATTTCCGCCAAGACCAGACGTTCAAGTAACAAACGACATCCACTAAATCCATTACAAAAAACCCAAGCCCGTCGCAAATTAAATGTTTCTCAGATTTTAAAGTAATAAACTAGTAGATATATAATATACCAGGTTATTATCAAGTAGTAGATAGTTTCTACATCACTTAGTTAGTATGGCATACTAACTAAGTGATGTAGAAACTATCTAAGTGAAAAGTGAATTTATTTAACCAACTTTCATTTCACGGTCACCATTCGAATCACTCGATCGGTCAGAAATTTTTGTGTTAAAAAATTTAAGTTATTTGAAAAAATTAAACTTTTAATGACTAGTGTTTCTACATCACTTACTGAGTATCCCATATCGTTTTTGTAAGTTTTCTAATAATCACCCGGTATACTGGCTATTTGGTATGTACCATATAAAGCCAATATGTACCCATGTTTACACAATATATATGTCTATATAAATGTTATGTCGAAGTCAAAAATTGGAAATGCTCAAAATCAACTTCTCATACTCGGTCAGCTGAACGGTCATTTTATACACAGTCGTTTTTTTTACACACCCATACCCAGGTTATTAACATAGGTTGAGCGCAGTTTTTTGCTTGAAAGTGCTATTTTTACATCTAGCGCCTACGAAACTTCCCCGGGTAAAAAAACTATGTTAGCCACCGAATTCGGAAAGAGCGATACTATACAATATTTCTGCTATTATTACTCTTTAATATGAGATTATTTCTTTTGCGCCGGGTCCTGGGGTAAATTTGTCGAGTCCCCTTTTTCTTTGTTCTTGTCTCAGGAATATTTAATTATAAAGGCACTTTCATTACCTATTATTACCTTTGTTTAGTTTTTCTCGGTGGTGGGTCAGAAGAATAATGATACTATGTACATATGACAATGACATGACATAAAATGACTATGTCAAATCCCAATACATTTTTTTTACGCGAACGATAACGTAAATTTAAAGTGGCAACTTGTGGTAGACGTACTGATGTCCAGTGAGCTTTGTTATGATTTTCTTCATAGACAACCCTGCCCTGTGTTATCCCCTCTCTGTAATCGGGGTAATTGCCCTACAACTGCGTAGTGCAGCCATTTTGCGGCTTATCCCAGGACCGGCAGATACGCCCCATACATCATGTCGCTTGATATTATTTCTAACTAAGAAGAGAGTAAACACTACTGGTTCTTATTGATACTTTTTCTTGCAAGATATATTGTCTGGCCAGTCTTAGTACTTAAAACTACTTTTAACATCAGTAGAACTAAGAATTTTTGACTTTTTTCAACTGCTTTTCTCTACATGGGGATGGAATCATCACCAGACGTCTGTCAATCAAACAGCATTTTAATGGCGTTTATGAGCACAATTGATTCATCTATTATGCGAGGTCATAAGAAAGGCGGACTCTGGGACCCCCCACACTAGTGTGGGTTCACAACCGGGATAGACCGCACGGATGATGATGATGATGAATCATCTATTATGCGAGGTCTTTTAGATCAGTACGTCTACCACGAGTTGCCACTTAAATGTACATTTTCGTTCGCGTAAAAAATGTATTGGGATTTGACATTGTCATGTCATGTCATGTCATGTCATGTATCATCCCAATAAAAAAAATTAAAAGTAGCAACTCGTGGTATACTTACTAGTCGGTCAGTGTGTGTTACCAATGATCAATAATAAAGCTGAAACGTGGTCTTTGCATATGGGCCTCATAAGCTCAAAGTCACTCAGCGAGCTATGGAGAGGGCTATACTCGGTGTTCAGCTACGTGATCGAACCAGTACGTCTACCTCGAGTTGCCACTTTATATTTACGTAATCGTAACGTGTCGTTATGCGAACGATAACGTAAATTAAAATTGGAAACTCGTGGTAGACGTACAGAAATGAAGACATGGTTACTTCTATGTAACTCAAATCGCTAAGGTAGGTATTTCAAACTCAAATAACTTTATTCAAATAGACTTTCACAGTAAGTACTTTCAAATTGACAAATTTAAAGCAAGATATAATAATGGGACTCTACTACCGCGTCGGAGTTGTTTCTTGCTGAGAAGACGCGGCGAGAAACTCAGCACTTTACCCTTTTAAACTTGCTTTGGGTTTACACGCGAACACCTGGTAATAAATCAAATACCTTTCTATCCAAAACAGCAAAATATTTTAACTATTCGTGTGCAATACCTTTGTTTGCGGGTCCATTGTGCCCATATTTTGTCATAGCTATATAAGTTCTCCTAATGGATGATGGATGTTGCACGCTGAAGAGCGTCATCCTGTGTACATTCAATTTGGAACAAACCATTTAAAAAAGGTAGCAAATTGAATGCTGAAGCCAAACATAAATCCGTGAAAGCTCATCGCTGTCTAAAATATATATATATGCATTCGCAGTGTTTTCTAACTTCGGCAAATAACGTCAGAAATATATGCCCTCATTGATAACACCATGTCATCACAAAGCATGCAGCCTTAGTAGGTTCCCTCGGTGGGGATTCACAACCTAAGATTCTTGGTATAGGAAACATCTCTGCAACTTGTATGATGATCAGTTATTTATACCAAGGCAGTTGGTAACTGTGAACCTCCTGGCGACAGAAAGGGACTATGATAGCAAGTGGCCGTGGCCTAATTTACTGATTAAAAAGTATTTTTAAGTAGGTAACTAAACATTTAAGTTTAGTAAACGCTAGAAAACTTAACGTTTTCAGCTGGAGACCATCATCAATCCAGAGAGCCTACTAACAAATAGTCTGAATGTCTACCATGAGCTTGCACCACTGAAAGCCGCTAGCGTACGCCAAATTTCTGAAGTCAACTATAGATACGTGACGTGAAATTTATGGTAGACAGGCATACTGTTGTAATGTTAAACTAATTTCCCAAAAAAACAAACTGTAATATGATAATTTTGAAAAAAAAAATTGTTATTGATGAGATGATATCATATTTGAGAGTACAAGAATACTAATTATGGCCATATTTTTACGAAACAACAGATATTGTGTTCATTAGTAAGACCCCAGACCAAACGTTTTCGTGTCAAGTTAATGACCTCCATATAATAGAAATTGTAAATTCTGAGTTACAACAACTTCCCTAAACATCACAATCATTTATTTTGTGTCACGGAAAACAATTTTTCTTTTCTTCAAAGTTTTCGGTCGTTCACCCTTCACTCACTAAGATTAGTATTCGTATCCCGGAGTTTGCGGACAAATTACTCTGACAGAACGACGTAACTGTACCTTATCACATTACTGGGTGCGCATGGGCCGTTTACTTAGCGTCCGTTGTCCGAACCTTTAGGGTTCCTTGAGCAAACGTGGCATTTATATGGATGATGGAGTCAGTGGCAAAGATTTTGTTACTTCTGTGCCAGGCTGATAAAATTGGGTATGGGAAAAAAAATCAAACATGTCCTAAATCGAAAACCATTTCGAGGTATTTGTATTTTATACCTTATTTAAATATTTGAAAATTTTAAAGGCAAAGGATCTAGTATATTTTTAATTAAATACGTTGGCAATCTGGGGTCATTCATTTGACCCCAGATTGCCAACGTACGCAAAAAGTACATTAAGGTTCTTATTGGACTCTTGACGGTAATCAAATTGACATCTCAAAATTGAAACTCATTGGGTCGTATAAACGTCCTTTCACGTGATTGGTTGATAATCTATCCATCAACCAATCAAATGACGCGATCTGTATCATACGTGAGACTTTTAGCTGGGTGATTCTACTGCATGGTATTAATGGTGTTTCCAGATAGCAGATTTTAAATTCCCCAGATGAAAATTATTTTTCCACAAAGTTATTTTTAATAATACGTACATTAACTAACGCCCATTGCCCAGACGGGTAGGTAGGACTTAAAATAGCCATTCGCTATAATCCCAACCCTTTCAGGTAGGGCTTGGTTTAAGAACTTTGCAAAATAAATTGTATCTGAAGTCTACTTCTCACATTCTTGTGAGATGCTACGAAATCCGTAATTTTCTCCTCATTATTTATTTTCCGCGAATCGGGGCAAAAACACATGTGGGAACAATAAGTGAATTTGTGACGTCATGAGTTCGCAATTTTTAAAGATTTATAAAAAATTATCTACGGGCAAGATCAACGAAATATACAAAGGAGTTACTTAAAATAGTAAAAAGTATTAAAAAGTATTAAAAAAAAAATAAACCTTCCCGTTCCCATACCGATTTCTGTTCAATTTTTCTAAAAAGTATTTCATACAGGAAAAAAGTAATTTTACTTCCTTTTTTTTGTAACTAGAAAGACGTTTTTTCAGTCACGAAATACCAAACAGACTAACTGAAATTATCCGATTTGCAGCTGCAGTCACCAAAAGCATGACTATCGGGTTAAAATGGTTAAAAAGGTTACAAAAAATAATAAATTTTAAAAGATTTAAAGATTTATTGCACACATGTGGTTAAAACATGTTACCCTGGTAGGGCACAGCAATATAATTTCTATAATAGTATAAATTACATAAAAAAAAAACTTAACAATCTCATAAACTTAACATTACGAGTAACATACAGTATGACTTTTTACTTCATTGTCGTTGAAGAATTCTTGCAGATCATAATAGCATTTATATAATAAATAATTCTTCAATGTTTTTGTAAAATTTTAGAATTTTATTATATATTTTTATGGCGCTTGCGTGGGGTCCAGTTTGGTGTATCTTTAATTTTTAATTTGTAAGAGTCAATTCATCTCTTTGTCTGAGATTTTTTGGTCTTGAGTAGGTAGGAAACATGTGCATGTTTTTCCCGACGAATTTGCCGATTACCAGTACATAAAGACCTGTTTAAGTAAGAATTTTAAATTTAATGAAATAAGGCCTACCAATATCCTTTTAAACATTTTTTTGTTTTAAAAGTAGATTATTGACTTCAGTACTTTTACCCCATAAGAAAGCTAGTAAAGCCACGTTTCAGAATATAATTTAAGCATTTTAAGCGAATGATAATTTATATTAAAATAGGTACTATAGCTGCGCCAGACTTCGTTATTACAAAGTTCAGATTTTTAATTCTGCACATTTCGCAACTCTTTTGCAAAACACGAAAAAATGTCTTCCAACAACTAAAAATGTAATGTATGACTTTTATTTATTATTTATTTATTTAATCTTCAATGCAAAAAAAATACATTAGGCGGACTTAATGCTAAAAGCATTCTCTACCAGTCAACCATGGGATGAGACAGAAATGCTGTTGGCGGTGCAAAATGTTCATTTAGAATGGGAAATTAATACAAAGATTTTATAAATTCTTAAAAAACGACAGATACAACCTAATCAATATAATACATAGAAATACATGACATAAATAAATATATACTTACATATTATATAACATACTCACTAATAAGGGAAAAGAATAAAATAAAATAGATGATGAACAGTGGAAACTACTGAGAATTTCTTAAAAAATCACGGATTGCTGTTTTGAACATGGCTTTACTTGGTGACATTTTGATAGTGTCTGGCAACTTATTCCACAATCTGACAGCTGTGAGAACAAAAGAGTGATCGATGTGGCTTGTCCTATGAGCAGGAGTCAGACTTTGTAGGAAGAGCGAGGCTTTCCCAACACAAGTATCTTTTGATTACTTTCTGGGAAGCCCCGGCAATTTATTTGCTAAAGATTTACTTCAATATCAAGATCGGCATATCAGTAATTACGCCGTAGCTGAAGAACTGGGAATTGACCACAAAACAGTTTTGGCGCATCTGAAAAATACTACACAAAAAAGCTCGATATTTTCAAGCAAGAAGTTGAGCGAAAGCGGCCGGAATTAACCAACAGAAAGGGTGTGGGTTTTCATCATGATAACGCTAGACCTCAACATCTTTAGCCACTCAGCAAAAATACAGATTTTGGCTGGGAGGTGTTAATGCATCCGCTGTATAGTCCTGACCTTGCACCTTCAGATTTCCACCTGTTTCGGACTCTTCAGAATTCTTTAGGCAGTGTCAGGTTAACATCACGAGAGAACTGCCAAAACCACTTGTCGCGGTATTGTATTTTGATCAGAAGCCTCAAAGTTCCTATAGCAATGGGATCATGTCCCTACCTACAAGATGGCAAAAAGTAATCGAACAAAATTGCACCTACATACGAGTACATTAGTTAAATGTAAATAAAATATATTACAAATGTTTTACATTTTCTTAAAAAATGCTAAGAAACTTTTTCCCCAACCTATTAATAGTAGTCTTCTTGCTGTATTACGTGTTGAATCTTCTTTATAGGAATAATTATCATAGAGGATGAGATTTTAAATAAAGTACCAACAACTTAGAAACTAACTGGTCTAAAATAATTATCCCTTCTTGATATTTCTAAAGTATATCCTAGTATTTCATACTGAAGGTTCACATTCAATCTAGCATTTGCCACTTTTTCTGTGGATGTAAGTACTAGTGTTTTCTTGATTTTTTTGTAATACTTAGAAACACGTCAGTTTGTGGCCTTGTTTTACTGGGTGAGATTTTATTATAAAGCCGCTCATGTTTGGTTTTAAAATTATTGTTCACTGTACGAGTATGTGTACCAAGAGTCTACACCAATGACAGCTAATAGCGTTGACCGCCTTGAGGTTTTCGTATGGGATTTCGGTACAGCGCCTCTAGTGATAATAAATGGAACCAAAAATGAAATGAAATGAAATAAAATAAAAATATTTTTACATTAGAAGATGTCCAGCACAATCTGCCACTAGTTATATTAATTCACAATCATTATTTTATTTAAATATAATTCAAGGATAATACAATAAATACAATTACAATATACATGCTTTCCATTTAGGCGTCCATTAATTTTATAAGATTATTATTCATATTCAAAAAGTCGTTAACAGTATAAAACATTCTTTCATCAGCCACTTTTTTAAAGTGTAATGAAATCTATGTCATACTACTAATAGTAGAAGGTAGTTTAATATATATTTTTATGGCCTTGTAGTACACATTATCAGAACATATGTTTAGCTTAATGAGTGACAAATATAGCTTATTTTTATCTCTTCTTCCCCTTGAACATAGTTATTCGATATTTTAAGTGTAGGTCGCCTCCTGTTCATAGAAAAAAAAAGTTCTCACCTCGAGGTGAGCCACCGGGGGCAACTGGGACATGTTTTTAAATAAATTCCCAGTTGCCACCGGTAGGCAGCGGTGGCGTATGGGAATAACCCGACTTGTGGCTGCATTTCTAGCACAATGGCTTAACGGCCTCGGTAGCGCAGTTGGAAGAGCAGCCACCCGGATTGTGGAAGGTTGCTTGAGTCTCTTGGATCAGGTCGATTTTTTCTAGTTTCTATCTTTGTGTAGAAAATTCATGGTACCCAGCCATACTGAACTTTATGCCGTCCCTTGTCAAACACACCCTTGACCGGTCAGCGCCGACTTTATTGTTAATCCAGCGCCGGCCTTATTAGAGAAAGTGAAAGGGTACTTTATGTTATTAGGAGTTATAGCAACTTTCTTCTGGAAGCTTCTTTTGGGAGCAGAAATTGCTTACCTTTATCACACCTGGCACGTTGATTCGAGTATTTTTTATTTAGTCGTATTCTTTTGTCGGCAATCTTAATCAGTTTGTTCCTATACCTTTTAACCCACTGCGTTTTTCATCAATTGTAGTAGTAGTAGTAAGTAGTAATTAGCCCATAAACTGTCACACTGCTGGGCAAAGGCCTTCATCATTGAAATCAAGTCATCGCTACAGTGGATAGGTATTGGCTTAATCACCACGCTTGCCAAATGCGGGTTGGTGATCACAAACCCAGGCTATGTTCCGAAAAACACACTTTGCCCGACCTGGGAATTGAATAATTTTTTTCATCAATTGTATTCTTTTTTATATCTGGGTCAGTTACAAAAATATTATTTCATCATTAAATTTATCCATTACTTCATGCGGCAGGGCACGTTATCTGATCCTAAATAAAGATATTTAGATTTTGTCTGAAATAAATAATAATAAAAAAAATGTAAAGTAATTAGCCTTTAATATCTCCTGTCCCACTGCTGGGCAGAGGCCTCCATCATTGGAATCAAGTCATCGCTACAATGGATGGGTATTGGCTTAATCACCACGCTTGCCAAATGCGGGTTGGTGATCACAAACCCAGGCTATGTTCCGAAAAATCCAACTGGGAATTGAACCCGGGACCTTCGGGATTCGGGCCGAGTACTGAAACCACTCGGCCACGGAGGCGTTAAAATACCCAATCAAAAATAATAATACCCAAACAAAAATGTTTACTACATGAACATTTGGCCTGGGCGGACTAAAAACCCAAGACATAGTAAAAGAATAGAAGTAGGTTGTCTTCGTACATATACCCCGGCCGCGGTTTGTAGTAAGTAAGTGAGTAAATTATTTATTTGCTAAGAATACCATTTGAGAAAAAGGATAGTAAAACATTGTCTGGACGGCGTATTCGGCCTGCAGGCAGGCGTGCAAATTCATCGTACTTCAAGTACGAGTATAACATTTGTTTCTTGCCAGTGTTACAGAAATATGTATCTTACAAAAATAAGTAGGTACCTAATTAATAAAAATGAACTTTGGCAAAATCATATATAATACATGCAACCAGCAGCCACGGAAGCGTTTCTACTATATTAAAAAAAGAAAACACAATAAAAACTTGAACTTAAATAAATTTGTTTACTTAATGAACAAATTAAAGATTTTAAATATACAAATATACACTAACTAAATTACATGAATCTTTCAACCCAGTCTTTGTAAAAATGCTTTCTAAACTAAGATACAAAATTAACAATACCTAACTAAAAAATCAGTAAACTATACAACAAAATATAGATCATAGTAAGTAGGTACGGGTATTCTTTCAAATTATAAAAACATTTATCAAGCAGCCATTCTGTTCGAGTTTTAGTAAATTTATTACCTTCAAGATTTTTCATTTTTTGACGACCGACTTGGTGTAATGGTTAAGAAGTTGGCTACTACACCAGAGGTCGCGGGTTCGATCCCCGCACAGTACAAACATTTGTGTGCATGAACATGTCTGTTTGTACTGGTCTGGGTGTCTCCTATGTATAATAAGTATGTATTTACAAAAAAAAAATGTATTTAAGTATGTTTATCCGTTGTCTAGTATCCCATCACACAAGCTTTAATTAGCTTACTTTGGGGCTAGATGGCGCTGTGTGGAATAATGTCCAGGGATATTTATATTTATTTATTTATTTATGGACTTAGGTAATTTATTACACAGTAGAATGCACTTGTTATATGCATTTTGTTTATAAATGTAGCATTGACTAGGAGGTTTGTGTAGTAGAGTTCGTTAGAGCGGATTATTATTGTTTGTGTGTATAAACCACCATCTGCGGATTATTCACTGTTTGAAGAAACTTTGGAAGAAGTGTTAAAGAGAGTATGTAAATCAAACAAGAAGGTGGTTGTTTGTGGTGATTTTAATGTAGATATTCTAGACTCTTCTCAAACCTCACTTAGATTTTTGAATCTTTTTAAATCATTCAATTTATTTAATATTTTTGATCAACCAACTAGAATCACTGCGTCATCAGCTACCTGCTTGGATAATATTTTTTGTGAAAATTTTTATAAGGAGAAATCAATAATTAATTGTTTAAAATCAGACCATTGTGGTCTGTTAACCAAATTTGAGCACCGTCATGTCCCTCAATCGGTGGATATTATTTTTAGACCAGTTACTCAGAAACGTATAGAAAAATTTAAACATAATATAAACAGTCAACTTCCTTACTTATCACACCAAGACCAGAACATAAACGATCAGTATGAGGATTTGTTCAATCTGTTAATGTATGAACATAACACCATTTTTTCAAAAAAAAAAGTGAAAGTTGATAAATTTAAATTTAAATTCAGTGACTGGGCTACTCCAGGTATTCATAAAAGTAGGATTAAATTATACGGATTATATGATTTAAAAGCGAACTTTCATAGTCCCAAACTAGTAGACTATGTTAAATCTTACTCTAAGATATTTAAAAAATCTTGCAATGTTGCCAAGTCCATGTTTTTGCGAGACAAAATAAAACAAGCAAAAAACAAAATCAAAGCGACTTGGAACATTATAAACAAAGAAACTTGTAAGTCCATACCACGCAATAACTCTTTCTCACTTAAAATTAAAGATAATATTATTAAGTCTGACGTTGATATAGCTAATACATTTGAATCATTTTTCTCTGAGATACCTTTTATTACTACCAGTAAACTAAATTCTAGTTCACTGCTAGCTAGTTATCTCCTCACATCAAGTGTTAATGAGTGCGCCACTAGTTTTTGCTTTCATCATATATCTCCTCATACCATCCTCAAATCGTTTAAAGAACTTAACATAAAAAAAACGGAGGATTTATGGGGTATTTCTGTTGATATACTTAAATCAGTCATAGATGCCATCTCCCCTAGTTTAGCGTTACTTTTTAATAACTGTGTAGACAAGGGTCAGTTCCCTAATTTAATGAAATTTAGTAAAGTCATACCCCTTTATAAGTCAGGTGAGAAAAGTGACCCATCCAATTATAGACCTATTTCTATTCTACCAGATATAAGTAAAATATTTGAAAAAATAATATTGAATCAATTACAATCTCACTTTGCTTTGAATAAATTATTACATAGTAATCAATTTGGATTCACTAAAAATAGGAATACAACCTATGCAGGTGTTGCGCTCATCAAACACATATTTGATGCGTGGGAAGGCAAGCAAGATGCAATAGGAGTTTTTTGTGATTTATCAAAAGCATTTGACTGCGTAGATCATGAAATCTTACTGATTAAGCTGAGGCATTACGGTGTTTCAAATATTTCACTTAGCCTTATAGAATCTTACCTCACTGATAGAATACAAAAAGTGAGTATCAATGGTACGAACTCTTCCGGTGCCACCATACGTATGGGCGTGCCCCAGGGATCAATATTGGGTCCTCTGCTGTTTTTAATCTATATAAATGACCTGCCTTATTTTGTCAAAGACCTATGTGGGATTGTATTATTTGCTGATGACACTTCTCTAATTTTTAACGTAGATAGAAGTAACAAAGCACTTGACGACGTAAATAATACTCTTTCTAAGGTACTGCATTGGTTCACGAGTAACAATTTACTGCTTAATGCTAAGAAGACCAAATGTATCAAATTTTCTATGCCCAATGTTAGACAGGTCGATACCATTATAAACATGAATAACGAGCCATTAGAGATTGCGAATTCCACTGTATTTCTGGGAATTACTCTCGATTCCAAGTTACAGTGGGGTCCGCATATTTCTGCCCTGGCAGGAAGACTTAGTTCGGCAGCTTATGCTGTTAGAAAAATAAGGCTCCTGACTGATATCGCAACAGCAAGATTAGTGTACTTCAGTTATTTTCACAGTGTTATGTCGTATGGTCTTCAGTTGTGGGGCTCGGCAGCGGATCTCAACACCATCTTTGTTCTTCGAAAAAGAACCATCCGCTCCATTTACAACCTTAGACCACGCGACTCGCTTCGTGAAGTATTCAAAGAGATACATATTTTAACTGTGTACTCTCAATTTATTTATGATAATGTAGTATATGTCCGTAAAAACTTGCATCTCTTCAAGAAAAACAGTGATGTTCATAAACTCAATACCAGAAATAAAAATAAGCTCGTAACTCCCAGTCTAAGACTGCATAAGGTAGGGAAATCATTTGTTGGTCAATGTGTAAAATATTTTAATAAGATTCCGCAAACTCTTGTTGAACTGCCTCTTCACAAGTTTAAGTCACAAATTAAAGCTGAGTTAATGAAGCGGGGTTATTATAGTGTTGACGATTTCTTAAATGATAAGAATTTGTGGTCATCTTAGGTATAATCTGCTCCTCTGCACACTTTTTTGTTATGACTTTACTCTGTCAATTCCATTTTTGTGTATAAAAACAAGATTGAAAAGAGTAACCATCGAGTTTCTTGCCGGAGTCTTCTCGATCGGAAACAACCTCTGAACCGGTGGTAGAGTCACATTATATTTAATTATGATATGAACTATCATAGTATTATTTTATGTAAGTTTATTTTTATTCAGTATATTTTTGCTACAATTTTTTTTTGTTACATGACATGTCATAAGTACTTTTTATAAGTCTATATGAATAAAGATATTTTTTATTTTACTTTACTTTACTTTAGTAAATGTAAATATTGTGTCCTAGGTTGTCTGCGAGATACTTCAGTATGATTTGAAAATAGTGCGGGTGTGATTTCACAAGGCAGCAAATGTTTTTTATGTATAGACTAGGTAATGTTAAAATGTTGAGCTTTCGAAATGACGGTTTACAACTGTCTAAGAACCCACGTCACAAATGGCCCATAAACATTTTTTCGGAAGAAAACGCTCTTTCAAATTCTATTGAATTTTCCCACATAATAATACCGTAACTTAGAACGGAGGACACGTACCTATGATAGGCAGTTAAGCAGCAGCTTCGGTAGACACGGTTTGTCTCAGACGTTTTAGGGCATACACGTAGCGGTCTAGTTTGTTATAAGTGGGCGCGCACATACTATGCTCGTTCCTACGCTCGTCGCACGCACACGCTGATAAAATATAAGGTAAAAAGAAGTAAGGCCCGGTATCCACCTAAGCGGAGAGGACAAAGACAGATGTGGAAATAAAGTAATCTGATTGGTTATCAAAACACATCTTCTCTCCTCTCCGCTTTGGTGGAAACCGGGCCTTACTCAGTCGTGGCTGCGCCGTGCGTAGGTAATTCCGCGCACAACGACGCGCGACGCAACGCTGAGCCGCCGATGCCGCTTGATTTTTTTGTTTCGTGTGCGTGTACAACGTACGTCCTATATAAAGTAAAATTGCTACAAAATAGTACCTATGCGTAAATAGGTATTGCAGTGTTTATGAACGACTTAATAACAACTCATTAAATCCAGAATTGTCTTTCTTCACATTACCTACCGTATAAGAACGGTAAGTACCTAAGTACCTTTTTTTTTATATCGTGGGGAAATCCTAATGGATACCTCGCCGCCGGGGGAACGACGAGGTTATGTCGGACATCTACCGACTAAAACCCCACGGTCCTCGACCTCAACACTTCAGCGGCGAGGCAGGGTCCCTAAAAGTGTCGCAACGCACCGCCGCCAGTGTTTCCCCGTATCGCGGCTCCCTCCAGCCGACCCCCCAATGAAGGGGGGAGGCCACGGAAGTATCTGGAGCACACAGGTACTTCCGCCGTCGCGGTGAAAGCCATGCATTGCGGGCAAAAGCCCCCCCGTACTCAAGCCCGCTGGCTTCCACCGTACGAGGACCCTACTTCACGGTCCGCAACCACGATCCACCTAAAAGGTGGATCCGCTGCCGCATCTGGCGGTGCGGCCCGGCCGAGCCGCAGTGCACATGGAGGGCCAGCCCCTGATCACTGACCTCCTGCAAACGGTTGTGCACCGCGGCCCCCACCTCGCGCCCTTAGGCGCTGCGCCCCTTAGGGCGGGTAGTGGTAGGCACCATACCACCACCACGCCCGGCGGCAGGCAATTGGGGTGTAGTAAGTCCACGGCACTGCCATGCCCGATTCCTCTTAGCTTCCCGGTGGTTACACCTGCCACCAGTACTAAGCCCCCCCACCACGACAAGGCGAAAGCTCTTAAGTACCTAAGTACCTAACTTAACTAAGATTCATTCTCGTAAGTTCAGATTAATTGTTCAGAGATTGACACAGCATTTTTGACGATGAATAAACTACATACGACAGCCCTACGTGTTTAGGCTATTATCTCTCGCTCGGGCACACATTACTTAATGCTCGGGGCACGAGTCGGCTTACTTCTCTGTTCTTTTACTATGCCCAAGACTTTCACCACTACGCGCAGTGCGTCTCTTTTCCAAAATTTGCATGATTACTAGTTTTTTTGAAATATTACTATATTAATAAAATGGCAGCATAGACTATAAAATAAAGGTTGAACACTGTGTGCTAACCAGGTTTGACACCACGTGCCAAATACCCTCATACAGCTAGGTTGGCACCCTTCCAAAACTTCCCCCAACTTGTTCAAATACAACCAGCGTTTGGTACATTTAAAAATGTACCCTAACGCTCCGATATTAAGGATGATGTATGTGAAAAACGATTTTGTTGGATGTGCCTGAAATTCTGCTTTGGCTGCATTCTCGATTGCACAGAACAGGAATTTAGAAGCGAATCCGTTGGGATTTATATTATGTAATTGTTTTCTGTATAATATTGCTCCGGATAATATCTAGCCGTAGTAGTAATGACCCGTTTAGAGTAGTTTCTGATTAGCGCTTCATACGCGCCTATAGGCCGCGTCTTTCGCTACGAGCGTTGACGCTCTCGTAAGCTCGTATGATCGGGCGGCAGCGGCGCGGGAGCGGGGCGGGCACCGCAGACCCGTTCGTGGTAGAGCGCGCGGACCTGCGGACATATAGCGGCGTAGAGTTGTGTCGAAAACGGAATGTCTGAACAACGGCAACAACATCTTTTTGATCCAAAAAAAAAAAAAAGATGTTGTTTTTGATCCAAAAGCCGCTGAACTTATGAACAAAAAATATATATCTGCATTATTAATCACACTTACTATTTGAGACTTTAATGATCAGCTTTTGGTGGAAGATATCTATAGCCATGGTTACATTGCAAGAGTTTAAAAATATGTATGTGTTTGTTTCAATGGTTTGCGTTTATTGCACTCTCCTGCGGAGTCGTATGTTTGAGGCTCGGTTTTTTACTTCTCACGCAAAAAATAGCTTTCTCTTATATTACGTTAGTGATAATCAAGCCCGCGGACCGCCTGATGGTAAGCGGTTACCGCAGCCTAGTGACGCGTGCAACATCAGGGGTATCAGTCGCGTGTTGTGGCCCTGCAAAACCTTTTCAAACACCCTTTGAAGAACTATAATATCTCATTGGGAAAACCTCAGCAAGGAACTTATTTCACAATAGGTTATTTGACAATATCATCAGATTATAAAAAAAATATCTATCTATCCGGTCTATCTCGGTTGTGAACCCACACTTGTGTGTGGTGTCCCAGGGTCCGCCTTTCTTATTTTCTTGGCCCACTTCGCGTAGTCTTGTGCAACCTCAGTGGTGAGTTTGTTGGCAAGCATGTCACCTTCGTTTTATTCATTATATGGCCCTTCAAAATAGGGTGGGAAATTCAATTTTTTAAAGTTTAAAAATAAACTATACCATTCGATAATCCACTCAATTTATAGCAAGTTTTGTCAAAAAACCATATTCATAAACACAAAATTTAATATAGCTGCCGAACAAAATCAAATGTTTTGCAGAACGCAAAGAAAAACATCGCAAATGACGTCAAGCGGTAACTGCCGCTGCAGCGCTATACAAACTTGTAGGGAGCGTTTTGGGCAATACCAAAAATATAACCGTTAAAATTGTTATAGCTCGGGGAGTTTTGGTGCTTTCGAAATATTTTGATTACCGATATTTCTATTTTTATAAGGTCTTCAGATAACACTCCGATTTAAGCTCCGACCAATTAGAGCTTAGCTACCTATTCTTCATTCATTAGAACATTAGAAATAAGAAACGGGTACTAAAATTAATGACAATTTGCATTTGACGTTGCCATGACGATGACATACCTGAGTATAACCTGGCGAAATTGAAAACCCCTTCCGCCACAACGTATGAAGGGATTATGTAACATTTTAGATTCCGTAGAGTTATAGGGTCAGTAAAATGTGTTCGGATAAAAACCCCTGCTTCTTTTAGGTTTTTACATCGACAATATAGTTTGTTGCAAGAAAAAATAATTTATTCAAGCAAAAGCCTCATCAATTCTGAAGTTACTTTACATAAAAAGGAAACAATTAAGTGTGACAGCTGCTATATTCGTAGATTTTAATTAATTCGGCATAAACCTTGAAAGTATATAATGTTTATTGTACTTTTAAATCTAAGTGTGGGTAGGTACTCTCAAAAGAACCTTTTTTACTTTTGTCTAAGGTTAATGAATGGAGTATAGGTCTCTTGTGGCTGTACTGTGTCATTTGTGTCATGTGAGCTGAATGCGGCTTCTGCTTTTGACAGTTTTGATTTCCTCTTTACGTTTCATTCCAACACTGTGGATCTGTCGGCTGCTTGTTTGTTTTTGTTTTGCACTATTAAGCAAAACAAATATGGCGGAACATATACAAAATAGGTGAGACAGTTCACACCAAAACCATCTGACCCCAAACTAAGCAAATCTTTAAATAGTCCAGTCAAAATACTTAATATTCATATTTAATCCTACAGTTTCAATTTCTTTTTCTGTACATTTTTTGGGGTAATTGGAAACACACCCTGGTGTTTTCCCCCCTCCCCCTAAGCGTTTCAAGAAAACGGACAACTCTTGATTCCTATAACTCCTGCTGATATGCCACAATAGGAATTTGGGTAAGATTTAATTTGTTCGAATATCCTATACTTTAAATTAGTGTCTAAAGTAAATAGTGATTCTTAGGTCTACAGTTTAGACCCAAAAATCACCTATTTATTTTGGGAGGTTTTGGATATAAGATTTAATAAAAGTTGTTTATTTCAATATGCTAAAATGCTAGTTAAAAAATCGTACATAAGGTTGAAATATCAGGATGTTTTCTTAAAGTAAGTCCAAATGTTAGTACTTTTGACCCCGGTTACAAAAGTAGAACTAATAATTTCTGTGTTTTTTTCCCTTTTAATAAGCTGAACATTGATTCTATTTCTTTTTGGTTGGTTCTATTACAGTTATCCTTTTTTCGACACGATTGGCTTAATCCGCTGTAGCACGGTTTCTCGCCTCGATTTCCGTAGAGTCCCGGGTTCGATTCCCGTTCGGCTCCATTCAGCAAACGATCTTTTCTGAATTGACTCGGGTCTGGGTGTGCTGGAAGACGCCCCTAGCTTATTTCCTTGTGTGGTACCTACCTCGTAACACAGTATTAGGTTAAAAGATATTTATTTTCTCATAAAGATTTTGCAATATCACTTACATGAGAAACATAACACTTAAAACATTTTTGGGCTGACTACTAGGAAGAATTAATTTCAACAAGTATTTATTCATTTATTATCGAGTATAGTCATTTAAGTCACATTATAATGTAAATCACTCTTTGTTTATTTATTGTATTCTTGTAATATTTTTCTCTTTTAAAATCGTGTAGATTTGAATGTTTTTGTTATAAAAACATTATACATTTCAACCAGGCTTTTAAAAATAAGCTCCATTTAAATTTCGGGAACAACTTGAAAAATGTGATTGCATGCCTAAGTCTACTTGAATAAACTAATTTTCCTTGACTGGACTATACATATATGAGTGAAAGAGCGAAAAAACTATTTATTTTTATGAGTTTAAACAGCGGAGAGCTTTGTGGCCTTGGGGCTAAGCTCTCTAGCTTGGAATCTATGTGGCTCCGAGTTCAAATCTGACCAGACTAGACCAGACCTGAACAGAGCCATCTTTTTTTTCATTGTTACATTTATGGCTACTCCGGTGATGGAAAACACTGGTAAAAACCCAAGCAACATGCGTAGCGGCAAAGGGTTCCTCCTACCACGTTGGGTTCTGAAACGATGGGTGAAAAATAGGCAATTGAGTGTTCCGTTCACCAGGACGGCAACAGTACTTACCTCTGACTACCCCGTTCGGAACATAGTCGTGAACGTATGTGATTTAGATAGCCTTTGTAATAAAAAAGTAACGGAGTATCATTGTTCCAGACGGGCTCGTCCCGCCAGCCTAAGCGCGGGTGGGCAGCGGTGCGGCAGTGGTGCCTGGCCTGGTGGCACTCCGGCCGCGAAGACCTGGAGGACACCGAGCCGGAGGAGGAGCCCTCCGACCAGGGGTACGCCACGCCCGTGTCTGTGGAGACGCCGCTGCAGAGTTCGGTATCCAGGTGAGGAAAGCAGTAGAAAATCGGAAGAAATAACAATATTCGACGACACGATTGACCTGCTCTAGAAAGGTTGCTTGCCTTGACTTGTAGGGTTTCCCGGGTTCGATTCCCGGTCAATTCAGGAAATGATATGTTCTAAATAGGCTCGGGTCAGGGTGTGCTGGGAGACGCCCCTGGCTTATGTCCTTATCTGGCACCTGGTAAAACAAGGGTATTTATTTATCCTTATTTCGAGACCATATTTATATTTTTAATTTTTATATTGTACATACCTACATTAAGTAAAACAACTTCAGCTTATCGTTAATTCCAAACCACTTTGTCCATAAAGGACAATCGCCAAATACCCAACAAAAAAACCCCATGCCCGGCGGAAAAGAAATTATTTAATATACTGATTTATTTATTCATACAAAAAATAATACATTTATATTTCACATTTTAAATGGATCTCAGATTGTAAACGAATAATAGGAGAAACATCGAAAGTTATCGCTATTGCCATAGTTTTTTTGCCCGGTAAAGCTTCACAGGCGCTACATGTAAAAATGACATTTTAAGGGAAAACTAAATATGCATTTTGTAGCTACGAGTATATGTATATCTCATGCAAAATGAAATATAATGCGGATGTCAAATAAGCGCCTTAGGGTGCTTTTTTACCAGAGATGTGTGAGGAAGCGTTGCGAGGAATGTGTTTTTAACGAACCAATAGAATGGCGAAGCTAGGTTAATGAAGTTATTCTATTGGTTCTTAACAAACTCATTCCTCGCATCGAATCCTCGCACATCTCTGGTGGAAACTCACCCTATATAGGTCACTGATTAAGATTGATGTGAGACGATTTTGGCCAGTTTTATGTGTTTACGTGTTGACAGTAATATTTAATATTTGGTTTGTTTTGATTTAATTTTGTTTTCAATAATCCACTTTAAAATAAAATATCCGCTTATACAGGGTGCTTAAAACGTACCCTATCAAGCCCTAACGTACACATGTTAACATGTCTATGTAATGTTAAGTCGAAGTCAAAAACTGGAAATTGTAAAAATCATTTTTTTACCAACTCGGTCAGCTAACCGGTCATTTTGTATCGAGAGTTGAATATTTTTGAAACTTTTTTTACATACCTGTAACCCAGGTCTTTCTTAAAAAGTGTTATTTTTACATCTAGCGCCTATGAAACTTCACCGGGCAAAAAAACGATGTTAGCCACCTAATTTGGAAATAGCGATACTATAATATACTGCTACTATGATTACTCTATAATCTGAGATACATTCTTTTTGCGCCAGGCCTGAAGTAAATTTGGCGGATCCCCTTCAATGATTATAATTAGACATAAATAGTGGGCCAATCAGGTCCCTGCCTCAGCATGTGCCGCTGCAAGTACTACAAGGACGCTGGTATTCTAGCAGGGCCTAGGTTGGCCACCTTTCTTACAGCCCAGTATACATTACAGGTCAATCAGCTCAAACAGGCCAAAACTACTTCAGGATACACCTTGTCGCTTTCACATAATAAACTGTAACAAACAGCCAGCCAGAATTTACTCAATGGAAGTGTAATGTATTTGCATTGTCGGCAGGTGTACGTCACTAAACGTCATTAGGGACCCGTACGCGTCCCGCACCGGCTCCGGCGGCTCCACCGGGCCCGACGGAGGCACCTCCCCCCTCCGCCGGTCCTACGACCCGCCCCACGGCAGCATGCCCACCGCCCGGGACAGTCGCTCTCTACCCCCCAACACAAGAATCAACTCCACTACCTCACCAGCGCCAAAGTCAGCTTCCGCTGATTCTGTCTACACCATCGTCATCAGGTTACCCGACGCGGACTCTGACAGAGCTACAATCAAAATGATCACGGAAGAATCACCACCTTCCAATTCAAGAACACATTATCGTCCACCTAATAGAGGTGATTCAGAATTAAATCTACACCCAGCTGGACATCCAGCTCTCACTAGAAGAACATCACATATACAGGATGTGCGAATACCTCTCAATGCAAAAATAATTCCTAAACAGTTGGCAGGAAAGGGCATAACGTCAAAACAGCCAAAAAAGAAAAAGACCCAGGAAAAGAAACAGGAAATGAAGGCAGCAAAAACATTGTCAGCCATTCTTCTATCGTTTATCCTAACGTGGACGCCTTACAACATCCTAGTGCTGCTGAAACCTTTGACAGCATGCACTAAGTGCATCCCAGACGAACTGTGGTCTTTTTTTTATGCCCTGTGCTACATCAATTCCACTATAAACCCAGTTTGCTACGCTTTGTGTAATGCGACCTTTAGAAGAACGTACGTTAGAATTTTGACTTGTAAGTGGCACAACAGAAATAGAGAAGCAATGACTAGAGGCGTATACAACTAATTGTGAACTGAATGACTTGGTCGATGAGCTTCATGAAGGGGGGTTTAAGTATGATGCGAATTAAGATTTATATTAAGGGTTTATTTCGTTCAACTCCAGGGGTACCAGAATGACAATTGCCCAATTTTGGTACCTGATGCATAGATAGTGTAATTGAACCGAGTACCGATACATTAAAATAAATGTTTATTTTGTCATAATAATAAAGTTTATTGATTTGGCAACATTTAAATGATTTGGATAGTACAAAGTATAATAAATACATTTTTATTATTTTGTTCAAGTAATCTCAATGTTTTACAAAGTAAGTATCTATTAGGATAAGTTAAAGTGATTTCTAAAATAATGTGCTAAAACTGAAACTTAAAATAGTTAAACGTGGTATAACCTTCGCCGTCGAGTCGGTTTGTTTTTCCCACCGAAAGCAATTATGAAGCATTATGTTTTCATTAGTGAGTTTATCATCCCGTCCATTATTAGGAGTATCATTTGTAGGTTTCGCTTTTCGTGATAATTACTTTATGGTAAGAAAGACTTCAAGTTCAACCTGATGAGTTCGGAGCAAAATTCAAAGATTATACCAAACGTTTTAGATCATCGAACGGGGCCTGAAACGGTCCTTATCGGGTTCCTGACGGCTGCTTTCCGTTGGGGTGAGGTCAACTTAGTGAGCACTAACATAATGTAGCAATGTTTCTAATTGCAATTTGCTGCCACTAACTACAAGAAAACTACAAGAATTACCCACAGTTAAAAACTCTAAAATAAAATAAAGAAATGACCTGAATCAAACGATTACCTTGAAACATGACAAAAGGTGCCATGTAACGGTGCGTGTACACCGAGCGAGCAAATGCTCATTTTATCCCCTCTCTCTCAAATTATCTTTGTGTAAACAGAGACAGACAAAGAAAATTTCACAGAGTTGGGGTAGAATGAGCATTCGCTCGCTTGGTGTAAACGTACCGTAAGAGTTTGTTGTGAAAATCGTATTTTATATTACAGGCGAGTAAAAATGTAAGGATTCCCCGTTGTGTTGTGACACTAGAGGGTGACGCTCTTTGACATAGCTTCTCCTGTATTAATTTACTCTTTGTTTGACACTTTTAAATCTTTGTGTGTATGTGTGTGTTACGCGACTGTCATGGGCAATGATAGATCGCAAAATGGCGGCCCGGCCGTTCTTCATGTGTGTAAATGTTGTATGTAATTACGGTACTTAGTAGGCTTCTTTACATTGGTGTCGATTGAAATGTAGGTAGAAAGGAGTCCTTACTTTTATACTCGTCCGTGTTTTGTATACAATGTTTTTAGGAATGACAAGAGCTATCATGTCAGTGAAAGTATCTACTTTCATTTCATTCATCTGAATGAATAGACATAATTGTTGAATGACACGAGATAACTTGTAAGAGTTTTAAATTCCGATGCCATCCTATGTAACTCTTATGTCAATGGACCTTGTGTGTGTCTTTGTTACGTCAGGTTTTTTTTACACCAAGATCACCTATACTTCATTCATTATATCATTAGAAATAAGAAGCCGGGGGGGTTAAAATAAATGACAATTTGCATTTGACGTTGCCATGACGATAACATACCTGAGTATAACCTGGCAAAATTGAAAACCCCTTCCGCCACAACGTATGAAGGGATTAAGTAACATTTTAGATTTGGTAGAGTTAAAGTGACAGTAAAAATGAAAACCCCTTCCTGTTTTAGGTTTTTACATCGACAATATAGTTTGATGCAAGACAAAATAATTATTTTAAGCAAAATCCTCATAAATTCTGATGTTCCTTTACTTTAAATGAGAACAATTAAGTATGACAGCTGCTATTTATGTGGATTTTAAAAAATTCGGCATAAATCTTAAAAGCAATGATGTTTATTGTACTTTTACCACAGAGTGTACCCTAAAAAGAACCTTTTATACTTCTGTCTAATGCTTTAATGAAAGAATTATAGCGCCAAACTAAGCAGAACTATCGGTGTCTGTGCCTGATAAACATACTTAAATATTTCTAAATACCTACTAATTGATAATAACACCCGAAACACAACAAACACAAATGTTCGTTACATGAATGTTTATCATGGGGGATCGAACCCACCACCTCCAGTGCTAAAGGCAGGATCGCGATTGACCCGCTCCATGTTTGTGTTCTAGTTGTTCCAGTCCCTCGTGTCATTCACTTACGTCTATGTTATCCTGACATGAGTGGAAGAATACGTAGCATAATCTTTGAGGAGTTGCTTCACGTCCCTGCTCATTTGGTTAGATAATTCCGTTATTTGATAATTTGGATCTTCTGTTTTAAGAAGATAATATTTTATTGAAGAAATCAAAAGGGTTTAATAGGAATTTTAAATGCCAAATTATACTAAGAGTGACTAGTTTTAGAACGATAAAAGCTGAACATAAAAGCTCGGTAGTAACAATCTAGTCTTTAATCACGATTAAATGTAACTTCTCTAGTCAAAAATTTCTCGACATGGTGTTCTGAAAAGGTTTGAGCTTTTAGGGTTAAAATTGACGAATTAAGAGCAGGAGTGAATATTCTTTGGCGGTTTTGCTTTGTCACGCGCAGTTTATTCAGTCAGCTCTTGTTGCACCAAAACATAAATTTTGGCATACTTTACTAAAATATATGGTTACCGTCAAAAATGTTGTTTATGTGAATGATTTCAGGGTTGATTGCCCCATCTAACATTAGAACAATTTTGGCAGTTACACACACAGATTTGGTGGTTACAAATATTATAGTAACCTGAACTTAAACTTTGTGATACCAGCTAAAGTTAAATGGTGCCTTTTCTTTTACGTTTTCAAATGTTGCAAGCAACGGCTATTTCAACGTTTAGTTTAGTTTTGAGAAACGTAACTGACTCATAAAAACACCTGCTATGTTTTGTGGAAATCTGCAATTATACTTATAGACTTCAAAATTACATTTTTCGTAAAACTTCAGTATTTGTTCCTTGTAAATATTTTTGGATTTGATGTACCTAGCTGTGTGTTCGTCTGGCGAGTGTTTCATTGACAAGAGAGAGTCTTGAGCCTTGTTCACAATCCTAGTGCGTATTCATATTAATATTTCTTTAGGAATTAAATAAATAAAAAATAAGCAATATTCAAACTGTATCTTCTCGTGAGATAACGGCATAAAAGTATATTTTACTAAGTATGCTAATTATGAAAATGTAATAGTATTAACTGCGTTTAGATGTGCCCCTGTTTTTTAATCTGTTTCTTTCATGTGATTGATGTGATTGGAGGATTTTTTTATAAACAAGAATCATACAACGATTTCAAAATTAGTGTTTAACCTTTAGGCGCTACTCGTTTAACTCACTTTTTTATAGAATTTTGATATAAATGCTTTCAACTTTTGGTATGTGATCGTCGTTTTTATATCACTTTTGTGATATTTTATTGTGAGTCAAGTTTGAGGTGAGTTAGCAGAGTAGCAGACTTTAACCTGTGTCTCAATCTGTCAACGTCGGTAATAATTAAATATAACAATATCTCGCGTGTCGGAGTAGCTGAAACGGATATTAATTAAATTCTAAATTTATGTATGAATTTTAAATTATAAATATTAATATTGTAAATACAATATTTAATTCGATATTTCATTATAGGTCTATGGTATTTGTATTGGCATTATTAATAGTAAATATTTAAGTATTACTTATATACAAGTAATAGGTGTGTATTTATATATCCTATGTAAAATATACATCAAATCTATGAGTGTCGTAAATCGTTCCTTTTGTTGTGAATGGGGTTTTATTAACCAATTTATTAATATCTGTACCTACGTAGATACAGTATGATGTTAATGTAATATTATCAGAAAGTAATTGTAACTTTAAGCCCTAGATTTGAATAATACCAAAGATTTTATACAAAACAAGGAGAATTACGCATTTTAATTATTTTGTATGAAGTTACTTATTGACGAAATATATTTACGAAAATAAACTCAATAGATAAAATTAAGGATATATTTTTAATTAAGTGTCTAGAGTATTACATTAGGATCATAAGAAAGGTAGTTAGCTAAAATTAATAAATAAACTCATCTATTTTGATAACACAACATCTGTTAATATAATTAAGTAATTTTCTCATTCTTTGCCCTTTTAAAATAGAATACAATTTATTTCTTGTTATCTTTCCTAAAATGCGTAATTCTGCTATAATTTTAAATAAAATAACTAAAGAGTCCAAGGTTAATTACAAATGCAGAAGCGATCTAAAGTGATATTTAGTATGTTTCCCAAGACATAATTCTTATCGATATCTGATGCAGTTTTCAGTATGAAAAACCATGTACAATTTACTTATCTAAAATGTACCGTTGGCGCGTGTTCAAGAAAAAAAAAAATTACCTAAATTGTTTCATCGAGGAAACCAGATCTGTTGCGTTTAGTTCTGGCCATAGTTTAAAACCATTTGAGAACTTTTCTTCTTTATTGTTCTCTTAGATTTTAAATAAAGATTGCACTAAATAATTTTGAAGTCCTTAAGTGACTTTAAACAATCTGATCAACACGTGATGTCGGCAACGATTGTACATTTTCTTTAGCATGCGAATGACAGGTTAAGTGTAAAATAAACAAACATAAAACTATTACAGCAGCTGTAACTAACAAAATAAAATATCTAAAAGATTAATTACTTTTAATTTAATGACAAGAATTTAACTTTTTTCGACTAATCCTCATCATTCTGCGTAATTATGCATTTGTGATTAACATCACCAGTAATATAATTCCTGAATATTGTCAATGCGCACAGTAAAATTAGTTTTAAAATATTTTTCGTGATTGTCCTGTACTATTAGATTTTTAGATCAAATAATTTGTAGTTTATGTAGATAATAATAAGTTTTCTATATTTATAACGACGAGGCGTTTTAAAAGAAGATTTCAGTTTAACTTTAAATAATTAAAAAAACTGCACCATTCTCATTCTCAAACAATATTTTAATTAAAAAAAATCGAATGATGTAAAAGTAGGTTACTCGTGAAAATACAAGCTACCTATTAACTAAAATCTAACTTAATTGAACAGCATTAAGAAAATTACGTTTAATCATAATTACATACCTATTCGTTTGAGAGCGTCGTGGCCTAGTGGTTCAGCACCCGAACTCAGATCGTGAATCGTCTTCAAGTTCAAATCTCGCCAGAACCAAAATCTTTGTTTTCATTGCTAAATATCCGACTAACTCTCCGGTGACGGAAAACATCGATAACAAACCAAATCAACCCGGATAACGGCGGAAAACTCACCACCCACCACGTTGGGTTTTAATACCATTGGTGAAAAGTGGGTTTCTGGGTGTTTCGGTCACCATGACGGCTCAGTCACTTACCTTTGACTACCCCGCTTGGGATAAAGTCGTGATGGTATGTTATGTATGTTACATACCTATCCATATTTTTGGCACAATAGTAAAAAGGTTAGGTTATCACCAACCGGATATGACTTTTCATTTTATTTCTATATCTACTCAAAGCTTTCAAGCAATTGTTTTTTTATTTCAAAAATTGAGGAATGCCATAAAACATACAAACGAATGCTCAAATTCTTCTTTTAAAACGCCTTCCCTACTCTAACTCGATACATGTATGTAATATTTATGTGTAATAGTTGACAGTACAAAACTCACTTACATTACAACTTACAATCTTTATATCTAGGTGTCTACATACAGATAGAAATAGCAATCAAACAGTTTAGTAGATATCAATACTAAAATGGTTGATTTAAAATATCGTAATAAATTCTGCTCGTTGTAATACTTAATATTATTTTATAACTGATGCCAACCGGTAACCGGTGTTTTGCCTTTGGCACGGAGTTCTCCTAACTCATAAATTTGCATTGTAGTAGACCTTCTCAGTTGTAAATAATCCAAGTTTTTAAAGCACACTCATATTTTAAATTTATTCACCAAACCAGAATTGAACCCATCTATCTCTACGCCTGAAGTGGATTTCTTTTGTATCATTTTAAGTGGTAAAATATACAATGTGCAGTTTCTCAAGTGCTGAACATAGTCTTATTGTTTACGCGAACAAATAAGTGACAGTTTTATTAAATAGACAGTCCATTTCTTTTCATGTCCTCGTCGTACAAGTACAATGTATTAAACGTCTATAATAGAGCCACATGTTATTAAGCCTGATTCGCCTGCACTGCATCCAATGCAAACTTTTCGAAATTACAAAATGAAATTCGACCTATGCTTAAAGAAGTGTAAAGCAAAACTAATAATCTTATATCAGGGTCTGAAACATGCCATTGTCGAATTATTCTAATTTGAAAAGCAGTTTAGGCTGGATTTCTAGGTAAAAGTGATGGTTTTTTTAGTGAATTTAGAACATTTACTTTCAGTTGGCAGTCACACAGACCGCGTTCGGGTGGACAGTCAGACTTCAATGCACACATTGTCCCTTTAACCCTCGAACTTAGCATAATAACGTATAGAACGATAGTCTTCATACAACTGGGGCGGTTGTCAGAAATAAAGCACTAATCCGCACATGCGTGACTATTACTTGCTTGCGTGCGGCGCGCTTTGACATTGAACATTGCGGAGCTGTAATGAACACTGCAAAGCGGTCCGCTTGGAGCCATTTATGGCTCCAGTTAAGGTGCTTCAAAATGGGCGCGCGGACTTGGTTTCTTTAAGTAATTAATCTAAGCCCTCGAGGTTATTATTGAGGTTCATGAATTGCTCAATTTTCAGTTACTTTTCTGATTTTAATAATTTGCAAGACCTGCGTTTTGAGATTTGTTAGCAGCGGAATCCTTATATTATCTGTGACATTTAGTTATTTGTGTGTACTATTTAAGGTCGTGACTGTACCTGTTTGAATGTGGATTATTAAATTTCTATTTTGTAGGCATCATTGTTATAGGTAGGTTCTCATTTTGATTTTGGTGATGTACACAAAATAAGCTAGCTGTTTTTTAATGTTTTTAAACGGAAAAGTATTTGATTAAATTTTCCTAAATTTTATTATTATTACTGGTAATTGGATGTCGCTCATGTTTTTTATATTATTAATATACGTAAAGTGCTGACAACTATTTCATTCCATTTTATAACTATTGAGATTTCTATAAACTTAAATAAATCTGATGTGTTAAACTTTAGATGTCGGTTTTAAAAATCATCATTTAATGACAAGGGAGTTAACGAACTGAAGTATTAAAGTATATTGTCGTGTATTTGTAGTATTGTAAAATGAAATATAAAAATAATGACGAAAATAAAATAGGTGTCAGAGAGTCCTCCGTGGAGGTTTTATTAGGTTTATTGGCTACACTCTTTCCTCATCTTACCAGACGAGTTACTAAAGGCAAACTAATTTCAAAATATTTCATCCGAAGTTGGGTTAAGGATCCTGTACGTCTACCAGGAGTTGCCACTTGAAACTTACGTTATCGTTCGCTTAAAATAATTATTTGGATTTGACATTGTCTTGTCATATCATGTCGAATCCCAGTATATTTTTTTTACGCGAACGATAATGTAAATTAAAAGTGGCAACTCGTGGTAGACGTACTGTAGGTCTACCATGAGTTTCCGGCACGTTAACGGCGATAGTTGAGCTTAGAAATTTGAACGTTTTTAATTCCATTTCTAATCACTAGATGCACTGTATGGAAACTCGATACAAAAACGTCAACGCGGGCGCTAGCGACTGTCATTGGTGTAAGCTCATAGTGGGGGTATGGTCAGCATTTCTTAAGGCGAGGTGGTTCTGCAAAACACGTTTTTAGAATTTGTTTTTGAAGTAGTAAACAGTGAAATTTACTGACATTGATGGGGGGAATACAGGGAATTCATCTGTTGGGAACATGATTTGATAAAGTTGGCTTGATAGAATAAATTCACTAAGTTACCTCTTCGTGACATCTTGTCTTCTATTTTTGGTTTTATTCCTAAAATAATTGATTTGATAATATGGGTCCTTTACCAAAACCAAGTTTAAAGATTACTGAAGGGATTTCATCCGATGGTTTTTTTTATTACATCTATTAATTTTTTAATCGATTTGTTTAGTGATTTTCGGTCCACGTTGCGCTCACCAGTGTCCTTCGGGACGTGTTTTGCAGAACCACCTCGCCTTAAATGACACAATCCATTGCTAATTTGAGAACAATAAAGATAACAGAATAATCATGTTTAAAGAGCACGACCATAAGGGTGTGTCCTTTTGGTCGTGCTCCTCAAATATTATCAAACAGCACAAATCTATTAGATTTCCGTTTTGACAGATGATAAAAGGCATCGTGCCATGAAGCGAAGTTACGAGTGATACCTACTGCTCGCTTCCTGTGCATTATTTTATTCTATATTATAATCGCTGACAAACCCTAAAGGTCACTGCGCGGCAGCATCGCTCCAACCTGTCATCTCCTCGTATTAGGGTGCGTTTCTACCAGAGATGTGCGAGGATGCGTTGCGATGGATGTGTTTGTAAAGAACCAATAGAATCGCTTTCATTTACCTTGCTTCGCGATTCTATTGGTTCTTAACACACACATTCCTTGCAACGCATCCTCGCACATCTCCGTTGGAAACGCACCCTTAAAAGGCGGGCGGCGCGCTGCCCGACGGCAGGCTTTTAATATTGACATTGTTAAATATACTATAGTCGCCACAATTCAATGCTTTAATTTGAATGGCAAGTTAATTGCCTGGTTGGAGCGGTGATGATGTGCTCTAACCTTAACGGCAGGAAGCTAAAATGACCAGACATCATTGTAACCAGTACCCTACCATGAGCTGTACGTGTATGTCTGTCTACCATGAATTGTTAAACGTATATTTGAATTGGCAACTCATGGTAGACGTACTGATTACGTCACGTAAACTATAATAGTTTGCTACAACTTGTATGCCTTGTTGAGGCCATAAAAAAACTTGTATGCCATTTCTGGTTCCATTTCTGTCCACTAGAGGCGCTGTACGAGAAAGAACTTGAACAGTACAACACACTGAGGATTACTGTCCACGCGTTGTATGCGAGGTCATTTTATGCTGGCTGTGTTACACTTGAGCTGAGTCTGCCTGTATTAAAATATTATTTCTAGAATAATCGTGTGCCAAAATTAATAAGAAGTTACTGGTAATTTGAGCTTTGCTGCATTTTCGCTTGTGTCTTGGCGTGCTTCTCACTATCTAAAATTAGAGTAACTTGCTAATTGCATTTAAATAAAATAAAAAAATTCATAGTCTAACTACCATGATGGTTGTAATCATAACTACAACCTCTTATAACAATATTAAAACAGATTCAGAAATGACCTTAAAGGTAGTCCCTCACCTAGAACATTTTCCTGTAAATAAATTTCAGGGAAGTTCTATCAAAATATCACACATTTTTAAAACAAGTTCGTTCTCCTACCTCACTGATGTAACGCTCGAATTTGTAACATTACAGTTTGCGCAGTGTAATGCGCGGTTCTTCTCCCTCACCGATGTAATGCTCGACTCTGTAACGTTGCATAACAGGAAAATGCTCTAGGTGAGGGAGCACCTAAACCTTAATACATAGAGAACGTTGACGCAGGAGAATGATTGTTTTATTTGCACCAACTAAATGTTGATTTGGCCTCTCTTCCACGAAACCTGGCTATTTTTCCATCGGTTTGTTAAAGCTGATCATTTGCTAAATATGTTTCGCTACCTTTCACTGACTTGGCGAATCCGTTTAATGGTATTAGTTAAGTGCGTTCTATTTTAAACTCGACCAAAGTATCTTAGGTAATTTTGCTTCCATTTGATTAGTTGGATGTGAAACGAAGTGTCAAATATGATGAAATCTCGCAATTTAACCTAGATCTATTACTATCAATGTACAAGTTTAGTAATTGACGATGTATTTATGAATAAATAAGTGTGTTTTTGTAAGTTATTTTAAAATTAATCCATGTTTTTGTATAACCAAAGACAATAAAAATTTAACTAAAATATCCTGTTCATTATTTTTCTTCCCAGTCCACAATTTTTCATGCACAGCCTGAAGGGCAGTTCTTTACAAGGAACTCGCTTCGAGTTTTGACGTTAGACGTCAGAAATCATTCAGTAATACAAATATGATTTCTTAATAGCAGCGTTTTCCCCTGAAAGAAAACGCATATTAAAATGCTTACCTTATTCGAAGCTTATAAATGAGATAGGCATATCCGCTTCCCGTAGTCTTTTACCATTTTAGTACTCTTTGATGACGTATTTCCGTTGCTCAGTAGGCAGTGGCGCCATCTGTAAGCTTATAAAATAGGTGCGGCGACATTCTTGCCTCGTTGGCTTTTATTCACCAGGCAGAGTTATAAAGTAAGCTTCGAATAAGGTAAGCATTTTAATATGCGTTTTCTTTCAGGGGAAAACGCTGCTATTAAAAGTACTTGACCGTTATTCGAAGCTTATAAATGAGAAGTGTTTGTTATCGCCTGGTGAGGAACGGAAAGGTACACAATGAAGAAAACACCAATGTGAAACATATTGCTGTATTAAACAGATTTCTGTAAGGACATTTCGGAAAGATAATTAAAGTTTTAGTCTTTCGCTAGTCGATCATTCTAAATCATGAAGCTTTATCTTAACTTTTCTACTTTATTTTAACTTTAACCATCATTTCTTGTACAGTGTTTCTAGTAAATAAAGATTTATTATTATTATTATTATTATTTATCAGCTGTAATTATTGATAAGAAATTTTAAATCTTACAGTTTATACATTGATTACTATAACTTGAATGAATTGTGTGAACATTAATCAACAGGATTGAATAATTCAGTCACGCTCGTAGTACTATTTCGTTGCATTATTTCACGCCTTTAAATTTTTTTGAGAATGTTGGCGGAAAGCCAATTTCCGCGTGAGAGGATCTCTACCAGGGAATAATTTAACCAATTCTTTGACGCTACTGCTGACCAGACACTACCAGGACTAAACGGAATGTTTGCGTCTTTAAACAGGTGTTCTATCCAGCCAGCAATGACAGCTCGTGAGGCAGCTTTAGGACGCCCCCTAAACGTCATAAGTAAACTCGGAAGTCTTCGCAGTCTCTTGCCGATTGTTTAGCAGCGTTATCAATGTTTGTATCCAAACTATAGGGTTCAAGTTATCGGGATCTACTCGAAATAAAGATAAATCGTGAATACGCCGGCCAGAACACAAAAGCAATAAAATAGCTGTGTGGCGAGAAACTTGATAAACGAGTATATTATTTCTAGCTATTGATCATTTAGACAGGTATTTGCTAAATCGTTGATGTCCCAAATAGGTGGCTTAATTTTCTATTCATTTTTCAAGGAAATAGATTATAAGATATGTTTTCTAAGGCATGAGAGCTTAGATAACTTGACATACTTGCGGTACAAAGTGTAGTGAGTACAGACTTATGTAAAAGAAATTGTAAGATAAACCATAAATTACGTATAAGTCGGCTAAAAATTGCGCAAGTTTAGATCCTGTCAGTTTATTACCACCACCTTTTTTAGTTTTGCCCAGTTTAACCACCGATTCCACGATATTTTATACGTCTTTAATGTAGATGGACGCCAGGAGTTTTTCAACGAGGAAATTTGATCGGCATTCCAGGTGTTGATCTCCTCAGACTACCACCAAATCTCCAACTTCCAGTGTTAGATCCTCCAGGTTGGGAGGTGGTAATTCTGTCAGATTGACCTTCAAGTTCCTCAGGACTTTTGTCACCGGGGCACGACTATCTAGAACACCCCTATCGCTTTATTGAGGTGTATCAACACTTTGGTTACAAGGAATGGCGGAGGGAACAGCCATGCAAGAGGATAATTCCACGTTACACTGAATGCATAGTAAAATAGTGCTTTCGGGTCCCTTTGATCTAGGGATACATAATTGCTGACAACGTGAGCTCTCTGCGAGGCAAAAGATCTATTACTGGAGTTCCCCATTTCGTGAATATTATCACCAAGCACTTCGGCAACAGATGCCACTCCGGCGGGATTCGATATCTTGACAGATGATCGGCATAATTGGTATACCTGCCCGGGATGTAGTGAACTGTGAAAGTTATTAGGAACTGGTCCAATAATTTTAATAACTGACGAGTTATGATCATCAATGCGATCGGTTTGGTACCCCCTTCTTTCCGTAAGTGAGCTACCACGGTTTGGTTGTCGCATTGCATTAGCACAGAGCTGTTTTCCAACATCATGATTCTGAACGACGTGCAAGATAGCTAGCATTTCTTTTTGATTTGAGTGCAGTTGTTGCACCTCTGGAGTCCAAGACCCTCTCAAGGGAATGTTGTTTAGTTGAGCTCCCCAGGCTAGGTCAGATGCATCGGTTGTGCGAAAGTGGGCTGGAGGAGGCAAGGCATTGTCGAGAGTTGACAGTTTTGAATCCACCACTTCAACTCTGTTTAAACGACTTCGGCAAGTAATACTTTCTTTGTTGGCTTGTTTAATAGGGTTTTCATAAACCTTAGCAGGTGTCGATGGTGTAAACAACCTCGTGAGACCACAAAACTGGCAAAGTTCAACAAACGGACAAGCCTTTTGAACTTCGATTAGCTTCACCGACCTTTGTTATAAAATAAGTTAGGTCTTCTTCAAAAAAGTTTGTGTCTTTTCTTTTGGTAAGGCCTTTAAATTGTCCTATGGACCCCACAGTATCCCTAAGTACGTGAGACACTTTTTGGGGTCATTATTGATTTTTCTATGTTAATACTCCATCCGAGTACTTGAAGGAGATTCAAAGTCATTTGTAAATGTTTGTAAAGACTTTTAGATTGAAATAGGTCGGAGGGTCTGCTTTCGGAACTAGTAAAAGAGGTGAAATGACACTGGGGGTCCAATTTACCGGTTTTAGAACGCCTTGATCGTTCATTTTCTGAACTAATGTGGTCATTTCTTTTGAAACACAAGTTTGAAACTGGTTGTGTTGATTTGAAACATACGGGGGAACAGGTTTCCCGATAAATGGTATGCGGTAACCTTTTATTAATTTCAATACTATTTCTGGGGCCCCCCATTCCTTTCCAAGTCTTGTAATGATGAACCAACTGTCCGGCTTGTAACAATAACCTCGCGTCATTGCTCGTTACGTTTGGATTGCCCTTTAGTCGCGCTACCAGGAGGTCCTCGCCCCCTTCCTCCTCTTTGTGAACCACGGGGCCTCGAGTCCCCGTATTGAAAGCGACCTTGCATTGTTGCCTTGCATCGTTATTGTATCACATTGATAATTATCATTGCTCATAATATTATTATGGTACTCACCCCTCGAGAGTGGTAAATGATTATGTATAGGCCTAAACGAACCTGATACGTAGTATGGCATTTGGGCTCCACTCGATGGGCCAGTGATTTTTTGGCACTTAAGCCCTTCGAGGGCTGGCGATACGGTGGCTGATAAAGCCTTTATCAGGCCTTTTTGTAAGATTGTCCCATTTAGGGAGCCAGAAAGCTTTACGAACACCCCCTGCTTTTTCTAACGCAGATGAAAATGCATAGCCTCAAAAATATGTGTTGTAGAGGGAGGTATTTTATTAAGCGCAACTTTCACCACAGAGACTTTCACATTCTTTAGAATTGCGTCCCTCCTAATTTGTCTAATTTCTGACCTATGGCCACAGAACATTTGCAAAAGATCAGTTGAAGCTTATGAAACTCTCCGTTCAAAAGTCACTAATTAATTTTTAAATTAAAATTATTTAAACTCTTCTCAGATTTAGCCCAAGTTACAAGACTGCGTATGTTTTCTTGTAGATACTCTTTTTGCTTAAGAATGCAATAACCATAAGCTTTTTTCGCTTTGGCCACATGTACCAAGGACTCATATTGTCTTATTTCTCCATTTAACTCAAGGTTTACGAAACCAGGGGTGTGGTTGTAAAGCTTTTGGGTATCCGCATGCTCACTTCGGACCAATCAGCATTGCCGAAATGTTGTACATCTGCTAGCATTTTCACGAAATTTTCAGGAGCTTTAGGAACAGAAGGCTCTCTTATTTTTGTGTCGATTTCAAATGTGAAATCAGAACCTGCTGGCTCAGGGCAATTTGGTATTTGTTCATGAAGTTCATTTTCATTAAGTTCGCCACTGACCCCCGAACAAATAGATTCTTAGTCAATAGAGTGGCCATCCTGATAGGCGGGGGATTGAGAAATAACATTGCGCGAATTGTTATTTTTTGAAAATACGTACGTACTTACGTTTTCCTTTAAGCACTGTAATCACTGAATCACACACTTAGATTTTAATATTTATACTTATATATTCGATAATTTATGGTACCTAGTTTATTACGAGTATTTAATACGCGTAAGCGCACCAATTGCTACGGGAATCAAAACGCCAATGAGGCAAGAATGTCGCCGCACCTATTTTATAAGCTTACAGATGGCGCCACTGCCTACTGAGCAACGGAAATACGTCATCAAAGAGTACTAAAATGGTAAAAGACTACGGGAAGCGGATATGCCTATCTCATTTGTAAGCTTCGAATAACGGTCAAGTACTTTTAATTATTAATTTTGGGGTAGTTTTTATTAAATTAAAGTCTTCGAAGTGCACTGACCATGGACCATGGATGCCATCAGTGCAGTGAAGCGTAGTGCTCCGCAGAGTGAGATTAAATGTGCTACAAACGTTTCATGGTTTGGTTTATATTCATGAAATGTTTCGTTTCTGCAACAAAAGTGGTGTGCGTGACCATGGAGGCTACATGAACCCGTTCATCATTGGTGCTAGGAGTCAGAGACGGATGTAAAAGGTTTGTTGATCAAGATTATTTAGGTATTTACTAATATGACTTTGCTGTCCGCATCACTTATTTATGATGCCCTGTTCAGTACGTCTACCACGAGTCGCCACGTTAAATTTATGTTATCGTTCGCGTAAAAAATATATATTGGGATTTGACATTGTCATGTCATGTCATGTCAACTCCCAATACATTTTTTTTCAACAACGTGAATTTAAAGTGGCAACTCATGGTACACGTACAGAAACAAACTCCAGTCTTCCTTTTTTGAATACATTCAGTAAACCTATGAAATAAATCATACTACTCTGTCAAGAAAGTACCGGGAAAAATCAATAATACACAACATGTTTGTTATTCATCCAAATTTATTTTATCACCTTCAAAGTATGCTCCCTCAAAAACGATACACTTACGCCAACGAATAATCCAATATCATAACATTTTTAAACGCTGTTTCCGGGATTGAGTTCAGTTCTCGCCGCGCATTCTGCTTTATGTCTTCTACCGATTGAAAACGGGTGTCACGAAGTGGTAATTTGAGTTTAGGAAAAAGAAAGAAGTCGGCTGAAGCCATATAACAAACTGTAGCAAACTGGAGTATGATGCTTAATCTGGGAACCCTGTGAACAGAAATATATCATTTTGATCGAAAGAGTCCAACGTAAGTTCGCTCGGTGGTTATACAAAAGGATTTACGGGTACTTTCCATTTTTGTATCCCTCCCTATTTGTTGCTGGTATTGGTAGGCCTTGAGACACTTCAGCTTAGGAGGAAGTGGCGCACTCTTACTCATTACCTTCAAGCTCTTCACCAAAAGGTTGATAACTCTGCAGTACTTGATAGGTTGGGCCTTATGGTGCCTTCGCGAATTCCTCAAGATGCCCAGGGAGCGGTGGCACCGCGGCGCCGCCCACGCCTGCTGCACAGGCTTGTCACCCGCACACAGGGCACGCGGCTCAAGCGCCCACGGTACGCGCTCTGACTCTGATCGGCGACATGCACGCCCAGCACGATGACATAGATCTATTTGCTGATCGCCTGGTGCATATAATATGTGCTAAGGCCTATGTAGATATAAGAATAATAATAATAGATATAAGAAGATCCTGTCCATTAAAAACAGAATGGTCGGTAGTCCCAACAGGATTCTAAGGGTACTGGCGGGGAGGTGGGACAGTGCATTACTACGGCACTGGATCACTGCACTCATAAACCCGAACCCTATTTATTATGTTAATTAAATGTGTTGTCTGGTTGTATCTAATTTATCCGAATTTGTCTTGGTACTAACCTAGTTGTAAGCTATATTGTTACTAACCAAATGGACCATAATATGATGTCTGAATAAATAAATTATTATTATTATTCTGTTTATCTTTGCAGCATGTAATTTATTATTCATATTTGTCTTTCTTTCCGTTTTTATCATTATTATTTTTAAGACATAACATTGTTTTTTTTAAATTATTATTTGACATGTAATTTGAATTTAGTCGATTCACCGTAAGCCTTCTGTAACATTTTCAGTGACTCCGAACACGAAATTCCATTGGCGATGCAAAATATAAGACAAACTCTTTGTTCGATGTTTTTGTCCATTATGAAATTCGCAATACACACTACTTATGATATAACTAAAAACAGCACTGTATTTAATATAAACAACAAATGCAACTCAACTCACTCACTCAAAACAGTTGTGCCAATCTAACAACAACAAAAAAAAACAAAAATTTGAATTTGGAACCATAAACAAATCATCTATTCCCGATACTTTTTTGACTGAATGTATACTCAAAAATTCGCTCCCATATTCATTTAGAAATGATTCTGATACTAGTCTCCTCTCCAGAAGCTTGGAAGCCTAGAAGTAAAGAAATAATTATTGCTTTTACAATACACTTCTCTTTCTCATTCTGATAGGATAATAGATATAGCATACTAAACACCCCATAAGTAATCAATAAAGATCAGGAAATTAAAACCAGATTAGAATATAATAACAGTATCACCGATAAATAACCAAACCAATCGGGTTAAGCACTCGCGACAGTGCGTCTGGACGCGACACTGATGCTCACTGGTATCACCTGTAAACTCACTGTGTCTGTGTGCGTGATCAAAATGGCGGGTTTGTTTTAGGCGGACTGTCTGTCAGAGACGCCGCGCTGCATAGGAAATTTGTGGCTCGGCCGTCAACGGCCGTTATCAGCCGATCACATCAAACGTATGTAAATGAACGGTACAGGTACACCAAGACCGATTCTGTCGGCAAATGGCGGACAGACTACTCGTGCGATAACACATTTTGATTTGATGGGCCGATGACGGATTACGTGTAAGCGAGTCATAAGTGTTCCGTCCACTAGGACAGTAACAGTCAGCTTAATTCTACCCCGTTTGTGATTAAGGGTGTTTTTAATAAATTCCGCACCACAATAAAAACACCCGTAGCCGGTGAGAGTTTGTTATTATAGCTCTGTTTTGATACTGAATTATTGGCCTACTTTGCAAATTACTGACCCTGATAGGACGCCATCCCGGAATTACCGAGTTCGATCAGCTGATTGCTGTGAGTGGTTTAGTTGACGAATTTTCAATCCGATTACGAGGATAGTTAGGGTAGAAAATGACAATCGGGTGCAAAAGTGATAGGAAATTGTGATATGTTCAATATTTAGCAATTACAATGCTGTTGGTTGATTCTCAAACAAAATAAAACATTCGTATTTTTAGTTTAACACCTCATAATAATATCTAAAAAACATAATTATTACTCAGATACGTTCTAAGTTTCTACATTAATTACTGAGCATGCCTTAACATATTCTCTACGTTATGTATGCTTATTCAACCGTTGAAAAACCAAAAGCTTTTGGGTATGTAAAAAATTATGACGTGAATCATAGATAAACATTGAATGTCAATTAAACAAAAATTGCAAAATTATCTTCATTTCTCTTTAAACTTATGTTATTGCTTATACCTCGCAAATCCATATGCAATTAACTATATCATATTAAGCCGTTGCTGAGCCAATGTGCCATATAGATATGCAAACGTCCATCCAATACAATTTGTGACGGAGCTGATCAACAGCAATCATTAGGTAATAAGCCGCTGCCTTTAGGTATTAAGTCTAGAAACTTCATATAAATACATAAACCAGTTTTCAAGACCAAAGTTTTCAGTAAATAGATAATGCTCCAGACAAAACACCCCTTGTCATAGTGTCGAAGTAGATTTAAACAACCCTGATGTACCGGACAAGGAATTAAGCCACGGGCGCACACCCAGACCTGAGCCAATTTAGAAGATATCGTTTCCTGAATTGACCTGACCGAGAATCTAACCCGGGACACCACGCAAGTCCTACAGCGCACTACGCCAACCGTGTCATTATTTATTTATTTATTTAAGATTCAATAAACAAAATGGTACATTAGGAGGACTTAATGATAAAAGCATTTCCTACCAGTCAACATTTTAAATTGGAAAAGGAAATAAATATAAAGATTTTATAAATTCATAAGAACGACAAATATTACTTAATTAATATTATGAATTATCCATAGAGTTACTTAACATAATTAAATATATAATGTACTTACATAATAATTATATAACATACTCACTATTATTATGGGCAACCAATTTTAAAAATAGACGATTAACAGTGGGAACTACAGAGAATTTCTTTAAAAATCACGGGTTGCTGTTCCAAAAATGGCTTTACTTGGCGACATTTTAGTGTCTGGCAGCTTATTCCAGATTCACTGTCTTTGTCAACGCAGACACAGTCATTGTCAATGATTCTCAATGAATTTTTAGAAAAATGTCTTCGTCAGCCTAGCCACGCAACCACTGCTGTTCGACCTAGGCCACATAAACGCGGCCACAAAAGGCCTTAATTCCAGATATAGTATATACCTTTTTCGTTTTCTTTTTATCTGAGACCAATTACACCAATCTGACCCCAAACAAAGCAGAGCTTGAACTAAAGGTGTCAAATGATATAAAATATATTATAATTAACCTTGACTCCGAATTTGGCAGACCACTCAACAACGCACTCCAAATCGCGGTTAACTTGTCCAATAGCGCTGTTAATCTCAACAGTCTTTCCCTGCTTGTAGATCTGTAGATCATCTGCGTAAAAATGGTGGAGGCATGCAAGTTCGCCAGCCAGAACGTTTATAAAAATTGAGAATAGCATAGGTGACAATATGCCACCCTGAGGGACACCAGTATCCAAACCTGACCAATCAGAGAGAGATTGTCCCACTCGAACAGCTTGGTGGCGATCACGGAGATACGAAGAAAACCAATCAAGCGCTGAAGGGGAAATTCGAAGGTAAGAGAGCACAGCAAGGAGAATGTCGTGATTAACGGTATTAAAGGCGTTAGAGAAATCAATAAGAACAAGTACCATTAGACACGACTCCTCCATGCCGGCTCTGATGTCATCAGTGACCTTTATGAGAGCAGTGGTGGTGCTGTGACTGGGGCGAAAACCAGACTGGTAGGGACTAAGGAGGTTATTAGCGTAAATAATGGAGGATAATTGTTTGTGAGCAGCAGCTTCTAAGACTTTGGACAAATTAGGTAAAATTGAAATTGGGCGAAACTGATTGAGCGAGTCAGGGCTAGAGACTTTGGGAAGTGGAATGACAAAGGCTTTACGCCATGCAGAGGGAAAACACCCACGATCAAGAGAGAAATGAACAATATGTGTTATCACAGGAAGTATTTGGGCCAAAATTAGAACTATCATTGTTCTACTGACGATGTCGTCATACCCGACAGCCTTGGATTTTATGGACAATATAATCTTGCGAACATCTGACTCTGACACCGGTGAGAAGGAAAAGGTTTCTATTGGCAAGGGAGTTAAAGATTTTATAATAGATAAGTTTAACGTAGTAAAATCGAGAGAAGTGGAATGGGAGAAGTGAGTATTAAGCTCATTCGGAGAACAAGAAAATAGCGTAAGATGACATGACGATTTGCCGAAACCAAGAGATTACGATATTACGATAGTGCATAATTGAAGACATTCGTGTGTGTCTGTGTACGTTTTTGTGTTAATAATGCCTCCACCAATTAAACGATGTCGAAAAATGCTAGAATTATCGTTTCAAAAAGAAAAACAAAAAAGTGAAAGTGAAAATTCTAATGTAGAAAAGTCGAAGTGGAGAAAAGTTGTGAAAAACCGCTCAGATCTTAATGTCACTAATCCTGGACCAAGTAAGAAGGTGAAAACCGCCCCAGAGCTGAAACTAGACCAAGTAAGTAGAGGCACAGCAAGCACAATTATTATTACCGTTCCTAAAAAACGCAAATACAACCCAGAGTATGATAATACGACTATTCGACTTACTCCGACTAACTTCGAGCCACAATTGCAAAGTGATGTAGAAAGAACTCCTAGTTCTCGGAAAGTGCAACTCTTAAATCAATAAAAAGCAGACACAATTTACGTTAGTCCTAGTACCGGTAACACCCTTCTAGTTTTAAAGAATGCCGAACCGTCACCTGTAATTAAGCTGGGAAAAACAGATTGGTGAGGTGAGCAGGAAAGTATTTTCCTTAGCAAGTTCACTCAGTAGACTCCGTCACTTCTTACCTATACCCACCAAAATTGCTCTTGTACAGGCCTTACTACTGCCAAATCTCGACTATGCTGATTGTGCCTATTTAGACATTATTGAAAATTTCCTGAATAAACTCGAGCGCCTTCAAAACTTCTGCATACGCATCATCTTCGGGCTACGTAAATTTGATCATGTTTCTCTATTCCGCGCTCAGTAAAACTGGTTAACAATGCGCCTTCGCTGCGATCTTCATATTTTGTCCTTGTTGTAAGTACACCATTTTATTTAATCCCCGTTCGCCTCCTTACCTGAAGGCACTGTTTCAATTTATGCAATCTACCAAAAGTGAAGGCATGCGGTCTTGCCGGAAACTCCATCTGACGGTCCCACCGGATTCTTCTAGCTATTATTCGCAATCCTTTGTTGTCCACTCCATTCGTATGTGGAATTCCTTGCCCATATTATTTATTTATTTATTAGTTTGTACACAAATTACAGTTTTTTACATAGAAAAATAAGGATAGCTAAGGTACAGGTGAGCTTATCTCTAATGAGAGAGGATCCAGCAGACCATGGTGCAAGGAAAAACATATAACAAACAGTGATGGATAGACAAAACTACCCATTCATCAATCTCAATCCCTACCTATTTTTAGGTCGCAGGTTAAATCGTACTTCCTTTCTCTCTGATTATGTCTAAATGTTGTGTTCTTTTTCTTTCTCTATTTTTTTTTAATTTCATTATTATATATAAATCTTTTTTTTTTAATCTCCTATATAGCTTGTTCTTATGGAAACTGTTGCTTTGTGTTTCTTTTAATTATCTGTTGAATTTGTTTGTGCAATGAAGATTATTTATCTTATCTTATCTTAATTTGATATCGGTTCAAAAAAATCAGTCCAGGTGAACAAAGTCTCAGGTAAAAGCTAATAGACCATTGAGAGGCAATCATAAATTATTCGTAGTTTTGCTCTAAAGGTGCTAATAGATTTAAGCATTCACTTCAGCACATAGAGCATTCATCGTTTTAAAATTTACTCACACCACATTACAAACATGACGCTCGATGGTTTGGTACAGCTTGATTTTAAAAACCAAGCAACAACTTTACATTACATGGAAATGCTTGTAAAAAACTAAGCATTGGCCTGTATTGTAACATTCGTAAAAATATTACATTGGAATAATGTTACCGGTGCTCACCACCGATGACCGCAAGGAAATATGGAAGAGCAAGGAGCTGCATGGGAGGTTCTATCGGGCCTTAACAGGACCTGATGTTGACCTCTCCGCATCGGTGAACTGGCTACGTTTCGGGGACCTCTTTGGGGAAACCGAAGGTTTTGTCTGTGCAATTGCTGATGAAGTTATCAAGGTGAATAACTACCGGAAATACATCATGAAGGACGGTACGGTCGACATTTGTCGGGCATGCCGCCGTCCTGGCGAGTCTATTCGCCATGTTATTTCCGGTTGTTCTCACCTTGCTAACGGAGAGTACTTGCATAGGCACAACCTAGTAGCCAGGATTATCCACCAGCAACTTGCTCTTCGATATGACCTTGTCGAATCGGAGGTACCGTACTATAAGTACGCACCGGTGCCAGTTCTTGAAAATGGTCGTGCGTTGCTCTATTGGGATCGCTCTGTCATCACAGACAGGACTATTGTAGCCAATAAGCCTGATATCGTGCTGGTAGACCGATCCCAACGCCGGGCAGTGCTCGTCGATATCACCATCCCGCATGACGATAACCTCGTGAAGGCCGAGAAGGACAAGCTCAGCAAGTACCTGGACTTGGCTCACGAGGTGACCGCCATGTGGGATGTAGATTCGACGATCATTGTCCCGATAGTGGTTTCAGCAAACGGCTTAATAGCGAAGAGCCTCGACCAACACCTCGAGAGGCTTTCGCTTAGCGGCTGGATCAAGGGTCAGATACAGAAGGCGGTACTCTTGGACACGGCACGTATTGTCAGGAGGTTCCTCTCTCTGCAGCCCTAACCACCGGTAGTCTAGGCCTCGCCTGCCCCGCTGCCGGCGGCTCCCTAGGTTAAGATTTTTATGGTATTTTTATAAATCATTGTTTTTGTAACTTTAATCTTAAGTTTTATAATTGTAATTATTTAGTTTTTATAATTATAATTCATAAGTTATTTTTAATGTTATAAATCTCTGTTTTTGTAAGAATACTATACAAATTTTATATCTAAGATTTATACTGAATAAAGAGAATAATAATAAAAGTTATCAAGGTGAATAACTACCGGAAATACATCATGAAGGACGGTACGGTTGACATTTGTTGGGGATGCCGCCGTCCTGGCGAGTCTATTCGCCACGTTATTTCCGGTTTTTCTCACCTTGCTAACGGAGAGTACTTGCACAGGCACAACCTAGTAGCCAGGATCATCCACCAGCAACTTGCTCTTCGATATAGCCTTGTCGAGTCGGAGGTACCGTACTATAAGTACGCACCGGTACCAGTTCTCGAAAATAGTCATGCATTGCTCTATTGGGATCGCTCTATCATCACGGACAGGACTATTGTAGCCAATAAGCCTGATATCGTGCTGGTAGACCGCAGGCAGTGCTCGTCGACATCACCATTCCACATGACGATAACCTCGTAAAAGCTGAGAAGGACGAACTCAGCAAGTACCTTGACTTGGCTCACGAGGTGACCGCCAGGTGGAATGTTGATTCGATGATCATTGTCCCGATAGTCGTCTCGGCAAACGGCTTAATAGCGAAGAGCTTCGACCAACACCTCGAGAGGCTCTCGCTCAGCGGTTGGGTCAAGGATCAGATGCAAAATAGCTTGTACCGAAACTATACCCGAAATAAAAAAGAGGTCAAAACCTACCACCCCGTAGTGGAACGAGGAATTCGCCGCTCTAAAAAAGGAGGTCACCACCAGGAAGCGCCGAATTAGATGCGCAGCAGAAATACGTCAAAGTGGTCCAGGATTACCTGGAAAAGAAAATGGAATACGAATGCAAAGCCAAAGCCGCCCAGACCTGCAGTTGGAAGGAGTTTTGCGAGAAGCAGGATAGAGAAGGAGTTTGGGAAGGAATTTTAAACTACTTTGGCGTACTAGGAAAAGAGAGGAGGACCTGCCCCTGGTGGATAACAACAACACACCACTAAACCCGAAGGAATCGGCTGCCTTACTTGCCGAAACGTTTTACCCCGCAGACCTGGAGAGCACGGACAACGCTGACCACCGGCGGACGCGTGAAGCTGCCGACGTTGTAAACGTGCGAACGCATGATGAGATTTATGACCCGCCTTTTACAATGTTAGAGCTGAAGACCGCGGTGGACGGGTTCAATCCTAACAAAGCTCCCGGGGCGGACGGTTTCACTGCAGATATTTGTAAACATGCCATTCTCCAGGACCCTGAAGCCTTCCTGTCCCCTATCTACTACACCCGGGTAGGTAGGGTTTTCGGCAGCCGGAACTACGGGTCTGGCTGTTAGGATCAGGGTACCACGGGTGTTGGGGGTCCCAGCTCTGCCTTTGTTAAGGTAGGCCCCAACTTGTTGGATTCGTGGTGGCATGTGGTTAGTTGCAGAGGTGGGGCATGTTCGTCTGCTCGGTAGTGTGTACCGAGCGTCCCTCCTCGCGCGCAACGAGTATCTAAATTCACTGGTCTAGGGCGTTGGGCCGCTAAGTGTTTAGATGCGGGGTTAGTGAGGAACCCTTATAGCGGCTTGCTGCTCCTCCGGTACTTGCCTGGATAGCAAGGAGATGGGTATCCGCTAGATTGCCCATCCGGCCACCCTGCTGTAGCTAAGGGTAGATGTACGGCAGTGCATCGAGATGTGAGCGTGCTATACAGCTCCGGCACCATTCTGGAGAAATGGTAGTTGGCTTCTCTGACGTCCCTAGCGGGGATTGAAGCCGCTAGCGTTCTTTGGATGCGCGTTGTGAGCGACTATAACTGCTCCGGTACCATTCTGGATAAATGGGAGTGGGTAATGCCACGGGCTACTCGCCTATGAGTACCGTAATGTGTAATGCATTGTGCATTGTGCTTTATGGCGGCAGGACCTACCGCAGATGGTCCCTAGTACATTTCACGGTGTGCTAGGAATAGTGTGCCCTTCTGCAATAACCGCGAGGTTGGTCGGGGGGGCCACTAAAATAAATCTCAGTAGCTTGAAGGGACTTGTCCCTTATCAACAAATTCTTGGAATTGTCCCACTTCCCGGACGTATGGAAGGAAGCCACAGTAGTGGTACTACGGCAACCGGGAAAGGACAATTACCTGCACCCCAAATACTACAGGCCGATAGGCCTATTACCCGTTCTAGGTAAGGTCCTGGAGAAAATGTTGATAGCCCCACTAAAGTGGCACCTGGTTCCCCGGACTAGTACTCGCCAGTACGGATTCATGCCCCAAAGAAGCACCGAGGACGCCCTCTATAATCTGGTGAAACACGTCAGGTCCAAGTTGGACAGTAAAAAGATTGTAACGCTGGTGTCACTGGATATAGAGGGAGCCTTCGATAGCGCATGGTGGCCTGCAATCAGAGTTCGGCTAGCTGAGGAAAAGTGTCCGGTGAACGTCAGGCGGCTGATCGACAGCTACCTGTCTAGCAGGAAGGTAGGATTAAGGTATGCCGGGGAGGAGACTAACAGGAGCACAACGCAAGGATGCGTGGGGTCGGGGTCGATTGGTGGTCCTATACTGTTGAACCGGCTCCTAGAACCGTTGTTGGGGGAGATGGAGGCCAGAGGCGTGTTCTGCCAGGCCTTCGCTGATGATGTGGTTATGATTTTTGACTCCGATACCGCACTAGACACCGAGCTGATAGTAAACCCAGTGCTCGCACATGTTCAGGCGTGGGGTGTCCGAAACAAACTTAGATTTGCACCACACAAAACTTGTGCAATGGTTCTTACCAGAAAGCTCAAATACGATACGCCACGCCTGAATATGGGCAGAATCGACTTATCGGTGTCATCGGAAGTCAAGTTATTGGGAGTCATCATCGACAATAAGCTAGCCTTCAACTCCCACGTGGCAAACGCTTGCAGGAAGGCGTTAAATTTCTATAAACAGTTGGCGAAAACCGCTAAAGCCAGTTGGGACCTACACCCTGAAATCGTTCGCATCATCTACAACGCCACTGTCGAACCAATCATCATGTACGCGGCAAGCGTATGGGCATCGGCAACGCACAAGCTGGGAATCCAGAAGCAGCTCAACGCGGTGCAGCGAGGCTTCGCTCAAAAGCTCTGCAAATCCTATCGCGCCGTCTCCCTGAACTCGGCACTGACCCTGTCCGGGATACTACCTCTCGACCTCCGCATTCAGGAGGCAGCCTCATTATATGAGGCCAAAAGAGGGTCACCACGGCATGGGTTAGGAGATCGGGAAACGGAACGGCCGGTGGCATTTGCGGAGCTTCCTCACCCGGCGGAGCATATGGAACTTCAATTTGAATGCCTGGTAAACCAAGAACAGGTTTACCAGGCATTCAAGTGAGAATCTTCACGGACGGAAGCAAAGTGGAGGGCAAGGTTGGTGCAGCGCTATCCCTATGGAATGGCGAGGCAGAAACCAGAGCCATAAAGCTTTGTCTTCCGTCATACTGCACGGTTTACCAGGCGGAATTGTTGGCCATATGCAGGGCCAAGAGCGAAGTTCTCCGGATGGGAGCGGGAAGCTACGGTGTATACAGCGACTCGAGGGCAGCGCTGGAGACGATTGTGAACCATGGCTCACCCCACTCCCTCGCCGTGAAAACCCGGAAAAAGCTGTGTCTTTGTTCTGGATTAAACCACACGCAGGTTTGCCGGGCAATGAGCGAACTGACGAACTGGCCAAGGAAGCGCCGTTGCGGCTGCGGAAGAAACCGGACTATGACCTTTGCTCGGTCTCATTCGTCAAGCGCCAGATTCGCTCTGAAACGCTTGACGAGTGGAACCTTAGGTATTGCTCGGGAGAAACCGCCGCCGTGACAAAGCTATTCTTCTCGGACGCCCGTGGAGCCTACAAGATAGTAAAACAGCTACAACCTACAGGACTCACAACTCAGCTGATGACCGGGCACGGAGGAATGGCACATTATCTTCACCGCTTCAAGTGCAAGGATAGCCCGGCTTGTATTTGCGACCCAGGTGTGGATGAGGCGGTTCCGCACCCTCTCCTCGACTGCCCTATTTTTGCCAAAGAACGCCTTGACCTGGAACAGGAGATAGATTATAAAGTAAATGTAAGTAACATTAAGGAAATAATGAAAGATAAGAAATGTAAAAATAGATTTATAGAATACAGTATTAGAATAATAAAAATAGTTAATAAAAGAAACAAATAGTATAGTAAGAGTCTCTATTATTGTAAATATTGATATTGAGAACCAAATAAAAAAATAGTAAGTAAGGTATAACATAAGAAGAATGAGAAATAGAAATGTTTAATGTTAGTTAATAAAACACCACTAACTGCAAACCCTATTTCCGGAAATAAACCTAAGGTATAAAATAAGTATATATAGAAACTTGTAAACTAGAAGTAAGAAAAGAAGTCGCAAAAAAGTGCATACACAAAACAAGTACTTAAAACAGTATACATCATACACAAAAAAAAAATATATATGAAAAAAAATATATATGAAAATAAAAAAGAAAATGAAATAAAAAAGGCCCTGACCAAAATATCAGGGGACGCTGAAAAAAAAAAGTGTCAGATGCAGAAGGCGGTGTTCCTGGACACGGCTCGCATTGTCAGGAGGTTCCTCTCTCTGCAGCCTTAACCACCGGTAGTCTGGGCCTTGCCTGCCCTGCTGCCGGCGGCACCCTAGGTTAAGGTTTTTATAGTATTTTTATAAATCATTGTTTTATAACTTTAATTTAAGCTTAGGTTTTATAATTGTGATTATGTATTTTGTTTTTATAATTATAATTCATAAGTTTTTTTATTGTTGTAAATCTTTGTTTTTGTAGGAATACTGTACAAATTTTATACCTAAGTTTTATGCTAAATAAAGAGAATAATAATAACGTTTATTTGCAAATTGGTAAGATACAAAATAAGTTACAGCGACTTCTGCACTAGGCTCGCAGGCCTGTATCGCAGCAGCCACTGAGTGAGTTACAAAATAAAGATTAAACAAATTTAGAATAGCTCCAGTTCCAATAAATGTTGGGTATTAAAGTAAACTTTTATAAAAAACTAATAGCAACAAGTATTTACAACAAAAAGGTTATACTAAAAAACTACATGAGATCACAATATTCCCGTACTCGTGGGATGAGAAAGGTTGTTTTGTGCGCGCGTGTGTGTATGGGTGTGTGTGTGTGTATGTGTCTCTGTTTGTGTGCGTGCGTGTGTTTGTGACGGATGTGGTAGGTGTTTAAGCATGTCAGTTCATAGATGGAATGATTTCTTCCGTTTCAGAGTTATTAAGGTCCAACGACCAACTTTTAACGGCGTGTTTGGCTTTCATAACGCTCAAGTCTTTGATAGAAAATTTGCGATTGATATTGTTATGTATAAAAGGGTGAGAAAAATGTGAAAGACGTTTGGCGGACATAGTGTGGACTGAAGGTAAGAGGATCCTGAAAATTCGACGTTGGGAAATATGGATGTAACCGGGGAATTTATTGTTTGCTTGGGTTGAGCGCGCAGCTGACTCGCCATATGTATAATTGCCGGACACGAAGTATTTTTGCTTCCTTATAAAGTGTGTCTGTGGGGAATCTAAAAGGTTTCTTCAACATAACCCGTAGGACAGCGCGTTGCGATCGCTGCAATTCCTGAAAACTGGTTTTACTTGCTCCACCCCAAACTCCTATGTATATATATACTCCCTGTACATATCGGCAAGATGTTGCTAGTAGTATCGCTTACTCTGACTGATTGGCAACGGCTAGTTAGATAGCTATGAAACTAATTTAGTGGGATTAACCTGACACCAAGGCATTGATGACAACAATGGGATGGCAAAGAAGTATATGCCCATACACATTTTCACTTTTCACTAGAATACATTCAAAATACCAGTATATAGCTTTAAAATGTTCATTAAAGTGTACTGATTTAATTACATTAGGTCAAAACAGTTAAAATATAACTTACCATAACACAAATTGAAAATAGAATTGATTGCAGTAATTGAAAACTTCTGCGTAGATTGGAATACTCTTACAGGAAATAAAACCGTTCAGTTTTTGCACTGCAGAAAAGTTTTGTTTCATTGAAATCGGGAATAATTTATTTTTGACCTGCCTTCTTTAAAAATCCCGATTTTATGGAAATAAATTCAACATATTTAACCCTATTTATTTAACATATTCCGTTTGGTAACGTTTTTGTAAAATATGCAGTCGAGGTTCGCCGCCCTTCTTTGTGCTAGGTACTAGGTCCATAAACATCGGCTTGCGTTGCATTTTTACCTTTATTGTAGTAAAATTTTAAAATGTATCGAATTTCTTCATTATATTCACACATCTTGACAGTATGAAAAACAAATGAGAATCACACATTTTCCTAATTTGAATTTGGAATTATCGTCTCTAAAATTTAGACTTTTAATGATACCTAAACCAGCGATGCAAATAGTATAGCCAAAGAGATTTTATTACAAGTTCATACATACTATATGCGATAAGACTTTTTCCCCAACCAATACATAGGCTCTCAACAACGTGTTAATGAAAAAGTGCAAAACCTAAAATTCGTTTGTTCAGAATCGAGAGTAGAATCGATTCTACTAGTAAGAAATAGGGGTCAAATTTTAACCAAAAAAATATTTTTATTACGCCGTGTTTAATCATTACCTAACTCTATTATTGCGGCGGCACGCGAAGCGGCAACGACGCACTAGATCGTGCGTAATTACCATATACTTTTTAATTTGCAACAAACATAAGGAAACAAAAACAACTAATATCTTCGTAAATATTCTCCAGAGTTCATTGGACATTGACCACAATTTTATTTGACGATGTCCCAATCCAATTTAGTGAATTTGTGAGGAACTTGGGAGTTTACATACTCGTAGATAGTTATTTGACCTGGAAAACACAGATAGGCGAGGTTAGCAGGAAAATGTTTGCTGCTGCAAGTTCCTTAAGTAGACTACGTAGTTTTCTTCCGATACCCACTAAAATTGCGCTTGTTTAGTCATTACTTTTCCCGATTTTGGATTATGCGGACTGCTGCTATTCAGATCTCAATGAAAATCTACAAAAGCTCAAGTAACTACAAAATTTTTGCATACGCATCATCTTCGGTCTGCGTAAATACGACCACGACGCCGAGTACCGAGCCCAGCTTAACAGGCTCCCGATTTGTCTTCGCCGTAAGTCCCATATTCTCTCTTTATACTGTATTGTTTAATCCCATGTCACCAGCGTATCTCAAGGAGCGGTTCCATTTTCTGCAACCGACTCGGGGACAACAAATGCGATCATCCCGAACACTCCGGCTTAAATTCCCTTCTCATTACTCGCACACAATTACTCCTATTCACAATATTTTACTGTACAATCTATCCGATTGTGGAATACCTTTCCCTCTCCATTATGGAATCTCAATCTCTTCCTATCTTCAAGGCAAAAGTCAAATCGCATTATCTTGCGCTCTGATTATCCCTATTTATATTTTGTATCCTTTTTTCTGGTTAACCTTTGGTGCATCTACTTGTGATATCTGTCTGTCACTGCTTCTGTTTCAATTATGTATATTGATTTATTGTAGGGTCAAAATGATATCTCCGGTATCTGCTTAATACTATAATATATCCAGTCACCAGAAACAGATAGTTACGGCAAGCAATTGCTTAGGGTATCTCGTCTTGGGAGGCCCCAGAATCAAATTGCTTAGGGCATCAAGTAGTCTTAATCCGGCACTGCCCAAGTGTCTGAGGTTTTGCGCTTTTTATTTTACGTTGTATACTTACGCTGCAGAGTGTACGTTATCCTAAGCTCCAGTCCAGAATGTCTACCATAAGTTTACACCAAACAGCCGCTTGAGTCCGCGTTGACCACGTTGACGATTATTTAAAGGATTTAGGTACGGCGCCCCTAGTGATTAAAAATGTAACAAAAAATGGCATACACATTTCTGAAGTAGATTTTTTTTCTTTTTTTTATGTAATAAGGAGCAAATGAGCTGGAAGGTCACCTGATGGAAAGTGATCACCTCCGCCCATGGACAACTGCAACACCAGAGGGAATACGCTCTTTTCTTGAATGCTCCGATGTCATATTTCTTTAGAAATACCGACGCAGGAAGATCATTCCATATCATGGATGTACGCGGAAGAAATTGACGCGAAAAACGTACGGTTGTTGAGCGCCAGCCATCCAGGTGATGAGTATGGAATTTCGACTTATGACGTGTCGTGCGGTGATGAAATTCAGCGGCAGGTCATGCAATTCTTCTGAGCACTCCCCATTGTAAAAACGGTAGAAAATACAGAAAGATGCTACGTCTCTCCGTAGGGTCAAAGGATCTAAGCGGTCGGAAATCACAGGGTCGTTGACAATTCGAGCGGCTTTCCGCTGTATACGGTCAAGAGGATGGAGAAGATACTGGGGTGCTCTAGCCCAAAGATGGCAGCAGTACTCCATGTGAGGCCTTACTTGTGCCTTGTAAAGTTGAAGGCGCTAAGACGGCAAGAAATACTGCTTTGCTTTGTTTCGCACTCCAGTTTTTTTTGGTAGCCAATTTGGCTTTATCCTCCAGATGACTGCGGAACTGTAACCTCATAAACTCATGGTAGACATACTGAATTCTTGGGATAGTTGAGCACTAAGCCATAATTACTAAAAAATAAAATCATTAATAATAAGTTAATAATCATTAGTATCAGAAAAATAAGTTTAAAAATAAGACAAATATAAGACTACTACCCCGCATAATGATTATACGTGATAGCAGTGTCCTTAGTTAGGTGGCCGCGAGTCCAGTGCTGCATTATTGCACTGTCCACGTCAAACTTTCCTGCCACTGTCAAAAACTGCCAGTGTAATGGTGGCGCTGATTTACTTTCACCGATGAGGGTATTTGAACAGCAGAGATACAGAGTGAAGGCCACTATAAATCCTGGTGTGGTTGTTTGAGCAGGAAAAATATGAAAAACATGAATATAGAGGCCTTCGTATCTAATATATTATTATTCGTAAAGATACTCATATACCTGGTAATGATCTATGATGTAGAAAGTATCTCAGTGAAGAAGAACTTTATTTAATTAACTTTTATTTCAAGGTCACCATATAAAACTGTCTAACAGTCTGTACTACTTTTAGTATGAAAACCTTAAAATTATAGTCAATTGAAAAAAGCAAATTTTCACTTACATAGTGAGTCTTATACTTACTGAGTATGCCGGTGTATTGGAATCTTCGCAAGTGCAGCCAGCTGCCCCATTAGTGGGTTCTTCCCCGGGGAGCTGCCCGCGTCTCGCCCCCCATCTATTCCTATAAATAGTCTTGTTTACGCCGTTCGGCTCCCGGTGATTTATTTACTGTTTTGTTGGTCATTTCCCTTCTCATCACTTTACCGAGTTTAGCGTGGAACCGATATCTGCCCATATGTTTCTTGGATTATGCGTGATGTTTTGTTGTATAGGTGACCGCATCTCCTAATTAGATTTAGCCTATTTTGATTTAGTTTTCGTTGCATAAATGGATATGGACAGTTTTGGTGCGATAAACGTTTTTAGTTATCTTTTTAAAGTTTGGCTGTTATAATTTAGGTACCTAGACGCCAAAACTAGAGTCGTTTGTCGTAGCTGACTTTCGTATAATGGGCTTTTTAACATAACAACATACCATCACGACTATATCCCAAACGGGGAGGATTGTGAGCGGAACACTCAGATGCCCACTTTTCACTAATGGTATTAGAACCCAACCCGGGTTGATTTGGTTTTTTATCGATGTTTTCCATCACCGGAGAGTTAGTCGGAAATTAAACAATGATCACACGATCCGTGATCCGAGTTGGAGTGTTTAACCACTAGGCCACGACGCTATATGGGCTTTTTAAAACTGTTAATAACTACATGAACGTGTTTTTAATGTTCCTAAAAAACGGTTTAGCGTTTATTAAACTATGTAACAAAGTCGGTCGGTTCCGTTGAAATATGATTATGTATCTTGTTATTGCTATAAAAAGTTGATTACTCACACTAACGTTGACAGGTATCAGGTGCGAGTCTCAGATCGCACTCAGAAATGAAATTATAGACGAACGACTGTCAGCGCAGCGAAGACTAAGTTGCAGAACCGAAACTTGGCGGTAAAGGAGAAATTGTGGGGAAAGCAATATTTTTTTTAAATATGAGTACTAGCTGTGTCAACATGAGTTTCTGAGACATAAATTAAGATAGTTGGCTCTAGAAATTTGTATGGCATTTTTGGTTCCATTCCTAATCACTAGGGGCGCTGTACCGAAATCGCACACAAAATCGTCAACGCGGATGTCACTCATGGTAGACCTCCTAAAATATTTTACTTTACAAGACTCCTAGTTTTAGCTTTTCGGGTAAAATTGAAGTAATTTTATTGAGAAATAGTTATTTACTTGCTGCTTTTAATATGTCCCTGAATAATGTCGCACCAATAAACTGAACTTTTCAGTTCACGTATAGTTGCCGCACCAATACGGCTAAGCAGAAAAGTAGGACTTAGAATGTCTTATCGGAATTTAGTCAGGTTTGTATACCATGTCACTGTTGTGCAATTTATGATTTGGTTTGATTACCTCGAGGCTATAGCTGCTTAATGGCAAAGAAGTTATTTTTTCATAGGTTTTACTAACAAATACAAATGTGAGGCTAATTGCAAAAAAAAAAACCACTGCAGCTTCCAGAGCCTTTCATGCTACGTGCGATTTTTAAGCGGGGAGATTATACTACAGCGCAGGAAGTAGTGGTGTACACGCACCAATATCCCGCAGAAGAATCGCTAGTGTCTAAAGGCTGTTAATACTTTAACAGAAAATGAATCATCAACAAGTTGCAAAGGTTTCAAATAGAAAAACACTTTCTGAAGTTAATTACGACTTTCCTCGTGACATCAATCATGTTTGTGCAATCCAAACCAAGTACAAGTTGTAATTTTTTTGTGAAATGTGCATGTAAGTATGTTAAAATGTGAAAAATAGTGTAATGGCTTTCTAACGGTACCTGGCTCGAATTTCTGAATGTCAAACGTGGCGATTTAGCCAATTTCATTAATTGTTGTGACCTCTAAATTAAGTGATGATGGAAGCCCGAGTTGGCATTATGTAAATTAAGTAAACATTCGTTAAATTTTTCATAATTAGTTTAGCTTCAATGTGATTTATAAAAAAAGGTATGTAATATCCAAATGAACAGCTCGCAAAACTATATTATTTTCAAGACATTAGGCAATTAATTTTCATATTTGCCAAGCCATTAGTCTCTTCTGCGTAATAATCTTTGGAAGTCCATTACCTCCGCCTTCGCGAATGCGATCCCTGGAGTCTTCTCGGCGTTAATTGAAAAAGCAATTAAATCCCCCCACCCCTCCTTTACTGGAACCAACTATTCGGAGACACCCTCGCGGGCGATTACACCAATCATCCTCGGAGTTCTTAACGAGAAATTCTGGAAGTTTTGCACCTTCATCAGTCCTGAGTTATTCCAGTCGTCCAGTTAATGAAGTTAAGGTGGAGAGTAGAAATGAATCTAAAGACTGTACCAGGTATCCCGTGATTCGGTCCATGTACTCTACAGTGCTTCCTACAGCTATAGACTGTGCCACTGCCGGTACAATCATAAGGATTCACCAATCAAGGTCCTTTGAGAAAACTTACTTATTAGTGAAAAACAAGAGTGTTGGAAGGGAGGTCCTAACCAGGTGGTTAGCACCACATAGACGCCTTGAATCACGTATTACTTTTTATTAACATATTATACTCATGAGTAGTACTATATATTATTCAGTATTCAGTATTCAGTACCCGTTTACCCATGAGTATAGCAGTAAGTACTTTACTACTCACTACTATACTCAATGGTAAACGGGTACTGTAAAATAATGACAGGTCGCATCACTGACCCTGAAGTCATCGTGCTGATCAATTATGGTCCTCAGGGGTCCTTTAGGAGGTACTCTGTAGGGATTCTTAACGGCTAGTCGCACAGGTATTTACATCCAGACGAGCAGCTCAACCATCACGACTATATGCCGAACGGTGTAGTCAGATGGAAGTGACTGTTCCCGTCATGGTGAACGGACCAGGCAGAAGCCCACTTTTCACCAATGGTATCTATTAGAACCTAACGCAGCAGGATTTGACCCTTCCGTTGTTATCCGGGTTGATTTAGTTTTTTATCGATGTTTTCCATCACCGAAGAGTTAGTCAAAAAATTAACAATGAACTCAATGATGTTGGTTTTGGCTTGCCAGATTTGAACTCTTTGAAAAAAGATTTCATTTACAAAATATGACCTTTTGTGGCAATACGAAAGGATGGAATTTGTTCTGCATATTGAACAGTCTGAACTTATTTATTTTATTTATTGAAAGACAAAATCCACAGCTCTTAAATTACTACTACAAACAGCACCTACTTAAACTTTAAACTTAAAGCCAGAAAGGGTTTTTATTTCCAAAAGTCGTAAATTAGGCACTTGAACGTTGCGCTCAAAATGGTAGCCGGCTCCTAAAGGTCCAATGTCGCAGTATGCAGTATCTACTTACTAACTGTAGACACGCTTCAGTAGAAACGCTTCAGTAGAAACTTCCCACAGATTAATTTTAGTCATAAATAGCGGTTAATTGGGCACCCGCAGAAGCGATTAGTGAACTGGTGAGACTCGACGGAGTCACTCACTTCCTAACTTTCCGCGAGTTCGCGATAGATTAATAACTAGTTTAATTACTGCGCCTACTTGCTCGAACTATTGTTTCACTTTTGGTTATAGTTTTTATAATAATAGGACTCACAGGATAATCAAACATGAACTTATATCATCAGAAGTGAACCGTCTTATGACATGGACCTTCCCGATTAAATATCTGAGCGACTGATGTAACATTACATACTTATTAGACTCATCTGTATAAAAATATTAGATCAGGCAATTTTTTTCTTAAAATACGAGTACATATCGTATCGTAATCGACTAAACTCACATTGTAAAAACACAACAACTTTAAAAGAGTAACTGCCGAGTTTCTCGTTGTTAATGAATTTCGTAAGGAATTATATACTTAATTAGATGGCTCTTGGCACATTTATTTTATTCAGTGCAAGATTTTCTCAGTCTTATAACCCGATTTTTATAACTGTGCACTTCAAGTCGTCAATTTTCGATTTATATTGCCCGTCAAGATGACCTCAGGTGGAGACCTGATAGAAAGTGGTCGTGAGGTCCAAATGAGGCTGACAAGCACAGTAATTCAAACGAATCACTGGGCTGGCCATCCTCACCTTGAAGGCCTGCAGAAACGCTCCGCTCGAAGAACCCGGGACTATAGGAGGTAGGATACATAATTATGTGCTGGAAGGGCGTTGCACGTCCAGACCATTACCATCCAGATGGTACGACAAAGAAACGAGTCACCGAACCTTTTAGTTCGGGCCACCAAATGCTGAATTGTGTGTGGATGACGCCGTAGTCTAGGACGCGTTGTACGGGAGTGCAAAGGTGAGGGTGGAATGAGCTGGAATAACTCGTCAGAGCATTCATCATTGTAGAAGCGATAGAGAACACTTAGCCTGGCAATATCTCTACGCAATTGGAGGCTCAAGGGTCAATGTTGCCTCTGGGTTTCCAAGTTTCTCGGCGGGTCTTCTCATTAAGAATCAACTTCTCCGACGCGGTGGTAGAGTCGCATTATGTTTTACTGTTTATTTATTCATGTCTATTATTTAGTATATTTTTTGACTATTTGAAAGTACTGATTGAGTCTATTTAAATAAAGATATTTGAGTTTGAGTTTGAGCTGCAACCTGTCGAGAGCCTCGAGTAGGGACTTGGCGGAACCTTTCCAGAGATGAGAGCAGTATTCCACACACGAGTGAACTTGTGTCTCATACAAAAAACAGAGCTCTTCAGGCATCAGACAAAATCTTCAGGTTGAGTTCTATCATCATCACTATCCAAAATTTTAGCCTGTCGAAAGCCTATTGGTGTACGCTTATCAAGCGGCACCACTAGAATGATTTGTTAGAAATTGTGACGTACTAACCATTTCTTTTAATAGTTTTAACTATCAAAAAAACTGCTGAAAGCATTCAAACTAAAAGGTCGCTTTTCCATTCCAAGCTAACAACGGTTGCCGTTCTCCATCTGTCTGTCTGTAATTCAAACATTTGCTCAGCGGCCGAGCCAGCTAAATTATTCACCGCGAACTCACGGGGCAGCCACCGGTAAAAATAAGACGAAGACAGGAAAATGGTCTTGACTTAATTTAGCCTCCTTGTTAGGTCAACTTATTCTTTTTCTTTGGGGTCAAATTACCGAGACGAGTGTATCTTTGAAAGACCCGCGGGGCAAGATTTTTGCTGTTTGGTGTACTGCCTTAAGGAGCTAGAGCTAGAGGAAGAATGTTTTTTCGTGATCTTTCAGTGTCAATGATAATTCGTTTTTCTTTTACAGCAAAATAATTCTAACGAAAAAGTACAAGTAATCGAGAACGAGCATTCTAGCTCGTGCTCTAGGGTCTCCGCTAACATAGATAAAACAACGGAACAATGCTCTGTCACTGTTTACACAAAGATAATTTGATGGAGTGGGGATAGAATGAGCATTCGCTCGTTTGGTCTTTAAGCACCTTAACAGAACAAGCCAGCCTGATTAGCATTTGTTGGTTTTTTTCTGGCAAATCCTGTCAGTTGTAGCTGGGAAACCACAGACGCTGACAATAATTGTAATTGTGTGGTTATGCAAAACTCAACTTTTCGGAACTTAATTTTAAAATCAGCTACAAAATGTACAGCAACAACAATAAATATGTATTGATTATGGCGTAGGTCAAAGTATCATTATGATAGGAAAATGCAACGAGACACCTTTTTTTTAAATGGCTCTTGCGTGTTCAGCCTAAGTCTTGCCTGGTGGTAAGCGTTGATGAGGTCGATGGTAGTAATAATTTAATGGTAATTAAATAATTAATATATTTCGAAAAATAAAACATTCAAAACATGTAATCGTGAATGCTTTAATTGGGTGCATCGACCAATTTATACATAAAAATAAATTTTGATATAACCGCTGCTAACACTTCGCCTGCAGGGAAGCATGGCTTGCGTGGTTTAATGTTTGCCCCAGCCCAGTCCCTTGCCGTAGCCGAGTCCGTAGCCACCGAGTCCGTAGCCACCGAGTCCATAGCCACCGAGACCCCAGCCGCCAAGTCCGTATCCGTAGCCCAGTCCGTAGCCTCCGAGTCCGTAACCGTAGCTGACAGCGGGTACAGCAACAGTTTTAATGATAGGCGCGGTGTAGATTGGAGCCACTGCCTTGATCACAGGGATGGGGGCGGCTTTGACAAGGTTAGCGTGGGACACGGCTGCTGGTGCGTAGATGGGCGCTGAGATGATGGGAGCTGCGAGACCTGAAATATAAAGGGCGTATTTCAACATAGCTTACAGCCGTTTCAGCACATCTTGTGATTTCTCTTAAAACATTCCATTGAGATTAACCTCTCAGGCGTAATTAAAGAACAAAAAGTCTTTCTATTATTCTAAATCGAAAAGTAAATTCCATATAAAACAATATGATAGTGCTAAAAATAATTGTAAGTAATCTAATATGAAATTGCAGAAGAAGATAATACATAGGTAGCTTCACTAATAATAATTTCAAATTTACAATATACTTACTTGATAATATTAAACATAATATATTCATAGCATCAATACTAAATGGGCTTATATTATCTTTATCTCACTCTTTGTTAAAATGAACGAAATTGAAAATTGATGCTCACCATAGCCGTAGCCAAGACCGTGGCCGAGGCCGTAGCCATGGCCCAGACCGAGGCCGTAGCCGTAGCCGCCTATCGCGGATCCTTGGCCAACGGCCGCGACGGCCAACAGGCAAGCCAACTGGAAAACAAATAAGTCAAATATTTAACTAGTTCTCATTAGCACGGTCCAACTATTTTGGCGCTTTTGTATTTACATAGGTATATTTTTTCTAATTGTATACTTTTTCTTTAAGACGTTGTGTCTCGGTGTTTTTACGGAAAATTGTCGTTCGGTAAATTTACCCTAATTTAATATATCTTGTAATAATTGTCTTTTTTTTAAGTTGTTTCGTTTTTTATCACCTTACTTTATTATTTTAATTTAAGGTTGTACATATTGTTGTTTATACTGCATGTATTCACTCGCTGCATTCATTTAATTGTGCAATATCGATCACAATTTAAAATAAAAATAAATTAAGGTACAATTCTACCATGTATTCTTGTTTGTTGTACTTATTGTATGGACCAATGTTGTTTTCTATAATTTAAATAATACATTAATAATAATAAATATCCAGGACAAATTACACCAAGATCATCTGACCCCAAATTAAGCAGAGCTTGTACTACAGGTGTCAGAGACTGATAAACATACAAACATACTTGAATATTCCTAAATACATACTTAAATAGATAATAACACCCAGACACACAACGAACACAAATGTTTGTCATGGGGAAGGGGGGGGGGGGGGGGTCGAACCCACGACCTCCGGTGCTAAAGGCAGGATCGCTGCCATTGCACTAACAGGCCAGTCTCATTTATAGATTTTATTTATATGCGGAAGCAAATTACTAAAATGAATAAATTAACACAAGTCACATACTAAAGCATTTAGAGTTACACGTTTCAATCACTTCCTAATTATTTATTTGGACGAAATGAAGCAACTATTACACATATATAGATCTCAAGTGCTCAGCTTCCGAGACCACAAATACTTACAGTTATGTAGGTGTTCATTTTCTTGTGTTTCTTCAGGCGAAGTGTGATTCAAACAATCCTTGTATCCTATTTATACTAACAACGTTCTTTTGGCCGCTGAACATAAGCGGAAACGGTTGTCGTGTTGAAACTATGCGAGTATACGAACTTAGTTACTGATGCAACTGCTATTTGCATCGGGCATCCTTGTCGATTGGCTCGTATTGTAATTCCGAATGTGCCAAGTGTCGGTTTCTCACTTGTCAGCATTTTTATAAGTCTAAGTTGGTATTTTTCGTCATTGCGAGTTTTACTGAAAACTGTCGGGTGGAACAGCTGAACCGTCTGCGTACGGATATTTTCTTTGGTCTTAAATCTGTTGCTTTTATGATATAATTTAGCTTTAGAAAAAGATTTTATATATCAGTAGCTCAGAATTAAATAAATGACATCTGCTTGGTTTAAATCAGAAATCAGAAATCAAAATCATTTATTGTAAAAAGCAGTGTACATAAGGTCATAAAATACATTTAGTGTCAAAACAGCTTACCCAAAATTGGGTGTACAATATCCGCTGTGCTGTGAGGAGAACAAATATCCATGATATCTCCTTCACAAATTAATAAAATAAAATATGTCTACTAAATAAAACAATGAAATCGCAAATTATTTAAAACAATAACACAATTCGATAAAATATACATTAAAAAAAATGAATTAAAATATTCCTGTATACTATAAAATTCTTTACCAATTAACCATGTCTTAAGTTTCTTCTTAAATTGATTTCCTTCAAGAGTTTTAATTTTAAGAGGTAGATGATTAAAAATGTTCACCCCATAAACAAAAATGCTTTTATACATGATAGAACTTTTATTAGATTTTGGAATACAATTTATTAAGCTGAAGTTCTATTGAAATTAAATAAAAACTGGTTTCTTTACCTCTTGCTATTCATTCATTTGATCTTCAGAAACATACGCCATTTTGTCACAAAACAGTTTATCTGTTCCTTAAATATTTAAAAAAATCTGCTTGTCTTCTCGTGCTTTGACTGGCTTATCATTTTATTTGTCATTATTCCATTTGGCCAACTTCATTAGTAATGTGCAATTATTGTCTAGCCCTGAGGTCCGCAGACTTTTATTTCGCCTAGACCCCTTTAAACTTTAGCTGGTGGCGTACTAGCTACATTTCTACCATATTCCCAAAACTCGACAAAAAATGTGACGCCAACATAGACCCCTGTCGAGTCTCCCGTGGACACCTTGGGGTCCACCTGAACCACTTTGGGAACCAATGGTCTAGCCTAATAGAAGTTTCCGACTAATATAGTTTGGCCTAAATATTGAAAAAGAGCTACCTGTTTCTTGTGCATTTTCACTTTTAATAAAATTTGGGATTACTTATGTAGCCTGTGAGAATGTTTATTTTGTGATCCCAGTCCTTCCCGTCCATCCAGTTAAATAGAATTGTGAAAAAAATAAGTGCATCGACAACACTTTTTATCCACCACTGTTAAAATGCTTTGGGATTTTCGGTGATCAGAAATATTTTTGGTTGTGAGCATTATTAATTTTGTATACTACAAATATTTTATATTTACGCAATAAACCAATCATCAGCTTCATTCAATTATTTTTCTAATTGTATTCAATGAGGTGATAATGTGGTATTTGCCGTGGTATGAACTGAAGGAAACATTAGTTTAACTAGTAATTACCTGCAATTATCTGTGAATCGTTCATATTTATTCGTATACGATTATTATCGGTATGACGTTTAGCTTAGTTACACTATACGAGTTTTACATGTTATATCAAGGTATTAGGGTAAAAAACTTTTTTGTTTAGCCCTTAATGTCCCTGTCGCTGGCCCAGGTCTGCCACTCACTTGAAGAACTCGATAGGTCATCACACCATCGTTTCTGAGGACTACCTCTTCGGCGATCACTATCTGTGGGATGCCTCTGGGTAGTTATCTGGGTGCATTCTACTAACGTAAGCCCAGTTCCATTTCAATCTGGCAGCAGTTTCGCCCACATATTTTATCCCAGTTTCGGACTGAACGAACACTCTTGGACTTTTGGTACTTGAAGAGCTGGATTAAAAAATATTTTGTTTATTATAGGATTTAAGATATGCTTTTTCATTTGTAGTGTACATAAGCATTATTAATATAGCCACGTCATATATAGGGTGCCCCATAATTGTACTTTTAAAAACTAACTGCATTATTATGCAAGCCGGTGGGTCCTATTATTGTGCATAACTAAATTTTTTTAGAGTCTTCAAATTGCTACACACGTTTTCTTTGATTGGTTACCAGAATTTGTTGTGTAAAACGTAACAGAAATCAGTTTTCCACCGAATATTTTTTTAAGGTAATTTGATAATTGCATAACCGTTAAAAATTATTACTAATCCTTCTATGCATATGAGTTTGCATTGATATTCGTTGTTTTCACTTGATTACCGAGTTGTACTGATTCTAATTTTGCATAATTGTTAATAATTCTTGGAAGTACTACACTATGCAATACTAGATTTTAGGTGTTCTCATTTTGTTAAGATAGGGACTAAATAAAGTTTTGTATAGTGCACATGTATAAAGTATTCGCAGGTGAGTAAAGTACCCATGATTGTGTAGTGCAGTGTGTGTTAGTGACATGAGTTTGTGTTTTATTCATCTGAAGTCAACATTTTTGTTTAAAAAAAGTAAAGTAAAGTAAAAAAGTAAAAAATCATTTATTCACCTAAGCTTTTACAAAGAAGCACTTATGAAATGTCAAAATTCACAAAAAATATATATAAACGATAATAGACGTAAATAAAATAATACAATAATAGTACATATACTAAATAAACATAATGCGAATCTACCACCGGTTCGGAAGTTGCTTCTTATCGAGAAGACTCCGGCAAGAAACTCGATAGTTACTCTTTTGAACTTTGGTTTGTTTTACAACAAATAAATTCAGAGTACAGTCAAAAGAACAATAAAAATACATTATTTGAGCAGAGGAGCAGATTATTCCTACTATGACCACAAATTCTTGTCGTTCAAGTAATCCTCCACGTTATAATAACCTTGTTTTATCGACTTTGTTTTAATTGTAGACTTGAACTTGTGAAGAGGTAGATCAACAAGACTTTGAGGTATTTTGTTAAAGTACTTTACAGATTGACCCACAAAAGAATTTCCTACCTTATGTAGCCTAAGACTTGGAGTAATAAGTTTGTTTTTATTTCTAGTATTGTGTGTATGAGTATCACAGTTTTAAAAAAAGCATCTATCTATTGCCATTTGAATATGATTTTGAGGATGCAGTGCTCTGCAATTGATTTTCTCAATACCTATTTTATTATCTAATCGTTTTATCATTCAAACTAATTTGGCATCGATTATATTATTAAGCTGCAAAGAAACTACTCGCTGCTACCAGAAATGAAAATGTTGCAACCAAAATGCTGACAGTTTGGTGTGCATATTGTGATGTAACATTAGTACCTATTTTTGATGGTAAAAATACTATTTTTATGGTGCTAAGTTAAATTCTACTTTAAAATTTATTAATCTGTCTACAAATTATGGATAAATTTATTCGCCACACTTGCTAAATGTAGTTTGGGCTTCACAAAGCCGGGCTTTGCTCTTTATGAAACCATTCCCGAATTAATGGAAAATTAAAGTTATAAAATATATTATTTATTTATTTATTAACACAGATACAAACATAAACTTACAGCTACTTAAGCCAACACGTTTATATTGTTATTCTAAAATCTATTTCATAAAACTAAGGTAGTGTCGCAATTTGTAACGAAACACTGCAAGGAATCAGCGAAAACGTCGGCATCATTATTAAAAATGTATTTGAACTAAGTATCTATACTAATATAATAAAGAGGAAAGATTTGGTTGTTGGTTTGCTTGTATTGAATAGGCTCCGAAATTACTGGTCTGATTTTAAAAATTCATCGGGCGAAACCGCTGACGCAGAGATAGTTGTTTATAAGGAAACCGCACCAAGAGCTATTTATTAAGCTAAAATTGCATTTTTTTACATCAATTTGATAGTTCAAAGTGTCTATTAAAGTTACATACATCAAGACTTTATCCCAAACGGGGTAGTCAGAGGCAAGTGAATGTGTCGTCATGGTGAACGAAACACTCAGAAGCCCACTTTTCACCAATGGTATTAGAACCCGATGTGGTAGGTGGTGAGCCTTCCGCCGTTATCCGGGTTGATTTGGTTTTTTATCGATGTTTTCCATCACCGGAGAGTAAGTCGGATATTTAACAATGAACGCAAAGATTTTGGTTCTGGCCAGATTTGAACTCGGGACCACACGATCCACGACGCTCTTATCAAATCAAAGTTTAAGTAAGTAAGTCTTCATTGTGTTAGTAAATACTTATGACTTCTGGTAGTTCAATCCACATTCGTCCAACTGCCAACAAAAATGAGTAAGTTTGCATTTCAAACATGCAAACCGCTCAGTTTTTGTTCCGTATTTGAACAATTAAATGAACGACTTGCCTTTTACTCAGCATAGTCCTATCATATCATAATAGAATTATATCTTTCGTTTTTTTTTCATTAATTTACAAAGATATTTTAATCTGCCATAGCAAGAGGTTAGTATGTATAAACTACGCACAAGCTATGTATAAATTATCATTTAAAAATGAACATTTCAACTCATTATTTACTTCTTCAAGAGTTGATTTTTATTCAACGAAGTTGGTTATTATTAAAACTTGTAATAAGTAGTTAAAATATATTTTAATATGTCTTTAGTTACAGTTTACTGTACAATAGAATCTCACCACTTAGGGTTGAAATTCCGAAAATCACTTTTCGCCTAAGAAGGCCTTGCGCAAAGTTTCTTGCCCAAACATGAAATGAAATATAGTACTTACTCCTAACGTACGTGTCAAAAAAGAGTACAGTCGCCCGAATTCTATAGCTGTTCCATTCATTTCTATTGACATGTGGCAGGGCAGCATCAATTTGAGGTGTGCTCAACTTTTGATTAGCGTTTGTAGATACCGGGTACGTCAAGAATGAGTTTACACCGAAAGAAGATTATGGTAGAAAATAACACACCGTTCAAATGTCCTAAGATCTGTTAACTACTCGTAAATATCACGAAAATATTTGGTGGATTCAAAATTAATAAAATTCAAAGCGATTTTTTTCAAATAAATCGGGAACGTGACAGCTTTAGGGTATCATAATATTTAGAAATTGTTTGCTTATTTATGTGTCATCTTTCTATACGTACAACCTGTCATCGCGCGCGAAAACTTTAAAAAAATGGCGACTGGTAGCTTTGCCAGTTTCCAAACAAAAATGTTTATACCCCTTTCTGTCTGAAGTCAGCAACCGTAGTTTACTTGACGGAAGCTCATGGTAGACATTAGACATAGTGTTTAGCTCTTTTAATGCTGCTTTACTTTGTCCTTAACTCTTATGGCAACGGATTTCATAAACAAGTAGATTGATACACTTATCATTTAGCTTTATTATTTAAAACGGGTTTGGCCTCAGTCTCGCCTAGTGGCAAGCGATGACGAGGCCGATGGTGGTACACGCTACCCAGAAAATGACTATCACTCTAGCCTTGAAGACTCCAAGGTTGTAAGAGAGTGTTCAACACCTTAGCGGTGGGAAGTCAACCTTATGGCGGTGGAAGCCGCCTCGGCATCTAGTGGCCCATTGGTAGAAAAAAGAGAATAATAGATTACTCTATCCGCCATTACTGGCGGATTCAATTTAATTATCGTGACGTAACTTGTAAGTCCTATTTTCCTTAAAAGCCTAAAAAATTACATATAGATATGTGTTTGGCGGGCGATAAGGCCCCTGAACTCGGGAGTTTTTTAACGTGTTTTTTTAGTAGATTAATCGATACGAATTATTATTGCAGTTGTGATAACTGACGCATGTTTTCGGTCCACCGGAACAGCTAATTGCAAGCATGCGAAACATCGCATCAATACGTTAATGTTTTATTTATATTTTAAGTACATTCAACCGCAGATATTGGCATTAAAAAATTATGACTTATTTAATAAATGTTTGCTCTTTTTATGGCTATTAGCACGTGACCGTGGTGGTTAACAATCTACCTACTGTATCGGGTCGGTCTAGATTTTCACCCTGAACAACTTTATTAATTAAATGAAATAAATATTTGTTACAATTCAAGATTATCTGACCACAAACTGAGCAAAGCTTGTACTTGTTGTCAGAGACTGATAAACATACTTAAATATTTCTTAATATATACTTAAATAGATGCTAACACCCAGAAACACAACAAACACAAAACCATTTGACGAATCAGATTGATACTTGTAATGGGCGGGGATCGAATCCACGACCTCCGGCGTTAAATGCATGGTAGTGACCATTGCGGCAGCAGGCAATGTGGTCAACATTTGAGGTTTGATTCTTTATCTGGGAGTAAATCTATAACCAATTTGAACAAATCTATTTCAAAGATATTTATTCTCATAAAGACATTTTGTCACTTATAACTAACTAAAATTATAAATGTTAGTTAGCTACAGGTATTTCGTTACTGATTAATGACAAGACACAGCTAAAACTACTGGGGCCATATTAAAATTGCTCATATCCAGTCAAGTTAATTTCCTTAAACTGAGGGTAGCTACTCTAGTAATTTCGTCAGTAAATATCCAGCCTAAATGATGCGTTAGTTCCATTTCGTATTACGAGATTGATCGCTACGCTCAGTTTAGGGAATTAACTTAACAAGTTATATGGGGTTTGTATAAGGCCCCTGGTCGTAGAAAGCTGAAACTTGGAACGTAGTTAGGTTCTTTGGGGAGCGCAGGGGGACTTACACAATTTTACACCATTGGCGTAGTACAAGAAAAATGCGCTAACGCATTGGCGCTGCGGTTTCTCGCCTAGGGTATTCTGCAGTCTACTATGTTGGAAAAAGTACTTTAAAATGTTGATTTTCCTGAAAAAAAACCACAAAAAAGTAAATTTCGGCAAATAAACACACTTTCTTGACATACAATCAAATAAAATTTTAAGATTTTTTATTCCCGCGAAAACGCTGTTAGCTATTTTGGTGACGTAATATTGGTAAAAGCAACAGTCGTGTATGTACGACCGTCGCTATCTATCAACGTTAAGTTTAGCCACAAATTAGACATACGCGGCGCTCTGACAGATAGCCCGCTTAGAACAACACGCCATTTTTGACACACGCACACAGAGACGTGAGTTTACAGGCGAAGTCAGTGAATTACAGTGTCGCGGTCAGTAGCACTGTCAAAAACATTGAGATATTATTTGTACGTCGTCAGATACTTACATTATAGTTAAATCGTCAAGAATGGTTTCGCGCAGATATTTATGTTGCAGTGTATTTGGATGTATGAACACCACACGAAATTGTGATTATACGTTTTTTAAGTTAATAAATGATGTTGAAAGGTAAGTAAAACTCAGATAACATTTGCAAGTTAGTAGTACTATGTACGAGTAGTATAAGTATATGGGTAGGTAAACTGTTATATTTCGTAACACATTAAAATCCAGTAGAAATGGGCTTTTACTTTTTCCGTAACTTATCTTATCATGCATTGGTAAAACACCAGTATTTTTGGTATACATATTCTTTTATCGAGGCACGCGCGGCTGCTGCCGATGCCGCCGCGCTGCGCCGCCGACAGGTGACCGCCGAAGTGGTGGCTCATGGTGTGTTATCTACCCTACTAGGTAGGTAGGTAGGACTGGATGATCAAGTCCATTAGGCTAGCAGGTTGCACCTGAACCCCGGTAAATTACTTCTTATAATGAATACTTTTATACGTATTCACCCATCTTATCTCCTTTTAATCTAACAAAAACAAAAATTACATAAAAAGGGGTCTTTTGTATATATTATTTTTGTTGTTGTCGAACTTGGTGCAATTTTTCACTTGATATATTTTATTTTTGGCGGTATCTGTCAATTTGCGCTTATCGAGCGAATACAGTAGCGAGTAGCAACCCTAGGCGATCAGGCAAGTTGATAGAAAAGGCCGAGAGCGGTCCTTCTGTAAAGTCTTTATTTTGTGCTGTTACTGACCTACTAGGTAGATAAGGACTGTATGATCAAGCCCAATAAGCTGTAACGATGCCATTTAGTTCGAGTCTAATGGACGTTAGATAGAACCTCCACGATGACTGGAAACTTCATAGTATAACTTACTGGCCATCAATAGTTTTCTGTACCGGCCCTTCAAAATTTAATTTATCGTTTCACGTTCCCTGTTCAGCATTTTGAGTCAGTCCTATCAAAACCATCGTACTGAACGGAGCTTGAAAGCAGATTACCAGTATAAGTTTAATTAAATTACGTGATGGTGATTATTAAATAACCAATTGTAAATAGTTATAAATAATGTAACAGGAACCCGTGTATCGGGGTGAGCATATCATACCTATTTACTTACCTATTACTATTAGATAATCTATTACCTAGGACTCTATGTATAAATTTATTGTTATTTTGTTACAGTTCTTCTTTCCTACCTATACTTCTACCCTATTCAATAAACAAGTCACTGGATTGGCTAATATTTTATTCATTATTCCATAACTACATCTACTCCTAAATATAGTGTGACGAATCCTGGCGCTCCGGCTCCTGTATTGCTGGCCTGCTACGAGGATTTCGCCACAAAGCTAGCAAGTTGCACCGGGAGCCCGGTTTACTTAGGTAAATTACTTCTTATAATCTGGCGCAATTTAAAGACGTCGCTAGATTATCCTTTACCCGTTAAGAATGTTCAGTTAGTACATTATTCTTTTCCCGCTCTGTCAGATTGGGCTTATCGGGCGAATATAGTAGCAACCTTTTTTTTTTCTTATTGTGACGTCACACCATGGTGTTATGTTTAAGGTCCCGTGATATACAGATTAAAAATTACGTCTTTTAATTTACATATAGTAAAACAATAATATTTTATGACTCAAAATAAGAATATTTAAGTAAGTAGATTTCTACATAAATTTTAATTTTTATAAAGGCTTATAATTTATTTTTCACTACAAAAAGTAACCCATTGCTTGGTGTCCCAGGTTCGATTTCCGGCCAGATCAATTTAGAAAATGACGTTTTCTGGGGATCTACCCCACGACCTTCAGGCTTATGCAGAATCTACGGGCCAGTCTACTAGTCTACGTACTGGCACTACTGGCTTATTATGTTGTTTGGTTATAAACGTTGTCCAAGGCAATATAACTCAAAAAGCACTGTACCTTCTGGTTTATTCGATTCTCTCCATGCTATATTTTCAGCCGGCCAAATATCCGGTTATTCCCAGTAAAAACCGGAACGGGATCCGCGCTGCTCTTAAAATGTTTGCTTCCTCTGGACCGACACAGCCTTTGAGCTTTGTTTTCAGGCGTCACTTTTTTCGCTCTGTTGGCAAGCGAGCGGGTTTCAATTTTAATTTTGTACCTGGTCATTTATCGTCTTACAAGCCGTCTATAGAGAATAATATTTCCTTTTCACAATTTAATCTGCTCCAAGTAACAACAGCATGGATCATTATGATCTTCGTCGAGAATAAAATAAGTAGAAAAAACCGTTCGGAATAATAACATACTATATTATCCAAAACACGTAAAGGAGACGTTATCAAAAGGAGATGGGGACATCTTAAGATAAAGAATTACTCAAATCCCAGCAAAAAAATCATTTTCATTAAATTAAACGTTGTGTAAAAATGGTTTAAAATCATCACGCTTACACAAATCTTTGAAAAATTCAAACACCTCAAATTAGCATTCGGACAAATAATGATGATTATGGTAAAATTTATATTATATGATAAAATAGATACCCTTCATAATGTTGTATTTTGTGGTCAGTGTAGGAAAGCATTAAATAGCAAAAGAAAACATAAATGTAGCATCAATTACTTATATTCCAAAAGAATTACTACGAGAATGTTAAATTAAATTTTAACAACCACTAAATTCCGCCTTTCAGACACATAGATAGTAGATGACATCGCGTATGCAATTTAATAATGTAAAATAGCTTTGTAGGGTTCCGTACCTCGAAAGGAAAAAAACGGAACCCTTATAGGATCACTTTGATGTCTGTCTGTCTGTCTGTCAAGACCCTTTTTCTCAGGAACGCGTGGAGGTATCAAGCTGGAATTTATAGCAAATACTCAGGTTTACTGTCCCTTGGAGCTGCGTAAAAAAGGTGGACCCTGGGACCCCACACACCAGTGTGGGTTCACAACCGGGATAGACCGCACGGATGATGATGGAGCTGTGAAAAAAAAAGCTGTCAAACTTCTAAGCCAACGCAATTACAAGATACAGCCGTTTATGCCGCAATTTTTCGACCCTCGCAAGGGAATCAAAACCTACAGGGTACTTCCCGTGAACTCAGAATCTTGAAATTTGGTACGAAGCAACGTCTTATAGCACAGATGAAGAAAAATTGCGAAAACCGTAAATTTTTAGTAACATCATACAATAAAAATATTTTTAATAACAATACCTACAGGTTTGTACGGAACCCTCGGTCGGTCCGACTCGCACTTGGCCGGTTTTTTATCTTTGTCAACTATTGAACGAAGAAGCGAGCATCACGAATGCTATTTTCTTGTCAGTAAGCGCGACCTAGACGCTCGCCGGAAGAGGGGCTGTCACTCTGTCGAGGCACACGAGACTGCCATTTCGTGCAAATGCCCTAGACTCGACTATAAGCCTAGCTGTTTCAGCGATTCTGTATTATGAAGCTGTGCAATTTCAAAAACTTTGGTGTTTAGGAGTTAATTTATACTAATTAAAGAGGAAAGATTTGTTTGTTAGTTTGTTTTTTTGTTTGTTTGCTTGTATTGAATATGCTGCGAAACTAGTGGACCTGTTTTATGAATTCTTACACAAATATAAAGCTACACAATCAGGGAGTGACATAGGCTATATTTTTGTTAATTTGGACTATACTTTGACAGTAGAAAAACAGGACAACTATTCTGTTTAAAAGTATGGGTTAAGTCTCTAACACCAATGACAGAACTTCGTTTAGTTTCGACTCAGGTGTTAAACGTTCTCGGTGTAGATTTTTGTAGTTATATTTTAAATTCATTAGTTACTTTTGAATTGCTTGCTAAATCTTTTAAAAGTCTGCTCATGGTTTGTTCTTTTGATATTTAACTTTTTTCATTTTGGTTGCGTTTCTAAGCTAGGTATGTCCGCCTCGTACTTTTTCCCGGACGTTTTGAAATAACAGCTATATGCTTACCACCAGAGTGCTGAGTGCGAGTTGCAGTAAGAGAAGTGAATAACTTCATCGCGTTTGCGTGAAAAAAACGCGAATTTGTATGGCATCGAGTGAGCGCCATCTAGCGGCCTTAATGTTGCCCAAATTAGCCGCTAGATGGCGTTGACTCGATTGCATACTAATTGACATTTACGTGCTCGCTAAACGCGATGGTGAAGTCATTCACTTCTCTCACTGCAACTCGCACTCGGCACTCTGCTTTGTCAGGTTGAAGTATACTCAGCGAAATCAAGGCTTCTGTTATCACAACCTACTACGAGTTGCCACTTTAAACTTACATTATCGTTCGCGTAAAAATTGTATTGGGATTTGACGTTGTCATGTCAAGTCAAATTCCAATACCATTTTTTACGCAAACGAAAATGTAAATTCGAAGTGGCAACTCATGGTAGACGTACAGCACAGCAACTATTGAACGAAGCAGCGAACATCCCGAATGCTATTTTGTTGTCAGTTCGCGACGTAGACTCTTGCCGTTCTGTCAAGGCATAAGAGACGGTACTATTTCTGGCATACGGTCTAGCCTAGTCGTTTCAGAAACTTAGTAACCTACCATAAGTTTACGCCCATGATAGTCGTTAGCGTCAGTTGCCAAGTTTTTGCATGGGTATTTTTAGTGTCAAGTTTTAACATTTTGATAGTGCCTCTCGTGAATAGTATTATAACTAAAATGGCTAGAGGGTTAGGGACTGTAGTGTTTGGGAGCTGTGCAATTTGAAGAACCATCTCGTTCAGTTCAGCACTGCATCCAAATTATAAAAGGGATGATCTTTGTTGCTCTCAGAAGTCTCAGAACACAATTACATAAAAAAACCTCCAGAAGAACATTCATGACTTATTTCAAGACTATCAGGTGCAGTACAAACATTATACATTACGTACTTCAGTTATTGAATATATCGAGTTGTACATTTCCAAAGTTATATTATGAATAATAAATAAATAATTTTATTTTTTCATATTACAAAGTTTCTTAAACTATACACGATTGGTATCTCCTGTTAAGTACAAGTTAGGAGAGGAGGGACCGCTCTTCCTTATAATAGATTAATTAAGTACACACTAAACCTTTAAGATACTTTTAACCTTTAAGATTTGACTGGCCTTTATTTGTGTGACGAACATTTATGTTTGTTGTGTGTCTGGGTGTTATTATCTATTTAAGTATGTATTTAGAAATATTTAAGTATGTTTATCAGTCTCTGACGCCCATATTACAAGCTCTGCTTAGTTTGGGGTCAGATGATTTTGGTGTGAATTGTCCCAGATATTTATTTATTTATTTATTATATTCGTCTAAGAAATTATAAAAATAATAGAAATTCACAATTCCATTTAATTAGAGTGCTGCAAACAAATTGTGCGAGTGTGTTTGTGCGCCTATGTGTGTGCGTGTGTGCGCCTGCGAGTTTATGTGTAATAACAGTATTGCGTCTATTTTTTAAAGTCTCAATTTCATCATACCCTTTTGGTTCTAACCATGTCTCCAATAATCTTTTACACTCATAGTACATATTTTTTGCGATTTAATTGTATTTTTGCTACATATAATGTAACTCTGGTAGCAGTATGATAAGGATTCGAGTGCTAAAATACAAGAACCACTGCTTTGAATATTTAGTAAATATCTGTACACATAATTAGTACTCGCAACGATATTTTGTTTAGTTTTTTGTATTAGTACTCGAACGTATCCGAAGTGTTTTTGAGCATGATCGTTCGAGTCCATTATGAATTTCATAAATCGATTCCCTGAACGATTTCCGAAAGAATCAAGGAGTAAATAAGGACGAAGAATCGAAAACGTAGTTCAGCCCGGATTAACCTAAGATACGGATTAGGGCCGGGGCTAGCGGGCGAGGCAGGGGGATAAAAGCTTTGGAAAAATATTTATCATATTTTTATTTATTTTATTTTGAGGTTAAATTTGCCTGTCATGATGATAGTTGTAAGACTTCTTGATAAATATTTTTTTTTTTCACACTACCAACATTAAAATTTATATGTTTACGGTTAGATTTGGATATAACAATTTACAAATGAGCAGTCACTACTAGTAGTCAAGTGAAAAAACAAATTGGAAAAACATCAGACATATCGCATCTCTGTTCCAAAATCACGAAAAGTTCTTTTGGGATATGAATACCAAGAATAATATTAAAAAATACCAATCAAAATATAGTTAAGACAAATTTTATAATAATGTTTTCTCTCTTATAAACCTTGCTCCTGTCATTATTTTCGCAATTGACAATGCATTACTCAAGTCGAGGTTGAAGTAACTTTATGAAATGAAAAAGGGGTTAAAACACTCGCTAGTAAAAGAGTTATTTGTTTCAAGTGTTTTGACTTACAACAAGATTCGCCATAAGGCGCCGCTTTTTAAGTGTAACTCAAAAACAGCTGAATCTTTACACTTCCCGTTTTTCAGAATATAATAAAACACGTGTGGTCCGAGCAGGTGCAGTGTAATAGTCCAAAAGATCTAAGATATCAAAGCTAATATAATTTATAAATAATAAATATAAAAATGCGCCAGACAACACACCATTAGTCATGGTCTCGAAGTAGGAATAAATTTCCCTGTATTACGAGGTACCAGACAAGGAGTTAAGTGAAGGGCGTTCCCCAGCACACCCAGACCCGAGCTGATTTAGAAGTGGTCGTTTCCTAAATTGATTCAACAAGGAATCGAACCCGGGACGCTATGCAAGTCAAGGCGAGAAACCGTACTTCAGCGCATTTCGCCAATCGTATCGTAAATATTACAATGTCGTTTTTATTTATTCAGTTATGCTTTCACCAGCACCTATGACAGTTATACAAAGAAGAAACTTGTCATAATATACGTACTTGAATAAACATAGTATGACTTTAACTCTGGTTTGGAGGTTGCTTACAACGAGAAGAGAAAAGTCACTAGCCCTCAGTCTAAAAGGGTAAAAGTAAGATAAATTCCGGGCACGCCACGGAGGCACAGTTTTGCCGGCTGTAAAATTATGGGGGCGTACTAAGACTCTAATGAGATACCCGAAGATCTCGTCAATTCGGCTTACGCACATGGATTTGTACGTCTGTCAATAATTTATTAACACCCTGAAACTAATTAAAGATCATTAAACGTTTTTCGCTTACCATATGATTTCAATGCGTACAGAGATCGCATTCATTTAAATTGAAGAATTAAATCCTAGTTTTCTAAATACTTAAAAAATATAGTAATATAGTTATAGTAATATAGTTAATGACCAATAGAAAAAAGTTATTTTACTTTATGTGTGTAATTAAGATAAGATGAGATAAACTTTATTGCACAAACAAAATTTTACAGATTCAAGTAATCAAATTAGATGTACAATTAAGGCGGTCTTATCGCTAGTAGCGAACTTTACCAGACAACCTTTAGTGAGAGAATCAGGGTAGCAAAATTACGTGGTGGTGCAAGATTATAAATTAATGAAACAAAAACTTAATAACTAAAACATAAAACACACAAACATACAATACTTAAGCAAAATAATATACTTACATGAACATACTTATCATACATATAAATACGGTATGGATTAGCATATTTAGTAAAAACTGGAAAGAAGGCGATTGGGTCAATGATAGAAGGTAAGCTTTTGTAAGGAAGGGAAAAATAGAAATGAGGCGATAGTCGGAGAAGGAATTTGGTTTGGACTTTTTTGGGAGAGGCATTACTGGAGCATCCTCCCAGGCAAGAGGAAACGAGCTCGATGGCAATGAGTGGTTGAGGATGTGAGTAATAATTGGATTAAGAATATCAAGGTTCCCCGATCATATTTTGCCTCATGCTATCGCTACCTACGGCATTAGAAGCCACGGACAAAAAAGTTCTCTTAACGTCACAGTCGGATACCAGAGAAACAAAAGGAGAGTTATCTGGAATTTGAAGAGATGATTGATCATTTTATAATAAAAAAAGATTTCATTATGTGTCAATACGAAATTATTGAACTATGTTTGCATGTATTGAACAGTCAAAATTTCAATCCGAAGGTCGTTAATAGGTGGTTGAAAAGTTGGATCATGCGTTATATGAATACGAAAAATATTTTACACTTTTACCTACTAATAGGTATCAAATCAATATACTACGTACCAATCCTTGTTGGACGTACAATTACCGTTCTTACAACAACCTCGGAATAAGTGATTTTGAAATTCCAACCAAACATCCTTTCATCACTTAATTATCCTTAAAACAACCTAAAGCGGCCCGAGGGGATGCTTCGTTGGAAATGTTTAAAGTACCTGCGGCGCCATTACCGGAAGCCCCACGTGTTTCCGGTCCGAGCCAGGCTATGAATTGTTTATGCTCAGCCAGTAAAAACCAAAGAAACCGTAGAAGTATAATGAACGCTTAATTTTGTCGACACATTATTAAGCGTCATTGGCGTAGTGCGCTGCAGTGTTTTTTCTCGCTTTGACTTGCGTGGTGTCACGTACGTCTACCAGAAGTTGCCACTTTAAATTTACGTTATCGTTCGCGTAAAAAAATGTATTGGGATTTGACATTGTCATGTCATGTCATTTCAAATCCCAATACAGATTTTTTACACGAACGATAACTTTAATTTAAAGTGGCAACTCGTGCTAGACGAACTGGTTTTGATTCCCGTATGTCTACCATGAGTTTACCCTAATGACAGCCGTAGCGTTATAAATGGAACCAAAAATTTCTGAAGTCAACGATCGTTGTTTACGTGATAACGCAAACTCATGGTAAACATACTGGTCAGGTCAATTCAAGAATCGAATTTTCTTAAATCTTAGTCTAGGTCTGGGTGTGCTGTGAGGCCTGAATCCTGGACTAATACCTCGTTATACAGGGATATTTTTCCTTATTTCACTTGAATTATGGAAAAATTACAATTATTTGTGTGTTCTGGCGTGTATTTATACTTATTTATATTGATGACAGAAGATAGAAAACCTTGCAAAAAACAGCGCTGTAAACTGGTCCCTGTTGACTAAGTCGTAAGTCTCCGTCATAAAGTTCCAGAATCGTCTGTTGTGGTGACTTGGTGACTATCGATATTTTAACAGATAAATCCCATAAGGTCGTTAATTGTTCTTCATTCTAAGCCTCTTCCTCTCCGGTTTGGTGCGTTTTTATTTAGTCTCACCCCCGCCAGCTCCGCCGCTCGCCTCTCACACCTGTCACATCGAATGAACATTACCATACCGTAAATATCCAGAGCCTATCAAGAAATGTTTTCAGCAGAAAATCTGTGCAGATTCGGTGCAGAGGCTGTGACGAAACGAAAACGCACCGACTCGGTGAGGAAGAGGCCTTAATGTGTAACTAACCCAGTCAGTTTTTAGCGTTGTGCTCGCTGACTTCAAGTTAAGCATATTTCCAGTTTGTGTGTGTGTAAAGCTGTTTCTATGGCTTTGTGGTTCAGCGCCGCCTATAGACTAGTACTCTGTATGGGTCAGTTAAACGTTAGAACTACAAGACTTACGAGTTGCACCGGAGCTTGGAGAGGAAATTACTTCCCGAGCATTTTAGCTACGTGAGTATCTCTTTGTCCTTAGGTACTTAAGTTGCGACTACCTGCATCACGGATAGGGATAGAAAAAGCTGCAGTGGCCTTATTACGATGGCTTATATCCAGTCAAGTTAGTTCTCTAAATTGAGGGAAGCGAGCAAGCGCCTGAAGATGCGTTAGTGCCAGTTAACCGCTGACTGACTGTAAATGAAAGATAATTTACTAAATTGCTCGCTCAGTTTAGGGAATGAACTGACAAGTTATAAGGAATTGTAATAAGGAGTAAAAAATATGGAACTTACTCAAACTTATAGGTAGACCTGGGGCCTGACTCTTGAACAGAATTTTATTGGACAAGCATTGCAGAAATGTCAAACAAGAAATTTTTGAAGCTTATTACAAAGCGTTAAGGTTCAAAAATGTTTTTGGTGACAGTAATCTAATGCCAATCCGGCGAAATTAGATTCAAGAGTCAGGGGCCTGATTGGTTTTGATCTCAACTCCAAACAGACTATATTACTTACGTTTAGTTACGTTTAGTTAGTCCATGCGCTAAGGATATTCATTATTAAATTTAAACTTTTGTTTCGAAGACATGTAACCTTAGACCCAAAACCATGACGTGTAACGGAACGCACCTTAGCCTACACTATTTAAAGCTGGGATTTGAATTTTTTCGCATTAAATCTATCTAATAAAAGCTTGGAGGTAGATACAATACAAAGGGTAATTGTTTTCATGAGTCGATTCATTGTTAGCTAGAATTTCGATTTGATGTTTGCGTGTGAGTCTTACTTAATGGTTGCTTTTGTTAAACATTCTCAAATATCCTAAGTCCCTGTTAGTTCTCATGACCATAAATTAAACTAATAAAAATTAAATTATGTGACTGTTCATTTCAATAAATTGTTCCAATGTTTATTTTGCTGAAGCGTCAAACGATAAGGTCTAGTGGTTGGTGTAAAGAAATCTGTTTAAAAAACTGGCCAAGTGTGAGTCCGACTAACTGAGGGTTCCATACCTACAAATTATGATATTATAATATATCGGTTTTATTGATTTATTTATTTATTTATTTGAATTCAACCATGTTTCAACAGCGTTTACACAACGAAATAGATTAAAACATTGCTTGAGCATAAGACAATTAAAGAAACATACTTTGTTACCTGAAATGTTGACAGGTAGTACGTAGGTAATTTGACAATTTACAAATGAGAGACACAAATTGAATTGAATATCGCAAGATAACAGATAAGATTTATTCTTCATTGCACGGGAGTAATACGTACGAATGGCGCAGTTAATGCCTGAAGGCATCGGTTCTATATTTATCCTGTTAGTTGATATGTGAGACATTACCTTTTCCTAAATACTGATTTTATAACAAGGCCGCAAGGGAAGTAATTTATAGGTTTCGATTATCTGAAAAGTTTCAGAATATTATGTGACTTACATTGCGGTGTGTTTTGTTTGCGTTGACTAAGAAGTCTGAGTTTTGCAAAGAATAAGACTTTGCGGTGGTTCTCTTTGTATTCAACGTACAAGAGGCGGAACCCTAAAATATCCAAGTACTAGTAATTCTCATGTTCAGCATTCGCACTTAAGGGTAATAAATCTCTGCTTTTTATTGAGTAACTTAGTTCGCATTATGATTTGGGAATCGGTAGGCAGGACAGTATTTGGCCGCGGGACGGTTAGGTCCAGAACGCGAGGGAGTCTAGTTTAAGCCGTGAAAAAGCTAGGTCCTAGGTTCAAGACAGTTTGGTCTTGGTCGTGAGAGAGTTAGGTTCTAGGCCTAAGACGAGTGAGGTTTTGTAAAAGTTCTGTACAAATGTGTTTTAGTTTCTTTTATTTATCTAAAATAGAACATTAATTGTAGAATCAGTGATTTTAGAGACGCGGCATCATAAGTTCAGATCTTTCCATTATTATATAGAGCTATAAGAATGTGAGGAAATCTAGACTTTCATTATTTAGAAGAGAGTCTGTTGGTAGCCCTGGAACGTTAGGTTCAGAACACGGGATAGCTCGTTTTTTGGTCGTGAGAAAGTTAGGTTCTAGGCCTAAGACTGTCAGTATTTAGCAGTGGAAGAGTGAGGTTTAGTGATAGTTCTATACAAAAGTGTTTTAGTTACTTCTATTTATCCAAAGCAGAACATTAATTGTAGAATCAGTGAATTAAGAGACGCAGCATCCTAAGGTCAGATCTTTCCGTTATTACATAGAGCTATAAGAATGTTAGGAAATCTAGACTTCCATGATTTAGTAGGACAGTCTTTGTTTGGCAGTGAAATAATCAGGTTAGGAAGTCAGATATTCAGGGTTAGGTTCAGTAATAGTTTTATACAAAAGTGTCTTAGTTGATTTACTTAATCTTTGTTTTATTTTAAATAAAGTCATAAATTTTAGAATCAGTGAAGTTAGAGATGCAGCATTTTAAGGTCAGATCTTTCCGTTATATTATAAGAACTATAAAATTGAAATTTAAAATTGTTAGAATTTCATTTCCTATTAAATCTCAAATATAGTGCAACATATTCTTTTGAAACTAGTAATTATTTGATTAAACAGCTATAAGTTTTATGTGTGTACCTAATAAATATTTACATAATGTAATCTAGTCATGGTCTTAGCATCAATTACGAACATTAAAATGTTGAGGCTTTCTTTTAATGAAAGTAGTATTTACAAAGATAGTACAAGAATTAGTATTTGTAGAATCTGTTTTACATTGGTAAAATAATTAGTAAAGTTCACCTTGTCATTTATTTAATTCACTGATATGGTCTGCGTAGTCCAGAATGGAGGTTATCAAAATGCGTTTTATTATAGGATGTCCCTTTTGCAATATTGTGTGGAAAAGAGGGATGGTTGGGCCGCGTAGCAGTACTTCTAAAATCAATTAGGGTGCTGACACGTATGATCCTAGGTTGAGTCTACTCGAGAAAAGTTAGGCCGCGTCGCAAAACGTGGAGCTTGGCTGAGTTTACTCTTCAAATCCACCGATCGGATGGACATTTGAGCGTACTAATTCCTGGGACCTCCATCCCCTGACAGGTCAGGCTATCTGAGTCGCTGTAAACGAATGGAACCTGGAGATGAGGTTTAGCTTTTATGTCCTTTCAATCAACTCTGCCAGTCGTGAGTCTTTAACTAGTCCCTTCTGGTACACCACATGACAATTGCTAGCTTATACTAGATTTTGTGGGGGTCCAATGCCTAGTATGAGTGAATTGTCCTCTTGTGTTTATTACCAACATAGCATCTATGCTGGACTAATTGCTAATGTTACCCAATGATAGCAACAATTGATTTTAACAAGGAAACTTGACTAATGTCCTTAGATTGCTTTTGGCAAATACTATTGGTTAATTTAACTTATTACTAAACACTGTTGATTTTAACAGTTATTCAACTATTTATAAGTGCTGATTCACTTAAAACCCAAAACATAATAATTTAAACTATCCCAGTTTAAATTAAACCTTATCCTACAAACCTAGCTGCAAGATATATTGCAAAGCTAATTAATGACTATTTTATATAGTTCAATCTGAGTCTTGGTGGTGATGCCGCTTGGTGTCTGTGAATATGTACATTTCATATCACATCAAATATTACAAATCTACAAATATGTGGAGGCATCTTATCTCTCAGTAACGCCATGTACCACACCTTACTCTACATATACAGTGGCGGTGTTCTGCTATAAGCCAATACCCTTTTCCACGCCAAATTATACAAATTAGTGGTGGTATTCTGATTGATAACAAATATGCTTTTTCCCCACACAAACAAACTCAAACTTCATACTAGCTTTCCTGTAAGTGACCTAGCTGTCCATTGACTCGAGTATTTGGTTAAGTCTTCGTGAATTGAATTATCTTCACCCTAAAGACGATGTTTTTGATGAGTCCTATATTATCCTGTCCAAGGTCTGCTTTTGTGAATGTTTATCTACAATCGTCATCAACATGATGTACATGTTGACAAGTCATGAAGTATCATGCTACCAATGATTTATATTGAATTATTTCATTTTAATTAATGATGATTCATCTACAAATTGAATTACGTTGGAGCTGGGTTTGACATCCTGCTACAATCCTACAATTCAGTGTTTCAATTGTGTTTTACACATTGTCACACCACAGTCTACGACTGTCACTACAAATATCCTCAATCCTATTTCGGGGGGAGGCGCGAGCTGGTTGGCCTTCATCGGTCTGGAGCGGGGTGGAGCTCGTTATGACCACCTCCAAAGGGAATGCTCCTTTGGAGATTTTGATTCTTTTATCTAAATATCAGCTTTTCACTCTAATATCAAATTCTGCACTATATTTAAAACCATGATCAATATTTGTTGGGTACATACATAGAATAATATATACTTGGTTTCGAATTCAACAATTCATTTTAAACTCGTTTTTCTTATTTACTTAGGTACTTCTAAAGAGTTACCAATTTCACTGTCTTTGATTTCATGTTAGTCTTCGATTAGGAGAGTTAGTTAGTCATGTAATAAATAGTATGTTTGAAACAGTTTTACATAGCATAGTAGGTTCTTAATTATCCAATCAAACTCATAATTAGCACTCACATACCTCATAAAAGAATATTGAGTTACTACAGTAATAAATACTATTTACACAACACAACGTAGACGGTTCTACCACTATTAGACGATCACAACCATTTGGCCATTTTATCTTCAAGTTACATGTTCGATCATGTATCTATTTTTAAATATTGAAAATGTATATCGATATGTTTATTCATATTGATTTGGATGATAGAAGTTTTTAAACTGTGAAAATTGTTGAAGTTGGTGAGAGAGTGAGGGGGGGTTGTTAGACGTAAGATCGGTTATCCGTCGTTTCCTTTCAACAGTTTAATTTTAACACACAATTATACATTAGGAACAATGATTGCAGGGGTTTTTATTTAATATACGAGTAATCAACTCCTTAAATTAGAGGCCGGCTAGTACTTGAAGTAAGCTTTCGACGTGGTAAGCGAAACATCCGCGATTAATTTTCAATACTTCGATTTTGAAAAATAATCGCCATGCGATTGTGGTCAAATGTCAGTCGACTTAGGCAACAAGACTTGACTGGCTAAAAGTTAAATGTTTCTACTCAGTTGATGAATACCAAGAAGGCTAGAGACTAAGGAGAGATAACTCCCGAAGTGGGGGTAAGCTTTCGAGGGCCGAAAGTCGTATACTCTGTGCCGGGCAAAACGCTGTATTGCGCATGTGCAGCGGCAGCTATTTGTCATTTCATGGTCACATGGTTTTGTTTTGAACGGTGTCACGTGCGACAGTTGTTGTTTTTCGAGGTTGTGTTGACCAATTTTGACACTTCGCGAGGATCGCGGCAAAGAAGCGTAATGCGCATGCGTCACTGTGGGATACGGATTTAGTCCAACCCTTTCCAGGGAGTTATCTCTCCTTAGTTTCTAGCCTTCTTGATGAATACCTTAATTCTAAGATTGACATTTGATATGTAATAATGACATTATTTTGTATTGTATTGTTTTTTAATTTGTATTTTTTTTTGCATTATTGAAATTTATTTTGAATGATGACATAAGTATTTTTGTTATATTTGCATGCTATTTGAATGGCTGAATGTGTATGAACTTTATGACGTATTTATTTATGAACTGACATTTACCCTAATCAAAGGCAAATAGATGATTATGATTATGATTATGAAGAAAAATAAATGGGTCTCTACCACTGATGTTTGTTGGACAGCTATTTCACCCTCATGTGATTTATCTGTTACGTAGTAAGTATTAAGTAATCTGTGGCTGTACCGATATTCCACAGCGAAAACTTGACAAAAGATGTTGGCGACTGTCTTCAGCGTAAACTCATTATAAAAAGAAATGAAAATCTTATTGATTCAAAATTTAAACGCAGACATGCGCCAATCGTGCCCCCAGGGAAATAAGGAAAGACAGGCAAATTGTTTCCCGAAGCTAGGTCGGATTTAAAATTCATTACCTAGCAAGCCGGCTTGGAGGGTGATGACAACACTTAAGAATAAATAAAAGCAAGAAGTTTATTCAACATTTTGTTATAAATGCCAAGAAGGCCAAAGTTCTACGTGACTACGATGTCTTTCCCTAAGCCCCATGTAATTAATAAATAATAATGAAAATAATGTCACGATGACTATGTGTGGTGCCGACCACTGTTCGCCCAAAGAGGCACCCAGGGTGCGAGGTAGGGGTATAATCATGAAATTATAGAACCATCTTTAATATCTTAAAATAATTAATAACACAAATGTATAATTCTATTCTTACATATTTAATTGTTAAATATAACTCATAAAATATAACCCTATTGAAATCAATGACAAATTAAATGATGATGTCGTAAAATAGGGTCCATATTGGCTCACCTAAAGTTCTTACTCCGAAATTGTTCTTCCTACCGATTTGTAATCCGAATGATCACTCTTCCTAAAATTTTTCTTCCTAAAGTTTTAATTCATACAATTTGTAGTACTACCGACGATGTTCATAATAGCGAATCATGTTTCCGAATATTGTAATTAATATTATTTTAACTCCTACTGTAGTTTTTCATAATGGTTTTTCTCTAAACATAATTTCCATAATATTTTTACTCATTTACGTAATGTTTATGTCAACCTAACCCGCTCGTCGTTCCGCACCTTGCTAACCTGACCGAATTTCTTTTGAACTTGCTTCTGGCACTAGCTTTGGTTAGCAAGGAGCGAAGCGACGAGTGGGTTAGGTTGACATAAACGCTGAGTTGTTAGGTTAGTATAATTGTTCGGATTACAAATCGGTAGGAAGAGCAATTTCAGTACTACAAATTGTATGAATGAAAACTTTAGGAGGAAAAATTTCAGGAATATAAATCATTCGGATTATGAACATTAGAAACAGAGCAGTTAGGAATTGTGATTTTTAGACATTTTTGGAGTTGTAATTATCGGAGTTCAAAATTTAGGTGAACTTTGGCGCATCCCGTAATATCACACTATAGTCAATTAACACTTAAAAAAAGGTAAAAACATAAACAAGATTGAAATCTTTTGTATTTTCGCATCAACTTTGCACGTTTCATAGTATTTCACGAAGATACGTTGCCATCTTTTTATTCCGGGCCCTATCTTAAGAAGAGACTTCACCTCACTAGAGCTTGTCTAATTTAATTAGTCATGACGCGGCCCACCAATTTTTTAGTAGATTGAAATGTGCCGAGTGTAAGTACAAACGTCGTGAGCTCCTAGGTTCGAGTCCAACCGGCTTCTGAACGACCAATTACAGTGGCATGTTTATAATATGCATTGCATCCATTTTTAAAATGTCTAGCGTGAATGCTGTGGAGGGGCGCGTCATTTCAGCTTCAGACAAGATCTACCTCAGTCGCACTTTTTAATACCACAGTTGACAGCTTTGAGGCCGTAGCCGTACCGTTCCTACGTAAAAAATTGTGAAATGTATGGAAATTTAATACAATTAACTTAACATCTAGAAACAATGAAGCGTGTTGCTCTTGGCTACTGCCTCTGTACAACCAAGCCACCAGGGGTCTAAATTTATGAGCCGATAATATTTTGTAAAATAAAAACGTAATCTGAAGCCAAAGATGCTATATTAGGACGTGGGACCCGGGAGCAAACCAGATTTTTCGTACAATTAGTATGTCATCGGCACAAACTGAGCTGAGCGTTTGAGTGGCCGTGTCCAGACCACAAGCTCCATGTGGCCGCGTTTGGTGGCTAGTCTTACACGCATGGGCACAGTTGCCTGCTTCTCGCGGTACCCGTAGCGTTGTTATTGGCTTGAAATCAACCACTAACGGGCGCGTTTGGTTGAGCTGGGCCACTAGACGCCAGTGGCCCAGGGTCAGCAGCTCTAAATGTTAATTCTGACATCAAGTCAAGCTTACGATAAAGAAAGTTGAAAAATGCCATGATTATTTTACTCGTAATATAAATATAGTCTCGCGAATACTTTGGGCCTTATACTATCAGTTCATTTTCTCACTATGTCACGATACTGGGATTATGTGATGTTCTTGTCTTCGTACACCCCTGGCTCAGGGGGCATCATGACGGCATTGGGGTGTTTGTTGATTTCGGTCTGCCCCTGAAATTTGAATATAAATAACTTTTATTTAAAATGTAAAATGTTTTTTCTGAATTCTAAACGATTTTAGCACAATCGTTTAAGAGCATCGGTCTTTCAGTCCTGTTATTTTTCAATGTTCTCTAAAAAGCTACCTAGGACCTTTCGTGTTTAGCTTATTTGCACCCGAATAAGGTGCCTGGCCTCCCTCGTGCACCCATAGCACCTAGAACTGCATGCATAAAGCCACCTGCAAACTGCCTTATGCCTCAGGGCCATTAAACTAATTCACTTCAGTATGTGTGCAAATCCTGAAAACCCCAACTGCACAACTTACCTACCCTAATTGATGTAATAGTGAGGGTATTATCATAATGTAATCTAAATCAGCCGTTAAGATCCCACTGCTGGGCAAATACTCCTCTTCTTAAAATGTATGCCAGCTTATGCATTGCAGAGCCTTTTCAGACCAGTTTCCCGTATGGGCATTAAACTCTTACTTCATCTAACTGCCCTCTGCGTCGTTAACTGAAGGCTGTGCTTCTTTGTCCCACTAACATTATAATTGTATTGAATGAAATTCATACTGACATATTCAATATCGACCTTATCCATTTCATGAAGAGACTTCATCATCTTCTGTGACCTCTTCTGCGCAGACGCAGCTCGCTGCTGCAAGATCTGGAATTCAGACATATTACATACTTAAGATAAAGATTTGACTAAGTAGACATATACAGTTTATGTACATAGCATATGAACCTAAATAATAATAACACCCAGGAACAGAACAAACACAAACACTCTTCTCATCTTCATTCTGGGTCCTTTTTTGTTTATTAACGTGGAATCCTCACGTATACCTGGCCGCCTAGGGGGACGAAGAGGTACCGACTTAAACCCCACGTTACTCGACTGCAACACTTCGGCGGAGAGCTAAGAAAGATTTCTTCATACTGGGCCCTCATCCAACGTACGACTTCTGTATATTGCGTGTGCAGGCCAGTCAGAATACATTACACTATATTACGTGTGAAACCAATCTATCTTCACCAAAATCAAGTCTATAGATGTTTTACTTGTATGTCGGTATATAGTAGAGGCTCAAATCAATTAATTATATATTATGAAACGAAAAGCTTTCTCGTTCTTACTGTCCACTTCTTCACGCTCGGTAATTGCTTTCATTGTCAGGTTTAATCAATTAACAATTGCGTGGGGCAAAGGTGAAATGCCAATCAATTTCAAAGGCCATTCCTCCAACGTTAAATAAAATTCTGGTTTGAAAAGGGCGTGGTCACTGTCTAACATTAGGGTTTTTGACAGTGACAGTTTTGGACAGGACAGAACCCCAAGTAATGCTTGTGGTCATGCCTGCACTCCCGTGTTTCTGTACAAAATTCATGTAAAGGAAAACTCGCTGTGTGAATGCGGCTTGGATGAGGGTACACCGGATCACATTTTTTTCAACTGTAATAAATACGCCACGTCCTTGTATGATATTCTCCCTCCCAAAATTCCCCGTTCTCTTAACTTAAACTTCCTTCTGTCTTCTTTTTGCTACCTTAAGTATTTATGTAAATATATAGAATTTTATAATATCAAGTTATAAAATAAAATAACCTCTATGTTCGTATTGTCTGTGTATCGTTTGTGACGTTTGTGATGTTTTTTCTATGATTTTTGTTCTAGATGGTGTGGGAAAATCAGTTTTAATATAGACACAGAACTTTTTCTTTTTTCGCCGGCCAACTGCTTCTATGTCTCTTTACTCATCACGATTTGACTGAAAAAGAATAATCCCACTGACCAAATAAAGCTTCATGATGCTCTCGCCACTACTTGACATTGGCCAAATCGGTTTGCTGTATAAGCAAGATTGCAGAGGACATTAATAAATAAAAAAAAAGTTATGCTTGAATTCTTAAATGTTATTCTAAGCTGAGTAGCTCTAACTAGTGACGACACGGGTGGCGTAGTCAAATGAACTTTTCTGAACTAACTCGGGTATGGGTGTGCTTGGAGACGCCCCTGGTTGAAATCCCTATCTGGTACCTCGTAACACAAGGATATTCATCCTTACTTCGAGACCATGATAGTTGGTGTGTTGTCTGGCGCATATTTGTTATTTATTTTTGAATTTACCTCAAAGACTGATGGAATGGGTTTGAGCCCGGCTGGATGTATTCACAAACATATTTTTTCTAGCTTTTCCATCTTTAGTCAAAACCCTCTCTTTACTTACTGTTAGCCTCCTCTGCTCAGCTTCTGCAAGTTTCTCCTCTATATCAGGCAGACTGATCTCTGCTGCAGGAGGCTGCAACAGCCTCTGCAAGTGTGGTGGTGGCGTGTTCGACTCCCGGCGGTTGCCGTCGAACTCTTCTAGGGGAATCTCGAAGGCCACCGCTGGAAAAATGTTAACTGCATTACGTAGTTATTTCTAAAAGATGAAATGAATAAAAAACAAGAAATGAAGAATGGTTCACTATAAGGATTTTTTATATATTTTTAGTAACGACGAAACTACGGCAGACTTCAGAAAAGGTGAGAACTCCTGTCTGATTTTGCAGATCTTTTAAAATTTCAACCGAGTAAAGTTAACACGTTCAGAGCAGTTGAAACAGGGTTTAAAACGCCCCATCCGTGTTCAACTTTCGGTGCCGGAAGAAAAATTGAATCTTCTGAATCGTGCGACTATGGTGATTTTAATACTATCAAGCGAATAAAAGAGATGATAATAGTAAGAGTTAGAAGATGAGCTAAAGGCAACTCTATTACACACACGAAATTCTGCAGTTTTAAAAAATTGAAGGACATTTAGGCCTTGATAGCTAGAAGCGATCTTTTCAGATTAGGAAGAGAAGCAAAACGAAAAAGATTTAAAAAAAGAGTGTTATTAAGACCTAGTACTGCACAAAAAAGCTCTAGAACAAAGAAATCACGGGGTTGAAAAAACCTTGTACAGAGGTGTTCATATCAACCTTTACAAAACCATTGCAAAATGTTTTTTATGTTACCAGCATAAGGTGCCCCGATATGAACGCCTCTGTACTGCAGATTTGGATTTTTTAGAAAAAGGTGTAACCGACCTCGATAAGCGCAGTAAACGTGTGTTATAATATATACCCCAAGAAACAGAAACATTTGAAACTAAACTTCAAATTCTGAGCTACTCACGAGGCTTGGCCTTCACGGGCGTCTCCGGCAGCACCACAGTCGGCAAGCTGTCATTGTCGTCGTGGTGGCCGTTCAGCCCCTTGACGCCATTAGCCTTCCCGTTGCTTTGCGCCTCCTCCGGCACAGGAACCACGTGGCCTGATGACCCGCAACCCATTCTGTGCTCTGTCACCAAGTGATGGTCATTACTCCTTTGTCTGTTAAATTCAAAGTTATTCTAGTTGAACTTAACCACAGAATGCAAGTCCTGACTAGCGTGCGAGATCTACTTTGCAAAAAATTTGACTTAGACTTAAATAGCTAGAGCTACTCTTGTCATAAAGCAATGGGATAGTTTGCGAACCCCATTTATAAAGAATTATTCTTTTTTTTTAGAAATGGCAACATTAACTTTAATTTTTAAATTGAATTTTCATTGCCTTTAAGAGAACAAACTATTTTGATATGTTTTCCTAAGCATTACTGGTTATTATTAAAGGATAAAAATGAAAGAACAAGAAGTATAGTCCGTCTGATGTGTGTTAGAATCGAAAGAAGTAGAAAGATATCTCGACCTCACGGCCGCTTTCCTTCAGGTGGAGTGGGGTCATCTTGATGGGCAGTATTAAAAATAAATGTCTAGGTTCTGTCTACCATGGGAGGAGAAAGCAGATTAAGCCTCCCAGTTGAAGGTAAAAACACAATAACGATAGAAACAGCAGGAACAGAATAAAGAAAGAAACCATTAACATTATTCGTGTTCGTATGAACACTAAATTTGTAGTGTTTTTGTGCTTTTACTTGGTGGTTTGAAATGTTTTCGAGAAATGTAACTTAATTAAAAAATATATTCTCACTCACCAGTATTGTCAAAGCAACGACCAAAGAAGATTTTGTATTGATAACGCTGTTTTTGAAGTATAATAGAAAATCGAGCCATGGAGTTTTACAATATCATTACAATATTGGTTTTTATACTAACAAAGCTCATTGTAGCTTCGACAACTGAATAGATCGTGGACTAAAAACCTAGAATTCTAATTTGATCCGTATCTGTTAGAACGAAATTATAATTTCGTCGTAAAAATATTATTGTCTTTATCACGCTATTGCATTGTACGGTGATGCTTTCGTGAGTCATAGTTATTTGTCTATTCATTTGAAATGTCTGAAGTCCGTTATGTTTGGAAAATACATAATAAAAACATATATTATATTGAAAGAGATTATTAACAAAACACAGTATTAACAAACTTTTCTACTTACGTTTTTAATTTATCGCACTCACCTTAAGAGCGATTGTAATCAAAGGACATAATAAAAACCGTTTACTTGCCACGCGGCAAGTGAATAATGTAACTAATCTTTTTAAAAGTAAACATAAAGCTAACAAAATAATTCTTTGGGAAATTTTAACAAAATAATAAATAAATAAATAAATAAATAAATATCCCTGGACATTATTCCACACAGCGCCATCTAGCCCCAAAGTAAGCTAATTAAAGCTTGTGTTATGGGATACTAGACAACGGATAAACATACTTAAATACATTTTCTTTTTGTAAATACATACTTATTATACATAGGAGACACCCAGACCAGTACAAACAGACATGTTCATGCACACAAATGTTTGTACTGTGCGGGGATCGAACCCGCGACCTCTGGTGTAGTAGCCAACTTATTAACCATAACACCAAGTCGGTCGTCAAAATAATATGCCTTAAAATTAAATATTTATGAAATTACCCCCTTAAGGCCCATGTGTTCGTCGATTTTCTGTCTCCATCTGATATACCGGAGCGGTACTGCCGCCTGTCGCCCCCGCAGACACCCGCGCGCGAGGTCGCTCGCAACAAAACACTTTTTTTTTTTTTTTCATGCGGCTCAGGAGGTATTTTTGAAAACCAAACGTAGGTACAGGTTAAAGAAGACTTGATGTCCGTTATTTTCTTGTAAAAACTATACAAATCACACTCATGGCTTAGGAGCCTTAGCAAATTGAAGTTTTACAAACACCCTTTTTCAAACGTACAAAATGAAGTTAACGTCTAAGTTTATTATATATTTTTTTGCCCATTCAACTAGGAGCAGTAGGCCTTTGACCACGACGGAAATTTTGATTTTGGTGTGAGTTGGCGCCTTAATAAAAAAACATTTGCAGTATGGCACTTCTTTTGCAAAAGCTACTCTCTGTCGCCTACTAGCAAATGTTGACATGTATGCCCATAAACGAGACACATAGATTGTAAATAAATACATTATATAGTACAAAAGTTACAACAGTTTTGGAAAGGGGGGTTAAAGTTTAATCTAAGTAGGTACTTCCCAACATACATAATTAAGCGATTAAGCCAATTGTAGCGATGACTTGATTTCAATGATGGAGGCCTTTGCCCTGCAGTGCGACAGTATATAGGCTAATTAATTACTTACTTACTACCAAGATAATTATGTAAACTAAAAAAAAATGTGTAAATTTTACCAAAAATGGTATTCAAATTGAAAAAAGCAAGTATTTTTGAAAATCTCTTCAGCAACCCAATCCATTAGGCCCTGAGGGAGAAGAAGTAATCAAATTAATAGCCCTTAGGTTTTCCATCAGGGCGTTATAAAGGGCACATTCATCATTCGGGACTTGGCGAGGTGTTGTTAGTTACTAGGTCACGGCCCCTTTGTAGGGGTAGACGGTAGGTATTTTTGGTGTAAACAGATAATAAATTGATAAAGTCTATCAATGTGAAAGCAACTCATTATATTTCGCTGTTATATAAGGCTACTTAATAGGCCTCATACGTCTCGTAGATATAAATATAAATATGCGCCAGACAACACACTTCTTGTAATGGTCTCGAAATAGGGATTAATATCCCTGTGTTACGAGGTACCACACAAGGAAATAAGCTAGGGGCGTCTCCCAGCACACCCAGACCCGAGTCAATTCAGAAAAGTTCGTTTCCTGAATTGACCTGACCGGGAATCGAACCCGGGACACTGCGGTAATCGAGGCGAGAAACCAAAACCTTCGCCAATCGTGTCGTCAATTATATTATTAGTTATAGTTTGTTAAGCGTCAGGTGTAAAAATTTGCCAATCCCCTTACAACGTACTCGTATGGCACCAACAAAGATTATCTGACATCGAATTAAGAAGAGCTAGTACTATGGGTGGCGAACCCGATTAAGATGTTCAATATTATTATTATTTATATAACAACACCCAGAAAACAGAATAAAAAACGACAATGTTCATCACTTAAAATATTTCGGTGCCATAGTACCTACCTACGGCACCTACTTAGAGCATAATTTTGCACCAACACAGGCCAACCAAATCGTTTGGCAAATAAAACCTTTAACTTTTATAGGCGAGAGAAATCATCGCTCCCATAGCCGGGGTTTTTTCATCGGGCTCAGCTAATCAGGAAATATCGCGGTGATCCATCGCGTTTCCGCATTACAACGGGCGCCATTGCTGCGGCTTTCCCGCGGAAATGTTGTTTGCTTACCGAGGAGCGGCCATCTTGAAATTGTTTGCTACTTGTTGTAGTGTAAAGCAGTAAATGTAAACTTTTTAAAATATTTAACTCATAATGTTCCCAAAATGCTGGTAGCACTTTGTCCTTGACTTACGAGTACAACACCTACTAGTAGGACTAGTATTGGCTGAACTTTTGCGTTACCTTTTATGACTGTGATCGAGAATTTTAAAAAAAATATTTACCCATTTAATAAATTTCGGTTTTTCAATTCTTACTTTCTTCCCTAGATAGCTAACTGCAGTATAAAATTAACTGGCTGCTTATCAAGCGCGTAAGCTTATATTTTAATTTTTTCAATCGTCTTTTATCCAAAGTATAGCTAGGTATCTATCGTTTGTCTATGTACTCATATCACTAACTTCACACTGATTATCCACAAGCGAGGTGCACTTATACAATCATTGCAATGTTAGAATGAAACAAGACAAAAGTTGATGTTTGACTAACACTCCAAAACTCCTTAACAAAATGAAAATAATCTCAAATGACACACGACATAACCTCAAAATGTCAAAGAAAACACAAAGATAAATCTTATCCAGCCCCTCAAGAGGCAGATAACTTTACTCCTCAGTTAGCGGCTTTATTCAACAGATAACATCTATCTGAACATCGAAAAATTTAACTTTATTCTACAGATAAATTTCATTATCTGAAGATTGAAAAAACGGCCCTAAGTGCACCAAGAAACTACAGTTTAAAAGTTGCTAATACCTAATTGCAATTACTTATAAACAAACTTAGCCTGAACCGACCCACGACGTTGTATAAAAGTGGCAATACAATGCTTTTATCATTTGTCTTCCGCTTAAATATTATCTTCATAATATATAAAACAAAGTCGGCTTTAGCGAATAGCAGAATAAGTACAAAAAACATTAACCAATAAAACATCTGTCAGGCGGAATGAAGTTCGCCGGTCAACTAGTTGCTTATATAACAAACTCTCTGGGTTAGTTTGTCGATTCCTATTTAAGGACGATAAGGAAGGGCTAGTTAACAATCGTACACAATATGATGATTTTGATTTTAAGAACGATGACACTTTAGATTGTGTAAAAAGTGTATAAAACAATAGGGACAACCGTTATCACTTTGTACATTACTACAAAGTCTTTGTCGTGACATTTTCTATCAATGAAATTCATGTCATGATCAAGGGCATGGGAAAATACAAGGTACATGCATTCCTGCAATCGACCGCGACGCGCAAGACACGTGCGACCTCAATCAAACAAATAGGTGCTTAGGTACTTAATGACATCAGTAAGTAAATAAAATCAATATTATTAATTGAGCTAACAATATGGGCTAATAATCTAAGTCTTAGAGCTTAAAGACAATTTACGTGTTTGTCAAACAGCAATCTTGGCGTGGTTGGTGAAAAAAATTAAAACGTCTTCCAGTATCATCTTTTACTTCAGTATCCAGATAAAGAGTCTAAAAATAAAAAAAATCTAGTTTGTATCTATCTATATGTCCAAGCAACTAGCTAGTCGAAACAGTGTTGGTGGATCCTTTCTCATTTTCGGTTTCTACGACACAGGAAAATAAACTATGGATACTGTCTCAAATTATAGTATGACCAGCTCCATCCATCAGCAGCTTTGCTGGCGTAGACTATTTCTCCCGTTAAAATTACCACTAAAAAATAAATATAGCCTAAGTTATTCGCTAATAATGTAGCTTAATGTGAAATAATTTTTAAAATCAAATTATTCAATGCAAGCAAACACACAATCAAATCTTTCCTCTTCATAATATTAGTATAGATTGCGAGTATATACCAACCTAAGCTGGTGAAGACTCCGAAGAAATCAACACACACTTCACTGACACCAAACTATGCAACTATTTCCAAACATCAAGCACAGCGTTCCGTTACCACTCTAAAACTAAGTCCTGATGTAAGGGACCTGACTTTATGTACCGAAAAGTATCCCAAAGTACCGTAACTTAACAGAATTGGCATTACTAATCTACCATCAGGCACTGAACTAAACAAACACCCTGACAAAGGAAACCAGGACGTTGCTATAATTAAAGATAAATTGAGACTTTTAGTCGTATGACTCCTCAAATGCGGGTTGAAAATCGAATACAGCTAGCTTGCCTGCAGCCAACATAACCAAATATATGACGCTGCCCACCAAGGCACAGAATACCGATAAACCATTTTTTATCATCACCAACATCATAATTTAGGAGCCATGCTCTTGTCAGTGAAGCAGCCGCCATTCCTCTCAGTACTCCGCCAACAACTTCAGTACTTGAAACGACATGGTGTTTGACTTTGCCTTTACTTGTTTGATGTAATACCTCCTTTGCCTCCCTCCTCCTCTGCTTCCATCTTTCTTATCAATCAATCAATCATTTTGCAAGAATAGAGTTACAAATAAGGTCATAACAATAATGGTATGTCATAAGTATTCAGTCTGCAAGCAAACGTGCAAATATTAAATTAAATTATATTATATGAAATTGAAAATTCAATGACATTAATTATTCAGTATTAACAATGTCAATTAATATATTATACTATACATATTAAATTATTACAATAATAAATCATTGTTTACACTTATTGCAGTAGTCAATATTCTTTGGTACCATAAAAGCAATTTAAAACTTTTTTTACCAATATAAAGCTACATTATTTGTGATTAATTATAGGCAAAGAATAATGGTACCTATTTGTTAACCTCGACTTGAACGTAAGTATAGTTATGCTAGCATATTTTAAGTTTTCTACACATAGATAGAAACTAGTGCATTGTTAATGCTAAAAATAAAAATTCACTTATATTTTGAGTTTTTAGGGTAAAAGATATTGTTAGTTCAAATAAATTATGTGTATATATTACATACCTACTTTCATGTTATAAAAAAAACTATTTAACTTCCATGTTTTTACTACGTATATCATCAAGTGATCAGTTGCCGTTAAGTAATAAAAGTGTAGTTTTACTGAAAGGTGTTTTTCAGTGATTTTTCAGACAATAAGCGCTTGAATTACTCGAACTATTCGTTTCAGTAGTTAAATCATAAATTAGGGCGCAACTCGTGGTTGGTAAACAAAGAAAAGCAATTAATATACCTCTCGTTGAATATTCATGACTGACAAATTACCGCTTCGGTGGGCCAGTGAAAACGCTTCGAAGGTCATGTGAATGTGACGTGTGTTTCGTACAAGATTTTAGGAAAGATTTGACGCAATATTTGTCACAAGGAAAGCTATAAGTACGTCTACCACGAGTTGCTACTTAGGATTTACGTTATCGTTCGCGTAAAAAAATGTATTGGGATTTGACATTGTCATGTCATGTCTTGTGAAATTGCAATACAAATTTTAACGCGAACGATAACGTAAATTTAAAGTGGCAACTCGTGATAGACGTTTAGAATATGACATTGTGAAAGTAACAGTGCATCACCAGTGGCCTGCCTGCAGCGGCCTTAAGGTGCGTTTCCACCAAAGATGTGCGAGGATGCGTTGAGAGAATGTGTTTGCTAAGAACCAATAGAATCGCAAAGCTAGGTGAATGAAACAAGTCTATTGGTTCTTAACACACATTCTTCGCAACGCATCCTCGCACATCTCTGGTCGAAACGCATCCTAAAACTGTCGGTACCCTCATTTCGCATAAAGTGGGAAAACACGGGACACGGAACCCCCTGTGAATGAACGTTTGCGGCTCCAGTACAGCCATGTTTGCCTGCAGCCACAAAATAAAGAGTTTACGGAAGGACCGCTCGCACTTATTTCCTAAACTTGCGTTACCGCCCAGGGTTACTACTATATTCGCTCTGAATTTTTAAAATGAAGTAGATAGGTTATACCTATACCTGACAGAACCAGCCAAAAAGAAAATTGATCATGTGAAAAATTGCACCAAGTTAGACAAAAACTAAAACACTTGCGACCGCGACACTGATGCTCACCGGTATCGCCTATACACACACTGTGTATGTGTGCGTGATCAAAATGGCAGTTTTGTTCTAAGCGGACTGTCTGTCAGACAGGCGCCGCGCCGCATGCGTGATTTGTGCTGCAGCGGCCTAGTGCAAGGATACTACCTGCAACGGCACGCTACTACGGGTTGCGGTCCGCCGTAGTTTCGAGAAAACCGGATCGGATAACGGCTGGCCCAATTTGGTTTCATATAAAAATTAAAGTGACGTCTGTAAATTGTGGCAATGCGTGTTAGTACGGGTAGTAGAACGTCTTATGTGAGCTTGTAACTCGGTTAATGGAACTAAGATGAACTTAAATTGTAGACAAGACGAAACCTTATATTTCATTGAGGGCTTTCACTGAATGAAAGTTTGGGAAATTCAAATTCACAACGGCATTTGAATACCTCAATTACTAGCGAAGGAATTCGCTATACCCTACGTCCCTTAAAATTAGTTGTTTGCAATGCAAATTACATTAATTATTAGTAACAATATTGAAACTTTGATGACCCTTTGAAGTATAATAAGTAGTAATTGAGGTAGAGACTATGGACAGCGGCAGGTTTGTAATTCAGATTATTAATCTAGATTAACATAATATGTTTCCTAGACCAATCCCAAAATTTTAACATTTTATTTCAAACTATGATGATACAATATAGAAGTGCTTCAGAAATCAAACACACCACTTATGGGTTTCACAATTGAAAATGCGCTAGGTGACGTATTATACCGTACCTACCTACATAGGTACTCACTGAGAGAAGATCCACACCTTAATTATAGAATTGTGTTAGCGAACAAAGACACAGATTTGACGCAAAATTAGCTTGGTTGTCCAGGAATTAGCACGGGACATCTTCACCAATAACTAGCCAATCAACCAATCGGCCCGACTTTAAAATTACCTATATTAAATAACGTAGTGATTAAGCCTATTTAACGACAATTTCAATGATGTTTGCGTCAAAATACCTGCCAAGAGTGGGGTTGTAGAAGAAGCTGCTTCAGAGGGCAGAGAGAAGGCTCGGTACTTAAAATGAGAAGCCAAAAAACAAACATGAAACAGTAATCATCACTATCGTTTGCAGTCTAGAGACATCCACTGTAGCACTGTGTCGGCCTCATTTGCAAACTGGTTGCTGGTGAACCACCGTTTTGAACAACCTGCACAAGCAGGGCTAAGATGCTCACCGCTACAAAATTATCTCAGTTTCCTCGGGGCCAATCCGTACAAATTGGACGAGAATCATGCTACATGTTTTCTCTCGGCGCGCATATCAGCCCTACAAGATGGGTGAGAAACCTACGCTACGCTGCTCTTGTCATCAGGTGATCTCCAGTTAGAGGATTTACTGCCCTTACAGCTATCAGTCCTTATTGTATACGGCTAGGTTTACAATAAACCCAGTCAATATCACGCCTCCGTGGCAGAGTGGTTCCAGAGCTCGGCCCTAAACCCGGAGGTCCCAGGTTAAATTCCCAGGTCAGGCAAATTGTTTTTCGGAACATAGCCCGGGTTTGTGATCACCAACCCTTATTTGGCAAGCGTGGTGATTAAGCCAATACCGATCCACTGTAGCGATGACTTTATTTCAATGATGGAGGCCTTTGCTCAGCAGGAGGACAGTGTGGGCTTAATAACTTTTCTTTAATAACACGTCAAGGACTTAATTTTTTTTACATATCTCTACAGTTTTGATTTGATCATATATCGTAATACCACGCATATCCCCGCACAACCATTGTGAGTGAACTGGAGCTTTCCAAAGAACACACTCACTTAAACTAATAAATAGGTCTGATGGTTGATATAAATTATTTCATGAAGCAACTGACCTAATTCTGTAATTCCGTCAAAAGTCACATCTGTGTTAAAAACATTTATCGTTTAATCAAGACACTTTTCACTTCTCGGTAATGTCTGTTCCATTGAAAAACATAAAGGAACACAGAGTACTATTTCAGGTCACTATCCCTACGGAAACAAAAAATTGTGTCAACCGGGAGTTGAACGGATAACTCGTGTGGCCGCGTCCGCATCGTCAACGCTACTATCCGCTTCGATTAATACAAATTTTATTTTCACCTTAGTTTTTAGCCTGATAGTGGTTATCTTACAGCGATAAAAGAGATTTGATACTTGATTTATTTATTAGTTTAGCATTTCGATTTCTACCACTGCACTTATTCACATCCCAAAACAGTAGCGTGCTCGTATAAACAGGGAATTATTGAACAGTGTAGTGCACATTCTGATACTAAAACCACAATGACGTAGCGCAGCCGCAATCTATGCATGAGAAGAAATCTGTACTTTTTTTTTTTATATTGCCCGTCAAGATGACCTCACTCCACCTGATGGAAAGCGATGGAAAGTCCAGTCATTCAAACGAATCACTGGGTTGGCCATCCTCACCTTGAAGGCCTGCAGTTTACCATGAGTTGCCACTATAAAATTTACATTATCGTTCGCGTTAAAAAATGTATTGAGATTTGACGTTGTCATGTCATGTCGTGTGTCATCCCAATACAATTTTTCTACGCCAGCGATAACGTAAAGGATAGTGTACATTCGCCCATACATTGCCGCCTATGAACCAACAGTCATGAAAAATACCTCTTAGACTTTAGTGTCAAAACGTAGTTTATGGACGAACACTTCTGAGAACTCGTTAAATATCAAAACACTGAAAAATTTTGAGGTTATATTTAATAATATATTGCGAAGTTTTATTTACGTGAGTGGGACTAATGTTCTTCAAGCACATATTTTGTTGATCTGCTACTTCTGCCAGTACCATGGAACCACTAGCTGAGCCAGAATTCACACAAAATGTTGATTCCATTGCGATGATCGTAAATCCGTAATTATTGCTGAGTTAGCTATGTGCAGGTTACAAAGTCTTTAAACGGTTAAATCTAAAAGGAGGTAGGTCACTACAGAGAGCCATCAACGTCCGTTTTTTAAGCCGAGTCATAAGAATATAACACAGCATTGCAAATTGAAAGCAAAAAATACGATTGTTTTCATTGTAATGTTATTAGGTTATTTAGGTTGGTATTTTTACTGAGGAACCATATGCTTATATTTGTAAAACTGTTTGCTAGGCAAATTATAAATGTTTTTTTATTACGGAATTACGAAACACTAGCGTTTGCCCGTTCCTGTAAATATTTCGGGTAATCGTCCCCTAATACTTCTTCAAACTCTCCAAGGAATCAACACGTTAATTTTTAGCTTTCTACGACCACTAGTTTTCGCCTGTGTGCTGTAATATGTTCTAAAGTATCAAACAACATGTGTCACGCTCTGTTCAGGACTCTAACAATGCTTACATAGAAATTACAACCAGCCACTATAAGCTTTCAGGCACCCCCTTTGCTGCGACCTTTCACAGGGAAAGCTAAGGAGTCGTATGTAGGTTGGGAAGGTTTACGTTTGTATTAGTTATAATATTGAGAAGTGGAGCCAATAGGGTTTACAAATATTGTTTCAAATTTGAATTTTTTGGTTTGATTTATTTTGAGAAAACACTTGGTGGTCTTTATAATATATTTTATTAAGAGAAGTAGCGACCACAGTGGAAACCAGCCGTATAAAGCTGCCCGTCTGGATGCAGATACAACATAAAACCCCAACAAATAATATAGGTACTTACCTGATTAGTGGTATTATATTTCTGATAGACTGTATGGTAATCAAAGGTAATCGAATACGGTTGTAGTAGTAGTCTGGTTGTCCCAAACTCGCAATGTCTGCTATTATTCGTCTTGCTGACTACACAGCTGCACAGAAATTCCAATTTCAATGCTTCAAGAATGAATAAAAACCTCTGGTATTGCGCGTGTCCATGTTGCGGTAACCGCTTATCAGCAGGCCGCCCGCTCCGTTTGCTGGCACGCTTACTTGCCAACGACGCGTTTAAATAAAAATGGTCTCCTTCTAAAGCAATTACTTAAAAAGTATCACGAAGATGATATTGCTCTATATTTATAGCAGGCGCTTGTTACCTACACATATCTGAAAACAACATGTGCAAATATGACATATCCTCGCACTCGTATTTATAGAAGGAAAATTACTGAGTGATTTTCTCAACAACTACTTTGCTGGAATATCTAACATTACTTACTTCTTGAACTAATAACTTTGTACGATTTGGTAGGTACCTAAGTCTTAAAAGTTGTGTTTCTGGAAGAATATTTTTTAAATGATCCAAAACTGATAGCTTGTACAGACGCGTTAACATCAACCTTTACAAAACCATTGCAAAAAGGGTCTCATGTCAGCAGCATAAGGTGTCCCTATTTAAAGGTTGATGTGAATGCCTCTGTACTATAGATGTCAGAGCCATTTAAGTAAGTACCCATTCTTAATTTTTTCTGAATGCTTTCTTAAATAGATAATGATCCCCAGACCCAGACACACAACAAACACAAATGTTAGTGTTTGTGTAAATTTTGTCCAAAGCAGTAGTGAGTTTTTTTTAACCTTTTTTAAATAATTTAAACTTGTATACTATCGGATAGAAGTTTATTCTGTGAATTTTCGTTGTAAGCTTACCCCGTCATTCGTTATTAAAATTATGGCATCAACATCGACTCCAACAAACACCACAGACTCGTCACCATTCAGCCAACAATCACCCACCAACACCTCCCATTGATTGCCCCTACATTATGCATAACCCCCTCAACACCCCTCTCGCCTCAAATCGTACGCCGACCAACATTCCATGGCCCTTGGACATCGTCGAGTTTAGACGCAATTGGTGTAAAGCCTTCGAACGACAAGTATGTTAGAGGTCGATTTACACTGGCTCGTGGTATGCATGTAGATAATTTCCAATCGATTTAAATAATTACTAGGTATCAGACTATGTGGGTGTGTCGCGGTCGGTGTTAGAAATTGGAGTTTCTTGGTTTTCTTGTAATCAATAGGGCGGGTATAATTGTTTAGTAATACGTAAATTAAACCATCAAGAAATTTAGGGTATAATCGTTTTCACATTTTTTGCTAGGTTTCAGGAATAAATAAATAATAAATAAATAAATATCCCTGGAAATTATTCCACACAGCGCCATCTAGCCCCAAAGTAAGCTAATTAAAGCTTGTGTTATGGGATACTAGACAACGGATAAACATACTTAAATACATTTTCTTTTGTAAATACATACTTATTATACATAGGAGACACCCAGACCAGTACAAACAGACATGTTCATGCACACAAATGTTTGTACTGTGCGGGGATCGAACCCGCGACCTCTGGTGTAGTAGCCAACTTCTTAACCATTACACCAAGTCGGTCGTCAAAATTGAAAAAAGGAAAGGGTCGTCAAAAGGAAATTGGACCAGAACCTTTATTTTCAGGAAATTAGGCTTAGGTTAAGGCCTGCGCAGACGAGGGAACCGCGAGGTACTTTTTCGTCCGTTAATATAGATTCTTTATAAACTGTATCGAATAACGCACACAGAAGACTAAAAGTACCCGTAACCGAGGATGCCGAGAGACGGGAGTAGATAAAAGCACGGGCGAGTTCCCGAAAAAACAGAACTAACGTACTATGAACAGCAACGCACACAGTAGACTTTAGTCTTCGTCACAGGTTACAGAAGAGAGTCTGCGTTGAGTGCTCGAAGTGACGAACGTATGATAAATTATCGCACACCGTGTGCGAATCCGCAGCGGACATTTCTTTTCGCGGATCAGACATTTTTGTCCCCTGTGGACAAAAGTCCTTTGTCTGCGCAGGCCTTTAGGAATTCGACTGCCGATTGACTGTCAAATTTTCATAGTCTGTCACTTTGATTTACAGATCAAAAGTTCCCTCTTTTATTATATTACCATCTAGCCATTTCACTGGATAGCTGAGTTAACGATTGAGCTACGTCAAATACAGTCAACCTCCACTAGTATTTAACCAAGTCGGCGTTCGAGCTAAACTCACATACTACACGTGGAATGCACAAAGTTCACATTGTTCCATTTCAGCTTGAGGATGACTGTACTAAGTGACATTGTTTGGGGCAACGTAAACGTTTGTGGGTCGTGGGTTATTTTGCCAGCCACAACAGGTCGATTTTCGGACCGATGTGTAAATAGATCGCAAATACAATCAACAGTTTTTAACAAATTAACTTGTACTTATTTAGACACATCGAATAGAATGACCTGTGAAAAGGGATTGATTGTATTTTTTAATGAGATCAATCTGTAGAGCTAAAGACACCGACTCATCTCAGTACAGTGGTAGGGGGCGAGGTAGAATTCCCGAGGGAACCTACAGCTTGTAGAAAAGTAAAGATCCATGATGAAACTTTTTAGTGGCAAACACATTTCCTGCCAGGTTGGAGGTGACCTCATTAGCTGCGTGGAATTTCTGGCGTACGTACCTACGGGCACAGATTACTTAATAGTTACTACGTAACAGATAAATCACTCATAGAAAATTTACAATTCTGTCAATTGTAAGTGCCGTCATGTGACAGGCATATTTTGCCAGGGCTATCTCTTTCGATATAGATAATGTCAGGAGTCAGTACTTACAGTACGTCGTCATCGCGTCCAGTTCAACCGCAAGATTCGCGTACAAATGCTCTACGCGGCTGTTGACAACCAACTGCCAAATGGGTCTGGGGAGACCCGGACCAGACGTAGTTTTCTGTTAGTGAAAGCATTTTCATGATCGGGTCAGTATTTCCGAAGATTACCCCTTACAAACAAACAAAGTTGGAAACTTTACCTCTTTATAAATAAATAAATATGCGCCAGACAACACACCTCTTGTCATGGTCTAGAAGTAGGGATAAATATCCCTGTGTTACGAGGTACCAGGGGGCCAGGGGCGTCTCCCAGCACATCCAGAACCAAGCTAATTTAGAAAAAGTTGTTTCCTGAATTGACCTGATCGAAGGTCGAACCCGGGACACTAAGGAATTCAAGGCAAAAACCGTGCTACAGCGCACTTCACCAATCGTGTCATCTTTATATTATTAGTATAGAAGTACGCCATCGATTGGACTTCTTAAATATTGAACAGCCCATTCATGAGCGAGCTTAGCAATCGATTGGTAATACAGAACCAATATGTTGCTTTTAATTTTGTACCGATTGTCAGTAGATGGCACTACTGGTATCGAACAAAAAGCTGCTTCGCTGCCAGTAACAATTTTACCATATCAGTCATGATTATCATTAGCAGCTGTACGACTTCTAACTGCTAAACAAATGTTAACATGAGTAACATAATTACATTTGCAGTCCCTGGGCGAAGTTACCCAGCGGATAAAGGACCCCTTTTATCTTTAATCTGCCAAACCCCCGGTGTCCGGGCTGCGTCCACCGGAATCCAAAAACAAAAGTAATGTAATTATCTTTATCGAGAGATAGTAAAACTATATAAATTAATTATAAATTCATTCATTTCGGCATTCGAGAGCAGCCCCCTGTTTGAGTAAGACACGGGTTTGAATCCCGCTTTGATGTCGAGCGGCCGAGGCCGAGGCCCGAAAATAGTTTATTTCTAGTTTTCCAAACTTACATTGCAAATTTACATTGTTAACCTACATTGCAAATTTACATTGTTAACCTACATTGCAAATTTACATTGTTAACCTACATTGCAAATTTACATTGTTAACCTACATTGCAAATTTACATTGTTAACCTACATTGCAAATTTACATTGTTAACCTACATTGCAAATTTACATTGTTAACCTACATTGCAAATTTACATTGTTAACCTACATTGCAAAATGCTAAAATCAAACTAATAATCAATTAATATCTTTATTTAAATGTGTAAATTTGAGACCTGCCCCCTTATGTTCCAATTCTCAACGCGACTTGATTGCTAACCACTGCTTTTGACAGCTTGTTAGCCAACGGTTTTCTCGTGATCAATAAATCTCTTTAATTGTCTTTCATAATATTTTTTTACAGCTATTACTGTACGTCTACCACGAGTTGCCCATTTAAATTTACGTTATCGTTCGTTCATTGTATTAGGATGACACATGACATGACAATGTCCAACCCTAATATTTTTTTTACGGGAAAGATAATGTAAATTAGAAGTGGCAACTCGTGGTAGACGCACAGACTTATCCTATGTCAATATACATTACTTGAGAGGTCGCCAGTTATTTAAAGATAAGGCCCTAAAAATCCAAAACAATCGAAAGTGTACCTATTTTATTTACACGTTGTATTTATTAGGAGCCAGCTGGCAATTTTCATCAATAATTTGGCAGTAATTTCACTCCCACTTACCCGTAAAATATTATTCAACATTAGGTACATCAAAAACTAATAACAGCTCATTACTATAAAGGAGAGTTATTATTTTTTAGTACAGTCTCAATCCAAGTCCCACTCCGTAAGTAAATACCAGATATTGAGTAAAAATAAAATTTTAGAAGCCTAAATAAACATACAATAGCAGGCATATAATATTTTTGTCACTTTCATATTGTAAGTTGAAAACAGTAATATTTATTAAATAAAAACATTATACCTAACAAAGTTGATTTTTTATTAATAAATTATCTAAACGATAAATAACAAATCATGTGTTACTATTATCCACAAGGTATAGACAAAACAAATGGCTCGTAAACAGTTATTTACAACATCGATTTGTATATTTAAAAGGACGATCAGATTGCCAATTCACCAATAGGAAGTCGAGTTGACGGACCACGCATATCCAAAAAGGCGTGAATCAGGGTGAAGCACCCAGTTATGGACACAAACAAGAGTTCAGGGACCTAACACCGATTCTTTTTGGGGTAAACATGCCAGACTAGTGACCGTTGATTTTATTAGGCGTAAGTAATTATTATCGGAAAACGATTCAAACTTTGATTACACTGATTTTCTGGGTTCTGAAGTCGTAAAAATGAGAGCTTATGCTACTCTTAATTCGCATTTCGAAATAGCTTTTTCTACAAAATCTATCTTAGTATTTTGTATGATTTATGTTATTTCTGAAACACAATTACTGAAAATTAAATGACGTGTTTTCTTTCCTAATAAAATAATAATTTGACGAAATTATGACAAATTGGCTGAAATAATGAATGTCTCGGGCGTTAAATATTTATTTAGGTACCTATTTCACTTATTTCCAGACTTCGCAGACTCCCAGCTTCTACGATCATTGGGTGTCAAAAAGAATTAAAAATATAATTTGGTCTACAACCCAATATATACAAATAGATGTGAAGGTATTACTCCTACATGCATATTTTTAAATACCTACAAAAGTAGAAGAACGCAACTAGATAAAGAATAAGCACAAGCAATCGACGGGTTGAAGTTTTGGGTGTAAATGTAACCCACAATCTTTGTAGCTGTATGCACTTGTTGCTGTGGTGGTTGGTTTAGATTAAATTGAGTAGATAAATTTGTAATTTTTTAAACATCTTTGTAATTTTTTTGTATCTCAAATAAATGATATTTTTTTTGTATCTCAAATAAATGAATTATTAGAGATACAAAAAAATATATTATAAATTACACGTAAAAACGATCACAAACATTGAAAGATAATGTAATTGTTAGTATCTACACGTGAAGTTACGATTTATCAACGGTAACTAGGGACTGCTAACTTGTAAGTCACGATCAGAGGGAGTCTTTATTAAAAATGATTGCCAGTGATTGACGTGATAAAAGATCAGAAGTGTTTGTGTTTCTTGTTTCAAATGTGTTAATTAAAATTTTCTTACTCCTTACTTTTCTGTTATGACGATGGTATGGTCACGGTATTACCACTGCATGGTTTCAATGGAAGCTTTTCCGGGGAGTGGGTCAGTATAGGCTATTTACCTCACCTAATTTATAAATACAAAACTTGCTAGCTAATCTCTCTACGCGAAACCAAGAGGTACAATGCGAAATAAAAAATGCTAGTTATAAAATATGAATTGGATAAATTCTGGGTTATCATTCATAAGTCATCGGACGTCCACTTTTGAACCGGTTGTAGCCCAAACCATAGATTTCCTTAATTAATGGTTGTAGGTGGCCTGCGTCTACGAAATCAATTTTTAAGAAATTCGAAACCGTCATCAGGTCGCCTGTCCTCTCACCCTGTGGATAAAACGCATCCATCGATTTTGTCGCTATTAAAAAGTCTCTTACTCCATTACTTTTTACCAGAAATGATCATTCTTTTATTAGATTCAAATGAATATATCAAACAAAAGCGTAGCATTTATGAGTGTCTATCACAGTGCTGTTTACCCTAAACTTTTCTTACTGTATCCGTTAAGGACCCGAAAAGGCGAATATGTTGTCATTTTCTGAATCAACTCTTTCTTAATGGTCAGCAACCCTTTTTGGGAAGTTTACGTCGGCGAGGCGGCGGAAAATTGTTTTTTTAGGGTAATCGCACCAATGAATAACGGTAAACTTCTAATGAGATCGAACTAACGGGTCTCTGTTGGACTATTTCAATAATTTAACTTGTTTACTGCTAGTATTCTCAATTTGAATTGCTGAACTCAATTTGTTTGAGCTCTTTAACTATTTTTTGTCCAAATTGATACTCGTATTATGAAAAGGAAAGAATTGAATTTTTGTATGTTTGTATTGAATAGACTCCGAAACTACTGGACCGATTATAAAAAAATACTTCACCAATACGTATAAAACTATCAAATAAATATTATCCTGAGATTATTATTTTGAACTGCATTATCTGCGAGTAACTGTAGGCTATTTAATGTTTAATAGGTATAAGTAACTTTTTTTCTGGCTATTTTAACATGGTTCAATGGTGGCTGCTTTGACTAAGTTTTACACATAATCAAACAAAAACAATAAAAAGGCTTTCATAATTTTAAATTTAGTCGCTAGTAGTATCAATCCATGCGAGCGGTGGTTGGCAGTGGTTGATCTTTCAGAACCCCATACTAGAAACGGGACAAAACGCTAAGGTGATTGTTTTTAGTGTCAAACCATGTCCAAATAGCTTTGTCGACGAATCCTTCTTTGGTAAAAGGTTCTGTCGTCGATTCACTCATGAATGAATCGTTTTGTCGGCGAAACGTTCGTAATGGAAAGGTTCTGTCGTCAATTCGCTTATGAATAAATCGTTCTGTCGGCGAATCGTTCGTTGTTGAGAGGTTTTGTCGTTGAACAACTCATAAACGAAACATTCTGTCGGCGGCTCATCCGGCAGAGAAACGTTTGTCGAAGTTAAGTTTCAGAATCGTCTAAAACACTAATAAGGATATCTTTTCGTTTCTTTCGGCAACAATCTAACCCCTTATTCGACGTTCTCTTTGTAAGGATTTGAAGAAAAATTGTGCCGATTAAGATATTAAGTAATTTATGTAGGTATATGGCTGTACTACAAAACTAAGTAAACCCATTATACATCGTTTTAGATGTAGATATTTAGATCAGATATTTATTTAAGTATGATAATATGTACAATATGTTCAAATATAAGCGCTAAAAGACGTAGCCTATGGGTCTGATTCCCACCCCGGAAAAAGTAGATACGTTTATGTGATCCGTCTGTCCTGTTCTGAACTTCTGATGTATTAAAGTATGTGTTTGAAAATGTAAATAATGTAAATGTCTGTCATGTATAGCACAAGCTCTGCCGAGTTTGTTGCAGATAATTTTGGTGTCATTTTTTTTATTTATTTACACATATTCACGGCCATTGTGCTAAACGGCCCCAACAATGTCATTGAAATCTTTCCACGTCACCGTTACGTAAAACAAACGTTCTTCAGAATTAGTTTTACAATAATTAGAACTACAGCTCAAAAAGGGGCGCGCCATATTTGGGGCACTAAACTGTTGCCCAAACAACGCCCCAAATTTGGCTATGAAAATTGGTCACCAAATGTTTTCTGTGACATTTGACAAAAGCGCTAAATGGGTTACGTCAACTATCCAAGGATTTCAGACGGTTACAAAATTTTGATGCGTGTAGGCAGTGCAGTGTAACGTCACTTCAAGCTTGAAAAAAATCTTGATTTACTCTAATTACTCCTGGCTAATAATTAGTCCTGGTGGGCCCACTATTTTTTGTTAATTATGAAGGTTCTGTGTTTTGTTTTAATGTTTTTGTATCATTTGTATTGTAATTCTGTTGTATTGTATGGGTCAATAAATGATTTTTCTTTCTTTTTTTCTTTATAATTAACCAAGCATATGCTTAAATGAGCACTGAGGTGAGATGCGATTTGCAAAGATGGCATCACCTTTGCTATTAAGTTTTTTAGTCCCGAATCTAGTTCTGATCGGTGAAAAAAATATAATAATTGAAAAGCCATTGATGTAAATGGCATGAAACAGCGAAGTTTTCCATCTGTAAAAGGTTAATCACCATGGAGTCGTCAATGACTGTGTAATAAATAATAATATTAAACAAATAAATATATGAGACGCCTTATACCAAGATCATCTGACCCCTAACTAAATAGAGCTCGTACTATGGGTGTCAGAGACTAATAAAAATACGACGATAAAACTAGAAAAAATCGACCTGATCCTAGGGACTCAAGCGTGATTTGAAACCGCGAAAAAAAAACCGTTCGGGTGGCTGCTCTTCCAGCTGAGCTGTCGATACCGTTAACAGACTTGGGGCCATATTACAATCTCTTATAGCCAGCTAAGTTAATTTCCTAAACTGACGGTACCGAGGAATTTCGTCAGTAACCAGCCTAGAAGTTGCATTAGTGACAGGTAGCCGCTCACTGGCTGGCAATGGAAGTTCATATTACGAAATTGCTAGCTACGCTCAGTTTAGGAAATTAACTTGGCTGGCTATAAGAGATTGTAATATGGCCCCTGGTGCTTTTTTCTAGTAAACTTTACGCTGTAAGCCTACGTTGTTTCATCAATGTTATAAGCTCCCCCCGCAAAAAAGCTACCGTTATAATAAATTAATATATTGTTATAAGCTTCCGTTGAATCCCGCATGAGTCATAAGATCAGGTCGATTTTTTTTAATTTCTATCTTTGTGTTGAAAACAGTGCATTGATAAAAGCAAAAAAAATCACTGATAAAAATAATTACATATTTTTGAATTTGAACTTTAACTTATTTTGAATTTTAACCAGTCACGGTAAGAGAGGTGTGGAAAACCATCATAACCCTGAAAGATCGTAAGGCTCCAGGATTTGATCTAATAACTAAGGAAGTGTTGAAACAGTTGCCAAGAAGAGCAGTTCTTTTTCAAACCATCCTTTATAATGGCATATTAAGAACTCAGCATTTTCCATCTATCTGGAAGGTCTCGCAGATAATTATGATCCACAAGGCTGGCAAACCTTTGAACGAAGTCGGGTCCTATAGGCCTATAAGTCTTCTGCCTATCCTGTCCAAAGTGTTCGAGAAGCTGGTCCTGAAGAGGTTTCTTCCTACTCTTTCAAAGGACAATATAATACCTAACCACCAGTTCGGGTTTAGACAGAGCCATTCGACGGTCGAACAAGTACACCGGGTAACCAACGAGATTAGAAAAGCTCTGGAAAAAAAGGAATACTGTTCTGCAGCCTTCCTAGACATACAACAGGCTTTTGATAAGGTATGGCACGAGGGCCTACTTTGCAAAATAAAGAACTACCTCCCGCATAATTCCCACCTATTGATGAAATCCTATCTAACAGGTAGAATATTCCAGGTTAAGGAGACAGGAAGCACTTCTAAGTTCTTTGACATCAAAGCGGGCGTACCACAGGGTTCAGTGCTGGGGCCGGTTTTATACACAATTTTTACAGCAGATCTACCCGAAGTGGCAGGAGTCACCACAGCTACCTTCGCTGATGATACTGCGATATTGGCAAATAACAAAAATGCAGATATTGCGTCCCACGCTCTGCAAGAGGGATTAAATGAAATAAGTGCCTGGCTGAAAAAGTGGAAAATTAAAGTGAATACAACCAAATCAGTCCACGTTACGTTCACTCTCAAAAGAGGAGACTGTCCACCTGTACGTCTCGAAGATAACATACTGCCTCATAGCAGTACAGTAAAGTATCTTGGCCTACACCTCGACCGCAGACTCACTTGGAGAAACCATATTCAAGCAAAGCGAGCAGAGCTTAATTTAAAATATAAAACCATGCTGTGGCTTCTGGGACGAAACAGCGAACTCACTGAAGACAATAAGTTCCTGATCTATAAGTCACTTCTCAAGCCAATATGGATGTATGGTGTACAGCTCTGGGGTAGCGCCTGCAACTCCAACATTGCCATGATACAAAGGCTCCAAAACGGTATCTTACGCACCATATCCAACGTGCCTTGGTTTGTGACAAACATGGAAATACACCAGAATCTGGAAATGAAAACAGTGTAGGAAGAAATCCGACTAGCCTCTAAATCATACTTAGACCGGCTTTCCTTACACCCTAATGTCCTAGCAGCGCAACTAAGAATACAGAGCCACCCCAATCGTCTGAAAAGACATAGCATTCTGTCGCTACAAGAGCGCGTATAAAAATCCAGCACCAGAAGTAGTGCCCTCGTTGGACGGCGCACTCGACATGTCCACTGACATACAACCCATCCATTCATAGTCTTGAGACTGATTGTGGATTAAAACTAAAAAAAAAAAAAAAATTTTGAAAACATACTTGAATGACACCCAGATACAGAACAAATTGAAATGTTCGTCACATGAATATTTGTCCTGTATGTTAATAAGTGAATGGCCCATGAGTTTGAGCAGTGGTAAAGGTTCTGCCTGCAGCGCCAACTGAAATTATGCAAACCTGTTGTGTTTGGTAAGTGTCCAGAAACTACACCTCCATTCTGCCTTGGTGGAGTGGAGATGAACAGAGCTTCTCAATTTAATAACCTACGGCACATTTTTAGCGACGGCCTTAGAGATGATATAGACGTAGAAAGGGAGCGAAAGGCTTTGGCGGTCCGTGGTAACATGCTAGCCCGCAGATCCGCTTGTTGACAGACCAAGTCAAAATATCACTTTTTAAGGCTTACTGTCAGAAACTGTACACGGGCGGTCTGTGGGTGAATTGTACCAAAATATCGCTAAATACCCTTCGTATCCAATACAATAATATCTTTAGGATGATGTTAGGAGTTCCTCGCTTGTGCAGTGCTTCCGAAATGTTCGGGCAGGCAAGAACTGACGCCTTTCAAGTCGCCGTTAGGAAAAAAGTGGCGTCACTGATAAATCGAGTGCGAGGGAGTAATTATAGCATCCTAAAGATATTGGCAGATGATCCGCATGCAGCTATACTCGGACACTTCGTGCGGACTATGACTGCAATAGAGGTTAGAAGCTCCTCCGGGACGAGATCGCAGGGAGTGCCTCTGAGGTACATGACGTATTTTTCAAATAATTGAAATAATAAATAAATAAATAATAAATAAATTGTTATCCCTAAGAATACTAACCCTGGTCATAAGTCTTACTAACCCATGGACCTATGTTGTCTGAAAAATTTAAAATAATGAAATTTGTGTTTACGTGTATTTTATTAACTAAATATTATAGTATTTAAAACCTCTGTTGAGTATGGGGTACTATAGCAATTCCCAGAGAGATATATTTAATCATTTTGAAAATAATGAAATTCTGATCTGTACATTGGACTTATTTGCTCATGAATTATACCTCTATACCCCATCAGAAATAGTGTTTTTTTATAGTGCTCGTCTCTTGACCTCACTCCACCTGAAGGAAGCGGTCGTGAGGTCCAGATATGAGGCTGACTAGCGCAGTAATGCAAAGCAATCACTAAACTGGTCATACTCCTGCAGAAATGCCTTTTCACGCCGCGCTTGAAGACCCCGGGACTTTAAGAGGGAGAAAACACATGCGCTGGGAGAGTGTTCCACGAATGGATGGTTTGACAAAGAAAAGAGTCACCGAACAAAGTTACGACTCGAAGCCAGCTCAGTCAATCTAAACTTGGTTTGTTGTCTAGCTCGGACCTTGCTGCCTATCAAAGCCCACGTTCAAACTGAAACTCACTCAAACTCAAATATAATAAGTATTTTCAAAACGTCAAATTTAAAACAAAAAATACTAAATAATAGACATAATTACTATAATAATATAGATATATAAATACACAGTATACAGACATAATGCGACTCTACCACCACGTCGGAGTGGTTTTCTCGTTGGCTGATAAAAAAGATAAAAATAAACACAATTTGTAAACTCCCCATGACCCCACCTTCCGCTAGATGTTGCCATTATTATGCAATCGGCGCGAAAGTAACTGTCCACTACCTTCCGCCGCCGGAAACGGGCGAATATCGGCGGCCAATCACGCGCAGCTTCCGGTCACGTCGCGAACCGTGTCACGCTGTGATTGACATTGAAATTGTACCATTTGGTATGAAAGTGTGTTATTGTGTGGCAGCGGCCGGAAGTATTTTCTAATTCGAAATGACCCACCTGGTGTTTGGACTTCGTAGTACCGTAGACTTGTGGTTGATTGTATGTAAGCCTCGGCATAATTTTAAGCACACAAAATCGTTAAGATGAGATTTCTCGATTGTGGTTTGCTTTTAGTAATGGCTTATGTGTTACGTATTATGGCGCAAACACTGTCAAAATAAAATAAAATAAATAATTTGTAACAGCGGTAAAGTGCTTTTAGAGGTTACAGAACCGCCGTTTTTCCATACAAACGTAGTACTTACCCTGTTTCCTCCCTGGATATTGCTAGTAGAGGAATATTTATTTTTCAAAAAATCTATTGCTACTGTTTTCCTTTTCATTATAAATTAATTATTAAAAGAGATATGGACCTTCAAAAAACTAAAAAATTGTCCTGATTTTCCCCTTTGTTCAAACATCCAGAAAACATAGGAACACGGCCACAGACCCCTTTTAATTTTTATTGAAAAAGTAACTAAATCGGTCAACTTTCCGAAAAGGGATCAGGGGACTACGAAACGTCGATTTTGTGTACTTTTGATAGGTAATTTCGGTCCAATTTGCAGCTGTCTCTATCGCACTCTGCGGGGCACTCGAGGTTTGCAAAAGACAGCAACAGATTTAACCAACCTATTTTTCAATTATCTCGACCATGCTGTGTCCTCTGACGCCCCCTGAATTGTCGATCATCACTAAACGTTCAGCATTTCCTTAATTTGATAGAAACAACAGTGACAGCTAACTATACTTGTATGGGCTGCTTTGATTTACCTACGATTCAGAATTAGTGATGAATTGGCTAACCTAAAGACTTACCTAGATTCACAAAATGTTTACAATACCAAACCCAAAACGAACTTGCTTAACCAAAAAGGAATAATGTAAACGCAAAACGTACACAAAAATATTGTAAACAAGCCCGCTACACCTTACCCAGCCCATATTTAAAAAACCACAACACTACGAGGTAAACATAACCTATTACCGCACGTTACGCAACGCAAGCGCATGGACTGCCATTTGGGGACTAGCCAGACCAAAAAAGAAAACCTCCACAGACTAAAAAAGAGTCTTTAGCGGCCGCCTCTTAAGGACCCAGCCTTACCGAGATGGGTGAGTGACTAAATAAGCAAGTAACTGGAGTAAGTCATCGGTCCCTTAGTTATGGATTGGCACCAAATTTATGGTCAGTCGGCAGCGGTTAAGGAGATGCACGTGGCTGTCTGGTGAGGGATTCCCTTGCCTTCTTTGTTTATGAGATAGACGAGTCACCGCTTGCGCTGGGAGCATTCACCCTGCTATGTCCTAACAGACAGTTCACTATTACAGCGGTTTCCTGTGAGGCTAAAAGTACTTGCTTTGTTAAGGAAATAGATTTTACTGGTATAGCCCAGAAGAAGGTTGGGATGTTCTTGTATTGCTGTGTTGAAAAGATCAGTCTTCCTGAAAAAACTTTTTTTGACGGTATTATTTATGCCATATATAAAACACCTTCTTCGTACCTTTAAGAAATTAGAGTTAAACTTAACTTTTTTAAAGATCAAACTTAACAAACATATAGTTTGTGCCTTAGCTTTTTAACTTTTAGGTATTTTTGTCCTCCGAAAGTGACAAATTAAGCCTTCAAATATTTACTTTCATTCACATTTTTCAAATTTCCGTTACTTTTGTACGAGTATATACTTGAAAATGATCTTGGCCAAAGTACCAATCAGGCGAGATTGGAACTGATAAGCTTTTGTTAGGAGATTGCTTATAACTAATTGAGCAAATCGTACCCTAAATGATCGTACAAGCCAGCGTTTCTCCATCAAAGTTTCTCGAAAGCACCTTGCACAGTTCCAGCCCTCGAAATAGTGATTTCTAATACTCCTGTAATTACTGAAAAGCGGTCTAAGCCAGCTTACAACATATTTTTTTTACATTAATACATCACATTTTGGGAAGAGTTCAATCAACGTAAGCCTCCTCACAGACGAAAGCCGAATATCGCAAAAACGTGATCCCCTTACATGTCAAAGCTGGGCTCCACTCAAAGGGCGGCACATTAACTAATTGGGGGGAAAATTACCCTAATTAATCTCCCGACAGGGGTAAAGCGTGACTAAACGTGCGTCGAAAGAGCTTTATAAAAAAATATTGAATGCTTGTAAGTTTTTTCGGGGATTTCGCTGATATCCCCTAAGGGGCCTTATTACAATTCCTTATAACTTGTCAAGTAAATTCCCTAAACTGAGAGTAACACGCAATTTCGTAATATGACCTTTCATTTCCAACCAGTCAGCGGTTACCTAGCCTAGCAATTATGCATCTTCTAGGCTGGATATTTACTGAAGAAATTTCTCGCTACCTTCAGTTTAAGGAATTAATTTGAGGATATAAGGGATTGTAATGAAGTCTTAGCCTTAGAATAATTACATATAGAAACCAAGTCATAATAAATATATAAATGGCTCCAAACGGACTGCTTTGCAGTGTTCATTACAACTCCGCAATGTTCAATGTCAAAGCGCGCCACACGTAAGCAAGTAATATTCACGAATGTAATCCGATCCACGATTAGTGCTACATTTTTGATGGGGCGGTTGTATGAAGACAAGGATAGTCTTCATACAACCGCCCCATATATCCCTATACGTTATTATTCTAAGGTCTCAGCTCATACATTCGGATTAAGCATTTGTGTTTGTTTTTATACTTATATCTGATTCCAGGTATAAAGTCTTGGTTAGTAGGCAGATGATCATAGTGTAAACAGTTTCGGATTTTTTTTATCAGATTAAATAATTTTCATGAAAAGCGACAACTACCTGTTATTAATTTTATTGTCATTAAAGGGTTCGAACATTTTTGTATGGAAGCTAGCATAGCGACCTGCAGCCATTTTGTTTTATTTTAGAAGTTTTGGCGAAATATAAAACATTGCATAAAATATGAAATGCATGCAGATGATACAGGGATGATATAGATACAGGGTTAGTATAACACATTGGTTCCTAACGTGAACCCCGAGGGGTCCACGGGAGACTCGACGGGGGTCTATGTTGGCTTCACATTTTTTGTCGAGTTTTGGGAATATGGTAAAAAAGTAGCTGCACGGAACCAGTAAAATGTTGAAAGAGGTGGATTGGGAGGTCGTTGAATCTTTGTGATATAAATAATAAATCGACTAATTTTATGGCTTTTCGTGTTATTTTGTCAATACATAACAGAATTCAGAACATTTAAATCGCTTTCTGTGTGTATTACCGCATTTTTCCTGCGCCACCTGCAGCTGAGCGTGCCGGACCGTTACGTGTGGAGGCGGCGTCGCCCGCCACTGCTGGCGGTGCCCGTGGCCAGGACCAATTTATACAGTAAAACACCGCTTGTGCAAACGATCCGCTTGGTGAACAAAGTTCACGAGCGGATTGATGTATTTTCGGGCAATCTGAGTGAACTCGCAAGGATAGTGTTATATATAGCATGTTATGTTATTTAGGAATTTAGTCAATAAGGTACCATGTAAATAGCCACACTATCGCATTAGGTTTTGCCTGTAATGATAGATGTTAAGGATTTTGAATAAATAAATAAATAAATTTTTATTGAGTGTACATTCAAAAATTGGTCAAAAATATAAAGTTCCCCTTCACCCGCTTACCCGTTTTTAAAACACTGGTGTGCCATTGGCAAGGCATTGTGCCCTTGTTCTTACAAATAACATAATTTACTAGTAAGTACTAACCATCACAGTTCAAATTGCCAGGCAAAAAAAAGGATTTACTCTGAACACACTCGTATTGTAACTCGGGATACTTTAACGTAATATAATAATATAAATAAATATATATATAAATATGCGCCAGACAACACACCTCTTGTAATGATCTCGAAGTAGGGATTAATATCCCTGTGTTACGAGGTACCACACAAGGAAATGAGCCAGGGGCGTCTCCCAGCACACCCAGACCCGAGTCAATTCAGAAAAGATCGTTTCCTAAATTGACCCGACCGGGAATCGAACCCGGGACACTACGGAAATCAAGGCGAGAAACCGTGCTATAGCGCACTACGCCAACCGTGTCGTCCAATATAGAAAAGTCATAACCTATAAATTGTGGATTGACTTGATTTAACAATGCCGGCCTTTCCCAGCAGTGTAAATTTGTAAAGTACACATAAAAAATGTGTAAAATTAATGAAAAAGTTAATTTAAAAAAAATGTTAACGTCAACATGCAAGAATTGAACTTATATTAAGTAAATTAAACTATAATTACGAGTTCACATTCTGCGAGAGGATTAGTTGGCAGTATGCCAGTCAGGTGCGGTCACTGGCACCAGCCTTCGGAGCATGGGTTGGCGACTGGCGGATTGACTAATTAACCACTTATAAGTAGCTTGAATCAAGGGCACGAGTTCTGGGTACCTTGAAATACAATTCCTTAAAAAGAACTTTCAGAGAACCATGTATTATATATATATATTTTAGTTTAAAAGACAAACATGAAATTAAGCGACAATAGTTCCCAATTATTTTGCTATTATATACAAAACAATCAAAAAGTAATTAAACTAGATTACAAAATAGGTTTTTGTGGTAAATATGCGATATAGGTACAGCTCCCCTAGTTATTAAAAATGAAACCAAATCGACTTACAAATTTCTAAACCAGTCCGGCCGGACCGAAACTGCTGTTGCGTGCTGCAATACCGACGACGCTGCTGTACATTTCCTGCCTCCATTACTCTACGAAGGCTGAGGAAATCGCAGAGTATATCAAGCTCACCACCAAAGCAAACTTCACTTTGAGGATCGAGCGGTTGTTATCCCGCCATAATGTGAATTTTAAATCATTTGTGGTGAGGGTGCCGACTGAACATATATCGACCTTCATGCAAGAGGAGTTTTGGCCGAAAGGTGTCATTTACCGGCGCTTTCGAGGTCGGTTATCGGACACCATGATGCGTCGCACGTCGCCGATGAACCATATGTGTGTAAACTAAATGTAGTGTAATATGTATGTTAGTTTTAAGGTATTTATCTATGGGCCGATTATGTTTAGTTAAGATCTTTAAATGTAATTTGTTGAATGAAAATAAATGATTATGATGAGCTGGATGCGGACAGCGCAGGACCGATCGTTGTGGAGATCCTTGGGGGAGGCCTATGCCCAGCAGTGGGCGTCGTTCGGCTGAAATGATGATAATGATTATGATTAAATGCAGCGACCATCGTTTATATGGCGGAAACTCGTGGTAGACTACTGTACAGCTGTGCTATGCTAATTGGCTGTGCGAGGTAACTACCAAATCGTGGGGTTACTAAACTACTTGGGTCAAATATATATGATTTGCTTAATATGTCACCGGTAACCCAAGATTTGGTAGTAACCCCGCACAGCCATAACATTTATTATGTTATTATTGATATCATATACCGCACACCCAAAACATTTTTTATGTTGTTATTACATTAAAAAAACGAAAAAGTTATATTGTTATATTTGTATTGTTTAGTATCGAAGTAAAAATCAATAAATAAATAAATATCCCTGGACATTATTCCACACAGCGCCATCTAGCCCCAAAGTAAGCTAATTAAAGCTTGTGTTATGGGATACTAGACAACGGATAAACATACTTAAATACATTTTCTTTTGTAAATACATACTTATTATACATAGGAGACACCCAGACCAGTACAAACAGACATGTTCATGCACACAAATGTTTGTACTGTGCGGGGATCGAACCCGCGACCTCTGGTGTAGTAGCCAACTTCTTAACCATTACACCAAGTCGGTCGTATCTATCTATCTATCTATTATCTTTCTCAACACTGTTTACTTAATGCAAAACTATATGATATTACATACCTATACTGGCTGTAATAACTTATTCAGAGAATAATCATTTTAGGTACTCCTAAATGGAAATAAATACCTTTATTTCCATTGATTAAATCAATATAATCAAGATGAATATTTAAAGATTAAAGAAAATAAAACTTATTATTTATTGTCAGAATTAAAACCTTCATTTGTTATTAATATTAGTTAAATCTTTATTGGAACAATATTCATGTATTCACTTGATCATAGCCAGTTTGATATTGGCAATATTTGTTTATTGATAGGCTAAAAATAGTGGACTTATAAAAAGACTTGTACTTAATTATGGATGTTAACAGCCAAGCTGAAATAAAATAGTGTGTGTAACATAGTTTTGGACTTTAAATCTGATGAAAAGCCACCAGTACCACATCCTTTGCGTGGCTATTACTTGGGATTTCGTACAGCGCCTCTGTTAAGTTAGTTAATCTCTGTTAACTTGGTTAACGCGAACGATAACGTAAATTTAAAGTGGCAACTCATGGTAGACGTACTGTACTCGCTAACGCAATGTCCGTAGTTTCGGGCAAACTAACATGGTCTTAATCAGTATGAAAACGAAGATGATTTTAACAACCGTTTTGTACTCTTTAAGATATTCAGCATACAGGAATAATTTTTCAGGAATATAATATGTTTGTAGGTTTTTTGACATATTAGTTTGACCGAAACTACGGAAATTGCGTGAGCGAGTAGGCCTCCAGATACTACCGCGTGCCATAATACATAATAACTAGCAAATTATGGACAGACGTACATTACCATTTCTATGTATTGACAAGTTTAATGGTAATTAATTACACAGGTAATACTTAGCAGAAACAGTTCAGGGCTATTTGTAGATATGTTACTGTAATTACTCATTAGCAAGAGCATATGGAGGGCTTATTAATTATAATGAGCCGTTTTAAAAGGAAAAGTGGCATCTGACGGAAATAATATTACTTGCAATGTTTTTAGTCGCTAATCATTTTTGAATGAAGAAAAACATATTAAACACTGTCACTAAAAATGTCAACTCAATACAAGGTTAGTTTCAGGTCCACAAAATTGTTAAAAACTTTACTAATAATAATACAGACAGCCTCACCTACACACATAAAGAAAGCCCCGATTACCTCCCCGAACATTCTTGCTAAATTATAAATATTAATTATTATTTATTAATTATTCTCTTTATTGTACAACACAAAATACATATTATTGCAAATACACACATCAAAAGTGTCTAGGGATCAACATATATTTTTGCAATAACTTTTCTCCTGATTGATATTAATTAAAATTTTCTTTAAGGATTCATCAAATAAAGTGTTTTCGTTTGTCTACAGTAACGATAAACCAAGTCACCTTTGCATTAATAAAGAAATTTGCCATTTTCCTAATAAAGGGATTTTTGACATTTGAACCACTAACATTAAAGTTCGAAAAAAAGACTGAAATAACAGTTTTCTTTAAAATTTTATTGGGTAACTTAAACAATTAATAATCCGTGTTTCTACCGCGAACACTAACAACACAAGAACATCGGTTTGGCATACTCAAAATGAGTTCATCCAAATCACGCTGTGGAATGGCCGCCCATGTTCGTTGCAACAACAAAAAAAGGTCTTCTTGCGACTGGATACCCTCCTTATTCGGCAGAGCTCTTCTCTGTAGCATATCCCATGCATGCTCAATCGGGTTCAAGTCTGGCGACTGAGCAGGCCAGGGCAGGACATTGATGTTAGCTGCGGCGAGAGTCTGTCTTACAACTCTTGCGGTGTGCGGTCGTGCATTATCATGCATTAACTGAAATAAGGGACCGATTTGCACTTGTAGAGTACGATGACGTCTGATACACAATCACATACAATCGTCACAGCATAAATTTGAGCGTTGAGGTTGCCTCTGATCCAAATCAACTCAGTTCTTCCGCCGATCCAAATACCCGCCCATACCATGATGGTTCCACCACTATAAGGATGGACTTCCTGGCAGGATTTTAATCGCTGTTGGCGTCCAGGGGTTCTCCAGTGTCGTATACGTCTTGTATCCGGTCTCATACCAAAACGAGACTCATCAGAAAAGCACACGAAACGCCATTGTTCTTCTGCCCAATTTCTGTGTTCAAGAGCCCATTGATATCGAATCCTACGATTGTGCATTGCTATAGGTGGTACCCTTAGCGGTCTTCGGGAATGAAGGTTCACTTCATGCAAGCGGTTTCTGACTGTTTGGTCGCTAATAAGTTCCCTGAAGAGTGATGAAGCCTCACGACTAACATCATGGCGGTTATTGTTGGAGCTCTTCGAGTTGTGATTTGAATGTATCGGTCTTGTCTCCGTGTGGTGCAGCGATACCGTCCTCCATGGCGCTCAGCCACGGTACCAGTGCTTCGGTAACGTGTCCAAAGTCGACTGATAACACTCTGACTTGTATTCAGAGCTAAAGCCACAGTACGTTGCCGGGAACCAGCTTCTATCATTCCCACGGCTCTGAGCATTTCTTCCCTGCTTAAATGACGTCGCCGCTCCATAATAACGTTGGTTTTAATCAGTAGTAGGGAAACAGTAGCACTAATAATGTCTTCAATGCGTTGTATGTTTTTATAGGGAAAATATTGACAGCTGATTTTCATCTTTTACTCGAATTTGATTGACAGTTCCTGTTCCAAATTATGAAATGCACCAAAAAGGATCCATATAAATTTATAAAATCATAAATTTATTACAAAGCCACATCTCAATCTCAAGAAATCCGCATAAAAATGCTTGATCCCTAGACACTTTTGATGTGTGTATATACTTTTTAATTCCTTTTTAATATTCGTTGATATTTTCTTAATTAGTATTTACCGTTACTTGGGTAGAAGATGCAGACAGCTGAGACACAGACCGACCAATCGACCGTCTCAAGACCTTTACTGAGAAGGCAAAAGTATGATAATGAAGCTACTTATACCAGCAAAACCATCATTTTTACATAGCATACCAAAACTAGGAGAGCGTCGTGGCCTAGTGGTTTAGCACCCGAACTCAGATCGTGGATCGTGTGGTCCCGAGTTCAAATCTGACCAGAACCAAAATCTATGTGTTCATTGTTAAATATCCGACTTACTCCTCTCCGGTGATGGAAAACATCGATAAAAAACTAAAACAACCCGGATAACGGCAGAAGGCTCACCACTTACCACGATGGGTTTTAAATACCATTGGTTAAAAGTGGGCTTTTGAGTGTTTCGTTCACCTTGACACTTCACCAGTCACTTGCCTCTGACTACCCCGTTTGGGATAAAGTCGTGATGGTATGTTATGTGTGTTATGTTATACCAAAACTACACCGACGAGCAAATATAGAAGTAGTCACTAATACAAAAAACGATATTGTAGTGTGTGGAATTTAATTTAATTTACAAAAATGTTTTGCTTTTCAGCGCATTAATCAGGAGGGCCTACTCCGGTGCAAAAAGAACACAGTTCTGTGAAAATTTAGAAGGCTAAACAGCGCAATAAATGCAGTAAAATGTAAATAAGTTTCATGTATTTTGTGAAATAAAATTTGATGATTTCGAAAATGTATTAATCAACATCAACTTTGAACTGTAAGTATTTTGTGTTGCCTAAAGATCATGCTACTCCATGTTCTTACGAACTGGAGTAGGCCGGCCCTGGTTGCCTGTAAGACGAGTTCAGGTGCATAAATTATGTTTACACCGAACAAAAGCATCAAAACACGACCATTTGCGAGTCCGCTCCTCCCACATAAGCATAATGAGGCTGCACTAGACTCGCGACAAATCAGAATGCGAGGCACAGACGCACGACACATCGTTTTTTCCCGCGCGGAATCTTCCGTAAATTCCGAAGGAGGCATTAAAATTGCATAGAAGCCGGCTTTTTGCCGTATCGTATGTGGTGGTGGGCAGTACATAATTGTAATTAACATAAGATTTTCCCGTAATAACAGCGAGAGCGGCGGGTCCTAAATGGCAGGGCGACTTTTTGCGGAGCTCGTACGCTGAATATCATAAGCTACGTGCGCGGACGAGGGCTCACGGGGGCATTTTTCTCGTCGTTGACAACTGTTCAACTTCATATTTATTTAAACTCTCATGGTAACCAGCGGCTTCACAAAATTTTGAACATCTTTTAAACTTACCACTTTTTATGCAAATAAAGAAATTATTATTATAATTATATTAATTATTATTATTTAAAAAAAAACCTTATCATAGTTCAAAACGGGATTGCTACCATTCAACTTTGAACTTCAGTCAACTTCTGCTAAAACGAAAAAAAATATATTTAATTTCAGTTTTTCGTACTGTTATCAGGATTTTTTACATTGTTAACTATATGCAACTGTCTTAGCAAAAGTGTATTTATAGTAAATATACGTTGAATCTAAGAATAAAATAAACCAAGTCAACCATGACAATCATATTACACTGATTAAATTCATAAATAAAAGGGTTAGAAGTTGTACCATATTGTTAGCATGGTTCTATAGACGAACAAATTGTATGCTACAATAAATGCATTAGTACAAATACAAACATTGCACAATATATTGGGCAACTAAAATCGCTTCGTGTGGACGCACAGTCGTGCGCGGCAGACGGAGCTACGCTCGGTACTCTGGCCTCTCGTACTATCTACAATTTATATTGGCATTTACAGTGGACAACAAAATTACGGCCTATAATAATATGTTGCAACGCATCGTGAAAAAATATATGAAACTTTCAATCCGCACAGGAGCTTTTTCAGGAAAATTGTAAGCCCGAACTTAACTTAACATTTTAACTGAGTAGAAAATTAAGTTGATGTTCCAACGAAGCTAAATTGTTCAATATTGTTCTCATTTTTGCTTTTGTTTATTAGCTATGAAAATCATTTCAAGAGCTCTACATCAAAACCTCCAAATAGCAGTCGAGACAAATTGTGTAACTACCTATAGCTGAAATTAATGATGGGCATGACAAATTGTGTACCGTTTTTAAGACAGATTATCGATCGAGACTCACGATGCGTTTCGTCGCACTGTGTAAACGCCGCCGCTACGAGCAGGCGCGTACGCATGTGTAGTGGTTCTTTTTGCGTGTTCGTAACACGATCGGCCCATCTCATAATTTTACCTTTTTTCTAACCCCCGCGTGCCATAACGGGTGCTGCTGTATCAATACTGAAGGTTGCGTACCTACTTGTTTTATACAACGATGATTATGTTTTTCAAGCCTTAAAATAGAAAAAAATATCAAAATATATTTTTTAATTGGTAGTATGTTGTAGGAGCCATAACCGTAAGGGTGACCAGGGTCTGAATGGAGACCCGAAAACTGAGTGTGACGTCAGGTGTAGCAACGACTTGTGAAAGGTTACTGACAGGACTATAATATTGTGCTAGATATTATATAATGTTATGTAACTGTTTTTTTGTGTAATGTACAAACAAATAGGTATAAGAATGATTACTAACACTTCATGAGTCATTTTTGTAACTCTGAATAAATTATTTGAATTTGAATGAATTATAGCAAAGAACTGATGAAAATAAATCATAATATATCAAAAGAAACATAACAAGTCGTATGGTTCATAAAAGCTGAGCAAAAAAGTTGACAAAGAAATGTGTTTTATACTTCTTAGATCAAAATGTTATCTACTTTTTACGAACTTTTGCCATAACACTTATACTATACCAAATTGAGCCATCACCACTCACATCTTTCTAAAGAAAACATTTTATTGACATCGCTATGGGAAAACAGCAAGTGTCACCAGCATGAGCTTATAAGTGATCTACAAAAAATTAGAATTATGTCAAATTTAATTTGATGGAAATGGGCAGGAATCCGCAGCCTAGAAATGAACGTTTCATACAACCAGTAAAACTGCATGTGTACATTAATTTAGCATAATTTGCTCTGAGCCCTTGTAGGGCTAATATATAAAAAAATCCTGGCTAATGTATTGAAAAGCAAAATAATTGTGTGCATACCAGAAGTTCTTCGTTTAGACTAAGTTTTTTCAAATGAATAAATTAATAAGAATTAGTATTTGGAAAAGAGACTTGAGTTTTTTACCATTCTGGTTATTCATTTACTAATCGTTTATTCAGTATTCTCTTTTGTTAGTCATACTTCCACTGGTGTGCTAATAAAGACAGACATAGGCCCCTTTTCAAAAACAAAGTTTTTGTTCTAAATCGTCTGAAACTTCTAGCAAACATTCATATTTCTTTTGTACCCATCAGTATGTCTACCACGAGTTGCCATTTTAAGTTTGCATTATCGTTCGCGTAAAAAAAATCATTGGGACTTGACATTGTAATGTCATGGCCTGTGTCATCTCAATAAAAAAAAATACGGGAACGATAACGTAAATTTAAAGTGGCAACTCGACGTACTGGTAGACGTACTGGTGTCTTGGTGATGATCACACAATCTCATTAGATAAATAATAAATTGACATGAAACCCTATCTATAAAATACCAGTTTCTGGTATTTTGGAAGAACGAGAAGTCTAGAAAAAGTTCATGAAACAATTTATTTAGCTATCCTTAAAATTAGTTTAACCATTAAAATTCAGCATTTTCGCTGAGTAATCATCGAAAAATCAAACTCTATTTCCTTTCAGCTTGCCGTCCTTCAGACGGCGGCGCGTGCGCAGGCCGACGCGCGCCAAAAGCGGAGCGGACGCTACGGTTTAGGCGGGGGAGCGCGAGAGCATACTAATGCAAGGTAGGGTGACTGTGGTTGTTGGAAATCGGGAACCGAATTGTCATTCCATAGCTTAATATATGCAAGTGACTTAGTCCATGAGGACTCAGCTTTTTAGAAATGTTCAACCTGTTAAGGAATCTATACCGTTTTCATTACGTACACAACGATAGTTTAGTATAGATAGCATATTGTATGTCAGTTGCAGTTGTATTTCTATTCACTACGACAGCCCTAACAAATATTTTACTACAGACTACCGAATATTGTCAGCATAAATCATGGCCGGGTACAGTCGTTTTCACGAGATGCTGAAACATCAGTCAGGCTGCATGTCGCACCAGCCGTTTGTACATACTACCGCGGTCGCCACCGCACCCGCGGCTGGGGGTCTCCAGTTTGCAGCCTTAATGTTTAGCATCATTATGTATTTACTTTAAATATGAAAAAGGTTACAATATAGTACCTCATTGCACGTAGTGTAGCACCCCCTCCGGCCAGGGGGAGAAATGACTTGCGAAAAGTTGCTATCAGAAACTGGATATGGATACGTCAACTGTACGTCTACTACGAGTTGCCACTTTAAATAAACATTAGCGTTCGCGTAAAAGAATGTATTGGGATTTGACATTGTCATGTCATGTCACGTGAAATCCCTATACAAATTTTTACGCGAACGATAATGTAAATTTAAAGTGGCAACTCGTGGTAGACGTACTGAGAATAGGGTGCGATGGTACGCATTGGGTATGCGTATGTTGTAGGCTGATCATGATGATGAAGAAATGATCACGTTCATTTAACGGAACATACCATGCCATGTTAAATGTTTTATAGGTATCCAAGGGTAGTAGAAATAAGACAGCAGCATGCCATTAAGAACAACAACAATTTCTTTATTTTTATCTGAACTAACATACATTTTTAGGTGGCGAATTAGAATATGCTTATGTCTTTAAGAGCATTAGCTGGGGGTGGATCGAAAACGTTGCATTTTTAAGATTTTCGTGATTATTTCATTGGATTGAAATAAAACTTAAATATTGCTCTATTATTGGGAGCATAATACTATTTAAAAACACATTGAATTGTCTAAAATTAGGTAGTCGCCAATTATTTGCTAAATTAAATATAAAACCGGTTTTTTTATTTATTTATAAGGCACTTAAACTACTGTACATACGCAGTTAAAGTTATAATTATGAAATTAAAAGGTGCATTCAATAATAGAGATAATTTATACTTAATTTGAATTCAGCTAAATAATCACGAAAACCTTCAAAAAATGCGACGTTTACGATTTACCCCAAACGCAAAAAGCAAACCCTCTTAAAGCAAAATATACCTAAACATCAAATAATTTATAGTTCTCACAATCTTTACAAATGTAGGGAGTGGGGGACACAACTTAGAATTTCAGTTTTCATTTAGTATCCATGGTTCGCAATCACACACATAACTATTCCAGTTTCCATTTCCCGAAAATTCTATTGCAGCTATTCCAAGAAGGTCATGGCTGGTCACCCTATGAAAATATGACGCTCACACCCAATTAAGGCGGCCATTATTAAAATAATGTGGCCATAGCGCGAGCGTCGCGAAATATATGCACACGACGCGATGAATGCCGAATGAGACATTTTACTTACAATGGTTTTTCTTACAGGTTAACAGCTGAACTAATGGTCGGTGAGTTTTCATTGGGCGTATTTTTAATTGTTTTGCAAGTTAAGTGTTTTTAACGGCGCTTCGTAAGCTGCGTTAGGTTTTTGTTTTGTCATCACCAGATGCCCTGTTTTAGACCTTGTTACGGCCGGCATTTTCTGGGGAGCCAGCCAAGAGCAACACGCTACCTTGAATGGTACTGACATCAAATGATCGTGATGATGAAAATATCTGAAGAAAAGAACTGGTTTTGGCCTCAGTTACAGTACAGTACAGTTTTTCCACTTTTCTTAACTTAAAACCTAACTGAAGAGGTCAAAAACATTCGCTAGAATAACTACAAATCATATTTTTTAAATTTTTCGTTTCACTGCTTTATGCGTCATTGTTACAATGATTCTTGCTTTTGCGTCGTTAAAAAAAGGCGTACAAATGAGTTACTTTCAAAAGATATAACTATTTCTAAGATAGGTATTTCAAAGTTTAAAATATGCAGTAACATGAAGCAACCGCGCTCAGAATCTAGTCTAGGCATATTTTTCTAGACTTCTAGATCCTTTTAGAGCAAATATCCTTGCTTCATGGCTAGCCACATGTTTAATTTACTTAGAAGCATTCTATTTGATACATAAATTTTGCAATAAGACAACGAAATTATTGCTGTTCGAAAAATATTGTTAAGTGAATACAAAGAAACAGAATATGTGACTGGTAATAGTTGCTAACTATATCATCATCTATGGTTAAATGCACCATCTTATTTTGATGACAAGTTTATTAAGTTCCTCTACCTGAAGGTTACCTCGAAAAAATCTCTGAATAGCAATATGACAACCAAAATCATAAGAGTCATCAAAATCTTAAGTAAAAATTCCGTGGTGTGATTTCATTGTTCTAGTTTTATGTGCAATAGAGTTGATATATTTTGGAAACCGTTGCCATTTTTAATTAATTAATTTTATATTTCTCAGGTGCGGTTCGGAATAGGTTATCAGGGTTGGCAATCAAACATAACATTGGTGTTTCAGGTCTGTGCACATGCTTGTTTGTCACCGATAAACAAGCATGTGCTCATGTGTGTTGTGTCAGAAACACACCTTTATTTGATCAAGCTTTTATTCAAACATACACTTTACAATTTTTAGATTGAGTGGCACCTCATATTATGAGCATTGGAAAGTGACCTTAATTTATCTTTGTTCAGCTAAAGCCGTCGAAGGTTCACAGGTCGGCTTTTAATTACAGGTACTATTTCTGTCGGTAAACCCTATTTCAGAAATAGACTCCTTAAAGTAGCGACACGAGGCGCAGGGAATCATGTGGGGTACCGGCCTTATTCTTGTAATGGGTAGAGTAGAGTCGAAATATTAGTCACTTATAATAAATGACTCCTGAGCTTATTAAGCTTTCACATGAACATAAAAAAAATGTTTAAAAGAACACAAATAAAGTACTACTATAAACATAAACATAATGTGCTAGACAACTGGTCGTGGGTAGCTTCCATCGCGAAGAATCTCGCAAAAACACTCGATTGGTAGGCACCTAAACTAAAACCAAAACGAAATTTGTAAAGTAGAAAATTCATGAATTAAATAAGCTTCATGGGACTTCGGGAATCAATCAATTCTACCTACATGTACCTACATTTTTCACGATTACACGTGTCGGGAGGAACAGAACGTAGTTGTATTCGTAGTTAAAAAAATATACGTAGATTTATGTAGGGTCTGGTGGTAGGTCTGCAGTTCATGTTTGTCCTATCTACTATTGGCTACATTTTAAATTAAAGTTTTTTTTTCAAAAACCTTGAGGATTTCTACGATAATTACAACTTGAAATTACACCCGTGCAAAGTCGGGGCGGGTCGATAACTCATATTAAAACTGTTCGTAACTCGTGATTCAGCAATATGAACATCAAATTATTACAATATTTTGTACATACATTCGCTTTAATCTACAATACCATAAAATCTTTAGATGTCCACGAAACTTTTTTGCGCCAATACCCATAGCCGATGAAATAGTCGGCATAAATCCAATAGAATCTATTGCCTATGTATTGCATTCAGAAATTAGGTTTGCAAAGTGTAGGTACTGACGGACAGACAGAGTGATCACTGATAGCCGTGTATAGCGGCTGGTAGGAGCGGTTATGCTGGCGCGAGGCAAATAGGTCGTTGGTTCAAATTTGTACTCACTATGACAGAGTCGACAATGAACACTTCGAAGTGCGAAGGAGAGGCTGTTTTGCTTTTGTTTTTATCTATATTATGTTTTTATTTGTAACTCTTAATCACATTCGAAAAATAAATATTATTTAAATAAAATCCACAATTAATCTATCGGTATACCATGATCATTGATTATTATAAACGAAGGAAAAGTAAAAAAAACGAAATTAAATACATGTACCTACACGAGTACGATGTGATTTAATTAGCGGCGTAGGACAGTTGTTACTTCTGAGAAGACGCTACAAAAAACTCAGTAGTTCCTCTTATTTACGATGTATATATCTACTTATTTTTCAAAGTCAAAGTCAAAGTCAAAATATTTATTTACGAGAATACATGTCAAAAAGGTCTTAAAATATAGCATAAATTGTCCATTGTATTCGGTCTGCATGCAGACGTGTAAATGTTTAATAAACTAGCTGGTTTTTACATAATTTTGAACAAAACTCTATATATTCCTTAACACTATAAAAACATTTTTCTAATAGCCATATCGTTAATTTTTTCTTAAATACATTAGGTTTTAATATTTTCAATTCGTTCGGCAAGCTGTTGTATATAGAAATGCACATATTGTATATATTTTTTTCATATATGTATTTGTGACACGCAGGTTGGTATAACATGTTGATAAATTTCTCTCTTTTCTGTCGTTTAATAATATCACTACGTTTAAGAAAATATTCTGGGTGGAATTTTGTAAAGACACACACATCTCTAATGTACATACATGGGAGTGGGAGAACATTACATTTTTTAAAGAGTGGTCGGCAGCTATCTAAGAACCAGGCCTTATTAATGGCACGGATACAACGTTTTTGAATTTTAAAAACTCTATCAAATTCAACAGAGTACTGAACTAGTCAACGAAGTATTCAATAAGACTACATACATATTGTGACTTTGCGTCGTCGGAGAATCGACTTGTTTTTGTAAGAACAAGGAGTATTTTATAACTTACTGATATATCAAATTGTTAGGTAACTTAGGGATGAAAAATAAACATATCTTCTCTATAATTTAACATGATTCTGCAATCACTAAAACATCCAATGTCTCCTTTAAAGTTTATTTTTGCCTGTGTCATCACATCAGACACCATTAATCTGTAAAATAGTTTAAAATATTATCACAAACTATATTGCATTCTAGGATTAGCCTACCATAAAAACTTGCATGCAGGCGTGTGTGCAGTCCCTTCTTTCCTTTTGGGCACCTAAAACACGTGCCCAGGGCCCTAAAATCTTTTTTAAAGTTAGAACATAACAACAAGGTAAACTAAAAATGTAAGGACCCATCATCCGGCACCGGGCCCCAAATAGATTAAACACGGTCCTGCTTGTGTATCTTCACTAATGATCACACATTTTCCAACATTCAAAAAGCCCGCACACGATCAAAGCGCGTCGAACTTCCGATATCTCGAGCGCGGTCTTACATTTTTTCGGCAGTCTAAATTGCAAATACGTTCATTCCGATAACGTGAGGCGACTTTCGAGGCGACGCACGTAACCGCCATCATGCCATTTTCCACCCAAGGCGCATATGAGGTGACGGATGATTTTCCACGATGTTTTATGTACTACGCACGACGATGGTTGGTATAGATAAGGAAAATTAAAGGACGCGTGTCGAACAATGAGAAATCGAGTCTAAGTTAACCGAGGTATACATGAGACGATGATAATCGTGCGGATGAATTGTTACGAACATAAAAAAGTTTGACGTGCCAAGCGATATTTGGTTTCTATTTTAATCAATTAAATTAATCAAAAACGTAACTCTAATTCAAGTGATTATTTACGAGATAAAGTTTTAAACTTATTATGTATGCAAACTTTGGTTATTTTAGCATTTTACAATGCTTGTTTTTCATATCTAAGATAGCAAAACTGGAAAAAATAGATTTCGGATGATCTCGAGCGGGAATCGAACCCGCGTCTTTCACAATCCAGGTGACTGCTCTGTTAGATACCGGGTGATTATCGAACAACTTCCGAAAACGAACTGGCGTACTCCATAAGTGATGTAGAAACTATCTGAGCGAAAATGAAAAGAGATCATTTTTTTTGGGCCTTTTCTGAAAGTACTGGCCACCAAAAAAAAAGGTACGTAGAGTTAGAACTAGTCATACGGATCAATAGTTGTTATGGCTCAAAAGTCCTAGGATTGTCACAAGCCAAGTTATACGCGTTTAAAAATACGTTATTTTCATACATTTATTGATTTTTGAATGTGCGTGGAAACATAAAATAATGTCTTATATTGCTAGAAGTAATGATCTGAAGCATTTTTACTTAAGCACAAAATATGGCAGGTAATTAGAAAACCGTCATTTCCACAATTTAACAAAAAAAAACCCTCCTCTTTTTAAACGCGTTTATCTTGGCTTGTGACAACCCTACGACTTTTGTGCCATAATAACTATTGCTCCGTATGACTAGTGTTCTATCTATACGTACTACTTTTTTTTTGTAGGGCGGCTCTTTTAGAAAAAACCCAAAAATGTATGGAGGCTGAATGATCTCCTTTATTTAACTAACTTTCATTTCAAGGTCACCATACAAATACTCGAACGGTCAGTATTTTTGTATGAAAACCTTAAAATTAAAGATAAATGAAAAATCTAATTTCAGCTTAAATAGTTACTAAATCACTTACTGAGTATGTTATATCTTTCGGTTATTTGATAATCACCCAGTGTGTACCTAATGTAAGTATAAATTATATACCTAATGTAAGTATAAACTTCTCTGACAGAGATTAAAGCGTAGTAAGATTGTGTGGTCTTTTGTTTTTACCATATCGCATTATACAGCCTCTTTTTAATTTAAGAAATTGTATTTTTTTTTGTGTTATAACTTATAAGTTATAATACAAAAAAAATACAATGACTTATAAGTCATTGTCGCTGGCAGTTGTGGTGTTCTTTGAACGTGTTTTCTGTTAATTTAGGATTGTAGTAGGCTACCAAGAACTGGTCTAGTTGTTCAAGCACTTGAATATTGTGAACCCTAAACTGTCACAGCTAAGTTTTAAATTATAAATTTCCTGTCTTAGCCGGCTTGGCCTTAGCCATTTTCATTTGTGGGACTTTTGCAAGTTGCGCGGTTATTTTTGTTTCTATTGTTTTATGGAAACTATATTCTTATGTTGTACCTGAACCAGTCTTATACAAAATGGTGTGGGTGTGGTGGTTTGTGTTTGCTCTCAGTCTCGTCTGGTGGTAAACGATGACGAGGCCAATGGTACAACACAAAAATCACTAACTCTCTCTCTTTCTTCTGTCTCACGACTAAACCAGTGCCATGTAAACCTACCTCAAGTAATTGGAGTGATTCCGAGTCTGCTTGCGTCCGATGAGACATTTGTCTCCTTCGGAATTTGTTTTAAATTAGCTTAGTAATTAGTGTTTCATGGTACAAGCAACAACGCAATAATTTCCTTCTTAAGTCTTACTGCATAAACTTCATAATAACAAGTAATTCATTTATTTATTATCCGTGTTTGTTACTAATAGTCTTTATAAAAGGGACTGCTTATAATAGGTTTCGAATGCTGAATAATTACCTATATGTCGGAATGTACAGATGAACTGTGGTAGTGACTTGCAAATAAAATATACGGGTGGGTTTTTTATATTTTAAATAAATAATTTAAACAATGAAATTTGTCACTTTTACTGTAAATATATTGGATAACACTTTAAAAATATGCGTTCCCACTAATGTCTTCTGATCTGGTAGATTAAAAGAAATAAGAGCAGGTCCATAGATAATTAAGTACTTTGGCTTTACTTTAAGTATGTACCTACCCACGCACACAGCTGTACAAATGAACCTATGTATGCTCGAGCTGTGTGGAATATGTAATGTGGCCAATACCTTATCGGTACTAGCTTGTCAAATACGGACAGGAGAGCTGTGGAGTGGTCGTACAATTTTTTTTTAGAAAATAAAACACTAATAATATACCGTCATGAAGCCCAACCATAATTTTTGGAGCAATATTTGAACATTCGTACTTATTCGTCAACGTCCTAATTGTTAGCTATTGTTGATATTAAGATTATATTTCTAAGTTTAATATTGCTATGAAAGCTTATAGGTTGGGGATCGGGGAAGGTACGAGTACTTAAAAGACTCGTCTAGTGCGTAAAACGGTTTACTTGAATAACCCGTTGAGTCGAGGTAAGAAGGTTAATACAATTTGGCCTGACCTACACGAGGCAAATTCTGTCGTTTTAGTTTACTGGCAACCAATCGGTGCCAGGATATCCATGCAAATGGCGTACCTTAATGCATGCGCTCCGGAATTTGTTGGGCCACACTAGAAGGTTTGGTAACTCGGTTCTTTGTCGTACCATCCAGATCGAAACACTAAAATTCTAAATACAGCCGGAACGCTCTTACAGCGCATGTGTTTTCCACCTCTTAATTTCCCAGGGTCTTCAAGTGGGGCGTGAAAAGGAATATTTGCAGGCAATCAAGACCTTTTACTGCTGCTCGAAATCTAAGAAATACGTTGTTTATTTGTGCACAAACTAACATAATTATTATGAATAATTTCAAACTTTACATGCAAGCTTCAACGCTAAACAGTTTGCCAAGATTAGTTCATACCTATATTAGAGAACCGTCATTAACATTGCATTACCCTTTTCCAACACTTATTAACGAAGATTGCACTAATATAGCGAACGTCGAACATCACTTCCCTTTCGTTTTAGGCGAGAAAATTATCCACAAAAATGCAGTCGCATATTTTATCCGCTCCACGGATTTCTGCCTGTCAATACCGAACACTCATTATCAATCAAGCGAGCTTATTGGTCAATCGCTAGCCAATACCAGGCAGCTGGCAATGTTATTAAATATTGGATAAAATACGCCATCGAGTCATGCCGAATATCGAACCTATCGGTTAAGACCTATCGATTTGAAGGCAATCTTTTTTTAGCGTGCCATTCGATACAAAGGGGAATGTCTTTTAAAACTGGCCAGTGATACTTACAAAAACTTTTTTAAGAATGACAGGTCTAGGTTCAGTTTTTTGTCGACGCCAACTTGATTCGCATTCGTTCTTTTTTCGAAAATAGCAATGGTGGATTGACGAGGTAATTGTTCGGTGATCGGCAAAAAACCGATTGCTAACAATAGGAGCACTTGAATGATATGGCTAGGATTCTGCGAAGACGGTTTCAGATTCTTATTTTTACAGTGCATCAACTCATTTCGGTAAATACTTACCACTTACCTACTCATAAAATGGTTTGAAAGCAGGAGCAAAATATGATGCAAAATTATGCATGAAAATCATGTGCATTGGTATTTTTACGCTGATTCAGGTACTAATAGGTGCCGTGAATAAAATGATGGCATACTTACGCAGTAGGTACGTAATGTAGAAACAAACCATTTTATTTTTTTATTAAATAATAAATAATCATAAATAATAAATATCAGGGACAATTTACACCAAGATCATCTGACCCCAAACTAAGCAGAGCTTGTACTATGGTTGTCAGAGACTGATACACATACTTAAATATTTCTAAATACATACTTAAATAGATAATAACACCCAGACATACAACAAACACAAATGTTCGTCACATAAATGTTTGTCATGGGTGGGGATCGAACCCACGACCTCCGGTGCTAACAGGCAGGATCGCTGCCATTGCACCAACAGGCCAGTTAAATAAAATTAAAGGTTTTTTATGGTTAAATTTATGTGAAGGATTAGATGTCCGCCTGATTGTGTATGAGAACTTCAAATTATTGGTTTTCAACTTTAAACCAAAGTTTTATAGTTTTTGCATCGGCTGAGCAAATTATCACATAAAAAAATACGTTTATTGCTTTCAAGGTACAGACATCCTCATGAAACATGAAAATTAAAACACAGAGAGCAATTGGAGGTGGCTCAGCTTGTGCTGACCTAGGATCTGGACATCATTTTCCTTAAGGTATGAATAATACAAAAATATACTTTTAGCATTTTGGCTCACAAAGTTGGGAAGTATCGTTTAGGACATTAAAACGCAACATTATTTTTATTGACTTTTATTATCAAAAAACTGAAACGAAAGGAACATTATTATTATTACAATAGTAAGAAAAAAAACCATCATCAAGACATGTTAAACGTTGTTCGATGTTCACAGCAAGTACGTACTTAAATCGAATTACTTGATATTTTATTTATAAAATACTGACAGTAACAGTTGTTATTATAAATGCTTTCTAACATAAGAAACTGCGATTATTCACTTTAACTAAATGCGGTCGGGATCCAGTCAATACTAAGTTTAAAATATCAACAAGTACCTAGGTAAATATTCGAAAAACGAACACAAAGACACCGAAGCAAATAAGTCCAGAATTAAAACAAAAGAGTAAATATGGCGGCGAAACGAAATAGTGAGTCGACCTAGATTTAACGAAATGTTTTTCGTTCCAGCCAAAACTAGGAAAATGAAAAGCAAGAATGCCGACCGCAGCAAAAAAAAAACAAATTAAACAACACCGAACGTGTTTCTCACTTCGACCATATATACCCAAGATATCCACTGAACGCCTATAAAGTGTTGCAGAATGAAAGTGCTAGAAAAATTTTTTTACACTCAAACACTCGCGAGTGTCAACCAAGTGCTTGCAGTGAAAATGAAAGAATAGCGGCCCAGCGGTTGCGTTTTGAGTGTCTGGTAACAGTGATAACACTCATTTAAACTAGGCAAAACACTTTTTGGACTTGAGTCTGTTTGTAAAGGCGCATCATAGAGTATTTATAATCGAAGGTTTCTAAACATAAAGAGTATCAATACAAGCCTGTAACATAACACGAATGCACTTAAAATAATGAGGTGTAACATTAAGTATTCTTAGGACATATCAACACTTTAAATTTACTTTAAGTAGCAGGTGGTTACAAACTCAAGCACAGTTACATTAAATTTATCATATTGGCATTTTGCCAGAATACCTAAAAACCTCTGATATAGCTGGTTTCGCACAAACATTTTTAAAATCTCATGTTTCATTATCCAGACGTGAAGAAGAATGAATGAAAATGACAGAATACATATTTAGTACACCACAAAATGTATGAAAAACCTTCTCCAATCTTTTAAGGTGTTCAATATTAGGTGTTATAGTTAAATTGTCTGTTTGTAATATCTACTATACTAGCTTAGCTAATACGTGTTGATACCTTTTTAGATCAGAAAGGGTTTTCCCTACTTAAGACATACAAGAAGTCTGCAATCACTTTACCAATACTAATTAGCTTGGTTTAAAAATTGTACAGATTAAGAGCCAATAACTTAAAAGCAATAATTTATCACTTCATCTCTCATTCATCCATAACAATTTTATTGATCCGGTACAAAAATACGCCGTGGGCTTCTGATTTGAACATTATTAAACAGACCTTTCTCAAAGTGTGATGACACAACAAAAAAATAAACAAAAATAAATATCCAGGACAAATTACACCAAGATCATCTGACCCCAAACTAAGCAGAGCTTGTACGTACTATGGGTGTTAGAGACTGATGATACATGAATATTTCTAAATACATACTTAAATAGATAATAACACCCAGGCACACAACAAACACAAATGTTTGTCATGGGTGGGGATCGAACCCACGACCTCCGGTGCTAAAGGCAGGATCGCTGCCATTGCACCAACAGGTCAGTCACAAAGAAGCAAAAAGAACAAGAAAATATTATACTATAGCGGCCTTGGATTCAACAAAAAAATTGATTTAATCTAAGATGGCGGCTAGTGCGGTCTGCCAGAACAGCAAATGGAATCATCCACACCTGTAGCTTTTATCATTGGTCTCATTATGTAAATTGCGATAAGGTTTTTATATAATCGCATATTTTAAAAAAAGTAAACTGTACGCTAATGCTTCAGTCAAGCGAAGTTAGTAAGCGTAGCGCAACCAAATAAGAAAGTTTGTGTTTGGCTACGGACTAATCACGGACTTTGTTGCTAGGCAACTAGGATGATGTGACATTTCGTTCACCAATCACAGAATTAACGGTTCACCTGGACCTTTCCTCTTTAAGGTAATCATCCAAGATTTGATTACGAGCATTCGCTCTCAAGTTGCCCATTGTAATGCGCGGTTCCCCTCAATTACCCGATACAAAGAATATTATTAAGTATCCTTACAAGCGGCCAGTAATATTTAATTTCATCTGAACATCGTTACATCACAAGCAAATGCTCCCAGTGAGTTTTTTAACGCTACGCTTACTGTATTTGACTGGGCTAAAATGTGACAGCATTTCACAGTGACATTTGTGACGAATGCACAACTATATTATTTTTATAGTGACAGTTCAGGCATTGATAAATCACTCGTTTGCCAACTTCCAATACACACAGCATTAATAAGCTTATCTACTTACAATAAATAATACATTGTGCATACAATTTTCAACTCGTCATCGCGTGACGATTATAATTTACAGTTGGCAAGACAAGGTTTTGAGGACCACATTATCAAGAATTAACGTATTAAAAATTATTATCTTGTTTTTGTAGAATTGTTGAATGTTACGCTGATTTTCTAGCTAGACCAAGAGCCATACATCGTACAGCTGTTGGTCATGCTTTGTCCTTCTCCCAGTAAAGGGCATAAAGGCCTAAACCAAGATAAGGTGAGGGCGCCCTTAGTTACGTTATTCAAACTTTTGGGGCGGGTTAGACTGTCCTCTTGCGATTTTGCTTATGCAATACAGAATTATGTTACAGAGTATATCCATTCTGAATTATCTAAAAAGTTAAAAATAATTAAAATCTTATGCCATTATACAATATCAAGTCCAAATATTAACTTTGGTAAGCAAATTTTCCAGTAAGTAACTTTGTTTCCTATATTTTATTTAAGCGCCGCCTCATTCTACGCGTGTTATCTGTAAGTAAAAATAGGAATAGATATGAATTAAATTGTCACATACATACATTATGATGTAAGCATTTCAGAGTTCCGAACCCGACGGCTCTGTGTGTCAGGCATCCAGCCCCACAACTGAAATATACTATATGCATAGAAATATAGCAATTTGTGCAAAATGAAGCAGATAACTTCAATTAATTGAAGTCAGGACAGATAAAATCATTGATTTTGGAGGGGTTTTCAAACCAGCTGATTATTTTTGAATTCCTAAAGTTAACAGGAAATACTCGTAGTTTTAAATATGAAATATTTTTTACGCTTTTAAGTCATTTAACTTTCAAATCTTCAAGCAACTACTATCGGGCAACACGAGAGGCATTACTTGCATATCTATGCCCGATGAATAAATGACATAAAAACGTAAAAAATTTCGTTCTTTTTTTTATAGTGGCCGTCAAGATGACCTCACTCCACCTGATGGAAAGCGGTCGTGAGGTCAAACATATCATATTCATATTTAAAACAAGCAGAAATATTAAATTTGAATAGTAAGTAACCTTTTCGGTCACTTTCTTCCAGTGCTCAGGTCCTGGAGCTCGCTGCTATCGTCACTCGAGGCCCCCACCGGACACCCGTTTGAGGAGGAGGCGCCAGGGTTGGCTGCCGCTGCCATCGCCATGGACAGCGGGATGGTGATGAACTGGGGCTGAGTTGATGATGACGCTGTTGAAGAACGGAGAGTAGCTAAATAGGTGGTATGTTTTATTTTTAAAGTGTTAGTTTAGGACCCTTTTGTTGCTACACCCAGATGCTGTTGGAGGAGATCGAAGATGAAAACACTACATCTTTTGGGGACGTGACACTCGAAAACATTTTTGGGATCTGATCGATACCAATGACAAACATCATGTGACCAATATTTATTTTTCATGTGTCTGGATACTAGCATAGGTATTTTATAATCTTTCAGTGTTCAGTAATAGATATATAGGTACATATATTAAAACTCTTTCTTTATTGCCTGACTCAGAGACTGAGTAACTGACAGACAAAACACAGCCGAAGCTAATGACGTAGCAAGATGGAATTCAGCATGAAGGTTTCTTGGGAGTGCAGGGAGAGAGTGTAGTGCACTAAAGGATTTCCCGAAATTCTTAAAGGAACGGGAAAAAACGGGTACGAGCGTACGAGGTCACGGGCAAAAAGCGGGTAGAGACTAGCTCTCATAAGACAATAAACTTACGCTGAAAAGTTCTTGCCAATGACAGAAAGTTCTACTTACCACCTTCTTGTCCCTGATTCGCCAGCCCCAATATAAAGCTGTGAGGATATCCCATTGCTAAATTGCCAAGTCCGATGTTCGTGCCAAGTCCGTCCAGCCCTAAGACCCCTGAGTGGTAGAGCATAGCTCCTCCAGGTAGGTCGATCTTGGGCATCAGTTTCGGTAGGGAAGGTCCAGATTTACTGCTGTCAGCTTCTTGGGTCGTTGATGAGGTTGAGGCTTGAGGATCGCTGATGGCTTCCCTAGAGAAGTAAAGTTATGGTTTATTATGTAGTCAAATTCCTCTGTTTAAGGTCACATTAGTCCGAATCAGAAATTAACATATTAAATAGAAGAATTTAAAGTCATCGAACGTAGCTGCCCAGGTGATGAGCTCGAGTACAGCGGGATTTCAGTGGGTGAGATATGGACATAGTATCGGGTGGCGAGATGTTCATGAGAAGTGATATGACAAAAAATTTAGGATAGTTTCAGTCAGCTGGCTGGTGGTATCCTACCTGTTGCTAATTTCTCTCTCCTGTTCGGTCCAATCTTGCTTGTGGTTCTGTGCTTGAAGAAGCTTCTCGCTGGGAGACTCTGGTTCGCTGCCACTCTCGTCTCCACTGTCGCCTGACGATGCTGGTTCATCCTGAAAAAAGAAATGATATTTCACTCCAACCAGTTTTAAAAATGACAGAATTGTCAATCAATGGTTGTACAACGAGAAATTCCCGAGAATATGCTTATCTAGCTGTTTTTTATGCGATTATTTGTTCCCAAAACAGTTTTAGATTGTGTACGCTTTGCATACGTATAGTTGTATTTATAAAACAAACATGATGTACGATGTATGGGCCCACTGACAATCAGCGCCTGGGCCCTCAAAGCCCAGGCTAATTGCTGAGTGAGGTCCATTTGTCTTTTTGGGCATCCTGACACTGCTGTCTGATGCTATGGTCTTTTTTTTTCTGTTCTATGTTTTGTTGTTAATGCCTACTTCTTTTGTGTTTACGTTATAAATTGTAATGTAACGATGTCCTTAAAGTTAATATATGTTTTTCTATTTCTATTTCTATTTACAACAGCATATGTAAGTAGAAAATAATTTAGGTAAGTATACTGTCGATGTTTTTGCAAAAATGTATACTTACTAAAATTATATCAACTTAAATGCCAGTTGCATTTAGATAATAAATTGTAAACCACTAGCATTATATTATCTTAACTGTTAAACAACTTATGAATTCTGAATGATAAGCTAAATATTAACCGTTTTCACGAGATAATTAATTAGGAGGAACTAGGTAATGCCGTTACCATTTTTCTTGTTTTATAAGGATATTGAAGTCGATAACAATATTCTATAGATAAATAATGTTGTTCACTGCACATAAAATTGTTTAAGATGGCGTATGAGATAGTATTAATGATGTTATATTTACAGTCGATACTTGTATGCTGTATTACGATCATTATAGTAGTTTAATGAAATGGGCTAAGCCTTAGTTAGGCGACGTCCGAATAAGATCTATTTATATCATGTCTTGTTAGCGCAACGGCCATTTTTACTTTTTTTGCGTCAGGAACTGCATTTACGCATTCCCACGGCCCTGGGTTCAGGACACCTGGGATATGTGGGACTCGGAACTCCTGGGAAAACAGAGACCCCACTAAAACCTGACGTTGGTCATCTTCGGCGCAGAATGGAAGGGACCCGGAATCCCCAACAAGGGAGAGACTCCTCGCAGGACCCTCCAGCGCGCAAAGCCGCCTGGCAGCCAGCCGCGGGAGGAGCAAGCTCAACTCCAGTGCACGATGACACAAACCACTGTGTCCAAAGACACGCGTTACCGTCATCCTCGGGATCGCAAACCGCAACACACAAAGGCCCCCCCGCGTGTGCTTCGCGACCCCAAGTCCCCTTTTAGTCGCCTCTTACGGCAGGCAGGGATACCTCAGTATGGGAGGCGATGGTCTCCTTCTGCGAAGAGGTGATGTCGCAGAAGCAGACAGCGGAGAGGGCCCGGGAGGAAGATCCTCAGGCGGGCCCTCTCCGACGCAGACGGCGGGGAGTGAGGAGACGGCGGTTTGCACGCCTTCTTCCCGCTCTCTAAAAGCAGCACCGGGGTTAAAGTCGGGGGGCTTCCACCCCATTGCACGGTGCTCCTGTCTGGGGGTGTCCCCGTATACCGGGACGCCCCTGCTGCGTGAGGAGGCCCGGGGTGAAGGCTGGGCCGTCCGCCAGGGACGGCATGGTAATCCGAATTAGGCACCATGTCGTCCCGTCAAGGCGATGAGGTATACCGGGGGTCTTTTTAGTGGGTATGCCGTCACCTTCAGTGACGGAGAGTCCCACACTCCCCCGCTGCCCCACCCAGGCAGCGGGATAGTGCGTAATGCATTTTTTCCCCCGCAAAAAAAAAAAAAAAGGGATACCTCAGTAGTATTCTATTCCCCTAACCGCAGGAAACGACGGCCAGTTATCCTGCCCTAAGCGACGAAAGTCGTAGGGTCAATCCACCCACGAAAAATATTGATGTGGCAAACATTATTTATGTAAATTTGTATTTAGAAATGTTTCAGTGTGTTCATCATGTCTGTGACACAAAGGGCTAACTCTGCTTAGATTGGGGTCAGATGATCGAGTTCTGTTTGGCAAATGGGAAAAATAGAACTTTAAAAAGATAGACAGAAACTGAACTATTTATCTTCAGCCAGGTGGCAAAGTGGTAAAATGGGCACTTGGTAGCGCGCCGTGAACAAGTTAGTGAGTAAATAATGACTTCGTCAAATATTGCGGCACAATTCCGCTGTAGACCGACATTAATAATTTGTTGATAAAACCTGTTAAGGCACAGTTTTCATGTTATGTGATATTATTTGAGTGAGATTAAGAGGTAGGTATTCTGTTGATAGGTAAGCGCCTAAAAATAACGGGAATTATTCAAAAAAAGATATTAAATATATTCTGTAAATAAAACTGAATAAGTGTAAAAAGTACGATTACCACGTGAAAGAAACTATTTTTACTTAATAATCATTAGTTTCAGTTTTTTTACTAACCAAGGCTGGGGTTGTGATGACTGATCACCAATGTAAGACGAGTTATGGTTACGTAGGACGGTGGTGAAACTCTTAAGAGCAAAGCATATGATAAGCGTAATGCCCCTTAATATACGTACTCCTGTTCCGAAATCCGCCGCGTAGCTTAACTGAGCTCAGGTGTAACAAACCCGGGCCGCTTCAAAACGTTTTAGCGACGTAAAAATGGCGGCGGTTTACAACCACTTACCGACTTTGCAGGCTTGTAGCGTGGGCGGACTCAAACACATTTAAAATTACATGCCGAGCGCCTACTTAGAAGGCATCAGGTTAGAAGTGAGGATCGAGTTGAAATTTCTAAAGGTGATTCGAAAAACAAACGATTTTGGCTAACGTAAGCATTCACGAATGGAGGGTTGCTATCGTGATCGGTTTTCGTGGAGAGATTTGGTATCCTTCATTTTAAGACTATTCTATACTAGACGCTTTGTGGTTTCCAATATGTATCCAAACAAAAAGCTAAGAATTATGTACATTTTTAATTTTATTACAGGCTTGATATTTTTAATAGATTAATAAATTTTAAACCAGAATTTCCAGATCTTATGTCGGTGACCAAAATGTTGATCACAAACATAGTTATTAACTTGTAGCATTTATAGATAGAAGCTGAAAGAGTTCCAAAACCTAACCTAACCAAATTAGCAACTTTAACAACATACTTACGTACATATCATCGCGCCTTTTTCCTAACAGGGTAGGCAGGCAGAGGCCACATCTTTACACTTGCTACGTTCCTGACACACTTTTTGCGCTTCTTCTATTCTCATTAATACTCGTAACTTCTAAATGAAATGTCGAAAATGGATTAACCTATTTTCAAGAACAAGTGACCAATTAAATTATTTTTTATCTAACTGTACTTGTTATAGAGAAGAGCAACTTTCCTCTACAACCGGCAATATTATTCACCGATACAATCCGTTACCGGTCGATTTCAGTGGAAATGGGAAATCGGCCGGCGTAATATTCGCGTTGCCGCCGGCGCCGCACAAAATGGTACAGAAGTGAAGAGGGAAATGCGATAACGTGATGCCACTTGAACGTGGGGGGTTAACTGCGTCTTACGAATCATCGAGTGACTTCGAAGTGTGCGCGTGTTCAATCGATCACTGTGCAATGATGCGGAGAAGTTTAAAAGAATCGCGCTGAACCGAGCAAATTGTAGGCGCCATTTTGTATTTTTCGGTTCAAACCTCAGTCGTAAAGGACGTCCTGAATAAGGTTCAGTAATGAAATTATAAAAATTATCATTCAAGCTTTAACACACATGCCTTATTACATGAAGTAACTAAAGACAGTATATTTGGTTTATTTTTCTGCAGTACGTTATCTAATCATCTGCAGAAACCTGATTCATATAAGTCAGTCGAAAGGTAGATTTAAAATTACCCATCTATGGTTCAAAGTAGCTCAGGACAAATCCAGCTACTCAGTGTACATAACGGTTGCACATGTCTTTGAATAAACAGAAATATATTTATTTGACATACCTACATACATACAGTCTCCGATTAGGGCTAAGGCTCTTTAAATTACTGGTTTAATCACCAAAATTTCCCTATAAAACTGACATGGACAGTAAATAATGCTTTCCTTCAGTTCATTTTTATATTGCTTGTCAAGATCACTCTCCGTGATGGAAAGCGGCCGTGAGGTTCAGATATGAGGCTGACAAGCACGGTCATGCAAATGAACCACCGAGCCCACCATTCTCATCTTAAAGGCTTGCAGAAATGCCTTTTCACTCCCCGTATGAAGACCCCGGAACTATAACAGGAAGGAAACACATGCGTTGGAAGAAATGGATGGTACGACAAAGAAACGAGTCAACGAACCTTTCAGTTCGAGCCTACAAATGCTGAATTGTGCGTGGATGACGCTGTAGTCCAGCACGCGTGGTACGGGAGTGGAAAGGTGATGATGGAATAGTTGGAATAACCTCGTAGTTTTAAGTTTCGCAACCCACACTACACAAATTATATAATATCAAATTTCTCTCTTAAGGCATGCTCCAAGTCTAGCAATATACTCGTCGCTCGGAAAAACCTTCGAAAGTAATTTGGAACTCGTGACAGAACAAGAGGAAAGTTTGCGAATCTCCCCGATAGCTCGGGAACAAAGATAAGCAAACTTTGTTTGGCTGATCGATATAGCGATGAGAATTGTGTTTATTAGCCTTATAAACCGTATAAGGCATGTATAATGTATAAGTGGGGAAAATAAATCAAAGGGCTTGAGATTGGCAAGAACACCAAACACACACGCACATACACACATTCACGTACATAACCACAAAGTAGGCTGCTGACACATAGATTTGTTGTTTTTACTGTCTTTTAGGGTATTACCTTTTCACTATAATTCAGTTTTAAGCCTTTATGTCTGTAGTATGTTTTTGGAAATGCATCCTACTGTGGGGATAGGCCTAGTGACCTGAACCAAAGGTTTTTGTTTCAATCTGTTCAGGAATCTATTCTTACACCTTATGATCATTCTTAATATACATTACTCACGTAATTACAAGTATAATTAAGTGTAAGTTAAGGGTCCTGTTGTAAAGAGGTACTAAATAAATATTTCATTCATTCATTCATTTTATCCGAAGACATTATCAGGAAACCACAGGATCGTTATTGACTGATTTATTGGTTACCACGGTTACTGATTCTGCCTTGCGCGGTTTCGGTTTCGTTAAGTTCGATTCCCAATGGGGACATACTTATAATTTAAAATAAAATGGGTCGTTAAGCCTCAGCTCATCTTAGGTGACACAGAAGTAAAATTATCCTCCCTAATCCTTCCCCCCACTTGAATGTAAAAAAAACTGTCTCACGCCCGAATCCACGAACGTCAAGCAAACCTGAGCACTCCTTACATGTATAGCTGTCCCTTTCATTTCTATTGAACTATTTTGACTGGCCTGTTGGCGCAATGGCAGCGATCCTGCCTTTAGCGCCGGAGGTCGTGGGTTTGATCCCCACCCATGACAAACATTTTGTGTGATGAACATGAGTGTTTGTTGTGTGTCTGGGTGTTATTATCTATATATGTATGTATTTAGAAATATTTAAGTATGTTTATCAGTCTCTGACGCCCATAGTACAAGCTCTGCTTAGTTTGGGGCCAGATGATCTTGGTGTAAATTGTCCCAGATATTTATTTATTTATTGACATGTGACAGGGCAGCATCAATTTGAGGTGTCCCCAACTTTTGATTAGCGTCTGTGGCTACGTTCGTCACTGTTTTATCTCTGTCATTTTAGTGCCGTTGACATTTTGTTAAAAAGCGACGCAACAGTGCATTAACTAAAACAGTTTAACAGCGATTTTGCGCGTATCTGGTCGCTTTCGAATACGCGCTTACACGTGCTACATTTCGAGTTTCAAAAAACCAAACTCGTGTCCACGGGATTATTGCAGCATGTTCGCTCGTAGTAGTGAGTCAGCATCTAAATGGATTAAACGAGCTAATACGCGCGTATAAACCGTTAGTCTAAAACCACCCTTACACGATAGTGTACTAGTTACATGATTATGTATTTAGAAGAAAATACAAGCCGTTGTTCAGCTAAATTCATCTGCAGGTAAAGGATATTCCATTATTTTATATTCTGGAAAATAACAACATTTTCCGAGTCACAAACTTGTGCGAACTCAATCCCACTAAGTTTGTTTGTAAATCAATTAAAAAGACATTGCACGGCGGTAACTTTACAAATAAGAAAAGGCTTCGAAGTTTAGTGATGCTATATACTTACACTATCGATAAAGAAAATGTAAAAAAATATGATAATAGTAGATTATACACCAAGGGGATAAAGCACTGTTTTATGTCACGGGCGCTACATTGAATCCTGGACGTAACGAAGGACTCCAAATGTAACTCCCGAGCGCAGCGAGGGTGTTATAAGTTAATTCCCGAGCAAAGCGAGGGAATTAAGATTGAGTCCTGAGTGCAGTGAGGGATTCAAGCGCCCAAGAAAAAAAATGTTTTATCCCGGTGGTGTATACTCTACTTTTCTCACTTTATGCGAGACAATAAAAAACCAGGCTTAGTAGATAGTGTTTATTACAGCATATTAAAAGTGCAAATTGATATTGGAGACATTAGTCCAATTATGGAAAGATAACGTTTTCAGGTATTTTTCCTTAGACTTTTCTGGGAGTAGATTATTGACAATGCCTATGGCATCTAATTTAATAGCTTCTGGAGTCAAAATACTTCCATCACTCGACATTTCTTATTTTTTCTTTGAAATATTTATAGAATCTTCTAAAGCTAGTAGTACTACTAGCTACGGCTATAGCAACTTCTTTCAGCTGGCGTGGCCTACTCGATTTGACAAACAAATGAAGTTCGTCTCAGTGTGAATCTAGTGGGCCACGGCCTCGGTCTTCGAAAATCGAGTTGGCCGCGCCCGCTGAGGACACATTCTGTTTAGTGAAATTAGACTTTATGAACATAGCAATAATAATTATGAAAGTGAAAATCACATTAGTGACCAGCGGGTTATAATAGAACATTATAACCCGGCTAAAGCCAAGAGATATAATGTCTTGCTTTCGGAAAGGTTTACATGACATATAATTCGGCATTGTCGAGCATGTGGTGTGAAAAAATAATTATTGTGATATACTCGTATGTAGCCAATGTACCCAATAATGTAGTAAGTAGGTAGTGGATTTAGAAATATTCAATTAATAGTTTCTAATATTGTGGCATAATTAAATTGCTCATTTTTTTAATTTTTTTCTATTTTGTGAGTTCATTATGTATATGATGTTAATTTAGTACTAATTAATAAGTTACACCAAAGTAAGTGGCGTTTACTTCACAATCCAAAAAATAATAAGTTGTCGAAAATAGTTATTACTGTGTTTTTGTCATTATAAACATTAATAAAAATAATAAATAATAAAAATCTTTATTGAAACCAAACTCATTTTTCACAATTAATGGTTTGCGTTAACACCTGCAGTAGTCTAGGACTGTGTCGCAAATGTTAGCGCCCACCTCATAACGGACATTATGTGATACAAAAAGCAGTGTTTCTGAATTCTAAATAATATTCATATTATAATGTTTAAGTTCTCGATACAGGCTCCCACGGAACGGCCATAGTTCCAACTTTAAATATGGAGAGCGCTCTAAATAAATCTGAGTGGTTGTCTTCTTGTATTTGGGTCAGGAAAGAGGTAAAACCCACCGAACAACGGCTAGGAAAAAGAAACGAAGCAAAGATTCTCATTTGCGATTTTATTATTCCCACAAATTCAGTAATGATTGTTATTTTCTCTTCGTAATTATTGCGAGTTGCAATTGTATATCTCAGAAATGTAGGACAGGAAATCATGAAACAACCGACATCATTAATCTTTTCTCTTTTTTTGAAAAGATAAATCTTTCTGATACTTATTTAATGATAGAGAACAGAAATGTTAGTAAATGGGTAACACTAACATAGATAAATAAATATGCGCCAGACAACACACCACTTGTCATGGTCTCGAAGTCGGGATAAATATCCCTGTGTTACGAGGTACCAGACAAGAAATTATGCCAAGGGCGTCTCCCAGCACACCCAGACCGAGTCAATTTAGTAAAGATCATTTCCTGATTGACTCGACCGGAAATCGAATCGTTGAGTCAAGCCGAGGAACCGTGCTACAGCGCACTATGCCAATCGTCTTCTAAAAATGCTGTGTGTAACAACATACCTATTGATTAAATAAATTATTTGTATAATAATTGATGTGGCATTTAAAGCAATGTGCTGAAAAAAACGAAGCTCAGCTGCCCATATAGTAAAAGTTAAGTAAAAAAATCATTTATTCATTTAAGCTTGTACAAAGCACTTATGACATGTCAAAAAAAAGTATATAGAAATAATAATAATAAACTTAAATAAAATAGTACAATATTAGTACATATCGTGAATATACATAATGTGAATCTACCACCGGTTCGGACGTTGCTTCTTATCGAGAAGACTCCGGCAAGAAACTCGATAGTTACTCTTTTGAACTTTGTTTGTTTTACAAAAAATAAATTCAAAATACAGTCAATGAGAGTAGAAAAAAGAACACAACATTGAGCAGAGGAGCAGATTATTCCTACTATGACCACAAACTTTTGTCGTTCAAGTAATCCTCTACATTATAATAACCTTGTTTCATTTACTTTGCTTTATTTGCAGACTTAAACTTGTGGAGAGGTAGATAAACAAGACTTTGAGGTATTTTGTTAAAGTAATTCACAGATTGATCCACAAATGAGTTTCTCACCTTGTGTAGCCTAAGACTAGGAGTTTTCAATTTGTTTTTATTTCTGGTATTATGTTTATGAGTATCACTGTTTTTTTTGAACAGATGCAAGTTTTTGCGCACATACATTATGTTATCTAAAATATACTGAGCATGCACAGTTAAAATATCGATCTTCTTAAACACTTCCCTAAGCGAGTCGCGTGGTCTAAGGTTGTAAATGGAGCGGATGGCTCTTTTTTGAAGTACAAAAATGGTGTTCAAGTCTGCAGCTGAACCCCACAACAGTAGACCATACGACATAACACTATGAAAGTAGCTAAAATATACTATTCTTGCTGTTTCAATATCAGTCAAGAGTCTTATTTTTCTAACAGCATAAGCAGCGGAACTGAGTCTCCCTGCCAGGGCCGTTATATGCGAACCCCATTGTAACTTAGAATCAAAGGTTATTCCTGAAAATACAGTAGAATTTGTTAATTCTAATGGCTCGTCATTCATAGTTACAATAGTATCAACCTGTCTCACATTGGGCATAGATAATTTGATGCACTTTGTTTTTTTTGCATTAAGTAATAAATTATCACTAGTGAACCAGCATAGTACTTTTGAGAGAGTATTATTTACATCGTCAAATGCTTGCTTACCTCTGTCGACTTTAAAAATCAACGAGGTATCGTCAGCAAATAATACTATCTCAGAAATATCTTTGACATAGGTAGGAAGATCATTTATATAAATAAGAAAAAGCAAAGGTCCTAATATAGATCCCTGGGGCACTCCCATACGTATGGTGGCACCGGAAGATGCAGTTCCGTTGATACTAACTTTTTGAGTTCTATCTGTAAGATAGGATTGCATTAATTGAGATGAGATAGCTGAAACACCGTAATGTCTTAGCTTAATCAGTAATATTTCATGATCCACGCAATCAAATGCTTTTGAAAGATCACAAAATTCCTACGGCATATTGCTTGTTTTTCCCAAGCATCAAATATGTGTTTGATAAGTGCTACACCTGCATCAGTTGTGCTCTTATGTTTAGTAAAACCAAATTGTTTCTCATGTAGTAAGTTATTTAAATCAAAGTGTGAAAGCAGCTGGTTCAATATAATTTTTTCAAAGATTTTACTGAGAGCTGGTAGTATAGAAATGGGTATATAATTAAATAGGTCACTTTTGCTACCAGATTTAAAAAGCAGGATATCTTTGCATGTTATTACTACTACATATTATTTTATTGCTGACGATCTTAATAGTAATTCTTATATCTGACATTTAATGTGATACATATTATGTTTTTTTGAACTATGAGAGAAATAAATAAATCTAATCTAATCCATACGATATTTAGTTATTCGTGATTGTGCCTGCCTACTATCCCTGATTGACTGCAGGCCATCCCACTAAAAAGAAGTTGCCCGGATCACATTAATCAATTCCAGTTCTCAACCGCCACTCAAAGTTAAGCAACCATTACCATTACTGGTAATGTCACGTTGAGTGCTCTTATTAACATACTTCGGTACAGTATCAGTTGGCGTTTCAACTCCAATTTATTTCACATTTTTAAAAAAAACTGAATTACTGGGTAATTAAATAAATAAAATAAATTATTATCTGGGACAAATTTACACCAGGTCATCTGACCCCAAACTAAGCAGAGCTTGTACTATGGGTGTCAGAGACTGATAAACATACTTGAATATTTCTAAATACATACTTAAATAGATAGTAACACCCAGACACACAATTAACACAAATGTTTGTCATGGGTGGGGATCAAACCCACGACCTCCGGTGCAAAGCTGCCATTGCACCAAGAGGCCAGTCTGTAATACCTTTATCAGTCATGCAAAAACTACCTTGTGTGCTTGTTCAATCACCAAACACTTACTTGAATAAAATTGTGACATCGTACATAAAAATCTCTTAACCTAAATCGAAGTTTTTACCTACGAATGAAGCACTTAAGCCATTTATGATGAAATAATACGGTATAAAAACCTACTATGAGACCCGCTCTACAGTCTGGGAACAATGCTACTTGACAGAGCTATATTTTTACATTGTCACGCGTATAATAAATCACATCGGTAATTAGCTGATATCAGGCTTGCATCGGCGCAGTACAATTGTTAATAAATACCTACAACGGATGATTTCGAACGACTGTGCGTACGCAGATACTATCGAGCTTCTGGTTATCCTATAGAGGATGCGTCTTTGTTTTTTTCCTAGTTTCTATTATGCTATGACAATGGTGATCGGTTTTTTCTCTTAATTTCTAAATACGAATAAAAATCATAAAAAATATCTCTACCTACTCCAAAAATAAGAAATATTGATTTAGCTACTACCCATTTGTTGCAAAGAAACTGCTCTGCGCGGACGAAGCCGCAGGCAAAAGGTTATTTACCTACTAAAAATATTTATTTCAGGACTTTTCGGATCTTTTCAGATTGTAGTGTACTTTTGTTGCTCTCTGACGACGCCAGTGTTTAGAAAAGTACCCTCAAAATGCCTTTAATAAGCCTCAGTTGGTATTAATGTGAAGAAACGATGAAAGTTTTTACTAAATAAACGCTACGTTCTTAAAGCTCCATTATTGATCAACCTCAGCACAAAGCCGTCTAAGCTTCACTACAAAAGGTTTCACGTTACAAGGCACACTGTGATTATAAGTTAAACATTCCCCTGGCAAACAGGAGCGTCACTTTGTTCCCAGATAGAGATACAAATGTGAATAGATAACGCATGGTGCTCCGTTTGTATGAAAACCAGGGCTGCCACTTTTGGTCGCTTATTGTGATACCGCAAAGGGTTTCTGTGAGAATCCGCCATTCCTCAATTTTATAAACTGAGCAACTAAAAATAACTAAAAGGGCGACAAAATTTCTATGTCAGCGATAAAGCCAGTGACAAGTCGCCCAAAAAAGAATACTTAGTCGCTCAAATAGTATTTTTGGTTGATTAGGTTAGGTAAGTACATATATCGTGTTCTCTGCGGTTCATCATCATCATCATCAGCCTATCATAGTCCACTGCTGGACATAGGCCTCCCCCAACGCGCGCCATCGCGCCCTATCAGCAACTTGACGCATCCAGTTTCAGCCAGCAACGTTGCGGAAGTCATCACCCCCACCTGGCCGGAGGGCGTCCTACACTACGTTTGCTGATACGCGGACTCCTCGCGTAATTATAACTACAAACAAGTGTTTGTTTGTTTATGGTTATAATTACATTTTAATCTAAAATACAGGCTTCTCAAACGATACAGATATCTCAATATTAATTAAAACCCGTATGCTCGTAGTTTTAAAATTTAGAAATATATTTCCCCAACCGAGTGGTTGCTGCTCCCGTAATTACCAAATATTATAGTTATCGAACTAGAAATAACATTGATTTATAGAGAAAATTACAACAAATTTGTCATATCCTGGACTCAGCTCTGGTGCCTTTTAATTAGGGGCCGGATATCGTCCTGTAATGAGACACGCACGGACGACCTGACACTTTCTGCGTGATAATGAGAACTACGCAAAAAGACGACTTATTGAAGATAGCTCAGGCAGAATTACTAATTATGGGATTATCTTCGTTATTTCGAATAATGAAGAAGTTAAGTTATTTTGAAATAACAACAAAATAAATATTGTGTAAAATACCACCTCATATTTGGGGGCAAATTCACTCAATCCGTCGAAGACATCCAGAATATGTGTATGTTCGGTTTACGAGCTTGAAGTTGAGCTTGCTCCTCCCGAGGCTAGCTACAAGGCGGCCATGCTCCAGAGGGTCCCGAGTAGCGTCCCGTTTCGGGGATCCCGGACCCAGGGCCTTGGGAATGCATAAGTGCATTTCAAGATGCAAGAAAAGGTTATATCGCTCAATTAAATACAACCCATTTTATTAGGCTTCTAAAAAGAGAAACGATCACCCGTCACCACAATGTTTTAGCATGAACTAAATAAAGTAGCGTCAAGATGATGAGATGAAGAAGATGCCCAAGCTCATTTTTGACACGCAAAGTGTACGTACATTCGTGTCATCTACTTATACTTTATGTCTGTATGCCCAGCAATTTGATACGGGCTCCCCTGAGACAGGACGATGCGCGAATGTTGTTGGTATAAAACGACAATGATGAGATGGTAAAGCGATCCAGATAGTAAGTTGAGGTTGTCCAGGGAGCAACTAAAATTGACATCAGGCAAGCAAGGCACATAGTGCAGAACCGTTGGGTGTTGAGGGTAATGTAGAAAGGACACAAATTAATATCAATGTAGAATGTCAGGTCAAGATCTCAGGGTTACGGTGGATGCAGGCATCCTAAAACCAGCCGGTTGTTGATGATGTAAGTACTAACCTTCCCCTTACTACCTTGTCAAGTAGTACGGAGGATGACAGGTCAACCTTCACAATACAATTGCAAACTGGGTTTTACTTCAGCAGCATATAAAGCTTGTTGTGATTTCGTGTTCAACGAGTCGGAAGAAAATTTCAATTGATGAAAGAAACGTCTTTCTGAAATACAAATAAGATAAATAACCTTTATTACAAAAAAAACATAGTGAGTACACCACATACGCAATTAAATTTATCATCATCATAAAAAGACGTCTACTGCTGAACATAGGCCTGTCCCATAGATTTCCAAAGAGACTGCTTGCAGTCTGCATTCACTGGAATCTACCTTTACGAGGTCGTCTGTACACCTTGCAGGTTGACACGGTACATTTGCGATGATAAGGTCTCCAGCCCAGGACTTTTTTGCCCCAACAGTCATCAGTTTTACGTTTCCCAATGCCTGTTTTATTACGCTCCATGTCCACACTAAGACAACATCTCGCTGATAATAGCTCGCGTGGGCGTTGCCTTTATCCGCCGCCGCACTAAATAATAATAATTGTGCTTAACTAACTACCGTTTAGCGCATTCAGCTTTCTTCTGTGCATCTGATAACTAAGTAGGGTTGGCAAAATAATTTTTGTTTAATAATTAAATTTTAAAATGGATTTGGTCCATGCGCTTGATACTGTTAGTAAAGAGAACCTCTGATCTTTTTCTCTTTTATCTTCTTATTCTTGGCCTTAAAGATTGTCTTAAATAATTCAATAAGAAATATTTTCACGTTGTGTCTAAAACTTTGTGGTAAGTTCATTTTATATCGGGCCAATAAGAAAAAAGGCAACATTTTTATGTAATGACAGCTCTTGAAAATGTAAACTAAACAAAACAAAGCAACAGAAGGTCGCATACACATGGGTAGATCACGAAAATTTGGTTGACTGAACCCCATTCTGCAAGTTAGTAATAGACAGTATATTAGCACAATGGCAAGTATATTCGTAAGCGCTGCTATAATGTGTGTGACTTTCTAGAATTTCGGATAACACTGCCAACAGTTATGAGTAGTCTAGAATATAAATTATATGTTTTTGGGAGAACAGTCGCCTTACTAGCGAAATATCGCAGGTTTGGCCGAAAGGTGTCGTTGGTTCCGAGGTCGGTTATCGGACACCATGCCACGTCACACGTCGCCGATGATCAATACGTGGAAATAATTAAGTGATATTAAGTAATACGTTCGTTTTTAAGGTATCTATGGGCGGGCCTATTATGTTTAGTTAAGATTTTTAAATGTAATTTGTTGCCTGAAAATAAATGGTATTGTATTATTGTATTGTAAAAACAGACATGGCTTTTTGTCATCATTCATGGGAATATTTCAAAATTGTGAATCACAATTTGATAAGCGACACTTTTGTTGTCCGTACCCAAGTGTTCGCAGCGCCATCTTTGGCGAGCGTTTGTTTTGCGCCGGTGACGTCACGCCTCATTATGGGTTTAACTGTATAAGAACAGCTCCCGGACTATAGTCACAGCTACTGCTCTGTTTTACTTAACGAAATATGGGTAGTCAACTTTGACATAAAGTATATAAATCATCATCATCATAATCATTTATTTTCAGGCAACAAATTACATTTAAAGATCTTAACTAAACATAATCGGCCCATAGATAAATAGGTACCTTAAAACTAACATATAATTTACACACGTATGGTTCATCGGCGACGTGCGACGCATCATGGTGTCCGGTAACCGACCTCGAAAGCGCCGGTAAATGACACCTTTCGGCCAAAACTCCAATAAATACCTTCCACTTTTCATATGAACGACATTATTCCGAATTGGAAGTGGTTTTAGCCAAATAACACAGCTCTCAAATTCAAGTCTCGTTCAGAAAGAAACTCTACCTCAACTAGGAGCAATACTAACATAGCTTATGTTATTGTATTTTAAAAGTCTTACGCCCGAATCCAGGAACGTCAATCAAAGCTGAGCAGTCCTTACATATAGCTGTCCCTTTCATTTCTATTGACATGTGACAGGGCAGCATCAATTTGTGGTGTGCTCAACTTTTGCTTAGCGTTTGTGGATTCGGAGGTTAGAAAGCTAATTAATGCAATAGCATCTCTCTTATTAAGGCTAAGGTAAAAAACCTTTAGGTTTAGGTACACCGCAGTTGGTTTGTACAAGTATTTTAAAATAAGGAAATCGAAATTTCGTAAGCGTAACGAATTTAAAGCATTCCAGCCCTCCGATTCAGAACGAGGTTATCGACGGATTCGTTAAGTTTCGTTTATTTTTCATTCATTTTTATGTAATTTAGTTTATGAAAATTTAAGGTCTTTGGCTCTACCACTTAAAAATATTGATTGCTACCGCAAAGCGGATCATTTACAATAATTAAAACAAATTTACCGAATCTGTGGATAACTTCGTTCTGAATCGGGGGGCTGTTCTCCTAGGATTATTACTTTATATTAGTCAAACTTAGTAATATGCTATAGGATGAAACTAAAATGTGTTTTTTTTAAATAAATATACTCTTAAAGTAAGTAAAGGACGATAAATCACTGAAAGAATCCCAAGCGCGGTGCGAAAACGCGGCCATTAACGCGATACTCATGCACAGGTGCCGACGTGCGCGAGCGCAGGATGCAGGTTTACTACCGTCAAAGCATTTTTCATTTGGTACACTACCAACTTAAAATTAACAACATCAGACTGCGATGTTTCATTGCTAAGCAAAGGCTTCCATTGACTAGAGTCCGGAGCTAAGATGAACCAATTATCTTATGCAACCTCGTCACTTTAGACCCTGTCCACATAAACCCGCGATAGACGCGCGTTTTGTTGTACAACGATCACTGAGAACGAAGCATGTTGTTGATGTGCAGTATAAGCAGCAGTGTAAGCTTTATCGTGCGTCAACTCGCTCGTAAAACTATTCATCTGGACAAGCTCTTATAGTCACTTAAGTCTGTGCTCTGTCTTTTGACACACAATTTTTCACTGTCTGATTAGCCTATTACTTCGCCTTGGCTTCGCGGTAGAATCAATGTTTAACCCGAAGGAAGTGAATAATCTTAACATAATATTATTAGCTATGAAAGTTCATTTTAAACTAACGTGTTAAAAATGCTATTTTTTATACTACGTCAGTGACAATCAGGCACGCGGACCGCTTGATGTTAAGCGGTTACCGCAGCTTATGGACGCGTGCAACACCAGTGCACGTAACGATTTCATAAACTTCTCTGAATTATCATCACTTCAGAAAGGTTTTGAGGGGGCTTTTCAATGATGGCTCTTCAATTAAATGTTGAAAAATACATTTTAAAACCTTTTTGGAACATGTTATTTTCATGTAGACGCAATATACAGAATTTTCTGAGACTCATGTGCACTTAACACAATATAATTATTAAGAATCTCAGTGCAATCGCATTAGTGCGAAACTGTATGAAACCGTATAGCAGACAATCGGCTTGATCGTATCGCGCGATCGTGTCCGATACCGGTATCGCCCGATCGGTACTTGGAACCGGTAATAAGACCGAATTTGTACGGATACACCCCTCGCAACACGCAACACTAATGATCTGGTACTTTGATCTAGATGACTATCGTTACTCTACAAAATCTTTATGATAAAATGTTGTAATTTCTGACATGTCACCACACCGGAGAATAAAAATCAGGGTGTTTGTGACAAAATGTAATGTTAACTATATTTTTATGGTAAACAGTGCCAAATCTATTAATGTCGATGTTAATGTCGAAGACATTACAATGATATTGTTTGAGTTGAACATTATCACAGTTTAATATTTTGGTGATGTGGATCAGGGTACCAAAAAAAATCTTGAAATTAAACATTTTGGTATGTCTTGAAGAATCTGCTTAGTTCATGGTCAGATGATCTCAGATCAGAGTGTTAGTTGTCCAAGATATATATTTTGATATTGTTTTTAATAATTACTAAAACTTAAACCAGTTTAATAATAATAAATATCCCTGGACATTAATAAATATCCCTGGACATTATTCCACACAGCGCCATCTAGCCCCAAAGTAAGCTACTTAAAGCTTGTGTTATGGGATACTAGACAACGGATAAACATACTTAAATACATTTTCTTTTGTAAATACATACTTATTATACATAGGAGACACCCAGACCAGTACAAACAGACATGTTCATGCACACAAATGTTTGTACTGTGCGGGGATCGAACCCGCGACCTCTGGTGTAGTAGCCAACTTCTTAACCATTACACCAAGTCGGTCGTCGTTAATGTGATGATTCTCACTTCACGTAGAGTTAACTAACTACAACAATCTTCCTAAACTATCAAATTAAATTGTTTACTGCCGACATACATTGAAAAGCTCCATATATCACGGCAAGGGGCCTTTGAAATCTTAGAATAAGGTTTAATACCTTGAAATATAGTTTCATTTGTACTCGCTCGACAATTTATTATTAGGCATTGTGTCCAGTGCGTAATCAGATAAACCTCGGTATAAGTAGCTTGGTTAAAGTCTTTGTTATATTATGTTCTGTTTAATCATTGTATTTAAACGGCTTCTTTTTAATGTGTCACTGGAAAATTTGGAGTATTTTCACGTTTGGCACAGTTATATAACAGTACCTATTCAAACTCGTTAAAGCTGTTAAAATGAGTAACTTTTAAGTTCGTGATTTTTCTTTGTATTTCTCGTTGGCGTATTAAGAAAAACAGAGCGTCCTATCAAGCGTCGAAGGTTGTGGGTTCGACAAGTTAAACATTCACGAGAAGCACATAATTTGTATTTGTTTTATTTCTGGGTGTGAATATACAACACATTTTATATTTACATCAATCAGTGGTACCCATAGTCCATAGTTATATTTTTACGAGGGGTTATTATTGGTTTATAAAAAGTCTAAAGGGATGATACCGAAGGCGGTCGACTGCCGCAAATAGTAAGATTCTTACAAACTCTTCTGCAGGCCTTCAAGATGGCCAGCCCAGTGATTCGTTAGAATGACTGGGCTTGTCAGCCATCTGGACCTAACGACTACTTTCCATCAGGTGAAGTGAGGTAACCTTGACGAGCAATATAAAAAAAACTAGTAATGTGGTCTGCACTCTGTAGTCGGTTTCAGAATCATACCTTTAATCATACCGTCCAATTTAAAATGTCGTATAATAATTCAGATCAGAATCATTTTACACAAAGCAAAAATATTTTATGGGCAGAATTATCCCTTGATGTTTTCCACAAAACACTCAAAATACACACAACTAGATGCAAACTTCTCGCAAGTAAAAAGCTTCGCGTTATTCAAATTGGTACACATTGTAAATCATTATTCCGGCGGGCATACAAACGTCCGCCGCGAACACGTGTATACCAAGAATCCCTATTATAAGAGCCCGGAATGCGTCTGCTTGATTTTGAATGGCCTCTTATTATGCACCCATTTACACCCGAGGAGCGACGCTGAAGATGAATTCGGTTGCTGGAATAGACACCATAAAAGCCATATAAAATTACTATCTGGAACCATTTAGGCCCGTATTCTAAAACAAAATCTGTACTTGAGTATAGATCTGAGTGACGTTATTGTATGAACTGACGTTTTGTAATCTCTACTTAAGTACAGATCAGTGCTTGAGTACGATTCTAGAATAGGGGCCTGAATGAAGATAATCTGCCCCTGATTCTGTTAATTATTTTGAGTGATGCTTACGCACCTACAAATTGATGCTGTCCTGTCACATGTCAGTAGATATAAAAGGGACATATACATTCGAGGAATGCTCAACTTTGATTGTCGTTTGTGAATTCGGGCGTAAGTAGATTGTTTTGTCAATACACCAGGTTGGGGCAAAACTATGTTGCGTCTAAGGTTCAAAAACAAAGCCTCATTATATGGCAGATATATGATAGATTATATGAACTCGGACCGCGGATCGTGTGGTCCTGAGTTCAAATCTGGCCAGAACCAAAATCTTTGTGTTCATTGTTTAATTTCCAACTAACTCTCCGGTGATGGAAACATCGATAAAAAACCAAATCAACCCGGATAGCGGCGGAAGGCTCACCACCTACCACGTTGAGTTCTAATACTATAGGTGAAAAGTGGGCTACTGAGTGTTCGGTTCACCATGACGGCATCAGTCACTTGCCTCTGACTACCCCGCTTGGGATAAAGTCGTGATGGTGTGTAATGTTATGTCATATGGCAAAAAAAGGTTTGAACACTGCACATTAGGATTACGTTCTACTTTTGTTTTGTCCTCAACTGCAATTAAAGAATGTCGCTGGCTTGCAACATAAAATTTCATAGAAAATGCTGCAAGTAACTCAATTGGTTGGAGCAGTCAGCTCGGCTGCCAAAGGGTTCGGTCTCAAAAACGTCTTAACGAACCTGTTCTTTTTCCAATATTTCCATGACTCTTCTAGAAGTTACCCTAATTCCTCACAAAAGATACGAAAACAGTAGCCGTATGGCGTATGATACGCATCTGCAGCGGTAACAAGGCCCATGTACCTGTCACTCGCGCTAATGTTCCCCGCACAATTGGTTACGCGTGTGTTACCATCGTGCGCTCGCGCAACACAGACCTGGCGGTGCTTAGGGAACCCTTACGATTTCACACACGCGGAAGACCAAGACATAGTGGTTAAGCGTGATGCCTGAGATCGAATGAAGATTGATATTATAAGAGCACTGTTATGATATGGGCGGCTTCTACGGTCGCTTATAAGTAGGTACACAAGCGAAAAGAAAATAGGAAGACTTGCATCTCATTTTCCCTACCCAAGAAATAATTGTATATTATTATTGTATACGCTCAGATTAATACTGAACTTACTAATAAAAGAAAGCACTACGAAAGGTTAGGATACCATTGTAAAATTAAAAACACGTAAACTTAGGGGTAGGATTATGTTAGTAAATTTGTTGTGTAAGGATATATCTACTATTTCATGCGATCAAAATGTGAACTTTTCATAAATTTATTAAAGCCCCAAGTACGAACACTCGTACTAAAATATATATTTTGCGACGAAAACAAACTGAATGCATGATTGTAAGTACGTTGTAGGTATGCAATGCCACAGATCTAAAAGTTAGAGGTACAATTCGGAAAGACGGACCGCAATCGTGGCAACACTGCGGCTTGCAGACGCAGAACTTTTAAAGACATTTGTGAACCAATAGTGTCGCTTGCAGTTTGTAGCTGCAGTCTGCGCCCCGTCACGGAATTGTAACTTAAGACTACATATCTACAAGGTATATATCTATGGGGCTCTGTTATATATCACTTTTGTAATGTGTAATATTGCCTGAAATAAATGAGTTATGTAAACTTAGTAACTAAGTTACTCTATTTATACCTCGTCAATTTGAGCTACAGGGTAGACACAATGCACACTATTGCACACAGGCGTGCGCGCACATCTGACGGCGCGCCGCGCTGATATCGATCAGTGTATTGAAATTAGACGCTTTCGCGCTGTTGACGGCGAAAATAAAATGGATGGACTATGTAGTAGCGGTTAAAGTTAAGGCTTAAGTTAAATCATCTTTACTTGAAAAAATGGTAAAATATATAATGGATTTATAGTAGATAGAATAAACGTTGTCTTTGGAGTTCTTGAGAAACTGTTCTCAAGAACTCCAAAGACAACGTTTTGACCCTTTCTGTCTGTTATATCTTCTGTATAAAGTGTCACGAAACCCATACAGCAGTTTTCGCGTGATTACAGCATCTCAATGGATGACAAAATAGACCGACACAGATTTTTTTTCGTATTTAGCTATACTAAATAATGAAATATAATACTCACTACCAAAATAGAGTATTCTATCAGTTAGATACTGTTTTATTATATAAACAGACGTCTGTTTTTTTGTTTTAATCAACAAAACTTTAATGGTTCTGAAATATTTTAGTATTCATAGAAAGAAATATGCAGAGCAACACGTAACAACACTAGCCTCAGACCTGAACTGTCCAAAACAGTTCCACAAGATAAACCCACCACATCTAATTTGATAAGCGTGCTTTACAAACGTCACTGATGGTATCGATTGGACGAAAAAATCAAGTAATTGGCACCGACTCCACCTATGGGCTTAAAATTCAACTGTCAGGTTTATCTTCAACAGCAAATCACTAGTGAGATCCGAACTCTATCCTGTGTAACGAAGATTCAATTTTGGTTAGTTCACGCAGGTGTCAAGAGATCTTGGTGACAGACGACCTAAGTCGTGTTGGTTCTTTAAGGTGAATTTATCAATGTTAGTGCATAATGGTGTATGTGAATAAAAAATGTTTATTTCACCTATTTTTCATTCTAACAAGTTATTTATAACCAGAATCTGCAACAGAATTCCAATTCCAACAGTACTTTTCATCCTAATTAAAATTAATTGCAAGCACAATCATACCATAAGTGATAATCATAAGCAAATAGGATTATAAGTTAGCAAAATGTGTGTTGGAATTCAGTCCGGTTTAAAGGGCGGACAAAAAAAGGGACCAAACCTGATAACAAGAACAAAGTAGAAGCCCAAAGCTCATTAAAATATCTCAGTTACAATTAACGCATTGCATTTAATTGCGTTCAGTAACAATCTTGCCGATACAATGGCTACTTATAATGCTAGACCATAATTTGCAATAAACGCCCCGTACCCACCGATCTGCGAACAATGAGATGTCGTAATTTCTAATGTTAATAACATAATAACTAGTCGCAATCCATTTTGGTCTGAAACTTGGACAAAACGGGAGCGGGTGGCGGTGATCGGGGCGTGCAATTACAATGTAAGTTAGAAATTGCAATTTATGGGTGACGAACGTTATTTTTCGTATTTAGCAATATTTAAGTTGCTCATTATTCTCGTTTGTGTGGTCTACGCTTCCAATTATTCATAACTTTTTAAATTTATAGGTCCATTTTTTGCCGTCAGATTTATTTTAAGATATTGCGATTAGTTCCTCCAAAACTTCAATGGATCCTTAGTATGAACCTACTTTCTAGTCAAACCAAGTCGAGCCATAGTTTTTACATCCAAAAAAACAACCATAGACAAATAAGTATTATTTATTTATTACATAACTAAACTTTTAGTCTAAAAATTATCCAAAATATTAGAATCAACAATAGGTGTTGTATCTTAGAAAAATTTAACCTTTTTGCGAACTTGTCACGATTTGTTTTTATATTCTTCGCTTTTCTAAAAGTTTAACTATTATGTGACGAAATTACCGGCCTCCGATTCTCTAACTCACAATGCAACTCGATTGCACGCTTCTTGCTTTTTAACAGCACGTCAGCCAATAGCGTTGCACCTTTGTCCCCAAAAAGTAATGATAGCTGTTAGCACAATTTTCTCGGCAGTCGAAGTTGGTGAATAACCCTATTCTGTCGAGGCGTTGGTCTTTCCGTTTTCAAACTTTCAAAATATCCTTTCCAAACAGAACACGGCCGCGCAGTAGCGCATGACCGCGCATTTTTCTTTATTAAATTTTCGTTGTGGAAAATTCCATTTATAAACGGTGTCCGTATTTTTGTAACGACCGAAGTCGGTGGTGCGTTTATTTTACGGTCAGCTGAATGGTGCAGGGGATCAAAGAGGCTCATCATGTTTAGTGTTACGTTAATTTGGATAATTTTGGGCAGTATACACATACTTAAACAGCAACCGATGTGAAACTGAGCAGTTATGACATCGGGGCCTTCAAGAAGAGAGCGTATTCCCATCTAAAAGGCAAGCAACGCATCGGTGACACCTCTGGTGTTGCAGTTGTCCATGGGCGGAGGTGATCACTCTCCATCAGGTGACCTTCTAGCTCGTTTGCTCCCTATTACATAAAAAAAAAAAAATTACTTAGTAGGAACTATACTAAACAAGAAAAAAACCTGTTTGGATGTTCCAGCATCACGTGAGAACTACCGGATGGATTGTAATGAAACTTTGTTTAGAACAAAAAAACAGAAGAGTAACTTTTAACTATGGTAATGTAATGAAAGCACTGTTTCTCGCTTCTAATATTATAAAGAGGAAAGATTTGATTGTTTGTTTGTATATTAAGCTATATTCATTATGATTGAACAAGACATTCAGTGAAAAAATAATAGTATATGTAAATTAAGTCGAAGAAACGCGGGCGAGATGTGCTGCTTCACCGACGCCGCGACGTGCAATCACTTTTGACGGAACGAAGTCTGTCGAGGCAGCTAGTGCTTTATATAAATAAAGGGATTATAGTGAAACGCCTAAAAATACAGGTTGCTTTAGACAAAAATGGGTCCGAAATTTTTAAAGCTATGTCTAAGTAGCCAGCATGAGCTAGTATTTTATATAACTAGAAAATCTAACGGCCGGACGAAGTCTTAAACATTTCTCTAGTCTCTAAGTATTGTTTTCCCTTGTATTTTGTACACCAAAACTAAACAAGGTATCACACACACCCAGATCCAGCACAAGTATCTGTTTAAACAACAGACACTACAATGTGTGCCAGTGCAGGAATCGAACCCGCAAACCTTTACGTCTCAACCAGCGCTAGTAACCACTGCGGTAATCACGTCCTAAAATCTACTTCTAATCTAGTAAATCCCTTTAAAATGATCCTTATTCAGTTATACGTTTTTTCCATCCTCGTTTGTCGTAGAAGGCACACGGAAGCGGCGCGCGCGCACAATGGCGGCGAGATGAAAGCGAGCTTAATATGCATGACGTAATAGCCTCTAATGGTGGCCGGGTATGACCATTGTTGCGCGATTTATTTATTGACTTGGACCTCTTTTACCTGCAAATCCGTGGGGAATTAAATTTGCCAATTATTTGCCGCTAGGTGGACGCAGTGGTGAAATATGCCACGACTAGTAAGCAGTATAGGTTGGAAGATTTCAGCACAACTGTCTTGCTTCTGATGGTTCCATCTACTATCAGTAGTTAGCCTCTAAAGTGCTGCCTCATAGATTAGTCATACACTCAATCTATATTTTGAAAAATTCGTAACAAAAATTCACCTGGATTTTGGGCCAAGCGTTACCACTACACAGCCACTACGGCCATCAGAGCGTTAACAAAAAGATCTCTTAAAAACTTCGGGTGGAATTCTCTAAGCATGAGTATTCTACTACTATTATCATTGCATCTTGCACCTGTCTCACTAAGTTGTAGTTTACCAACACTTATTTTTTAAAAGTCCATAAAAACAATATAAAACACAAATAACATTGTTACCAACTTCATATTGAATACAAACCCATACCTCACCATAAGTGGCGCTACTCAAAACCTTCGTACAAACCACTGAGCCCTCAGGGGTTCTTATAAATAATCCCAGCACGCAAGGCCCACCAGCGGGTAACAGTGCCCCTTTTTACCCTGCCCTGAATGCTGTAGCCTCGTTTTTGCCACATGAATGAGCATGGTCGTTTTTGCTCCACAGGGCGTCGTGTGTGGTCGGATTAATCAGTTTCCTGGTAATCATGATTAGCACTTCTCACTCGCCGTGACACTGTTTAAGAAATGCGCGTATTGTTTTTGCAGCGGCCATCTTCTTTTTTGATTAATGAATGCTTGCTTTAAAGTGTATGTTTATAATAAACAATGTCACGCTTCAAATAAAAATGCAGTTTTAACTTACAAAAGCTGTAATAAATACCTAAGGACTCCAATTCACAGATTGTGTACACAAATATTTCTATGAATAAAGATCTCGGAAAAACAACACCAGATAATTGGCACAAACCGAGCAAAAGCCTGCACGGTGTTTGCGAGGAACTAATAAACAAACTTTTCATGTCCGTCAAATATAACAATAGGAAATCAAATAAAAGCACCAATTATATGGAACTCGAGACGTGATATTGTTGAGATATTCTTAAACCTATTTTCAAATATAGACTTTTGGGTTCACTGACCGTCTTTTGGCAGAAAAGCCATACTCCATCATACATATAGCGATGACCAGACTTCAATAACGATTGCCTTTAGTTATGGGACGGTATACAGTTTACTACTACGACTACTAACACTGTTATAATAGTTGAAGTGATAAATAAAGATAACTATTAATAGAGCAGCTTTTTTATTGAAATATGATTGATGAAAAGAAAAACACAGGCCCAAACACTGGCCCTTGAGGCACTCCAGGAAATGCACTTCAAGAACCAACCTCCACTTTTATCGTCTTATATCACATGAAAATCGTAGTTTTTCGCGTGTTGATCGCAGCCAACCGGCGAATGGCAAATGTATGCGGATAGCGAGACGCCCGCGGCGCGGGCGCACTATCCCACGTGCCCATCCCGCCGAGTATGTAGCTGGCTGATTTTAAAATAACCTTCTTGTCATGTTCATATCTTCAACTTAAAGTATCATTATCAAATCTACCCCCATGTGATTCTGACACCTCTACGACATGTTCGCTGGCTTCACAGGTCATCACGTTGACCGTATTCATTCACTGTATTTAGGGACAGAAACAGGAAACTAGGATACCAAAGACCACGTTGGTTTTTTCATCGGTAATTTTGGTAACTTTTTAAGAAAAATGTACCATTTAAAATGCTAAATAATACAACTTAACAGTCGAGGAGAATATTCCGTTCAGAAGCCAAAAATTCTTCGAGCTTATTATATGTATTCATTATATCAAGTGGCAAGTACTTATAAGATTTTAATATTATTTTAGACCACACATTAACCTAAATGTGGTTAGTTGCAAAGCCTACCGCCTGCGCTTGATTTAGTTTTTTTTAGAATTTGTACAGTAATAGGAGTGGTTTTTTTAAGACCTTAATTTTAGTTGCCATTACGGCAACGGTGGAATACTTTACCTATAAGCATCACGCTTGAACATGGAAAAAGCAGAATAATTATTTCCGAGATCCCGACTTACAACATTCTGTGATTCAGGGGACACTTTGTGTTGTACCATCAAATTTAGTTTTTAAGTTATCATGTCCTATTCTATCCAGGAAATGATTTTTGTGAAATGGGTGCTACTTACCTGTAGGCCGTCAAGTGTGAACTATTTACCCGGCGCGAGCGTGCCCGACGGACCTAACGTTTCATTTGTCAGGATCGTGGCCCACCGGTGACTGCCTTTCCATTGCTGCTTCGCTTTTTGCAAATTAAGTAATACAAAAATCAGGAAGCTGACAAGTATTTTGCAGATCTAAATAAATGTTATCATTGTGTAGCTTTAATTTAGTATGAAATTTTAATGTCCTGCAAAGTAACCCAATAACAATGTCAAAACAATGAATCCTTCAGCCAAAAATTCGGAAAAAACAATTATGAAAAAACCTGAAAATTCAGTAAGTGTAATAATTTCATTTTATCTATTAGCCAAACCATAAGGGTCCACCTCCAATATGAATCTCTTAAGTTTTCTTAAAACGTGATTTGAACACCAAATCCTCTTCCTAATTATGTACCACTTCATTTCAGATTATATCTGCTATGAATTAGAATACTGTATGATACGGATTAATCCAGTAACACTTTTCTTACACATTCCAACAAACAACAACCACTTTTTTTTACTTACTTTAAGAAAGAAATTCACCTAGGATAAATCTTCAAGTGGTGACAAATGTTTTGTTTAGTGTCTGGTGTCCATTTATCTACAAAATGATATGCATCAGTATTTGAAATCTCAATTAGGGTTACAAAGCGCCCTAAGAATGTCCCTGAGATATTCACTCCTGCTGTAACAGTCCATGTACATCGTCCCACAGCAAACCAACGATGGTATCTGGAGCCGCGGGCGGCACGTCGGCCATCGCCGCCGCCTGTGATTTGCGCGTTAGCCGATGTTTGTGCTGGATCGATTTGAATTCGTCACGTTCGCGGATGCAGTATCGATTTCAGAGGCGGGGCCGGGAACGACGGTGTGAACGGTACTATGGCCATTTTTTTAACTGTATAAGAGCGATCCAGATTGAAGGACCAAACTATGAGGGCAGGATACAGAAGGTTGGTAAAGCACATGGTCGCACATAGCTGTTAACTATTCTACAATGGAATGGTGTCATAGTTTTGCAAGCTTCATATGCTCTACAATGGCCAAATCTTGTAAAGAGTGGTGATATTTAGAATTTGTATTCAAAGTAGCAAGCAAGAAAAATTAAAACATTCCAACCTCAGGTGAAATCCAACGTCTTAAACAAGTTCAGACCATTTTATCAAAGCAAAAGCTACAAAGTAAAAAAGATCTCAAACATTCCAAGAAACAATAAATTGTTGCGAATACAACGAAAATGATTAGACAAACACCAAGAAAGATAAAATGAGAGCTCCTGTGAAACGGAACACAGAATATTTCTATTTGGCCGAACAAGTGAGTCGAAAGGTTTTCCGTTTCGTAAAGGTATTTATTTATTTACTGTGAGGTTGAACGCACTCGGCGAAGCCGTTTCAGCTAAATGGGATTTCTCCAATCCCCTCGAACGTTTTCTCCCCGCTCTTAAACTGTCAAGGGCTTTTAAGTTACTATACGTTTAATAAGGTACTCGTAGGTAAGGTACTGCATGAAATCAGGATAAGTGTTTGCATTTGAATTTCAAAGTTTTTTATGTTGCTGTAACAATATGTGTATGAATAAAGAGCATAACGTAAATAAGCATTCCTATATATTTTTTTATTATTTCCGAAGAAGTATATCATATTTGTTTATATCTAGGAATACACCAAGCAAGCCTGGCTTAAGCTCGCCACTTACCCAGTTGGGTTTCAATTATTTTGGAGAAGTCTGGACTTTTCAGTGTTCCGTTCACGACGGCATATGTCAAAATGCCCCTGACTACCCCATTTGGGCTACAGTCGTGAGTGTATGTATGAATTATATAAATATCAATTCAATAGGTCCAATCAGACTTGTCAGATTTGATGCCACATTGATAACTCTGACACGTTTAGCCTCCACTAACCAGTTACACTATTTGTTTCCTCCAATAACAAAAAAACCGGCTTTATGCGAGTCGGACTCGCGCACCGAGGGTTCCGTACAAACCTGTAGGTATATAAGTAAGAGTTCACCCATCACGACGATCAAGTCATTTAAAATTATTTAAATTATTTTTATTATATTCATATTCATATTCTTTATTGCACTCCATAAGTTACAAAGTTGGTAAAAAACATAATACAGGACATTATGGACCCTGTCGGGCACGGCAAAGATAAGAGAGGGGAGGAGTCACCCTACGCTCGTATTTACAAGAACTATTATTAATTATGATGTTAGTTTTTAAATATATATTATTTTATTGTACTTGTATAAGTATGTTATTTAAAATATCAATAAATCCTATGTGTGTAAGTAGATACTTACAGAAAAAGTTATGAATGTTATGATACTTATTAATTCTCAAATATTATATATTATTATTATTATATGTTTTGAATATTGTACATGTATATTTTATTTAATGTCGTGACCGTAGTTACATATTATTTAAATCTATCCTCCAAAAATTCCTGTAAGGAGTAATAATTTTTGTTATTTAATAATGTTTTTACTTGATTTGCAAAAGGTTTTTCTATATTGATATTTTTTATTGAGTCTGGTAATTTATTGTATATTTTTATGGACATTACTAGAGGGCCTGATGCGTGAAGTTTGAGATTTGAGGTTGGGAGTATTAATTTATTCTTATGGCGTAGTGTATATTTTAATTGTAATTCTTCTCTTTTTTTATAAAATTCAGGGTATTTTTTGACAAATTTGCATATTTCCAGGATATATATACAAGGCAAAGGTAGTATTTTATATTTTTCAAAAAGTGGTTTACAACTTTCTGTATTTTCGATATTAAATAATATACGGATCAGTTTTTTTTGCATAGTGAAAAGGTGAGAGGCGTTTGTGCTGTTTCCCCACATGATGACCCCATAGCTGAGCCACGAGTGTGCATATGCGTAATAAGTAGCTAGGGCCGCTTCTATCGATGTGGTTTTTTTCACCTCACGGAGTGCGTATGCAAAGGAAGATAGCCGAGTTTTTATTTTTTGTATGTGGGATTTCCAGTTCAAATTAGTATCTATCTCTATGCCTAGGAGAGTAATGTTGTTAACTTGTTCTAATTGTATATTATTGCATTTGAAATCTATGTCTAAGGGGGCTTTTTGATATGGATGAAAGCTAATGATTTTAGTTTTGGTGAAGTTTATTTCGAGATTATGATCTTTCATCCAGTTTATTGTTCTGTCTAACATTGAAGATAGTTTAGTGTGTATATCTTTATTTTCATCATTACATGAAGTCAGTAGGGAGACATCATCTGCGAAAAGGACACAAGGTTCATCCATGATCTTTGGAAGGTCATTTATATAAATGAGAAACAATAAACAACCAAGGACACTCCCCTGAGGGATCGACGCGTTTATAATTTTTCCTTTGGATCTTATTATTTTTATCTCTCTTAAACCATGGTCATAATATTCAATATCGACAAATTGTTCTCGATTTTGTAAATATGATGCGAGCCAATCGTATGTTTTACCTCGGATACCTATTCCATATAATTTTTTAAGTAATATACTGTATTGAACTTTATCGTATGCTTTAGTCATGTCTAACAAGACACCAATTGCATATTCTTTATTATTTACTATTTTGAGGATTTCTTGAATGTATTTAAAGACTGCCAAAACGGTTGATCGTTTTTTACGAAAACCATTTTGGCAATCGTCAAATATTTGGTACCTTTCACAGAAACTAAAAATGCGATTACACACAATTTTTTCAAAAACTTTAGAAATCGATGGTAAGAGGGCTATCGGCCGATAGTTATTCGGATCTGATTTGCTATTTTTTTTATGTAAAGGTTTTATTAAGGTGACTTTCAATTGGTTGGGGAAACGTCCTTCGTCGAAGGATTGATTGATGAGTAGGCTAAGTGGCAAGGTGAGTTCAGCGGCACATTGTTTAATCAGGCTAGGGGGGAATTCGTCTATACCACAACTGTTTTTATTTTTTAATTGTTTTATGGTTTTATTTATTTCTTTACAGTCTACTGGCCAAAGGAACATCGTATTTTCAGTGGGAGAGATAACAGAATGTCCGACAACTGTAGGTGAAGGGTTCTCGCCAATTGATGAAAAGAAATCATTAAATGTGTTTGCAATTTGTAAGGGTTCTGTGATTGTATTATTATCAATTACTAATTTTATGTTATTTTTTTCCTTTCTATTATTTTGGTTCGTCCGCTCTTTTATTATACTCCACATTGTTTTATATTTATTTGATGACATTTTGAGTTTATTTATAAAGTAATTTTTTTTCGAAATATTTACAACTTTTTTGAACCATTTTTCGTATTTTTTATAGTGTTCTAATAGGATCGGGTTTTTAGATTTTAATGTAAGCATTTTCAACAATCGCTTATTTTGGGATGAAATTTTTATACCAACCGTCAACCAATATTTTTTGTTATTCGTTGTTAACTTTATTTTTCTTTTTGGTATACATTCATTTAAATTATCTAATATTATATTAAAGAATATTTCATAATTTTCGTTCAGATTTTTATTTTGAGATAGTATGTTATGCCACGGTATATTTTTTAAATTTGACTTGAACTTGTGAACGTTAGCAGGGTTGTAAAATCTTTTTTCTGAATTCCAGGTTATAAGACTATTATATGGATTTGACTCAAGAATAATTACTGTTGCGGCGTGATCAGAAAAGCCTAATTCTTCAACTTTTGTAGTAAATTGTTCTCCGTCTATCTTAGTGAAAATAAGATCTAAACATGTTGATGACGTTGGTGTTATATGAGTTGGGTCTTTTATGTTTTGAGTTAGGTTATATTCTGACATCACATCTAAAAGTCTGTTAGTTTTTGGATTATTTTTTAGAATATTTATATTGAAGTCTCCACCCAAGACAATCTTATATTTAGAATATTTTTTGTTTATATAAGTAAGTATTTTTTGGATTTGTATGTAAAATAAGTCTTCCTCTCTCTTATTCCAATACATGACAGTCAACAAAACATTTATCTTTGGTAATTCAGTTGCGCACACTTCCAATACGTATTCTACAGACATATCTGCTATCTCAGTTCGGTTGACGCATTCAACATTTTCTTGCAATAGTATGCAGACTCCCCCACCACATCTGGTTTTTCGGCAGTAAGAAGCTGCGATTTTATATCCGCTAATCTTGATTAGTTCCAATTTAGCTGGTGTTAACCAAGTTTCTGAGATACAGAGAGCTTGGTAAGATGGATCTGAGTCGATGAATGCCTCTAATACATGCTGTTTATTATAAAGACTCTGAAGGTTTTGGTACATTATTTGAAATGCTATTTTCTTTACCCCGAAAGGGATGGTTATTTCTTTGTGATAGTTGATGATGGTTGGTAGTAGATCCAATTTCCTTGCAGGGCGCTTCGGTGGCTGCCGTGGTGTTGTTTGCTGAGTAGTTAAGGGTTATATTTGTCATATTGTGTTTCCAGTTTATTAGCTTGCCTTCAATGAACAGCTGATTATTGCGTATCACAGCGTGTAGTCCATTTCTGCGTGCATCCATCATTTGTTCTTGCATTGCTCTTTTGTCTTTCAACTCTGCCTTATTTAGGTATTTAGAGATTGACAGTCTCGTGCCATGTAAATAGTGGGTATTTTTTATTATGATTTTAATCATTCTTTTACTTAGCAATTCTATTACTAATGGCCTGTTCTTGTTATTATATTTTCCTATCCAGTAAGCGTCCTCAATAAAACTGAGTATATTTATATTATATATTTCGTTGAACATATTAATAAGCCTGTTGTGCAAGTCATTTTCAGTTTCTCCGTAACGTTCTCCAAATCCATAAATTACTATTTTTCTATTGTTTTCTTCAGATTTTGTGTATTTTTCCGGTGTTGTAATTTTCAGATCAAGGTCTTGTAATTCCTTTTTTAGAATTCTATTCTCTTTTTTAAGGTTTTCTATTTGAGTATTTATGTGTTCTATGTCGCTGTTCAGTTTTTCGTTTTGTTGGTACAGGGTGCTAGTTTGTATTGTAATATTCTCCTTAAGTTTTAGGATTGCTTTGTTGATTTCCTTTTGTATCGTGTTTCGTAGATCATGAATAATGGATGTGTTATTTTCTTTTAGACGTGCAGTTATTAATTCGCTCAGATTATGCAGAGTAGGTTCCGACTGGGGTGAAGAATTTGCAGATGTATATTATATGAGGTAACTAAACATTTTTCCTTTATCTGTACTATAAGACGTTGCTTCGTACCAAATTTCAAGATTCTGAGTTCGCGGGAAGTACCCTGTAGGTTTTGATTCCCTTGCGAGTGTCGAAAATTTGCAGAAATTTGCGGCATAGACGGCTGTATCTTTTCATTGCGTTGGTTTAGAAAATTGATTTTTTCACAGCTCCTAGAAACAGTAGACCTGAGTATTTGATATAAAATCCAGCTTGATACCTCCACGCGTTCCTGATAAAAGGGTCTTGACAGACAGACAGACGGACGGACGGACAACAAAGTGATCCTATAAGGGTTCCGTTTTTTCCTTTCGAGGTACGTAACCCTAAAAATGGCCACGCGTGAGTCGAAGTGAGCAAATGTAAGTTCTTCTAGTCCTCGGTTCGGGACTTTTTACAGAAACAATTAAACTTTACCACTTGTTCTTGTGGTGTGTCCCTAGCTGGCCAGACACAGTGTAAATGTGCGTTTCCACCAAAGATGTGCAAGGATGCGTTGCGAGGAATGTGTGTGTTAAGAACCAATAGAATTGTTTCATTCACCTAGCTTCGCGATTCTATTGGTTCTTAACAAACACATTCCTCGCAAATCTCTAGTGGAAACGCACCCTAAGTCATGCATCATACAAAGGTTGCAGATTAAAACCTTATTATAACGAAACTTGGTTATTTTTTTACAGAATTTATAAATGAATAGCAATAGCCTTAAGATATTCCGATAATGCCGACTGTAAACCACAAATTACCGCAAATCGCTAAACACTGTCCAAGCAAAACTTAATATTTGTATAAATTTGCCTTTTCATGGCTGTGGTTTACCATAGTTTGAAGGTTGCCAGCTGCAGTTGGTTTTGGAATCATAATATATTTAAGCTTTTGCAGCAGAAGGAGAAGCAGCAGAAAAACCTAAAACTCTCTAGCTATGTATTTGTTTAATGGATACGTTTTATTACTGAGTAAAAAACCTAAAAACCAAGCGAGCATCAATAATCTAATAACCCAAAGGGTGTTTCATTCCATTCAAGGACCCCTAAAACGGCGGCCTCCATCGAATATTCATCGTTCACCGCTTCACACTTGACCGACTTGTTGTTATGCAAATAAAGGGCCAAGCGAGACAGAAAAATGTTTTATTTATTTCGAACACCCTATACTCAATGGTGATTGGGAGCTAGCGATAGCTCGCGTTTAGTTCGTATAAAGTTTACTGTTTGGATTAAGTACTAGGATGATACGAAATAGGCCAGAAAAGTTTCTTAACAAAGTTCATATTAAAAGGGAGCGTAATTGAGAATTTTTTTTGAGTAATTTGAATATTTCTCGCTCTCGCAACTTTCGTACAATCAGCCTTAAGATAGACCGCGCTTGCAAGGGATGCCACTCTTGCAATTTTTTAACACAACCATGTCAGTTTTCCAGCTTATTTTTTATATTTTTACAAGTAGTTAAAAAAATATCATAGAATGAATTGATTAGTTTACTATAAACCTAAAAAACGCTTTTTTAATTGACTGCAATTGGAAGACGCAAGATCATAAATTAGAGTTCCTATACATCTTACTGTATACTGGCACAAACACTACAAGCTCTGCTTAGTTTGAGGTCAATTGACCAATAATTTTTATGACACTATGACGCAATCTCATACTGAAATATCAAAAATGTTCTATTTCTCTGCCTAAAAATTTGCAGAATAGTAAACTCTGCATTCATCTCATTTGATTGGTCGATGCACGGAACTGCGTGATAGGGCGCGCCGCCCGGGGCGCTCCGAAGTCGGCGTTCACTTCACGCCTTTGCTATCGTTTTTACTAGATACGTATCTGACCTCTACGGTGATGGAATGCATCGTGGCATCGAGACACTTGCTGTGTTATTAGAAAAGTAACGTTAGATTAGATAACGTTGAAGACAAATACACGATGTCTTTAGCGTAATGATTCAAGCGCCGACGGATGAGACGCAATGGGTCGCGAGTATAATTTCTGTTGATAAAACGGATGTTTATAATGAGTCTGGGTGCTGGTACACTCGATGTTTCCGGTTTCTATATCACCGTATTTATATTTTTCCCTTTAGATCTCTTTTTGGCTATAAAGCCGATTAAGTTGTACGGAAGTACAACTTAAGAGGCCGACTAACATAAGCCGGTTAAGTAGGAGATTAATATTTTGATTATTTATTTATGTAATAACGTATGCTCAACATAAAACAGGTTTTAACGAATAAGTTATCTTGTTTATAGAGTGGGATATGTATGCACTTATAACTTTAATAGCAAAGAATCGGTTAAAACTATAGTTGATTGATTATTGTGCTAATAAGCTGGATACGAAAATTACTTTCACATCATCCGTTTAAGATTCAAATGTTGTGCTGTTCCAATCTAGCCTAATAAAACGTTTATGACCTGATGCGACGTGCAATTAATAATAAAGTATCTTTGAAATGTTATTACGCTCTCGACACGGAACTAAATGAAGTCATAACTCCGCGCGATTGTTAAACTACCATTAACGCTAAAATCTAGATTGTGTATTGAGTCTACGAGCGATAGTGTTGGTGTAAATCAATAGCGAACCAGCTTGCGCGTGTTTGTATAATGGATCGCATTATCCGGTACACTGATCGTTCTGCGCGCGCGCCGGTCTGATTATTTAATTTTCATGAAGGCGTGGCGCTGGCGTCGCATGTTAGCGGACAGTGTTATGCAGGATGGCTCCTAGAGAACTTGGGAAAATAGTAAAGATTAAACATGTCTAAAGATACAATGTTATGTTTACTCTTTTTGAAATAATTAATTTTTGGGCTTGTCATTATATTTTGTCAAAATAAATATATCAATATAAATTATAATCGGTAATTTATAAACATCACATAACAATATTATTCAATAGCATTTTGTAGAGTTAATCTAATTTTGAAGTTATTTACTATGGTTTCAAAATATATCTGCCTTAATTTTATTTGACTTGTTTCAGTCACTGATTGAAAAAGAACTGTAAACAAAAAATACCTGCAAGTGTTTAAATTGTGTTAAAATTAAGTTTTATATTATAAACAGGCTTAATAAACATACTTGCATTATTGTAAAATACAATTCATACCATTTCTGAAAATTCGTGTGGCATATTAGGACGCTTGGTATTAATTGTATTTTTAAAGTAAAGTAAAAAAATCATTTATTCATTTAAGCTTGTACAAAGCACTTATGACATGGCAAAAATCATTGTTTTTGTAACTTTAATCTTAAGTTTTATAATTGTAATTATTTAGTTTTTATAATTATAATTCTTAAGTTATTTTTAATGTTATAAATCTCTGTTTTTGTAAGAATACTATACAAATTTTATATCTAAGATTTATACTGAATAAAGAGAATAAACTTAAATAAAATAGTACAATATTAGTACATATCGTTAATATACATAATGTGAATCTACCACCGGTTCGGACGTTGCTTCTTATCAAGAAGACTCCGGCAAGAAACTCGATAGTTACTCTTTTGAACTTTGTTTGTTTAACAAAAAATAAATTCAGAGTACAGTTATTCAGAGTAGAAAAAAGAACACAACATTGAGCAGAGGAGCAGATTATTCCTACTATGACCACAAAATCTTGTCGTTCAAGTAGTTTTGTTATGAAAAAAAATCAAAACGTTCTCAAACATTTCTAACAAGTATCACCTAATCAATATAGCAAATAACGAGATATTTGGGTTTTACTTCATAACTTCCACCTGAAAATAAAATAATTTTACAACCTTTGTTGACCGGAACACTAAAATTAGTGAAACTTCGTCGCAGCGCGGCTGCAGCGCCAAAAACCAGACGAGCATTATAAAGTTTTCGAATACGAACTTGTGTTATGCTACATATGCATAACACCGTCCACACAGAGACAACGTAAATCTACAATACTGTCTTCTAATTAAGTCACAGGCTTTAGCGACTTGTAATTAGTTATGTAATTAGTTATTGACTGTTGGAATTGGGACCTTACAGTTAATAAATTAATCAGTACGAAATAAACATCTTTTTTAAAATCACTCAACATATTTAAGAAGTGATGGTATCCATGACAATATTATTAACAAAGAACCGAATTCTGTATGGCACCGAATAGGAAATTTTAAAAAAACAGGAACAGCTATCACATAGTACTTAAATGCACAGCTACCTCTGTTGCTAACCGTGGATAAAAAATCAAGAGCACAATGCAGCCCATTAAGCAAACTAAAAAGGTTACCTACATAATATCGAAATTGTATATTTTATATCGAGGGACTAAACAAGGCCATAATATACCAGAGGTGGTTTGACTCCCGAGCGTGCGAGGCAGTCAATGAAACCGAGGGTATATTAAGTTGGCGTTTGGTCTCGAGGTGCAAACTGTACTTTGCACTTTGAGTGCGAGAAAAATTACGAATTCAATTTAGTACGAAAACATTTAAAACCGAACAAATTTACACTCGACAAAAATTCACGCATTTTCGCTGTCAGTTTTTTCTTCTAAACCAGTCACAGATTACCTATTTAAAACACATGGCGCCACCTTCTTTGCGGACAAACGATAAAACTAAAACTCTCAATATATTCGCAATGAAGATGGTCCACATTCCACAGATATATATGCTCATACTGGCTGTTTAAGTTGGTCTATGTCACACAAAAGGAAATTAAAAAACTAATTACTTTTCACCCCCTAGAGACTACAGTGGTCACTTTAGTCCCGCTTTGTAGGGCTATATTAGCGTACTTTTAGAGCATGAGAAGGGAAAAAAAATTGTCCGTTCTGACACCCATTTTCAAAATGTTTTTCACTTTCGAAAACTTCCGCTATCCATTGGCTAATCTTACCAATTAAACTACAGGCTTTTCAACATTCGACACAAATATGTTTATTTTCTTTCGATGATGATGAAATAAATTAATTATTATTTACTGATTATTTCTCAAAGACAATCACGTCGTCGAGATCTTGTCGTCAGTCGCTCCTCGCTCGCAGTTACATGCGGGTGTACCCATCTATATGCAAATGAGTCGCAACGGACCGACAAAAAACGCCGCCCGCCCCTGTGTGTTTTATTATACTATTAAATGCACTAAAATAACAACTATTTAAGACAAGCATTTTACATTTCGCACTTATGACATCTAAGTGAGAGTTTGAATTTAAAATTTTACCGTCGACAATTACGCAAAATAAGTTTGTGACAGCATTAAGTAATGCAAAGTAATGTGTCCATTATTACAGTTACTAATTAGTTAGTTTGGGGTCAGATGATCCTAGGGTATTTTTTCCCAGATACTTATTTATTTATATAATAATATTATAAAGAGGAAAAAAAATATTGTTTGTTTTTTTTGTTTCGTTGTTTGTTTGTATTGAATAGGCTGCGAAACTACTCGGCCAATTTAAAAAAATATTTTACCAATAAATATATGAAATATAATAAATATAAATAAATATGCGCCAGACAACACACCTCTTGTAATGGTCTCGAAGTAGGGATTAATATCCCTGTGTTACGAGGTACCAAACAAGGATAACAGCCAGGAGCGTCTCCCAGCACACCCAGACCCGAGTCAATTCAGAAAAGAAAGATCGTTTCCTGAATTGACCCGACCGGGAATCGAACCCGGGACACTAAGGAAATCGAGGCGAGAAACCGTGCTACAGCGCAAAACGCCAATCGTGTCGTCAAATATAAAGCTACATTATCAGGGAGTGACATAGGCTATATTTTATTATGATTGAACAAAATATTTAGTGAAAAATAATAGTACCTACATGTAAATCAAGGCGGAGACACGAGGGCGAGATGTGCTTTCTTTACTATTGCTGACGCCGCGACGTGCAATTACTTTGGACAGAACGGAGTCTGTCGAGGCAGCTATTTTATTTATGTAATTGCTGTTACCTTAAACATTAACTTTTATTCCAACTCTGGATTCATACTTTGGGACATTCTGTAATAGGTCTTAGGTGTAATAAGCAATAAAATATTGAGTAACTTACAAATACGAGTAATAAGTGAGTACGTGACAATTTCGAGCGTTATTATTTGAATTCAACAATGTTTCAACAGCGTTTATACAACGAAATAGACAATAACATTACTTGAATAAGAGCCAATTAAAGAAACATACTTTGTTTCCTAAAATATTAACAATAGTACGTAGGTAATTTTTCAAGTTACAAATAAGAGACACAAATTGAATTGAATATCGCAAGATAACGTGCAGTGTGAGTGAAGTGTGTGGTTGTATTTAAATTACTTTTTTATTTTCCATAAGGTATTGTGTTATTTTGCATTCACGGTGCTTTAAAGCTAGGTCTGACCTAGATATCAAATTAGTATCTACTAAGTATATCTTACTATTTACCAAATTCAGCTAAGGCTGACCTAGAACTCAATTTGGCAGCCATTATATTGAGCAGTAAAGACACAATAAGTTGTGAATGAAATTGATTAGCTTTAGTTGAAGTAGAATCGAATGAAACTAAAAATACACTCATGTGAATCATGCTATACAAAAGTTCACAGGACCTCACTAAGGGTCACTCTGACACTTTTTAATTACCATTGACAGGTCTCGCCACAGAAGGTGACAACGTCAAACTTTGATTAATGGTCATCGGTTCGTCTGTCACATTGTGTCACGTTGACCAGGTGGACATTCAGTAATGAAGATCAAGAGTCATGTGATCTACATCGCCATGACAATATTTTGGACCATTTTTTAAGTGTGAATGCTTCGTTAATACTTGTGTTGGTAAATTGATGGACGAAAATGGTATGCTTACTAGTGCATTAATCTTGATTATGCCGAGAATATTTTAAGAATATTACAAAAAATACTGAGGTACCTTTAGAAAGTATTCTGACTTGTGCGATTTGCTGTCATTTTATCACTCAAAATATATAGGAAATTATACTTTGATGTAATAAAATTTACTAAGGTTTGAACACAGTCATATCAATCTTGATTAACTTCGAGTAAAATATGGATTAATTATAAAAGCAATATGCAACGTGCACATTAAATGTACAGAACAGGACTACAGTTTCACTCCTTTTTTAAATAACTGATTGCCATCTATCAATTAGGAGGATATACAACGCTGATTTATTCAATCACAACAGTATCTCAAAAAGGAGCCAATATTACATGCATTTGCAATTTTTCAATGTTATCAAAACCATATACGCATTACGCGTCAGCATTTTTTTCTAATTGACTCGTATGCTGGAAATCATAGCTGTCATGGATCTAATTGGTCACAAACAAGCTATTATGAGAATTAGAGATATAAATTGAAATAGACAACAGAGTCTGAATGAAAACTTAGCCACTCTTTTGACGCTCACTGTGAAGTCCCGATAGAGCTATAAAGATGGGTTTTCATTATTTTTCAATTTATTGTTAAAGGCAGAGAACTCTACACCAATATAAGAAAGAAGAATAATTTGTTATTCTTTTTTTATGATATAAACTATAAACACACTGAGCCGATTTTAAAATTCTTTCACTAAAGCTACTTTATTAGCGAGTAACTAGGATAGGATAAAACTAAGCCACATCATAAGAAGAACATTGCAGTCTCACTCGCGATATCCATAACGATTTACGTCTGTGACTTTGAACCTGGCTTGCAATAAAAAGAACGTTTGCCGTTCAAAGGAGGCGAGAAAAAATCCATACTTTGATTTATCGACACGAGATTCCCACGTGCTAACAGGAACGAAACCCGGAACACCGCTCCTGGGAAAGATACGTACGCTACGGAGTGTGGGGTTTTTCTCGGACTCTAGGGACGGGGTAGGGGTTTGTTTTGATTCGAGTAGGAATATGATACGGGAAATAGGGTACTTGACAACATCATCAAAATCTAAAAGTAGTTTAATATAAGTAATAAAAAAAACTTTAAAAAAGAGCCTTATAAAAACAATTAAACTAATTGTTTTTTTGATTTGATACAATTCATTTTATGACACTTCTAGCTTGGTTGGGAATTTCAATTTCAGTAAGTTTAAGCAAATAAAAAAACTATATCATTCGATAATCCACACAATTTATAGCAACTTTTGTTAAAAAACCATATTCATACATGCAAAATTTAATATATTATATATGCCCAACAAATGTTTTGGAAGAACGCAAAGAAATAGATCGCAACTAACGTCATGCAGGCGGCAGTTTGTAGGGAGCGTTTTGAGGCAAGTCCAAAAATATGTTTTATAAAATTGCTATATCTCGGGGAGTGCTTTCGAAATATATTTTTTTCTAATGTTTCTATTTTCAATAGGTCTTTCGATCTTATTATGAAGCTTTGTTATTATATTTGACTGCCCTGTTGGCGCAGTTGGTGTAGTGTGGCATATATGGTCTGATTATCAGCTAGCTTTGTTCCGTGTCTGGGTAAAATATTAAAATTGGTTGATTAATAATAAATATTTAATAAATGTTAGGAATACCGTATAGATTGTAGCTCTGGTTAGCTAGAGGTTAAATAACATTGGCGTAAGATATTCCAGGCATCTATTTATTTAGTTTGCTCTTATATTTGGACCAGATATTTAAACATGAGTCTAATGGTGCAAAACATATGAATATCTCCACTATCTTGTTACATCTGAACATTCTAGAAGTCACCGTAATACATTTTACAGAGAACTCCGCTGCTGCTGAACTATTTATTTTGCGCGTTCTCTAAATAGAATAGTATCATAATATGCATATAAGAATTGAAGCTTCCTTTTTCTTATTTTTTTTATTTAACTTAACAATGCTGAATAAAAAAAACCAACAACACAACTATCGATATTACTATTTCACATCCCTACAAGCAATACTAGAGCCTAGTACTATAAAATAAATCGGTATGTCGCCGACCGCACGCTTCTATAGATAGCCGACGGACTGATCGGCTATACCGCATGCATGCCGGGGGACAAAGTTATAGCATTGCCCGCCAATAGAAATACGCAACGGTATCTGTTTTCAATTATCTTTGCAACGATCGTGTTTGCGCTAGACGCAAGTATGTTTTTATGGAATTTGTTGCGCGTAAGAGTATCATAGCGAGAATTGCTACTACCTTAATGCACACTTAAGCTAGGTCACCGTATACAGAAACAATTAAAAATACACCTTTTCAGCATAGGTACCTTTAACAGGGTACCTGTCTAAGAAATATCACAATCCAACATCCATTGCTTAGTATCGTACGTGATACACGGGACAGGGAACGGGTTAATTTTGCTTGGAGGAATTGGTAACAAATGGTCTTCTGGCAGTTCTAAGAACATGATATTAAAAAGACATTGAAAACATTACAATACATTTTTAATAGCCGCCCAATTAGTATCCTGCGCACCGATGATGGTATTTAGGCAAGGCCTGCTAATCTGCCACGAGTTGCCACTTTAAATTTACATTATCGTCAAAAATGTGGACATCGACAGCGACGTCAGAGCCCGAATTTCCGCGGCTTGGGCTAAATGGCGTGAAGTGACTGGGGTCATTTGTGACCCCAAAATGCCGATCAAGCTAAAGCGGCAGGTCTATAAAACCATCATTAGGCCTGTCCTTTCATATGGCAGTGAAACATGGCCGTTACTAGAGCGACACAAGCAGGAGCTGCGCGTCACGGAAATGAAGATGCTGCTGTGGATGTGTGGAGTCTCACGCAAAGATCGCGTGCGGAACAGCCGCGCGAGCCACCTTCGTTGGTATGGTCATGTCTCACGGAGATCGGCAAACTACGTGGGCAACAAATGTATGACTATGCCTGCTTTGGGTACTGGTAGAGGAAGTCGACCCAAGAAGCGATGGCTCGACGTCGGCAAGGGTGACATGCGTGCCAACAGACTCACCACTGAGGATGCACAAGACCGCGCGAAGTGGGCCTAGAAAATAAGAAGGGCGGACCCTGGGACCCCACACACCTGTGTGGGTTCACAACCGGGATAGACCGCACGGGGGGTGCTCGCGCATTTTTTTTTTATTGGGAATTGACATTGTCATGTCATGTCAAGTGTCAACCCAATACAATTTTTTTACGCGAACGATATTGTAAATTTGAAGAGGCAACTCGTGGAAGACGTACTGATGAGGCGATCATCCATCCCTAATTCTTACTGAATACGAAAGTAACTCTGTTTGTCTGTATGTTATGTTTTAACTCTTAAACCACTAACCGATTTTGATGAAATTTGGTACAGACGCGTTCGCATCAACCTTTACAAAACCTTTGCAGCATGGGTCCTATGTCAGCCGTATAAAGTGTGAAATTTGTTAGAATAGCGGGGCGTGAAAAGGCATTTCTGCAGGCCTTCAAGGTGAGGATGGCCAGTCCAGTGATTCATTTGAATGACTGGGCTTATCAACCTCATATCTGGACCCCACGAACGCTTTCCATCAGGTGGAGTGAGGTCATCTTTGACGGGCAATATACATATTAAAAAAAAATTGGGTTCAGAAATTTATTTTGCAACATAAAAGTTATATACTGATTAAAACTCGATCAAAGAAAGCTGGCACCTTCACAGCAGCTAGACTTGTGTAGTACACGCGCAAAGCCGCGGGTGGAAAGCTAGTAATCCATAAACTGGAAGAAACTGTGAATAACAACACACTTAACAAAGCATTATTCAATATTCAAGACCTAAGTTAATTTAATTATTCCGCAAACTAACTTCTCTGAAACTTAGACAGAAACGAAACCGGAAATATTTTAGTAGTTACCGAAGACCAAAAACTGGGCCTGGTATAATCGGCTTTACTTTTTACCTTTGAACTAATAGGATTTCCTCTGAAAGACGGTTTATATCGAAAGACACGACGGGCGTAAAACAGATCTCCAGGATAGGTAGTAGCGCAATATATTAAAATAGTATGTACTAACGAACAGAATCTACACTTCGTACACGTCGTCAATAAAGTATGAAATAATTTATTATAATTATACAATAAATAAGCTTAGGTCTTGAGTAACGCTTCATTAGGTGTTAGATATTTTATATGTACGAGTACCTAATCAAATTTGTGTTGTAAAACGTAAAACTCAAAAGATAAAAGAAAAAGATAAAGCAAAAAAAAAATTGTCAAGAACATGGTATTACATGAAATGCAAGGTCTTAGTTTAAAATAAAATTGTACGCAAAAAGCGCATAGTAAATTAAAAAGTTATTTCACTTGTATATAGCTACATTATCAGCAAGCAAGTTCAGGTATATTTTTATTTCTGAAATGATAGCTTCCATCACCATGTGTAAGAAGGTGTTCGCGCAAAGTTTTTCTTTAGGGGTTCTGCCTGATAACATGTTCGGAAGCGAGATAAGCAGTAGAAGTAGGTATGAAGTAGGTACGTTGAATCCACGAAGTACATAAAGTTTTAAAGTCAACAAGGTTTGATGAACGACCATTTGGACCATCAACGTCACCGTTGCAGGATTTAGGTAGGTATAAATCCCTGAGCTATCGTTCAGCAGTGGACTTTTCAGTGGCTGCAAATAAGGATTATTGTTTTGGCCGGAAATTATACTTAAATATTTGAAACGTACAGTAAATGAAGTAGCATAGTAATGTATTTTAATGGTTGGGGTAGGAATAACAGTGAGGGGTCAAATCGTAAGAAAAAAGTTATCTAAAATCCCGGCTTCATCGTTATCAAATTTTAATTTTCAGCTGCTGCCAAAGTTTGATCTTTAGCAGCCATTGCTTCGCTATGATAACTGAATAAATGTTTACTCTGAATAACAAGACAATATTTTTAATATATAGTTCGTTCTATATATACTTCGTGAAGTTCTTTAAAAAATGTTTCCTAAAAAATATCACACATCGGTCTATTTCACTTAGGCCTTGCAATTGCGAACCCGATCACGTCCTGTGTGAATCGTCCTCCCCTGTTAACGAATGTTCCAATTAACCTGCCTAGACCAAAGAGAGGTGTCCCTCGGGACTATTAAACCCGCTCCGACCAAATTACGTTATGAAATGAAACTCGAGACCTAGCAGTTACTGTGTTAATTATATTCGTATTAGGAAACGGGACACGGTTTTACGGTTACATCTGAAAAGTTGGGAGTACACGAGAGGTTTAAAATGAATTGAACGATGAAATTCAGCCTAAAAGTTTCAACTGGGGAGCAGAATTGCTATGGCCCATTCATACATTTATGCACTCGAGAGCGTTAACATTTGAACAACTGCCTTTTTAAAGTTTCAGATACATACTCGTACATACCATCACAACTATATCCTAAACAGGGTAGTCAAAACTGACTCATGACTCACTCACTCATGACTTCATGTTGAACTCAAGTGCATAGTAGCAAAGTCAGCAAATGGCACAGGGAGCCCACTCCGGCACAAATGTAACAAGTTTCATGAAACTTTGGAAGGTAAAACGGACACAAGAACTAATATGTTGTGAATGGGTACTTATGGGTAGAATACCAAAAAGTCAACATCAATTTTGAACGATATGTTTTTTAACGACTAAAATTCACCTAACTACGTTACGAACGGGAGTAGCGGGGCTGGTGATCATTTCGTGTCAGTTGTTTACTTCTTGATTAGATTTAGGGCTTAGCAAAGAAGGCACAGATTTTTAAATCATGGTTTACCAAATCGGTGACCGTAGGTATGTTATTTTATAAATAAATTACGCCTACAAACAGAATTACACACCCTCATTACAAATTCCTGAACATTTTCCGAAAACTCTCAGGAAAGCACTCGTTAAAATTCAAATTGCCTTATCCATATCTGTTTAACCTCACCGCGAATCTCATATATTTTATGTGATTTTTTTATTGCGCTCATATAAAACTCATCTGGGAGTTATGAGTTATCGTGATAGCAGAATTCCCCACCTGCTCATTATCTTTACGGTCAGTTGGATCACAAAGTTCGCAAAGTTTGTGCTCTAAATATGAAGAGATTTATTATTTTCCTTTTATCGTGTAAAGAGTGGAACAATTCTGTAAATAGCCGATATTGAACTTAAATTCGCTCAGGAGACTGAGAACACTTGTTTTCTTTGCACACTATGTACCTACATAGGTACACGTAACGTATTGGTACACGTAACGTCAAAACTTATTTTTCAATTTTTTTTTGCCTTCGTGGCCGAGTGGTTTTAGGCTCGGCACAAAACACGGAGGTGCCGGGTTCAATTCCCAGGTCGGGCGAAGTGTGTTTTCAGATTTTTCGAAACATAGTCCGGGTTTGAGATCACCAACCCGCATTTGGCAAGCGTGGTGATTAAGCCAATACCCATCCATTGTGGCGATGACTTGATTTCGATGATGGAGGCGTTTGCCCAGCAGTGGGACAGAAGGCTAATTAATTACTTACTTAACTTATACTACTATTTTTTTGCCACTAATATGTTCGTCATTAGGGTGAAGCCATATCCAGTTTCACAGCATAAAAAATATGATTATCACAGCGAATTCAGTGAGCGAAGGGCATTTTCCAGATTAGACCAATTGATGTCAGGTATACTACTTAACCCACGGCCTTGCCCTGTCCCATGTACAATATTATATGATACATAATAATGGATTTTCTACTGTTATATTTCCTGGACAAGGAAATGAAGCATGTGGCCTAAGACCTTTTAATAAACAGATTATTCACCATCGAGAACCTTTTTACGAAAAATATTTAGGTAGAAGCGTATTTTTTTTGTCTAAGTACATAATTTGATCAATTTACAATAAGTGTTAATGTGGTTGAAGGGTGCTTAATATAAGGTGGAGGCTTTCCCAATTTTGTACAAATTAATTGGCAAATGGCTCAGTTGGTAATCATTTTGTCTTTAACCGGACGGGATTTGGGTTCAATTCAATGATGGATGGTGTCAACTATTTGTTTTCCTTCTGTGTCTGTCTTTAGTTTATTTTCTACAAAAGCATCTATGTTAGACTATTGCACAATAGACACATCTTTTTGTAGTCAAAGTTTGTATACTTATTATATTTTTTTCGTATTATTATGATAATGTACTCGACTGTGAATTTGATGGCGTTTCCTGATATTTATTTTATAGCGGTTTTTATATTTTTTCTGAAAAAATTAATACATAGTCGTAGCTGTGTTCTCGGGTCTGGGTGTGCTGGGAGACGCCACTGACTTAATTCATTGTCTGGGTCCTCGTGAAACAGGAATATTTATCCCTACTTTGAGAGCATGACCGAGTGGTGTGTTGTCTGGCGCATATTTATTTATTTATATGAATGATGTTTTTGCTACATATTTTTTTGTCCAATCTAACCAGTCAACAGTGCCTTGTATGAGCTCGTGGCTAAGTGCTTACTGCTTATGTTGCGTCTACTCCATCGTCTAAAGTGGAACAGTATTTTTTTCAACCATGAAAAACTATTCACTCAAAAAAACTCACACAAAGAGATAATAAATCACGTCTTTTCACCTAGCAGCCCTGCTCGTTATCGCAGGCATCCCTGCGTACGGAGCGCGTACGCCATCGTAACGTAGTTTTTGCGGCGCACACGCATCGAATATAAAGGAGCCGGAGCTTCCCCAGCCTTATACGGGGACCCGGATTCCTCGGGGGGACGTGCGCACAAATAAAAGTTTTATATTTATTTGTCGCAAGAACAGAGGCGATCGACCTGTCTCCGAGAAAGTTAATTTAATCTGCCTCGTGCCGGCGCACTTAGGATCTCGAAAGATTTGGGGCTTGCGCATCATGACTGGCCTGTTGGTGCAATGGTAGCGATCCTGCCTTTAGCTCCGAAAGTCGCAGGTTCAATCCCCACCCATGACAAACATTCATGCGACGAACGTTTGTGTTTGTTGTGTGTCCGGATGTTATTATCAATTTAAGTATGTATTAAGAAATATGTAGGTAGTTTGCTTATTTTGGATCAGATAACCTTAGTGTACATTCTCCCAGAGGTAATTTGGAGCGGTCATCGAAGCATTCTCTACCAAAATACCTTAACTGATTACAATCAATGCATTAACTGAATAGTTAACTTTCAGGTCGTTAACTGTAAATTGATAAATGCTCAAGCTTTTAAAAACCTGAAAAACGTTTGTGCTTTAAAAGGCCTTTAAAGGTACTTGTGAAACATACTAAACATAATCGATAGGAAGAGAATACTCGGCAAGAAATTTACCCCTTATTCATGAAGACGCAATCAGTACGTAATGAGTATTTTAATGCAGTGTTCTGTTAATAACTCGCAAATAAAGGTGGGAATAGACTAGAGCTGTGCTAGAGCATTACATTGTAATGAAGCGTTCCTGCGAATGATCTACGCTGTGTTTGGAATGCTCATCGAGAATGAGCATACCTGTAACATTTTTGCGTGCACTCCATAGATAAGAATATGTACTGGCGTACAGATAGCCGTCCTTCGCGCTCGTGCGTTTGTCCTATAAAATATTACAACAAAACGCTCGGTGATATTTAATTTAAAAACAGCGAATGCTCGATGTTCTGTTACAAGACTTACAAGTAAATGCTTTATAATATCAGCACCATACACAAAACTGAGTAGAAGTTATTTTATCAATGTGATTTTCAAACTAAACAAGAGTGAGTAATTTTCAAGGGTATAATTTGATGTCCTTCAAACTTCTAAATCGCACTTGACCTTGCTGACGCGGCCTTCAAAACCCCAACTGCATAGTTCAGAAGCTAACAGCATGCCATTCCACTGATCGATTCCCGAAACAATTACTGTACCAAAAACGAGGACGAATTGTTTGTCAACGACACAAATGAAGCGACGTGCAAACATTCGATTCAGGCGCGGCGACCGTATTATGTTTGGTTCAAGATTTAATAAGCAAAGTTTAACATTATTAAATCAAATCAAATCAAATCAATAATTTATTTGCAAGAATACAGAGTTACAAATAAGGTCTTAATATAATGGTATGTCATAAGTATTCAGTCTGCAAGCAGACGTGCAAATATTAAATTAAATTATGTTATATGAAATTTAAAATTCAATGCAATTAATTATTCAAAGTCAATTATTAAACTATACTTTAAAATTCTAATTATTCAAAAAATACGAATCATTTTTTACACTTATTGCAGAAGTCAGTATATTCTTTAATGTCATAAAAGCAATTTATTAGGAGCCAGTCACTTAATTTGTTTTTAAATTTGTTACCTTCGAGTATTTTCAGGTCATCAGGAAGTAAATTATACATGGTTATGCACACATTAAAAACATTTTTGTCATAAATATACTTTCGGACAGGGGGTTGATAGAGTAAGTTCTTGAACCTTTCTCTTTTTTGTCTGGTGTAGACCGCATCACGTTTAGTAAAGTAGTTTAACTTCTAACCCCTTTATAAAAAATCTCCGTGCCGGCTTACAGATTCAGTCTAACACGCAGCAGACCAAACGCAAGGAATGCTAATTATAATAAAATATACAAAAATGTACAGATAACATTACAATAAATATAGATCACAGAAATATATATATTTTTTACAAAATAACACGTCGACATAGTAGACACAATAAAATCGTGTGTAATTCCTGTTGGTAAATACAATTATGCAACAAACTACCGTAAATTCGATAAAATGGTCAAGTAATGTAAATTACTAACTAGATAATATTATAGTCAAGTATTATGGTGCTTACGATAATAACTGAATAAATCTTTGGTATTTTTGAATAGTATCACATTAAAATGGAATATCCTGGTTTTAGTAGCTGATATAATCTTTTAATCGTGGAAGAGCCACGATATTGGTAAAAGACGACATAGTCATGAGTTCTCCAATTTACTACCAGGATGTTATCAGTACTTATGTTTTTTTTATGAAAGTAGTACGAGTACATACATAAATTCAAGGAATAAGCTTTATACAAAGCGCTAATAAATAATGTATTAGATTATTCTCTATTATTTACTGGATAGTTCGAAATAAGGGTGATTCCAGATATGCGACATAGATATCGCGGCAGTCCGTCAGATGCTCGGCTCGTGCTGCTGACATTGCAGCGGCATAACTAAACTGCATACAATGCTAAATAAATGCACCAAAGTGCACATCGATTGTCTGGTAATTTATTGATTTATAGTCCAATAGTTTATGTATCACATTGTAAACAGTATTTACAATTTACCTAAATAAAAGGTGTTCTTTCGATGTTCAATATTTAATTTTTGCTGCACAGTAACACAGTATAAATTCGTAATTTGAATTATTTTTTACAGTATAATAATGTGTGTATTATTGGTGTTTTTAAACGCATAGTGGTGTTCCTAAATATACGAATAGTGGTGGCTGCTGCCGGTCTATTTATTCGTTCAAAAACTGGCATAAAAGACGTGGACGAAACTCCAGCCAAATTAAAATGGAACTGGGCGGGGCACGATTGTAGCATGCACCCAGATAAATGGACCCAAATAACTGCCTAGTGGCATCCCACAGATGGTCATCGCCGAAGAGGAAGGCCTCGGAAACGATGGTGCGATGACCTATCGAACTATTCCAGCGAGTGGCAGACCTTGGCTAGCGACAGGGACATATGGAGGAACATGAGGGAGACTTTTCTTAGGCGTCGTAGCCTAGGAGTTAAGCACCCAACTCGGATCGTGGATCGTAAGGTCCCGAGTTCAAATCTAGCCAGAACCAAAATATATTTTTATTGGACGCGTGTCACAATACAACCGGTTTTACATATCGTGCCGAACATTTTCGATGTACACCCTTATGTACAAGTAACACTCAAGGGGTTAACTCTCTGGTGACGGAAAACATTGATATAAAACCAAATCAACCCGGATAACGGGAAAGGTCACGTACCACGTTGGATTCTAATACCATTGGTGTAAAGTGGGCTTCTGAGTGTTCCGTTCACCATGACGGCAACAGTTACTTGCCTCTGACTACCCCTTTTGGGATCACATTGGAAAAGTATCATGCTTTTTCTATTCTGTTGCGTTTGTCACCAAGCCTTATGCCGATCTCACACGAGGGCAGGACAGTCAGGCAGGACAGTATTGCTACTGTGTGCACATACTCGCCGAGACTGGACAGCACTGTCGTGCCAGTAATCAAGGCAGGACAGTCAATAGCCTGCCGGTCTAATTTTTCGGGCCGTTGGTTACCCCCTCCACCTCTCGCACTAAAATATCTTCCAACTTCACACGAGGGAAGTGCAGTGTGTAGTGAACCTCCATAGGGTTAATTTCTAAATTAGAAACTTTAAATGCTGTATGTCTTGAATGTCATATATTATTATCTGTTATTCTGTCAATATGCCTGTCAATATTATCTGTTCTGCCCACCCGTGTGAACGCCACTGTCCTCCCTCAACTGTTCTGTCCTCGTGTGAAATCATCATTATCGTGATGGCACTCACCTTCATGCGTTTTTGATTTATTTAATGACATTCAAATTAAAGGCTACATTACGTCGATATAACGTCGACAACACGTGAACAGAATAGGTACGAACAGTATGTCTACCATGAGTTCCAGTCACGTGAACGACGATAGTAGACTTCAGAAATTTATTTGCCATTTCTGCTTCTATTTCTTGTCACTAGAGGCGCTGTACCGAAACCCCATAAAAAACCTGTAAGCGGCTATCATTGGTGTAAACCCACGGTAGACACAGTAGGTAGGTGGTGGTAGGGGCGCCCATGCCCCTCGGTCACTCCCTTGCTGCCCCTAGCCAAGGTAAGTGCCCAACTTCGCGGAGCCTTTAAACACTTCACTTAAACTTATAGGTGTGAAAGCATTATGTTTGCTGTATAGTCCAGTGACAGTGACATTACGGATGCCAGTCAGGTTAACTAGCATAGTCGTTAAGAAAGAAAGAGGGTCCGTAAGTGCATGCCACCGGCTTTATATCTAAGCTGAGTGTACTGAAAAATCCGTGTAATGTACACTTTCTTTCAGACGAAGTCACACATCGGCAAACTGCTCACCATCGTTAGGAAGTCACAGGTTATTTGCTGTATAAAATCAGTAATAACTGTAATAAAGTACTGTAATTCTTGTGAAAAATAAGGAACTTAACCAAAAAAGCCGTTATTTTGGCAACATAAAGCACAGTCTAATCAGCCACAACTTACAACCTTCAGATAAAAAGAAACGGTAACTCATAAATTCAGACCAGCTCAACCTTGCCGTCGTAATAAAAAAAGAAAACGAAATCGATTCGAAATTGGAACGGAACACGAAAAATCCGAACACCCACAGTCGAAATAACTCCGTGGCTAAAACCTCGAACGCAAACTATTCGGCCAGTATCAATATTCATGCGTATTCGGAAAACCTTGGTGGTGGCCTTACGTGGTGGGATTCCTTGGGCGAGCCGTGCGGTTTTTCGGCGATAATTAAAGTTTTTCATTCGGCCATGTTGGAAGCCACGCGCTGGGCGCGCGACTCCCTTACATGGGATGTGCCGTTGAACTTGCAAAGCGAGACGGAGTGGAATAGTTAATGTACGAGGAGGTATGATACAGTTTTGCGTTCGTGCTCTTTTTTATACGGCCAAGGTGGCAGACAAGAGAATGCGGCCAGCCTGGTATTCCTTGCAGCCTACACTGACGACCTGTTCGGCTTAGTGATGAAGAGCGATGATTAAGACGCAAAGGGTTCGATTCCCGTAACAGGAAAAATTACTGTTGCTGTTACGGATATTGGTAAAGGGCTTGGTGTTTGTGGTACAACACATATTAGGACAAGCTTCTCTCAGGGTCAAAGACAAAGTGTGTGTTGTGGTCTCATATTTACAATGATTTATTTAGATACAAAGGTTTTAACAGCAGAGTAATCGTTATCACTAAGATCACATCAAGCCAAACAAAGTTAATATGTTGCTGTTAGTGATTATACATACCTAATTAGATACCTTGTTTAAATACTCATATAAATAGTCTGTGATCACAAGCTTGCACCGAAAGACTGAAGCATACGTCAAGGTCTGTATACATTTTATTGTTTGTCCGGACCGTTCCTCTGGCGGTCCTGATTTGTGGCCCTCCCGTATAATAATAAAGGTGAAATTCTGTCGTTGCAATCGCGCCGTCGTACGATGATCAATTCGGTGGTGATCATTATGATGCTCAGTAATAAAGTATAGTATTAAAATTGCTTAATTATTATGATAGGTTAACTTAAAATGTATATAATGTATTTTAAAAGCATCGATGTAAAAATACACTAGGAAAAATTGCTAGAGCTAAAAATGTTGCAGTTTATTGGACGAAAAAGCAGTCACCCAATTAGCAACGGATCGCAGGTTTTAGTCACTATATACGAGTATCTATATACCTTCAGGTGGACTTTTCCTAGTAGTTCTATCTTCAAATAAAACTACTTGTAAAAATAACTCTCAAGAAGTTGGAAGGTTTGTTTAAAAACTTTGATGAAATATCGCAGGCTTGCGACATAAAAATACAAACGTCTGTCTGATTTGTGGCGCTCCCGTATAGTAATGAAGGTGCAATTCTGACGTCACAGTCGCGCCGACGTACGATGATCGATTCGACGGCCGTAATCGATTGTGTGTACGCGATCACTCGCCGTGTCGATAAGTTACGGCAGTGAGGGGCTGAACTTTATTTGTATGAATAATCTATTATTGTAAGTATTACTGTAAGCTTAAGCCTTTTTGTTGTTTTTAAAAGATTGAGATTGAGGCTCGTATTATAGAATGATGCCTATGATTTGAATGTGAGTAGAGATTTGAAAATGTCAGTTTGTACAAAAAGTTCCTTTTAAAAAAACTGCTTAACCTTCAATTGCAATTTCGTAAAACCCGAAACAGTGGGCCACATTACGCAAGTTAAGTACATCTTTGCAGCAGCGCAAATAAATTGCTCCGCGCGCATCGCACACAAAATCTCAATATTTAAACGCTCGGATAAACAGCGAAAAAACGGTAAATTTAAATGGCGGGCCCGCGGGCAGATGGGCCGGCTAAAGAGACCCGCGTGAATTAATCACACTTGTTAAAAACGCGAGATTCACAGATAACGAACGAAAAATAACGCCTTCGCAATGAGTTATCACTAGGAGCGCCACCGGTTGCAACTTGCGCGGGACAGTGACAATGACAATCAGTTACTCCATACTAACCTCCCAATTCTAAAAATGGGGTCTTATTATAATCACATTTTACTTGTCAAGTTCATTCCCTAAACTGAGCGTATATAGCGAGAAATTTTGTAATATATATGATCTTACAATTCCAGCCAGTCAGCATAATCCGTCAGCCTGTCACTAATTCCTCTTCTAGACTGGATGTCTACTAACCAAATTGCTCGCTAAACTCAGTTTAGGAAATTAACTTGACTGAATATAATGGATTGTATTGTAATTGTAATAAGGCTTCTGAAATCCAAGCCAACTGGAATGCCTGTTCGTTTTTGTATGTCAAGCATGTTCTTGGTGGCAAAACATTCAAACGCAGCGTAAATATCATGCAATAAGAATCACTGTATTATTTATGAACTTTAAAACTGGCGGCCTGCGCAAAATTCATCAACTTTTGTTAAACGAAAGTTTTTAGAATGCAACAAAGCAAACAAAAACGAATGTGAGATTGACAGATCTAATGTAGTTTGTCCAATGAAATCAAACGCGTTGTTTAGAATACCAAACGAAACACTCATTTTATGCAATCATTTTTGGCGGCCACTAATACCAACTATTTTTTCCATTTTCTTTTCTTGTTCCTTTATAATGGCCGCATTTCAAAAGGTTGTATACCGTTGACAAGAAATTGTATCGCATTTTACACTGTAAGTTTGTTATTTTAATGCCTAAAAGCTTAGAATATTAGAAGCTACTACGTGAAACACGAAAAAAAATATAACGACTTAAAGAAGTATATTTATTAGAATAATGATAATCGAAATAAGTAACACATGCTCTCAGAGTATATTTATTTCTGTTTTCAACCGTCAAGTTTCTGTTGACCCGTTGACGTTGACATAAAAAGCGGTTTCTGACACATCATTATTTTCGAACTTTTTAAAACTATAAATCTAGCAAATAAATGATCATTAATGCATTAAATAATGTTTACATATTACTTTTCTTCTTTCACATATTCATAATTCATAAAAAGTCACATACCAAAAACAAGTCTCCCACGGAGTGTACCAGGGAGTCACCCTACTTATAAGCATGTTCGTCCGTTAAAAATTAACTGTTTGGTTATAGCTATTAACCGCGGATGTCTCGGCGTTATCACAATGATGTCTGTAATGCCGCGTAATGGTAAGTGCGAGAGTTTAAATATTTTCTCGCGTGTGAATGTACAAAGATTTACTTTTAGTTTTTACTGATATTTTTATAACGCTTCCGTGGCCGAGTGGTTTCAGAGCTTGGCCCGAAACCCGGAGGTCCCGGGTTCAATTCCCAGGTCGAGCAATGTGTATTTTCGAATTTTTCAGAACACAGCCCGGGTTTGTGATCACCAACCCGCATTTGGCAAGCATGGTGATTAAGCCAATACCCATCCACTGTAGCGAAGACTTGATTTCAATGATGGAGGCATTTGCCCAGCAGTGGGACATTATATAGGCTAATTACTTTTTACTTTTTAATACTACTTTTTTTCTTGTTTCAACAGTGAATGAGGAGTAGTAGGACTGCTACTAAGGATGCCTACAACAGGCATAAAGCGAAATTGTGGTTACGCGAGTTTATGAGCTTCGAGAGTCAAAAAGGAGTGTAGTAAAGCTCTTTTTCACTTCTCATGCTATAAAAGTAGGCCAATATAGCCCTACGAAGCGGGACTAAAGTGACCACTTTACTCCCTAAGGAGTAAAAAGTAATTAGTTTTTTAATTCCCTTCATGTGACATAGACAAACTCAAACAGCCAGTAAAGATATACTATTATCTGTGGAGTGTGGACCGTCTTCATTGCGAAAATGTTGAGAGTTTTAGTTCCATGGTTTGTCCGCAAATAAGGTGGCCCCATGTGTTTTAAATTGTTAATCTGTGGTTCCGTTCAGAAGAAAAAACAGACTACGAAAATTTCAGAACTTTTGTCAAGTGTAAATTTGTTCGGTTTTAAAAGTGTTTGTACTAAATTGACTATTTTTTTCGCACTCAAAGTGAAAAGTACAGTTTGCACCTCGAGACTAAACGCCAACTTAACGTACCCTCGGTTTCATTGACTCACACGCTTGGTAGTCAAACCACCTCTGATATATTATGGCTTCGTTTAGTCCCTCGATATAAAATACTATGATGCTATTTCATTTAGCCCGCACTTTACAAATTACTGACAGATGTCAAAATCAAGACATACATTATAAAATCGATTGAAAAACAGAGAACATCTATCTTAAGCGCTACCGTAACGTATCACGTAATGAGAGTCGAAAAAGATTCATGCTTTGTTTTCACACAGACAGCGTAACAGGCTTAGTCTAATCCAATTTATGTTTGCGATGTCAGCTAACTACGCAAACTTTACACAGCGTGCTCTCATCTTATGACAACCCCTGTTGTTACAACTTACCACTTGTTACATACTAACGAGTCAAAGTAAGTAGTTGGTCATTTTAATGAATTTAAATATTCTCAGCCTTGCCAAAGATAGCTCATATTCATCATCATTGGTTTCTCGCTTTGACTTGCGTGGTGTCCTGAGTACGATTCCTGGTCGGGTCAATTCAGGAAACGATCTTTTCTAAATTGACTCTGGTCTGGGTGTGCTGGGAGCGGCCCCTGGCTTAATTCTTTGTCTGCTATCTCGTCAAAGGATCTTTATCCTCACTTCGAGACCATGACAAGTGGTGTGCTGTCTCTCTGGCGCATATTTGTTTATATCATAGAAACTTATCTTATCTGGACCTAATTTTTCCACTGCTTTTTAATTTATACCTGAAACAATAAAAACCAAAATTTAAAACTGACACTTCCGAAGAAATATTTTAAACTGTATATTAAAATGAATTGTTTCTGAACCCGCAGATCAGATTCAAATAATGTTTCAACTTGCGAAATCCTATAGGAATAGCTATGAAATTATAGGTCGGACCAAGTTTAATTGTGTAAAGTTCCCCGATCGCAATCGAACTCGGAACTCTCCGAGACGCGAGAAAGTTCGCGCCAAACTTCCACTTGGTATTAACTGCCTGTTTCCGGCCGTGGCTGTATTATTCAGATATGAGCTATTTAAAGGAAATAATATTTCAAATTGTGCTTCTGGAAGAAATTTCTTTATGTCTATTGTGTCTTGATAATGTTTGTTTTTTGTAAAAACTAGTGGTTACTTATAATTTCCAAAAGCCGCTACTAAAATCCCACCACCGACAGTTATGTTCCCAACATGTTGACAGTGTAGCCGTGAATAAAATTGTAAGCTGTGTAAAAAACCTAAAATTAAAAAAAAAATACTTGGCCTAAGATTTGACATCCTTGAACTTGGGTATGGAAATGACATAGATAGACTAATTGCCGCCTAATTGCTTCATCATAATCTTGTAATCCTAAGCTGTATTGTTTTATTTGATGTGCAATAAAGAATATTTATCTTATCTTATCTTATTTTATAGCCGCTCGCTTAATCAACGATCTAACAAAAAAAATATATTATGCATAATACAAGCATATCCCAAATCGGTTACCAAAAAGCAGACCCACATTATCTTTTTTTTAACTGCGCGTCAGGGTGACCTCATTTCACCTGGTCTGAGCTGGCCATCTTCACCTTGAAAACCTGCAGAAATGCTTTTTCACGCTCTGCTTAAAAGTGCTGTCGCGCTGCTGAGACCTATTATGAAAGCGATCTTATACACTACTTGTAAGACCTATCGCTACACTACTGACTATAGAATAAATGAATGACTAATAATGTTTATACAGATTATAGTAACTAACACACTGCTAAAACTATCTATGTTAAGTTTCAAATAAATGTTTTTTTATTTTATTTTTTTAGTAAAATGATTTCGCAACTCATGTATTTTCATTACAACGCTACAAATTCGGCTCTGGCCGAGTGTGGCGTTGTAGCCCACCACAGGCCCATTGTCACTCAAGACATGATGAGAATTGTTTGACCCCAACGGCTGCTAACTGCGGCGACTCAAGCAAACGCAAAACTAACAAGGGAGTTATAAACCCGAACTTATGAAATGAATTAAACTTAGCGATAGTCTAAAGTTCCTTAAAGCACAAAATAAAGATCCTACAGAAGGAACGCTTTAGCCTTTGTACAGTTTTATCACCTAAACTTGATTGACAGTCTAAGGTTACTACTATATTCGCTCTGAATTTTTAAAATAAAGTAGGTAGGTTATACCTTCTTGAAAGAACCCGCCAAAAACAAAATTCATAAAGCGAAAAATTGCACCAAGTTCGACAAAAACGAAAACACTCGCGACAGTGCGACTACTCGCGTGACCGATTCTCACCGGTATATATCGCCTGTAATCTTACTGTATATGTGTGTGTGATCAAAATGGCGGTTGGTCCTAAGCGGACTGTCAGTAGGGGTACCGCGCCGCATGCGTAATTTGTGCTTATAGTCTGTTCTGAACACAAGCACTCGTTCAGAACAGACTATAGTTGAAATAGAAATAAAGATATATTTGCAGGAGCAAACAGAATAACCTCATAAAATACTCTTACTTTTCCACTAAAAGCTTAACAATATTAAATAGCATGATGGGATAAGGTTTCAATATGTAGACGCCTTAAAAACTGTAATCATTAAAACTATGCTGGCAACGAGTACATATAGTATTCATTTATTTTCTATATCCTGCCCTGAAAAATGCTTACCTACGACAAACGTTTCTGCATGACAATAAACTAATATTATTGCTGTTGATTTTTGCAATACATACGAGTATGCCAAGTCGGACTTATTGACATTTTAAAAGTTAATTTCAAATGTATTTTGGTAAAACCTTTAAAAATACAAGCATCGAATGAGAATATTTCATATATATCTATTTAATTATACATTTTAAATGCGTATTTATTCGAAAATCTTAATAACTAAGTATTTTACACCGATACATAATTATTATGTACAATTGAAAAACCTTTACACAAACAATGAAAACTATAAAATTTAAATAACATACAAGTTTCTGAAAACTCCAATAAGAAAGTCGTAACATCAGTTCTTAAATAAGTTTATTTCCTCTATAATGTTGCGAACGTTTTTTTATGAAAACAGCCCTGGTTGAATAAAATTATCTAGAGCCTAGTTTTATCAATGAAGTCCTTTCCAGAAATCAATAGGAAAAGGAAAAATCACGTATGGTAAAAATTCAAAATATAAAATGCCTTGCAACTTTCAAAATTGTACCGATAGAATAAACAAAAATAATAACAAGAAAAAAACCAACTTCAAAAAAAGTATTCCAAAACAAAGCACTAAAAAGTAAAGAAATAATTGCGTATTCTTCTAAAATTTATACGATAATATAATGTAGGTACAATTATTGTTATTGTTGCAGTCGGTGTCGGTGTTTAAAATGAAACATGTTCATCAGAGCCATATTATTGAAGTTGGATGAATCTCCAGAGATATGGCCAGGAATCAAACGTGTCTTTAATAACAATATTCTAGTTCAGAAAACTCGAAAAAGTGAACTGATAAAATGCCTGTGCGTCTTTCAAATCTTTGATCCGTCTTCTGATTTATAATAACCATAGATTCCATATATTATTTTTTGCAGCGGTTATGATATTAATGCTTCGGAATAACATTAAGTCGATAAAATCGAATTTCTGATATATCTAATACGTGGAGATAAAATTCTATTTATACCGTTTTCCCTTTTTGTATGGCGCTACAATACTTTGTGTGACACAATAGAATTATTGTTTTGCTTGTCTGTATATTTTTGAATTGAATTGAAATTTATTTCGATGACGTGAAATGTCCAAACGATACCAGTGAAAATTTATGTTTGAGTTATATTGTGTTCGTAAACCTCGTTTACTATAAAGTCATGAAAGATAGAAATTATATGTTTTTAATTGGTTGGACCACAATTGGTTAAGTCAAAAAAATAAAATAAAATTTGGTCATCGAAATTTTTTTGTCAAAAAAACCTATGTGTTTCACTTCCCAAACGAAATATATGGTCAAGCCTGACAGTTATAAAAACTCAACTGTTATAATGTAAATTAAGCAAGAGGCGCTAGTTGACATGCTTAGTTCAACTATATCTCTAATTAGCAAAACAACGTCTAGATTTTAATGCTCGTCATTCGCACAAAAATAAATTATTGATCGAACCGAATCGATTCACGTATTAATTCCATCTCGATATATCGATCATCAATCATAAGTCAGGCGACGTTATCACACGAGTGCATCGTCGCCATTTTGTTTTCTGCCGAGCGCAAACAATTAACTATTGTTTATTGTATTTCGATTTTGAAGTTATTGGGTACGTAATCGCTAAAAGGGATTTTTATTCGATTCTTAAATGAATTTATTTGGCATTGAGTAAATAAATTTTGTTTATCACTGGCTTTCTCCTCAGAAGCAATATGTCGATTATTGTCAGACGAGTTCGATCGAATACATGCTGGATAATAATTATGTTGCCCTTGGTAGGGGTGTGGCTTGCATATTTATTTAGTTTACAACACCTACAGTTATGGGTTATGAAAGTTTTTCTCGGCATAATATATCATCTCCATATTTATGGGCTTCTGCTTCCCATCTTTTGATATGGAGATTTGTGTTGTACAAAAAGGCAAAACAGAAACTAAAATGTAATAGTACAGGAATGTAGTTTTGAAGGTTTTAAATAGGAAAGAAATATACTGTTTTAATTTATTTATTTATTAATCAATCAATATTTACAACGGCTAATAAGGGATTGTTCGTAATGTGATAGTGAAACTTAACATCAATACCTTTGCAATTTTTGTCCAAAACCCAACTGATGTGATTAAATTGGTATTTAAATAATTAACAAATGTTTCGTATTATTTAACATGGTAAATGACACATTATTTAAGATTGCTAAAGTATCTCTTTGTAATTCCTTTTGATCAACCCTATTCGCTTTTCACCAACAAAATGCCAAGATAAGTACCTACTTACCATTGCATTGACGGCATGCTATAGAGACGTCGCTAATTCTCAAATACCTTCCCCCCAACCCCCTTCAACAACCTGGCACTGCGCAGATAAATCACATTACATTCATGCTGTCACATTAAGGGTATAATAAACACAAAAATATTCAGTCAGTGGCTGCCGACGCAAAACATGCTTAGTACATATTTATATCAAATAAATTCCTCTATGCTCCTCTCTATAGATCATTATACAACTCTGCTATGTCGCTTGATCATATTTAGCTTTTTGTCCACCCTTCAATGCCACTCGTTTTGTCTTTGTAGATAGGAGCGTAATGGCAGTATGCTGTAAATAATCAGATAAAAACTGGTTGTTGCGTATTTATTCCCCTTTCAGTTAACCTGCTCTGTTAACTATAAGTAGATATATTGTGACTTAAACTACATTATTTTAAAATGGTCAAATCCCTTGTACTATGCTACGCAATAAGTAAAATTACTTGTCTTATTTAGAGTCTCTTTGTTTTGAATCATCATCATCATCGGCCTTTGGAAGTCCTCTGCTGGACTTAGGATGCGTACTGCCCAAAGCCGCTCGTTGTGGCGTTCAGTGGTGGAGACTGAACGCCACAACGAGCGGCTTTGGGCAGTACGCATCCAACGGCTTCCCGCAACCTGCACCAGGTCATCGGTCCACCGGGCCTGCCCACGCCGCGTCTCCCAGTACGTGGTCGCCATTCAAGAACCTTCCTCCTCAACGGTCATCAGTTCGAGCGATGTCACCTGACCATTGTCACTGCAGCTTGGCAGTCATGAGCCGTATTGGTAACTTTCAATCTCTTGTGGATCTCCTCGTTGCGGATCCTATCGCGCAAAGAAAAGCCAAGCATAGTTATCTCCATAGCGCGCTGGGCAACCCTGAACTTTTTCAAGAGGCCAACTGTCAAGGACCACGTCCAATACGTCCAGTAGGACATCACTAGCAACATGCACTGCTCGAAGACATTGGTTTTCAGGCTCTGTGGAATATTGGACGTAATAATACCACGCAGTTTCCCGCTTGCTGCCCAGCCGTTGTTTTGATTAATATAATACTAACTTAACAAGCTAAAACCTATATACAAACTAAACTACTTAAATGTCTCTCAAAGCCAATAAAATCTTATATTTACTCAGAAAAATATAAAAATGTAGTGATACTTAATGATTCTATATAACCTTGACAGGCTATAGAAAATACGAAGGATAGGATAATAATAATTCGATGACAACCTGCGGCTACTTTTTTAAACTAGTAATTAAACATGTTTTCCATGTTTTTGGAAGTGACTTTAATTATGTACAAGACAATCATTACTTTAGCACTATGGATGTGTAACAGCTGTTTAGTCCTTGAACAATTATTTAATACCAGCTGCAGTAAGCCGTATCAATACAGCTTGAATGCAGTTTTTGAACAATAAACAAAATTTAATAATGTAATGCCAAATTTCTGTTAATTTTGCATATACTGCCCAAAATTCTCATACAGCATAACCAACCCGCATAATCGATATGATTTTTTATTCGTGTACATGGTCGCAGGCGCCGGTGGCTATGAGGACGTGTTCGCTAGTTTCATATCAGTTTATTAATAAATCGCACTTTTTGTCCGCAGGGCCCAACACATAAATATGTCATTATAGGCACTGGGCAATTAGGACCTGAAGCGAACGGTTGCGTTCTTTGGCGGTTTTAGATGAAAATTGAGCCCATTGTTGCAGCATTAGATGGCATATGAAGCAATGAAATTTTAATGCCTAATTTTGTCATTTAAAATGTTTTAATTGCAATACAAATTACACTACTGTTAAAATGACTTTAATTATAAACCCAGACGTTTAACGTTTGTTTTCGTTGATTCCTAACTATTTAAGCCACACTTATTCATAAAATCTCAAACAGTTTGTAACGAAAGAGCTAAAAAAATATAGAGTCAAAACAGTACTACAAGAATGATTCCGTTGCTTTAAGTAAAGAGGTTATTATTCTGTTGGTAAACTGATCACAATAAAACTACAAATTTTGTTATAAATAAAACAATGAAAAATAAACGACCACTACTTTGATTCTTCCTTCCACGTTATGGTTAGGTTACTCCAGACAGTGGCGGTTATCCCAGTTACAGATGTAATTCGAATCAAAATGGCAGTATATCGTACGAATTCCATCGTCAGACAATGGTCCTCAAATACGGGAGCTGACCCCCACCGGTCCCTATCTGACTGTCATCTCGCGGATTTCACCTTGTGACCCACAGGGTGACCACATTGCGAGAGCTGCTAGGAAGAAAACAAGTATCTATTCAACGTCTGAGTATAAGTTAAATATAGTAATAATTACACCTGTTGCAAAAGCAAATATAAACAATTACCTGATAAAAAACTTGACGCTAGAACAAGTGTGACAATTTTTTTTTCATAGCGGACTTGTGGAATTTCGGACTATTGCTATTCTGTGCATCAGTTGGAACTGCACGCCGATTGCAAGAAGACTGTCTTGAGGCTCGAAGTTATGTCAACCGCACATATACTGCATCTAAACTGCAATTAGCAGTAAACAGGTGGTCCTAATGCAGCCTTTCTGAACTGACCCTTGACCTTGGCTCTAGAGGAAACATTTAAGGAGAACTATTCAAAGAGAAGATGACGATATAAGTGTGTGAGGTTGAACCCTCTGACATGGCAAGCGGTTATTCCCAGCTTCTTTTAGTTTGATTTATAGACGAAGAAGAGAGGAAGAAGACTTTTATCAAACTGACCCGAACTAAACCATTTTTCAGTTTGAGGTCCAACTGTTTTACACAGAGTGAAAATATTTCGTTGTTATCCAATTCAATTCCTGCTTATCAGTAGTCCTTTTGTTATCCCAATACCTTTTTAAACTTGGTAACTTCAGTTGTAGCTCCTTTTTTCGAGCCCAGCTCGCGTCCTGCAAGGCACGTCTACATTCACCAACTCGACTCCCATAAATATTGCGACGATTTTCGTTTTGTGTTACGTCCATCGCCACGTTCGTAACCGCTCATTTGAATTTCAAAACGGACGGATGGCAATGTAAAGGGTGCTGGGGTGAGAATGCCTGTCGCTTGATGTTTACTGCTCATTCATGAAAGAGGTTTTGCATGCACTTGCCGAGACAAATAAACAAAATGAACGACAAAAGACAGTGTTTCGGAATGTGAGTGATAGTGTATTGAAAGAAAATTGTTGATCCTGTTTATCTAAGGTAGAACGACGGTGATGAACGTTTTGGATTAGCATATTTATGCGCCTTAGCATTTCTAATCAAGGTAAATTGTATGCTTATTGTACCCCTTGACACGAGTTTTTAAAAAACATTATTCAAAGTACAACAAATAAAGTTTTTTTATAAATTAATTAAGATTGTATATAAATGCAAACAACATTAAAAAATTGCCCTTGTCTTAAAAATTACGTAAAAACTTTTCGCTAAAGAAACCAGAAACATCGATGACAACAAAAACTCCCAGACCTAACACAAAATACTGATATTATTTAGTATAACCAATGATATTTTTTCTTGTGAATAGTGAAATTATTGTTATTAAGTTCAAACTTAATGTTTTCTCCATCCTGTTAAATACAAAGAATGGGTGTTATTAATGCCGTTGCCACTACCTCGGACTCAGCGATGCGCATTAATACGCATTGTGGCGAAAAAGCAGTTTACCCGGGCTTCTGCAAACAATGCAACCCTGATGCACTGCAGAAGCGAGGCAGTCCCAACAGCACTCTGAACGCATTATTATACTGCACACGTAGAGCATTGAAGGTTTTTTGAGTATACCTAGCCCACAGGCTACACGTGTAAAAGGAAGTGCTATACGCTCTGAAAAGAGTAATCTTCACATCCCTGGTACAACGTGCAAACCTGAAATGAAACAGATAAAATAACTACGGGAAAAATAAGAGCAGTCACAAACAAAACATAACATTTTAGCAATTAGACCACCTCAAAGTTACCACCTTAATTTTTTTTAAACTATCATTCTTAGATGAGATAGGTTGGTATTTGTTAATTTATCCTTTCAACAAATAAACAAAGTTAAATAAAACTTCACGATAGGTAAGAAACACAACACGTTAATTGACTTTGCCAAAATGTAATCTAATTTCCATTTTCTTACGCTCAAGGCCGCCTCAGAGTAATGTATGCCTTCTTCAACTATATCTCATTAGGAATATCGATTTCTTCGCGGTTCTAATCCTTAGGTGGTATAAAAGGGAGGTAATTTTGGGAGTACCCGAGTAGTCTCTCCACCGGACCGGTTGGTTATACTGAAGACTGGAGTAGTTCGCGCCGCGATTTTCTTCAGGCTTTTGGTTAACCAAAAGCACCATCGACTGATCAGGATCTTTTGAGTAAGTTAACTTTTGCTGCATTTATTCAGAAAAAAATATTAAGTATTATTTAGTATTTAATTTTTTCATATCCGGCTTGAAGGAAATTGTTACCGACGGGAGGTTCAACCTCTTGAGTAAAACCACGGAAATCTCGATGAACAAAAACTGAAGTAATACTGAAAGAAGAAAATATTTCAACAACATATTAGTAATTAAAAATGACAATTTTATTAAAACTTTGGCGAAGACGTAGCGTCGTCGTTCGCGGAGACCACACTTAGAACATCTCAGCCAACCAGCGCTCGCAAAGCAGGGATGCGTACAAAAGGGTTTTTTACACTGGGAACCATTCGAATTGGCTACCTAATTTTTAATAAACTTAGTGTGAATCACCATAAACTTATTTTTAACAATAGTAAATACTAATACTGAATTACAAATAACATTTTAAAATACTATCAATAAACGAAATTAACAAAAAGTTGAGCTGCGTCGCTAACTGTATCTATTCAGACTTTCAAACATATTTGAGAGTAAAATTTGGTTTTAAAAAATGTATCTCTGGGTCTATTTGCCTTTTTTTGAAACATCCTAATGCATCACTCCCTAAGTATTATGATAACGTTTACTTTTATAAGGGTAACGTACACTGTAACCCTTGAATGAATAAATGAATAAATTCTATCCCGTAGCAATTTGGTATTAACTTAAATTTTACGTGATTATTATTTGTACCTAGTCTGCAACACTTAACAAAAAGGTGAAATTGACTTCTACATTGTTGAAACATTATGAACACTTTTAGCTGCCTTATTGAAGAGCATTTGCAGCTAAACCTCAAGGAAAGGAATATTCATTTACGCCATAAAAATGGTTTAATTAATTTATACACACAAAACGTTGTGATTCAATATAAAAAAACAACTCACGGACCAGGTACATACAAACACTACGGAAAACACACTAGGGAACAGTTCTCCAAACAGACTCATCGTTGTTTTTACGTTACCAAAAATATTACAGTTTCCTGCATTTTTCTACATATTTAGTAATAGCGGCAGGCATTTTAGTGCGGGTCGCCTTACGCTGAAGTTCCTCTGGCCAGTATGCATTTTGTTTGTATTTCTCCACAGGTAACAAAGACCATAACTCACGCTAAGATGGCCGCCGCCGTGCCAGGTTATGCCGCTCTCCAGGCGTGGGGTGGGCAGGTCGCCGCCTACGGCACCGCCAATCAAACCGTCGTCGACAAAGTACCTCCTGAAATACTCCACCTGATCGACCCCCACTGGTATGAACTTTGATCTTCCTAGTTTGATTTCTAACATCTCACCCCCTCCATTAGATACCTAGTTTTCTACCGCTTCATTCGATTTTGACAGCCATTGTTAAGATAATGATCTTTTGTCATATCTAGATAACGCCGTCTTATATTTATTCACTAAGATAAGTTAAGGTTAAGTTAAGGCATTCATATGACTTGCAGTACATCTTTAAGGGACATCTTGATTAAAATGTATGTGTCGTGGTATGGCAACTGTCTGAAGGAATAAAACTGCAATGTCACAAAAAGGGTGTCAGGGTTTGGCCATCTACCTATCAGGCTCAGATGTGAAACCCTAGGCCGCTGGAGTTTGTCTCTAGCATGAACGCTTTGTATTCTACTAACGTGTTATTATTTTTAGGTACCAATTTCCCCCCATGAATCCTCTATGGCATGGACTTTTAGGCTTCACTATCGGCGTCTTGGGCCTTGTCTCCATCATTGGTAATGCAATGGTCATCTATATCTTCTCCACAACCAAGGTTTGTTGGCACTTGCAGTATCTTTCGATGGTGTGTTTTATATTTACAAGACAAAATCTAAATGAAACAGTCAAGATAACGGGTTTGATTCACACACCCTCATAGAAGGTCCTGGTGGTTGTTGCACAAAGGAATATATATATATAAAACATAATATATATTAAACTGATGTTTGCTGTTTTTAATTTCTTTATTTTGTATGAATTTGTCGTTTTCAGAATCTCAAAACACCCTCAAATTTGTTAGTAGTAAATTTAGCATTTTCGGATTTCCTTATGATGACATCAATGTCACCAGCTATGGTAATCAGCTGTTACTACGAAACATGGGTATTCGGTAAGTTGAAAATATTTCAAGTATCATTTCAATATCAAGTATATAAAGACAACAACTCCGACAAACAAAGTAAAGCAATTTGTCCGATTTACTGTTCCACTGCCAGTCAAAACACTTCATCACTAAATCGGTGAAACTAACATGTTACAACAATGGGGAACAAAACGCCAAGCTAATTGTAGATGGCGCCACCAGCGACTCAACCATTCGCGTGTCCCGAAATATATATTTTTACGGTTTTCCTTAACGCAAGACTAACCCTAAACTAGCTATTGATCGTAGATTACTAAAATAATTATGAAATTCAAATTTATTATTTTATTTATTTATTTCTTCTTACAACTAAAGTTTTAACATTGTTTGCTTCACACCCCTAAACCATTACTGGTTTGTCTGGGTACTGCAATTCCTCTTATCATTACAGGAACACAGAAACACAATATAAAGTGTGTCAAATACAAAAACATAAAATAAAAACACATTCACGGGTAGTTCGACCCTAGTCCGTACCATGTAGCTCACCTAAACTAAAAAGTTACTCACGAGTAGGTATATTGGAATTTAGCAATCGAGCATAGACAACAGGAGCAAGTTAATTAAATGCGTACAAGTTGCTTCTTTTTGTGGTATTTAGTTGTCAATTGAAAAATGGACTATTGGATGAAATATTGTTTTAGTTTATACCTAATGTTACTTTTACTTACCGTATCTTTAAATAAAACAATACATTTAGGGCTTTACTGACGCTTAAAGTTTATAAATAAGATTTTTTTTCCGATGAAATTTCGAACTTCCATAAGCAGGCTTCTGAACTAAATAAACCTATATTTTTAGTGTAACTAATTGTTTAGTGTAATACATCCATGAAGTTTCGATATGCATGTAATAATTCGTTCCCAGAGACTTCGAAAATAACAGATTTCAACCTACAAAATCACGCAAGCCACAGCCATTTTTATGCCCCACAAGTACAGTTTTTATTGTAATAGTGTTAATAGCGGATACATTTTTTTTATAATAAATGAGTTTTTTATAATTGTGAGTACTTGTGCCGTATTTCCACCTTAACAGTAGTAACTGGATTTCAAATAATCCGAAAATAACCTCAATGAATCGGAAGCTTCCCAATATTCCCTTCTGGAAGACTGTTCCCACAATTTTCTCAGCTAAGCATCATTTGGAAATACATGATTCCCTTTGTTTTCACAACCAAAAGCAGCACATTGAGGCACAATGATTTTTAAAAACTTTGTCTATGTTATTTTGTACGGCATTTGACAGCTTTGACAGATAATTTAGGATGGGTCGCTTCTAACGCCCTCTGTCGGGATCAAAAAGCAGTATTGTTCTGCATTCCAATTTTTTAAAACATTAATTTTGAGTATTCTATCTAAAAAATCCAACCTATGTTCAATAATTTTTATTTCTAAATCTGACATTCTAAAGAAAGTGAGTCAACATCAATTGACTACATACATTTCTCTATCAGGTCCTTTTGCGTGTGAACTCTACGGCTGCGCTGGCTCACTATTTGGCTGTGCGTCAATCTGGTCGATGACGATGATCGCATTCGACCGGTACAACGTCATCGTCAGGGGAATCGCCGCCAAGCCATTGACCAAGAACGGAGCCCTAGGCCGCATTCTCTTCGTCTGGGCCTTCTGTCTAGCATGGACTCTTGCGCCACTCTTCGGATGGAACAGGCAAGTTGTCATTGAGTAGAAACTTTTTAAAATTACTTACCACGGAATTAATCATCATCAGGCTAAATTGCTTTTCAAAAAACCTCTTCAGCTTTCTTTGATTAAAATTTGACGTTTACAGCTAGTAAGCAGCTTTTCACAAGCGGTTACTGCTGGCTAGAGGGCGATCCGTACAACCAACCAAGTTTGTCTAAAAATCTGTTTTTCCGAACAAAGCTATCTCTAGCACCCTGAGTTTCTAAACCCAAATAAACTACGAACATGGCTCTGTCTTTAGGTCTTTAAGTCCTCAACTATGTTAACTGTTATTATTCAGGTATGTGCCCGAAGGCAACATGACCGCCTGCGGAACCGACTACCTTACCAAGGACTGGTTCAGCCGCAGTTACATACTGGTCTACTCAGTCTTCGTGTACTTCACGCCTCTGCTGCTCATCATTTACTCTTACTACTACATCGTACAGGTGTGTTTAAAAAAAAGTTTGGAAATCTTTGCTTTGAACGATTTATTCTAAAACTGACTATTTTTATGTTGATGTTTGAATGCAGGCTGTTTCCGCCCACGAAAGGGCTATGCGCGAACAAGCCAAGAAAATGAATGTTGCTTCTCTGAGGACTACTGAAGCTGCCAACACTAGCGCTGAGTGCAAACTTGCTAAGGTATTTGCTTTAGTTTTAGGGATAACAACTTGAACCTCTTCAATAGGCAACAGGCATTTGTTATGCACCTACCTAGGAATAGCGAAAGCGATAAATTCAAGCATATCATCAACCCTACCTAGCAGTTATCAATATTTCTATGTAAAGGCTTAGCTACTACTTGTTTTCATAGAGCACTCCTTCAATTTAAAACCTCATTATGTTATTTTATTCACAACAGTGAACTGGTCTCCAACTTCCCCGATTGGGGTACTTACAGTGCAATGTTATGAAATGTTTCCCCAAGTTCCCAATTGTATCATCGTGTTATCTTCTGATAAATCAATTATGTTGTTTTCGTTGTGCAATAATGAATATTTGTTATATTTTTTATCTCCGTGTAGGTTGCGTTGATGACCATCTCTCTGTGGTTCATGGCCTGGACGCCTTATTTGGTCATAAACTACACCGGAGTGTTCGAGAGCGCGCCCATTAGCCCCCTGGCCACCATCTGGGGTTCCCTCTTCGCCAAGGCTAATGCCGTATACAACCCTATTGTATATGGTATCAGGTTGGTAGAAAATAAAGTAACTAGCAATAAGATATTTTTGTCCTATTATTTTTTACTTTTGCACAGCAATGAGACATCATTGTTCCTCCTCTTTAAAATAATAAATATTTATTTTCTTTCTTTCTTTCTTTCTTTCTTTCTTTCTTTCTTTCTTTGTTTCTTTCTTCTGGGCAAAGGAAAAAAAGGAACGGATTTCATCACTGAAATCAAGTCATCTTTATAATTTAATGGATTATGGCTTATTCACCATGCTAACATAGCCAAGCTCTGTTTTGAATAAACATGCAAACTGTTCGAGGTCATGGGGATATAATTGTTAGTTTTCTTTTATGTTTTGCATCAAATTATGTATTTTTTTGAATCTTGGTTGATATTACGAACATTTATACGCAAAAATAAACAGAAAACCCTGAATCTATTATGTTATATACTTAAACTACCTCATTATCACATGTTACTGATGCAAATATCTCGTTCTACTCATACAGCCATCCCAAATATCGTGCTGCACTGTATAAGAAGTTCCCCGCGCTGTCGTGCCAGGCGTCTCCCGAAGAATGTGCTGACGCATCATCAGCCTGCACCGCAGTCTCCGAAGAGAAACCTGCTGCCTAAGCAACCGCACACGATTGAGATTGCTACCTTGTTGAACTGACATAGGGATAAAACTGTCTTTAAGGTTTGCGTTGCCTTTTAAATGGTATCGTGCTGGTATTGCAAGATTTTAGTTGCCTTTTATCTGATTTCGAGCTGGTTTTGTTCATTATTTTCTGGAATTCGTTTTGATCAAGGTAACTTCCAAGCTGTTCTTTTGTGAAATTTACAGTGTAAATATAATAGTTCGATAACTATTGTAAAAATATGTGATGAGCTGTCAGTTCGTGTTAAAATCAGAGTATTCTCTTTCAAACGACTTCTTGATTTCTGACGGTATGATGGGCCATACTGCCAACGAGACTGCTCCTCTAGATATAATATGATAGATATAACGACGACTCCTGCTGTGTTATTGGACCTTTGAAATAAAGTTATTATCAAGCAAAGTGGTCATTACCACATACTTAATGTCTTTAATTTAGCCCTTTGTTGCAACAATAATTGCGTATTTGATTAGCCCGATGATGCAATGTTTAGTTATATTCATATATTGAGTAGCTAGTACTTTAGTTTTAGCTCTTCATGACTTGGCTAGTTTGGTTATGAAGCGAGGTTATTATAGTGTAGAGGATTTTTTTAATGACAAGAATTTGTGCCTAATTGTGTCATGTAATACCAACCTTTATTGTTATTTTGATGTGCAATAAAGAATATTTATCTTATTTCACTTCATCTTGTGGTCATCTTAGGTATAATCTGCTTCTCTGCACATTTTTTTAACTGTACTCTATTAATGTAATCATTGTAAACAACTATATTAGAAAATAGTAACTATCGAGTTTCTTGCCGGATTCGTTTCATGTGAATTAACCTTCAAACCGCTTGGCAGAGTCACATTAAGTTTATGTGCAGTTTGTGTTATAGTATTTCTTTTTGTTTATTCTCTTTATTAGCATAAAACTTAGGTATAAAATTTGTACAGTATTCTTATAAAAACAACTTATGAATTATAATAAATAAAAACTAAATAATTACTATTATAAAACCTAAGCTTAAAGTTATAAAAACCCTGTCTACGATGTTTTATACCGTAACACATCTGCTTTTCTGGTTCACTATGATGTGTGCTCGAAGTAACAAATAAAACTTGGTTTAACATGTTATTTATGCTATAATTTCTTATTTCTTCTTTCTCTTTTACTTTCATTGTAATTGCAGTACAATTTGCACGCGGGACATATTTATGTAGTATATTTGTTTTGAGACCTATCATAAGTGCTTATAAAAAGCTTGCATGAATGAATACTCGTATGTATTATTTCATTCATTCATTCATAGGCTAGAAACAACGTATTTACGTATTATTCATTTATAAACATCTGAACGACAAAACAATTGCAGAAAAAAAAAATTTGAAATTACATTCAAACTTTCTCAGTATACGACCTTCGATTTGCAGTAATGCTGATTTAACACGAGGGCAGGACAGTGAGGGCAGAACAGTACTGCTACTGTGTGCACATACTCGCCGAGACAGGCCAGCACTGTCGTGCCAGTAATCAAGGCAGGACAGTTAATGGCCCGATGCCGGTCTGTTTTTTCGGGACAGTTGGTTAGCCCCTCCACCTATCGCACTAGACTGTCTTCCGACTGCCCTCCTATGAAAGCGAGGGCAGTGCAGTGTGTAGCAAACCTTCAGTGTTTATTTCTTAATTAGAAACTTTAAATTCTGTAAATCTTAAATATCCTATATTATTATCTGTTATTCTGTTATTATGCCTATCAATATTATCTGTTCTGCCCACCCGTGTGAACGCAACAGTCCTTCCCCAACTGTTCTGCCTCACTGTCCTGCCCTCGTGTGAAATCGGCATTAGTACTTTCCTATATAAAACGACAGTGGCAATCCAGCATACGGATGGTAAGCGGTAACCGTAGCGTACAACACTGAGTATTACCACAGATTACTTTATAGCTACTACAGAACAGATAAATCACATCCATAGAAAGATGACGATTTTCTTCATCCTAAATGCGTGCTGTCAAATTGTGACAGACATATTCCCATGGCCACCTTTTTCGATATAGATGTCAGTAGTCAGTACTTACAGCACATCCATCGCGTCAGTTCAACCGCAAAATTCGCGTACAAACGCTCTACGCGGTGGTTGACAACCAACTGCCAAATGAGTCATGGAATACCCGGCGGCTGGAAGGTGATTATCGCGCAAGTACATGCAGTGATAGAGGCCCGGTATACTAGACTTGGCGACTCTGTAATGCTACATAGAAATTTAGTGTAGTTAGCAACCACAGCTGACCAAATAACAGCTTCCCAGTGAGCTCTGGCTCTGACACTATTCACGAGTTTGTAGTTGTGGTGGCACTTTAATTGAATTTCTGACAAAATAAATCACTGTGTTAAACATGTTAATAATAAACAACAAAAGGTTTACCGTTCGAAGTAAAAGCCTTAAGTATCGATATCATTCTTCAAATTACAATTCAGAACAATATCATTGTCCATAACTTTACACATTGTAGCATTACTCTTATCGCGTGACCTTTAAGTTATTTAACTTAAGGACCTTTCACAAAAGTAGGTTATCATTTTATTGACGGGAAATAATGAAGACGTGCCACAGACTTCACAAATAAGTGGCCAGTAAATTGATCAGGGTAACTCGAAAAAGACTATACGTGCAAATACGAAATTGGTAAAAGTAACTATATTTTCACTTTACGGCAAAACTGACGCAATGACTATAATATTTAAAAACTAAACTAAGCAGCAGCAAAAGTAACTTAACAGGTAGGATGTCCAGGAAATATACCAATAAATTGATGGTTTATTTTTTGTTTTGCAATCTATTAAATGAGACATAAAAAGTGAAAAATCTACCACCGCCCGATTAATAATAAATAATATAATAAAATTTCATTTATTTCTCACCACAAACAAGCAAGTAGGTAGTTACAATACTAGTTTATTGATTGTAGCGCCTTTTTCTGAAACAAAGCTTATGGTTAATCTATTTTACTTCTGAAATAGGTACAAGCTTATATATTTTTGTCGACTTCCTTTTCCTCGAAGTTTATTGCAATTGTAAATAATATTTTTTCACATTTTTTTAGGTGAATTACATTCTTTTTGATCCGGTTTGGGTATTAATATTATCTCTCTCAATGTCTTTTAGGTTTGTCATATCAGTCTCTAACATAATATTTATTAATTTATAGTTAGCTTAGGATCAGTAGCTCTTGTAAGACATCCTAGATACTTATTTATTATAAACCTACTCCTTGATGATTGTAAATATTATTGAAACTGATTTAACAGCTTCTTGGATATAACAATGCGGAAAATTTATGAAATCTAATAATTCCTTAATCCTTGACTGGAACATCACTTATTTAGATGGTAATATAAACAGACCTACATTCCAGCAATAATTATGTTAAACATTGATTTAAATAAGGACGGTATAATCCAATTTGCAGGTGTAACTGGACAAATTGATTAATAAATTACAATTATCGTTTCATTATTTGTTTAATAATGCATTATTATTCTATTATTCGAGGTAACACTGACCTCTGCTGGATTTATTACCTACTTAAATATATTAAAATCAGCGTGAAGTGACTTCAAATTATTGAAAATTAAACACATTAAACATAAGTGCATCCATATTATGTAAATAATAACTTAACACCTAAACGCCTAGTAGCCAAACCAGATAGAGTGGAAAAAAATTGAATTAAATTTATTCTGGTAGAAATACAATCTTGTAAAAATTTCAAAGCGCTTTTCGAAGCAAATATTCTAAAATACATAGTTTTTTTTTGGCGTGTTTATGTCTCTAAGGCCCGTATTCTATAATCGTACTCAAGCACCGATCTGTGAGTAGAGATTTCAAAACAGGCATTGAAATATTCAATCATTTGCCATCTGAGATAAAATCAATGGAATTGCCAAAATTTAAATTAATCTTAAAAAAATGGTTAATAAAAAATGATTTTTATAATTTAAATGAATATTTTAATGCGAAACATTAGTTTTATTAGTTTTTTATGTTTCATTATTGCATTCCCGATAAGGGTAAACTGTTGTAACGTTCACCTATGCAATGTCATCCATGCAATGACATGCAATAAATTATAAAAAAAAAGTCAGTTCATACAAAAACGTCACTCCGATCTATACTCGAGTACAGATTTTGTTTTAGAATACGGGCCTTAGATTTGCACGAGACTTAACACGGTGATTTCTTTAAAGTCTGGTAAATGTTAAGGTATGGTTTCAGATTCTCATCCATACACATTTCTATAAACATTAGGTAAACATTTTTTGACTACTATTCGAAATATAATCTAAAAAAACTTTCTTAAGAAAATAGGAAAACACTCAATACTTTGACATCAAAATGCTATACAATAACAAATACAGCGCATACAAACAGACGGACCGACCGTCGCACGCGCATGCCGCAGCCGCCATTAAGGCACAACTCACACAAAATGAATCATAAGCGATGTCACCACAACAATCTGATTTATTAGGCGCGCTTACAATATTGCATCAAATAACACACATCATCTTTAACACTACGCAACAAAGCTCAATTCAGCACAACAAATTAAACTATAAAAGGGGTATAAAAATTGTTTTTTTGTTTTCCGCTTCAGTAATAGCTCCTCGAATCGGAGACTGTTATATACATCATTCTGTCTCATTAAGACGTTATTGCGCTGTAAAAAGAATAAAAATGTGAGGGAAAGCGTCGTATTGTATTTCTACGGGTCCACTTTGCTAATTTCCTTCAGTGTAGGGTTGACACTATTTGTTAAAATTCTCTCATAAAATGTTACTGTACTATTTTGGAAAAACTATAAACATTTAAAAAGTCTTACGGTACGATTCTGATGATTCTTTCTCCTGGCTCCTGAGCCAGGGTCTAGTTGTGCTGTCGAAACTATCTAGGCACACAGCCTGACAGCCATTAAAAAAAACAATAATATTGTTATTACTATCACAGAGAAAAAAATAATAATAATGAAACCAAAAAAAAAAAACAAGGACAAGTATGATTAAACCAGTCATGGCATAGTGAATTAGATTTATTATAAATGTGATTAAAAAATCTGATTAACTAAGTGTTTTCTAGCGATCAAGCTTTAAGATTTCCTTGTGAACTTATAGAAGTATAATTTCATATCTATAAGCTGTATGTATGTTACGGTAAGAGTGAATAACTGAAGATTATTAATAATTATCTATTATTATTAATAATTACCGAAAGTCGAGGTTAAAGTGATAAATTAATCACATTTGTCGGTTTTTATTAATAATTAAACCCTAGTAGTGATAAATGTAATAAGTGGCCAAGGGTAAGGCCAAAAATAACCCTAACCTACTGACACCTAAAGGATTTCTGGGTGGTCATAAAAAAAATAACCCTAACCTACTGACACCTGAAGGATTTCCGGGTGGTCATAAAAAAAAATAACCCTAACCTACTGACACCAGCAGGATTTCTGGGTGGTCATAAAAAAAATAACACTAACCTACTGACACCAGAAGGATTTCCGGGTGGTCAGACTGTGTTTAATATTATAAATAAATACCTGCTGGTCAAAAAACATTGGGTTTTTATTTATTTTATAACTTTTACCAATATGTGTCGTGAATTATTAATAATTACTATTAAAAGTAATAAATTTCGATCGTTTCTTCACATTTACCAAAACATGTGGTTATTATTAATAATTTTGTAAAAATATTAATAATTTTCAATTAATCAGATTTACCGTAACATGTTTATTTTCATTTTGCTCTATATCCTGATTTTCAACTGCTGTTTGTCTTTCAAGCCTTTTTAGTAAGGCATAATAATTTTGCATTTAAGAAAAAAAACACTCTGCCACAACCCTAGCACCATTTAATATTAAAGAGCCTGCTTAAACCGATTATCGGGATAAAAACAGAATGGCTCGTGTGCCGTAATAAATTGAACTGTTCGTCTGTATGTCCTGCTTGTAATATTGTTTAGCAACTTGTTTACATTATTACATATAGTTTAGGAAGAAGGCCTGGAAAAAATATTGAAGACTAGGAAATAGCACAGGCCTGCTCGGGCTTATACGGAGCGATTATAGCTGATAAATTAACAGAAAAAGTTAATAGATTATATTTATAAGTGTATTTATTAAAGTAAAGAGGCTTTGCTATGTGCTCTCCTGCTTCAATGATTTATGACTCTGGAACCTTTTAATCATGGTTATCTTATTCCAAACTAGACAGAGATCGCATCATAATGAGACAGGTTCACAATCTCCTATTTTTATTATATTCTGCACTCGCAATGTTTTGATAATATTTAAAGGTAATCAGGAAAAAACAAGTTCATCATAAAACACAAAGTCACAGAAAAACACATATTTATCCTTAGATGAAATATGAATACTAACAAACATTGCTCGTTACTAACATGTTATTGATATTTATATATTTTTTTCTATAAAATATAAATTCTTAGAATTTGGTCTGATGTCCCTACGTACAAGTAGCAAAGGCAACTGTACGTCTACCACGAGTTGCCACATTAAATTTACATTAACGTTCGCGTAAAAGCTTGTATTGGGATTTGACATTGTCATGTCATGTCATGTGTCATCCCAATACATTTTTTTTACGCGAACGATAATGTAAATTGGCAACTCGTGGTAGACGTACTGTTCACAGTATTCGATGTAAATTTTGAAAATAGTTGATCCTAAAATTAATACGATAATTCTAAAATAGAAGATTAGCTTCACTTGTTAAGTTCTAAGGCCTTAACGCACTCGAATTACCATAACTACTAACTTAGTCAGAATCAGCAATAATCCTAATGGCATTCCAACAATTATAAACATATTAAATAAGATTGCTGTAACGAGAACCTTTCCTACAGTAGCTATTTCTTATTCTTAGTAAATATGACGCGCGCCACACTGTGCACTCGTAATGAGATGCTCAAATATGCGCCTTAGTTGCTGGAGATGCACTTTATTATAAATATCTAACTTTGCGTATTCGAAGACATTTTAGTATTTTTTTTACACCAAGATCATCTGACCCCGAACTAAGCAGTGCTTGTACTATGGGTGTCAGAGACTGATAAACATTATTGAATATTTCTAGATACATACTTATATAGATAATAACACCCAGACACACAACAAACACAAATGTTCGTCACATAAATGTTTGTCATGGGTTGGGATCTAACCCACGACCTCCGGTTATAAAGGCAGGATCGCTGCCATTGCACCAACAGGCCAGTTAAAAATTACTATACTAATACATAATACTGTTACATTATTTTTTATTAAAAATTATAATATTAAAATAAAAAATCTTTATTTAAAAAAAACTATGAAAATGATAACTGACTTATTTTCAATTGTTAAATCATTTTAGGCTAGCTGTCCGTCAGCGGCTTTGCCCGCGAATACTGTCTTTCCTGTCAAAATATAGCCTATGTCACTCCCGGATAATTTAGCTTTATATTGGTGAAACAATTTTTTAAATCGGTTCAGTATAGTTTCAAAGCCTATTCAATACAAACAAACAAATCTTTCCTTTTTATAGTATTAGTAGAAGTAGATATAGTTAAGTAGTAATCAATGCATTTAATTTCAACTTAAGCAATTACTCATAAACTGTAGCGAAACCTTTTTTTGAATGATGAAGGTATTTGCCCAGCAGGCACTGTATAGGCTGAAATTACTCACTTAAAAAATGAAAAATAAGGAGTTTATTTAAATCTATCTTTTAGAATAGAATAGAAATAAATTTATTTTGTATTTTTACTTTTAATCACCACGCTTCCCAAATCTGGCCTAGTTATCACAAACCCGGGCTATGTTCCAAAAAATGCGAAAACGCACGTTGCTCGACCTGGGATTTGAAATCGGCACCTTCCGACTTGGGTCAAGCTTTGTAACCACTAGGCCATTTCATGTGATGGTAAATTAAAGTGTCACCATAACAATAATTCATTATTTTAAAAAGCCTTTTCTCTATGATATAATATGTAAAATTGCTTCACAGTCACTTTTGTTTTGGGTTGGTTGATTTAAATAACACAATTTAAGTTTGTGCCATTTTATATTAACATGATACAAACAAACATTTTAGGAGCGGTTTAAAAGCAAACATTACTTTTTGTAATTTTTCTTGTACCTCGTTGTAAGAATAATATTTTTTTTCAGAATGGTGTTTGACCGTAACGTTAAAAAAAAGGTGTTTGTATTTTGATTTTGCACCAAGATCACGAAAGTTTCGACGGACAGTAATTTCTGTGTCGACGGGTGAGGTCCTTTTTCAAGAAAACATTAATGTAGGTATTTTATTTGACCGGCAATTAATTAGGAGACGTCAATCCCGGAATCATTTCACTTTGACAGATCCTAAGCCAATTATTCAGTTTTTGCTTACATCAAACCATCATAATGTTGTTAAACCGGTGAATCTTGCCACAGATCCTATTCAGAAGGATTAAGGTTCGTATCTTAATAGCATTTTGTGCATAAAGCTTTAGGAAAAATGGTCATGAGTACAAAAAGTGATACCGTTTTTGTTGGTTGAATTGGATAGGACCACACAAGGAGGTTTTGTCTTAAGTATTTCTCTCGAAGCTTAATCCTGTACAATTTTCAATTCACCAATTTTTGATGTTGGGTATAATCAGCATGGCTGACTGATTCATTTATCACATAATACTGACCGAGTCATATATCACGACATACTCGTACAGACATTTTTACTGAACTGACTAATTTTACTTGAAGGTAACATTACATTTTTAAATACGAGAAAAATATTTTAAAAACGTAAAAGAAAAACATTTAAAAAAAAACACTTTTCTTGATAAGTCTTGGAGAGAAAAAATGAAAAAAATAATGAAAACAACGCTTTTCTTCTCCCATACAAACCACTCTTTTCCCAGATGTCAAACCTCTACAGGCCAATAACTTTTGACAGAGCAAAGTCTGTCGGCGCAGCTAGTCTGTACTAACATCATTAACAGGAAAGATTTGTTTGTTTTTTTGTATTGAATAGGCTCCGAAACTTCTAGACCGATTTAAAAAATTCTTTCACCAATGTAAAGCTACATTATCAGGGATAAACATAGGCTATATATTTTTCAAATGTTAACGGGAGAAATAGTAAATAGAGAAAATAATAACTACATATTACACTCAACCGTTTACGTATAGTTAAAAAACTAAATATGAAATCTTGGGTCATAGGGACGGTAAATATCAAAAAGTTTAACCTTGAGACATCCTGAAAAATGTAACCATTTCTTCTAAGCTAATACATTATTTTACTATATATTTTTTTGCGTTCAGAATGCAATAGACCTTAATTAAAACGTTCTAATTTAGTGTCAAAGCATACGCGGGCACACGAGTATGTCTAAATACTAAAAAACATTTACACCGAACGTCATTAGCAAAGCCACAAATTATTTTTAACGAACAGACCAAACCTTTCAATATGTCTCAAATCAAAACATACAAGCCTTCGGATGGATCGCTTTGCATCGACTTTGTATAATGTAAATTGATTATTTATGTGGTTTTGTTCGTCCGTCCATCCTGACAATGGCGATATTAATGTTGCGACGAAGCCTTAAGTTCGCTAAGTTGACGGAGGAAGCAGGAGATTCGGGTACAGATATGTTGGACTTTATTGCTGAAGAAGCAAGCAGTGACAATGTTTAATGGGTATTTGACCAGATACGCTAGCGAGTGCGTAATACTAACGTTGTGTAATGTTTTTTTTCAAGCGGAGCGCCTGTGGCGTCCCGTAGCACAGTATACTGAGATGGCTTAAAACTGTAATAGTTTGTTCATTGCCTAATTTTATACTTAAAATTATTGTACTCATTAGCTTAAAGTATCACTACCTGCCTTAAATAGTTCATATGTAGTTTACGATAAGACAATGAAAATACGATGACCGATTTATGGACCGAGTGAGGTGAGTGAGGATTGTTCTGCTCATTATTTTACTGTCCAACGTAATTTTACGAAATCGATTACTGTATTAAAGACTATATTTGTCCAAATTTCAGTCAAATACGTAATTTTATTAAATCGATTACTGTATTAAAGACTATATTTGTCCAAATTTCAGTCAAATACGTAATTTTATTAAATCGATTACTGTATTAAAGACTATATTTGTCCAAATTTCAGTCAAATACGTAATTTTATTAAATCGCTTACTGTAATAAAGACTATATTTGTCCAAATTTCAGTCAAATACGTAATTTTATTAAATCGATTACTGTATTAAAGACTATATTTGTCCAAATTTCAGTCAAATACGTAATTTTATTAAATCGATTACTGTATTAAAGACTATATTTGTCCAAATTTCAGTCAAATACGTAATTTTATTAAATCGATTACTGTATTAAAGACTATATTTGTCCAAATTTCAGTCAAATACGTAATTTTATTAAATCGATTACTGTATTAAAGACTATATTTGTCCAAATTTCAGTCAAATACGTAATTTTATTAAATCAATTACTGTAATAAAGACTATATTTGTCCAAATTTCAGTCAAATACGTAATTTTATTAAATCGATTACTGTAATAAAGACTATATTTGTCCAAATTTCAGTCAAATACGTAATTTTATTAAATCGATTACTGTATTAAAGACTATATTTGTCCAAATTTTAGTCAAATCGACCTAACTGCACCTTTCAAAAACATTTAGTGCGGAGTCTGTTTATAGTACGTTATATTATTTGTCACTGTTCGCAGCATTAATCATTAAGTGCAAATATTACTAAAACGGGTCCAAGAAGACATCTTGAACGACACCCGATCAATTAATCCTTGCCACAAAATTTCATTGCCACCTTTACCATCAGTGAATACTCCTTCAACACAATCGAAGCCTCATGAAAAAGTGAAAGAGATAACAAAAACAGTGTCGGAATGTTCGCCTATAAGCTCCGTGGAATGCTCTGGCTACGGCTGTTTTTGCGCGGCCCGAGCCGTGTCGGACAAGACAGTAACGCTTCATGGTTATTGCAGTACGTGTGGTGGATGCTGATTTGGTTATTTGTAAGAAATCATTAGCAGCATTGCTGCACAGCATTCCCAGTCAACAGGCCATGTTCTGATTTTTTGAACAGAAGCAATAATGTGCTGTTTCGTACATGGCGAGATGTGGGCTTCTCTTCTGATTATAGAGGCCTTACTACAATCCCTTATGACTTGTGAAGTTCATTTTGTTAACTGAGCATAGCAAGCAATTTCGTAATATAATCTTTCATTTCCAGCCAGTCAGCTTTTACCTGACTCTACCATTTTCTAGGCTGGATATTTACTGAGGAAATTGCTCGCTAAGTACCCTCAGTTTAGTAAATTAACTTGACTAGATAAAAGTGAATGTTATTACATTCCTATCGGGCAGATACCTAAAAGCCTACCCTGCGTAGTGGCGTAAATCTAAACACGTTTGAAAACCTACCTTAAAGTCTAATCTTATTGTCATCGGATACGGTCAATAATTGTGTTCAATCTGTAATCGCATTAACATTTAACGTTTTTTCAATTAAATATCTTTTTCACTTTTTTATCATCATCTATCACCCAGGAGCGGTAATCCCAGAAGAATACGAAATTGTAGCTTTCAAGAAGACTTCCTTCCCAAGGCGAGCATCTAATCTCACAGTTTTTCATAGGTAGAACTAATTATTTACCATCAGCTAACTCTCGACCTCTTTAAAAAGTTAGTTCGTACTAAGCTGAATGAATTTACAGATTCGAGTATTTTTGGTATTACATTTCAACGCAAGTTTTTCATCTAATGTAAATTATTTTAAAATCGTAGCATACCGAAAACGTGCGGTTTGCAGGCACGTAGTTCCATTTTCATTCTGTGGTTTTTCGATCTTGTTCGAACATCCGAGACAACCTAATTGGTGGCACTCATGCAGCAAAAGTCAATATCGAATTCCCGCTAATTCGCTTCTAATATTTCAACGCAAAGGAAACATCGAGAGCGCAGCCTACAACAATACAACACTTGTCTACAAAAACGACGCCTTCGGACATGGCGATCCTTTTTACGGACTACCGCGACTTGTCTGATTATGCACGAATCTGTAATAGCACTCGGATTCTGTTAGGAACCAGTGAAGTAGCAAGAAAAGCCTATTAGCTTAAGTAAGGGAATGTCTTATTACTAAAATGTTAAAATGTGACAACACATTACAATAAGAGAACCTTTAAGAGTTTTTCGTTGCACAAGGCGTTCGGGCCAAGGCAGTTGGCAATACATTTTCTGACGATGTACCAGTCTTGAAGCTACGAGTACACTAGCTTTTTTGTCATCTATTCAACTTTGTATTAAGAATACATGATGTGTGTCACAGTACAAGCTTTGTTTAGTTTGGGAACAGTTTTATCTTGATATCCGAAATGTATTAAAGTATTCAAAAACAGCCTTTTATACGTCCCACTGCTAGGCACAGGCCTCACCTCAACTATGAGGTGGTACGGGCCATACTCCAACACGCGGGCTTAGTGTGTATTGTTGGAGAGGTGAATGTAAGGTCAGTGATAAACGTTACCGTTAGATGTTTTAAAGCCGCCTTTTTAGGCCTCTGACTAGGCTTTACGACTGAAATCTTGCGACGTCAGCCGGGACCAACTGTTTAACGTGCCTTCCGAAGCACGGAAATCCCCGAAAAACACATCACTGAACTACGGTCGGGATGGTCACCCATCCATAACCCGACCTGACCGGCGTTGCTTAACATCGGATCGTTGCCGATCCGCTGCCGTCACTTAGCCACGGGCACCTCCCATTAAAGTATGTGTTACTTTAAATTGGTAAATAGTTATATATAGGCGTTTGTACCTAATTCAAGCTTTTTACATTATTAGCCATTTCCTAGAGTGTCAGAGTTTCACGAGCACATTTTAGCCCCAGCCGTCGTGGAACCAGCTGTGTGTGACTGGCTTTATAATGAACTCGTCTATAAATCCTGTACGGAATACCTAGAACTGCCTGGACTACTAAAATGCGCCTTGCTGGGATATAGGCACTTTGCACTTTGTACTGTTATTTGAAGCTGTGTGGTGAGACTTTTCAGTATCTATTGTGAGTTTTTAGCAGAGATTACTCTCTCTACCAGTTGGTTTTTTTATACCGTAAGCGAAATGATATGGCATGCTCAGTAGGCGATGAATAAACTATGTAAGCTAAAATCAGATTTTTTTGGTAATACTTTATTTTGAGATTCTCATACAAAATCCGAATAACGTTTGTACTTTTTGTATGAAAACATTGAAATAGAAGATGTTTAAGAAGCACATAAATGGGTTTCCCATTTTACCTACATAAATATTCCCTAAAGTTTTCGTTACGGTATACCGTACCGTCGTATGTTTCAAGTACACCCGGGTGTACCTAGGTAGCGCCATTGCTAACGCTGAACATCCTTATGTACAAGAAACACTCAAGGGGTTAATAATCACTTGTTATAACTTCTTTAGCCCGCAAATTTAGCAGAAATTCGAAAACGACTAGGTATTGAGGCAAAAAAACCTTTCATTAAAGATGTCACATTTATGTTAGTAGAACAAAAAGTGTTGCCTATACTTGTAAGAGCTGCTCAACTTTTAGTAACGTTTCAGAGTTCTCGAAAAGTTTCACTCCTAAGCTCCGCTTCATAGTCTTTATTAAATGTAAACATTATTAGAAACACAAGCATAATTCAACACATACAAGTCAGTCATACAATAAAAAATAAGCAGAACTATCAGTGTACTTTTAAAGGAGCTAATGGACGAACAACAACAAAACAGACGAAACCACATGGTATCCGTATATCAATAGCTCAACATGCCGAGTATTTATTTTGTAGAGTTCCGTACAGTACAGTCAACAGCGATAATTTAACGTGCCAAAATTGATGATTTTACAAAAACTATAAAGCTTATTAAACTACTAAGAAAATAGACAAGATATTTCATTCATTATAATAGATATATGCTGCTTGTGATCATTTTTTTTAGTATTTTTCGTTCAAAAAAACCAAATTGGAAGTTTGCTCAATCATCATTTACTGTACAATGTAGCAAGTGAACGTAGTAAAGTAATTAGCCTATATAATACTGTCCCACAGCTGGGCAAAGGCCTCCATCATTGAAATCAAGTCATCGTCACAATTGTTGGGTATTGGCTTAATCACCACGCTTGCCAAATGGGGGTTGGTGATCACAAACCCGGGCTATGTTCCGAAAAATGCGAAAACACACTTTGCCCGACCTGAGAATTGAACCCGGGACCTGCGGGTTTCGGGCCGAGGTCTGAAACCACTCGGCCACGCAGGCGTTACAGTTCAATGTAACAATTTAAAAGGAATACATTGACTGGTGCGTTTTTTTAATGTCTAAAAACTCTGATTAAAAAGCTGTAGGTTAGATTCCCACCTAGTATTAATATTTTATTAGGAACATTATTCTTCTTCTTTAACCTGAGTGCGGTTTCATTAACATACATACTTACATACCATCACGGCTTTATCCCAAACGGGTTAGTCAGAGGCAAGTGACTGTGTCGTCATGGCAAGCGAATCACTCAGAAGCCCACTTTTCACAATGGTATTAGAACCCAACGTGGAAGGTGGTGAGCCTTCCGCCGTTATCCGGGTTGATTTGGTTTTTTATCGATGTTTTCCATCACCGGAGAGTAAGTCGGATGTTCAACAATGAACACAAATTTTGGTTCTGGCCAGATTTGAACTCGACCACACGATCCACGATCTGAGTTCGGGTGCTTTATTTTACCTAGTAAGTATTATCCACAGTCTTACGGTACCTACTTTCAAAAATACTAGCGTTGAAAAAGAAGAAACTTAACCTAAGGCCCTATTACCATCTCTTATAGCCAGTCAAGTTAATTTCCTAAGCTGAGGGTAGCGAGCGATTTCGTCGGTAAATATCTGGCCTACAGGATACATTATTGACAGGTAACCGCTGACTGGCTGAAAATGAAAGATCATATAAATATACTTTTCGTAACTTGTGTACATTATGGTATGCAATAAATAAATTGAATGTGAAATATTTGTAAATCACTCGCTATGCTCAGTTTAGAAAATTAACTTGACTGGCTATGAGAGTTAGTCATACGGGCCCAAACTCAAATAACTCTATTTAAATCGACTTTCACAGTCTTTAGTACTCTTAAAGCGTCAAATTTAAAGCAAAATTATACTAAATGAAAGACATAAATACTATAATAGTATGGTTATATAAATACACAGTATACAGACATAATGCGACTCTACCACCGCGTCTAAGTAGTTTCTTCTCCGGCGAGAAAACCCCTGGAAGAAGAGCCAACACCGGTTGCAGTTGATATTGCTATGGGTTCTTGCATATATTCTTATTTGAGAACCCCAACCACTCGTTCATTATCAAAGAATCTAAGCGGCGAGCCATTCATTAAACCAACAGTTCTAACGAATGAGTTGGGGCTAGTAGCGTTGTTCATCACTTATCGATATCTATTGCATTCGTTCGCTTAATGCTTGGGTTCGCAAACGCACAATTTCACATACACTCACGTACAATTAAGGCGGTCTTATTGCTAAGCCCAATATCTTCCAGACGACTTACAGGTAGAGGAGAGATGACAGAAGGGCCAAGACAGTGCAGAAATTGAAGAGGATGGAAATGTCTTAATATTATATTTTTGTAAATCAACCAGCTAAGAGAAACTGGGTTCTTTTTGCCAACACTTTAAACACAATTTTCGGCTTTTCTTTCCAAGTGTTTTAGCACAGGGCACAATCCTATACTCGTAAAGATTGAAACAATAGCAATTTTGATATTGAAGTGAAGTATACAGTAACAAGCCTTTATGTCTACTATCCTACTGCTTCGCGAAGGCCTTTATCGTTGAAGCTGTTTTTAAAAAAACTCAAAATCTTAATTTTTATTTGACCTAGATTTCCCACCCTGAGGACAATTCTTGATGCCTTACTTTAGGTTTCGGCTCCTGAAAAGTGATATCAAAGAAGAACGGTACAAAACGATGTTACTTCGAACTAGTTTTGAAAAAACTCAGTGAGTATAGTAGAAACCAGTACTGGCTGGGTAGTATCATGATACATATAAAGCAAAAATTCAAAATACACCGTGCATAATAAAAACCACTTTCTTTCTTGTCTCATGTTGAAAAAAACCTATTGTAGACTCTTGTATCGTAGAAGAAAACAGCAAGTGATTAATGCACTGCACTATCGAAAACAAAGGCAGACCTATACACAACACTAGGGCTCGCAGGGCTCATTATAATATTTCACACGCCCCCGTATCAGCATTCGTAATTATGTCGAATGACTTCTTAACATCACCATCATCGCTCCTCGGCACTTAATTGTTATGTAACATATCGAATGTGATAAACAAATTATATGTTTCTGTTCGAAAGTGTGAACATAGAGATGAGAAAGACATGTACCTGGCTGAGAATAAAATGACAGATCAAAATTAAATGATATTCAAAGTCAAATATTCCAGATTTTTTTCGTGGTTAAGTACTAGTACGAGTAGTTTAATCTGGTGTCAGGGTGAGATAAGATTATTTAATTCTCAATATAACGTAGAGCTTCTTTAAAAACTTCACGTCAAAAATGTAATCCAAAAAATGTTCGGGACAGAGTACATACAGAATATTGTAAGTTAAAAAACTATCTGTCAAAAGCAGATCTATCATCTGAATAAATAATTGTTTAGTAATATGTAGGTAAGTCTGTTTATCAGTCTCTAACACCTGATCGTCTGAGGTCAACTGATCGGGATGTTACTTGTTCATGACATAAGTACTATATTATGGACTCTGTCGGACTTGCCAACAACGTCTAAATACCTACTCCCCATGCATAATTTGGATTCCAGTCAACTTCAGGCTACAATTCATCAGATCGCTACATTTTTGCCGACACGGGCAATAAGCGACCGCGTAAATACGTAAAAAAACACTTTTAGTCCCGTGGAAAGAAAAACATGACTGCCACGGTAATTATGAAGTTTATTGTATGTACAAAAGATGCGACATCTAAGTTTTCCAAGTTTCCTTCTCGTCCTGAGTAGCGTTGAACATAAAAGGTTTTAAATTCTCATTTTTTGCTGGTTCAACGACGATTGATAATTTATTGACACACTGAGTGTTATTTTACTAAATAGTTTAACTTAAACATTTCGATAACTAACACAAGATAAAATTAAATAGTATATTTCCTAAATTCTGAAACGTAACAAAAAGTTACCTCTAATACCTTTGGTTTGTGACTTAACTTTGAAGATGGCATCGTGATTGAGAAAAATTTAATACCTAATAGTAAAAAAAACCCAAAACTGCTACATTATGTCCGAAGTATTCACAAATTAAGTTAATAAATAAAACTAAGGCTACTAATCACGCCAATGTAAAATAAACTTGAGAGAAGGAATAAACCTAAACAGTACGGTATGTCAAAGAAAATAATGTCAAAAAACAAACAAACCAAAAAGCAACGAAAGGAATTAGTCACCTCATTCAAACGAGATGTCAATTTTCACCACAGCTATCCATAAAAGGTTATAACCAACAGCAGATCTAATAAAAAATAACCCGATTAAAACTAACGAGACGGAAATATCAAAACACACAAGAGGAAAAGCGACAAACGCTAACGCAGCCTTAATTTTATATCGTCGCCATAAAAGGATTGAGCAGAATTTTACGACGAAAATGTATGCAAATTTATGCTCTAACATCTGAGTCATAGGATTTAAATTATGATTTTAAACGAGCGTACCGTGTGCACTTCGCCAACGCTGGTTATGACAAGTATAATGTACTAAATGAAGTCATTTTAAACGATTAGTTTGTAATTTTATTGTGTTCGTAAAACTTTCAATGGCCAATCAAAATAGCCTCTGGTCTTTATTTATTTATTTATTTATTAGATCACCAACAAGGTTACATTAAAACAAGGTAAAATCACTTACATATTAACTTTTCGTGCGTAAATGTAAACTTAATTAAAGGTGATAACGGCATGCATTAGGTGTCAACAGTACATGAAAATTAAAATCTAAAACCAAAAGCCAAACAAAAGTAAAAAGTAAAAATGGAAGTTAAAACAAGAACAGAAAAAATTGTGTCCACCTTAGCTGTGTTAAGGCAGACTCAAAAGTAGTTATTTGTTACTAAGCATACGGTGTGGAATATATATCCACACCAGCCGACTTAGACTGTGAATTTCTTTGACGAATCATTCTATTCATTGGAGAAAAATGACCCAAATTTGATTTAGAGCGCCTAGGAACAAATAAATTAAACCGAGATATCCTTGGCAACCTAATCGGTGCATTAATTTTTACTCTAGACAGAAGGTCAGGGCAATCCAAAAGCCCATTCACCAATTTGATGAAAATTCTTTCGTAAAATAAATACACATCTTTACACATGTTGATTTAAATCTTAACAAAGCTTGTACTGTGAGGATCAGATATTGATAAACTATATACAGCCAAGAATAATTCCCATTTTAAGTGAGACTTTCGTAAATACTGACACCAGCCATGGAATGAACAAAAATCTTCACGAATGCTGGTGCTAGAAGAAGGTGGGAATCAAATCAGACCTTCAACACCAAATCAACTATTTTTTACACAAAGATAGAAACTAGAAAAATTGACCTGATCCTAGGGATTCAAGCGGGATTCGAATCCGCGACCTTTCAAACTCAAACTCAAATAACTTTATTCAAATAGACTGTATCAGTACTTTCAAATCGTCAAATTCACCGCAAAATATACTAAATAATAGACATAAATACCATAATAATATGGATATGTAAATAAACAGTATACAGACATAATGCGACTCTACCACCGCGTCGGAGTTGTTTCTTGCTGAGAAGACCCGGCGAGAAACTCAGCAGTTACTCTTTTAAACTTGTTTTGGGTTTGGTGGATAATGAAAATAGATGGCACTAGCCATGTTTATTGAGAATATAACAACTAAATCTGAAACCTTTGAAAAGGCAGGAGATCTAACTTAACTACTTTCGCCGTATGATGATATCCCTGACAGTTCATGATTTACTTAATAAGTTTCGAATTAGATACTTATTACTTGATAAGTTTCGAAAGGACAATAGTTTTTTAATAGTTTATTACGTTTTCTTTTGCCATTTTCTTTCAATTAAATACTCCGTATAATATGGCATTAGACAGAAGTAAAAAAAGTTCTTATTAAGGTACACTTTATGGTAAAAGTACAATGAACATTATTACTTTTAAGATTTATGCCGAATTTATTATAATCTACATATTAGCAGCTGTCAAAGTTGAATGTTTTCATTTAAAGTAAAGTAACTTCAGAATGTATGAGGCTTTTGTTTAATTAAAATATTTTGTCTTTCATCAATCCATTTTGTGGATGTAAAAACCTAAATAAGCAGGGCTTGTGTCTAAAATGTTACATAATCCCTTCATAATATGTTGTGGCTGAAGGGGTTTTTAATTTTGCCAGATTATATTCAGGTACATATGTCATCGTCATGGCAACGACAAATGCAAATTGTCATTCATTTTAGTACCCTGCATAATGTTTTTAATGTTTGTTGTAATGAATGAAGTATAGTTTGAAATAGTATGCGTGACACAGAAAAATGAGAACTGTCAGGCATATCATCTTAAAGTGAAGATAGTATAGGTACTGCATAATGCAGGCCAGTATGTTTACCGAGCGTTTCTGTCGCGGAAACTACGATTGTTGACTTTAGAAATGTGAATGCCATTTTTGATTTCATTTCTGATCACTAGAGGCGCTGTACCGAAATCCCATGCAAAAACGTCAACACGGACGCTAGCGGCTATCATTAGTGCAAACTGAGTTGCTGAGAGATGGTACTGAGTTTCATGCTGGGTCTTCTTAGGGGAATCAGCGTTCCGACGGCGGTGGTAGAGTCACATGATGTTTATAATATTTTATAATTAGTATTTAGATTGTATTAAAAAAAACTCTTGCTCCACCAGATGGAAAGCAGCCGTGAGGTCCAGATATGAGCATGACAAGCACAATAATGCAAAGCAATTACTGAGCTGGCCATACTCACCTTGAAGGCCTGCCCTGGCACCGGTTAGTGCAGTGCTGATCCCGGAACGCGACCTGACCGAGATAGGTCAGAGTCACTTGGCGGGTTTTACGCAACTGCATGGTAGTAACATCAACCGGCCGACATAATATGTCTCCCACCTGAAGAGCAGATAATCTGCTGCAGGGCTCCATTAGTCGCCTCTTACGACACCCACGGGAAGGAGATGGGGCGGTGGAAAGTATTTTTTCTAAAGTGCCGCCACCAGCACGGCACCATATTATAAATTAATTAATATCTATCCCTTACTAAGCAGAGCTTGTACTATGGGCGTCAGAGACTGATAAATATACTTATATATTTCTAAATACATACTTATATAGATAATAACACCCAGACACACAATAAACACAAATATTCGTCACATAAATGTTTGTGACGGGTGGGTATCGAACCCACGACCTCCGGCGCTAAAGGCAGGATCGCTGTCATTGCGCTAACAGGCCAGTTAATAATGTATGTCTATAGTTAAAATATCTGATGACGATTCAAAAGAACTGTTACAATAACGTTCTACTTGAATCAAGTATTTTTGAATTTAGAATTTTTGTCAGATGGTACATACACTTGTAATAAAATAACACAGTAAGGCCCGTATTCTAGAATCGTACTCAAGTACTGATCTGTACTTGAGTAGAGATTTCAAAACGTCAGTTCATACAAAAACGTCACTCAGATCTATACTCAAGTACAGATTTTGTTTTAGAATACGGACCTTGGGCTAATCTCCTTTCATAAAAACTGGAAGTCTTTCTATCAATGTACCTACATTCAGGAATATTTGAAAATGATACCATATATCATTATAGAAAGCGCAAAGCCAGTAAGCTAAATACGTATACTCAGTGAGAACTGGTATATAACCCTAATTCTGGACCGAACTAGATACACAAATGGTAGTTAGATATTAATATCAAATACACACCGAGCATTGCTTATTCTCTCATTTCCGTTCCACACTAAGCAACTTTGAATGTATTAAAACATTTCTAATAGATTTGATTGAACATCACTTATGTCGTTTCCGGTCACCATATTAGACGACCGACAAATTACACACTATGATATCTTAATAGCTCAAAATATGATCATCACTCCATAAAATATTTAATCACATCTTGAACGGCTGTTAAATACACCTTTATATAATGGAGTTACTACAACAGGTAAAAACTGTTTAATCTATAGACGCAATGTGTAAGGGCACATCACCCGTAATGAGGACTCCATGTAACGGCATGTAGTGCAAGGGAAAGTCGAAGGAAAAAGGTCTCGTGGGCGCTCTCCGACACGGTGGACAGACTTTATCAAGTCGGTGACGCACTCCAGTATTAACGATTGCTCCCACTCTGCCAAGCATCGAGCTACATGGCGAAGCAGCGCGAAAGCAGCGGTGGCGCAAGGATCGACCGATATTATGACCACGACCACTCTGTCAAGAGTGAACGACTACGAAGAAGGAATGTGCAAGAATGAAGAAACATTTATGCTAATATAATCGGACTTCACACATCGGAAACAAAAGTCGGAACTATTTTGAAAGTGGTTGAGATTCGTCGAGGCTACTGACTAGGTCAAGGCCTCCATCATTGTCAAGTCATCGCTATAATTTATGGGTATTGGCTTAATCACCACGCTTGCCAAATGCGGGTTGGTGATCACAAACCCGGGCTATGTTCCGAAAAACACACTTTGCCCGAACTGGGAATTCAACCCGGGACCTCCGAGTTTTTGGGCCGAGCTCTGGAACCACTCGGCCACTCAACTACTATTTTGGGAAAAATGTATAAATAATGAAATAAATAAAAAAATAAAAAATCTTTTGTTAGTATAAAAATTTATTTCACTGTGTCTATAACTAGAAAAGAAGCTCCCTTGACAGCAAATTATGCACTCACACTGGAATTAAGGTAAATAATTGTGTGGAACTGTAGACTGAGGGCTTTGAATTTGATGAAGGTACTTGTTATCTAGATGTATGAGTTCTTAAACTAGCTTACAAATCCATGTCCACTGCAGAGCGATGCGGAGTATTTAAACAAACCTATTGGTTCGAAACTTCGCTCCGCTCCCTCGCTTCGCTTCAATGGACAGAGTCTGAAGAGGATACAGAAGCGCCGTTTTCCTAAACAAACGTAGTCTTCTGTTTCCTCCCTGGATATTGCTAGTAGGTGAATATTTTTTTTCCAAAAAATCTATTGCCACTATTGGGCATGTCCATATGTTTCCTTTTTCATTATAAATTAATTATTAAAATAAAATGAACCTTCAAAACTCTAAAAAATTGGCAGATTTTCTACTGTATTCAAACATTAAAAGATTCCAAACACATATTTTTCAATTCTCTTGCCCGTGCTGTGTCCTCTTAAGCTTTGGTTAACTGTAGGAGCTGACCGGAACTATCAAAACTAACAATGCACAGTTGCCATTCATTATTTTATTATAATTACTATGCAAAGCAATAATCTTTTGCGTCACAGACAGACGAACATTAAAACATGCTTTGTTTAGATATTTGATTATGGCTAATCATACAATGTCATTTTCATAAGTTGTAGGAAGATTGTAAAACTAATCCCAAGACCTAAAGTCCACTAATTGATTGAAACATTACCTCCGAATATTTTTCCCGGACGGTTTGCATTGGCTGGTGGCACGAGTCTCATCTCTTAACCCTATGCAATCCAATTTTCGGTTGCGGGGCTGTACTTAGTAACGAAGAGATCTACGTCGGTATGATGAATACATCAATACAAAGTGGTTACTTTGAGGAATCATTCAGGGTTATTTAGATAAAAAAACAACCAAACAGTTTATTCGAAATATAGCACAAATATCTAAATACGAGTAACACCAAATGTTCGTGTTACGTGTTTTTTAATTTTCAGGGTCACTATCCATTTATTTATTTAATCATTTTAAACCCACCAATTCTTTGTATGTGGTTTTATGGCAATTTTTAAACAAGTTTCAATTTCGCAGTCACTTACTGCTATATCTGTTACAATCTGTGGCCATTCCTCTTCTTTTTTTTCATGCTAGCAAATTCAATGTCATCATTTCGGGAGCATAATCAAAATCCTGATTTCGCTATCTACCTGCGGCTCAGGCCAGCATGCCAACATCACAGCTCACGTAGTACGTGACTAAAATGATAAATCCCACGCGAAATACACATTAGTCACAGAAGACAAAGGTGCTATTAATACGAGTGTGTACTAATCTAGGTACAGAGGCGTTCACATCAACCTTATGCAGGGCACCTTATGCAGCTGACATAAGATCCATTTAGCAATGGTTTTGTAAAGGTTGATATGAACGCCTCTGTACTCACCTACACTATATGTTGCACTCAGTCAGTATTTTATAAATAAATAAATATGCGCCAGACAACAAACCACTTGTCAAGATCTTGAAGTAGGGACAAATATCCCTGTAACGAAGTACCAGAGCAGAATAAGGGGCGTCTCTCAGCACACTTAGACCAGAGCCTATTAGAAAAATTCTTTCTTGAATTCAGACCAGAAATCGAACCCAGGACAGGACACTAACTACGCCAATCGTGTCGTAAAAAAGTGTTTTTTTGCAATGCAAAAATATATATTTTCAGTTCCAATTCATTATTGTAATGAATTAGAACTTTGGAGAGCCAAAGTGACCCATGTAGTCCAGTGTTAGGAAGTTAGAAGAGCAGTACCTCTACCATGAGCTTACCTCACGTAAACTACTATAGTTAACTACAGCATCTTGTATGCCATTTTAGTTCCGTTTTTAATAACTAGCGGCGCTATCAAGCCATCATACAGCAACTGTACCATAGACGCTTGAGACTGTCGTCGGTGAAAACTCATGGTGGGGATACTGGGCACAAGAGACTGTAATGAACATTGATGCAGAGAAATTCTAGGATGGCATTTCTAGGCAAGGAGGGATTCAGACAGCCGAACTGAAAATTGTATGTACTCGTACAAATAATACTTTGAAATTGACTTAGGTAAATTTCAAGTATTAGGTATTTTTTAAACTCCATCACGTGTTACTTTTCAGCTGTTGTAAATGCCTTTCTCGCAAGACCGCTAATATTTTGACAGCGGACGATAAATGTACAGGAGCTATTTCGAGAAATGTTAATACATAATTAAAATCATTACTGTCCTCGAACCCTTAATTACGCTGTCCATCCGAATGTGTGAAATATATGAATAACTTAGCTTACTTCTCTTCCACGACAAAGATTAAAATCATGCAGAAAGTACTCTTACTTGCAACATTGATTTGAATCGCTTATTTCTACTAACTTCACCGAGCTTAATGTTTTTTTTTCATATGATACGTCAGAACCGAAAGTCAGCTTATAAGCGAATTTTTATTTCAGCATTATAACAATACTCTTTTTTCCATCTAAAGGTAGAAACTGCAAAAAATAATTTTTCATTCATTTTGAGGTCGGAAATTGTTTTGATTTTGAGGACATTTCAAAAAGTTTAAAGCATAACTGAAGCATTTTTTAAAATAAAAAAGGGTTTTTCTTTCACAATTTTTGATGTCGTAGATAATAATTATATCAACATTCTTCATTCATTCATTTCACGACAGTTGTTGAAACTTTAAAAGAACAGACTTTTATGGAAAAAACATTCTGTACTTTCATGTTTTATGAACGCGTTGAGTTTAAAAGGGAATTTCATATGTTAAGGCACGTCCAAGTTTATTACACCGTCATTTAATTACTTAATTCACGCTACAAATAATGGCAAGTGCTAAAATATAGAAAGGTGTTCAAAATTAACATAAAACCTGTGAAGTAATTCAGTTTTTGTGTGAATTTTACAGAACACACTTATTTTAAAATCGATATAACTTAATTATATTTCAGGCAGTATGAAAAATAATAAATATAATGAAATAAATATACACCACATGATAATTATCTTAAATAGGGTCTGTCAATAAACGACAAGCAAAATAAATCGGACTAGGCAGTTATTTGGATCTAGCTTATCCACGTAAATATATTTTGAAAAATAAATACGTCTACCACGAGTTGCCGCTTTAAATTTACGTTACCGTTTGCGTAAAAAAATTGTATTGGGATGACACATGACATGACAATATCAAATGACAATGCATTTTTTTACGCGAACGATAATGTACATTCAAAGTTGCAACTCGTGGTAGACGTACAGGACCTTGACAAAGAAAACAAACTTAGCGGACTAATTCGCAGGTAAATCTATTTTGTATTCTAAGTAAAAAACTCTCATTTCCATTCCATGTGATGAAGAGAAAGTAGTTGCATGTGTTTGGTCTTTTAAACAATAATTTATGAGAGTCACAGCATTTAGAGGGCAATACTATTAAAGAGGTAATGATAATTAGTTTAGACTCCATATTTAAATACTTATTTTGTTTTGCTTTGATTATACTGTATTACTCTTCACCCGGTAACGCAAACGACAACAGCATTGAGAATGAAATATTAAGAATTACTGAAATTTTATTTTATGATGCAAATTTTTGTTATTACTACAGAAAGTATTTTATAAAAATATACATAAGCATAATCTTGCACTTTCGGTAAACAAATTACTTTCATAATTATGAATATTTAATGTGGCATTTATTATATATCATTTTCTTGAATTATAAATTCGAAACAAGAGCAAACTCAGCTCCAACAACATTTTTGCATGAAATGATATTTAACGACAGTTAATTAAAATTCAATGACGTCACTTTTTTTTTATATTGCCCGTCAAGATGACCTCACTCCACCTGATGGAAAGCGGTCGTGAGGTCCAGATATGCGGTTGACAAGCCCAGTCATTCAACGAATCACTGGGCTGGCCATCCTCACCTTGAAGGCCTGCAGAAATGCCTTTTCACGCCCCGCTTGAAGAACCCGGGACTATACGAGGAAGGAAACACATGTGCTGGAAGAGCGTTCCACGTCTGGATGGTACGACAAAGAAACGAGTCACCGAACCTTTTAGTTCGGGCCAACAAATGTTGAATTGTTGAACAAATTTTGATGCAAAAAGGGAAAAAGGGATCGAGAGTGGCAACCACGAACTGTAAGATGCAGCGTGGGTAGGGAGCGCCATTCAATACACTCAAACGCCCAAACCTATTGGATTGAAAAGTAAAAGTGGCAAAAGGCCTACCTAGCACAACATTTTGCACGTCGGTGGCCTAGCCTACATATATTCGCCACTCCCCGCTCGCCAACTAATGTTTAAAAACGACTAGCCTGTTGGCACAATGGCAGCGATCCTGCCTTTAGTGCCGGAGGTCGTGGGTTCAATCCCCACCCATGACAAATATTTGTGTGACGTGCATTAATATTTGTTGTGTGGCTGGGTATTATTATCTATTTAAGTATGTATTTAGAAATATTTAAGTATGTTTATCAGTCTCTGACGCCCATAGTACAAGCTCTGCTTAGTCAGGGGTCAGATGATCTTGGTGTGAATTGTCTCAGATATTTATTTATTTAACTATTCAAAATAACCGCCTTTAACTCTAGATCATTGCGAAGCCTTAACAAAGTCGCAGAGCATTTTGACATTCCACTATTCTTCGACTGAATATTGTTTCTCTTTGTATTGTGTTATGGAAATTAATTATTGAAATCAAATTCGAGAATAAGTGTTATTATTTATTTTATCAAGGATTTGTTTTTGATCATAATTTTATGGAAGGTAGTATATTGTATTGGCTACACTACTGTATGGGGTAATCTCGTAAGAATGGAGTACATAAGCTTTGATTATATAAAATAAATAAACAAGTTAGTCAAGTACTTAAATAAGTAGCAGTAATCACACGTTTTTGTTATCCTCCCCATATTAAGATGTCACACCGACAACGCACATCGTCGTGGTCAATTCTTCCGACGTCCAATACGTATATAGCTGCAGACAGGTGAATACTACTAAAAACCCTGACAAATAGCACCATTAATACTAAACACTATTATCAATTTACATTCTTGGTTTATTCAGTAAAAAGATGCATTTCTTCAAAGTAAAATGATCGTAAACTTTTACAATCGTTACCATAACTAATTTTCTGTTACTTGTTGGCTCATTTTCGCCCTATAAGGCTAATCAGTTTAACCTGCCTCTTTCTGGCGTGTAGGATATGCATCATGCTGTCACTCTCACTAATGCAGTTGCATGGCTAGATCGCATGCGCTTTTCAAGAGGGTCGCCAGAGTCGCCACTATTTTCAATTGAATGCAAAAACTACATTAATAGATTTTTTATGACGTCTACATAAAGATAATTAATCTTTAAGGAGTCAATATAAATAACAAATTATTTTTATCCCTGCGTAATGAACCTTTGATAAATTATAACGCAAGCTTCGCTCTGCTCTTACCCAGTTGCATTACCATATATGTAATATATATATATATATGTAACTGTTCTGTACAAATGCAGTCATTTTATCGGGATACCACGTGACCATAAGATCACCTAGATCATTTCAGTCGCATTTTCCACCATATAAGATAATATTCAAATAAAACAATCGCAGGCTCCAGTAAAAAAATACCACATCGCAAGCTAGACCCAGAACTGTAGCTGAGAACAGCTGATAAATACATATAAGTACCGACATACTGCAAATGTATTCTTATTCAAATGTATTGCTCTGTAAGCCTACAAGTAGCATGTTATTCATAAAGAAAAACTGTATTTATCCTTCACGACGATACTCTAGTCCTCCAGGCGCTCTGGAGACTAGACACGTATTCTCAAACAAAATCTGTCCTACTTGAGTTTAGATCTGAGTGACGTTCTTGTATGAACTGACGTTATCCAATCTCTACTCAAGCATAGATCAATGCTTGAGTAATGTTTTAGAATACGACCTTAGTCTTAGTAATTAAGTTATCATATGATTCAGCGATAGAAGTATAAGCTAAATAATCACCTAAAGAAGCTGTTAGAAGTTTATTGACTCCAAAAAGTCCATATTTCGGATCAATATTCGACCCACAACGCGTCTCTTTAGTATCCGGTGCGAACGAACCGGCAGGAAGGGCGATCGTCCACAGATTTACGCTCGCCAAAAACTACTTGTCTACCACAGATAAATATAAAAAAATAACGTCAAGTACTGGGTTTGTATGAAAAAGATTCCTGCTAATAAAAAATCTCGTTTCTTGAAGTTGGTTGAAAAACAACGTGCTACTTTTTGGATTCTTATTATGGCATAACGGCTGATTCCTATCAGTAATACCCCTATTAGTTTTAATTAAACTTATGAGTTATAGGAACAGAAATGATAAGTGTAACGCCACTTGATTTAGCAATCCGTTTCCATGACGGTTGATTAAGCATAATCAGGTGCATTGCACTGTCTTATGTTTGACACGCTATGACGTACTAGTCCTACACTTACGCTAACTTATAACCCGATTTTTATTACTGTGCTCCTCGAGCTGTCAAAATTGTTAGGTTGGCAGCATTGAATTTCACCCGCCCGCAAACTTCCTCACTACTCCACTGACGCGCTGTCGAACGTAAACGGAGTGAGGAAGTTTACGGGCGGTTGAAATTCAATATTTTGTATTTTTTATTTATTTTCAAGAATATGGTACATAGGTTCTTATACTAAAATCAAGTTCGACATATTCTGCCATTGTTTGTTGGCGTAGAAATAATAAACATAGTGAAATACAAGAACAAATTAAATTAAATTACAAATTGAAAATTATCGAATAGGTACTAAATGCAGATAGTCAAAATATTTAAAAATCAAACATGGATTCATTCATTTTAATCTCTGTATATTCCTTAATGGTGTAGAAGCTCTCTCGTAAAAGCCGATTATTTAATATATGTTTAAATTTGTTTACTGGCATTGCTCTACCTAACTTTAGCAGGAAGCTTATTATACAATCTAATGGCATTGCAGTACACATTGTTGGAGTACATTTTTAATCTTTGGGGTGGTACGTATAGTTTACACGTGTCCCTGCTTCTGGTCCTTCCAAGCACCTTGTCATGTAAAGGAAAGAGATGTGGATGTTTTTTTGACAAACATACAGAGTTCCAGAATGTACTGACTGGGTAAAGGCAATATTTTTAAGCGTTTGAATATAGGTTTACAGTGATCTAGGTAATCAGCACCGCTTATGGCTCCAATACATTTTTTTTGCACTTTTAATGCCCTGTCTATATCCAATGAGTGCCCCCATATTATTAATCCGTACCGCAAGACTGAAGAGACATAGCCGTGATAAGCCGACAAGGCAGTCTCCTCAGAGGCTCCTAATCTCAAGCGACGGAGGGCAAACACAAATTCGTAAAATTTCATACAAACTTTGTCAACATGTTCCCTCCAGTTCAAATTGCTATCTATAGCTATGCCCAGAAACGTAGTAGAGCTAGTATTGTGTATGAACATGATGTTGTAGTTGATATTGATACACGAATCTGTCTGTTTTTTTTTTCATATTGCTCGTCAAGATGACCTCACTCCACCTGATGGTAAGCGGTCGTGAGGTCCAGATATGAGGTTGACAAGCCCAGTCATTCAAACGAATCACTGGGCTGGCCATCCTCACCTTGAAGGCCTGCAGAAATGCCTTTTCACGCCCCGCTTGAAGAACCCGGGACTATACGAGGAAGGAAACACATGTGCTGGAAGAGCGTTCCACGTCTGGATGGTACGACAAAGAAACGAGTCACCGAACCTTTTAGTTCGGGTCAACAAATGTTGAATTGTGTGTGGGTGAATCTGTCTGATTGTTCGGCCTAAAGTGTATGGCGGTTGTTTTATCAATATTTACCTTCAATTTATTTTGTTCTAGCCACTCTATAACCCTTCTGAGCTCTTCGTTGGCTGAGGTTTCTAGGGTATTTTTGTCTTTACACTTGATAACTAGTGTCGTATCATCCGCGAATAAAATACATTCATATTTGAGTGCTTTGTAGTGCCAACGTAACCATTTTGACAGCTCGAGGTGCACAGTTATAAAAATCGGGTTGAAGCTTAGCGCATACTTAGTGCTTTACATTAGCTTCGTTTATTTTAATTTATGTCAGTGTCGACAACTAAACTACAATCTCCATCTTGTCAGAAACTATTTCTTTAACTTTTCCCATACGAGCTGTATGGGAAAAGTGGTTATGGAGATAAGAAAGGAACTGTTCGCCTGAGTAAGGATCTTGTTCTAATTCATAGGCAATGACAGTATTAAGCGTTGAAGCAGTTAATTTGAGTAAAAAAGTATTCATTTTGGCATGCCAAGGATCAAAAGAAAAGCTCGCAAAAAACATTTCTAAAACAAAGATTACGCTTACGTAGGCTTTATTGTAATACGCTCGTTGACATGAGAACAATCTAACTTCTGTTAATCAATCAAGATTGAATAGCTTTTAAAATTCTTATTTTTTGTGTGATGTCGTCTTCCTACATTTTCAACTTCTACTTTTAGATGTAGCTTCTACTGTACATAGCTGTTGCATCGTTCGAGAAGCCAAAAAGCCTCATCAAACTAAAAAACATTTCTACTCAATTTCTTCGGACGTAATTTAGAAATTGTGTACAAAGTTTCACGTGACGTCGCGTCGTCCGGTCTGTTATTTTGTATGCCAAATACATTAAGCAATCCGGGTGAAGAGGTGTTTGCACTATCTGATTTAAGAAACAAAGGGTTTGGATACATGATGGAAAAAATTAATCGTTAGTCGATTATCAAAAAAAAACAAGATCTACTTACTTACTGCTCCACCAGCGCCGAAACGCGTCAATGAACGCGATAATTTTGACTTTGCTAACAAATCTATACTAATATTATAAAGAGGAAAGATTCGATTGTTTGTTTGTATTGAATAGGCTCCCAAACCGATCCAACCGTAAAAATTATTTCACTAACAGAATACTTAACTATTCAGGAGTGATATAGGCTATATTTTATTATGATTGAACAAAAAATACAGTAAAAATAATAGTATATGTAAATCAAGTCGAAGAAAAGCGGCCAAGATGTGTTAATGGACACCAGCTGTCAAACATTTGACAGAACGCAGTCTGTCTGGTCTGGGCAGCTCGTTAATAATAAAATTAATTAACTACACAACCTGATACCACCCTCTACCTTTCTACCACCGGACTACTAGACACCGGGAGGGCTTCCACCTCCATTTGCTTGACTTGCCAACAATCAGGTTTGCTGCGTATTCTCTGGACCACACCACTAAGGAGTGGACTGCTCTCCCTGCGCTTGTGTTTCCGAATACTTACAACCTTGGTACCTCCAAGGCCAGACTGAATAGGAATTTTCTGGGTAAGCGTGTAACCTACCACCATCGTCGTCGCTTACCACCAGGCAAGACTGAGGCCAAACGCAAACCCATTTTTAAGAAAAAGCGACATTGTTATGGCGTTAGTCGTTAAACGATAACTTGAGTAGCGTTTCTGACACAACACAGGATTTATGTGCGTTAAAATCTGTATTGGCTACATCTGCTCCTTATCGACGCAGGCGTTAACACTTCGCTATCGCAAAATTCTTATTATTGCTTGTACTTACAAGCAATAACAAGAATCTTATAACAAAACATTTTAGAAGTTCAATGCAGACGCAAAGTGGATACGAGAATAGATTTTTGCGGGACTTATTTTATTCCAACCATAAGTGATGCAGGAATTCTCAACTGAATTTGCGCAACAAAGTTACAGACTGGAACTGTAAATAAAATACGGGTCGGAAGAAGAACCTACTTCTAAAACACAGAAGAATTTAAAATTCTGTGTCTGACAGTTTCTGAGCATGATGAGAATTATTCTGAAAATGTTATATACGTATAAATATTTTAATTGGTAGTATTATTTTGTACCCTTTTTTAAATATTGCAATGGATAGAAATATGGGATGCTCGAATCAGCGAAAACCTTGCATTTTAATAAAAATAGATTCCATTCTTTTATTACGTGTAAATGCTTTGTTACGTGCTTTAGTCTCCTGGTGCAAAGGGACAACTAAGCCGATGGTTGATAAACTAACCTAGAAATACATAATTATCCACAGTTAACCAAAGCTCTTTTAGGAGGTGCTTTAAACCCATCAATAAAAAACAGGCGCCAGGATGTATGGTATTAAAATTTGACAAGTGCATTAACTATGCAACCTGCGACGATGCAATTAGGACGGACGATGACGTGACGAAGCGCCCAAAGCCACGTGACGTGAAAACTTATCAGCTTTTTAGGATATCGCTGCAACAGCTGTCGCTAGGGAAGTCGCCTTCATTGTATTCAAATTGCAACTTTTGGGCGGAATATCGAGTGCTTTATTGATATATGGTTAAATGAATATTGAAAAATGCAGCGTGGTAATGTGACGGGAATCATGAGGATCTCAGTTTTAAGAATCAAAGAAGGAATGAGTATGGTTGAACAATATGTCAGAGACTTGAAGATACTGCTTAGGAAGTTCTAACTCCAGGTTTATCTAATGGTTAACTCTAGTAATGATATAAATTGCACTATTGTTCTGATGTGACGATATTTATTATTATTTGTTTATTCCAAACCTTACTCTATTTTTACGACCACCGCCTACCCAATATAATAGTGTAACCCAACACAAATTTAATTACATACAAAAAAATAGATTAAATAATCATTAATTAATATGATCCATCTGTAAATAGTGCTCATAGTTGGGGCAGCTAAAGATTGACCATCCTTTTTACCGCATTTCACGATGACTTAGAATAATCTAGGTCGGGACAATTTAGGAAATAAACTTTTCTAAATAGGCTCGGGTCTGGGTGTGCTGGGAGACGCCCCTAGCTTGAACCCTTCACCACAATACAAGGATATTTATCCTTACTTCGAGATCGTGGCAATTGGTGTGTTGACAGGCGCATGTTTACACAGGTCACACTAAAAGTTTCCAGAATTGGCCCCTTACATAAACAATATTTAAAAAGTTATTACTACATTTGAAAATATAACTTTTTAACCGTGGAATACAATTTGTTTCATCTGATTGTCAATTGTTTTCACATTGTGGCTTCATTTTAAAAATTGCGTGATTACAATAAAATGGATTTAACTCAGGAAAATTTTCGTTGCATGATTTTTTACGATTATAAGTGTAATTTGACAGTTCAGCCTCGTTCGGCTTCAATCTGCTTTTGGCGAAGAAGCACCATGCAAGACGACTATTTATAGCTGGTTTGCAGAATTCAAACGCGGTCGTGTCAATCTCCATGATGAAATTCGTGAAGGTCGGCCGTGCACCGCTGTATATAACAAGAACATCGATGCTGTGCGCCGTATGATTGAAACAGACAGGCGTGTGACCTACCAGGAGATCCGGACATTTTTGGACATTTAGGTTCGAGAAAGCTGTGATCTCGACGGATCCCATACAATTTGACCGATGCTCAAAAGACGGACCGCATCACTTGGTGCCATGCTATGCTTGCCGGATACAACGAAGGGGCTTCAAATTTGGTGTAGGCCATAGTAACAGGTGACGAAACATGGATTTACAGATTTATTTCCCAAAACAAAGCAGCAATCGACCGTATGGGTCTATAGAGATGAGCCGAAACCAACCAAAGCGGCGCGCGTGAAAAGTGTCTTGAAGCGGATGATTTTGCTTCTTTTTTTAATAAAACTGGACACGTGGCTACTGTTGCTTTAGGAAATCGTCGTACCGTGAATAGTGACTGGTACACGACCATTTGTTTACCGGAAATTATTGGCAAACTCCCTGAAAATAACGGTAAACGCCTTATCTTGCACCACGACAATGCAAGTTCCCACACTGCCAGACAGACAAATGAGTTTTTGAAGGCGAAAAACGTACAATTATGAGTCATCCAGCATACAGTCCTGACCTAGCTACGTGTGATTTTTTTCTGTTCCCAAAAATCAAGAACCAACTACGCGATCAACGGTTTGCATCACCAGAAGAGGCTATCGAAGAGTATGAAAAACACGTATCTGACGTCACCACGGAGGAGTGGCACAAATGTTTTAAAAATTGGTTCAATCGTAAGAAAAAGTGCATGGACGCGAAGGCAGAATATTTTGAGAAACAATAAATTCATTTTTGACTATTAATAGTATTTTTTTATTATTGATTCCGGAACGAGCGAGGATGTACAAGCTAAGCTACGAAACTATTAGACCCTTTCCACTGATGCTATGTTATGTAATAGAGCGAGTATGTTGTGCTACGAAGATGCACCGCCGTAAGGTAGCTGAGCGAGCACGTTATGTAGCAAAATGAAATTAAAAATCAAATAGGCCTTTTGCCTAGCCGAAGCACAATAGCCACAAACAAACCGCATAGCAAGTGACAGCAATACGATATAAGTCATTTACGGGATGACACGTGACGCTGCTTGGGAGTGTTCGCGCACGTTCGGCCATTTCCGCTTAGATCGGTGACAGTTCGGGTGGCCGTAATGTGAGAACTATCGGGATAAAATATTAGGGGTATTAGGATAAGTTTCATAACACATAATTGCTTTAAATTCCTAATTACAATTATACTTTATACATTTTTTTTGTACATGAATTGACGCGATTTTTCGATCGAAGATGATCGAAGTAGTATTTCGTTTGTAATTTTCTGTATTTGTATATGTTTTGTATACTTTTTCTTCCTACTGTACTCCCAATAGGGCTATGATGCGCGCTGTGAGAAAACTTTCTCACGTGGTATCTCGTGCATTCAGTATGGATTGGACGCGAGATGGAGATGATCCATGGACCAGTCTTATCAATATCATTTTTTTTAGGACTGAATGAGTCAGATGCCGATAGCTAAAATAATATTATCGTAAAATTTAGTTGCTCGAAATTGAAAAATTTAATTTGATATTTTTTTCAAATCACAAACCATCGTTACGTATTAAATAAGATGACCTTATTTTGTCTTTTCTTTTTAACAAAAATACTTTTTAGAAACCAAATATATACCGCCTTTCCGTATTCGCAGTCCCCCTACCCCAAAACGACAAAGTCTTCGTAATTCGGCGCGGGCGCACGGTCCGGCCGCGGGTGAACGCCCGTCGAGGCGGAAGCGTCTGCACACCGGGAAGTGCTCATTGTGCATTTTTTTTATTGCCTATTTTTGTCACATTCGCAGGATATTAGTTTTGGGGCCGATGACCCACTCCTTTTTGGTAGTGGATTGATGCGCCGTATGTTGATCAGATATTAATAGAACCTTAGAATAATTACACCTAGTGGCATCAAAACGAGAACCCCGACTCGCCTTCTATGCGTTATTATTCTAAGAATTGGACCAATTTTACTCAAAATAGACTACTAATAATCATGAATTTGTGGGATAAATTCCAAAAGACTTAGCATAGCTTGTACTTTATTTCAGAGATTATTAAATATATTCAAATAGATAATTTCATTCAGACAGCGAAGAATCAATCGATAAGACTAACAGCTGTGTGCAATTTCTAACCGTTGACGATGATGATATTAATGACATTCTCATTACTCGTGGCCCAGCTACACGTAACAATAACAAATTGCAGAATTCTGTAAAAAAAACATACTCGACTATCGGGAGTATGATCATAACTAAAGACAGGAAAACTGAAAAAAAACTAATTTCGGCCCTTGATGTGTGGTGGCATTCGCACCCGCGTCTTCAGCAAACCGGACGGCTGCTCCTATATTATTAACGTACTGAGCAAATTTATCAAGTGTATGTTTGCGTTGCAAGCCAACGTTATTCCATCAATGTTTGAAGGCAAGTGTAATATTTGGCTTGCAACATACACTCTGAATTTTTCTCGTTTTCTAATTTTCAGTCGCCACTCTAAACCGCACAAACTTAAAAAAACTACATGTCGTAACCTGTAAAGTCAAGCTCCAAAAGGTCATAAATTTAAATTCAAATTCAATATTCATATATTTAATTACATAAAAACCACAATATTGACCAACCTCATTTTATAAGAAATTCGATCCATTAGGATTTGATGTTGCCTGCTACAGATCCATATAAATCTTTAATTCCGATACAATTTAAATCGTTTAATCCTCGCCCATAGACTAACGATAATGAATCATATTAAAAAAAGTTTGTTTAAATTTTAATGTTCCAATCGAAGAACTTTGAATTCAGTTCAGTAGAACATATTATGCTGAGTCGTAGGTAGCATATCCGTAGTAAAAGGAAATAAGAGATTTTCAGGCGCATCAGGAGGCCTCTGTCACTTCATATACTTGCGCGCGATAAATACCTACAAGCCGCCGGGTCTTCCAAGACCCATTCAGCAGATGGTTATCAGCAGCCGCGTAGAGCATTTGTACGCGAATCTTGCGGTCGAACTGTGACGCGATGACGTACTGTAAGTACTGACTACTGACATCTATATCGGAGGAGGTAGCCCTGGAAATATTTGCCTGTCACATAACAGCACGCATTTGTCAAATTAGAGTTTTCTATGGATTGATTTATCTGTTAAGTAGTAGTATTAAGCAATCTTTGGTATTAGTAGGCTAGTATAATGGCTTCTCAAAGCTACTGAAAAAAAACATGTCAATTTGTATTTATTGATGTTGTCAAAAAAAATCTTTTGTAAAATAGTATTTTTAGTTTAGGGTCAGATCATCTTCGTGAATGGTATTTTAAAAAAGTAACTCCTGATTTAAACATAAAAATCAAAAAAAGAAAGCTTTTGTCCAACTTACAACCTATTGACTTGTTTTAGCACTACAAGGCGAGGTCGCGAGCTGACGTCACCGGCGCCCGCGCATCCCACACAAAAGTCCCATTCAGCATCATTAACACAGATGATTTATTCATCACGACGTTTGATAATATCGATCTAGTTATTAAATGCTCCTCTTTGATCGTAATGTTTGCTATTGATTCAGTGCTCGAGGTCAGTTCGTGATTCAGTTAAGGAATTGCATAAGCGACAAAGTGGAAGTGAAATATTGCTTATTAAATAGCTGGAGGTTGGACTATTCTATTGTTATGTTGTAATCATTTTATGAAGTATTGTTGGTTGTTTTCCTGTTTATTTTATTAAAATAATTATAAATATCTGGAACACCTTACACCAAGATCATCAGACCCCAAACTGAACAAAGCTTGTGCTATGGATGTCAGAACAGACTTAAATATTCCTAAATCCATACTTAAATTGATAATAACACGCAGACGCACAACAAACACACATGTTCTTCACATGAATGTTTGTCATGAGTGGGGATCAAACCTATGAACTACGGTGCTAAAGGCAGGATCGCTGCCATTGCATCAACAGGCCAGTCTTAAGAACCACCTCTAGCCATAGCGTAGCCAAGAGCAACGCCCAAGAAAGTTTCGACCGGTAGATTTATTTAAAAAATAAGGGATGACAATAAATGAGTCATTCCTATGGATTTTATAATTTGACAAGTAGAACAACAATAGTAGCACAAATCACGCGTGCAGCACGGCGGTCCGGATAAATAGTCCACTAGAACAAACCGCCATTTTGATCACGCACACAGACACAGTGAGTTTACAGGCGATACCGGTGAGAATCGGTAACGCGGCGAGTCGCGCTGTCGCGAGTGTTATTGTTTTTGTCGAACTTGGTGCAAATTTTTTTAATGGTGAATTTTTTGGCGGGTTCTGTCAAGTAGGTATAACCATTTTTTTTATTTTAAACTTCAGAGTGAATATAGTAGTAACCTTAGGCGGTCAGACAGGTTGAGGTAAATATACCTGGAAAAGGCGAGAGCGGTCCTTCTGTAAACTCTTTTTTTTGTGATTGTAGCTTCTTGCTCTTGGCTAGGGTCTCATAGGAAGTTGATCACTTTCGAGCACCTACTCAGTTCATACTGATAATCGCATGCCTCAGTTTCCCCAATCTGATTCTACTGAAAAATCTCCAGTTAGATAAGGTACTTATCTACCTGATTATTTAGTCCAACTTCTGTTGTTATAACTATTCTGTACTTCGGCCTAATTTTCTAAAGTTATGATTTTCATCATCTGTCTTAACATCAATAAATCTTCAAAACAAAGAATGGTTAACAGTATTATGAGTACTACAAATGCGTCAGGAACGTCTTGCCCATTAACAAACATGTTTCATTTCGTGTCTTATCTCAGCATAAGATCTAGTTATCATCAAAGGGCTGGGACCACCCACAGGCTATCTGCTAGATCAGCCAGGAAGTCCGGTGGAGCTCTGCAGAATAATATTACAAATAGATACCTCTATTGTGTTATGGCAATTATATTGCACGTTGCAAAAAATAAAGGAAGTCACGCAGGTGACAACTGTTTCCTTTGAAATCAATCGCTACGACTGTGTTGTACGAAATATCCGAAATACGTGATCACTAGGGGCACTGTACCAAAATACACATACAAAAAATCCAACGCGAACGCGTGATTCAGAAACACTCAGAAGCCCACTTTTCACCAATGGTATTAGAACCCAACGTGTTAGGTGGTGAGCCTTCCGCCGTTATCCGGGTTGATTTGGTTTTTTATCGATGTTTTCCATCACCGGAGAGTAAGTCTGATATTTAACAATGAACACAAAGATTTTTGGTTCTGCCCAGATTTGAACTCGGGACCACACGATCCACGATCTGAGTTCGGGTGCTGAACCACTAGGCCACGACGCTATCTACTAATATTATAAAGAAAGAAAGGTTTGGTTTGATTGATTGTGTTTTTGTCTTGAATTGGCTCGGAAACTACTCAACCGATTTCAAAATATATTGCAGCAATGTTTAAGTTATTATCAGCGAGCAACATCGGCTTCATTTTTTTCTCTATCTTTTAACGAGAGAAATAGTTTTTGTGATAAAGCCCGGAGAGTGGCGTTGCATTTATAATGTTAAGAGGATACTAAAAGGCCATTATGAAAAACTGTCAGCTCAGGCTCGGCTTTAATGCATGAAAGTTTGAATCATATCTATATTACAAAACTACGGTTTTTTATGATGATATTTTCGTCCTAAATAAACTTATTATTAATTGGCAAACATACCTTTTTTAGGGAAATGATGTTAACATGCACATTTGCACCAAACTTCGAAAACGCCTAAGCTGAAAATGACAAATGTCACTGTCCTTTTTGGACTATGTTATGATATACCCAAGGAGATGACAATTAAGCTTAGTTTTTAATTGCATCAAAGTATCGTGTTACGGCTATGTGGCCCAATGGTGAAAGAACTCTGCCCGAAAACCCACAGATTCAGATCACAGGTTGGGCAAAGAGTATATTACATTTTGAACATAGCCCATATTTTTAATCAGCAACTTGCTTGTGGCAAGAGTGGTGATTGTGCCATCAGTTGCAATATTCTATCAATTCGGGCCCCCATTACTTACTTCAGATAATATTTACAACTTTGAAATGATTAAAAAAATAAACCTTTTTACTTGTTTGTTGCAAAACAACGACCTTTTTATGATCTTTTCAATTTTGAACCTAACGGACTACAGACAACCTTCTTTGTCCTTAAACAAGAAGATGAATAATTAGCTTGTTAATTATGTATAATATCCAATAGTTTATGTAAATACAACCAACTGTAAAATATCCTAAAACTTCTAACAGTTTAAATGGAAAAATCAGGTGTTAAAAATCAAGTCGTCTCGCGTAGGCGGCGAGCAGGGCCCCATTTAGGGAAAATTTTGTCCTGTTGTCAACTACCAAATACGGACCACGACAATTAAACGAGATACGGTCTTTTTGTCCAAATTCAAATCGACACGATAGTGTCCTTTTTGGGCGGCTACTGTGTTTGAATGAACCACTTAGCTTTGTGGGAATAGGTGAGTGTCATGCACTGGACAATGTGGACGAGAATCAGATGGTGGGTAATTGTTGACCGTTTTTGGTTCTGGAACTTTCTCTTGTTTTTTGTTTGTGTGATTTGGTTTCTAGGTGGTCTTTTGTGGCACGAGCCGTTTTGTTTTGGTTCACGAGATAAGTAACGCGGGTTTAAAAAGAAATGGCTGTTCCGTTCGACTTGGCGCATTAGGCCTAGAGATCCAGAGTGTAGCGCCTCAGTTTTAGTTCAGTTTCAGTAGTTTTTAAGTCAATTATAACTATTAATAATATTATAAGATCTTAATTTATTATAATATAATGTAGTGTAATTTGTATGGACATAGTCTGAAATAATCGTTCTCTTTTCAGTTGATACCCATAAGTGACCAACATTAAAGCCTTGATGAAAAACACCGCTATTAAAGAAATCAAAAGCACGCAGGCTAACGTTTATTTATAAGAACATAGAAAAATATTTAAACAATGATAATCATAGGTTATTTCTGAGTATGGCTGTTTTAACATTGCTTGAAAACGTAACGATAAAAGATAACAACACAGACAACAGATTGACGACACGATTGGCGTAGTGCGCTGTAGCATGGTTTCTAGCCTCGATTTCCGTTCCGGGTTCGATTCCCGGTTGGGTCAATTCAGGAAACGATCTTTTCTGAATTGACTCGGGTCTGGGTGTGCTGTGAGACGCCCCTAGCTTATTTCCTTCTGTGGTACCTCGTAACCCAGGGATATTAATCCCTATTTCGAGACCATTACAATAGGAGTGTTGTCTGGCGAAAAAAAAAAATGACTCGTATACAGGATAAAAAAGTTTTAATTACGTAATAGACTGAGTATAGACGTTGACAAAGTGGCATCTAGTAGATAAGTGGCAGCTAGTATTGAAGTGAACACATACATAGGAACATACAATGAAATATCTTTTTAGCGCGAAGCGCATATTTATTTATTTTTATTCATAACAAACAATAAAAAAAATCAATGCTTTCTCCATAAAAACAGAAGGAAACCTCTAGAACTTAACTGTAGCTACTCATATGCCCATTTTCTTTTAAGGAGTGCTCTAGGAAGCTTTTCATTTTGCAACGTACACACATATTGTGTCGCTCATGCAGGAGTCCCGGGGGAAATCTCCGGATGCACCGCTCCGTTCAACAACTTACTGAGGAGATGCAAATACAAAAGAAAACGGGAAGTAATTGATTCAACAAGCAAAATGAAAAGACTGGTTATCACACAATAAATGCACTTTATTCATACCTTGCACGCGACTTTGTCAGAGTTGATGAAAAATCAAAAAAAGAATACCTACAAGTTCTTCTCATATAACTGTTATGTCAATCTTCACATAAAATTTTAAGTGTGTACACTTACACTACCAAGGTTGGCTTAAAATAGAGTTGATACTGACAAAACCCAGTTTGTAATAAATTTGCGTTATTTCGAGCGCCCTGGGGCAAAGCAGACTGACATCGAGGAGAAGAGGCGAAGTCTTGTTGTTGAGCTTGACGGAGTGTTGGACCGCATTTTAGAATGGGGTGCATGCAATCTTATCGAGTTCAATGCCAAGAAAACGCAGGTGTGTGCATTCACAGCAAAGGCGTCGCCGTTCCTTTCCCATCCCACTCTTCAGAGCACCCCGCTACCGATTAAGGATAGCCTAAACATCCTTGGAATGGATGTTCGTAGCAACCTAAACCACCGGGACTACATTGAGAGCGTCATTAGAACTGCATCCCGTAAACTCGAAGTCCTGAACAGAGTGAGACGATTCTTCACGCCTGAGCAGCTTTGTCTCTTGTATAAGACACAAGTCCGCTGGTGTGTGGAATACTGCTCTCATCTCTGGGACGGTTCCGCCAAGTACCTACTCGAAGCTCTTGACAGGTTGCAGCGGCGTGCTATCCGTATTATTGGAAACCCAGAGGCAACTTTGACCCTTGAGCCTCTCCAATTGCGTAGAGACATTGCCAGGCTAAGTGTTCTCTATCGCTTCTACAATGGGGAATGCTCTGACGAGTTATTCCAGCTTATTCCACCCTCACCTTTCCATTCCCGTACCACGCGTGCTGGATTACGGCGTCACCCACACACAATTTAGCGCCAGACAACACACCACTTGTCATGGTCTCGAAGTAAGGATAAATACCCTTGTGTTACGAGGTACCAGACCAGGAAAAAGCCAGGGGCGTCTCGCAGCACACCCAGACCGGAGCCAATTTAGAAAAGATCGTTGAATTGACCCGACCGGGAATCGAACCCGGGACACTACGGAAATCGAGGCGAAAAACCGTGCTACAGCGCACCACGCCAATCGTGTCGTCAAAAATTCAACATTTGTTGGCCGAACTAAAAGGTTCGGTGACTCGTTTCTTTGTCGTACCATCCAGACGTGGAACGCCCTTCCAGCACATGTGTTTCCCTCCTCGTATAGTCCCGGGTTCTTTAATTGGGGTGTGAAAAGGCATTTCTGCAGGCCTTCAAGGTGAGGATGGCCAGCCCAGTGATTCGTTTGAGCGACTGGACTTGTCAACCTCATATCTGGACCTCACGACCGCTTTCCATCAGGTGGAGTGAGGTCATCTTGACAGGCAATATAAAAAAAAAACTTTAACTCTAATTATTTAAAATCTTACAAAGATGACATAGCGAACTAAGTAAGTTATGTAGTAACTATGTATGTGAAAACCTGATTTCTTCAATTGACTTCATTTTTAAAGTACAAAATCAGTCGAACAGTCAGTAATTTTGTACTGAAAATCGATTAAAAATTTTACTTAACTACTAAGTATGCTATTATGTTTTTGTAAGTCTTTTGATAATCACCCTGTAAAAACAAACTGTTAAGTGTATTTTTTCCGGAGAAGTAGAATAAAACTGCTTATTTTAACTAAACATACTGAGCTCGGATGTTACAAAGCCAACTCTGAATACCACTTGCGAATATTTAAAAAACCGAAAAAAGATTGAGTATGCTTTCGGCTTCAACACCCGCAAAACACAGTATTATTTTTTTCGTTTGCGGTTTTCTCTCTTCCACGGCTTCTTTGTTGGTTCAGTAAGTTTTACGTTGAAACTAAATTTTTTTTTTGTTTTTCTACAACATACTAAATGAACACCCACTTTTTTTTATAAATTTTCATATTTTCGTGATAACATAACGTTTCTAGATAACATAAAATTTACATCATTACTTTCTGAGCATGTCATATCGTTTTTTAAGCCTTTCGATAATCACCCGGTATATTAACTTCATTTTAATATCAACCATTACCTAAATATTGATACTCGTACTAACGTGACCTCAAAACGTGTCATTAGTTAAAATACAGTGAGTCGGCATAATATTGTTACAAGCGAGCATGAATAATCATTGTTCGTGTCAGTAGCCCGCGACCTCATTCCAATAGGGAGCTTGAAATATTCAAGCTTCTGTGATTAAATGGTACGAGTCAAAACTGGTTACCATTCCAATCTCCGTAGTTTCCCGTGTTCGATTCCCAAACCAGTCAAATCAGGAAACGATCTTTTCTAAATTTGCTCGGGTCTGTGTCCTGGGAGACGCCACTGGCTTAATCCTGGTCTGGTTCCTCGGAACACAAGGATATTTATCCTTACTTCGAGACCATGACAATTGGTGTGGTTGTGTTACATATATATTTATCTACTAACCGATGTTAAACTGAATAATATCAATCAATTATTATGAACAATGAGCATCAGTCGTAAAGCCTAGTCAGACGCCTGAAAAGGCGGCTTGATAACATCTGACGGTAAGGTTTATCACTGGCCTTACATTCACCTCTCCAACAAGCCCGCACTGAACCCGCGTGTTGGAATAAGGCTCGTACCACCTCATAGTTGAGGTGAGGCCTGTGCCCAGCAGTGGGACGTATAAGGCTGTATTTGTATTTGTATACTGAGCATAATACTAAAACAGCAAATTATGATTTGTGGTTTACTATCTGTATGATCCATTATCACGTGGAAACCACTGGACGGTTTCAAATAAAACATTGTGCATTGGTACTAAGAGTATCAAAGCTTGATTATGTTATAATAGGTACTTGACGACGCGATTGGCGTAGTGCGCTGCAGCACGGTTTCTCGCCTCGATTTCCTTAGTGTCCCGGGTTCGATTCCCAGTCGGGTCAATCTTTTCTGAATTGACTCGGGTCTGTGTGTGCTGGGAGACGCCCCTGGCTGATTTCCTTGTGTGGTTCCTCGTGACACAGGGATATTAATCCCTACTTCGAGACCATTACAAGAGGTGTGTTGTCTGGCAAAAAAAACTCGTATACAGGATAAAAAAAGTTTTAAGTACATAATAGACTGAGTATAGACGTAGACAAAGTGGCATCTAGTAGATAAGTGGCAGCTAATATTGAAGTGAACACATACATAGGTACATACAATTAAATATCTTTTCACTTGCTGCCACCCTGATACACCTTCTGCGCTTTTTACACTCTCATTGCCCCTTTCATGCATCCTCCTCCAACCATTACTACTCTTGACCTGTAGGTACGTCTCCCACGAGTTGCCACTTCAAATTTACGTCATCGTTCGCATAAATTTAATGTGCAACTCGTGCTAGACGAACTACTGACCCTTTCTAAAAACGTCTTGAAGTCGGTGAAAAGTACACTCGTCTAGGTCCAAATTTGAACGTGAAAATATTTTGTCACGACTCTAAAATTAACTAAAAAAGGAAATCGTTGAAATCAATCATTTTGTTTGTAACTTATAATTGTAGTTAAATTAACAAAATGTATAAACTTACATGAGATGGGGTGTCATGTCTAATACGTCTATTAACATTTTTAAAACATCCTATTAAATTACAGAAGCCTTAATCAACCCCTTCAAGTTAAATGCTGTTTTTTAGTTTTTAGTGGTTTTTAGAACCGAAGCATTGGCAACTCTTTTCTTTGTTCTGTTTCAGCTCAGACAGAAATGAAGAGTTGTTATTATCAACAGTCATTTAGAACTATGAGAGTAAGATATTGCTTCATATACATTGATATATAGAACGCAGAAACACAAAATATACTAATGCATGTTTTCCTTGAGGCCCACTTAAGCAATAATAAAATCGTCAAACTTTGGTGCTTTCGCAAGACTCTACTTGCGATAAACCCATCATATGGACCAAACTAAGGCAAACAAGAGACCTAGCTGAAAATAAAATTCACACAATTATACCTAGCTCTTCTTGTGCTCCATTTATTCACATCTTAAACCAAGATTCTTTATCAAGATTTTTATTTCGTACCTACTTGCATTAACAAATCTAATTTTCAAAACAAGGTTTCATTACTGCTAAAATTTGCATACATAATTGCTGCAAAAAGAAAAAAACAATGAGAATCTTAAGAGCGAGACATCTGACACAAACAGTGAACGAACAAATTGCATGACCGACACCAATCCATCATTCTCATTCAATTGCTGCGTGCAGCCGCGGCTTAGACGTTCGGGCCCCACCACGGCAGCCACCAAACCTTCGCCCCACTGCCTCCGAGTTTCCCACTTTCCCGGATCGCTGTGAAGTTGGCCACGAGTGGGCGGGGCGAGGGGCGGGGCGGGGTGTGGCGGCAGTGCGCAAGCCGTCGCAATGAGAGCGCTCGCGTCAAACGAGACGATTTCCCGCGCCCGCGATCACTCAAACTTTTTAAACTAGAACTGCGAGCGAACAACGCCTTTCAAATGTTACTTGTTTTTAGGAGGTTTTATTTCATGTTTAATCTAACGTAGATATACGCATCCAATCAAACAGGTGAGCTGAACGCATCTATAATAAAGCCACTGACCTTTACCTACACTATTTGTCTCCACTCATGATTTATTCATGGCTCCTGTATAGGCTTTTTGCCGCGTAAAGCGCGTATAACTACTCGCGATTGCAATTTTGAATTATTATAGACTTTACGACTCAAAGATAAGGGTTACTTTGGATCGTTTGGTGGTGTTTAGAGTTGGTATTGTGCACTAAGGTCGATATTATAATTGGCGCGACATTGTTCTGCGCAATTTGAGCGCTCAGCGGCCGGCTTGTTCGGCAAAAACCAATACTCACGAAGGTATCGATAGATAACGGTTTTTGCGCTCTTCACGCTACCACAAATCAAGAAGATACAGAGAGTTCTTAATTTTTAATAAAATACCTTTGCGTATAGGTTTATCGCGTGGGTGAACAGAAGTTCAATGGGTGGAAGATTAATCAATTAATAACTCCTGCAAGTCTATTTATAACTTTAATGTCTTTGTTGGTTCAGCAGTACCTACTGATTTGATAACTTTGTAAAATGTAAGCAAGATTTCTAACCTACGAAATGAATGATTAGTAGGGATAAAGGTTACGTCTATGTAGGTAAAATGCAATATTACAGGAAAACACGAAGTGTATTTCCTTATCAAAGAATATGAATAATTGCTTAGCATCTGACATGATGACCACACTCGCTATCTATAAAATATATGAAACACAAGTTAGGTACAGTCAAACAGATGAGTTATACGAGTATGTCAAAGTTGCTAATAATTGGTAATTTTTAAGAAACAACGACAAAATTGTTATGACGTACGTAAACTAAACTTTACCGTTTTTCAGTTCTTTTTCGTTTTTTAAAAAAGGCTGTTCTAAGTCCTGGATAAGTCTAAGTTTAAGCTGAGCACGCTCTATACATATTGGCCTCAGTCACTTGAATGGAGCAAAGGCATAGGAGGTCTCGGGTGCAACATTTACGAAGTCTCGTAAAGCTCATAAAAACATTAGCATTTTGCACAAAAAATGTTTTTTTATCAACCTCTTGTAATGGTCTCGAAGTAGGGATTAATATCCCTGTGTTACGAGGTACCACACAAAGAATTAAGCCAGGGGCGTCTCCCAGCACACCCAGACCCGAGTCAATTCAGAAAAGATCGTTTCCTAACCCGATCAGGAATCTAATCCGGGACACTACGGAAATCGAGGTGAAACACCGTGCTACAGCGCACTGCGCCAATCGTGTCGTCTGAATATGTTTTTGACGTCTAGCGATGAACGATACTTCGTGGTCGGAGGTAGATACGAGATTAGGTCTTTCTGTACTTCTGTCTTACACTATTGTTTGGCTAGTGCTGCGACATTGTTCGCCGGACGTCAATTAGGGATAATGACGTGTTTTTGATATCTCGATTGTTGGAGACTACACCGACGATTTATTGCTAATTTTCGATGCAAGTCTCTACTATGGGGTTTTTTCTCATAAACACCTTCGTTAGATAGAAAATATCCAATAGACGTCTTAAGACACGTCTCTCTTTGATGAGGTTATAAATGATGATATATTAGAATGACATATTGGTAAAAACACAACTTTAGTCATTAAGACTTCCACTTCTAATATAGACCTCATGAATTTTCCACGGTAAGTAGGATACACTACATGCGGCCTGCAACAACCGAAATCCTGCGACTAGTAGCTTCCCTTCAAAATGTTATCTTTTCTAGAACGACACACAATTCAGCACTTTATACATTTAATCTATCTTCTAAATATATAATCTTCTAATATTCGATTGGGGTAAAAGTCTTTTCGCATATAGTATGTATGAACTTGCAATAAATTCGCTTTGGCTATAGGTACTATTTGTATCTGGCTGGTTTTAGTATCATTAAAAGTTTAAATTTCAAAGAAGTTAATTCCAAGTTTAAATTAGGAAAATGTGTGATTTTCATTCGTTTTTCTTACTGTCAAGATGACAGAATCTAATGAAGAAATTCGATACATTTTTAAATTTTACCACAAAAAAGGTAGAAATGCAACGCAAGCCGTGAAAAAAATGTTTATGGACCTGGTGCAGTGTCTGTGAGAGTAGCAGAAATTTGGTTTAAGCGTTTTAAATCCGAAAATTTTGATGTCAAAGATGCACGTCGCTCTGCTCGCCCTATTACGGATAAAATGAATGCCATTTTTGAAAAAGTGGAGCAACATCGGCATATCAGTAGTAACGACGCAGCTGAAGAACGGGGAATTGACCACAAAACCATTTTGGCGCATTTGAAAAAAACTGGGTACTCGATATTTGGGTACCTCACGAGCTCACTGAAAGAAACCTAATGAACCGTGTACTCATTTGTGATTATTTATTACGACGTTATGAAACCGAACCATTTTTGAAGAAGCTGATAACTGGTGATGAAAAATGGATCATGTACGACCAGAACGTTCGAAAAAGGTCGTGGTCAAAGGCCTGACTTCACAGACTGTGGCGAAACTCGGGTTAACTCGCAACAAGGTGATGCTGTGTGTGTGGTGGGTTTGGGAGGGCATTATTCATTATGAGCTTTTACCACCAGGCAGGACCATCAATTCTGAACTCTACTGCGAATAACTGATGAGATAAAAGCAAGAAATTGAGAGGAAGCGGCCGGAATTAATCAATAGAAAGAGTGTGGTATGATAATTAGACCTCACACATCTTTAGCCACTCAGCAAGAATCAAGAGAGTTGAGCTGGGAGGTGTTAATGCATCCGCCTCTTCAGAATTATTTAGTCAGTGTCAGGTTAACATCACGAGAGGACTGCCAAAACCACTTGTCGCGGTATTTTGATCAGAAGCCTCAAAATTCCTATAGCATTGGGATCATGTCCCTACCTACAAGATGGCAAAAAGTAATCGAACAAAATGGCACCTACATACTTTAGTTAAATGTAAATAAACTATATTAAAAAATATTTAAATGTTCTATAAAATTGCGAAGAAACTTTTTCCCCAACCTAAAAGCGAAAGGTCACTCACTCATCACGAAATGCTAGTAGTTTCAAATTTTGCATGGGGGTTCTTGTTTGGACTTAGGTGCTCAATAAGACTTGATTTTGCGAAATTCGACCCCTAAGGGGTTTTTTTTTGTTTTGTTGGTTTGTATTAAACTTCTTTGCTACAACAACTACAAGTGCTACGAGTAGGAGTCTCAAATTTTGCATGAGGGTTCGTTTTAGGACGTAGGTACTAAATTAGGCGTGATTTTATGAATAACGATAAGAATCGTAAGTCGGCAAAAATTCAGTATGTCGCAAAAATTAAGTTCACGCGGCTTAAGGCGCGAACGGAAAGCTAGTATATACTAAAACCACAAAACATACTAAAAATTCTCACAACATTTATCATTTAAAGATATAACACGGCTGGCAGAGCATACCAGGGCCAACTTAAACTGAGCTCTTTTAACTGGCACAATAAATAAATAAATAAATATAAACATGCGCCAGGCAAGAAAACACACCACTTGTGTTACGAGGTACCAGACGAGGAATTACGTCAGGGACGTCCTAGCACACTCAGACTCGAGCCAATTTGGAAAAGATCGTTTCCTGAATTGACCCGACCAGGGATCGAACCCGGGACACCAAACAAGTAAAGGCGAGAAACTGCACTATGCCAATTGTGTTGTCAAATGCTTGTGGTGAAAAAGTACGAGTCCACAATCTTACGCTGTCATCATCATCATCCGTGCGGTCTATCCCGGTTGTAAACCCACAGCAGTGTGTGGGGTCCCAGGGTCCGCCTTTCTTATTTTCTTGGCCCAATCGCGCGGTCTTGTGCATCCTCAGTGGTGAGTCTGAAAAAGTACGAGTCCACAATTTCACGCTGTGGTTTATGGTATTCACTTTCTGTATTGTTTTGCTGTAAAGAATAAAACTGGGTTTAAAATTAAGGGTAAATTTCTGCTGAGATTGGCTCTGGTGACAGTAATTATTGATTTAATTAAAAATGATTTTTGAGTATTTGTACTTCATTTATTTGAGATCTTTGTCCCTTTATTGGATTCGGTTGAATATATGCCGCAATTTTGAATTATTAACTAACAGATCTTATAGCGATTCTCCCAATACTGCATTTCTAGAATTAGTAAACTTCCAACAAAGTTGTGGGAAGTTTACTGATTCTAGAATATCTTCATTCGAGTAAACTTGAAATAATATCTAAAGATAGAAAAACTGAAAAAAAACGATTTCGGGCCCTGATGAGTTTTCTATCTGTAGATAATATGAAAAACAAGCATTGTAAAATGCTAAAAGAAAATAAAATAAAATATAATTTATTTGTGATGCAGGTCTAGAAGTTCGTAAAATTAAAATTATTATGTACATTCTGTGATCCGTTCTTTAAAATAATCATAGTAATAATATTGAAATAATACTTTGTTTATTTAAAATTGGCCTGTTGTTTCAATTTATTTCAGATAATTATTACATCCATTATTGATAGTAAAGTCATTTAATCTATGTTAGTAAGAAAAAATTAAATCCAACATTATTTATCTATATATTATATTAAATTCATTTAATTTATATTAAATTCATTTAACACATACAATACATTTCATTTTATATACTTAAATCTGTTTATTTGTCAGTACATGAACCATACAACAATGGTTCGAGTACTGACAATCAAACAAAACATATTTAGGATGGTGTTGGGGCTACCCCGAACCCTGCGCACCAGGGATGTGCACCGTTTCCGCATGGTTGTGTAGAAACAGTCCACCCGTGACTCGGCGAACATATAACTCAACAAAGACGTACCTATCGCCTTTTGCATTCGCAGTAAAGCCTTTGTAGCACTCTTCGGAACTGCGCCAGCTAATTGCAAACAAAGCTTAAGCAATACTCAGTAGAGCCTGCTCATTGTTAGAGAACAATTATTTCACTTATTGCACTTACAGTGCTTCGGTAGTGCAGCGGTTGATAGGGCTGGCTCTTTCAGGTTAAATACACAATCATTTACAATTGATTTTTATTGGTAAAAAGATATAAAACGATAATTTGATGAATATTTTAGAACGGTGAAACGAGTAAGTGGGTACCTTAATCGTTTCACCGTTCTAAAATTTCCATTGATCATATCTTGCAAAATACAGAAGGATGTTATCACCATTAGAGATTAGACCAACAAGAACTAATGATAGAATAACGTCGCGCGTACAGAATTAACTGAGAGCGCTTTAGGGCTTGAAAGGAGAGCTGATCTAATTTTGTTTCTTCTTTTATGTAAACTTTATTTTTGTAATTGTTATGAATGACTGGGCTTGTCAACCTCATATCTGGACCTCACGACCGCTTTCCATCAGGTGGAGTGAGGTCACCTAATCCCTTATCGGCTGATCAAAATTCTGTGGTCCACTATTGGCTGACAAAATCGGTTTTGGTGTACGCGTTCCGTTTAATTACACTCGTTTGATTTGATACGGCTGAGCAAAGTTCTGCCGATAACGGAATAGATATACGCGAGCCGTAAGTCTATAAATCTTTGCAACACGCTACATATTCAAAATATCTCGCTTTAAGTAATTTCTCAAAATCTGTAGTGCTAAAATGCGCTATTTTTGGTTTGTAAATTAGGCAAAAAAAATTAGTGAACAAGAAAACTACTAAAAAGTTACATTATAAAATAAATAAAAAAATAAAATAAATATCTGGGACATTCACACCAAGATCATCTGACCCCAAACTAAGCAGAGCTTGTAATATGGGCGTCAGAGGCTGATAAACATACTTAAATATTTTTAAATACATGCTTAAATAAATAATAACACCCAGCCACACAACAAGTACAAATGTTCGTCACACAAATATTTGTCATGTGTGGGGATCGAACCCACGACCTCCGGCGCTGAAGGCAGGATCGCTGCCATTGCGCCAACAGGCCAGTCAAAACTTTGTAAAGATACTACAAAATCTTAGCTAATATGTGCAGTGTTATAATTTTTATGCAGGTGTTAAAAACCACGCTAATTAACGTGACCGAAATGACAGCCCTGGTTATCACCACCAAGCGCAAGGCGATAGTCGCAAACGCATAGAAAGCAAATAGAAATATTGTCGCTGTTCGGCGGCGCGTCTACATCGGCGCGCAAAGGCGCCGGCGATACGCGTTCGCTAGATTAGATGCGTGCGCGCACGATTTACTGCCGGGTGTGCGCTATCGCGCACAGTAAATTAGAAATTCGTTAGATAGAGACGTCTGCGAGGGAATTCCAATTATTTTGTCTATTGGCATAGGTTTTGTTTGGATTGGTAAGTTCAGCGCCTGTTGAGTTCAAATTCGTAGTTGCTTTTAATTGGAATAGTAAATTAATTAGTTGATAAACTTCTCAATTTCACTGTTTTTACTTAAATAAAATTCCCATCGAATATGTTCAGCGTTGCCAATTTTAGACAAAAATAAATTGACGGCGAAAGGCGCTGTGGGAACATTAAACGCTGGCCTTTAAGCTCTTCATTTTGGATAATATTTCATCAAAACTAACTTAAGTTTAAAAAACTACGAATACATAAATTGAAACTCCTATGAAGAAACATTGAAACTTAGAAAGCATACTGTAACAAAGAAGAACAAAAAAATACTGACATTTCACCTAAAACAATGACAGAATGCAAATGAAACATGTATCGCATGATGGCAAAAATGATAACAAATTAAACCAAGGAGCATTGTCGTGTCGTGTCATCGTGTGTCTTACTCAGCATATGCCAGTCAAACTTCCATGAGCACTAGAACTTCTGAAGGATAGAAGTGTGGAAATACTAAATTTCCTGTAAAAAACTTTCGATTCTCATCAGATTTCTCAATGAATGAAGCTGAGTAACTCGGTAGCAACAATAACTCATAGCAAACCTTTTAAACTACAAACCTACTTGCAATTTTGCAATCATCTTTCATCCACCCAGCCACTGAAATATACAACCTGACCCTCTGAACTTAAGGTTGAAGCTGAAGTGTTGCGGATGAGATAATAATAAAATATGTTATGGTTCTCTTTAAACACGTGTCATTACAATGCAAAGTGATGCCGGCTTTTATGTTTCGGAATCACGAAACTGGATATGTTTGTAGCAAAATATGCGTTATTAGGTCAGCTTTAAGCGTATTTCATTTTGGGAAACTGAGCAGAGGTTATTTACACTGCACCTACTTGCAGCAATAAGGATCTGAAACGCGCTTTTTGTGTTGATAGAAGAACCTTTAAACGGGTTTACGAATAATTTACTGCAAAAATCTGAACCGTCATATAACAGCATATTATATTACAAACAGCTTTTTTTAAAAAACACTATCGGTAGACATTCAGCTAATCAAACGTTTTGACGTTTACGTGATTGGTTAACGGTGTGTTTGGTTTTAAGGGTCATTCATGCATGTGCTGGTATTGTAATTGTATGAATCCATCTGGTTTGAAAACCAGATATATAGAAAATTAACTTTTAATGAATAAAATTACATACATAAACATTATTTCAGAAATTGCTCGGATCGTCACTCAAAGTTGAGCAGGTGCTATTTCTATCTACTGAAATTTAGCGGGACAGCATCATATTGAAGTTGGAGCGTTGCTTAAATTTGAGTTTTAGACTTACAGGATTCAAGACTTATCGCTTATTAGTGTACATAGGTTTTTGATGATCCACGACTTTAAAATTTTGAAAAGCAGACAATTTATTTAATATTTATTTGAACTTTAATGTTATTGACAATTTAATTTAACCTTTGCCAAATTTAGAACACGGTTAGAATATAACCAGCCAAATGTATTGACTATAAGCTACATAAAGTTAATGCAAATTGAATTCATTCATTATTTTGAAGCTAATTAAATTAGTTCGTAAACATAATTCAACGTTCACAAAATAAATCAATTAAAAAATTACGCTTGCTAAGCTTTTCCCCATCACATCCAAATGAGAATCATAAGGCAGCACAATAAAATAGTGATGTACGTCGTCCAATGGAATAGCATGCCGATATCGATTACTTTGTCGCGGCGTGGCGCGGTGTCGATAAATTGCGGCTGTCGACACCGCGCATGCGCCGCTAAGCTAACGAACTAACGCGCACGAAATAACAACTTGCAGAAAGATCGTTCTCAAGTTAGTAGCGCACGTCAGCATAAAAGCTATGGCTCGTTGCCTCGGTTGGTGGTAGCAACCGTTGTTCGTGGGTTCAGATGACTATTTTAGTTTGTTCAGGGGCCTTATTCAAATTGCTTATATCCAGGCAGATTAGTTTCCTAGACTGAGTGTAGCGAGCAGCTTCGTCTGTAAATATCCAGGCTAGAAGATGCGATGGTGCTTAGTAATGACTGGCTTGAAATGAATAGTGATGTTACGAAATTTCTCGCTATCAATTCAATTCAATTCAAATATTTTATTTCAGGCCGAAGTGCCCCTATTAATAAAGTATTTTTTTTTCTCAAAAACGAATGTCAGTAAATACAATATTAAATTTTAATTTTAAAACATAATTTCCTTAATTTTATGGGCCGTCACCCACCTCATGAGGAAGGGTGAGTCCCATCGGTCAACAAAGACCCTGAGAATAGTGTTCAAAATCAAATGTTTATTGCATTTCTATGTGTACATACATGGTGGTAGTATTTGTTTATGTTTCAAACATAGACCCTGATAGGGCACAGCGAAATAAAAATAACTTACATATTACTGTTAAGAGTAAGAATATCACATCTTTTCTTAAACAAGCTTAATATTGCAATTAATTTATGTTATTGACTTTACAAATTGCAAGTAATTATATTATTATAAATATATCATCAATTAAATAAAAATGCAGATCTCACTAAAATACAATTACTACAAAAAACTATAAATTAAAGTATTAGTTGAAAAACTCTTGCAGATTATAATAACATTTTTGCACTAGAATCTTTCTTAGCTCTTTCTTGAACGTAGGTATTTTTCCCCCTTTTTTATATATTCTGGTAATTTACTATAAATTTTGATTGCCATAGCATAAGGTCCTGCGTGTACTAATTTCGAAATAGGTAGCGCAAATTTTGTACGATGGCGTAAGTTATGAGGTCTTTCATAAATTGGAAATAAGTTTATATATTTTTAGCGGAAATACTAATTTCAAAAATATTGGTGCTGCCTTGCATATGAGTTTTTTCATGATGGCGGCAAAGCCGTCAGTACGCGCTTCCGCGAACATTCTGACGCACTACACCGCCATGGCAACCCCAACAATATCCTCAAGGCATTGTTGTACTGTACTCGCAGATCGCTGTTTGTACGCTGGTCATAGCTCACCCAAAGGCACGTGTAGAATGTTTGGCAGTATGCTTTGATCAGCGTGAGCTTGACTGGCCTAGTGCAACGCGTAAACCTATGCTCTGTTTAGGGAATGAACTTGTCAAGTTATAATGGACTGTGTTCTAGTTCCTACAACCAGTGACTATACATTTGACATTTATTAAAATGTATCTCCAATGGTGTTAGTTAGTGCAGATAATAGACATACTTACTTAAACCGTGTCATAACCATAAGTATTTAAATTCAAAAGGTTTAAGTTAAACTCAACCTTTAAATATTTCTAGATCTGAGCGCCAAAATAAAAAAAATTATGCCCAAACAAACGACGGTTTGCAGTCCAGTTATTGTTTTGGAGTTAAATTTTACATTCTAAATCTGAGCAAGGTTAAAAGTTAAATTGTAAAAGTGTATCTAATTCTAGAAGATGTTTAGATATAGATAAGATATCATTTATTTCGAAGAATATGGTTACAATGATCTTAGCAGCTTTATTAGAAATAAATACGATACTAAAAACTGGACGTCAAAAAGCTTAAAGATGAGTAGGTTAACCATTACCCGTTTATTCACAAACAAACCTTCTGAATCTGCATACTCTTGGTTGACGTGCACAAGGCTTTCATTAAGCGCTTCGATTACATTTCGCAGTGTATGTGATATTAATGACTTTTATAAACAAGTTACATTGATGGTAGAGAGAGTATAATAAACGCCACCTCACCAAACCAAACATCAGGATTTACCTGCAAAAGAAATGAGCAAATGTTAATTCGTTATGAATTGAAAGTTTCTCTCACGCTTAGTTACATAACAACCCCGATGAAAATTTGAGCATAGAAATAAAATTATAAATAAAAAAGATTTTGTACCTATAATGTGTCTTTATTACTCCATTCACGAAAAAATAGGCGATTCGCTAGTTAACAGGTTCATATTGGACAATATTGTATAACAATTAGAAATCAGTGAATTTTTATTTTTAGCATAAAAAAATGCTCTATTTTCTACACAAAGATAGTGACTAGAAAAATTCAACCTGATCCTGGGACTCAAGAGGGATTCGACCCGCGACCATTCACAATCCGGGTGACTGCTCTTCCAACTGAGCTACCGAGGCCGTTACCAGACCTGGCGAATTTATCTAGTGTATTATACGTTGTAAGCCAACGTTGTTACATCAATGTTATAGGCAAGCGCCTTTAACGGCCTCGGTAGCTCAGTTGGAAAAGCAGTCACCCGGATTGTTAAAGGCCGCGGGTCCGAATCCCGCTTGAGTACCAGGATCAGGTCGATTTTTTCTAGTTTCTATTTTTATGTAGAATTAGAAATCAATTCTTAACTGACCACATATGGCCTGTGGACGGTGAACAAATCGAAAAATTAATAATCAAACTTGCATAATAGATTTCAGAGCATTAGAACCTATCTTTATATTCAAGAAGACAGTGAGTAGGGAATTTATCTGTATAAGACAGATCATCACTAGTGATTCGGTACGATTGGTGTCAAACAGCCGCTGAGTAAAAAAAACTGAAGGCAATAGTAAAGGAAAAAACAAGAAAAAATAAACCACGTCATTGGCAATAAACTTCACTACGACTACATTAACGACCAGTAGCCTGGTAAAAGAAATTTTGGCGTGAATATCAGCGGAGAGCGGCATCTTTGATATTCCGCGAAAAGCAAACGTGACGTTCATCGCGCGCGTAATTGCCCGCGTTAGTGGTGTCCTCAAGTCGAATTTGGTTTATCGATATGAGTAAATAAAAATACTTAAATAAAATAAGCCATTAAACAACATACAACTAGCTTTAATTTTCCGAATACCAAATAATCTATGGTCAGTTTAAAAAGCAGAAAACCAAAGTTATAAACTCAAATCTCAGAATCTCAATCTCTAATCTAAACTCAGAATTAAACAAAACAGTTAATTATTATTTTTATCTATTCCTGTACACATATATGTGTACATATACCTGTACGTATACATCTGAGTGACGCTATTGTACGAACTGACGTTTTTAATCTCTACTCAAGTACAGATCAGTGCTTGAGTACGATTCTAGAACACAGGCCTATAGCGGGTTCATACAAAAATGTCACACAGATCTATACTCAAGTACAGATTTTGTTTGAGAATACAGCCTACTACTATGAAACCTAAAGTTTGTTCGTTTGCCACGAAATGTTCAATGTCGAGTAATTAATATTTTATAAAAACTGTTACAATAAAAGATAACAAAACAATACATGTTAACTCCCATTATTTGATCAACGAAACTTTAACAAAAAAACATACATCACAAAATATCGACATAATACAACCTTACGCGGGTCGATAATTATGAATTGTACATTTTGTTTCCGCGACGCGCGTCCGCCCCGGGCGCCCCGTAATTCTTTTTCCCTGACTGTACTTTCTTTTTAGGCGAATCTTCGTGAAAGTACTTAAGATTACACATGAAGAAACAGGTCGAACCTTATTTGTAGGTGGTAAAGTTCCTTTTTAAACGCTTTTTTCATTGAGCTTGGGACGATGAATAAAAAATCAGTACTAGGGCAAACGGATGCTTTATGTTGCTGTTCTGTAGCAGTAAAGGGTGACTATGTTTAGAATAGGAAAAACAGGATTACTCTTCCAATTACATAAATCCGTAAAATCCACATTTATATGTCCTTATCTAAATACTTGCACTGCCGAAATAACAATGGATATAAAATAGGCCAACTGTACTTACTAGAAAGTTTTAAATTTAGGCAACAGGGGTGGGCTGGGTATATGTACTTTATATATTTTTTTATGTTTAAAAATCCTCAGGTTCAAAAGCTATCAGTCAAATTACTTCTATGGTACGGCACCTGAAAAATAATTAATTTAAACCGAAACTGAAAGAAGTTGGCAGTACTTAAATAAACGGCTTAGTTTGACAGTAAACGTCCTATGGCTACAAACGATCATAAAGATGACGAATCGCAAACAAAAACACAGCACTAAAGTACTTTGGAGGACCACAATTAGTTCGTCCGAAAACGTATCGTAAGTATCGTAAACCGATAAGCGTTAAAAACATACTTATAACTATTTGTACAAAGCATTCGATTTATTTTTAACGGCTTGTAATTTGAAAAAAAATATCAGAAATATAGCATATCATCGAATGCATTTATAATTTGAATGGAAATAACAGTGATGTAAAGAAGGTAAACTTAGTTTTTATACGTGCTGAGACATAACTTATTATTTGAAGTTATCCTATAAATTTTAGGAAATCATAGTTCAATTTCAGCTGTGTTTAGGTCCGGGCCATGTCTGAAGATGTCCTATAGAGTTAGTTTAATAAAATATTAACTAAATAATGAACCGTGGACTGTCCTAGAAAACTGGATCTCCTGGAGGCCCCAACCGTATGTTGAAACTTTAAAAGCCTGCGAATGCATGAGGATAGCGAGACGCAAAATGAGATCTAAAAATAGGTTTATTCTTACTGATGTGAGACATTTCAGCACGAGCTGTTTTTCAGCTGCAAAATATTTATCACATCTTTATATTACCTTTCCTTGTCCAACTATCACGTATGTATCATATAGTTTCTCTATTTTTATGCTTTATGACAGGAACCTGTTAAAAAGTACCTAATAAATATTAAAATATAAGGCAATTACTGACGACCGACTTGGTGTAATGGTTAAGAAGTTGGCTACTACACCAGAGGTCGCGGGTTCGATCCCCGCACAGTACAAACATTTGTGTGCATGAACATGTCTGTTTGTACTGGTCTGGGTGTCTCCTATGTATAATAAGTATGTATTTAAGTATGTTTATCCGTTGTCTAGTATCCCATAACACAAGCTTTAATTAGCTTACTTTGGGGCTAGATGGCGCTGTGGGGAATAATGTCCAGGGATATTTATTTATTTATTTAATTAAAAGTTCTACAAAAATTGTACCAGATATATTTTGGTGACCTTTAATGAAACCATTTTCTACTGAAAATAACCTTAGGCAGAATAAATTGCAAAAAATACGGAGATCACTTGACCATACTTTACTTCTTCCAAAACCAAACATGTGCTTTTTAATCGTCGTTGTAAAATATAAAATTAATTACTTAATATATATTTTTTAATACAAAGGGGTTCGAATATTTGTGGCATAGGTCACGTGCCGCCATTTTGTTTTTCGATGTTTTTGATGCGCACGATAAAAGTGGTCTAAAGGGATAGAGGACAATAAAAAAACAAGAAATGTCTTGTAATATGGTACCCTAAGGTGTCAATTAACTCGGAAACGCCGAGTTAGTTGAAAGTAAAGATCGATATGAGAAAGGTGATTATTAATTAAAAATCTACTGGTTATGTGACTTGTCGTGTTATTCTGTCAACAAAATATAACAGATATTACGACATATAAACCGTTGGTTAAGTGTATTATCGCATTTCTATGGAGTGTACATTGGAAAGTGCTTTCGACATTTTTTGTTTGTTTATGTCTATTCTATTCATATATTACCACATATATCTTGCGCGGAAATTTCAGGAAAAAAACAAAATGGCGACAGGTGGCTATGCCAGCCCATACAAAAATATTCAAACCCCTTTAGAACTTCAATTTATAAATTGCATTTTTACAACAGTGTAATCCAGTGCAGTGGTGGGTGTAGCTGCGCCCGTTAGCAAGACGCGTAACTCCTAAACCTACAATTAGAAAGAGTAACTTGACCCTTCTCCGAGATGATTGTGTATCACTTAACACGCTATCATCGCTCTGCGCGGTCATTAGTGACGTCACGTTCTAATGACGTTTTTTGTTGCCAGTTATCAATGCAGCGTAATAGACATGTTTGTTTGGAGTATTTTGGTGAGGTCTTTGCTTGGGGTCGAAGTAAATTACTTTTTTTTAAAGTAAAAGATCACATTAAATTACAGTAGGTACATAGATTTTTTTTGTTGCGCTATTTTTAGTACTCGTTATCATAGAGCATAATTTCGACAGAAGTTATGTATAGTTACAATACTCGTTGCAGCCTCACTCTTACTCCCGTATAAATCTCTCTGCTGAAGGTTGTCTGGAAGAAATCGCTTTATTAATATATTAAACCACCAAAATTGTGCATAAGAGTGCTTTCCTACCGAAATTGATGTATTTGTTTGTTTATGCAATAAAGATAATAACCATAGATAATCCTTTTGATATTTCTTTTTTTAACTGACCAATAATGGAATCACGCCATTTACCTGTTGTTATTCGAAAGTTGAATATTTGTCTAATTCTAAACAAAAAGCTTCAAAACAGGCAAAGCAGAACACATTTAAAAGTTGGCAATACTATTGATACATTTCAAGATTTACAATCAAAATACCATTGTGTTTTTTTTTTCAGAATATATATTACCTAGTATTATTAGAACACGATTATGAGTCTACTTTTTAATTGTGATCATAAAAAATTATCTTACTATCAAGTCACGTAAAAAACTTCATCTAATTTCATCCATCATTTTCTCTTCACTCACACCCTCTCAATTTTGATGAATGACAAATAAGAATCGATGATTGCACTCCATCCGATCATTAATCGGTAATTGATTCGATCGATCGAGGTATCGATTTGTAGAGAACGCCCCGAACCGATGGTATCGCGGTCATTATCGCCGGTTTTGTTTTATTAAGTCGATAATCGATCGAATTATCGACTTGCGACGAGTTTAACGTACACTTAGACATCTCACCACCACTATTGATACGTATCAATAGTCGTTAAAAAAGTTTAGACGGTAAGAGGCGACGTGAAACGTGTAATTTTGACGGTAAAATATAAATTGACCGGTCTGTATTAAGACTTACCGTGGTCTAAGGAGTCAAATAAGCTTCACCACAACATTAGTGAATAAAAAATTCAGAAACGTAGTTTTAAAATGAAATACATAAATATTTTTGCTAGCTTACACCAATATCATTTCGTCTGATCAAACTAAGTAGAGTTTCTTGTATACAAAAAGGTGTCAGAGACTAATAAGTATTACTAATACATACTTGAGGGATGTCCAGAACTTTATAACTTGGGACTCTTCAAATAGAGTTAATTGTCATTTACCGAGTAGATCATGTCCCACAACGAAACATACACCACTGTAGTCCAAAATGAGATAGTGAAGAAACTCCTCAGAAATCTTTGACAAACAGAAATACAGCTCGTACAGACTCAACAATAGATAGTTTATGCATGTATGTGTGTATGTAAATGATTGGCAACCAGCTCAAATCAATAAAATCACAGGAAATGTTATCTAGCATTGTACGAATATCTTTAAAAATCACAATTTTTCATCCATTTTGTTTTACATGAAAACGATTTCCTTTCCGCGCGCGTTACGAATCAAATTAACCTTCAAATAATTTGAATAAATTACTGGTCTTGGGTAAGTAAGTGGGACTCAAATAACAGCGTAACGTAGTAGCAAACGGCTCTTAACCATCTCGGTGAACATAATCGACATTTGAGGGTAAGTCCCACTTGCGTGCTTCTATGGCCGGAGTTTGAAATCCTCAACTCAAGCTGGTTTTGACAACACTGGCACAAATTAGACATACGCGGCGCTCTGAATTTTGTGACTCAGGCTCTTGGGAGTCACCTTACCTTTAGGCAAAAATCAAATCATCTCTGCAAATTAAGGGTATTTGCTTCCACCACATCCTGGAATTTCAACCCAGGATCCCCAAATTTCCGGCCGTAGCATCTGCCATTCGGCTATGGTGGCGAAATAAGTAAAAAAAAATAATTAATTGGAAACTACTTCTAACTACTAGAATTGAAAATTAAAGAAGTTCACGAAAATCCTCGGTTATTACATTTTAGACTAGCCTAAGCTCACTAGACATGGTCAACTAGCTTCATGTTTATTTTTCCTGCCAGTATTCTGCCAGGGCCTTGTCTGTGATCATTACATAGAGCAGGAATCTTACTGCTTACTAATATTATAAATGCGAATGTTTGTCAGTATGTATGTGAGTATGTTTGTTACTCTTTCACGCAAAAACTACTGAGCGGATTAAACTTTACAGTAAGTTATACAGCTTATACATCAGAATAACACAAAGGCTACAATTTCTAAAGATTTTATGTAATTTGATGAAGTTCACGCGAAGCCGCGGGCGGAAATCTAGTATATTCTATGTTAAAAAGCCCCCAAGTGCAACCTCCCCGCAATATCCTTCGTATCGGCACCACCTCCGAGATATTTCACTAATCGAGCCCAATTAATCTAAACGTGCGCCTGCGCGCGTAATTTCGTAATTATTGATATTAATTTTCGCGCGAATTGCGCCGCGTTTGAGCACATATCTGTTCCATGAAGGATATTTAATCTTCTTTACGACTTACTGTAAAAAAATTAAAAAACAAGCCGGTTAATTTTGTTAATCATTGTTATTCACCTACTTTATTAAGTAACGGTTTGCCAATTTTCATATTGAAGTGCTTGGTCATCTCTGGTGTTAATTCGTAACCAGCTGTGATTAATTCAGTGGAATCACATAGAAACTGGAACACAGTTTAAATTAAAATGAGCAAGTATTTAAATCATTGTCTTTTATGTAATATATTATGATTTAATAAATAAATCTGAGACACCTTTCATCAAAATCATTACCACAAACAAAGCAGAGGTTGTAAATAATATGACTGCAGTTATTTGGCCAAAATATTACATTTACCTATTCCAGTCTCTACTGAAGCAGTATGTCATAAATAGAAGGATAAAAATTACCCTGTGACATATAGAACCCCCATAGAACTCCATTAGAAAGTCACTATTTAAATAGCTATTCGTTTAGTCTATCCATTGTAGTCCACTCCATTAGTCTGAGGCATTCTTCACCTTGACCCATCCGATAATCTCAAACTCTATTTTTTTTTTAATTCTCAGTAAAAATCTTGCTGTTAAAGCAGGACGTTGACAGTGGTCAACGTAATCTGTACGTCTACCACGAGTTGCCACTTTAAATTTATGTTATCGTTCGCGTAAATAAATCGTATTGGGATGACACATGACATGACAATGTCAATCCCAATACATTTTTTAGGTGAACGATAATAAATAAATAAATAAATAAATATCCCTGGATATTATTCCACACAGCGCCATCTAGCCCCAAAGTAAGCTAATTAAAGCTTGTGTTATGGGATACTAGACAACGGTTATCCGTTGTCTAGTATCCCATAACACAAGCTTGTACACACAAGTACGTTTATACATACTTAAATGCATTTTCTTTTGTAAATACATACTTATTATACATAGGAGACACCCAGACCAGTACAAACAGACATGTTCATGCACACAAATGTTTGTACTGTGCGGGGATCGAACCCGCGACCTCTGGTGTAGTAGCCAACTTCTTAACCATTACACCAAGGCGGTCGTCAAATAATGTAAATTTAAAGTGGCAACTCGTGGTAGACGTACTGGTAGCATAATTCACCTACATATTTATATTTAGAGTGTCCATTTCAATTAAATATTCACAGACTGTCTCTTTATTTACTGTGTTAAATGCAAGTAATTGGCTATTTGGAAACCAATATTAACACAGTCATAGCCTGAAATTAATCGAGGGTGGCGACTGCCAACCATTAAAACTTTCAATCTATAATTATATCGGCGAATGTCTATAATTGGTCAATCATTCGTCTCTGCTCAGCAGTAGTCCGATAATTGGACTACTTAACATACTTATCAACTATTTGTAAGACTTGGAGTCTTCATAAGAATCGAGAGTTCGCATGGAGTGCGAACAAAAACGAGCGTACACCACTACATTGTTAATTAAAGCTACATTGCGGAGTACACAAGGATCGATACACTATTCGAGTACAAAAACGTCCAATGAATTACTCATAAGTCGTTCAAATCCCTGCTGTGAGGTACCAGAGGTGGAGGACGTATTCTGGAGCGTGAATAAGATATGAAGTGGATTATGGTTGCGTTAGAACTTTGTCCATTTTCTGGGCTTATTAATAACAAATCTTTAAATTTTGCCCTTTTTTCAAATTTTATTGCATTTTATAGCATATGGGCAGTATGCACGCACATTTAACAGGGTTCTTTCTTTATGAGACTGCTATTTTCAGTATTAATTTACCTATCAGATAGTAGGAATCAGTTTTCTGCACATTTATACTCTTTCACTTGCCTCAATTTACTCATTTCATTTTTGGGTTAAGTTGGCGGCCTTATTTATTTAACAAAAATGCATTTTTCTCTGAATATTTTGATCCTACAAAGCTGGGCAGGTTATGCCCAATAACACCTGTTTTTGCAGTTGCGTGCGTCCAAGTAACAACTATTTTATTTTTATATTTAAATGTTGTTTAGAATATCGACAATTAGGATTCATGATTCCCCTAATAGTTGATGTTAAGCTTTAAGCTAGTTGAAAAACTCTCTCTAACTGATTTAGTCAATACGGCTGCAAAGATTTAATATTGTTTAATCGACCAGAATAAGGAGTTCATTCTAGGTGGTCCAGTAACTGGGTTTTATTCGCTACGATTTCCATTAATAAGTCGCAAATACATCACCGGCCAGTTCCCAACACTCTGGAGCATTCCATAACATGCTGCTTTCCAGAATTCATTTATTGAGGAACATGCTTAACAACACAAGTACTTATTTGTTTGGTTAAATGACAAGATGATGCCTTTTTAATTATTTTTATAAACTTGTGAGTTAAAATATATGTACATAGTTAGGCTAACGCCTTGTTTTGTGGCAGTTATATGGCAGTGACGAAGATAGAACCGATGGCTACATAAAAAAACGTATAGCCATGCACTTACTAGGCATATAACTGAAATTTAAGTCATTCCTACGATTGGTAATCAATTGGCTTTATTACCTAGCGAATACGGGTTGGCAATCGCAAAATAGTAGAGCTATGTACTAAAAAAACTAAATACCCTTTGCTCGACACGGGGAATGAACCCGCAGATTACAGACTGATTTACAAATCAGCTCATAGAGATGAACAGACTGTAAGCAACCATGGCGGTAATGATTCTGTGCACGGGTGCATTATGATAGTTTAGAAACAGTAATCTTATTCTATGTTCACTGTTTCGCTCACGTAATGGGAACTACTATAGAGTAAGAATTTGACCTGACGGTTCTTGACTTGATAAAACAAATATCTTAGTGACTTTTATAATCACAATCTGGGTCTCTTCAATTAAATAAATAAATCAATAAATTTGCGCCAGACAACACACCTCTTGTAATGGTCTCGAAGTAGGGATTAATATCCCTGTGTTACGAGGTATCACACAAGGAAATAAGGGGCGTCTCCCTGCACACCCAGACCCGAGTCAATTCAGAAAAGATCGTTTCCTGAATTGACCCGACCGGAAATCGAACCCGGGACACTACGGAAATCGAGGCGAGAAACCGTGCTACAGCGCACTACGCCAACCGTGTCGTCAAAATAAAAAAAGGCAAAAGTGAATAGGCAGACATGTTCCATCATAGATCGCATCGCCGCTTACCACCAGGTGCGCTTGCGTTCAAATGACTGTCTAGTCAAGTATTTAAAAACCGTATCGCACCTAAGTATATTAGGCCACTTCAAGTCTGTTCACTTCTGCTGTCTCTTTTGACAAAAAACACATGTCTCAACAAATTTACCTGACAAAGGATCAACTTAGGTCCATTAGGTGCTGTCACAAATTACGCTATTGCCTAAGTCTAGCTCAAATCCAAACAATTACGTGACTAAGCGCGTTGTGCCACGCCGCGCTTGCGCCGGTGACGTCACGGCAATTTGATACGGCTAGCAGAGAGCTTGGAAAGGCTCGTAATGGGAGCGATTGTTCCAACTTAGACAGTGCGCAATTAGTTGACTGTTTGCTTGATCTGGTTTAGTGGCGATGTCTCGCCGAAATGATTTTCATGTTTTTTTGTAGATTAAAACACAGATTTCAGGGTTCCGGTTCCAAGTTTTTATTGATGATTAAATAGTTCATTGTCAATTTGGCAAGTACAGCAAAGTTAGTGGGCAATAACATAATGTACCTCGTAGGAATCAATTTGTCTGTTATTACCATTATGGGCTCAAAACACAGGATCTATTTGTCCATGTTAACAGTAATTGTCAGAATTGTGATGTCAGAAACAAAAGATCTACATTAAATTCATATCTTTCAACGTTTTTCAGTAGAGTTTTCTCACCACTTTTCCGCATAACGAGTAAATTACCTGTAACAAAAGTAAAAGACATCGTTAAGATTTTAAAAAATTACATGTTGAACAACATTTAGACCGCCAAAACCAAAATGTTATATTAAAATAATAGAACATTTTGGTTTTGGCGGTCCATCTATCTAATTAGCAATGGTAATATACCTACGTAAAGTTGGATATGGATATATAACTCTTAAGTTGATGTACGCAGCATCGTCAAACGGAAAACTATCGACACGCTCAGTAAACAATGTTTGATTTGGCGAACTCCGCACCTGCCTAGGCATGTCAATCTATACTAATAACAGAGGCAAGCGTTTGTGAGTTTGTATGTTTGAGGAAGGTAATCTCTAAAAATACCAAACCGATCGCAAAAATTGTTTCACTGTTAAAAAGCTACACTAACCCTGATTGCTATAGTCATATGTTTTTTGTAATAATTAGTTTTCATGTCAAAAAAATGAAGTTCACGCGGGCGAAGCTGGTATTCAATACTTCCAATAAATATCGAAAAAAATGTTCCCAGGATCTCCTTACACGTGGTATCTGACCCTAATCTACTGACTTCAACACTAGACAAAGAACAAACCCAAATAGTTACAAAGAACAAACGCAAATAGTTAAGAGCAACACGGCACTTATTAAGAAAATCTTTGTTTTTTTTTGCTCTTATAATTATGTACTTTGTTTGTGATCTTATAGAATTGTACAGTACATCCAAGACGTGATGTACACACGACAATACATCAACTTTAACATGTTACTTAAACCTTATGCTGCGAACATCTAACCCATTTTGCAATTGTTTTGTAAAGATTGACCAGATGTCCACCGTAAAATCATATGATCTTATACGAATGAATCTAACGATGTCATTCATTGTTGTACAATAAAAAGTGTTTTTTGGAAAACAAACTTAGTGTGTAGGTTGTTCCACTAGCGTAGACATTCAGGGCTACTCACAGGTAAGAAATATAGGTAACTGCCATAATTTAACACCCGTTAAAGAAATTAAAGGCACTCATCGACCGTCAAAATTTCGCATTTACGCGTCGAATCAAGTGCACGATACTGGACAAATTTTAATTCCGAACACAATCAGTGTTAAAGTAAATTGATCGATAAATCAAGCCGGCCCTGTGCAGAGTAATTGGTTATTTAAATTCGGCTCTGCCTCCGGCGTGCGAGTTTAGTTATTGTTAACATCTTTGGCGTTGAATATTTGGACTGTATCAGTTTGGAAGGGTGAGAGACTTGCTTAAGTTCGAAATATGGGGTGAGCTAGTGTAGATGAAGATGGTAAGGAGACTTAAGCAGATAATAAGGTTATCCAAAGCATATTTTACTCTCAAAGAAGAACGAAAACTGTCAGTAACAGAAAGAAAAGTGCTGCGAAGGATTCTGGGTCCAACACAGACGGAGGATAAGGGGAAATAGTTGTGAGATTGAAGAACTGGTAGCAGAGCCCAATATCATCGGCGAGGTTAAAGCTCACAAACTTCGCTGGCTCGGCCATTTAGAGAGAATGGTGGAGGATCGTGCGGTCAAGCGAGCATACTTGGGACGGCCGAGCGGTCGACGCCTGATCGGCCGCTCCAGGTACCGCTGGGTTGACCAAGTCATGAAGGACTTGCGCGAGCTCCAGGTGGATGACTGGAAGGAGGTAGCGCTCGACAGACTGAAATGGCGTTTCTTGATATCGGAGGCCAAGGCCCACTTTGGGTCGCAGCGCCAGCTTAGTTAGTTAGTTAGTTAAAGCATATTTTACGGTACACAATACATAAAACCTATAAACTTCACACTCGTTTTCATCGGCTATTAGCGTTACAAAGTTTTATGTCCTGTTCACATTATTCCAGTCCTGCGCTCAATCAATGTGGACATTCCAGTGCCAGTTCAAATTATTCCAGTAGTATTCCAGCGCTGGAGTGGAATGCTTCTACTGGAATAACGTGGGCTTTACGAAACTTCGTAAATGTTGCATCGGAGTTGACCTCTTTATCTCCCAGCGGTATTTGCGGCCTTGAAATTCCTTCCACCATACCATTAGTGAAAAGTGGGCTTCTCAGTGCTCCGTCTACCTCGGACTACCACGTTCAAGATAAAGTCGTAATGGTATGTTATGTTAAATTCCTTCCATAAGGCAAGCAGGGTGAGGTGACGCAATAGTTCATGCGCAGAGGTGATCACTTGCCATCAGATAAGATAAGATAATTCTTTATTTGCATAAAACATGGTACATTTGAAGTTCTTATATTTATATTTTGGACATGCATGTTTTATCGATCAGCGATGTGCAAATATTTTGTCGTCATGGAATTTATAAACATCAAATTGGGTCATTTCACAATAATTATACTAAAGAAAAAAAAAAAAGTTTATAAAAAATAAATAAATTACCTAAATAAAGTTAATACAGTAAAGTTAGTCAATAAAATTAAATTCAGATGTCAAAAGTTCAGTTAATAATCACGGTCATAAAATAATTCTTCAAAGGAGACCTTCAATCTCGTTTGTTCCCTTTTTTATAGAAAAAAAAGTAAAAAAATATCTTTATTCATATAGACTTATAAAAAGTACTTAGGACAAGTCATATACAAAAAAAAACTGTAGCAAAAATATACTGAATAAAAATAAACTTACATAAAATAATACTATGATAGTTAATATCATAATTGAATAATTATACTATACTCACAGATTACAGAACCACCACCGTCCATCATAATAATGGACTCATTCAGTTTTTTAGAAAGGTTCCATTCCACCTCTTGACCCATTTAATTTAGTTGTTCTATCTTAAGAAGGTCCATTCTCTTGAACCTATTTTACTTGTTCAGCAGTATTCTTTAGGTCCAACCCAGAATCATACTCTGCGCAAGCGCATCGACAAGCTCGGATAAAGATAAAGCGCCTTAGCGGCGACAATGAATGGGTCGCCACGGGGCGCCGACCACACAGGGACAGGGGCACCCGACGTGCGCACGAGTGCACGCTTGGTTCAGGTTTACAGGCGCATCTTCACTAAAATTAAAAGTGAATTGCATTTGGAAGTAATTCTCCAGACAAGCACTAACAACGCACTGTGGCTTGCTACCCTTTTTTTTGACGCATGATTTTAACGCTTAATTTAATTAACATGTTAAGCAACGCCAGTCAGGTCGGGTTATGGATGGGTGACCATCCCGACCGAAATTAAGTGATCTGTTTTTCGGGCATCTCCGTGCTTCGGAAGGTACGTTAAACAGTTGGTCCTGGCTGACGTCGCAAGCTATCAGTCGTAAAGCCTAGTCAAAGGCCTAAAAGGCAGCTTGATAACATCTGACGGTAAGGTTTATCACTGGCCTTACATTCACCTCTCCAACAATGCGCACTAAGCCCGCGTGTTGGAGTATGGCTCGTGCCACCTCATAGTTGAGGTGAGGCCTGTGCCCAGCAGTAGGACGTATAAGGCTGTATTTGTTGTTGTTGTTGTTGATTTTAACGCACTTTGCAGCCAGCTGTGAACCGCTCTGGTTGTCTTCAAGCTACGGCGGACCGGACTAGGGAGGTAGCATACCGTTGCGCCAGCCGCAACGGTATGCTATCTTAGGTCCATCGGCATGCCCTGCGGCCTGCCGAAACGGCAAGTTGCTTTTGCGTTGTTCCTCTAAAATAAAGCCATTACAACCAGTATATTTTATGAGTAAACATACGATCTGTAACCAGTATGTCTACCATGAGTTTCACGTAAACTACGATAGTTGAATTCAGAAATTTGTATACCAAATGTTTCCATTTTTGATTACTAGGGGTGCTGTTACGAAATTCCATACAAAAACACCAAAGCGGTCTACGCGTTTAGCGTTATTGGTGTAAACTCATGGTAGACAAACTGATAATTTTACAACACAGTTAGGCTAATCAATGTACTTCTATGAACGCTAGGAGTTTTTTGATTAATGTACATTCAATGCTCGCTCGAAAGCAATGGATTGCATAATCGAAAACAATATTTAATCAAGAACAGTACTGTTTACTATTAATACATGTTGATTATTACTTTGATTAATTTAGCATTTACAATGCTTGTTTTCATATCTCAGTTTAGAAAAACTGGAAAAAAATCGATTTCGGGCCTTGATGAGATCCCCAGCTAGAGGTCATCAAGGTCCGAAATAGAATTTTTCCAGTTTTCTATCTTACATGTTGATTCACACATTATACACATATTCGTCACGTGAATTCTACCCTGCCTGAGGATTAAGCTCACGAACTTCAGCGCTAAACCACCAACTTCAACCATTGTGCCAACCAGCAAGTTAAAGACTAATGTGATGCTGCTCAATTTTTTAAGTAATGCGTAAGTTCATAATGACAAACACTGATCAATATTGAGCCTAAAAGGGACGTAACTGAAACAAGTGTAAGTTAACGATGTAAGTTGAGTCATTTTTCTCAAACTGTCTCAAGGGGCGTCCAATAAGGAGAAGTTCAAACGAATTGGATAGTGTAACTTTTTGTTCTAACCTTGGCCCGGGTTGAATGGAGATACTATCAAATGACCCGGGTAATGTGAATGATGATTTTAGGAGCAGGAAATCGTGTGGAAAAGAGACTTTCGGTATTGAAGATGCTCGTGAACGTTTGATATTCAGTAAATTGTCAAAAAAAAGTTATACATTAATTGGTCCTTTAGCTGTTATAACGCGGTATCTATTTCTTTACCTTACCTTATTTTTTTTGTATTATGAAATAAAGCATCTGAGCATTTAACATTTTTTAAGTAATCCGTTTTAAAGTTTTAAAAAAGACGACTGATTTTGCTATAGTATTTTAGAGTTAGTTTTATTTTTTAGGAATCGTTCACTGTTTTGAAACAGCAATTATCGGTTACCTAATAAAGAAGCCACAGCAAGGCTACGTGTGATGAAAATTTTAAATGAAAGTTCTGGGCAATATACTTTCACTATTACTCATCAAGTTAATTCGAATATTAGCGATAATGCAGCAGAGGCGAGATGACATATCTCACGTTTACGCAACAACAAATTGAACGCACAATTCGGTAGCAGTCTGCGGTTTTTAACATTTTTCAGTATCGCTGAGATTGTATAGCCTTAAACATAAGCAATGAGCGGAGCGGGCTCACTTATAGGTACACCCAGTATTAAACAAATTACTGGGTGTACCCAGTATTAAACAAATTAAAGATTAGGTCAACAATTGGAAGATTAGGACACAGCGTATCCTCTCTTAATAGCCTCTCACACTGAGAGGTACTGGGTACACCCAGTATTAAACAAATTAAAGATTAGGTCAACAATTGGAAGATTAGGACACAGCGTATCCTCTCTTAATAGCCTCTCAGTGTGAATTAATAGTTGAATAGTCTCATAAAGTGTTGTATTTATAAGGTAGCCAAAGCTCATTCGGGTCTGATGTGTCGTCAATTGTTGAGGTTGTGATGCTATGATCCCGTTTCGCTGACTGCGCTTTATCGTGCCCTGCTTGCAAGGCCAGTCATACACTGTGGTAAGCGCTTATCATCCAGCAGCCTCAAAATTTTAATAACAGCAACTTTGTGAAGTAAAATCCATAAGTGAAAAGGGACAACGATTGAGCTATTCCGTCTTTCATGAAGTGAAAAAAAGAATTTGGATGTGATTTGATGAAGAATTCAGCAGAAACAAGAAAGAGCCCACTAACTTGCGATTGCAGCCATGTACAGAACCAGTCAAAATTACGCGTTTTAAAGCATACTGTCAAACTTTTTACACTTGCAGCCTGTGGGCTAACTATACGCGGCGGGCATATGGCGATCTGCGAGTCCAATATAATAACGCATTTAGGGTTTTGTTGGGGAGGCCGTGGCGATGTAGTGCCTCAGGTATGTTTGCGGAGGCGCACGCGGATGACTTCTATGCTATCATGCGAAAGCGATGCGCCTCCATGCTACTCCGTCTCCGTGGCGCGGCCAACGGGATGCTAAATGTGTTTGCAGATAGGTGGGACACCCCACTAATGTGCCGTTGGGTGCAGCTTCACACTAGGCTGTTGTAATTATTAAATTGTATCTTACTAACACTACCTCTTAAGATTAAAATTGTTACTAATAACATATGGACAGAGGTCTGAAATAAATGAATATTATTATTATTATTATTTGGGCACATAGCGCGAAAAACTGATGGACTAGAAGCAGAAAAAGGTACTGCTTGATGGCGAAGGCTACTCAGAATGACGACGGGCGAGGTCACAGAATTTCAGTAGAACTGTCTATATCAGTGTGGTTACTTGTGTAAGGGTCAATTCACACCGAGCCGCGACGCAACGCTGCGCGCACTTTTTAATGGAACTACTCTAAATTAAACCTATACACGAAAATATACATTGTGAGAATTTAGAATACGTGGCACCACGCAGCACACCGCCGCGAGCCATATCCTAAATAAAGTGAGTAGTTCTATGAAAAAGTGCACGAAGCGTCGCGTCGCGCCTCAGCGTGAATTGACCCTAAGTGGGTTTCCGGATACGACATTAGCTTAACGCAATTATGGTCCTAAACCGCTTCCGCTTCATTGCTTGTACGGCCGCGGCGCTATCACACAATCGTATTGCGTAAATTTGTCTGCTGATTGCAAGACTCTTACGCAACCACTTGCTACTGTTTAAAATGTAATCAAAAAGTTATAAATGTTTCATTTGATTAAAGGATTCCGTATATAATACATTGAAAGAATTACTGTATGAAAAGATAAACATACCAGAAAAAATCTGTTTCCGTATCTCGTTGCACATACTGTATGAGAAAATAAGTTATGCTATAGGTATTACTTTTGCGTCAGTAAATGCATTTAGGAATTCCCATGGCCCTGGGTTCGGGGCTCCTGGGAAAACAGAGACCCCTACCCACTAAAACCTGACGGTGGTCGTCTTCGGCGCAGAATGTAATGGACCCGGGATTCCCAACGAGGGAGAGACTCCTCGCAGGACTTTTCGCTGAGCAAGGCCGCCTGGCAGCCAGCCACGATAACACAGACCACTGTGACCGAGGACACGCGTTACCGCTCGCAAACCGAAACACACGCAGGCCCCTCCGCGTGCGCTTCGCGACCCCAAGGGATCTTTCAGTCGCTTCTTACGACAGGCAGGGATACCTCGGCAGTATTCTACTCCACAAACCGTAGGGAACGTGCTATATTACTAACCCAACCTCGCAGAAGTAGAGGTCCAAACCCTTGTGAATCTTTTATAATTGGCTGTCTTATTAGTGTAATTAAGGGTTAGCCATCAAATGTTTCATCACCAGGGCTACTTATGATCCTTGGTAACGTTTCATTTGGAGGGGTCTGTGATTTACCTCTCTTTTCCTAATCGTCGTCGAGTACTGATGGACAAGTAAGTTGACGACCTACTCTTTGCCTCCAGGCAAGTAGTTACTTAGATGGTTCTTTGCACTACCCGAGGAACTCTAAAATAATTTAATTGCTCGCCTTTTATTGCGATCTTGTAAATCAGAAGATAGTTGCTCCTTTTCACCGTAAATCGGCGGTTTTATACTGTTTTTAAGCTAAATACAGACTTAAAACCAGATAATATAGTAATTACCGGTTTATTAGCGAACCGACAGCCGGCTATCGGTTACAAAAGCGGTCAAAAGTGTATTAAAAGATATCGTATTAATTCTCGCCGAAAGCAATAAGAAACATTGTAAAAGTTTTATTAGCGTATAATTTGTGGGTATTTAACATTATTGTTATTTTCCAAAAAAGGTTTCTCTTAGGATTTCACTTTTGATAATTGGACTTTTACTAATTAGTTTTTAAGCTTAATTTCAGCATGTAGTTCTTTAATGGGTGAGTTTCCTACCACAATCTAGCCTAAGTATGTAACTTATTTTATTAATGTGAAAATTTTGATATTCATAATTTATTAGAATGTATTCCTACATGAGATTCCGTCACTTAAACGGCGATCGTTGGTGTCAGAAATGTGTATGCTATTATTAGTTCGTATTTAAATAACTAGGGGCGCTTATCCCATACAAAAATGTTAACACGGTTTACACGGACGCTAGCGACCGTCATTGGTGTTTAAACTCATGGTAGACATACAGACAGATTTTTGCACCTCGCAGTTTCCGTAATGGCTTGACATTTGAAAAGTTGATCCTTAAGGAGCTATAAAAAGACAAGAAACTAGTTTTTACTTAAAAAAACATGGGGTTTAGGAAATTGATTGACTTACAAAATAAGTTGTTTTTTTTAATTTGATTAAAACATGTTAAGATTAAAATAGCAATACTAAACTCTGTATGAAGCTTCGCACACCAAAATGCGGTGGGACACGCAATATTTTTAATCCCCTTTACAATGTTATTATTTATATGTTTTTATTTAGATTTCATCTGATGTATCAAACTTAAGGTTTTTAAACTAGAATGATATTAGCGTAACAGAAAAATGCTCTATCAATCGATTGGTATCTTTTATCGTTTAGACCGACGAGCACTCCTGTACGGTACTTCTACTGACTGTACTTCTTGTCCCGTCAGTCCGTCCGTCCATCAGTTCGCAACCATCATAAATAACCCAAAACAAAACAAAAGCATATAGTCGCAACACAAACAAACAGAGATACTACTCCCGTTTTAAATTGGCCCGTTTGACACCTCAATAGCGCAACGAAAATCACGCATCGACTGCACAAAGCTTACATTTAAATTAAATATTTATTCAGCCGTAATTCACGAACGTCACTCGCGTCGGCTTGTCGCTGCGTCGAATTTAATTTTATCGTAATTTTGCGTTCGAGTAATTTTATTCGATTTCAAAATGGCCGCCACTGACGCGTCGCGTGGTGGCTGCGACAGGTTCATTCCTTCAAGTGTCTATAGCAAATGGTGACTGATATACGAGACCCGTTAGAAGATTCTGTAGTTGCCATTGTGACAAAAGCTGAATGTATCCGACATAATATTGCATGGTTTGATTATAGCCTTTAAAATGAGTGAGCTAACTTGAACTTCTGGCATGGCTCTGAGTCTTCAATTTGATTCTCACCCAGGACAAACATCCATCTGACAGACATGAGTGTTAGTGACCATACCCAACTATCTATCTATATATCCTACATAAAAAAGGCAGAACGATAAAAGAGAGGAAGAGCACAGCTAATTTCTCTGCACGATATTAAAACGCAAACCTTAATGAAAACGACAGCTTTAGAATAACACTGGTTGGGCTGAGATTGGTTTTGGCTGGTGAGTAAGGTAGCAAAGCTTATCAGGAAGCTGGTTAGCTTGGGGCCAAAGGTCCGCACTCGGCTTGCTGACTGCACAAATTTCTTCCAAGCGTTAAAGAGTCGGCTACCTCTGGTGTTGCACATATGCATAGTCTGCGGTAACCGCTTACGGCTTATTTACGAAAACGCGGGGCGTTGCGCGCGCGGCCCGCACTGAGTTCAAACATATGGCGTTGTATGAGTGCTGCCGCGCCGCCAAACGCAACGCGTGACGCCCTGCGTCTTCCTAGATGAGGCCTTAGCGTTACGAGGACCGCGTGCAGAGGCAATTGCAAAAAAATGGGTTGGTAAATGCACTTAGTACACCTTGCTATTAAAGCAATTAAATGGAGCAATGATAATAATTTCCATAGTAAAATTTGGTTCAACCTTTAACGAATTAAATTTTCAATGAAACTGCCAATACGTGCCAAACTCACCAGCTACAGGCGCCAACATCACACGTCAGATTACGTCACGTACAGTAGATAAAATAATTGTGGTGACGTAATTAAATCGCTCTGTAATCCATTTATGAATTTAAATGGTACAATTTGCCAATCAGGCTGCAATAACACAGTGTTGAATTTGGGATATCTGCTGAATGATTAATTAAAATTTGTTTATGAATTGGATTTGGTTCTATTTCAACAAGAGCGACACTGCATTATAGAGTGAAAAGATTAAAAATATAAAACGTTATTGAACAGTTAATTTTGTAAATATTAACATTAAATGATTTTCGAAAATAAAATAAAAGAAGCCTAATCTGGGATTATCTTTGAGAGGCTTTTATTCTGTTGTGCATTTATAATGAATTTATTATTACAAAAATGGTTTCTCAGCATTTTAAAGCATTTTTCTCGATCAGAAGCGGTAACAAACACAGTGCTGCCGAATCAGGCGCCTAACTTTTTATTTTTAAATGAAGATTTATTTTATTTTATACTTTCAGTAACGGTAACGTAAACAAAGCATTTCGAGAACCTTAACAATATTGTCCTCGTTCAATTAAGTCGGAACGAAACTGCGTATTTTCTTATGGAATTCGGCGCGATGCGGCTTCGAGTCGCGTTGTCAATAAAACCTGTATAAATTGCCTCCACCATACTGAATTTGAATATAATAGCGGATCCTGCGCTTCGTTTTAGACCCTTCCCTTGAAGTGGGTACGCAATCGCTGTCCGATTATATTGTAAGCAAATTATCTGCTGCGATCTGGCAAGCGGATTGAAGGATGCGCTTTTTTAGATATTTTATTAGTTTCTGAAGATATACTAAGAGACACATGCAAAGGTTTAACATTAAACCTTCTTTTTTGTGTACAATATAATTTCAATATTGAGAAAATATTTTTTTCTGTAAGTTTTATTTTCATTCTATTTTGTCATGAGTTTAATTTTGCAAAATGACAATATGTTTGATGGAAGTCTAATGACAAAGTTCTAATGCAGTTTTAGTAATATTGTTTTAACGTCTGATTTTCAGTTTGCGTATTTCTAAGGGATTTCAAATACGATTACGACTACTATTTGATAGGTTTCTATTGTACATTGTAAAGGAGTTCAATCAGGCTACTAAGATTTTCAAAGCCTCCAGTGATCTCCTTCGTAAATTAAAAAACTTTTAAAATTTATTAATTTTAGAATCAACAAAATACCGGACAAGATCAAGTGATTTAAGTAAACAATTGTGCAAATAATACCTAATATAGAGAAAGCCAGTTCAATGTTCTAAAACTATGCTTTAATTTAATAATTATAGGGAGCTGTTGACACCAACTTCGTTCGCCTTTGCTTGAACTTAGCTTCCAACTCATGTACCATGAATCTAAATCTGTGCTAAATTTTAATTTAACTATCATAGTTTAAGTGCAGCAAGTTTCAATAAACTCCAACTTAGTTTCTAAGTTATGCTGGGAGACAAAAACAGACTAACAACGTTCATATCATACATCGCAATTGTTTTTCGAAATATTCAACGTTCCGTCTTACATCGGTTACTGATTTATTTTATGTTATAGATATAATCACCAATATGGAGTGAATTACGAAATTGTTTTTTTTTCTCGCACGAACGCGTATTTTAACACAAACAGTGATTTTTTTATCTTTGTTAGGAAACAAGGGCCGAACCGTCAGATTTGAAACACTGTAGTTTTGCGATTCTCTTCATCAAGCCAGTCGCTCCTCTCAACAGTCCTACAGTAAGCTACTTACGGTTTTGCAATTTTGTGCCTTTTGCCCTTAACTTAAGATCGTTGCCGTCTTAGTGCACTGTGCAGTAGTTGTATATTTGCAAACAGCCAGAAGAAAGTGGACACAATTCGGGATTTCACAAGACAGATTACAGAGAACGCAATAATAAGGCAATCTTTACACGTGACGATTAGACGCAGCTTTATTTTCGCTATTTTATTTGATGAACAAATATCTTGTATTTACTAATCAGTAAGATTTGTTATATTTCGTACCGCAGGGCTCAGATCTGCTTTTTAAATATCAATAGAATTGTATTTTAATGGCATGATTTTGACATTAGGTGTTTACTAAAACTGTCAAAAACACACCATTCAATAACAAATCTATCGGCTTATGTGAATATTTATTTATTTTAGCATTTATCAATTCGCTATTTTCGTGGCTATCTTTGTATAAATCTTTTAGCATTTCAATAAAATATTGGCTCTGATATCTGTATTTCTAACAGCTGTAATATGTCATAAATAAATTAACAGTCTTGTTAGTTGTGTAAATGTTCACAAAGACATGGCTTTCAATCAGCCATTGGTCAGGTCTGCTTCCCACTGATTGCTAAAGGCTAATCCAATAATGAAAAAAAGAAATCAAATGGAAGCCTGGTCCCGTTCATTCACACATTTTACAACTTGATTTTATGTGTCTTTTTGCTTTCCAAAGGCTCACGTAACTTCAAAAATTTTGCACCGGCGAGTAGCCCTCTTGTACTACTAGTAGGTATGTCGATAATTAGACTAAATTCATAACTTACACGATTCACAAAAGGTTGGATACACTTCCGCACACGTTCCCAACCACCGATAGCCCTCGATATCCCCAGTCGTGTAGGCTGAACAGATCGTAAGGTCAAAACGTCTCTGAGCTCATGTCCGATCGCGAGATAAGATCGTAATCTTCTCGGATATTGCTCGCCATAATCATATGCGTACTTTTTAAATTTTCTTTTTTTTCACGAAAGGGCGGGCCGAGGCGTGCTGGACAATACAGCGAAATAATGCCGCATTGTCGCGGCGGGTTAAGTAAATCAAGCCTTTTTGTGGGTCGTGCGGCTCTTTGAAGGATCTGTAAGGAAATTATCCGTGAAAAGTACTGTAGTTACCTTGCACATCCATATTTTTTAAAGCTACAACCATTAGCGAATGTGCTAAGAAAGAACTGAAGTAAACACAAAGAAATAGAGAAATATCTCCGGAGCAAGTCGTAATACAATGTCTCTGATATGAGAGCTGAGGGTGCATTGCTACGATTTGCAAAGTTGTCTCCTTGCAATGTCGTTCTCTGTAATGTAAGCAACACTTATATATCTTTCGTGCTTTACAAGAAGAGTTACTGAAAGTCAGTTGATACCTATAGCAGTGGTAGTGGTATACACTTGGTGACGCAAAGCGTCAGAGTGACGAGCCCATCTGCTAGGTAGCAGAATTACAATGGACGCAGGCAGCTTACATACAACTGATCACTGAATCAATCTACGAGGTAGCTGAACATAGGCTAGGTAGCATTGCATAGCATATATACAGCCATAATAATGATTAAGCTTTATTTTAGTTAAATTTATAGTAATAGGAATAATAAGTGTAAATATAATTGGTTTTTGACACGCGAGGCGAGTATGTGCCTCGCGTCATCTATTTATATTATATCTATTATTTTTATATTTAAAACATATGTCTTTGTTTCTATACTAGCTGCCCCGACAGACTGCGTTCTGTCAAAAAATATTGTTCGACAGCTGGGAACAGAACAGAGTGGTTTGTGATTTTTCTCGTTATTTTTAGGTTTTTTTTTTCATAAGAACTTTCTTTGTGGCTTTACAAAATATGAAAAAATTGCCTAATTGGTCGAGCCGTTCTCGAGTTTTGCGCTTAGCAACACATTTGACCACTCATTTTGATTTATATAGATAATCAAAAGTGCACAATGAAAAAGTTTAAAAACATTTTGTTGCATAACATGCACAATTTCATTTAAAAATGACTCCACCGGGTTCTGTTGCACAATCCATTAATTTTCGACTTTTATTCATTTCTTTTCGAAAGGGCGGACAACAATGAGCACAGTAATAATGTGGTATTGTCGCTGCGCAAAGTTTGGTGAATTAAACGGTTTATTTATGGGTTTGCGTTTCGTTCGCAAATAATAACTTTGTCTTCCGTTATTACAGGTGCTGATTAATAATTGCGGTGAGTTTTATGGTTAATTTATTTTGTTTGCTTGGTTTGATGATTAATTTTATAACTTTGACGTTTAGTTTGACGAAGAAATAACAATGAGTTGTAAATAAATATCTGCGAACATACTTCAAGTATATCTCGCCACAAACTTATAGCGTGACTGATATTAAACACCAGACACAAAATACATAAATCTTCGTCACATGATTATTGTCCTAAGGTCTTATCACAATCGCTTATATCCAGTCAAGTTAATTCCCTAAACTGAGGGTAGCTAGCAATTTCGTCAGTAAATATCCACCCTGAAGGATGCTTTAGTGCCAGGTAACCGCTGGCTGCTGGGAATGAAAGATTATTTTACGAAATTGCTCACTACGGTAAATTTAGGGAATAAATATAATAGTATATTTTATATCGAGGGACTAAACAAAGCCATAATATTCCAGAGGTGTCTATGAAACCGAGGGTACCTATATTAAGTTGGCGTTTAGTCTCGAGGTACAAACTGTACTTTTCAGTTTGAATGGGAGGAAAATGGTCAATTTAGTACAAAAACATTTAAAACCGAACAAATTGAGTCAACAAAAATTCTGAAATTTGCACGGTCAGTTTTTTCTTCTAAACCAGTCACAGATTAACAAAAAACACATGGCGCCACTTTCTTTGCGGACTAACCATGGAACTAAAAGCTTCTCAACATTTTCGCAATGAAGATGGTCCACACTCCACAGATAAAAATACCTATATTTGCTGGCTGTTTGAGTTTGTCAATTTCACATGAAGGAAATTAAAAACCTAATTACTTTTCACTACCTAGAGACTAAAGTGGTCACTTAAGTCCCGCTTCGTAGGGCTATATTGGCGTACTTTTAGAGCATGAGAAGTGAAAATAAATAAACATGCGCCAGATAACACACCTCTTGGTCAATGGTCTCGAAGTAGGCATGAATATATCCCTGTGTTACGAGGTACCACACAAGGAAATAAGCCAGGGGCGTCTGCCAACACATCCAGACCCGAGTTAATTCAGAAAAGATCGTTTCCTGAACTGACCCGACCGGGAATCGAACCCGGGACACTACGGAAATCAAGACGAGAAATCGTGCTACAGCGCCCTACGCCATTCGTGTCGTCAAATGTCGTGGAATGAACTGATAAGTAATAGGGGTTTGTGATAAGGCCGCTAGGTTGGTATTGGGAATGTTACTTAAGATTCCAGTCGAGCATTTGAAACTACGGATATTATTCGTTAACGATGCCCTGCAGCTTATTACTAACAGATAATTAAAGAAAGACAGGAGGCAGAAGCAGTTAAGTACGAAATACATCTCGTAGTAATCGTTAATCGATTGTCGATGTGATTAATCTATCAGTATTTTAATTCATCTGCCATCATAAACAGTGTTGTCCAATTGTCCTGAGCGATTGGTACTAACGGTAGTACGGTCGGCATACAGGAAACTAATAATTTATTAATTTATTTATTTTTGAGTCAGGTACAAGTTACAAATCACACAGTACATAAGTATAACATTCAAAAAATAATGATAAGTTAGTACCTCTATTGCAACCGTCCACAACATGCAAATAAAGTAATTAAAATTTATAATAATAGCTATCAAACTGATAAGACGCAAAATGAGAACATGAACCCATGAGATTAGTTTTCTAACAGTTCAAGTACTCCGAAATCTCCAAAACTGTCTGAACCCTTTATCGTGTTCACAAACATGTTGGGAATCTGATGGAATATCAAGCTCTTTACTTAAGACGTTGTAAAAAACTGCAAGAGGGTTGTTAATAATAATAATTATTATAATATTCTTTGAAAGGGGTTACGTTTTTTCTACATGATCAAATCATTAATGAAGAAATCCCTAAAAGTCTCTGACGGAGCCCAGAGGGTAAGTAAGTCTAAGTGGCTGCTTAAGGAACTGCTGATTACTGCCGTGAATCAATCGGGGTCAGTGGCAAAGGAAGGTGGTCGGCCGACCTGATGCATTTAGCAGTTTTAAGTGATGCAGGTGGATGCCAGCGATTATGATGAGGCCACCATAGCTACGGCAAGTGTTAATGTTACGCACATTTAACGATAATATCGAGCTCACTTTTTCACTGAAGGCGAAATATCTAAAATGTTATCAGTGTTGTAAATAACTCACATGCTGCGGACAGTATAAAAATCACAGTTACTTTGAACCGTTGATGACTGTACAATACGATACGATCTTCTACGACGTGGAAACTGACACATTCGATTCGCTAAAAAGCACATTACACTACTCCTAACGCGCATAACAGCTAAGTACGGTTAAGGTTTTTTAAGGCTGATCGTACTGTACCTAGTATTGCGAGGGTGGCGCGAGTTACGAGCGCGGGCCCCACGGCGCGCACGCGCACCGATTTACGCGCGACGCGGTCGCTAGAAATGCGCATTGTTGGGGAAAATATTAGTAGACGACAATCTTACAGTTATAAAAGCCGCTAAATACTGCCAATAATGTCAAGTGGCCACGGCAACTTTGAGTAGGTTGACTTGTTGAAATTAGTCGAGTGGTTGCAAATGTTTTTGAATATCGCTACCCGTTTTTTGGCCAAATTTAACAAAGCCTAGTTAATTGTCTAAATAATAGGCTTAGGTGATTTTTCTTAACCCGTAAGTTCTTGAAATGAAAGGTTACCCCTAAGATGAAGCAGTCATATCAAAGTCTGCAAATAAAAAAATGACGAAATATTACTTACCTACGTATTGAGGAGCCTAATTGCCTACATTTATTTATCTGAATTTGTTATCAAGGAAACTTCCCTTTTTAACATACATTTAGTCCGGCAATATTATAGATGAAAGTAAAGAGTTCCATTTATTTCAAAAGAAATTAGTATTTATATCGACAGCTATCACAACACTAGCACGCCTTTGGCAACCACGCGCTTTATCGATCCGCTAAAAATCAACCGTGACCCCCGACACTAACCGAATTATTCTCGGTGCAACATGATCGCGGTTCGATTCCCGATCCAGAGATGTGCCTTGATGTATTGGGCGGTTTTGTCAAACGGGCGGGTGTATGTATAGTATAGAAATTATAGGGTTGTTAAATCAAAAAATATATATTGGAATTAAAATGAGATTTTGCTACATAGTCACTCCGGCAGTTTATTTCACAAATTTCATAAGAAACACATGCCAATTTTTTTAATGTACCTTTTTAGCATTAAAATATTCATTATTCAACAGTACTAGAAATTTCCGAGAAAAGTTATGCATGACCGTAAAGGCTAATGTCCTTTGAAGTTATCCTAGCAAAACCATAGCGTAATGTGCAGAGTGATATTTCTGAGAAGCTATATTACATTTAATTGAAATCATGTTTTGTCAATTAGTTACACGGACAATAAAATTTTGAAAATCATTATCAGTAATTTCTTCAACATTTTATGAACAGTGTGTTTATTGTTAAAGGTCAATAGAATTAAAACTATCTGTTAGATCAAAACAGATAACTTTATTATTTTTGCTGAAATCAAGAAAAAATATTTCTATGCAAAGATCGAATATTGACAACCCTAAGTTAAAATGACACAGATGAGGTAGAATTCGCAGATGCCCGGGGTAGTGGTCCGATTGGAGAAAGATAACTAGTTTGATGAATTTGCAATGGAGGCCAAGAATTACCATTAACCACTACACTATATAGTTTGATCGAAGTTGGAGTAATGTGAACTAAACGTCTATGTTGAGGCAAAATTCACATAACTGAAAGATAATTATATGCATTTGTTTTATAACCTAAACACACTGTAGTCAGCTTGATTACCTAAGGGGACCTAAGGTTCGCAATCGTTCAGCTTTTTGCCTGCAGAAGAAACCCCCCTGGCTTTACGACGTTTATCGTGTTGCACGAGTCTTCGCCAACCCCTGTCTTTGCCACATTCTCGGTGTGTACTGATCTCCAATAATCAGCTTTTGGAACCCTGCCACGATTCCCTAATCGACCAGTTGATTGAATGCTGCAAGTGGAATTAGCCACACCCTCTAAATGGATCCAGATCACATCCTCAAGCAGGTTTGTATTGGAAACCATAAGGAAAATACAAACGTGGTCGTCTCAAACAGGCTCTGTTACGCACAGTAGCGAAAGAGGAGAAGAAGATTGGCAAGACCTTGGAGTGAAATCAAGCGCGAAGCTCAGGACCAAACGGAATGGAAAAATACTGTGGACCCCCTCAGCCCCATAGACTGCGGTAACTATTAACCGATGAGCAGGCCACCACGCTTGCTGCCCCAGACTTAAAAATAATCCCATGGATGTAGACACCGTGAAACTCACTAATAGCTGTAAAATAAATAAGGAAAGAAACGTGTGTATGAGGTTGGAGAGAGAGATTTTTTTTTATATATTTAAGTTCAAGTTCGAGTAGTACTCGTAAGTACAATCTTTTTCAAAGATTATTGTTTCTAAATTCAGTCATTAACAAAAACAATGTCACTTTTGCAATTAGTTAAGGTTGGATTCTGTTATTACAGAGCTCACGTAACACCCTTATCAAAGGTTAAGACTCTGCTATCTGCCGCCGCATCGGCGATAATGCCTTAACAAACCAACGCGGATTTCATTAGCCGCCATTTTGATACAATTCGACTTCGCTTTTTGTTAATTAAAACCGTTAATTGTAACAAAATGGAGCTTTTACGCTGGCGGCGGGCAGATCGGGGGCGAAACAAGTAATGAGATGTCAGCGCTTCATGATATTGTATGACGTCGAGCAGGTAACTAGGAAATGAACAATGAATAAAGTGAATGCATATTCCTGCTTCAGAACAAGAGGTCTTGACAAATTCCTTGAAAGCAAAGACATCGATTGAGCCAACAATCATCAAATTTGTGCACTGTTTTTGAGGAAGATTTATCCAAAAAGTAAAACCAAAAAAGGAAGGATATAAATATCCTTTAGTTACATCATTACGTAGACGTTAACGTATGCAGTTAAGTAATAGTATCAAAATATTTTTAAACTCCAATGACTTCGTAAGTCCGCATTCATACAATTATTGTACCTTCAGAAACCTCTAAATGTAGACTTGAACTCCTATATGGTTTCTAGTCTGTCTTCTACTAGACTTCTCTCCAGGTTGGTAGTACCTGAAAGCCATGACTGAACTTTCGAATTTACCGCTCTCGCTTTCGCTCGTGGCTGGAATCGACCACAAGTGACAGAACTCGAGCAACCGAATTAAACCCAGTAATTGATATTTATTTGTCGCTGACAAGTGTTAAAATAAAACTTTTTGTCCATCGCCTTTCGGTCTACTTTCACTGCTACCGAGAAAAGGCGCAATTAAATATAATTAACATTACTATTAGCCCTAAATTTAAATTAAAGAACATATACGGATCGTAGTGTTAAATATCAAGCATGATTGCAAATTTTAATAAGGTGAAATTGAGTTTAATATCTCATGATTGAGTATAATTTCGAACAAATTTCATTGATTAAGAAACATTTATATAAAAAACACACTATCGTATTAAATGAAATCATTTTTCGTATTATGACCAGTTCAACGTTTTTTTAAACTGCATAATGTGAGAGTTGCATAAAGTGAATGTCCAAACTCAGACATTGATAACATTATTAGCAACGTGGCTTAATGGGAAGTACTCGTAGTAACGCGTTGATGTCTTTTAAATGTACCCCAGTTCACTTCATATCATTTAGACGTACTCGTAACATCTAGAGATTTTTACTTCCAATCGTAGAGTGGCAAGTTCTAGACACTATTTAAATAAGTGAGTAAGATCAGTAGTAGCATTAGGGCTATTGAAGAAAATATGTACCGAGTAGTATACTAAATCAACCTAGTGTCAGATTGTTCGAGCCGCCTAGTGCCTTTAACCTGACTATTTTTAACGTTCCTCAGTGAGGCATGACAACCTGGACCATTCGTTTCAACGAGCCTTTCGAAGCACAAAATATTCGTTAGTATAATAAAGTTGTGGGTACCGAACTGCAATGAAAGAAATCATCGTTTATCACGCTTACTGATACAAAAACTAGGAATTTACCTAAGACCACTGGATTTTTTTTTCTTTGCTTGTAGACTAGGTGGTCATTTGATCACATTCGCACCTGGTGACAAATGATGATGAGGTTTAAGATAGTTCATGTCTTATGATTACTCTGTTTCTATCGTACGACCTGACAAAGAAAAAACCAAGACAATAAGCGAAAAACAGGCCTGAACGAAACAATACTCGAGCTCATTATCAATATTCGGAAGAGAATCTGCAGATAAATCGCGAGCACAGATGGCGATTTCAAGAGCTTAAGGTGCAGCGCAGTTCACATCACAACAATTATAATATTTGCAGTATTTTCCCTTTTTTGTATGTTTGAGTGCTTTCGAATCTGTCCACGAGAGGAAACTGAAACTGCTGGTTGGTAAAAGTGATATTAGTATTCTGACGTTTTGAAGTTTATTTTTTATTTGTTTCTTATTATCTGTATTTAGTTTGGTTACGTGTTAAACTAACTCTCTTAAAGCAAATTAAAAAAATTGTGTGCTTGCAACTTAGTTTGTTACCACTCAAGTTGTTCCAGTTATATTATGTATATATATTTAAAATTATATTTATTTAAAGTTTATATTGGTGAACTTACTCGCCCTCTTCGTCAAATTGTCTTTCTTCATGTAACTGTTTTTTTGTGTCAAATAAAGATTATTTATTTAAGTTTATTGCCATTTAGAAAAAATAAGCAAAATTACAAACCAACTGTATGAACCTTAAGAAAGTGCAGTCTTTGTAGGGGGGACGCATTCTCCACGTAACTGAGATCACGTTAATTCTGTATTAATTAATGTGTACAGTCAGAACAAAACAATTTGGTAGTACGAAACTTTTTATTTACACTGTTTAATTTTGTTGCTAGAAGGAAAGTTACTCTGTCTGTTTGTCTCACTCATTTTAATGACGTTTTTGTATTTATATATATTTATATAAATTGTGACCTTTTTAGAAATTAACAATGAGAGTTTTTACTTACACCTTTAATGGTCAAACTTATATTTAACCTTAAAATATTGAAATAAATTTTTAAAAGAAAACCTAGTCTTAAGAAAATATGTGAAATAAGTGATGAATTGTTGAAGGATCATCCGTGGTTTGAATTTTCAATCCAAGGATGCTATAAACAGCTTAGTACAAATAGAAAATAATTATCTAAAGATAGAAAAACTGGAAAAATTAATTAAACATGGTTAAAAATTAACCCTAGCGGTTTGAAAAAAAATTGGGCCACTACGACAAAAGCACATTCTCGAAAAAGATATAATATTAGAAAACACAAGCACATTCTCAATGTGCACTTCGTAAATGGAAAGCGCGTAAATCTCTCGCGCCTGCGCTTGCGCAGATCGGGTGGGACACGCGAATATTTAATTTTTTTCGAGACATCACGCTGGGTGCATTATCTTACTATTAAATCTTTCAGGGGAGGTGTGTAAATTAAATTTATTATTTTAACATAACCTAGATACCTGCTGGGACGTGATTGAGTGTAACAATAAAATAAAATACTTTTAAGGGCTTTTATTTGCATTTCTTTCAATATTTAAATATTGAAAAAGGAACAGGAAATTTATTTAAACAATCTTCTACTTCGACTAACTGCATAATGAAATGATTGTTTAATTACTAAGTCATTTGATGAGTATTTGATTTAAGAATTTAAGTCTGAATAAGCTATGCTCAGCAGGGCAATATTGTCTGACATCGAAAGATATAAGCTAGCTAATCAGGTGTCTAATTTAATTTAAACAATTTAAAAAAAAAAAAATTAACACTCAAACCTGCGCAACATATCAAATGAAAATGTGATAAATTAAAGCTAAATTTGCGTTCAACCAATTATTCTGATTTGTTCGTTCATTTGACCTTTTATACTGACCAATATAGTTAATAACTTGCTCGACTTCAGTGGGGTGCATACCAGTATGTTTAAGGTGTTGTAAGTATCAGACTAAACCAACACTTGAAACAGAGTCCAATTATTAGGTGATAGGTATTACATAGAATTAAGAGAAGGCGTTATCATCTCTAATGAAATAATAATAACATACAACCATTTGCCACAAAATTATTACCAGAGCCTACTTTAACAAAAACTTTAAATACACAGCTTAATCCACAAGTGATTAAAGTTAAGCAGAGTACTTTGCACGGTAGGCTGCGTGAAATTATCTTTATGCTTTATCACGTTTATCACCTTTAAGTGATAAGCATAAGTGAAGAGCGTAAGTGCCCACTCGTCAACGTTAATATATTTCATAATGTATGGGTATAATTTCATACTATATTTTGGTAACGAAGAGTTCGTGTGATGCGGGCAATAATACTTAATGAATAAATGGTTAACGATTGCAATACATTTTTTTTACACTCAAATTAAGGATCTCCTGATCTGACGAATAAGAGAATGAAAATTTGGAATATTATAGTGAAAAGTTCCAAGCGAGAACAAAATTTTGTGAAGATCATTTTCTTTGGATTTGTATATGGCTGTTAGCAGGTCTGTATCTAAATACTTATTAACTGCAATATACACACTGCCCTTTTCACTCGCTCTATTAAGAGGTGTTTTATAAATTCGATAAAATATCTCTTTTAAAAATTTACTATATTTATGAACACAAACAGGCCTTTATACTTCAAGCCCATCCCTACAGCCCTAGTCCGTTTTAATGCCATATTACTTGGCACTAGATGTAAAATGACACATATATTTATTTATAGACTGTTATGCAGACGCTACTTTTTCCATAATCATTGTGCAGTAAGCTCAGAAGATAACAAAGATGCGGCGAACGAAAAATAATCAAAAGAAGTGCGCACGATTGTCGGAATATTTTGGTTTAATTCTGAGGCCGAGAACTGCAAACTACATACATCACCGTCTTATTGCCATACCAGATAAGTAGACCCGTTACTAGCGCTGGGTTTTCAGGTTTCTAAAATAGTAAAGTTCTTTCTTTTTGGCATTTAGTTTCGGAATCCTTTGTCTAACCTAATACATTAATTTGTGTCATCTTAGGTAGTCGCATAGGTAGAAAATTAGGTATTTGTCTTTTCGGTCAGTAAGATACAATGATGATATACAACATAGCAATGGTTTCCAATATCACTGCAGAGCTATAAGTTATGCAAAACACTGCAACTTTATCAATAATGAAACGCCTAATTTAAAATAAAACTAAAATAAATGCCGTTTTATGCTTGAAGCATACACTCGTTCTTCATAAATACAAAGGTAAATATTAATGACATAATACATAAAAACACAAAAGTATAGGCGAATCAACTCACATAGCCTAACTAAGGGTATTTTAAAATGCGAGATCTTTGTAGCAGGCGTAAAGTGCACGATCTTACATATTTATACAAAATTTTGAACGGATATGTTTTCACTGACATTCTCGCTGAGATCCTATACCTAAGGTCCACTAGATGTTATCGCCCATTTGATATCCCTTTTTGCAACAATAACGTATCTTTTCATGATCCTGTGCTCAGAATGTGCCGTGACTTTAATACATTGAGTGGCACAGATAGTGCACCGGATCTGTTCAGGACTTCAATAATTAGCTTTAGAGATCGGTTATATTTATAAACCATTGCCTGAAATTTGAAAAGTCTATTATTAATACAGCACTAATTGTAATTCTATAAGTATACGTATATGATTATTTAGAAATATTTTTAAAAACACATATATATTTATATATATAATAATACGTATATATATATATGTTCATAGAAAATATTTTATATTTAGCTATTGAAATTTATATTATATATTTATTGATATTTAGAATATTCCTTTAATAGATTAATTCTCCGCTGAAAGTAGTTGACTTTGTCTTACTTATTGTTAAACTTGCTGTGTACACTTCTTTGTGGAGTTATAGCGTATCATTGTGTAAGATTCGCTTTTTTTTTTGTTTGTCATGTTTTTGTTATAATTCTGTCTTGTGTGCCTAATAAATAAATAAAAATAAAATAAGCAGCAAACTAAGCAAAGCATGTTTATGGATGTTAGAGACAAATGATATATTTCTAAATACATACGAGAATAATAACAGTGTCTGAAATGTTGGTCACATGAAAGTTGTCCTATTCAAGATCGCTACCATCGCGGCAACAGGTCAGTTAGAAAATGCAAAAAAAAACAAATAAACGTTTTTCACTATCTATATATATTAAAAATTAAATTGACTACTAGTAGACCTTAACCAATTCTCGGATTAAATAAACTCGCACACGTTTCATTCCCCGAAAAAACTATCCTCAATTCTTTTGTTAAAGATAATAAGTAAATAAGACGTCAAGGAGCGATAATGAGACTCCATTTGTGTATAGTTAGCTCTACAAACATGTATTCAAATTTGGATTTTATTGCTTCGGCTTAGAGATCAAAATTCCGGTCCTGTGCTAGGTTTACCGCACGAGTGAAGTCGCGTCAAAACATAGCTTTGGCCGCCTGCAATTATCATAGTTTGAAGGTGAGCGTAGCTACACGTAATGTTACTTAGGGAAAAAATGGGCCAAGTGCATTTCTACCGCCGTTAATAGTTTGAACGAGGAGTTGTTTATAATAACAGCCACTAGGACTTGCGATATAAAACATATAAAAACAAAAATAACCGTTCTTCTTCTTATCGTCTTATCTTTTTATCTATCTATTTTGACGACCGACTTGGTGTAATGGTTAAGAAGTTGGCTACTACACCAGAGGTCGCGGGTTCGATCCCCGCACAGTACAAACATTTGTGTGCATGAACATGTCTGTTTGTACTGGTCTGGGTGTCTCCTATGTATAATAAGTATGTATTTACAAAAGAAAATGTATTTAAGTATGTTTATCCGTTGTCTAGAATCCCATAACACAAGCTTTAATTAGCTTACTTTGGGGCTAGATGGCGCTGTGTGGAATAATGTCCAGGGATATTTATCGTGTCGAATGGCAACACTACACTACGTGCGACCAGAATTCCGCCACTTGAACGGCATTGTTTCTGGCACACATGAGGTCCTCATATGTGCAACTAGCCGGGCATGCAGGGCACAGTAAAAGGTGGCTCATGTTTTGTGGGGAAAAGCCACACTCGCATGCGTTGTTAGCGCTGTCGATGAATCCCCATCTACACAGGCTGTCCTTGCAGCGGCCGACCTGGGTCCGCAGTCTGTTTAAAGATTTCCAGGTCGACCATGGCAGCTTATGGCCAGGAGGGAGGCTCAGCAGGTGCGACGAATAGGGTGGGAGGACTTTGCTCCTGCCACAAGTCTAGTCTGGTTTGAGGTGGGTTGCCAGAAACTGGACAGACGGATTTCAATAACCGCTACTAATAGAAAACTGAATAATAATTACAATTTCAGTAAAAGTTATTGCTCTATGACAACACCGAACACAAAAGCAACATTTCAAGAATGTTTGTCTGTATGCTTGTAGGTATTTTCTAGCATAGCGTGATCTATTAACTATACTCCATTCATTTTGACATTAGAAATAAGAGGTTCTATGAGCAGGGGTGCCTAAATAAATAACAATTTGCCTTTGACATTGCAATGCCGGATGACATACCTAAGTATAACCTGGCAAAATTGAAAACCCCCTCCGCCACAATGTGTGAAGGAATTATGTAACATTTTAGATTTGGTAGAGTTTAGTGACCGTTAAAATGTGTTCGGATACTCAACCCCAGCTTGTTTTAGGTTTTTAACATAGACAATACAGTTTTATGCAAGACAAAATATTTAATTTACGCAAAAGCATTATAAATTCTGAAGTTACTTTACTTTATAGGAGAACAATTAAGTGTGACAGCTGCTATAAAAGTAGATTTTAATAAATTCGGCATAAATCTTAAAAGTAATAATGTTTATTGTACTTTTACTAGAAAGTGGGCCTCCAAAAGAACCTTTTATTTATTTTTGTCTAATGCTATAGTGGAAGGAGTATAGCTGCCCTGACAGACTTCATTCGTTATTGGCAAATGTTTGACAGCTTAGAACATTTTCTATTGGAAATGGTTTTATTCTTTTATTTTATTTTTTCGTCCAATTTCCAACCTTTTTAATAGTTATTCAGCTTTTCGGGACGGAGACAAATATAACAAATCAAAAACCATGAAAAGCGCTTCAGCCGTTATCGAGTTTTTAAGTGTTCGAACAAACACGACTTTGTATTTGAAAAATGGTATTTAGTATCATAAATTAATAACCTTTTTTTTACAAAATCAAGTGAATCCTTTCTTTGTAATTGATTAGATACCGCATGCGCATACGCAGAGACTGTGGGGATTCGAGTCATCCAGCAAACGCAAAAACAGCACCCGTGCGGGAATGCACGCGGAGGCAACCTTGCGGTTTGTGATCAGAGGGATACAGAGACGCAATCGTGTTGTAGCAGTTTATGCCTACATACAAACTACGTGCTTTTAGGTGAAATTATAAATGTTGAAACGAGAAGGGTGTAGAAGTTAATTAACCGTTTCTTTAAAGTATTTGTTATTTTCGGTTTTTGGTATAAGACACTTGGTTGCTCGTGTGTGGAATACTGCTATGCTCTGGAACTGTTCCGCCAAGTATTTGCGATTTGTGAAAATTACAAGGCAACTTTGAACCCTGGTGTAGCCCGTGGCTAAGTGAAGGCAGCGGATCGGCAACGATCCGATGTCAAGCAACGCCAGAGAGGTTTTAGGGAGGAATTTAGGGATGTGTTTGTCGGGCATCTCCGTGCTTCGGAAAGCAGGTTAAACAGTTGGTCCCGGCTGACATCGCAAGATATCAGTCGTAAAGCCTAGTCAGAGGCCTAAAAAGGCGGCTTTATAACATCTGACAGTAAGGTTTATCACTGGCCTTACATTCACCTCTCCAACGATCCGCACTGAGCTCGCGTGTTGGAGTATGGCTCGAAATACCTCACAGTTGAGGTGCGGCCTGTGCCCAGCACTGGGACGTATATAAGGCTGTATTTGTTGTTTGTTCTTGTTTGAACCCTGAGCTTCTCCTATTGCGTAAAGACATTGCCAGTTTTTGTGTTCTCTACAGCTTTTAGGGAATGCTTTGATGAGCTATGTTATCTGATTCCATCCTCACCTGTCCCTTTGCGTACTACGCATACTAGAATACGGTGTCTATTAGGATCTATACTATTTAGGATCTGTTAGCGGCACCAAAAAGGATCGTTTGTCGTATCATCGAAACGTGGAGTGGAACGCTAATTCAGCACATTATGTTTCCTCCCTTATAAAGTCTGGGTTCTCAAGCGCGGCATAAAAAGGGATTTTTACAGGTCTTCAAAATGATGTACATCAGCTCAGTGGTATTTTGCATTACTGTGCCTGTCAACCTCATATTATTTAAATGAAATTAACAGTACTTAATAAACAGTCAATTCACTAGCATTTGAACATTTTTGTGTAATAACGTCACTAAGTTTCCATTAAAGCCAGCATTGGCATATCTGCATTAATTTGCTCTTTGCTGAAAACCCCTCGCGCGTCCTTGCTTTTCTCACATTAAAGTGGGCATTTCAAATAATTGTCATCGGGGCTCGCTGATCAACATTTTTAGCGGTTATGAGCATTCGCTCCAGGAAATCTTGCGCATCTGGGTGCTCAGAATGCAGTCCAGGTTACGTGAGGATAGTGGCTCTTTAATTAATAGGTTATTTGGTTGAGTTCAGGATAGATCTTAATTAGTTTTTAAGTTGAAGTGTCGATCAGTTTAAATTGAAGTTGAACGCTCGCAGGCGGACGGACGACTTGATAAAGGTCGGAGGATTCTGGTTTGGAACTTATGTTCAGCAGTCGATATCATATAGTTGCTAATTAGCATTAGAGTTTGCGAACTCATTGTTGTCAAAACACGATAAATTTCCTGAAAAAACTAACGTGGAAGATTAGAATGGTGCCTTATTTTGTAATATCAAGAATCAAAACTTTGTAGTTAACAAAACCAACAGAGAAGAAATATTTTCGTTAGAAGCTGCATCTAAAGGATTGTTTTCATTCATCACACAACATACGTTTTTGGAAATATATTGGCAAATTTCAACCAGCCTCCTTCAATCAGCCTCTGAAAACAAAAGCTAAAAGCGTTCTTTTCCAAATTTAGGCATAAATTCCCTGCCCAGGTTTTTTCGGTACGGTTTTTGAATACCAAACTGTATTTGGCAAGTGCGCTAAAAGCTTGCATAAGTCAATCCCCTTAAAATGTAGCAATGCCATAACTACAATGGTAGAGACTTTTTCCCAGCAGTTTTGGCTATTATTTCACTTTGTTTGCCAATCAGGCAACAAAAACTGATTACTATTAGAGTCTTATTATCGCTTATATCCAGTCAGGTTCCCTAAATTAAGGGTAGCGAGGCATTTCGTCACTAAACATCCAGCGTAAGTGTAAATGTCATATTGGTAAATTGCTCGCTTAACTCAGTTTAAGGAATGAACTTTGAAGTTAAAAGGGATTTTGAAAAGGTCTCAGGCGAATGTACACAATCGCAATGACATTAATCAAAGTTTTTGTGTGCAACCGAGTAGCAGTACAGACGCGAGATCATAGAGCACTTTTATCGCATTCTTTCCAAGTCATATCTGAGCTAGTTAGGGTTGCCAGCTTGTGGAATGTGCTTAGTTAGTTAAAGGGCCTTATGGCAAAGAAATAAAATATAGTAGAAATCAAGCGATCGGCTTTGAAACTAGAATCAATGGCGAAAAAAAAACCTATTAAGATAACTACTAGGGTACCCGATAGCGACTGGAGAAGCTCATTAAGTAAATATTTATTGTCTGGGAACAATTATAAGAATTATAGAGTACTAGCTGTCCGTCAGCGGCCGTCAAAATGTAGCCTAAATTAAAAATGGCCTATGACACTCCCTGATAATTATAATACAAACGAATATTTTAATGATAATACTATAAAATTATAAAATAATGTAATGAGATTGATTATTAAAATTTAGTAAGATAATGAGTTGGAAATGATTATTCAAATTGTATTCAGATTAGGGTTTTGTGTTTATTTTTAATGTTATTTTTTAAATGATATTATTTTTTATTTTCTTATTTTGAATTAATCCCATAATAATTGTATAACTTGATAAAAGTTATATTTATGTGACGTCTCTTGTCTGTATTTTAATTCAATTAGATTTTAATGTTATTACAAGCACTTCCTCCGCCTATAGATAACTGCAACACCAGAGGTGTCACCGATGCGTTGCTTGCCTTTTAAATAATAATAATAAATAATAATAAATATCTGGGACAATTCACACCAAGATCATCTGACCCCAAACTAAGCAGAGCTTGTAATATGGACGTCAGAGACTGATAAACATACTTAAATATTTATAAATACATACTTAAATAGATTATAACACCCAGACACACAACAAATATAAATGTCCGTCACACAAATATTTGTCATGGGTGGGGATCGAACCCACGACCTCCGGCGCTAAAGGCGAGCGCTGCCATTGCGCCAACAGGCCAGTCTCTGTGTGTGTGCTGGGAGGCGCCCCTGGCCTGTATGGGAATACGCTCTCTTCTTGAAGGCGCCGATGTCATATTCCTTTGGAAATGCCGGCGCAGGAAGATCATTCCATATCTTGGAGGTATGCGGAACAAATTGACGGGAAAAATGTACGTGCGTACGTATGTACAATTTTTCTTACTCATATTGCTATTGTATTGTACTATCTTTCCTATAGCAGTATATGGCTCTACCGAAGGTTGTCTAGAAGATATTTGACAGACTTTGTAGCGATAGGACGGCCTAACATCTTGTCACCTTTCCGCGATAACGTGACAAACAAACATATATAATGTTTGTGCATTAAAGATATCCATTTTAGTTTTTTTGGCAGAGTGGTCATTTTATTGCTTTATGTTACTCGTAAGATGTGCAAAGATTAATACTTATAAGAGCCTTCAATAGTGCTCTATCATCACAGCTAGCTAATATTTATTTGTAAATTGTCCCTACATCAGGTATAAGACTGGCCTGTCATCACCCCTAACCTCTACTAACATATTTAGTGGCTGTCGTACTTCGCACTAGTAATAATTTCTAATAGGATGTCTGTCTGGTTCCTCGAACGGCGCCCCCCGGTCTGGGGCCATTACACTGCGGACGTGAGCCACTGACATACCTCCTCATCCTAGTTGTAACTACCTAGTGAATACAATGTTGCCTGTAGTAAAGAAGACTTTGAAAATAGTAGCTATTAATTTAGTAATGTTCTTCTGAACATATAATAATAGTGTTATTTTTGAGGGAACTAGAGGACTGCTTATTTTTACTCTTATGATTAAGCCCTAGTGTGGATGGATATATTTCTACCTTAGGAAAAATCATAGCTTGCAAGTATAGAGAGTAAAATAAAAAACAATTGAATGTGGGGAACAATCAAATCCTGCTTTTACAATGGAGCTTAACAGCAGTATGAAGCACAGAAAATCAATACCTGTGATATGAGTATCAAAACTTCGACTTAACAACTCTTCCAGCATTCAATAGCTTTGAAATACCATAATGCTGACATGAAAAATTTGATGTTACTTGCACAGGTTAGCCAGTTCGCTGTTTAGATAATATGGAACTAACAATCAATAATGTGTATAGCATAATACCCCTACTCTCATAGTTAATTCTTCAAATGATATAATATGATGTAATAGCTAAAGATAGAAAAAAGGGATTTCGGACCTTGGTGATCTCGAGCGGGCATCGAACCCGCGTCTTTCACAATCCGGGAAACTGCTCTAACCACTGATCTACCGAAACCTCCACGGAGCGAACGAATCTTTCTAGTATATTATATATGCTTACGATGCCAGCCAACGTTGTTCCATCAATATTTTAAGGCAAGTACCTAAAAATATCCGAAAGGAATATTTTAATTACATATTAATAGTTCTTTTCGTCTTTTGTTAGCTTATCATAGGAAGAAAATCCCAGTATCCAGTCGGGTACTGCATCGGTCGCTCCCACGCGGTCGCGCGACAAAAACCTGCCCTCATCAGAATGCGACGCGACACGCGAGACGCGTCGCACAATTGCCGGCCTTTTTCACCGCTTTTAAGGATCCGTAGTGTAGCCAAAAAGATGCTTTTGGCCGCAAACAAGGGAAACGGTCGCTAAATTCAGATTTGTTTATGCACTTGTATTTAACACGAGCTGTCCCAATAGACTTCGTTCTGTCAAATGTTTGACAGCTGGTGTCCATTTTCATATCTCGCCCGCTTTTCTCCGACTTGATTTACATATACTATTCTTTTTCATTTTTTGTTCAATCATAGTAAAATATAGCCTATGTCACTCCCTGATAACGTAACTTCATATTGGTGAAGTTTTTAAAATCGGCCCAGTAGTTTCAAAGCCTATTCAATACAAACAAATAATCAAATCTTTTCTCTTTATTATATTAGTATAGATAGATGATGGATGCAGTATTTTAAACTAGTTGATGTCTACGTGCAGCGTAGTTTTTATTTCTAGGCATTTAATATAAGACAAGCATTATCACGCTCTACTCTCACCGTTCCAACTTCCAGCCTAACGCTTCATGAATTCTTTGAAAGAACTCATGTCATATCATGAAACTCATAAACTGTTTGTCTACCATGAGTTTTCATCACGTAAACGGCGATCGCCGCGTTCAGAAATTTGTGCGCCATTTTGATTCCATTTAAAATCCCATTTGACATTGTCGTGTCATGTCATGTCAAATACCAATACAATTTTTTTACGCAAACGGTAACGTAAATTTAAAGTGGCAACTCGTGGCAGACGTACAGGTCTTAATTATCGCTAGGTCTGATCGGCTTCGGAAGAGATCACTGAAGCGATAAGGCCGAGTATTTTTATGTAATTGGTTTGTTTGTGCAGCAAAGCATATGAAATCTTATTCCAATTTAACAGCCAAACGCATATTGCCCTGCCTGTGAAATAATCGAACATCAATCGATGATTACAGTCAGACTAATTTAAAGCCTCAAAGCTTACAAACTCAACTGAGTAAGTTTCATTAAAACTTTTGACTAACCTTACCACTACAGAACCCGTCCGAGTGATTCGTCTCGCACTTGGCCGCTTTCAATTTTTCAGTGACAATAGGCGGTAAAAATAATTACTTATTTATGAACCCAAAACCAGTTAAAAGATATTAATTGAACGCGTGAAACCTCATTTTGTTTTTGCACAACTAACGGTGGTGGTGAGTTTGTGCGTGAAATTAAACATTACCACAGTGACAGGTTGAATTGATGACACTTTAAACAAAAGTCATTTTAACTATAGTATATTATGGCAAAGCTACTGGATTATCTTTTGAGTTTGTTGCAATCTATCTAGACCTGAGCGACCTCAGGTCTAGATAGATTGCCACAAACTCAAAACTTTTGGCTACGTAACCACGTCTGGTTACAGCCAAGAGCTACACCCTTATTTTGTTTTTATATGTCAGTATGATTAGCGTCCATGTTGTCCGCGTTGACGTTTTTTATGGGATTGTAGTACAGCACCCCTAGCGATAATAACCAAAAATCACATACAGTACGTCTACCATGAGTTGCCACTTTATTTTTACGTTAGCGTTCGCGTAAATTATTTAAATTGGTATTTCGTACAGCGCCTCTGTTGAGTCGAATTGGAACTAAAAAACGGTACCATTACGTCGTGGTAGACATACAGGTTGAATATCTACGGGAATGACGTCTAATCAAAATGACATTTGATCTGAACTGAACTGAGAGGAGCTAACAATTTCGTACAATCCTAATATGACAAGTCTTTTAATATATTTACTTCTCATTGAATATTATTTATTTTGTATTAAAAATTAAGGTGCTGAGTGAAAAGTAACGACACCATCTTCAAAAAGTAATTTCAATTTAATTACCACCATCTCAACCATTCAAGGGTCTGAAGATTTTGCTAATTATGATGAAAAGCTTTTTAAAATTGGCACTTCCAAATAATTGCCCATAGAACTGAAGCACGGACTCGTCATAAAATTCACACCTCAGACCCTGAAACGAGCCATTGATTCAGATAAAGATGTCCCAAAAACTCCGGCGCAGGCGCATCACAATGGGTTGTTAGCGGCAAGGCGGGTGCACACCGCGGGTAATTGGGCACTAGCCGCTAGTACCCACTAGCAGTATTTGCGCACCCATATACAGCCAATATGCACGATTTGCACCTGATGCCTGATAGGATCTATTTCCTCATTTGGTAGCTTTGGAAATAAATATTCTAACCTTTATTTTGACTGCCTCTTTAGCGCAGTTGGTATAGCAATTTTGTCTACCAAGCCGTGAGAAAAAAAGTTCGTCACGTGCCAAAAAAAAGAGTATTTTCTTTGTAGTGTTATTTTGTAAGAAAGGGAGTCTTTGTAAAATATCTGCTTAGATTGGGGTCTAAATTTTTTTTACATCATACTCGTAATAAGTCATTTTAATCATGACATCCATTATAACAAAGTTTATTTATTTTATCCGTTTCTAAACGTTTCACGTTTTCGTTTATACACGTTGTAAAGTCTCGTGCAATATTGTAACATTAGCATCTTATGAAAAGAGTTTCTATTTAGGACTTACTTTGCAACGTTGAAAACAGTCTCATATCTTCAGAAAAGTAGACTCAATTCAACAGTTAAATTCTGTTCTGCTTTTTTGATCGATAGCCAAGGAACGAAAGCTCTTCTATCACTTATGTGCACCCCGCTCAATCGGCGTTGATCCCGAAATTGATTAACTCGCAAAAAGCGGACGTCTGATGGTCGCACGCGCATCGCACAAAAAGTTCGAAGCCGACGCGAGAGCTCGCACCGCGACGTCACGAAAAAGCACAGGATTCCGCAGGAATTTAGAAATTAAAATGCAATGTCAGCTGACAGGACCGGTTCGACGGATGCGAGAAAACACTTTTTGGAGCACCTTTTAAGCATTATCCATGAAATGCGGCAAATCTTGGAGAACTGGCTTGTGAAGATCAAAAGCGCAATGACACACCCGCTTACAACTGAATGAAAAAGTAAAGAAATTAGTCTATAATGCTGTCCTGTTGGTCAAAGGCCTTTCTGGTTGAAATCAAGGCATTGCTACGATTTGACTTGTCAAGTACCCCACTGTATAGTGGCTGCACGTTGAGTATTAGTCTTAGTTCTGTAATTGTAGTTTACTGGTCTCTTATTCAACTTAATGATACATTTTCTTTTTTTTATATCACCAAAAAACTGACCTAAGAAGACATTATTTTTTGCTAAATTACACGGGAAATAAGCTGATAAATATTGTTTTTAATTTGAAACTTAAACAAAGCATTCCAAGATTTATTTTTTGATGCTTTTGCACTAAAAGCGTTAACAGTAAGCCGCAGAAAGTATTCTAGAACTCGATGATAGTTTCCGCCTTTATTGCGTGAAGCCTACACTCAATCCTACGTCAACTAATATAAAACGCATTCAAATCAGTGCTATTGGCGATGTTACCAGGTTTTATAGCGAATCCTATCCTACCGACAAAGTACACTAATTCCGGTTTTACGTAGTCATCCGCCATCTTGTTAGCGAAACGGCTTCCGCCATTTTGATTACGACGCGACAGACGTGCCGAGGGCAAAGATCGTCGGAAGTGATTTAGTTTGGAATTTGGTCATCGATCTGTGAAGGTGGAGTTTGATACTGACTTGTAAAACGTAACAGAATTCAGAAAATGGAATCTGAGACTACTTTAGCACGTTCATTTTGAATTTTGAATGGTTTTAAATCGAAATTTAAAACTTTTCACTTTTTGTATGGCGTAATCGTATTTTTGTAGTATTTTAAATGTCCTATTTAAGCTTGAAGGAAAACAATTGAAGCAAAAAAAGTAAAATGGCCAACACGCTCAAATTGTAACAATTTTTCTTCAATTAGAACACCTAGTACAAAAATCAAACTACAAACATGAAAACTTGTTTTTGATGCTTGTAGTTTGATTTTTGTACTAGGTTTTAAACTTGTCATTCATTCTTTGTCGTTAAAAGGTACTTTCCTATTTGCTTTACCTTAAATTGAATAGTGTTTTGACTTCAAAAACTGTGTCAATGGCTTTTAAGCTTCGATACGCACCGCAACATTCGCTTCAGTTAGTAACGTATCCAAGCGATATTCTTAAAAGCGTTACTGCAATAAATACATCTATTTATTGCAACGAATTCTTAAAAACAAAATTTCATTAAAAATAGATTATGAATGTGATTTGTCTCAGCAAGCCAGGTGAGTTATAGATTTACCGTTACAAAACTCACAATTAGTGGATCCTTAAACACAGTAAGCTTTCATACATTACGTCACATACCCAGCCCCAGACCACCAGCGAAATTTCACTCAAAGCCCTTCAAGTTCACTCTAAAATAAACTTTATTCCAAACCACACAAAGCTCAAATAGGTAACATACAAAGGCTGAAGCACTGTAGGCTATTTTAATTCAAGAATCTTAAAATTGATGCGCATTTAATTCGCTAATTTCGTTCCGTATTTTAGGCGAAATTAAAATCGAATTAATGTTTTTTACAGAAGAAAAATGTCGTGACCCATGAATCTTATGATTTAAGATTACGCGGATTCCCCGAGATTTACAAATAACTTAGTGATTGCTATACTGACTGTAATCATATAAGTTTTCAATTGAGTAGGTTGAATATGGTTTGTGATATATGGGATTGTTATAATGAAACTTTTAACATAATATTACATACAATACCTGTAATATGTAAACTTATAATAACTTGGCAACAAAAATGATTTGATTGATTGATTAAAAGGAAAACCAGAATACTAATCCTAAAACAAAGGTTGTTTGTTAATCTGTCAACGCATCCTGCGTTGACAGATCAAAAAAAACCTGATATAAGGCTTGTTAATAGATTTGGTCAAGACGTTCCAAACTGTAAAAACATTTTAACCTATTAATATCCTTTGCAGATATTTTTTTATGAGAGCACTTATATAATTATCCCTGTTCTTTCAATCATGCATAAACTTAAAAGTATTGGTACCTACTCTACAAGATGAGTGTACCAATGGTAGTCAATGCCAATAAAGTTCAAGTTACAATTTTATTTATTTATGTAATCCTGCCCCCGGCAACGAAATCATTGGAATCGTTCCGAGTAATGCATGCAAATCGTGCTATATTAATTACAAAAAACAAACATCATCATATTACCCACATCGAAGCTAATCTCATTCATATTTAAACAATAGAAAGGTTTTCATAAGCATCCCATTTCTTACACAAAATGACTCATCTTCTCTACTGGGCTTGCATAAACATGTGCAGATCTTAATTGTATGCCATCATATCAAAACTAAAATAAATGCAAAGATCCGCCTTAAATTCTGTGATATTAAACTTATATTTCTTTGCAATCCATATGGACATAGGACTTTCTTCGCCGCTAGTAGTAATATAATGTGGAATGTAGTAACTACCGTTTCAACAATTTCTATACAGCTCTAAAAGTGAGGAGATAAGGTTGCTTTTAGATTATCAACGGGTATGCAAAGGCCCGCGCACTGATTCAGACAGCTAGTTTTGACTCCCGGGGTGGCTTGTACAATGTACGTGAGCGTGACACTGCTCTATTTACGACGGCCAGCCGGTACGACGCAGGTGCACCTGGCTACATGAAATGTAGATTATTTCAGTTAATTGATACCTTTTAGAGATATTGGCTCTACTACCATCCGCGTGCGACAGTTTGACCTATTAGTAAACCGGACAGCAACAAAAAAGAAGTATATATATAGTATATTTTTGGCATTTCGCCTTATAGTATGCAGTTATGCTGGGTGTGTTGAAAAAATTTAAAAACGACTACACGTCAAGCTTCACAACATAAGATGTCCACCCTTGAACGATTTTTTTAAATAGACACACTTAGAAACAGTTAATGCACAAAATGTAGCAAATTAAAATAGTGTAGGATTTCCCTACAATATTCTACGGAGTTTCTTTTAAGGAAGAAAAGTTGATCAAACCGACTTTATTTAATGATTGTTATATTTTAATTTATTTATTTGCTAACAATAAATATAATATTTATTTATTGAAAAGGAACACCTACACACATCAAAAGTGTCTAGCAATAACAAGTGTCTTGCAATAACTTTTCTCCTGATTGATAGTAATTAAAATTTTCTTTAAGGATTCATCAAATAAAGTGTTTTCGTTTGTCTACAGTAACGATAAATCAAGTCACCTTTGCATTAATAAAGAAATTTGCCATTTTCCTAATAAAGGGATTTTTGACATTTGAACCACTAACATTAAAGTTCGAAAAACAGACTGAAATAACAGTTTTCTTTAAGATTTTATGGGTAACTTACAATTAATAATCCGTGTTTCTCCCGCGAACACTAACAACACAAGAACATCGGTTTGGCATACTCAAAATGAGTTCATCCAAATCACGCTGTGGAATGGCCGCCCATGTTCGTTGCAACAACAAAAAAAGGTCTTCTTGCGACTGGATACCCTCCATATTCGGCAGAGCTCTTCTCTGTAGCATATCCCATGCATGCTCAATCGGGTTCAAGTCTGGCGACTGAGCAGGCCAGGGCAGGACATTGATGTTAGCTGCGGCGAGAGTCTGTCTTACAACTCTTGCGGTGTGCGGTCGTGCATTATCATGCATTAACTGAAATAAGGGACCGATTTGCACTTGTAGAGGAACGATGACATCTGATACAATCGTCTCAGCATAAATTTGAGCGTTGAGGTTGCCTCTGATCCAAATCAACTCAGTTCTTCCGCCGATCCAAATATCCGCCCATACCATGATGGTTCCACCACTATAAGGATGGACTTCCTGGATTTCAATCGCTGTTGGCGTCCAGGGGTTCTCCAGTGTCGTATACGTCTTGTATCCGGTCTCATACCAAAACGAGACTCATCAGAAAAGCACACGAAACGCCATTGTTCTTCTGCCCAATTTCTGTGTTCAAGAGCCCATTGATATCGAATCCTACGATTGTGCATTGCTATAGGTGGTACCCTTAGCGGTCTTCGGGAATGAAGGTTCACTTCATGCAAGCGGTTTCTGACTGTTTGGTCGCTAATTAAGTTCCCTGAAGAGTGATGAAGCCTCACGGCTAACATCATGGCGGTTATTGTTGGAGCTCTTCGAGTTGTGATTTGAATGTATCGGTCTTGTCTCCGTGTGGGGCAGCGATACCGTCCTCCATGGCGCTCAGCCACGGTACCAGTGCTTCGGTAACGTGTCCAAAGTCGACTGATAACACTCTGACTTGTATTCAGAGCTAAAGCCACAGTACGTTGCCGGGAACCAGCTTCTACCATTCCCACGGCTCTGAGCATTTCTTCCCTGCTTAAATGACGTCGCCGCTCCATAATAACGTTGGTTTTAATCAGTAGTAGGGAAACAGTAGCACTAATAATGTCTTCAATGCGTTGTATGTTTTTATAGGGAAAATATTGACAGCTGATTTTCATCTTTTACTCGAATTTGATTGACAGTTCCTGTTTCAAATTATGAAATGCACCAAAAAGGATCCATATAAATTTATAAAATCATAAATTTATTACAAAGCCACATCTGAATATCAAGAAATCCGCATAAAAATGCTTGATCCCTAGACACTTTTGATGTGTGTAGTTTAAGGTCAAAATGTCTGAATCCATGATTTAAACCAAACACACATACGATCATGCAGGTATCTCACATTTGTGTACCACGTAGCACTCAGACTCGGGAATATGCGCTTACGCAGAGCTATTGTACGCGATGTCCACACTATTAACTGGCCGATTTATACGGCCTTAATGCCCACCGGCATATCCCAAGTTACGTGGTAAAAGTAAACCGATTATCTGAGCGTTTGCCTAACAAAAAGCATCCAAAATTCAAACATATAAAATACTTCAAGAAACTATTAATCTAGTCGTAAAATGTGTATCTTATTAACGTGACTTATAAAGAACTTATTACATCCAGGACCACTATTTCAATAAGAGTTGCCAGAAAGTTTCAATTAATTAACACTGCATTCATAAAAGATAACAACAATACTGAAAGCAAATGTGACTTTGTTGTTTTGGCATGAAATGTTCAGATCAGAACTTGGTGTGAAACAACGAACAAACTAAAAAACATAGTTTTGCTAACAATAACGCTACTTATGAAGACCACATTCAAACAAAGCCACAAGCGAATGCTAGTGTAGCATCATAATAAAAGATGTGCGGGCGCCACCGATTTATGCAGATGTCCCCACTGCGCTGCTTTATTGCCCGATTCGACTGTCCAGCGAGTTTAAATTTCCAATACTTTTTGTTGCTAACGTAGTTTTAATTGGGAATTGTTGTTTTAATAAAAGCCAGTAATTAACTCTGAAAAGATTGATTATGGGAAAATTTGATAAGAGGAAAACTCACGATTTTGCTGAATTGCTGTCGATTTTCTAATAAAGACAAATCTGTTAACAAGTCGTTTACGTATAATAAAAGCCGCAGGTGGTATTTTTGGTCAAAAAGAAGCGAAGTTACGCTTTACAAATAGTAATAGAATTCAGTTTTGCGTTTTATTGGGCGTATCCGGCACATAATTCAACTTAACAATATTATTTCGATTACTTCGTAAGATCAATTCAGTTCTCTTCCGGACCATATTTCAGTTTTGCCCCTAACTATGCCCAACGTGGGTCAGCGGCAGCTCGTGATACAGTTATACAAATAAACAACTTTACTATATCTCAAACATCAACCATTGCGATTTCTACTTAAAGGTTCAACGAATAACGTCCTAAGTGAAGGGCAAGGTCCAACAGCGTAAGAGCTTAGTAAAATTGTAGCTAAAGTTGGATGATAATAAAGTGGTAATTTGCTTAATAACTCCGGATGTACGGTGTTACGGCACAGAACTGAGTGCGCGGGCGGCGCCGGGTCACGAGATACTATCGGATGACCGAGAGGTCCCCAGGCGTCCTTTAATTGCAGTCGAGGGTTCGAAACGCAGATGGGGTACTAGTATTTTTTCTAGGGATACCAATTTTATTATACCCAAGTTATTGGTACCGAAAAATAAAAATGAAACCTCTGTTGACCAGTTTGACCGGCTTTTGGCTCGGTTAGTAGTGCTCCTGTTTTCTATTGTGTCAAAACTTTACCCTTTTTCGTAACTTGGTCTAAAGTAGGTATCTATGAAACTCTTTGCAAAGTTCTTTTGAAGTTTCTAGACTGTGTGTTATTATAACTAATAATTAAGTATACCGAAAAACATTGCAAATCTAGTCGATATTCTTACCCACGTTATTTATTGAAGAAATCATACCTGAAAATAAACCAATATGTTATTTTACAAATCACTGCATTATTAGCAAGTTTATGTATACTATGTCAGTTTTATGGCGTAAGATAGTTTTAAACAGGTAGTCAATGATACTATTTGTCGTTTTAATTAGCAAAATTAGGCATTATTCACGGCTTTTTACTGAGTTGCGTTAGTACTCACAATAATGAATGGCGGTACTGATATAACTATTTACTTGAAAGTATTATCTCGACAGGATTCAGTAAATAAAAAATTCAGTTGTTTTAAATTCAATCTGAAACTTGTCATTTTTTGTATTTGATTTTGGTATTTAATACGAGTATGGTTTATGTCATAACAAGCTATTACAATTTCCGGGAAAGGAAAATGATACTCGTATTAATATCCAGTACTCGTAGTACAAAAATATAATATAGTACTCGTAGAAATACGACCTTCCAGCCGCTAGGTCAATTTCATTTAATTCCTATTAGAAAATTATCCTTTTTAAACAAAGGAGAGAAAAAGGTTAATACTGACAAATAAAGGAACACCAAGTTCAGAACCAATTCTTTAAGAAAGCAAACTCGGTACCAATCGATACCGGACCGTGATGTCCCTAACCCGCTGAATGGGTGGGCGGGAGATGGTCAGCTTTTATAAATTGTCCACGCAGTAGCAGCTCTGGGTGGCGAATAGTCTATGGCCATGTGCAGAGTGAGCCGAAGTCTATGGAAATAAAGTACGAACGTGGTTATCAATGGCCAGTAATGATAGGGTCGGCCTCGGCGAAAGTAAATTGAATCATGGAGAAAAAGTTCGTGAGTTGTTCGAGTTTTATAAGGATAGACGTGATCTAATTGAGTTTGGTGAAGTTACAGCTAAAATTGTTTGTCATGTACTCGATCATTTATAGTGGGTTTTTACAAAGCTTAAGTACAAAAAAAAATTCAATCTATTTAAAAACAGAGTATTTATCTTAGGTATTTACGTTTAACTATGTATTTTCAGAACCCAAAAGTAATCTTGACCCCTGACACCAAGGCACTTTGGGTCCTAACTGATCAGCCAGGTAGTCATCCAAAAACCAACAAGAGCTGTTTGAAAGAGTTGGGAAATGTATCCTACGAAATTAGAATTGTAGCTGTTTTTGACCGTTTTTTTTTAATATTGCCTGATGGAAAGCGGTCGTGAGGGCCAGGTATAAGGTTGACAAGCCCAGTCATTCAAACGAATCACTGGGCTGGCCATCCTCACCTTGAAGGCCTACAGGAATGCCTTTTCACGCCCAGCTTGAAGAACCCGGGACTATAAGAGGAAGGAAACACATGCGCTGGAAGAGCGTTCCACGTCTGGATGGTACGACAAAGAAACGAGTCACCGAACCTTTTATTTCGGGCCAACAAATGTTGAATTGTGTGTGGATGACGCCATAGTCCAGCACGCGTGGTACGGGAGTGAAAAGGTGACCGTACCAACAATAAATATAATACTATCTGGCAAAGGATGAAAAGACAAAGCATAAACGATTTATTAGTTTTTGGTATACTTTTTTTCCTTTTCATAACGTCATTTTGAAGCCAGAGCAACGAATATGTATTTGTCCTTAAAGTAAAGTAATGAGTCTATATTCTGTCTAACTGCGTTTCAAAAGCGGTCATCATGAAAATCGTAAAAACTACAATAAAATTGACGAGTTTGATTATATTGAAACTATAATTAACTTGAACAACTAAGCCCATACTAACCAACTTTATTTTCATGCTTAAACAATCTCACACAACATTTCTCCCATCTATCCGTATTTACGCACTGCTATCGTATACCCAGCCTATCTGCGCCGGAGTCGCGTCGCGGCGAAAACAAACCGTCGGCGCCTTTGGGCCAATCGCGGGATCGCGCGACCAGCGATAAGCGATGCGATCGCAGCGGGCGCAAGTCCGTGAGGAGAATCGCTGGGAGCTTTTGTGGGTGAGTCGTGAATGAGAAAGTTCGAGTTTAAGTGAATCTATGCATTTCAATTGGGCGAATGAGGGCCTAGCCAAGAGCAGCACAGAACGAAATTGCTTCTGTGATGTGTTGTGTGTATTCAATGAGGTATATCTGAATGTTTTGGAATGGCACTACTCGTTCGTCTAATTGTAAATATTTAAAAGGACATTCACTGATAAATCTTATGTTACTGCCTTTAAATGCCTTCGTGGCCGAGTGGTTTCAGAGCTCGACCCGAAACCCGGAGGTCCCGGATTCAAATCCATTGGTTGGGCAAAGTGTGTTTCGGAACATAGCACGGGTTTGTGATCACCAACCCGCATTTGGCAAGCGTGGTGGTTAAACCAATATAATTAATACCCATCAATTGTACCGAAGACTTGATTTCAATGATGGAGGCCTTTGCCTAGCAGAGGGACAGTATATAGGCTAATTTCTTACTTACTCCCTTTAGCCCTCTGTAACGCTTACAACACGCTTATAAACAAATAAACATAAAAAATGGATTGCATTGTAACTGATTTGATAAGTAATAAAACCAGTTAAAAGGTATATACATACTCATACAACCACACAATATAACGAAATAGAAATATCTGTTAAATGAATGCATGACCAGAAAAGGAATCAAATAAGCCATTGAGCTTGCGGGTCGGTCAAGCAAGATCAATTATGAAGAATCGGCCAGATTAACGAAATTTATTGGAAAGATGAAAATGAGTTTTAAGTACAAACTACAACAGTATTCAACATAACTTGCCAAAACATAAACCAACTCTTGCGTACGTTTTTTTCTGTAATTCCCATGAGTCAATGTCTACGAGTATGTCAGAGTCTAGGTAGGTACATCAATGACTAACGAAGGAAGTGCGCCGGGAAGAGCCCGCGGATGTCAAATATTGACAGTGACAGAATACACAGATACGTACGTCTGCAACAAGTGACGCTTTGAGGTCAGTTTATAAAAAATAAAACAGAAATTTAATGTGCAGAAAGTATTCAAGGACCTTATATTTAAATCACAATCTGTTGCTAAATGGACTTGATCTAACTGATACTATGGGCTCAGAGAGTAAAATTAAAGGGATTCCAAAGATAGATGTCTTGATGCAGAATTGTTGTTCGAAAATATAATAATAATAATAAATTGGTACTAAAATAGAACATGGATTCACAAAGCAGAATTCATGATTTGGTCTAAATATAAGATATGATACTCTTTATTGCACAAAAACAGGAAAAATCAAGGATTACACAGAAAGTTGATGTACAATATAAATATGAGACAAATCCTAAACCTAGCCCAAATATGTCTAGAAGATTTGTATTACAATCAAAGTGTTCTTGTATAGGCAAGAAGATCAATCTTTAGGTATACCAAATCACTTAGATGTAAGTAAAATTACATGCTGTGAAAAGAAATATTTAGATTAGATTCACGATACTTTTCTAAAATACGAGTAGTGAAAGCGCACATGCCCTAATAAACATTAAACGCATCAAATACATAGACACGAAAAAACTATATCAACGTCTCAGTTAAAAGTCATCAATACCATCGCATAAAGAACAGCATTTTTTTCCATAAACAACCTTCAATAAAACAACCGCGCCATCTGCATACAAACACTATTAAATAATTCAATAGTAGCTAATACGAGATATCGGTACAGTCTATCAAAAACAGGCGCGCGGCGAATAACATCGTAACTGAAATCGCGGCGAATAACGTCGTAAGTTAGATTGTGGTAATATTTAACGCTTCGAGATACATAATTATTATGACAGGACAATGCGAGCGCCGACACGGAGACAGCTGTTCGCATCTTGTAACGAGTGCGCGGGAGACAAAACGGCAGATAGCATCGCGATGAAACCTACTTTGTATCGTAATCATCTAGTTTATGTGCATCTTTGTTTGTTTTTTGATTTATTTGATACTTAAGTACGAATTAGATATGAATTTGTTAAGCTGCCAGTACCACACGTGATATGAAGTTCAATTATAGATCTGAAGCAGGGTGTCTTACTAGGGGCCTGATAAGAAAGCTCAAGCTCACCCAACAAACTAGAGACATCTTTTGGTTCAGTATTTGGCTAGAAGACCGAATCACAAAATAGATGACAAAAAAAAATAACTGACGGCCGTTGGACGGAAAGACTTTACGGAGGTACGAAGGAGATAAGGGATAAGGGGTGCTAACTGTTCGAGAATGCAGACTCTCACTACCAGGTTCTCTAAAAGCTACAGCTATAGATAGGCTATGTTCAGCAGCGAATGATATCATCATGATGACGAAGCATCACCCCATCGTGTATATTCTGGCAACCGAGTACGAACATACTAGTACAGCCCGTAAACAAAGAGGAGTATTTATATATTTTGTGTGAAAAAAAATATATATCTGGGGCACCTTAAACCAAGATCATCTGACCCCTAACTAAGTAGAGCTTTTAATAACATATATAAATAGATAATAACACACAGACACATAACAAATACAAATGTTCGTCACATTAATGTCATGTGCTGGATGGGAATCAAACCTACAATCTTCAGCTGAAGGTAGGGTGGTAGCGACCACTGCCTCAACAGGATCGTATAACTATACGTTTTTGCAGTGAGTAAAGGTACTATTTGGAACGGAGCTGCCGACTGCAACTGCCGAGAGCACGTGCAGCGTCCCATTATTGTTATCTATGTGACTCACCATCAGTTGGCAATGGGACGCTGCACGTGCTGTACGTAGTTGCAGTCGGCAGCTCGGCTTCAAATAGTACCTTAAGGCAGCCTAAGCTCTTTGAGGAGCTGCAGTAGTGTGGTTAGTTAGGTCCTTGGGCCCAGGTGTGATGTCATTGTCCGCCAAGCTGTCTTTTTATAGTATTCTATTGTATCCCTCTTGACCATAATCTTTCCCCTCAGGACGGGATGTGGTCTGAGTACTAAAACCATAAAGCCCAATCACTCTTTCTTAAAGGAAAAGCTGAAAGCATGAAACGAAACCGTTGGTTAAAGAGATCGTAAAAATCAAATTAGGTAATAACAATAGCAAAATTTTCGACATATTTTAAAAACAATAGTGCTCACCGAAATTCAGGTTAGTTCGCAAGAGAGACGTGGAGTCCTATCATATATGTTTCATTACTGTTATCATTTTGCTAAAACATTCCTGACGTAAGCACGCTCCCTAAAAGCACCTAAGCCCTTTGCCTCAGTTTACGGACATTTTAGTAAAATTGAACAACGTAAGCTCGCAAAATCATATTACGAAACAGGAGGGCTACTCTTGCTCGTCCGAACACGCAGTATCGTAAGTCATAACTTGTCAAAACTTACCTACAGTTAAAAAGCATCTTAATCATGGTTATGTCATGACATCTCCATGGCAGAGTGGTTACAGAGCTCGGCCCGAAATCAAATGATCCCGGGATCTAATGCCAGGTCAGGCAAAGTGTGATTTTCGATTTTGCGCAACATAGCCCGGATTTGTAATCAAAAACCCGCATTTGGAAAGCGTGCTGATTTAGATCAATTGTAGCGATCACTTGATTGCAATGATGGAGGTCTTTGCCCAGCAGTGGGACAGTATATAATTCACTTTACTTTTTTTACGAAACTTCCTAAATTTTGCACCAGAGTCGACCTCCTGGTTTTTTCGACATTGTCGGGCTCGGACGACGCGTAGGAGGCGTGGGTGTCGCCGCAAAAAGGTTCAACTTTTAAATTACTGTTTTTGTGATAAATCAAAGGCTCGCCTCCGTGACCCGGTCTCGGTTTATTTTCTTGTTTTGCAACCAAATTGCTTATTTATATAGCGATGAATCAGTTTTATTCGCATGTTTGCTACGTTCCTTCTCTGCGCAAACAGTGATGATTAATGACTTTATTAGATGCAAGATGTGAAAGTCGCGTGAGCTTTTAGTGAGGATTTGGCACAAAAGGATGAACGATTTTCTTTTTTGCTGAGTTGTAACTGGTTATTTTATGTTTTTTTTAAAAAAGCGAAAGACTAGCTTTTACCAGTGACATCGCCCCTGTATACCATTTTATAACAAACCGTTAAGAGACTTATTTTTGAGTAAAACGTAGTCTATTTTTTTCTATTGTCTATTCCAATATTCATAAAACTTAGTATAAAAAATGGTTGAGAAACTAAGGTGGAAACATAACAAATAAACAGAGTAACTTTTGTGTTTGTAATACATTACCAATCTTGAACACAACAATGATGAACAGCTGTTTTTTTTCGGTTGAGAAGAAGCCACCTATAGAATTACATTTCTTTTGTAAATGTACAATAATTTATCTATCTATTGGTAGTACTAGAGTGACATTTCCTGCAAACTCAGGCAAGTAGTCCACATCGAATTTTATGACATTTCACAGCGCCGAAATATATTACATAGACGAGTGACGGTCTATCAGCAACTGCTTACGACAGTGCTAGGCAACTGTTGCTGACGACAAGGTCAACAGGCGACAACATCTCCGACTGTCGGCTGCAGTTACCGACTTATTGTCGTAATCAGTCGCTTGTCTGTAAGCTCTATATTACACATTAAGAAAGAAACTTAGTCAAAGTTGAATAGACATGTATGTATAGTAGTCCCTTTCGTTTCTGCTAACATGTGACAGGACAGCATCAATTTTTATTAATCTCAATGTTTGTATGGCATCTCTTTCCTTCCTTACTATATGTCGAGAGCCAATTCCAGCATGTCTTCCATTATTTACCACCTGGTAGAATTCTACAGTTAGTTAATTTAAAAAAATCATAAGATCTAACATAAAGTTTTCAAGTCACAATAATTTGCTGCTTAGATCATCATCAAATTGCCGCAAAAAGGCAAATATATGTCATAATATTTGTTGGAATATGTGTGAACAAAGGAAATGATAAATATTATTCGTGTAATCAGGGAAACCTTTTCATATCTATTTCTACAGCACAATATCAAGACTTCCTCAACTACGATCATGCCCCTCCAGAAAACATTTATCTTCACATTCAAGCCCACAAAGCATATCTACACTGCACCCAAATAATAAACACCATTCAAAATGCCCAATTCATCTTAAGCCGTTCATATTAACTAATTCAAGTAGATATTTATTTGTAGCAGCGACAACAAAGCGTCACCCACATAAGGGTCTCGGCGCACTGTGCCACGATAAATAACGTCATATTAGAGGCTGTATTAACCGAAGCGTGGGCGCGCCTCGGTCAGATGGTTTTTACTGAGATTTTAACTAGCACTATTATTTTTAACAATACAAATTGTGCTATTTAACTTCCTTAATTTGAATTTTACAATCTATAAAATGGTCAGTTACGCTCTTTTGTTTTTGAGTTGGTTTTAATCTTTTCTTACTCTTTATTTTTAAAATGTGTACAAGCATTATTAGAGTAGGTACTTCAAGTAAAATTAATTACACAATACAACACCAATTTGTGTCTTTGTGTTTTTAATCTAGAAATTCTTACCTCTTACATGTCTTTCTATATCCAGTTAGTTACTTAAGAATAACTTCGCAACTTCAAGAATCCCCTTTGAACACTCATTTTCACATCGCTATCATCATTCAAAATCATAAAAGGTTGCATTAAGTTGATTATTAATATATATTTTATGCGGTGGCTTAGCAACCACACGACCCGCCAATCTCTTGACATAATATATAAACTGTTTCGTTTCTTGATAGAAAAATCTCTAACAACCCAGTAACTAGCAAAAGTTTGTAGTTTAACATGTATTATAGAGCGTGGGCAGTTAGTGTCATTAGTACAAGATTTCAACTGTTTTTTTTTGCTTTTAGTATCTCGCTAGACATATACATATAATTGGATCACTTTATTTTAATCACTACCGTACAAGCTACGAGTAAGTGGGTTGCGTAAAATGAATAGTTTTTATTAATAGTGAGCATTACAGCTATTAGTTATCGTATACAAATTTATCTAAAAATTAAGATGTACTTATTAATGCTATCGTTCTGTTTTTGCAAAGTGTGAAATAAATTCAGATTTGTGACATCCTACACCAAGAGCCCCAACTGAGCAGAGCCTGTACTATGTTTGACACATTCTTAAAGATACTTAAGTATACATACTCAATTATTGATACCATCACTCAAACACAGAATACCATGATTTTAGTGATAATCGAACGTACGCCCCATAGCATTGAACCAGTGTGGACCAAAACTGCGTAACCAAATCTAGACTTTGTTTCTTTAAAACAGCTTTTACTTCCATTTTAATGCTTCGTCTTCTTAGTAAACTTTACTTAATGGTCTTTTCTCAAGAGTGCGACAGATTGACAGTCAAATATACTATTTCGTAAGCCCGTCATTATTGATTCACTTGTGTAATATTGTGTAATTAGTTTCTTGCCGGAGTCTTCTCGTTAGGAAGCAACGTCCGAACCGGTGGTAGATTCACATTATGTATATTCACGATGTGTACTAATATTGTACTATTTTATTTACGTTTATTATTATTATTTCTGTATACTTTTTTTGACATGTCATAAGTGCTTTGTACAAGCTTAAATGAATAAATGATTTTTTTACTTTACTTTACTTATTAATCCTCAGATCGTAAATTAATACCGGTCGCCTACGAATAAATGTCAGTTAAGTAGTTTTCTCTTTTAACCGATAGAGACAGTAGCCAAACCGAACTTATTAATTTCTTTCGATCTTATCTCAGCCTGTAGGTGTGTACAATACATTGTGATGTACAATGTAGCATCGAGAACAATTGTTTCTATAATCGCTGGTAGCGGGTCATTGTTTGTTTGTACGTCTATTTGTCACTATCAACGTGATGTTTTCTTGTGATACGAGTAATTGTAGGAAAGGTGTAACCTTTAATGGTGAATGAAATGATTCATTCATTGCTGTCGAATGAGATTACTGAATGAAATTCTCGCGGTGGCTATCGTATAGAAGTTATCATAAATCGTTTAACTAGTACATTTTATATAGTTTCAGAAGGTGAAATAAGGTTGGACATTTCTTCCAACTTTTAGTCTTGATGATCTCAAAAGAATCGCTTAGTTCGTCAAGTATTTAATTTTTGGGTTTAGTGTCTGTTCTTAAGTGGTATCACGTGAAAACGATTGCGTGAATTTTTATAACACTAAGCACACGTGTGACGTCTTGGGACTAGGACAAGTAAGAAAAAATGTTACGAATATGATTGAAATTCACGTCAAATGATTGATCAAACTTACCAAGGTAATGTGGACTTTCAATCTAAGTATTTTCAATTCATCTGCTTTACCATCCTTAACTTTTCAATAAATTAAAAAAAACATTACTGTGAATTGTTGTTTTACAGGAAAAGGCTCAACATGCTACAGTTACTTAAACTGTACAGACCAAAATCATCAAAACAAATGTTTATAAAACAATCTCACACTTTTCCCCCCACATTACGCCCAATAAAAACTAAAACAATAGCAACCAGGCCGGTAGCCTATTGGTTGTCAGTGGATATTGTTAACACGTGGCGCGTGGGCGGGGCATGGGAACGTAGAAAGTACTGCAGAGTATTTAACTGAGGGTAAGGTTTTTCACGCTTCAATCCGTTTTTGAGGGACAGGCGGCGGGAGGTTTAATACTCAGGGCGATTGTATGAGCTAGAAATAATTTATGGCCATTATTAGATGAAAAAAGTTTTTTGATCGTTATTTTTTAAGTACCTACGTTGTAGTTTTTTCTGATGAACTATTGTGGTCAGGTAATCTACAGTATGTAGGTTATCAGCCCCCCGATTCAGAACGAAGTTATCGACCGATTCGGTTATTTTCTTTTATTTTTAATATTTTTTTTAAGTAGGGTTGGTTTTATCTAATCTGGTTTATGAAAACGGAAGGCCTTCGGCTTTAACATATCAAAATATTGATTGATATCGCTAAGCGGATCATTTACTATAAGTTAAACAAATTTACCGAATCGGTCGATAACTTCGTTATGAATAAGTTCTTGCGTTGAGAAGGTAAAACGTTTCTTTTATAAACATCCTAGAGGAATACCGATATCCATCATCAAAATTAGACATCTACCTACACATGACCATCTGAATGTAAACTAAACCAATTTGACTATACTCATATAAGTGTACTCGTATACTTATAGTATACTTATTTTCAACGAATGGTACCCACGTACAGTTTTAAAAGTTATCCCTATATTTTTGAGAAGCCCCGAGACAGAAGTTCAAGATCCTAATAAAAAAAGGTCTTGATATTTCCCACAGAAGCTTCAAAAAGGCTGTCAGTGGTATCTGGCCGATAACAACACGTAAAGAAAAACTACTCCGGTACCTACACCCTTCATTCACTTGTCTTATCCCCTAACTTGGACCACAGACTAGCAAGTTAACCGCTAATTGACGGTAAACCGAGTTAAGTGGCGAACGAGAGGAGTAATTGTTTTACACTGTGTGCCCAACGAACAGTGTTTGAGCCGAGCGAGTGCTCACCGAGTTAGCGGGCTCACGTGATTGGTGCTTTTTAAATTCAAACTAAAGCAAAGATGTACAGTCTTCTTCATAAAAGCATAGGCAAACATACGATAAAATTAAACAAAAAAAACGTCTGCATAACTTTTACAATAGTGCGCTGTTACCTGAAGGAGTATACCGGCAGAAACCATTAATGACAAATGAGCTCACTCCTGACTCCTGTCACGTCAGTAGATGTGAAAGGGACAGGAATACATTAAAGGTTTACTCAAATTGATTGTCGTTTCTGGATTCGGGCATTATTGTGTATAATTTCTAAAATTTCACAAAATATCGGATACTCTAAGTATTGTGTATCCACTGTTCTTTTTTATACAACGTATTTTGGCAGACAAGCATGCGTACCGCCTGATGATACACAGTTACCGCACATATGAACACGCAACAGTAGAGTTATTACTACGAGAGGTACGAGTATCTGCGCCCTATCGGAGTTTAATAAGTGGATCAACGTTTAATCGAGAGTGGTGGATCGTAGTTTCTTTGTTAATTTTAAAAGCTGCTATAAAATTTATACTTTTTAAATTGGGAGTTTTGTAAAGAATTTAACGCCATAGATAGACAATGACAGATATATATACAATACGGAGAGCCAGCATTTAGCGATAGCACCTTTGAAAATCTCAACAGAATAGACCACTTTGTCGTTAGCGCTACGTCACTGCACTCATTTAGGCCCTGTTTTTATAAAGTAAATGCCAGGAGTTGACATGCATTGCTATGTTGTAGGACACAGGCATAAAATAAAATAGATGACGCGAGTCCAGTTTACTTGCAATCACGTGAACGTGCAATAACAAGAACTAATCTTAAGTCAAAGACATAAGGTACAAATATGGGTATATATTGGTGCTCGTGACTGTACATACTCGTACTTCGTATTTCAAAAGGGAGTGCAATACTCTTGTCGGCGCTGCTTCAATTATTCTACGCTCTTTCGTGATAGCAACGGATGTCCAAATTGTCAAATACGAATTAAGCAAAGTAATCAGCCTTTCATATACTGTCCCACTGCTGGGCAAATGCCTCCATTGAAATAAAGTCATCGCTACAATCGATCGGTATTGGCAATCACTAACCCTTGCCAAATGCGGGTTGGTGGTCACAAACTCGGGCTTTGTTTCACAAAATCCGAAAACGCACTTTGCCCGACCGGGGATTTGAATTTGAGACCTCCTAATTTCAGGCTTAATAAAATCGAGGCGAAATTTAATAATTCGATTAAAATAGATTGTGAAATAGAGAATCCTTTCCCGTAAAATGCTACAATGACGTCACAATAAGAGTAAATAGTCGCACGTTTCGTTTTATTGACGGAGGAACTTGCTATATCTATTTCTTCGATAAATGTCCGTGCTGTTTAATTTTAATGTAATTCGCAGTTTGCCCGCGCCCTTGCATGGCGCCACTGAGTCACCGGTCACCGGTCAAGGCGACTGCGCAAGCGCCGGTGGTTTTCGCAACTGTCGCTTAGATTGAGATTGTTTTGAGTGAGACTCATCTTGTTCGCAAAATTTAGGCCGTCTGTCTGTTAGTAAAACTTATGTAGATTAGCAACATGACTGGCCTGTTTGGACCAACGGCAACGGTAGAGGTAATGTCAATACCGCTGGGTGCCGTGGGTTTGATTACCACGCGGGTAAAAATTTTAATTAGTGAACATTTGTGTTTGTTTGGGGGTAAATAACAGACGCCGGGAGGGCTTCCACCCCCATGTGGGTGACTTCCCAGCAATCCGCACCCAGCGGTTTGCTGCGTCTTTTCTGGTCCACGCCGCTAAGGAGTGGAAAGCTCTCCCTGCGTCTGTGTTTCCGGATACTGTCTTCAAGACCAGAGTGAATAGGCATTTTCCGGGTAAGCGTGTACCTTCTTCGGTCTCGTCATCGGTTACCACCAGGTGAGACTGAGGTCAAACGCAGACGTAAAAAAATATATGTAAGAGCGAGTAACAGCTGAGTTTCTTCTAAATAGTAATAACCTTTTAGTGCTGTGATAATTTATGCATAAATATTTAATTACACTTAGATATAGAACAAAACAATGTGTGATATAGTTGGGATTCGAAACCTGGTACTTTGAGGCAGGATCACGAGATAATGCACTCCCATTACTTCTATAAAATATTGATTTTATTTCAAACCCTTATTACATTTACAATTAACTCCCAAATCGAAATGTGAAACTATTGAGAGTCTGTGGAAGTGATCACACAAATAGCAGCAATATTGCAGCATAATTCACTTTACAAATACCTGTGTTATTGTTGCTTTGCAAATGTTTGACTATCGCCATGTTCCGAATAAAACCCAATAAAAATACGTTTAAACTATGGCGGACGGATATGGACCTACATGTCAACGCCACGATCCTCTCTGATTGACCAATAAAAAGGTAAATCGTTCCTAGGGTTGGCACTGAAAAATACTTTAAAAATGGAATGGACGAAATAATGTCTTCGACATTTTACACCTAAACGCTATGGGTTTTAGAGCATGATGAATAAATATTTCTAAATATATTTTTACAAGCTCACCAAAATGCAGCCAAGAAAAAACATCATTTTTTTAATATAAATGTTTGCCCTGGGTCGGAAACTTTGAGTGCTATGGGTCATAACTAATTTATTCTCTATACATTGCCACTCGCTAAAAAGCCAGTTGTCAGTCGTTAAGTCTATGCAGAAGATCTTTTGCTGAGATGTAGGTACGTCAATGAAGTAAAATAGCTGATATTTCGTGAAATCCAGATGTTTTAAAAATATAATTCCGTCTAATCCACGTCTTCATCAAAAACATAATATACATATCATCTCTTCTTTTTGCCAACGGGGTAGGCAAAGACCATATCTTTCCACTTGCTACGGTCCTGACACACCTCTTGCGCTTCTCCCACTCTCATTAATCCTTTCATACATGCTCGTCGATTATGGGTACTCCTGACCTGACTTTTTCTGAGCACGTCTTGGACTTGTCCTAAGTACGTCCGTCTACTAGACCTTCCCCTTCCAACAGCTCCATCCACCCTCGCCTTGTAAATTTGTTTTGTTAATCGCCTTTCGTCCATCCTTTCCATATGCCCAAACCATCTTAGCATTCCCATCTCAATTTTTGTGATCCTCTTTCACATCACATCAAAAAACAAACATTGTAAGCAGCATTGTAAGCTATTCGATTCAACCAGTTTCATAAGGAGATTGCCTAAAACATGATTAAATACGGCTGTTCCCAATACATTTTAACCTTTTCTGCAATCTGCCAACCCTACTGTGCTATGTGATGTGCCAATCATACGGAGGGTAATCCCTCAAACCTGCCGGCTGTATTTAAAATCAATTACAGAGGGATGGAGGGCACGTTATCGGGCGAAGCCGAAAATGTAGTTTATCGTGAAAATTCTACGTTTTATTTTTATGGGTTCACATAAACGTTGTGACTGAAAATGTATGTTTGGTGCAGAAGAGTTTTGAAATGGAGACCCTAAAGGAAAAGCAGCGTGGTGAACGGACGCATATACGAGTAGGTCGCAGCCTTAGCAGAAGATGACTCTTTGACATTGTGACTGATCATTATTAATGAGAGGGGAACCTCTCAAACAATTAATATATTAATAAGTGCCAGGTAAAAATTTTCGTCTTTACTTTATGGAAGCTCACACTTAAATAAAGATACTACGTAACTGGTACGTATTATATTGAAAACTTTGACGTAATACTTCACGCCAAAGTTTAGCTACATGATGCTCTTGGAGGCCTCTGATGTACCTACTAGTATGATAGTCTACGACACTCAAAGGGCAAGCGCTGCATCTTCTTTGTTTGGGCTTACCTGATCCTGTGTGTATTTCAGCATAAAATATGGACTTATGCATCACTGTAGTGAGTTTCACCCGAACAAAGTCGATTAAGAAAGTCAAAACAAACACAAAAAATGTGTGTAATTCCAAGTGTCACCTCACATTAAGACGCGTGGCGAATATTCGGCATACTTTGACGCTCTCGTTTGTATCATGTTGCGATCATTCGCGCTTTCCGAGAACCCTGATGATAGCCCAGATTTTAGCAATACATCTTTTGCTCAGGGCTGGTCAACCTTTTCGATCTCAATTCATCAGCATTCTTCGCGAACATAACATGTCCACTTCAAATACAAGCCTATTAGCCTACCCGGTCAGGCGTGTGGACGAAAGCCTGGAAAAGCTGATTATTGTTGGGAACACTAAGGGAAAGAGGAGGCCGGTCACCAACTTGCTGGGTCTGATCAGCTTAAAGATGCGGATACACCTACATTTTACACAGTCGCCAAAGTTGCAACTGACAGAGGTCGATGGAGACAATGTGTTCGCGCCAAACTTACACCCCACCATAATCACGATCTTCAGGCATGAAGGACCGACTAGAGAGAGAGAGATATATATATATATAGAGATAGCCTACCCCATGTAGGTTGTGAGCAGCCTGCTTCCATTAGATGAGAATCCGAGACTTTTATAATGTTTATCGTCAACTTTTCTAGACTTTTTGCTGCACCAAGGGTCAGAACGGGGCTTTTCGGTCTGTAGGCGAACCTTTTGCATACAACAAATTAACAGAGAAAAACCTCGTTTATAATTTAGATTAAAAGACACGAGACATTGTACTCATATTGTTTAAATTCGTTCCACTTTCTTCCCTTTTATTGAATTAAAATTTATTTTTAAAATTTATAAAATTCTGAAACCATCCGGAAGATTTCTCACCGTTCAAATCGGAATCTGAACGCAATTCAATTACATAAATTGAAATAACAGCTTGTTTTAATTTACAAGTGTCTTACCGCGAACGGTTGAGCGCCCCGCAGAAACGGGACCGCGACGAATCGCATTACAGTCCGCAATCATTATTTTAAATGTTATTTATTTTGCATACACAAGCAGAAATTGAGTTATCTCAAGTGATAATGTAATAGCTGTAAAAATATTTCACATATAGCTAAAAATCAGCTACTTTACAATTAACAGTACAAGCATCACACTTAGACTTAGACAACAACTTAGATAGTCAGTATCTCTGCCATGAGTTTCACCCGTAAACGGCGATGAACGTTGCAATTAGAAATGTTCTGCAGGCCTTCAAGTTGAGGATGGCCAGCCCAGCCATTCGTTTGAATGACTGGGCTCGTCTCTATCCCATCAGGTGGAGTGAGGTCATCTTGACGGGCATAATAAAAAAAAAGTGTATGGCATTTTTGGTTCCATTTAAAATCACTTGGGACGCTGTACCGAAATCACATACAAAAACGTCAATTGTCATTGGTGTAAGCTCATGGTAGACGTTCAGTTCTTAGCGTCTCAGTAGCGATGTGGTAAGGATAAGAGCGCTGGTCATCAATACCTATGGGCACTATTTTGATTCTCATATTACGATGTGGAATTTAAAACTAACTGGTGGAGACAAAACCAAATCCACTCATTTGTTTTAATAACATAGGGGCCTATGCTTGCAGGTTTAGCAGTTGAATTGCATAGGTATTTTTTTTATTACCTATTTTTTGATTTATTTATTTATTTTTCATGAAATGAGAATGAGAAACTCAAGAGATTTTTTAATTTCATATTTAATTTACAATTTGTCACTATCATTTATTATGTCAATTTATCACGTCATTATTGTATTAGTATTTAATTTAATTTGTGTTTAATGTTCATACACCAGACGTAATAATGCATATGTATTGCTATAACTTCTAACCCCTGCTGCGCATGTGACATCACTTCAACCTTTTCTTATCTATCCCTGGCTTGGCTCAAAAAAACTGATTAGACTTACATCATGTTTACTTTTTGCATCAGTACTCAATGTTAATTTCACGTGGTTCAATTAAAATGGTATTTAAAATTCATGAGTCAGCGGTGGTCATTCGTTAAAGTACGAACGATAGTTTGTGTTAAATTAAATAAATGTTTCTTACCCCTGAATAATTTATAGGGTGGTAATGCTCAAAGGCGGTAACAGTTGGTGGTCAGAAATATATACCAACTATGCCGATGAGTTGAAACGAATGTTGTTTGTGGTGAAAACCAACAAACTTATGACCGGTCATGGACTTGGACAGCCAATTGCTGTTATGCTTATTAAAATCTACCAAAATCTTTTTCATAAGAACTACACAGTTTTTTTTTATTTCAAATGTTGGTAGCAAACAAGCAGACCCCTTGATGAGAAGTGACTCCCACAATCTATAACCGCATGGAACTATAAAGGTATATGTATACCACCTGTATTCTTCTGTGAACTCTTAATGAGTAGAACCTACCTATAGCTGCACCGAAGGTCGTCCTCAAATCCAAGTCAAACAGACATGCTATGTTTTTTTTAACATTCGTTGGATTAGTTTTGGTCGATCAACAATACTTGGAGGTACCAAGTAGACACTGTGTGAGTTAGTTCCTTGAATATCTAAATCATTCTCCGAAAGGATTCACCGTCTCAACTCATCATTATTTGCAAATAAGTAGCCATTTCTTTGACCGCAAATTCGCAATAGAATATGTAAAGTGCGCATATTAAGGCACATAATGAAGACACGACGCTGTTTGAAATATTTTTGTATTGAGAACAATGCGACTCGGTCCCAATGATCGCTTTTATTCGGTCCGGTTAGCTAAAAAGTTAACGAGTTATGACCGCAAAATCACGAACGATAAATATTCACTAAGGATCATTTGAATTTGTATTGAGTAGAGCTTGCACAAGAGGAAAATTACTTATGGCGGTAACTATGGGGAATGGAATGCCCTATGATCGGAAAGCAATTCAGTAAGTAGGTAAGCAAATCATACGAATGGCGTAAGGCTTGTCTAAAATATTTAAACATCCAAAATATCTATGGAGTGATTTAATGTGCACATTTTTCATCCGAATTATAAATAAATATCAAATAATTTGTCAGGTAAATTTTAAATTATAATAGGTACTTTTAAAATCGTTAAATTTTTAAACAGTTCTATTAATCAGGTTGGAAAAAAATAAGTCCATACATTGAGTTAAAAAAAAAAGTTTTACGCGAAACACACTCCAAGTGCTAATTTTGAATTCTTACTTATTAAAAAATTATGTGTATTATTAGAATTTGATAGCTAAATACAATAGATAAATACTTTAAAAGGATATCTATGTAAGGCAAATCTAGGCGCTGAACCAGGCGAGCCAGCTGGTTCTGGGTGGTAATCAAACCAACGAACTTTTTTTTTATATTTCTCGTCAAGATGACCTCACTCCACCTGATGGAAAGCGGTCGTGAGGTCCAGATATAAGGCTGACGAGCCCAGTCATTCAAACGAATCACTGGGCTGGCCATCCTCACCTTGAAGGCCTGCAGAGATGCCTTTACACGCCGCGCTTGAAGAACCCGGGACTATAAGAGGAAGGAAACACATGTACTGGAAGAGCGTTCCACGTCTAGATGGTACGAAAAAGAAACGAGTCACTGAACCTTTTAGTTCGGGCCAACAAATGCTGAATTGTGTGTGGATGACGCCGTAGTCCAGCAGCAGAACTTGGCGCTAGTCAGGGACCGCCATCGATGGGTAAATAATAAATATCTGGGACACCATACACTTATTAGAGGTGAAGTTTTAAACTGTTCAGGTTCAAATTAAAGATTTCTCACGATAAATACTTTGAAAGTATTTTTTATCTACGCTTCCACTACACCTCATCTCAATTCCTCGTTTTGCTGGCAATTACGGAAAGCGGTCGAGTTTGCAGAGCGCCGTTGTATCGATGCATCGTCAAGGCCCGAGGGCTAGCAGTTATACAATAATCTTATCGATTCAATTTTGCGCGAGCGCGCGCCGAAAAAATTGCTGCTTCCGAAATTCACGATTCATTATACGTACAGAGCAGCGGTAACAGTTGAATCGGTGCAAACGCAATGAATATGCTGTGTTTAGCGAATATTTCACTTTCAAGGAAAGATAAGGCTAGCGACAACTCTAACGAAAATAAACAGATTTCATTCGTGTCAAATATCTTGTTTAAGGCAAAAGATAGATTATTTTGCAGATGAGATCTGACTGCAGCAATTTTGTCACTGTGTGATGTGAGTTTTAGCAGAATTTATGGCTACACTAAATCAAATCAAACCTGTAAAAAACACTTTAAAAGCGCCAAAATCAGCAGTCAAAACTAATTCATTTCAAAAACAACAATACCTTCGGTTATTTAAGAAACGCAGCTCAATCAAATTACCTCTCAGAATGGCCGCCATATTTTGGAACACTGATTGTAAATTTAATTTATTTGCTCTGTGGTAGTAGTTTTAATAAAGCCCGCTGTCAGTGGGTGAAAGTTTACAGATTTATACCGCGATGTCGGAACTCATCCTTATGTAAGGCTGCGTCTCGCGAGGTTAATGGAATATATTTACATAAATTATGGCTAGAGGCGTAGGATGCGACCAATTTTTGAGGCTACCGAAGTTTTCGGCAGGGAAATGTTTACATTTTTGGACACAAAATCAATTAAGTCGAAAAATACAATTTTTTCAGATCAGTGTTCCAGGATGTGACTAAATACTCTGTATGTCAACCATGAGTTTCCGCCTCGTAAACTATGTGTATGCTATTTTTGCTTCCATTTATAATCACTAGAGGCGCTGTACCAAAATCCCTTAAAAAACGTCAACGCGGACGTTATTAGTGTAAGCTGGTAGACATACTGATCTTAAGTAGTTTTGAAAACGTCAGTTTATACAAAAATGTTACTCTGATATTATTTATTCAAGTACAGATTAAGTTGGCTAAGTTTTAAAACGCGGGCCTACCCCCTGAATTCTGGACGCCAACTTTTAGTTGGGCATCCTTCAAACGAATACTATTTTGTAAGATGTCGGTACAAGTGAGAGGACCAGCTGCTACATGCAACTCAAGGGCAACTTAAAGATTAAGTTAGTCAGTAAAAAAACTGTTTCACCAATCCCCCCCATCATCTAAATCAAGTCATAGCAATAATTGATCCAAGCCACATAGGCTGACTGACCAGTACCATGAGTTGACACCAATGACAGTCGCTAGCGTCCGCGTCGATGTTGTATGGGATTTCAGTACAGGGCCTCCAGGGATTTTGAATGGAACTAAAAATGGCATACTAATCTGAACTCAACCGTAGCTGTTTACGTGACGGAAACTCATGGTATAGATTCAAGTTTTTGAAACCTTTTTGTAGATTTTTGAAAAAAAACAGGTAAAATCCACATTAAGCTTTTTATTTTAGGCACTTTCAAATGTACACTCCTTATACATGCGATAATACACATAACCCACGTTTACAATGTCCTGAAATTTATTATTTGTTAACAGTTAACACGAAAAGCAACAAGATTGGTAGTTGTTTAATGAATATCACATGTTTCATATCGATTTTTACCTATAAATAACTCCGAAACGAGACACTGCACAGTACCATTTTAAAAACATTTTTTTGTTTGTCTAAGTATGTGTATTTTGTCTATAAATACCATTTTTAGCGTGCGCGGAAACTCCAAAAAAAACAAAATGGCGGGAGGTAGCTAGCCATCTTCCATACAATATTGTTCAAACCCCTTTAAACATAGCACCCAAATAGTCATCGCATACAAAAATCGAACTCGGAAGTATTTTAAACGTGTTAAAAAATACCATTTCACAAAACTGCCTGTTAACCCGTGTAGAGTACTACAGATAAGCTTTGACCTCATAACCAATGACGTATCACCGTCATCGGTACGTGCTCCGATTGTAAATACGAGATGATTCAGGCGCATTCCCGCAATCTCTAGTGTCGGGTTGCGCACGCGGCGCTGCAAAGGGAATGCAAGGCTGCAACTGAGATAGTGGAAAGAATGATCGCCTTTGTATGAAAGATAGATTTGACTCATTAAATCGAAAGAAAGAAAACATTTCGTTGTAGCAAAAAAGAGATCAAAAAAATCATTTTAAAGTTGCAATTAAATTTGAGGTCACGTTTTGGTACTAAAAAGGTGCTACTCTGCATATTAGTTAGCAAATTTAAAAACAGTTGCAATAAAAACATAACGACTTTGGTCTTCCAGGCCTTAGATTGGTGGAGACACCATGGGTACCAAAAAATTTATAAAAGCAAAAAACAGCAATTATCCTAAATTAATTATTATTTTTAGAATTTAAAATGAACTATTTTTTACACAAAGATAGAAACTAGAAAAATTGAGTCCTTAGAATCAGGACGATTTCATCTTTGTGCAGCAATTATCCTAATTAACAACATAAGTATTCGTATTATTCAGCTAAGACAGTTTTGCACTGCAAAAACCTACATAAACATCTATTTCTTCAACACACATTAGCGGTGATCAAATCAAAACTGTCTGCTGTGTTATCTATTATGAAAATGTCCGTCACATAACAGTTCGTTCCGGATTGGGACCGAATTCACGACCACTGGCGCCTTGCAGTCCACCATTGCACTGCACCAACAGCCTAGTCAAGGAATGTCAGCCGTGTCTATTGAGTAACATAATACTAAGTATGGCTATTTTCTCGTAAAAGCTGTTGAAACATTGTCGAATGAAAGTTAATAACAATACGTGGGTTTCTAACGTTGACCCTCAGAAACGATGTCTCTACTTTAAAGTAAACATTCAAATAACTATTGTAAGCAGTCATAAATTGAGATTGATATTTATATCCCACGAAACGCATTAACGAAACTTTATGTCAACTTGAAATCGTGATAGATGAAATTCGTATGTTACGTGCATTTCCAAGACATAAAATGGATATATATTTGAATTGTTAGACAAATTCACTTTATTTATAACTTATACAATGCAATCATATAATTTAAAAAAATATATCTAGCATAAATTACACCAAGATCTGACCCCGAACTAAGCAGAGCTTGTACTATGGGTGTCATCAGAGTTTGATAAACATACTAAACATTTCTAAATATATGCTTAAATAGATAATAGCACCCAGACTATGCGCCAGACAATACCCCACTTGCCATAGTCTCGAAGTGGGAATAAATATCCTTGTGTTACGAGACAACAGACAGTGAAATAAGCCAGGGCCGTTTCCCAGCACACCCAGACCCAAACGAATTCAGAAAAGATCGTTTCCTGAATTGACACGACCGGGAATCGAACCCCGGACATTACGCAAGCTAAGGCGAGAAACAAGAGCACACTACGCAATTTCCGCAACCTACCCGAGGACAGAAAATGCTTTCATCCAAGAAACTCCGTCTTAAATTCTCTCCTCACTCCTCTCACTCCTACACACAGTCTTTTACTGTAAAGTCCATTCGTTTGTGGAACTTCTTACCTCTATCGATCAGAGAGTCCCAATCCTTAGCCATCTTTAGGGGAGGGTCAAAGCTCATTTCCTCACACTTTGACACTTCTCCTTCCTTTTCTTCTCCCCTTCTTCTTTTTTTTCTTTTTTCTATCCTGATAATTTTTGGTTACAAGTGAGCTGATTGTTACGTCCGCGGATAAGGTAGGTTTTGTTTTTTAAGTATGTTTATGTGTTGTAATCGCTTTATGTAAAAATATTGCTTAATGTTTAGAGCTATTTTTAACTTTTCTTTCAAGCACGTACTTGCCCTTCTTATCGATTTTCCTTTACCTGTGGGTTGCTTGGTAGAGATCGCTTGTTATCGATGAAGCCGCCCAAATTGTACAGTGTGTTGATTATCGATAAGTTATTGTTATTTTTAGTGTGCAATAAAGAATATTCACTTACTTACGCCAATCGCGTCTTTCTGTCTTTAATATCTCTTTAAGCCATAATATAACATTGTTTATACCTGTATTTATACTCGTGACATTTGTGTATTCGGAAACACGATAGTCTAATTTTGAAGACGAAAATACCGCTCCAAACTATCAAGGTTGCGGTATATTTAGTGGCATGCTGGACAAAAGTAATAAAACAAAAAGATTAAAAGTTAACTGAGCTGCACTTACAATTGCAGTTACCTGCATTGTCAGGCAAATAAATGGTCAGTGAACTTAATATTTTGGACGCATTTACGAGGAAGAGTCGGCAGTAAGTAATGATATACTTTGTAATGGAGTTGACAGACAACAACATTAACTTTTATGCATTAAGAAGTAACATTCAGTTTTATTATTATGAGGAATGGCGCATTTCAATACGAGTTACGAATAAAGTGGCAGGAACACAAAAAGCTGAATATTTCTCTTGAGTCGGTCACTACTAATCCAAAGGATTGTTAAACGTTTTTTTAACCGCTATAAGAGAATTCGATTTTTTTATAAAAATTATAATTATTACGAAATTAGACAATTTCACTTAAATTGCTCTGGTCACAAAAAACAGTGTTTCCTCCTACTAAACTCAAACTCAAATAACTTTATTCAAATAAACTGTATCAGTACTTTCAAATCGTCAAATTTACAGGAAAATATACTAAATAATGGACATAAATACCATAATAATATGGATATGTAAATACACAGTATACAGACATAATTACGAAAAACAAAAACAGCTAACAACTCTCTCATTAACAGATCTTCTGTGCTAGCCCGAAAATCAAACCTGTGGCTCTATGCGTCTCAACCGGCGGAACAACTGCGTTTAACTTTTTAAATAACTTAAAAAGTACTGACCTCACAAAAAAACTATTAATGACAGATTATAAAAACATTATTAAGTTCCTTTTTTAAGATGAAATTCGCATTCATTGAATTTCTTCCAAAGAAGTAAATCATCACGAACTTCTGACTTGATTAAAACTCCATAAGTTTCTCTAAATCCTTGTCAAACGCATCTCCGGTGTTCATTTAATCATGCCACGTGGACACTTGACCAGAAACGAAATGTTAACAGCAGTGGGCATGATTCAAGCTGGCGCTACCCAAATTGCGGTTTCTGAACCCATGAGGACCAGTCAGAGCGTTATATCCAGGCTTTGGTCACGTTATCGTGTCACGGGGGAAGTGGTGGAACGGTACCGAGGACCTCAACGCATTACAACACATGTACAGGACCGATTCATAGTAAATGCTGCACGAAGTCAACCAAATGTAACGGCGATGCAATTGGTTCGAAGGCTATAGAGAGAGTATGGTTTGCTGGTAAGCGGTCAAACTTTGAGAAGACGACTGCATGAAGTCAACCTACGTGCTCGTAGGCCACTTCGGGTACCAGCGCTAAGGAGAAGCAATCGAGGATGAAGATTACAATGGGCTATTGCACACGAAAACTGGAACCATTCTCAATGGTCACTTGTGCTTTTCACTGATGAATCCAGGTTTGGATTTCATCCTGATTCGCGAAGAGTACGCGTTTGGAGAGAACCTGGACGTTGGAATCGACTGCAGCACCCACAACAAGTTCATGCATATCAAGGTGGCACGATTATGGTTTGGGCAGGAATTCGTCTCGGCGGTAGAACGGACCTCGTTTGCATACAAGGCAATATGACTGCTCTAAAATACCGAGATGAGGTGTAATCCTGTATTCTTGCCCCACATACAGCAAATGTGACAAAATTTAAAATTTAAGCTAATGCACGACAATGCCCGTTCACATACGGCGCGTATCGTTACAAGTTGGTTAAACAGCATGATATCCAAGCTTTAGACTGGCCTGCACAATCCCCTGACTTAAATCCTATTCAGCATGCCTGGGATATGCTTCAGAGAAGAGCTCTAAGGAATTTCCCTGAATATATTGTGCATGAAAACCAGCTTTTCTTGCATCTTAGCAGGACTTGGGACAGTATTCCACAACAGGATATTGATGACACCCTTGTTTTGAGTATGCAGAACCGCAGATGTGTCAGGAGAGTCTTAGGTGGATCCACGAATTATAAATTTTAAGTTTTCAACAATTTTTATGAAAAAAATAGTTGTTTTGTTAAGGTTTTGATGTTTCAAAATTGAAGTTAAGATTGAAATTTTGTTTTTCCTCTTCTTCTAAGTTTTTTTTAAATTTAACTTTATCTAAAAGTTTATTTATCAAATTAGATAGGCTATTAAACAACATATTTTAATGTGTAGGTGTCTTAGCAAAAAGTTAATATTATTTTAGTTATTTAGGTTTAATTGAAATATCCCAAGACCATGTTGATGTGAGTAAGTTTAAAATTATAATTTTATTTACACTATAACTCTACGCCACCCAGAAAAAACATCTAGTACCTCATAATTTGAACCATGAGCCATATGTTTTCAACTTTTAGAATTTCTATAGCGACCATCTAGATAGCAGAACACGAGGGCAGGAATTACGGACATCCTCAGGCTTCAAGCTGAACGCTTTAGTCGCCGATGTTTGAAAAACTGGATTTCCTCTGCTTTGCGAATTCCGCCTTAAAGCTTCAGGAATAAGGTCGAACGGGAGATGAACAAGATGTGTGCTTTTCTGGCGGAAGCGGTGCGGCCTAGCGTTGTGGTTTGGTGCAAACGATGGGTTTTTTTCTCAATCGTACTTTTAATAAGGAATATTTTATTTCTCTTAAAATACTCACATTTATAACTCTGAATAACTCTTAAGTGTTAAGAGGTACTTTGATCCTAGGAAACCAAAAATCGAACTCTAACTCATAAATATCCAGAAATTACTACTTTATATCAACCGTATGCAAATCAGACGTTGACATCAAAAATATATAAGCAGGCACATTTCTGCTCTAGGAAAGGGTTGGGCCACGCCCCCAAGGAAATTTATAAGATGTTGTCTCAATTAAATTAAAATCGAAGCTCATAAAAATGAAGTTATTAACTTGCGATGCTGAACCGATATATCCGAGCTTTTATCGCTTTAAACACCTTGCCCATTAATGTAGCTCCCGCTTATAACTTGCGCTACAGTCGCGTTGTAGCGTCGCACGCGCCGGCCGGGAAGTGACGTCACGGCGCGCCCGTCCGCTGCTATCGCGGCCACGCGTGGTCTATTTATCCAGCTTTTTCCGGTTGCGGGTCAACGAGCATTTACCTTTTTGTGCTATACCTTACGTCCGGCACAACCGTTTAGGGTAAGGAGTAGCGTAGAGCATACCAATGAAAGTCAAGTTCATCGATTCTAGGGCTTTCATGTCCGGCTTTGTATCCTTTCTTGGATTTTGCGACAGCGAAAACAGTTGCTAAGGAATTTAAACATATTGTGTGTTATGTATGAGTTGCCCAATAGATAATTTTCATAAGAAAGATGTGACTAAAAGAAACCAAACATCTCTGTTCTTCCAACACTGGCAAAAAGTGAATTTTCATTTAGAATTTACTTTCGACAACCTGGATATCCATTTTTGAAAGCAATTGATCGATGAGGGTTTTATGCAAAAATCGATATATGTACAATATACACAAGTATTGATCTTCAACGATTTTTGCTGGCCTTGGGCTACGCTAAAATACCAATATCTGAATCTAAGTAGAATCCAAGTAAAATATTAATGTAACTAATATTTGTTCGTTAACACGTTCGCTGCCGCACCACGCAAGTTTGCGTTTTAACAATCGATTTCCTATTGTCTTTTTATTCGGCACTGAATGGTTTATTGCAGCGCATCGGGGATGTTTGCGCAACTTTACACTGATGGCTTTCCCGCCATCATCCGTAAGAAGCAACATCTCTGATAAACAGACTGCGTGGCAGCCGCAACAGCATTCTCAAGACGGTGGCTGACAGATGCACATCACCTATTTGGAGATGTTGGGTGCGAAGGGTGATTATGTGAGAAGACACTTCTGACATAATCACGCTTTAGGCAAAACATAGGTACAATACAAGTACCTATATACGTTCTCCACTAACATTATTTCTAAGATTATTTGTATTACTAACCAATATGAACTGTAAACAGTTGTTCGAAATAAATTTCTCATTATTAAATGGATTTTTTTGTTCATAACAAAAATATGAAACGCCTTGGAAAGGCTAATAAAAACAAAAAGAGCCAAAAGGTATGAAGAAGAACCAGCAACATTCAAGGCCAACATTTATAAGCAAATAATGACTTTTCCCGACGATCGACACAAGGACAAACAAGCAAACATTTATCTGGACCTCGTCTAAAAATAACTTTCCATTTTATCTGTAACGGAGGAGTACATAAATTGACACCAAGGATTATTTGTTACCGCTGACAGATGAACACCTCGCCTAGCCAGTCGTTATCTGTCAATCTGACAGGTGTCAATCGAACAAGTTTATTCGAAGGCGAAGGGTGACTATTTTATTTTAAACATGTAAATTATAAAAAAAACTCGATTGCAAAAGTAGGTTAAAGTGAGAGGTATAATTACGATAAGCAACAAAATGCAGTAAAAATATTATACCAAATATAGCTGGTGAATTTGGCAATTAATTTAGGCAATAACAGCTGTTGTGTTGTTTGAAATTAGTGGCCATTTTGTTCTACCAGATAAATAAAAGAGGTTTTTTAGTCAGTGGTCAGCTGAGGATTCGATTCCCGGTCCGGTCAATTCAGGAAATGATATTTTCTAAATTGGCTCGGGTATGGCTGAACTGGGAGACGCCCCTGGCTTAATTCCTTGTCTGGTACCTCGTAACACAGGGATATTTATCCCTACTTCGAGATCATGACAAGTGGTGTGTTGTCTGGCGCATACTTATTATTATTTAATTATCTGTAATAGCTGTATTTTATGGTAGAGCTTGTCTAAGCTGAGATGACGCGCCCCTTCGCCGCATTCACGGACGAATATAAATTTTAAATATGGACTCTATCACACTCGGCACATCTAAATCAACTAAAAAGTATCAGGCGTGTAATTTCAAACTAGACAAGCTCTACCTAATACTGACCTAAGACACTTTTTAATGGTTTTGTGAAGATTGACCTTAATACAAACTAATGAACCAATAAGCCTGCCCTCTGCATTGCGGGTTTGAATCCTGCCCGACGATGAAAGTGAAGAACATTTGCATTTGTTCTGCGTCTGGGATTTACTATATTTTAATGATTCTTAACAGATTTTACAAAAATGCAAGTAATTAAAACTGATAGAGATAAAATCAAACCAGTCGCAGTGTATTGGCGAAGATATGTGGCATTCAACTGTAAGCTTATTTTTTATATCATATCGCAACCAGTCATATTACATGCAAATGATACAGCCAAACATTTCAACAGGACATTAAAAATTCAGTGTTGACGAATTTACACGCGTCCATCGACTTTCTTAAAATATACAGCTTGCTCCAAAGGAAGAATAAAAAATTAGCAGTTAAAAGGTGTAAAATATTATGTTGCCAAGAATTAGAAGTTATTTTATGGAAACATTTAAAAAATAATGCTTACATTGTATTCTTGAACAGTGAAAAAAATAAATCATCATAATTTTTAACTAGACCTTTTAATATCTTTGGTGATATAAACTAGAAAAATTCGGCCTGATCCTAGGTTTCGATCGTGACTAGGGCTCAAGCTAGGGTTTTTATCTCTTTAAGGAATATAGTGCATTGTTATAATGCTAAAAATTAAACTCACTTATACAGGGTATAAACACCATCCAAAATTTTCCCAGACATAAGACATCAATCGAAGACAGCTTTTAAAAAAAAAGAGTAGGTCTTTCTAACTTTTACACTATGATATTTTTTTCTGGGAGAGGTAGAGGCTGCGAGCCCGCTGCCACTCACGTCGCGCATTATCAACGAAACTAGTGAGTTTTGTTAACCTTTGAGTAGCTACATTAATAACTCAACATTTTAAGTAAAAAATACGTATTTTGCCATTTTCTCCATAAATCCTCATATTTCAATTTGGATGGTGTTTATAAAGTAGCCCTGTATACAGTGTTACTCGATATTGTTTATTAGCAATAACCCAATTTTGTAATCGTGTACCACCCTGTAATGTGGTTTTTGGTGTGCAGTAAATAATATTTATGATAAGTTATATTTGTGTCACACATGTTACGGGACAGCCTGTATATCTGGCAGACCTGTACCCACATCTTGCTCATCTCATTTATATTCCCATAAGCCCTCAGAAATCGACGCCTGTCCCGGCGAGTCCGACCTGCGCCCGCGCCGCTGGTTTGCATGAATTTTAATGCACTTGTCGATGCGTGAGAAATGTCCAACATTTCAACAATATACGGTATTATCGTCGAGGAGATGAATGCGTTGAGATTGCCAGGTTAAATATAATGAATGAAGAGTTAGATAAGAAGCGTTGGCTGTCGCAAAACAATCCTAATGACGATAACAGCTCGAAGTGTACGTATGACCTGATTAAGGTGTCTGAATTACAGTGAATGGAGATTGTGTTATATAACCGAAAAATGGTTAGCTATTGGGAGGCCATTGTTTTAGTAGTGGGCTTCCTTTGGCTGCAAATAGTAATGGAAAAAAAGAGTTTAGGTATGTAGAACAGTACAAATACTCAATACTCAATAGCTTTATTGCATTCCATAATGTGTAGTAAAAGATGTTACAAAAGTTTTTGTGATCATTACAGACCCTGTCGGGCACAGCAAATAGGACAGAGGAGGACGCTTTTATTGACGTTAGTAATTTAATTTCAACGTGAATATTATTTCGATTTGAACATTCACTTTAACTCTAAATAAAATGTGCATGAAAGCGTTGTCACTTTTTAAGTTAAACAGAAGCAATACATCACGATTATTCATCGCTTTTCTTTATCTACGTCATTAGTCTGTGTTTTGCATTGATCACTTTTGACATAAGTGCTATGATAGGATTATCGGTAGCTTGGGAAATTATCAAGCAGCAAAAGTTTATTTTTAATTAAACGCATGCTTGATACTTTACGTACGAGCATGATACTTTTGAGTAATAGTACATACACACGTACTAAAATCATCTTCTTGCCTCAAGCTACAATCAATTGGCAAAACTACGCTATGGAACATTTATAAGCCGACAGTAAGACGAACAGCCAAAGATTAGTTAACGATTTTAGTAAATTACAGTTGACAGGCAATCCAACGAAGTGATAACACCTATGGAAACTGATACCGAAACCTTGATGAGGAAAAGAGACGCAATTGCTAAAAGGTATAAATTGAAAAAGGATCAAATCATTTCTGCGTGTTCCGATTCAAATCAGCACTGGCTACTACAACGGCATTATTAGAAAGACTTTCAACCCAAAACGTTTAAAGTTAGAGTTGATAACTGAGTGAAAGTGTTTTTAGTGAAATTCTGATATAGTAAAACTAACTCTAGTAATAAACGCACGCGTCCTGCGTAGATGTAGCGATACTGCGCCGGCGCCACTGACATAAAGCCAGTTATACATTGCAATTCTGTTCCGCATTTGCTCGTAAACATTTCCGACAAAATTTGTAGAATAATTCAAATAACTTCGGATTGTTTTTGTCTCAGATACACACTTAAGTTTTTCTATTGCCCTCACGATGTAACGTATCAGAAAAATGTAGCCGGTAAAATTCAACGATAAATAAATAAATATCTGGGACAAATTACAACAAGATCGTCTGACCCAAAAACTTAGCTTGCAGTATGGTTGTAACTATTAAGTAATCTGTGCTAGGGTATCAGAGACTGATAAACACAGTTACTTATTTCTAAATATATAATAACACTCAGACACACAACAAACACACAATGTTCGTCACATAAATGTTTGTCATGGGTGGGGATCGAACCTACGACATCCGGCGCTAAAGGCAGAGAGTGCGTTACTTCAGCGGGAAAGTAGCTTCTAGAGTGATTTGAGTGGAACGTAAAATTAGTGAGATATATGCTGTGGATGTGCGCGGCATAAAAAATTTGTGGGCGTTGTGGTTTTGGAAAAAAATGAAAAAAACGATTCCTGCTGCAGTAACGTTGTTCTAGCAGGAAAATTCTAAACGAATAAGAGAAAAATGTTGTACATTGGCAGATAGCTTACTTCTGGGGAAACATTTGCGCCAAAAATATAATATGTGGGGCTTCAGGTTTTCGAAATATTGCGTTTCCTGCTGGGGTTACGTTTCGCGGAATCGTGTTTCTCTCAAACCATGGCATGTGCGTCTCTTTAATAAACATTCACTTGTAGCTCTTGATTTGTGCTTGCGGCACATATAATAAGATTTTGAAAATTATTCTTACATTTTCAGTAATTAAGGTGTCTCTAAAATCTGAAAAAAAAATCACAGCGCCTAAATGAGAAACTGTATCAACTCGCTGAAAACTGCATTCGATTCCGCTTTACACATCTAATGGTCAGAAAATGTTTCAAAAGTTTACATACATGCTTTATCGAATAAGAGATCGAAATAACAAAACCACCGGTACATAACTTTGACGTCAAAATATAAGAAATCAGTTCATCCTGAGATAAGTGAGTGTTAACCAAAAAACAGTGAGTTTCATAAAATAACACTGTGAAAATTTTCAGCCTCCAATGTTTCGTATTTAAAGAGAAATAAACAAAAATCAAAACCTTTCAACAACGACTGATTATCCGACCAAATTCGAATGACTACGAAAAAGCGACGGCTTCATACATATGGGTGACCTTCTTTACTGGACGTATTACACTAAACTCTTGCCCGTACAATCGCGTTCAATCGGTTTTTGGCAATAATTAGAACCTCATCTTAGATTAGAGTAAAATTTAAAAATGTGAGTGAAAGCTTATACCTATGAGCCTATATGAAAGAGCTTAATTTTAAATTGAAATTCTCATTTTATCCTCTTAATTTATGTTCTTAAAGTAAGTATGGCTTATTTTTATGTTATTTTTATGTCTAAGCTGTATTACTATAGAGATCCATCTAAATTCGTACTTACTGTAGTTTTTGCGTGAAAGAGTAACAAACATTCTACAAACTTTCGCATTATAATATAATAAGTATAGTATTAGTAGCATTAAGTAAGATTAGTAAAGTAATTAGAAATTAATATTAGTAAGAAGTTAGACTAAATGTCCGTCAGCGACTGTCATTCCCATCAAAACATAGCCTTAACATACAAAACATAGCCAAAACATAGCCTAGATTAAGAAAAAGTCTCATTCACTCCCTGATAATCATGTACTTACTTAGCTTTATAATGGTGAAAGAATTTTCAAAATCGGTCTAGTATTTTCGGAGCCTAATCAAAACAAACAAACTTTCTTCTATAAAATATTAATAGTAGTTTAAATTTTAGTATTGGTACTTGGTAGGTAAGTGTTAATTAAATAAGTCAAACAATACCTTTAAATACTTACCATTGCAGATCGTCATCGTAACTTGATAAGTGCCAATTATTTGAATATGAATATTATAACACCACTTTTAACTAATTTCTAATTTCACTATTGGTATTTATTATCAATGCCGGTTGCATCACCGCAACAAACGTGCCATGAGAACTGCAACTGTTTGTTTATCAACAAACAACAACAAGTTTAGTAATAAAGCGTCACAGACGTCACAGTTGCTAACAAGCGTCCGACAGAGCTCCGACTCGGCAAAATAGTGTTGCCATTGCCAAATTTTTGACTACCGTGTTTGGTAGGGGGTAATTGTCTTAACTATGCGATTCAAAAAAGAATAAGATTGGCTTGCGACAAACTGCACTCGTTCTTCAGACAAAAACAACCCATGAAAAGTCTTTGTCAGTTAGCGATAGAGTTGATGTGCCCGTACGCCAATAATTTCCCTTTAATTTGGTCAAATTTCCCTTAAAAACGGCAATCGCCGTAGCAATGGTAACCCTGGCCCAGACGCACTTCATATTGAAAAAACACTTCGCATGACTGTTAATAACAGAGTGGCGTTCATCAACCGCCTCTTTTCCACTAATGCCGCACGCTTACTAGCTGTCTCACTCACTCCAAGCTAGACAAAGCAACTCCTCGTGACGCCAGCAGCGGGTAGCGCGGGGCCAATGGGTGCGAACAGCGGAACAGCGGCGAAAGGTGATGTCAAAAAGGGATTAATATGGTAGGTATTGATGGATGCTAATAATTCATCTTGCTTGAAGCATAAATCAAAATATATACTTTATGTATGGTTTCATTGTTGTGTTAATTGGTTTTTTGTTTATAAACTGTATCTGCAGGTTTATTTTTGTAATAGGTATTCGTAACAAACACGTCTTTATTCACAGATATTTAAAAAATATAGTTTTAAACATCTTCAATAATTTAATAAAACGTCATAGATTAGGTACAAGTTTATTTGTTTAAGTTGAGTTTTTCTACTTCAGTGTACTTAGCCAAAACTATCTTGTGAGTAAGTTAAGAAGGTCATTGATATGTATGAAACCGTCGCTTTTTCGTAGTCGTTCGAATTCGATCGGATAATCAGTCGTTGTTGAAAGGTTTTGATTTTTGTTTATTTCTCTATAAATACGAAACATTGGAGGCTGAAAATTTTCACAGTGTTATTTTATGAAACTCACTGTTTTTTGGGTAACACTCACTTATCTCAGGATGAACTGATTTCTTATATTTTGACGTCAAAGTTATGTACCGGTGGTTTTGTTATTTCGATCTCTTATTCGATAAAGCATGTATGTAAACTTTTGAAACATTTTCTGACCATTAGATGTGTAAAGCGGAATCGAATGCAGTTTTCAGCGAGTTGATACAGTTTCTCATTTAGGCGCTGTGATATTTTTTTCAGATTTTAGAGACACCTTAATTACTGAAAATGTAAGAATAATTTTCAAAATCTTATTATATGTGCCGCAAGCACAAATCAAGAGCTACAAGTGAATGTTTATTAAAGAGACGCACAAGCCATGGTTTGAGAGAAACACGATTCCGCAAAACGTTACCCCAGCAGGAAACGCAATATTTCGAAAACCTGAAGCCCCACATATTATATTTTTGGCGCACATGTTTCCCCAGAAGTAAGCTATCTGCCAATGTACAACATTTTTCTCTTCGATCATTCGTTTAGAATTTTCCTGCTAGAACAACGTTACTGCAGCAGGAATCGTTTTTTTCATTTTTTTCCAAAACCACAACGCCCACAAATTTTTTATGCCGCGCACATCCACAGCATATATCTCACTAATTTTACGTTCCACTCAAATCACTCTAGAAGCTACTTTCCCGCTGAAGTAACGCACTCAAAGGCAGAATCGCTACCATTGCGCCAACAGGCCAGTCAAAAATGTAAGTAGATTTCTTAGACCACAATTAAATTATTTTTGATTTGGTAAGGTTATTAATCTATATACTTGTATTGGTGTTTATTTAGATTTACAGAGTATAATTGACAACACCAATCTGCAACGCTCTATATTTAGTATTAGTTATTTTAGTATTTTTTAGTCAAAATCAAATCATAAAATCAACATCATAAATATATATAATAATAATTGCTAGCAGATTGGACTGCATTTATGTAAAGCATTCTTGTGCCATTTCGGGGGGAGTGGTACAGGAATGGCCACTGTAAATCTTTTGTTTTTTTTTTATTTCTTATTCCTAACATAGTTCATAAGCCCTACTAGCAACATAAGTCTTTGTTACTTGATATAAATAAAATTCGTTCATTCATTCATTCATAAATATTTATTTCATTCATTACAAAACGCGAAAAAATATTTATTTTATTTTTTTCCCTCTCTACTATATAACTATGAGAATTTGGCAAACTTAAATGGAATTTTATCGTAATTAGAGAGAGAGGAAAAATTTAATATAAATTACAAATCTCTTGAATTACCTACCAACAATGCTAGTAATATATTCGTTCTTATCATAACCGCATAGTGGCATTTCAACAAGGTACCTACTACTAAAATTGAATGCGACTTCCGCGTTTTTTCTATATACAAACATTTTTGCCCACAATTTACAAAGCGGAAACAACGTTTTAAAACTAATATTCCACAAACAGACACATCAACTGATATGTTTACAAGAAAATCTGCAGCGTGAATTCGGAATGAGATTCTTCTGCCACTTAAGATTAAGTGCTTTATCCACTAGTTTCGAGATTTTTCATACAGTTAGTAAGACATAGCCACAAGCTCCTTGTAGCCAAGTTTAGTGGCCCGCCTCCTGCGCACCCTTGGCCACAGTCGCCGGGTTCTTGCGGTGCAACATCGCAATATAAATATAAATATGCGCCAGACAACACACCTCTTGTAATGGTCTCGAAGTAGGGATTAATATCCCTGTGTTATGAGGTATAACACAAGGAAATAAGCTAGGGGCGTCTCCCAGCACACCCAGACCCGAGTCAATTCAGAAAAGATCGTTTCCTAAATTGACCCGACCGGGAATCGAACCCGGGACACTACGGAAATCGAGGCGAGAAACCGAGAAATATACATGGGTAGTGGCTTGATCCTAGCCACTAGCGGTCGCATTTGCCCAACTATAGTATTTAAGTGTATCGTTAACCCATATATTATGTTAGATTAATCTTTTATTGTTATTTTAACTATTGTGACTGCACCATTTGTAGCCTGTTAACAGCTGGGCTACGTGTCTTTTTTGTTGGTATCCGCAGAATACCAGTGGCCGTGACGAGCTATCTCTTTACGGCTAATATACTGAGCGGAGACCATTTAGGTACTTTTGTTTTATTAGATTAAGTTTCAGAGTGTATTTTTTTGTCTTTATTGTTGAATGTATGTTTTTTGACTTGTATATTTTGGTACCCTTTATCTATTTCTATTTCATTTGGTGGCCGCGACTAGTGGCGATGTGTGCGGCAATATTTAAAGTTGGCCTTGATGACTTGATAGAAAAAGAGATCGACCAAAATTTAACAGGCCCCAAATCCTTGGTCAAGCAAAGAGTATTTAGATTTTTGCGATCCAACCTTACGCTGGTGATGACGGTATAAAATCTATCAATTACAGCAATGACTTGATTTCAATGATGAATGTTTTTTCCCAGCTTTATCACAGTTTATCAAAGGATTTGCTTTCCTCCCGCGGCTTCGCCCGCGTGGACTAATTTTTCTAGACTTTGGGTTACATACGGATCCATAAAGTTTCAGAAAAAATATATGCCTAAAGCAATCAGGGATAATGTAGCTATTTAACAATGAAATAATGATTGAAATCGGTTCGGTAGTTTTCGAGATTATCTGCCTCAAACATACAAACTCACTAACGCTTACCTCTTTATAATATTAGTGTAGATCACCCAAGGTTTTGTTAAGACTGACTCTAGTTATAAGAAGTTCATACTCAAGATAAAGAAAAGAAACATTATTATGACGTCACCTTCAAAATAAAATCTCTGAGGCAGAAAAGACAAAACACAGCAACACCCGGGGGTCTACTCCAGTGCAACAATAACGAAGATACGTAAAACTCACAAGGCTTAAAAATAAAGAAACAGTGTGTAACGTCTATAGGTTTCACGAATTCTTGAAACAAGATTTTGGTATACTATGCAAAAAAACATAGTGAATTCCGAACTGTATGATTTTTAACGCCTAGCGATGGTCGGTACTTCGCATTAGTATGAGCCAGAGTAGGTCCTGCGCCGATAACATCGCGTTTATCATCCACCAATCGCCGATGACTGTCCACGCCGACATAAAAGCCTAGTTTAACGCACCTCGTCAACTAATCCGCCTTTGTATAACCAGCTTAATGTTTAAAATCTCAATTTATTGCCATAAACAGTATCAGATGATCGCGTATGATAGCCGGAGTTGCGTTGTTTTAGCTGGCGCATGCGCTGTGGATTGTTACGTTAAGGCGCTCCCTCACTGACTACATCGCCTTTAATGTTACAGTTTGGATTCGAGTGTTAAAATTAAAATAGACCTCACGCCGGTGGGCAACTGTGCGCACTAACCTAAGCTAAGCAGACCTCACGCTGGCGATTCTGCGATCGTGGCACCTTTTGCTTAAATATCCTATCTCTTATTTTATTTACGCTGAGGAAATGTTTTTTCTATTTCATTGGAAATTTTAAGTGCAAATCGATCTAACAGTATTCTATTGATTTTTGAAATAAATTATACCTTACTACCGCCGGCGTGAGGTCCGTTTGGGTTAGGTTACAAACCCAAACCTAACTTTCGCGCGTTGCCGAACCCGTAAAAACCTGTATCAAACCATGAAAAAACTTTATCTGATAACAAGACCTTTTTAGAAAGCCCATAAAACCAGGTAGTTTTTCTATATTTTTTTCGCTTGCTTTCATACATTTTTTTGAGTAAAATTTAATGTAGTTTTTAGGTATAAATTACGAAATTTTGTTTTGAATGTTTAATTCTGAAACTATTAAGATTTAAGGCTTGACCGTTTTATTAAAACATTTGCTAGCTAATTAGCTTTCTAAAAAGTATCCGTTAAGTGCCCAGACTTCACTAGTTTTTTTATAGCAATTGTTTTTCGGAGACAAGTCGGAAACTTTATACAATATTTAAACGCCAACATCTCATTATCTATTAATTTTGGACCCCTACCTGATGGGGCTGATTTTGTTACAAATAACGTCTACTTTACGCTTTTCAAGGAATAGATCTATGGGTAGTCATAGACAAATTGACCGTGGGGAGGGAGTAAACGAGCTGGAAGGTCACATGATGGAAAGTGATCACCTCCGCCAACACTGCAACACCTCACGAGTCACCGATGCGTTGCTTTGCTTGCCTTTTAAATGGGAATACGCTCTCTTCTTGAAGGCTGATGAAGAAAAAAAGATTTACTATAACGCTCCAAAATCCAGCCTTGGTTGTTTTATTGGCAGTGAATGCTCCGGGTGAGGAAGCACGTAGCACCAGTTCTTTATTTAGATTAAGTTAGGTGAATGGTCAGTTCATAGAAGTTATATTATCTTAGATTTTGCGGAAACTACGCGCTGTTTTTCTGATTTAAAAAAAAATATATATATACGAATGTTTATTTTTTTGTTTTTTTTATATTTTTTTATTACTTGATTCATTTTATAGGAATAAAGTAGTTAGAAATAACGACTAGTGGCGTGGATCATTATTTACCATAGGCGCAAAATATGTTCTCAAAAACCCATGGCACACTTTTCTTGACCTGTTTTTCATCTAAATTTTTAGTCAAGCACTTTTACTACCCGGTCACCGAATTGTCATGATGCGTCATATTAATAAACAATTCAAAAAACCGGACTAAAATATTGCAAGGCGAAGATACTCAGCTGCCTGCCCCTTAAACTCGTTAGAAGATAAATTACATCAAGTTGCTTATTTCATGTCATATCCACAACAGGAACCATATAAAACCCATAAATACTAGCACAAAATGCGACAAACCGAGGAATATCAAACAGCACCTTGCAATACTAAGTCTAACTAACTGTTCGCTAAAAAAACATCTAACGGTGCTAACTTTCATAGGACCCTCGCACCTGTGTTTGCCACATGTCACGAAACAGGCTGAATATGCGTCCGTCCAGGCGCAAAGCCACAGTTGCAATTATTAAAAAGAAAACTTAAAATAAAAACAACTGAATCGCGAAAATTTCATACCCATATCTGCTAGAGTTCGAGACGTATTGCGATATTTAACCACATATGACAGCCGTATTTGGCATGTTGTTTTTACCGATAGCCCGTCTCTGTCTATGATAGGTATGTATGGCTATCTCTGTCTGGTGACGTCACGTAACAGTAGTCGTTAGTGGACGGAGTAGAAGATCGGAATATCTCTACCTTGTCTGATTAGGTTTTGTGTCAATCAGTGTTGATGATCAAACCTCACATTATTTTAATTAACTTTGCCCTAGGATATCTTTTTACACTGATATTTTTTTAATGATATTTATTTAGATACTTACAGAGTAATAACTTACAGAAATTTAAGGAATGTAAGAAAAAAACCACTATTAAAAAGATTTTCCGTCCAAATTAATTGAGTTGAAACCCAGAAACTAATTAATTAACTGAACTAGTTTAGATAAAAAATATAATGAAATAGTGAAATTAAGATTAACTTTTCGCCTGTGTGATTTCATACTCTTTCTTGGTTATTAATTTGGTCCTTGATATTCGTTTATTTTTGCTTGTTAACTGAAAACCTAATTGCCCTAGCAAATCTCTCAGCGTACAGTTACTGCCGAGGTAAAAAGCGTTTTTTTAAAAGGAGGAGAATAAATCCTCAAGGTAAGGTAGACGTCTCTTCGTTTTATGACATCAAGATTTATTCATTCAATTTTCAATATATCTTCAACAAAAAGTAAAGTGAAAATTCAATAACTGTTGTTGCTTCAGATATTCAATTCCCTGTTTAACATACAAAATAAAACAACCCATCAGCACTCAAACATATAGATATACTTATATCTACATACCCGCAGACAAGCAATCCCTCAGCGACGTGTCATCAGGCTGAATTAGTGTTGCGCCTCACGCGGTAGCTGTCGATACATTATATCGGTATTTATCGTCGTGACGCCGCAACTTATTGCGGCAGATCAACTGATAACGAGCCAATTTGTTAGCGTCCGCGGCCCGAGTTCAGACGATAAAACTTTTATTTGCTTTTTCGCGATAATGTGATTGGATGCGATAATAACCGGGTGAATACTTTACGAGCGTGTGGAGAGCGTATGCAGGTTGGAGGGTGATTTATGATGGAATGGGAGATTCACTCAATTTAAAACGATCTGCAACCAACTGGAATTATAGTTTTGTTACTAAAAGCGTGGAAACACTGTTGTGGCTTTCAGTGCCCGCTTCAACTATATAACCCGTTTTATATTCGGCTGGTTAATGTCTGCAGTTTGTTTGACAATGTTTTGTTAACAAAGGAATTTACTCAGTATGGTGAGCGACATAAATGGGAAAAGCACCTTTTTCTATTTCCGTCTATCGATATGTGCCCCTCCCTAGCGTGCTCGTTAGCAGACGCGACGTGTCGACGATCTGTCCATCTGTGCTCATGCAGTTTTTGTTGCGAACTCTACTGGCCGTGTAAATTGAGCGTTAGACAAACATTTAAAATGAGTCTTAGCGATTAAGAAAAACACATAAAACGATAAGAAAAACTACAAAATAATAATGGAATATTATTAACAGACAAGAAAATACAAGCTTATAATAACAGGACTACAATTTCTAATGCCATAATCATTTTATACAAAAAACCAAATACAAATTACGTCAAATGTTGTGGTCTACTCAACTCCAGGATTTTTTTCCCATGAGGATAATCTGTTAGAGAAATTGATTATCCTCCTAAGAAGCAATTCCATAATTGAACAGTAATTTTTAATATTCGATTATTTCATGGCAATTCCAGTGTAATTTATATGGGTTTCCTCTCTGGTCATGTTTCCAATTAGCATCCATGTCATCCGCAACAGCAATATCATACTTAATACGATACATATCAAAAAATGGATGTATGTATATTTAAATGTACCTGTAAGAAAACCCCTATCGTTCCCACTGCTGGGGCTATAGTGGAATCAAGTCGTCGCTACATTGGTAGTCAGTCTCGCTTGCCGAATTAGTCGTCACTATTCAATTCAATCTAACATCATTACATTTTAGTTAATTTTTTTTACAAAATATGTCGTCATAATTCCTCTTCCTCGTATTTCATATGGCCTAAAGATCAATCGTTCCCTTTTTCATGCCTTTAACACCATTTGCTGCTTTTTTTGGCGCCCCGGTAGCACTATGGTCGACATACAGTAGAGCCTTTGCTATCTCTCACTGTAACTCATATAATAACTCAAAATATAACTCTACGTAGGTTCTCCTAACGTGATTTTTGACACTCAAGAATTGTAGAGAGCTTGATTTTGGTACGCCTAAAAAAACTTGTCAATTTCACCAAAATGCAATTTTGAAATCATCCTCTTCAAAATAATTATAAAACGAAATAACCATGGAAAATCGGACAATGTTAGCAGCCGCTTTCGAAAACTTTAGTAATTGCATTTAGATTCTTAACACAGGGGTGTAAGGTCCACGTTCTTGCGGACAGGGTATAGTTAAATTAGTTTTCGTTTCTAAAGTGATAACAGGGTGATAACATAGAGATTAATTGAGGAGATGCATCTCGATGCAAGTGATGAACTGGCCTGGGCAGATGATAGGGTTGGCAGAATCTTCAAACACAACAAAACAAAACAAAACTTGTGTTTTGTGAAAGTCTTTTAATAAATGCAAACTTACTTATGTCTGCCGTGATATCGTTTGAATATTATAGTTATAATGATCATAACAAATTCAATATCTACCTCGATCAATGGCTAACTGAAAATTTAACCTATGTACTAAAGAATAAATATTGGCTTTGCTTTATTTGAATATGAACGTTCCATGTGTACATTTTTATCAGAATGAATTCTCAACATAGCGGGAAAGTAGCTAAAAAACTACCCTTCAAAGGTTAAAACAATGCTTTTATTAAAGAACCTCAATCTAATTATCATAATTGTTGTTATGTTAACTTTGACGACCTGTGACTGATCGCTGGCAAATGAAAGGATTTTTAATTTGAATTTAACGTCTTTTTTGACTTCGCACGCAGCGACGAATTTTAAAATAGCAAACATAAGTTAGCAAATGCTTTTATAATAACTTAGACAGTTTGTAGTGAAGAAAAGGCTGGGTTGCACCTAGGTCGTTCTTGACATTGATTCCTTGACAGCCCTGCGCATGACCGTTATGTCAACACCCGGTGTTAAGTTTTGCGGGAAATATGTAAATTAAATGATATTAATAAAAATATTTCTCAGAAGTTGAGGAGATGAGCCTTCGTAATTTTTGGTTCACGGTTCTACGTCGGCCTTCTCGGTAGTAACTGTCCAGTGAACTTAACCACCTATTAATATTATTCAGCTCGAAACATTATTATAATAGTATAAACTAAGCGCACTTTGAAGTTGTGTTTTCAAAGATACTATGTGTCAAGTAAAACCAAAATATGAGTATTACAAGATACGAGAAAGTAACTCCAAATTAAAAAAATTGTCACTTGCAATTAAAAGCCCTCAAAGTACTAACAGTTTAACTGACAAGAATGACGGGGCGATTTAAATTCATATATTCAGCTCATCAAATTTTGAACCCGTTTGCCCCCCGAGTCCGATAATACCAAAACATATTAACTAATTGTAATTCGTTTTTGTTGTTATGCATATTATAGTTACAATTAATAAATTATTCTTATTATAAACCATGTATTCCTGAGTTTTACGCTCTCAACAATAGGGCAATATCATTTGATAACGTGCCCATTAGATACGTAACATTTTCATGACCTTATTACTGCTAGAATTGTTTTTATAATATCATTGAAATTCCTATTTCATTACGTATATAAACTATACATACTAATGGTACCTTCTTATCTTTCTTGTTGGATTAGAATTGCCTGTTTATACTTCACACCTTCTTATAATGGGGCCAAATTAAAGACATCTAGCCAGACACAACAAGACTGCATATGTTCATAGCACCTTGGATAAGTAGAATATAATGGGCAGAAGCGTGAAAATAGCTATAAACTGCCACTCGTCAGCTATAAGCGTAACTTAACAACAGAAAACCAGACGATTGATCGAAATAATTAAATTATTCAAACATAAAAATTATAGCCCAACTAAAAAATTGTGATTGAAAATTATAATTCATTGCAAATATTTAAATGAGTTAAAACATTAAACGCAGTAAGTGTGAGTTTATTTTCATATATCTTAGTAGGCAGCTAAAGTATTTTTATAATTAAAGTTATTACTAGCACTAATATAATATTTATTGTAAACACTTTGTACCTAAGTAACGGAGTATAGAAACAATAAGGAAAAAACGAAAAGGATTCAGTAAAGAGTTTTAACTGTTACAATTAAATAGAAACAAATCAGGAATAAAGAAAATGCAGTATTTTCAAAAGTGAGTGAATGAGTATAAGTGAGTAAGATGTATGTAACTTTGTTGTTAATTTATTATTAATGTTGTTAATTTTATTTAAAAAAAAATAACTTATTTTAAGGTTTTGTCGAAAGGATGGCATAAAACCAGATTGCATTTTAAATTATTTTTAGGCATTAAATTTTAACAGTCAAAACGGATTAACACCAAATTTAATGTAATTTACAAAACCAGCTGTCAAATTAATACACGTGCTCATCAAGAAAAGCTCCTATTAAGAATAAGCCTGCAATTTCATTCTCACCATCCCGTTATTATTAAGCCAGTATAATGCCGTTCCTCATATAAATGTGCAAAGTTCTGTCAGAAGATAACCCGTAATTGACAGAGGGATCACTTATACTCATTCACTCACTCACTCATTACGCAAACGAGAGAAGAGGGACAAATTGGGTGCCTCCACAAAATGTGCATATCAGTTTAGCTTTTAATATTTAGAGACAACATTCTGTGTTACACTCGTAATTTAGATAATGAATTCATGAAATCTATTAAATATTTCGGTAGTGTACATTTGTGGGCTTAGATCAAAAAACAGACCTGAGTATGGCTTTTCTGTAAAACACTATCTGTAAGCTGCTCACTGAGGTTTTATTTAAGTATCTGTATAATAATGCTCTTCAGAATAGGTATTTGTACGAACGAATATCAGATTCTGACACCAGTTGTAAAAGCTCTGCTTGGTTTGTGACGTGGTGGTCTAAGTGTAAAAAGTTATTTATTTAGGTACACAATACACATTTATTTATTTAGGTATGAGCAAAACTTATGGTCTACATCACAATTTTAAAAAACGATGTACACTGTTTGTATGATCGCCGATAATACACATCTTCTAGTGCTTAAATTTAATTATTAACATAAAAGTAATATTGGTTTTAGTGTAAGTATACGCCTGACCTGTGGCCGACTGTCGAACTAAACTGATTATCTAAAAAGTTATAGACGTTGCCGTTTCTACGACAAGCTCGAGTTAACCCTTAATTGACAGCGTATCACTTGTACCCACTCACTCATTACGAACACGCTAGCGAGACAAATTGGGTGCTTCATGAAAATGCGACATCTACTAATAAGTAAGCGTTTGTTTGTACAAGGAGCTGCTCGTATAAACACTGTATGATTAACCAACACCTGCAGCGGTGTCTTTGTCTAATTAAAAAGTACAATCGAGTAGGTAATTGATACACGTCTTATTTCATTAGCGTGGCATCATTGGCGGTGTTCGTTTGTTGCTGTTGAGTGAGTTAGTTAAAAGTGTAGCACGCATTGCAGGGTTTAGTCGTGCATGGGGAGAAATGTGGTAGAATGATGAGGTTCTCTTTGCGCTTCAAAATAGGCCTTTGATGTCTGAAATCGTAACGCATTAGTAACTTTCCTAGTGTTCTGTCTAGCTGGCTCACCACTTTCCGTAAGGTCGGTCGTATGATCTCGTGGGTAGCTTATTAGGTAGGCAAGTTCGTGTGACACACACATTTACCCCCCCATTTACCATATGAAATGAAAGATAAAGACACTACGTTGAATTAATCTATGTGATTACTTTTCGTTGAAAATAATAATTTTAGAAAACTGTATATTCAGCAAACGAAGACTATGTACTATTCCTGCACTTAGCAGAACGTACAGAATGTAATGTAAAATAAAACTAAATTAAGTCTCTTCGCCAATATTTTGTTCAGAAGGCCCCGATATTTGGATCGAAACTCAGCATTGAGCCTTACTAGGATAAATCAGATGACCAATGCTGTAAGCTGCTGATGTCTTTCACAGCTTCACCGAATAACAGAGTGATCGGAAGGCTCACAACCAAAAAATACGTTTTTATTCACCCTTAGGGGCGGCCCAAGGGCGAACACGGGCGTCGGCTTAGGGCTTTGCTGGGAGAAAGGACGTAGGTTGATAAATCAGACAGAAATATAGTGGCAGCTGAAAGTCAACAATAGACCAACAACTCGTTTCTTTGTCGTACCATCCAGACGTGGAACGCTCTTCCAGCACATGTGTTTCCTTCCTCGTATAGTCCTGGGTTCTTCAAGCGGGGCGTGAAAAGGCATTTCTGCAGGCCTTCAAGGTGAGGATGGCCAGCCCAGTGATTCGTTTGAATGACTGGGCTTGTCAACCTCATATCTGGACCTCACGACCGCTTTCCACCAGGTGGAGTGAGGTCATCTTAACGGGCAACATAAAATAATAATAATAATAATGTTCAGAAAAGTTACTTTAAGTTTTGCCTATTTTTACCATAAGTCCCAAGTTTTACAATTTGTACGCTCACACCAAACTAGGCTGTGAAAACAAATTTATTAAATTACAAAACGACTTGCTGACATTTAAAACAATAGCAATCGAAGATGTAAATTCGATGAAAAAGTGCACTCCCAATTAAAGAAACATAGATATTGCATAATGATAAGTAATTTTAGATATGCACTGCAAACTTAGAATGCGTGCAAAAACATCGAAAGACTCTATAGTTCGGGATACTGACGCGAACTTGCCCCCGTGAACTAGTACTCGCACTTGCTAGGAGACAGACTTTGATTTCACGATTGGCGTAGTGCGCTGTAGCACGGTTTCTCACTTTGACTTGCGTGGTGTGATTCCCGGTCGGGTCAATTTAGGAAACGAACTTTCCTTCACCCAATCCGATCCCTGCTTAAATTTTTGCCTGTATTTCAAGAACAACAGGACAAGGATAACTAGTCTTGAGCATATTTGAAAAAAATAGATTTTAGACAGTTAAACAAACAAAACTTTGACGAACCCGTTGGCGTAATGGATAGAGCTCCCTGTCTATAACTTATTCTGTACTATAGCGCCTGAACTCTTGGATTTAACATAAGATAAAACTATATATTTAGAAATATTTCAGACTGTTGAAGATAAACTTCAGAGGGCTCTCAGACTATTAGGGGTACTAATTCATTCCTTCCATAGCCAAAGGTGGAAACCACCGTTTACACTCCTTTTACGGAATCTATGAATATACATTTTTTGTTTTAGCAATTGTCACCGTGAGAAGAACTAAGTAAATAGAGGGGGAATGTATGGTGAACGGTAGGTTAGACATACTCGTATCTGGATGGTTCAGTGCGTGCAAAGCAAGGGTTTCAATCAAAGAGTCATTCTTAATAGAAAATAATTTGAAAAGCTGAGAAATTTCTCTCTTTTACCAACTTGAGGTATTTAACATCGAAACATCATCAGACTTTAACGGGTCAATCATATTTTGATGGTTTTTCTTTTAATCATGTGCCTTATTGGTTTGGTCTACTGTTGAACATATTTCCGCCAAACCTTCAGATAAACGCATCGTTGACGGTTTTGTCATGCAGTCTTTTTGCAAGTCATAACCATCATCATTCGCTGACGTCATTATAAAGACTGATAAATATTAGGCCTCTCCCATCGACAGATGCCTCTAGGCATTAAGTGCGCCAATTTTACTTTACTTGTTTGTGCAATGAAGAAATAAATAAATAGATTTCTCAACTACCGAAACTCCTTCAATAATAATTTCGTTACATTAAAAGATACAGTGTCAAAAACAATTTAAAATAATAAACAATTAAACTTTGAAAAACAAAAAATGAAAACAAAACCTCCAAATTATTGAAAAAAACTGAGTAAATTTCATAAACTATATAATTATATTATAGTCTGTCTATTTATTCATACTTTAAGCAGTAGCAATTTATCGTGTCTTCTATCCACTTGTTTATATTGGAGGTCATGTTAAGGTTGTGGTGTCCACAATTGAACTCAAAATACGTTAATACCAGCGCTCCTAACCACGGCGATAAACGGAACTAAATACTACGTTATGACGGAAAAGTTACAAGAAATGAATTCCACATTATTACCTATTTGGTGGTCTTCATCGATCAAATGTGGTTATTTTTTAAATGGTACCTAAGAGAATATTTCGCACCTGCGCCCTCTAGCGGCTACCTGGGGTTTCACTTAGCTTTTTGCGCTTCAGTGACGAATTAGAATAGATTCTTCAGTAGCTAATGATGTTAGACAGCTGGATAGTTATGCGACAGTGTTGCCGAACTATCGATAGTTTATATCGATAAGTTATAAAAATTCATAGAAAGGATTGTTATTTAAAAAAATTGTATTATAGATAGTTCATAGTTTTGTGAAGTTCTCTAAGAATAGAAAATATATTTTATTAAACAACGTTAAAAATAAACCATTAAACAACGATTGAATTCTAAATAATTTTCAAAATCGAATACCTATATTGATCTCAGCTGATTGTATTGTAATGTTCCTTGTTATAGCTAAAGCTACTATTTAAAGTATTGATATTTGTCATTGTCGATATACTATAGAGAATTGCCGATTAGCAACACTACTGCACGATATCTTTAACAAAGTTGCGGTAAAAATGTTAATCGAAACTTTATGTTAAGGTTTTCATAAATGTATTTTCAAATTCATCATCTGCATGTACGGAGCAAGACATGACAATGTCTTTCTCCATTGCAAAATGGATCTTATGTCAGTAGCAAAAGGTGCCTTAAGTGAAACTCGTATGTGTACCTACTCGTTTACTAAAGAGCTAATAATATAAAAAGACTTCTACTAACTTAATTTTAAAATAGCAAATTTTAAATTTTATTTAATGTGGCAATTAAAGAAACACAGACATATTCGTCAGAATGTAAAACTATTCCCATATTATAGGCACGAGATTCATGTAGTTTTTTAGATCATAAGGTTTTTTCTTTCTGTCACAAGATACAAGAAATGTATATTGAAAACAGGAACTACCCAATCAAAATGGAACAGTTCTTATGCCATTGCATTTGCCATGAGAGCCGTTTCAGACTTACATTTAAGCTCGGACAGGCGCACCTTTTGCCACAAACATAACACGCGTTGACGCGCTTATAAGTTCGTATAATCCATATAGATACTGACTCACCACTACCAGTTCGAGCGAACACAAGCCGCAATAGGCCTGTGTACGCGCGTTTGGTTTTTGAAGCGCAAAACGTGGCGCGAGTGTTAGCAGTATGGCAAAGCGACCGTATACGCGTCCGAAACAGCTCTTAGGTATAAAAAACATCCAGATTTTTAATAATGTGATGTATTGTATACCTATTTTGTACATCAAATATGTACTTTAAGTCAATCGCATTCAGGTTTTGTTTTGTTAGCCCTTTGAGTGCGTCCTAGGCCTAATTACATCAAGTATTCTGTACCCAATACCATATCATAAAGTATTTTAAGCAGGCATTAAGTAATTAATTAGTATTATCGTCACCCATTAGTAAGGATTCTCCTGTAATTTATTTGGTTATTTTAAAACAAAATTTAGTCTTTGCATAGAGAATTTTAATACGAAATTAGCAAATGTGAGCATCTGGCCATATTATTTTTAATTCCCATTACTAACGTGTCGCACGAAACGGAAGTTATTTATATTTATCAAATTAGTTTAGCACCTTGCTCATTTACAGTAATTTACGTACACTCAATTTTTTAATAAGATATAACCATTCTTGATTTAAATAATAGAATAATATGGTTTTGGCAATTATAACGTTAAGAAGTGGATGAACGTCACAAAACATTTTTAACTTCTTTTTGAATACAGAAGCTAATTTCGAGAAACTGTAGGAAGCTACATTAACGATCTTTATATTATCTTTTAAATTATTGAAGTTTGAAATCACTCTTGTATAGAAGGCATCTAGCTATGAAGCCACTAGTACGTCTACACGTACTGATCATAAGTGATGATGTGGATTGGACACACAATTGGACAGTTTATTTATTTAGTGTTTATTTCTTGCAGAGGTCAAATTATGGAATAAAATGACAAAAAAATACCGTATTTCGGAATTACGGCTTAAGTGCTAATATCCAAATTCCGTATATATGGGTGATAAAATTTATAAATGTATATATTACACGATCACGATTTGCGCAGTGCGCTGTAGCACAGTTTCTTGCCTAGCTTTCCGTAGTGTCCCGGGTTCGATTCCCGGTCGGGTCAATTCAGGAAACGATCTTTTCTGAATTGACTCGGGTCTGGGTGTGCTGGGAGACGCCCCTGGCTTATTTCCTTGTGTGGTACCTCGTAACACAGGGATATTAATCCCTACTTCGAGACCATTACAAGAGGTGGGTTGTCTGGCGCATATTTATTTATTTATTATTATTATTTATATTGCAAGTGCTCCTTAGATTAGGGGTAGGAGAAAATCATGGTTCCGTCTCGTAGTAACTAAAGATGAAGATAAAACAGGCTTAACTAGAATACGCCTATTAATGTATGAAATGTATGACAGCTGATATTTTAATTTGCGCTTTTAATTGAGTAATGTCAACTGGAAAATGATACACTATTCTTAATTAGATACTACTATGATTTCTGTTTTTGATTAACGGCTTAAGTCCATTACTGCGTGTCTGCGTATGTCTGATATTCCTATTCTGTCTACGAGTATGTTTTTGATGTATATTTTGGCGCTAAGTCAAAGTTATCTTATGAGTTGTCTTTTAGTATCTGGAGCTTATTTCCTAACCCTATGAGGGGTAGTGGCTGCTGTTATTTTCTGCAATTTTTCTTCTAGTCTAAAATTAAACCGAAATTGTCTCTCCATCCGTCATGGGCGCTGTAATAGTTTTACAACTACCCAACTCAGCCAAGGCTAAATTACAGCACATTAATCAGTCGAGTGGACCCGCCGCGGGCGATTCAACACGACTTGACGGAATCACTAAATGGGCGAAGAAAAACAAAATGGCAGCTTATAAATCCATCATCGTTCAAAAACTAGCTTAGTTGGGAACTGGATGAGGATATAAATGACTGAGAATTTGCCAATTATGCAGTGAGAAATGTCATCTATTATGTATTTATGTGGCACTCAAAGGACCTTAGAAAGAGCAGTTGAGGGCAGTATACTCTAAATAAGTTACAGACACAGATACCCCGTTCTAGAAGGTATGGGACTAGAGCCCGATGGACTTTGGATGGATGGAGGAGCATAGAAAAAGTAGTGGTTTAAAGTTTTTTTTTGATGCTATTACGTGTTGGGCGAACGGCTAATGTGTGAACAAAACCTAATACAATATAACATTCTTGAAGTTTTTTCTGTATGGTGATTATATAAATAACAGATTCAGATCTTGTATCATTTTTAATACAAACAAAATATTTTCTATTGTATCTGGTTTTATAGCATTTAATGTGTTAAGGATACTTACAAAGCATGTATTTTTTAGCCATGGTTGTTAGAATCAGATCGGTTTTCAAACTTTGTAAGTTCACCTGGTGGGTGAACTTACAAAGTTTGAAAACCAATCAGTTACTACTAAGATAAACACACACAGAAGCTGGACATTTGTAACTCGATGAACTCGATGGACATTTGTAACGCAGTTTATGATTTGAGGCAGTTTTTAAATGATTTTATGCAGTGTAAATACTTAATGCTGCTTTTTTTTTGCGGTATCTTTAGAATTTTCAGTTCGTAATAAAGACACCAAAATTCAAAATATACCTCCATGAATCCAGTGATTTAATAAAATTCTTCAATAAAAAGTTTGCCCACAAAGATGACCATAAAAACCTATGCTATTAAAATAAAATCTTGATATTGCTATCTAATAGGTTTACTATCAGGAATAAAAATATGGCACAAACAATCGAAATAACGCCATTAAAGCCACGTGTACCCCCACACATCTACGTTACATAAGCTAGCGCCGGATAATCTTATCTTGAATCTACGCAAGCGCTAAAGTTAGTCGCCTGCAGGTAATGGCTAATAATAACTAAGATAATAATTAAATTGCTCGCTTCTTAGCCGCCATAAATCACGGGAATTAGCTCGGTCACACCTAGGTCTGGCAGTCGCCAAATTATGAGTTAAGGTGCAACTATGTTAAAGTACTGAGATATTTATTACGCAATGGTTTATAAGCAAGCTTCAATGTAGCGGAATTAAAAAGTAACTCATGTAATACACTAAAAAAATTGCTAGCACCACTCGAACTAGAACAAGTTTTGGTCCTTCGAATAAGGTAGGTTGAAGCTTGGACCAGTCGTACGGTTTGCGGAAGGCCGGTGTTTTTAGTCCAGCTCGATACCTAGGACCAAAGTTGATTTTTTCTAGTTTCTATCTGTAGATGGAGAATTTAGAAATATTTGAACATGTAGTTACAGTACTAGCTCTGGTTAGTTTGGTGTCAGATGATCTCGGTGTATGTTGTGCCAGGTAATTATTTATCAGTGTTTTAAACGGTAAATAATTTACGGAAATGTAATTTATAATTTATTGACATACTAGGAAATAAATTATCAATTCTAATCCACAGCGAATAAATAATATAATTTATTTAAATTCAGTCATGAGCAAGTAAGTGGCAGCCCTGATCGCCATGGCTGTTAACCAACGATCGATTATGACACCTAGGGCTAGTAGTTCATGCACAGACATAAATTAAAATAGATAAGGCAAGGTAAACAGTTAGTTCAATAACCAAGCGTGCCATTTTTTGACGCTAGGAATACTTCGATAATTATTTTGTAATTATTTTTGGTCTCATTATCTGTAATTTTGAAAAAACTACAACTATTTTTTACTAAAATCTCTATCATTTAGATGAGTCGGCGCAAAACTAAAATTATACATACCTATATTAATCGAAATGAAAAGTAATATTTTGCAAATACTGCGATGAAGATTTATATTAAAAAACAAGACTTTGAATCGTTTGCTGCATCTATAACTATTTACATCTGTAAGTTTATGCTGAGTGTATGTATACTTAATAAATGTTGTCGTGTCACATTTTTGTAACGCAACGCAACACGTCGCCTCGTCAAAATAAGTCACAACTTTTAATGAGAGACGCGAAAACTTACTTAGCGGTTAACTGTCAGTTACTGATTGCTGCTAACTAGCTAACACTGACGCTAATGTAACACCGGGTTATAAATGTTATCAAGTTTATAATTAATAATTAAATATAAAAAATATATTTAATAATTTTAATTTTCTATGTTTTTGCCTGACATTGTATAATATATATAATACTAATTTAATGATATTTTTTATACTAACATTAAAATAGAATCTGTTATCTGTCATAAAGTAATTACCTATATGTATAAAGTAGAAAATTTTGCATGCTGACATTTCGGCAGAGCACGTATGTACCTATCTACGAGTATAACACATTATTATGTCCAACAATATTTATCGTGTCTCTTAAGAAAATAAACAATTTCATTTCATTATAATGGAAGAAATATAGAAGAGTGTTGCATAAAGCGAAAATATATTTTCAATTCCAATTATAAATAAATAAATATCTGGGACAACTTACACCAAGATTATCTGACCCCGAACTAAGCAGAGCTTGTACTATGGGTGTCAGAGTCTGATAAACATACTTGAATATTTTTAAATACATACTTAAATATATAATAACACCCAGACACACAACAAACACAAATGTTCGTCACATAAATGTTTGTCATGGGGGATTAAACCCACGACCTCCGGTGCTAAAGGCAGGATCGCTGCCATTGCACCAACAGGTCAGTCAAGAATAAGAAAATGTTTACCTTCGAGTACCTTCCTTTGCTTTAGATCCAATAAAGGTTAGTAACATAGATAGGATCCCTTCATCTTTAATAAGCTTTGAGGTCGCAAATAAATCGGAGGACTACGCACGCAGCCTAAGCAAATGATCACAAACCCGCAAGTGGTATACAACCATTAGGTCTGAGGAGAGACGTTGCCTCCATATGTGTGTTCTACCGCTTATACAATGGGTTGTGTTTCGAGGAACTCTTTGAAATGATGCCCACAGCTACTTTTTATCATCGCCCCGCTCGCCATCGACAGGGTGTTCATCCTCACACATTGGAACCCCAATGGTCGCGCACAGTGCGGTTTCAGAGGAATTTCCCCCCGCAAACAATCCGATTGTGGAATGAGCTCCTTGCCGAGGTTTTCCCGGGCAATACAGTATGAGGTCTCTTAAGAGGAGAGTTAATAGGTAGGTATCTCCTAAATGGTCGTCAACGCGCACGTAAGCCTCTGGTGTTACAGGCGTCCATAGGCTTCGGTAACTGCTTACCATCAGGTGGGCCGTAAGCTTGTTTGCCACCTTTTGGTATAAAAAAATGCAGGGATTGGACAGCTAAACGCCACTAAGAAAGGTCTAAGTTGCACCTAATTACACTGTAGTCCACTATTTAAAGTTTTGACCCATTGGCTTACAAATGTAAAATAGGAACTAAAAACAGTTAAATATAGTCTAGAGGCTAGCAAGTCATAGTCAAAATCTTTATATTCCTAAGCATTTATTTATTTATATCATCATGAGAAATTACCAGTCGCAAAAATTATAGCAAAATGAAAAACAGATCATACCTTGCATGCAGCATTTCTAGAACGTTCAGCAGAGTTGTCTGGTTCCTGTTAAAGAAGGAGAAAGCAGAAGTTCCATAATAATGTTAGAGAAGCAAAGAATATTATAGGGATAAAGAAATTGCAATCCATCCAAATTAGTAAATAGGAACCAGTTTCTGAAATACGAATCAGTGATCAATTCAATTAATTAAGTAATATGATTGGTTGTTACATTTTCAGTAACCCTTAAATTCACTTCAGATTACAAAAGTGCTTGATTCATTATTTCAGAAACTGGACATATGGGACCTAATTAGAAAACAACGTAGGAGAGAGGTAAGTAGGTAAAAAAATAAGTACGCAGCCAAGAAATAGTCATGCATTTAATTTAGATGAACAGAGTACAGTTTGCAATAACAAAAAAAAAACAACTTAAAAAAAAACTATTCCAAAACAAAGCACTAAAATAATTGCGTATTCTTCTAAAACTTAAACGATAATATAATGTAGGTACAATTATTGTTATTGTTGGAGTCGGTGTCAGCCAAGGAAACACTACAATATACCTAGCAATATACCTATTTCTTACATATCACGTTTACGTATGTATGTAGGTAGTTACAAACCTACATTGGCTGACACCGACTCCAACAATAACAATAATTGTACCTACATTATATTAACGTATAAGTTTTAGATGAATACGCAATTATTTCTTTACTTTTTAGTGCTTTGTTTTGGAATAGTTTTTTTTGAAGGTGGTTTTTTTTTGTTAAAATTTTTGCTTATTCCTTGATTTTCAGTGAATAGTTCTTATTTATTTTATACATCGAAAAAGTATCGTCCAATTGCTCCTAAGAATTGAAGAGTTCCGTAACTTTATCATGGATCCCATAATCAGAACCTAACACTCATCAAACTACCCTTGCAGTATATTCTTTCCAATAAAAAAAGAAGCATCGAAATCGGTTGGCGTGATAATGAGTTATTCGTCCATTTGTCGCGCATTTGGTTTATTTAGATTTAAGACTTATATGGATTTCCCATGGATGCCACTGTCAGAACTTGACCAAATTAAAATAAGACCACACGGGCAGCATCAGCTTTCAAATAAAAAAAGAATTATCAAAATCGGTTGGCGTAATATTGAGTTACCCGTCCATTTGTCGCGCATTTTGTCTATCTAGATTTAAGACTTATATGGTTTTCTCATGGATGCCACTGTCAGAACTAGACCAAATTAAAATGGGACCATTCGGGAAGCACCAGCTTTCAAATAAAAAAAGAATGATCAACATCGGTTCACCCAGTCAAAAGTTATGAGGTAACAAACATAAAAAAAACTCCTTTTTTTGAAGTCGGTTGAAAATAGACAGAATAATATTAAAAACTGCCGCATTCAAACTATGCAGAGTTTGAATATTTAGACAAAGATCATTATTATTTGTGTTAAAAATATGTTACTTCGAAAAGTTAGTAAATACCTTACGTTAGAGCTTCGTATTTGTGAATAGGGTAAATGATTGTTTTAATTAGTTTAAAATATCGGCACAACTGAATAGGAATATTATCATTTTGTTAGTATGAAAACATTTTCTCTAAAAACTTGTGCTAAGTAGTTAACAAAATGGTTAGAAGTAAAATACCACCAGTAAAAAAAACTTTATTAAGATTATTATTATACCTAAAGACGAGCTGGCCATTCTGAAGATTTATCCAGGATCTCTTTTATCAGCCTGCTCATGACGGTGATGATTCCAGACTAACTGATTTTAATTCAGAAACGTCACTCAAAGTTGATCTTCCTTCAAATCGATGCTATCCTTAAATGTAGGTAGGTACGAGTACTTCTCAACTTCAACATTCCATAATTCATTTATAGGTAAGACAGTTTAAACATTAAAATAGTTATTAGTTACGGGATGTCTACCATGTACCTTTATGTTTTGGAGTTTCCGATATTTCGGCACGGCAAGTGCCACGAGCACGGAGTTACTGAAGACACGGCAAAAGCCACGAGCACGGAGTAACTGAAAACACGGCAAGTGCCACGAGCACGGAGTAACTGAAGACACGGCAAGTGCCACGAGCACGGAGTAACTGAAGACACGGCAAGTGCCACGAGCACGGAGTAACTGAAGACACGGCAAGTGCCACGAGCACGGAGTAACTGAAGACACGGCAAGTGCCACGAGCACGGAGTAACTGAAGATCTTGCGAGTGAGTTGTTACTGGCAGACATATCGGTCTACCTCTTTCGAAGTCTTTTATTACGCTCGCCGCCCTCACCACTGTTTGATATCTCACTGAGCTGTTTGAAATTCGAAAACAAAAAGAAACATGGCAGAAATCCCGTAACTATAACTATTCAAATATTAGTAACCATGGCAGTTTAAAATAATAGATGTTAGGTTAGTAAATGCGCAAAAAAATAATCACGACTAAAAATACTAACGCTTCGTATTTATATTCACGTGCAAAATAATTCAACCTTAACCAAAACAAAATATAATAAACTTAACTTTCGTTTCGTCATTAACATGTCCAATTTAATTACAACGAAATAATTAATACGTGATCCCGCGAATAAATTGGATGACAACAATAAAACGGTCATTTTATGCGACGCGCGCTTTAATCAAAACTCGGTTATCGGTCGGTATTCGTTTGTGAAATTAATACGATTGATTGGTGATAAAACAACACCAATTAAATTAAGGGGAAATGACGTGCTTCATAAATTCAATTTATTTCTAGTCTAAAAGAAAGATGACCTCTTTGGTTGAGTAGAAGGTGGATCTTGCTGCAAAAAATGTTAAGGATGCATAACATAACATCACGACTATATCCCAAACGGAGTAGTCAGAGGAGAGTGACTGTTGCCGTCATGGTGAACGTAACGTTCAGAAGCCCACTTTCCCCCAAGCCTGAGCCTTCTTCAGTTATCCGAGTTGATCTGGTTTTTTATTGATGTTTTACATCACCGGAGAGTTAGTCGGAAATTTTCAATGGACACAAAGATGGCTCTTAGGGTGCGTTTCTATCAGAGATGTGCGAGGATGCTTTGCGAGGAATGTGTTTGTTAAGAACCAATAGAATCGCGAAGCTAGGTGAATGACGCATCCTCGCACATCTGGAGACTGGCCTGTTGGCGCAATGGCAGCGATCCTGCTTTTAGCGCCGGAGGTCGTGGGTTCGATCCCCACCCATGACAAACATTTATGTGACGACCATTTGTGTTTGTTGTGTGTCTGGGTGTTATTATCTATTTAAGTATGTATTTAGAAATATTTAAGTATGTTTATCAGTCTCGCCCATAGTAAAAGGTCTGCGTAGTTTGGGGTCAGATGATCTTGGTGTGAATTGTCCCGGATATTTATTTATTATTATTATTATTATCTCTGGTGGAAACGCACCCTAACTCGGGACCACTTTATCCGAGTTGGGGTGCTTAACCCCAACTAATCTATTCGCTTATGGAATTTTTTGCCCGTGTCCATAAGGCTATCTAAATCACATCCCATCTTCAAATCCCGAGTTAAAGCTTACCTTCTGTCACTTTGACCCAATCGCCTTCTTTCCAGTTTACTTTCACCTATAAATTAATCCATACCTTATTTTATATGTATGATAAGAATGTAAGTATATGTAGGTTTATTATTTTGCTTCGGTATTGTATGTATGTTTATTTTTATGTTATAGTAAATTAGTTACTGCATCTCTTATTATTCATTTTGCACCGCCACTTAATTTTCTTCCTGATTCTCTACCTGAAGGTTGCCTGGAAGATTATCGCTACTAGCGATGAGGCCGCCTATATTGTACACCTAATTTATTTAAATGAAACTGTAACATTTTGTTTGTGCAATAAAGTTTATCTTATCTTATCTTAACCCCTTGGCCACGACGCTCTTTTATTTAAATTCAACTCCAGCATGAAAGAAAAATGACCTCTTTGGTCGAGTAGAAGGTGGATTCTGCGAGAAGTATAAAAATTGCGGCTTGACAAAATTGTCTCACTTTTCTATCGTCTTGTTCATACCTGAGTTCAATTCTTAGTCAAGTCAATTTCAGGAAACAAAATTGGCAAGAGCCTGAGAGACGCCTCAGGCTCAAATCCTTGTCTGGTACAGAGATGTGAACGTTTCTGTACCTCTTAACACAATCCTCATACATAGGTAGGTAGACCAGGTATCCTTATTTGGAGACCAAGATAATTGGTGTGTTGTCTGGCGCATATATATATTTATATCTGGGACTCTTACATTGCTATAGTTTCTCAAAAATCTTTTCGGAGGTACAAGAAGCGTTTACTTCGCTAATTGCGCGCATTATGTTCAATTACTTGCGCAGGCGCGTAAAGCGCTCAGGACGTCGGCGCCCGCGCAAGGTTGCCATTACTGCGCTATCTGGGTCGCCTCATGTGAACCACTGCTGTGACTCAGTTGACAATACTGTTAAAAAATATCACATAACATTCACTGAATGTGTCCTAAACGGGGTAGTTAGACACAAAGGTCATTGGGCACCATTCTATGGAAACTATACCTAAGCTGTACCGATTTAAAAGAGCGTGGATTAGACAGATGAATGTCTCTAGTTTACGAAAGTATGGTTCGCATTAATGTGGATATAAAAAAAAAATCGGAGTGTGTTGTCTAATATGTTTTAAAAAAAAACAATAAACTTTTGCAATGTCTATAGGTACAATTGTATCATCTAAGATGGCCGCCGGTGCGTCTTATTGTTCTTGATGTCTGGCCGAATATCACTAAAATTGAAATTAAAACTGAATAATCAATATCTATTTTGGTTTTTGTACGCAATATTTTGCAAACCGTGTCAGATTACGCGATGCGATGACCTTTAGGAATTAAACACGCGATTTCTATCCACAAACTAAGAACTAACCGTTCTAAAAGAACTAACCGTACGTACTCGGGAGGGGTCCTGCTGTTTGACCAAAAGTCATTTGGCAAAATTACACTTGACAAACAATGTTTGCCAAAAAATGCTTTCGCCAATTGATCATTTTACTACTAATCATTTTACAAATGACTCACTTATCCAAATGATCAACACTTAAATTTACATTTTACAAATAATTATTTTACTTAATGAACATTTAACAACTGAGTTATCAGACAAAACTACTATTGGTCTAAAAACGTTTGATAAAATGTATTATTTGACAAATGTTTCGTTTATTAATCAATCTTACAATAGATATTTTTTTTGCAAAGCCACTACTCTGGACTTTCCTGAAAGGAAAATAGTTTAAGTATTTATTGATATATTATATCTAGACAGAATGGGAAAAAAACAGGTAAATTTGGTTAGGTTAGGTTAGAACAGTGACCACAAAACGCGCGAGCCGAGCGAGCGAAGCAAGCGTGCCGCGGCAGAGGCCGGCGAAGCGCCAGAAAATACTACTGTGAATTTATGTATGGCCAATTTTTGTAGACGAATAAAGAAATTGAAGAAAACAAATAAAAAATAAAAAATAGTTTAAGTATTAGTTGATATATTTTATCCAGACAGAATGGAAAAAACATAGGTACCAAAAAACTTAGGCAAATTTTGGTTAGGTTAGGTTAGAACAGTGACCACAAAACGCGCGAGCCGAGCGAGCGAAGCGAGCGTGCCGCGGCAGCGGCCGGCGAAGCGCCAGAAAATACTACTGTTGATTTATGTATGGGCAATATTTGTAGATTATTAATGATGAACATTCATTTAAATTCATGATGATGACGATTCAATTAAAAATTAATTGAATTTACCCAACAGACTAAATCGTAATGTTGAAAAAAGAAGTGCAATTTTATAAAATAACATTTTGTTAAATGACATTTGGACAAATGCTTCATTTGCGAAACATATTATTTGGTGAAATTAAAAAAGGTCAATTGACATTTTAATATTCAAAACATTTAACAAATACAGTGTTTGCTAATGGATCATTTGCTAAGTGAGTTTTTGTAAGATGATACGTTTGCCAAATGAACATTTGGTTAAACGTTGTTTGTCGAATGACCATTTGTCAATAATTTTTTGGTCAACCATTAGTAATCCGTACTCGGGATGATAGTTAAGATGACAGTACTTGAGTGACAGTTGCCGAGAAAATAAACGACCGACCGCTAAAGAGGCGCCCAGAACAACACGCTGCTTCCGTTACCACATGACAAATTTAAAAAGTATGAAAGTGACATCAATGTCATTTCGATTAGCTAACGTCATTCCTGTACATTTTTTAAATTGAAAAGTCAAAATGCAACTAGCGTTTTGCTCTTGGCTAGGGCCTAAGGACTCTAAACCGGGTTAAAAAATATAAATATATTAAATCTCGAGTTAAATCAGTAAAGTTGTTTTTTTTTCAATGTACGAGTATAGTGTTAGGCGTAAGAAAACAATAAGTTGACTGTTGCTGTCCAGTGCTGTCCAGTTCTGTTTGGCTTAAAGTAAAAAAGAAGTATCGATATGTCCCAGAGCTAATTAACTCTAATCATTTAATTAATTACATTGAGTGATAAAGTGAGGAATAGCATAATTAGAGAGCGTTGTGGTGTGAGAGAGTATGTTGTCACAAAAAGCTGAGATGGTTCGGGCATATGGAAGGGATGGGATGCAAGGCGATTATAGAAACAAATTTACAAGGCCAGGGTGGATGGAGCTGTTGGAAGAGGAAGGTCTAGACGGACGTACTTAGGACAAGTCCAAGACGTGCTCAGAAAAGGTCAGGTCAGGAGTACCCATAATCGACGAGCATGTATGAGAGGATTAATGAGAGTGGAAGAAGCGCAAGAGGTGTGTCAGGACCGTAGCAAGTGTAAATATGTGGTTTCTGCCTACCCCGTTGGGAAAAAGGCGTGATAGTATGTATTTTTTTTTATTTATTTTATTTGTGTACAAAAGGTATTACAAACATATTACAACGTTAACAACTACATTAGTCGGAGACTGTGTCGCAGTTATTAGCGCCCACCTCGAACTTTACAATACAACAATAACAATTTAACAATTTAAACACAAAAATACAAAATACATTGTGTGTGTGTGTGTGTGCGTGTGTGCGCGCGCGCGCGCGCGCGTGTGTGTGTGTGTGTGTGTGTGTGTGTGTGTTTAATGTACTACATTTTACTTATAAAGAGAGACTCCACATCATCATATTTTAAGCTGAGTAACCACTCGTTCAAAACTTTTTTACACTCGCGTTGTGATAAACTATAGACTCGCAATTTATAGTTGATTTTGTTATAAAGGACTGAGCTAAGGTACAAATAGTGTCTCCTAGTTAGGTCACTAGAACATTTCTCAACTTTACACACTCTATTGGACAGTCTAGTATTTGAAGCTAACTCCGGATCGTAATTACAAGACTTGTGTTTACGTAACATAACGCTCAAAACAAAAAGTTTGCGAACAGAAAGAACCTTCCACAGCTCATAAATTTGCACGGTTGGATACCAGATCGGCTTAAAAGCCATTACCTTCAGCACTAGTCGTTGTGCCCGTTCTATTAGCAGGATATTAGTTTTACATGAGGATCCCCAGACGGCAATGCAGTAACTCAGTATAGATTGAGCTAGAGATAAATAGGCAGTCTTCAATGTAACCTCATCAGCACTACCCCGCAGTTTACGAAAGACATAAACTAGTCTCCTAACACGAGCAGATACCGATTTGATATGTTCCCCCCAGGACATTTATTTTTATTTATTTATTTATTTATTCAATAACTTGCACACTTACAGATCAAAATCCAAGTCGTCTACAAGCTAGAAATACAATAATAATAAATGTCGAAATTACACAATATAAATTACGAGCAATTACAATTTTACAATCAATCAAACAAAATTAATACGAAGTCCATTAAGATACATTTAATATACCATCACTATGTCAACGTCAGGTTCGTTACGTCTTGTAGACGAGCTAGAAGTACAAGATTCATCTAATAATAATAATAATTACACAAAAGTACACAAAATAAATTAATCAATTACAATTTTACAAAATTAATACGACGTCAAATAAGATACATTTACTATTAATAGGTATGTCAACATCAGGTATCATCCAAATATAAACGAAATTTATTTATAACACATCCAAATTGGTCAAAGAAAATGTCAATATCATTGTGCTGAGCGAGCAAGTCTCCCAAGCAGCGCAGTGCGCGGTTGGTTGGCGCGTAGGCGGCACGCTTAGTGCGCGTTGCTGGCCGGGCCAGTAACCGCGGCCTGCGGCGCGGCGCAACCAATCCATCTTCACCCCTTTGTATAGTCCATGGGACTAAAAGGCACAGTTTTTCTACTATATCTGGACAATCAATTTTGTTGTGAATAATATTCAAATAATGTTTCAAAAGCAACACAACTCTCCTAAATTTGAGGGTGTCCATATCCACCATGCCAGATACAAACATCGACGGATATAGATATGGGTAATAACCATAACGCTGTTTGTACTGCCAGCGCGCAAACTTACGCTGTATCCTTTCTATCAGAAGCGCATATTTATCTTCGTAAGGATCCCAGATCACAGCACAGTATTCCAGTTTGCTGCGGACGTATGCATTGAACAACACTAATGCAACCTTTGGATCGTCAAACTGAGCCGCAGTTCTAATAACAAAGCCCAGCATTCTACTAGCGATCTTGCAGACTGTTGTCACGTGTGTATGGAAGTCAAATTCTTTGTCTATTTCTAATCCTAAATCTCGTATGTCACTTACTCTTACCAAAGGCGCGTCAGATAAATGATAAGTTGCATGCACTGGATGTCGTTTGCGAGAACAAGTCATAACTTTACATTTGTCACTATTGAGGGGAAGATGATTGTCACGACTCCATTCCCAAACAGAATGTATGTCCTCTTGCAACGTCAGAGTATCACCGACGTCAGTAATACTAAGACTCAGCTTTAAATCGTCCGCAAACAAAAGACACTTAGCTTTCTGTACGCTCTTCGGGAGGTCATTGACAAAGATCAGGAATAAGGTAGGCCCCAATGTACTACCCTGACTCACCCCCGATCTTGTGTAGTATGTTTCTGATTCATACCCATCGAGTCTGACATACTGACACCGATTGTGTAGATAACAGGCCATCAAGTTAAGTAGGCCGGGTGTGAACCCCATCATCGCTAGTTTCTGTAACAAAACATCATTGTCCACCAGATCAAAGGCTTTTTTGAAGTCAAAATAGGCCACGTCTACCTGACGACCTTCATCCATCTCGGCAGAGACATAATCAGCATGCGCCACTAGGTTAGTTGTGGTCGAGCGAGCCTTGCGGAACCCATGTTGGCTATCATGCAATAAGTGACCGATTTGTTGGCTGATATGATTATTCAAAATAAATTCAAATAGTTTCGCAAAAACTGATAGCACTGCTATAGGTCTAAAGGATGAGACATCCATACCTCCCTCAGCTTTTGGCACTGGAGTAACTCTAGATAGTTTCCATCTCTCGGGGTAGACTGCTTTATTGAGAGAGAGGTTAAATATGTAGAGCAGAGCATCCTTCAGTATAACCCAACAATCTTTAGCCAAAAACATAGGAATGCGATCAGGTCCTTCAGTAGTTCGTGGTTTGAGGTGTTTTACTGCTAATTCAAGGTCTGCTTCGTCTACTGACGAGATTGAGATGTTAGTGGCATCAGCCTTAGCGTTAGCAGCGGCAGCATTAGCGTGATCGAGTCGCGGGACGTCGGCACGAAATACAGACCCAAAATACTGTGCAAAAGAATTAACCGCCTCCTGACCCTGCACATCGACACCCCCAAAAGTGAACGTCTTAACACCCCGTCGCTGTTTTTTCTTGTCCTTGACAATGTTCCAGAATTGCTTGGGATCTTCAATAATCATATTCTGAATATGGTTTAAATGCCGCCGATACTCTAAATCAATCAGCTTCTTAACACGTTCACGATAGTATTTAAAAAGCTCTCTATTAAATTCTTTGCCTTCCTCCTTGTACCTAACAAGATGGAAATATTTCTGCTTGATGTTATTTATTATTTCCGTCGTAAACCATGCCGGGTAGGTATTCGGTCGGCTGTTTACTGCGTGGTTTTTAAGCGGAACAAAGTTTGCAATACAGTCATACAACTTTTCATAGAGAAGGTCAACAGCACAATCCACATCAGTTATTATTAATAAGTCTGACCAGTTCACATGAGTAAGTGCCTCATACAGCCCCTGTAAGTCGCCTTTACGCCAGTTGAAATCAGGACCAGATGCAGAAAACTGCGTGGGAGGAGGCAGTGTTGTCGTTATAGGTTTCTTGTGGGTTAATTTGATCACTACCTCAATAGCCGGGTGGTGTTTATCGAGGTGAACTAGGGGATCAAGACAGGTTTTTACCCTGATATCGTCGAGCTCAAGATCACTCAGCACAAGATCCAACATGACGCCATTGTCATTAAATACGCTGTTGTGTTGCTTTAATAAACAGAAGTCACAAAAAAATATAAATTGCGTTTTGACATTAACACTACAAGAATTGAGATTGAAGTCACCTAAAACTAATATATCTAAGTCAGAGTAAGTGCAAATTGCATTTTCAATACATGTCAAGACATTTAGGTACTGATCATTATTATAACTAGGCGGGAGATAAACTACGCAGCACAAAAATTTCATGATCTTATTACTAACAATAACAAACATTAGTTCTTTGTCATCGGTCAGAGTTGGAATATCATTTACAACGTGCACTGAGTAACAGTCACGGATTGCAATCAATACACTGTCAACAACTACACCCAAGTACTTCACACTATCTACACGTAAAATCTCAAAACAATCGCATGTACTATACGAGGGATTAACTACGTTATGACAATTATTTACATGGGCAGAAATTTTAAAAGAGGAATCAGGCTGTGACTGTAGTCTTGGGGCAAATGTGACAAAGCAAGTCTTATTGAGGTTGAGAAGGAGGGAGTTATTGGAAAGCCATGCAATAACTGTTTTTAAGGCATGCTCCGCGTGAATACGAGCTTCCTCCCAGTCACGTCCATGAACAAGAATCGCTGTGTCGTCGGCGTAAGTTACAATTTTGCAGTTTGGCAATGACAATTGACACAGTCCATTTATGAATATTAAGAATAGGGTAGGCCCGAGTACACTGCCCTGGGGAACTCCAGACACAACAGGTCTCTCATCACTTGTAATACCATTGATGGTGAAGCACTGGGAACGGCCGTTTAGATAACTTTTAAGTAGTTCAAGCGCCAAACCACGTATCCCCAAATGTTCGAGCTTATGTAAAAGTTTTGGGACAGAGACAGTGTCGAAAGCCTTGGAAATGTCCAAAAACAGGCACAATGATTTTAATTTCTTGTTTAAGCTTTTAGCTATTGACCCAGTAAGTTCGAGAACAGCGTCCTCAGTTGATTTTCCCGTTCTAAAGCCAAATTGGTTTGCTGAAATTACTTGTTTTGAATCTAGAAAATTTAACAGTCTTTTATTTATGATTTTTTCTAATATTTTTGAGAAGATAGTAAGTACGGAAATGGGCCTATAATTAGAAACACTGTCCCTGTCTCCACCCTTGAAAATAGGGTGAACAACAGCTTTTTAAAAAACACTTGGAAATACACCAGATGTAAGACATAAGTTAAGCACGTGATTTAATATTGGAATCAGGACAGCTCTACAATTTTTTACAAGGGTTACAGGAATTTCGTCCCATCCAACAGCATTACTTGATTTGAGACCTACAATTATCGAGTTAATTTCCTCTTCGTCAGTAGTGAATAAGGCCATTGATCCTAGACAGGACAACTCAGACCAACCCAGCGGGAACGAAGAAACGCAATTAAAGGAGGAACGCGTTTCCAAGTCAGATTGAGGACCAACATTGGTAAAATATCTATTTACAGAGTCAACGGAAGCTTTTGGATCTCCAGACAAGGACAGAAGTGCGTCAGAAGGGTTCTTTTGATTCAAATTTGTTATCGATTTTATAACATTCCAGGTACCTTTAACACTATTCCTATTAATATCAAACTGAGAACGCTCATACGCTTGTTTAATTCTTTTCAATAAATTGTTACAAAAGTTTTTGTAGCGTCGATATGATACATTAATAATATTGTTAGTTGGGTCTTGTCTAGACTTGCGAAAAAGTTTGTCTCTATGACGGATACAGCGCAGCAAACCTGGCGTAATCCAAGGTTTGACAATGCGTTCCCTGGATGGTATATTAACTAGACAAGAGTTCGATTTAACTACATGAGACACAATATTAACCAACGATGTTGCTGCGTTTTCAGCGTCACAGCCCTGTAAAACAGATGAAAAATTAGCCTTATTTAGATCCTCAATACAGGCAGCAATATTAACTCGAAATGAAGTACGGTTACGTTTTGAATTATTGATGTTACATTGTCCAACACTAAGCAACACTGGCGCGTGATCGGTAAAAAGGGAATCGAATACCAAAGCAACGGCACTTCTGTCAGTTCTTAGAATCACGTGGTCGAGACAATTTAGATTACGAGTTGGAAAGTGATGACCTGGTAACATGGCATGAGACGCTAGCAGATTAAGGTATTTGTCAGCATCACCATCATTATCAGCAGGAGTGATGTGAATATTTAGATCACCAGTTAGTGCCACTGTTTTAAAAGACCGAAGTGAGGGCAATAGGCGGTCAAGTGAATGCAAAAATTTGTCAATGTTTTTGTACGATGGAGAGCCTATCTATCGCTCTCCATCGTACAAAAACATTGACAAATTTTTGACAAACATTGACAATAATGGCAATTTCAGAAAAGAGTTTTATGACTAAACAGTTTGACTCATCAATCTGAGGCTCCTCAACACATGCATGTATGGTGTCTTTTACATAAACAACAACCCCTTCGTTTTGGTTGTTAAATTTAGAACGATATGATAGATAACCAGGAATATTTGGATTAATCGAACACTTGCTCAACCAACATTCGGACAGAACTATAATATCTACTTGGAAAGAAAACTTCTCCAAAAGAATGCACAGGCCATCAAAGTTGACACTGTTACCAATGCTTCGTATATTAACCTGGAGAACTTTCAAAGTACGGGTTACATTTGGCAAGTAGTCAATAGAATTTTCTGGTGAACAAGTGTATGTATGTATTTGTTTAAATACTACAATAAAATGAAATAAATGTACATAGCAGATGACGTTTCTGCTCAGTCACTTCTTTTTAAGAAGCTTGGGAATACGAGTAGTTAGTGTATTAAGATTTAAAATTGACCTATACCTTTAAGTTTTGAAATCTTGAGTGTAAAGTCTGAAATTTAAATAAATAGCTGTTTTATTACACGTTAGATAACACTAATAGGATTTTTATAAATAGGCTAGCACTCACTCACTCAAACAGATATTCAACACAACACTCTATAATTGAACTATGAAACACACTATGTTGTAAAATATAATCGGTAATAATAATCTAATAAAACAATTATTACCAGTAGTCCATGGACAAGTTTTAAATTTATATCAAAGATATGAGAACTAAATATTTATTTATTATGAATTTTATCTATATCATTACAACGCAAATCAATTAATTGCAATGTTAACTAAGTTGGCATCTAATTGGTATTAGGTACGGTCAGCAACAAAAGTAGCTTAACACTCCTATCTTGTCACATCAACTTTTAAAAAGCTTTTAAGGTCACCTGAAATAAATTACTCTCGCGACAACCCCGCATAAATTGTTCAAATTGTTTGTATAATGAAATATTACTGCTATTGATTCTTATTTTGTGCAATAAAGTATTTCAACATATCTAACTTTGTTCAAGTTGTCTTAAAAATTATTCGAGGTATGGTAGATTTGCTACAATGACAAGGTACCCACTGAGGGTTCAGCAACATAAGTTCTGCATGATGTATTCTGAAAACAACACCTAAGTTCTTAGTATCGAACAACTGCATAGACTAACCCGTTGGTGCAATGGGTGAAGAAGATCCTTCCAGAGGTCGTGGTTTTGATCCCGACCCAAGACGAAAGTTTACGTGACGAATATTTGAGTTAAGTTTTGGGTTTGGAAATAACGACGGAAACTGGTGCTAGATAATTTACAGCATTTTTAATAAGTTTCATTTGTAATGGCTTTTACAATATTTATATTATCGTTTCTCAAATATTTTTTTATTGGTAAAAAAGTGACTACTCACAAAAATAGTTCACTTTGATTTTGTATCCTGTAACTTGGTCTGCTGGAAGAAATCTCTTTTTAGAGATAACCTGCACTTTTGCTTATACTAAATGTTGTCCCTTGTAATGTATTTTTTGTGTACGAACTAATAAATAAATAAATAATAAATACACAAATAGATAAAAAAGTAAACACATCATCCAAATAGATGTCATTACAGCCATCATTCACCAGAAGTCAATCGATCATCCAACGTAACCTTCCATTCGTCACAATGGCAAAAGGCCTCTGAATGACCATGCTTCATTTTTTCATTGTGTCGCAGTGGCCCAGTGGTCTAACGAACCTAGGACGTTACGTGGGCAGAGTGAGGGTGAATCGTTGCGCCCGTGATATTGTGTCAACTGAATGGGATTATGCGGGAAAGAACCAAGAATTTATATAAAACTTAAATATTTTAAGTAAAAAAAAGGGAAAGCAAGTATTAAACAACAATTATTAAAGTTATTTGAACTATTATTTGGACTAACCGACGACACGGTTGGCGCAGGCGCAGTGTGCAGTTTCACGGTTTCTCGCCTTGACTTGCGTGGTGCCCGGGTTCGATTCCCGGACTGACCTGACTGGGTGTGATGGGAGACGCCCCTGGCTAAATTTCTTGTCTGGTACCTCGTAACACAGATCCCTGTGTGTGTGGATATTTACCCCTACTTCGAGACCATGACAAGTGGTGTGTTGTCTGGCGTACATATATACTATGATATATAGGTTTTCCGCTTTAAAATACTGTGACATCGATTTTTCAAGTAAATATAAGACTATTTATTACCAGTGAAACTTACGGATCTATTTTCAGTAGTATACGTCTTACAAATCCTAATAACGGTGATGATAAAATTGCATCATGAGTAATCTGGCATCAGTTAAACGATCAAAACCTCGCGTTTACCTTCCGCGGTTATCCTTACATATACTTAAATACGTGTATATTCGCGTTAAAATGTTATAAGCTATTTGAATATATTTTCGGAGATGGTTGTTACAAAAATATTAAAAATAAGACCACACACATGCTACGACGAACCTTTGTCTTCATTACTTTGAGATTTCGTACCCACCTGAAAATTTAATTAAACATAATTAGACTTATGTTTAACAATAACACACATTAAAGATAATTTCTTTATAATATACGTCAGACATATTAAAGTAAATTTATTAATGAGTTTTAATGACGTTATTTAAAAACTACTATTTATTATAAAATCGAAATACAATAAAACAACTACAGTACATAAATATAATTAAGTTGGCGTCTAAGCTAAAGCCTATAGTACAAGTTCTCAAACTTTGAAAACATTTTTATTAATTTCTAGGTAGTAAAAATAGTAATAAACTGCGGGTATAGTAGTGAAACAGGAAAGTATTTTCGATTAAGATGTTTAAATATTTTCAAATACATGAAAACATCTAAGCAGACATAACAGTCAGTCAGTTATTTTATAAATGTATAGTTACAAGTTTATTCGTGTGGAATAAAGAGTTTACAACAAATATCAATTTTTAAACTATGATAGCAGATTTTTCTTACTTCCGAAAATATAAAAAAGTAGCTTTTTATTCAAAGGTTCATTCCAAAGTATAGCTTCTGCACTATGAATATATCATAATCTGTCTTAGAAAAAAAGATAGAGAAAATATTCAGTTGTGGCAAAACAAAAATAAAAAACAAAAGTGTTAACCCGATACTCCTTCTAGTGCTTCTAGTTTTAGAAGCGCTGTCCTGGCGTATCATAACAATTAATTAATATTCATAAGTTAATAATGCGTACACAAATGCGCAGTTCGCGCACATTTTTTAATACCGAAGGCGTGGCGCAAAACTGTTTAGAACTGCATGCGCACAGACATGTGTTATGTGAACTTACAGTCGTTTACCAGCTTTTTAATATTCCTGCATAATATACACCGAGTTTATAAGCTAAATATGGACAGGTGTGCCAAACACTATTGGCACAACTGTTAGACAAGGTGTTGTTTTGTTTTTAGAAAAGTTTTAATCTAAATACGCTATCAGACTCTCAAGTCACCTGGAATGCTTTTTATAGGCTGTCGGAAACGGAAGTCTCGTAGATTTTGTATGTGAAAACTCTGCTGTGTCATGCATTCAGTGAGGAAAAGATGAAATCCGCCTAAAATACTGTCCGATTACTGAGCAAATGCTGATCGCAAAGCCATTGCTACAACTGATAGGTTATATCACCACGCTCCCTAAATGTATTAGGTTGGGGAAAAAGTCATTTCGCTTATAGTATGAATGTAATTGTAATGAAATCTCTTTGGCTATACAATTTGTATCTGGCTGGTTTTGGTATCATTAAAAGTTTGATTTAATCGGTGAATCGCCATTGAGTAATCATTTAGCAGCAAATTAAGCCCGAGGTTTCTCATATTCATCATTATCATCATCAACAGCCTTTAGAAGTCCACTGTTGGACATAGGCCTCCCCGATAGAACGCCACAGCGAGCAGCTTTGGGCTAATTGCATCCAGCGGCATCCTGCAGCTTGCACCAAGTGATTGGTCCACCAGATGGGTGGCCTACCTACGCTGCGTCTTCCAATTCGTGGGCGCCATTCGAGGACCCTTACTCCCCAGCGGTTATCAGTCCTGCGGGCAATGTGACCCGCCCATTGCCACTTCTGCTTGGTTATCTAGAACTATGTCAGTCACTGTGGTTCTTTTGCGGATATCCTCATATCGAATCTTATCATCAAATGGTTAGATAAATGTGTCGTGTAGGTACCAGGAAATAAATATGTAATAAAATTAATAAATGGCACTTCAGAGCGTTGCCAAGCAGTTATTCGAGTAACTTTCCCTGTAATTAATATTAATTAAATACAATCGAGGATTTAAATTAGTTCATTGTTTGATATGAATAATTCAAATTTCAAGCAGCAGGAAACTTTCAGAATTTCCTCAAAACGACCTTTTGACGAGATTACTGAGGAAAAATACCACAGGATCTAGGCTGTTGTAAATTTGTTATTACGTCAATGAAACCACAAAGCATTAAAATTAAAAAAGTAACACTAAGGCATAAATGTTTATTTTAGTTTTATCACAGATTTATTTGAGAATTGCCTGAATGATTAATTTAAATTTTTGTGCATATTCATTCAAATATAATACCTAAATAAGTGCCTGACCCGGGCAAAACTTTTACTATGACCAATTTTTCAATATACACACATCAACATGGTCTAGGGATATTTCAATTAAACCTAAATACTAAAATTCTATTAACTTTTTTGTTAAGAAACCTACACATTAAAAAAACCTTGTTTAATAGCCTAACTGATAAATAAACTTTTAGATAAAGTAAATTTTAAAAAAAACTTAGAAGAAGAGGAAAAACTCAGACAGAATTTCAATCTTAACTTTATTTTTGAAACATCAGAACCTAAACAAAACACCATTTTTTTTATAAAATTTGTTGAAAACTTAAAATTAATAATCCGTGGATCCACCTAAGACTCTCCTGACACATCTGCAGCTGTTCTGCATACACAAAACAAGGGTGTCAATATCCTGTTGTGGAATACTGTCCCAAGTCCTGCTAAGATGCAAGAAAAGCTGGTTTTCATGCACAATATCTTCAGGGAAATTCCTAAGAGCTCTTCTCTGAAGCATATCCCAGGCATGTTCAATAGGATTTATGTCAGGGGATTGTGCAGGCCAGTCTAAAGCTTGGATATCATGCTGTTTATTTAACCAACTTGTAACGATACGCGCCGTATGAGGACGGGCATTGTCGTGCATTAGCTGTAAACTTTGTCCCATTTGCTGTCTGTGGGGTAAGATTACAGGCTCTAGCACCACATCTCGGTATTTTAGAGCAGTCATATTGCCTTGTATCCAAACGAGGTCCGTTCTACCGCCGAGACGAATACCTGCCCAAACCATAATCGTGCCACCTTGATATGCATGAACTTGTTGTGGGTGCTGCAGTCGATTCCAACGTCCAGGTTCTCTCCGATCGCGTACTCTTCGCGAATCAGGATGAAATCCAAACCTGGATTCATCAGTGAAAAGCACCATTGAGAATGGTTCCAGTTTTCGTGTGCAATAGCCCATTGTAATCTTCATCCTCTATTGCCTCTCCTTAGCGCTGGTACCCGAAGTGGACTACGAGCACGTAGGTTGACTTCATGCAGTCGTCTTCTCAAAGTTTGACCGCTTACCAGCAAACCATACTCTCTCTGTAGCCTTTGAACCAATTGCATCGCCGTTACATTTGGTTGACTTCGTGCAGCATTTACTATGAATCGGTCCTGTACATGTGTTGTAATGCGTTGAGGTCCTCGGTACCGTTCCACCACTTCCCCCGTGACACGATAACGTGACCAAAGCCTGGATATAACGCTCTGACTGGTCCTCATGGCTTCAGAAACCGCAATTTGGGTAGCGCCAGCTTGAATCATGGCCACTGCTCTTAAAATTTCGTTCCTGGTCAAGTGTCTACGTGGCACGATTAAATGAACACCGGAGATGCGTTTGACAAAGATTTATAGAAATTTATGGAGTTTTAATCAAGTTAGAAGTTCGTGAAGATTTAATTCTTTGGAAGAAATTCAATGAATGCGAATTTCATCTTAAAACAAAACCTTTTATATACAAATTTGAATTTAAAAAAGGAACCTAATAATGTTTTTATAATCTGTCATTATAAGTTTTTTTGTAAGGCCAGTACTTTTTAAGTTATTTAAAAAAGTTTTAAATATCCCTAGCTAGACCATGTTGTTGTGTGTATAATAAGTAAGTACACTAATATTATAAAGGGAAAATAGATATAAATTTTTATTGTTTGTTTCAGATACTTTAGAACCAATTTTAAAATAATTTTATCAATTAATAGCATTTATAAGCTAGAAGAATAGGCTAGAATATGTATATTTTAACCGGAGGGATAGTCCACGCGCATAGACATAGAGGTGAAAAATTGCAACCTTACCTTACCTTACCTTGGGCAAGGTATGTATTTATTTTAAGAACAGAATACCTGTATTGCATAGACCGATCCAAATAATATATTGGTAACATAGTGGACGCAGAGTGGACCTACGAAAAAATATTATAGTACAATATTTTAAAAAATCATTCACACGTTTGTACAGTCAGCAAAGTATACTTCTTTATAATGGTTTACTTCATGCATTTTTTTAGTTTTTACATGCTTGGTTTTTTTCTGTTTTTTTTTAAGAATAAAAAAACAGAAGTTCCTTTTCATTTCGCAGTTTTTTATGCTTCTTCGAGTTTGTCAATAAGTTACTTCTAATATTTTCTATACACTTATTGCCAGCGAGTTTGTCAGCTTAGTACTTAGAATTAGTTGACAAAGTTCTAGTAGACACACAAAACAGTCAAGACATAAATTCTACAAAAGTTTATTTTCGTATTCAGGTCGTTAATATTATTCATCGCAATGCATGACATTTATTAATTATATTTAAATATACTATTTTGCCGACGGTACTTTGTGACGCTCACACAATATGTCCGCGCACATTTATCAACGACGCGACGCGCATTGTTGCGCGCGACAATAGACGCGACGCGTGTCGCGCGGCCCTTGTTGTTTACTACTAGCTCTCGCCCGCCACTTTGCTTGGCCTATACCTGAATAAAAGATACTAATTTTCCTAAGAATCCTTCGCATTTTTATCGTCTGTAGCAAGCAGTCAAACACAGTCAGTGGTTACGCCAGCCTATAAAAACACGCATCACCTTAAAATGTATACGAATAACTAACACTCATGTAGTTCAATTGTAAAGATTTCTTAGAATCAAATGATAACCTTTCTTGAAGGCCTATTGTCAGCGGAGGACGTATGAAAATAATGATAGTAAAACCAGTTACTCTGAATGCTTGCGGTATCTTTTACGTCGTATCGTAAATATTCAAACAGGGAACAAAAAATTTAAAACCTAAAATCTTTTAAGCCGAGGTGGTTCTGCACAACATTTCCCGAAGGAAACTGGTGAGCGCCACGCGGACCCAAAATCACTAAAATAATCGATTAAAAAATTAATAGATGTAATAAAATATACCATCAGATGAAATCCCACCAGTTATCTTTAAACTTTGTTTTGGTAAGGGACCCATATTATCAGATCAATTATTTTAGGAATAAAACCAAAAATAGGAGACAATATGTCACGAAAAGAGGTAACATTGTGCATTTATTCTATCGAGCCAACTTTAACAAATCATGTTTCCACCGGATGAATTCCCTGTATTATCCCCTCAACAATAAATAACAGAGTACATTTTATTAGATTCTAATTTTAATGTTTACTGCTTCAAAAATTAATTCTAAAAACGTGTTTTGTGAACCACCTCGCCTTAAAAACTCAAAAAAACGGCGCTGTGTCAGTTCCACCAAGTCAAGTGCTGAAACTGATCACTAAATCACCGAAAGTCTTCTTAGAAGCCATGTTCATTACCCTCGCAACAATTTACATACATTTGCATCTTCCCACTTCATATCAAAACTCGCATTCATCCAGCGATTATATCGTAAAATTTTACATTGTCAGTTGCGTATCGAGATCTTGCAAGTCCCTTTCAAACGTATGATACATATGCTGGGTACGACTGAGAAAGAAAATAGTCCTGTTGTCACATAAAAATAAATTGCGCGGCAAAATTAACATTGGTTTCCTTTAAGTAAACAGAGGGCAAGAATGAGTTAAAACCACGTATTTTGGAACGTAGCTCCTATATTTTCCTACCATTATAAAAATTTGCACCTTTTTGTTTGCGCTTAAAGTTTATTTTCGTTCGGTAAAAAGGGTAAGTATTCTGCCTGTCGGCCTGATTTTAACGCGTCTTATAATTGGATTTCTGAGGAATAATCGATATTGGTCGTAATTATTTCGACCTTGATACCATCAGTCAAGGTATCATTGGCAATTGGGCTGGAACCTGCACGCACTTCAATGTAGGGTTCAGTAGTTTGGTTAACAGCATTTTTACGAAATAATTTTATTGAAGTTAATGCAAAAAACGTGTCTCCGTCGGAAAGTTTATCCACTTTTCAGGTTTATACCAATTATTTCCTAGTTTCATAATTTTGCTATGATTTTGTTTGTCACGGTAACCTTCTGTCAAGGTATATCCAGTATACTTACTTAAGTAGAGAGGGAAGCATGACCTTCAGTGTAAGGGTAAGGCATGGCAAACAACAAACCCATGGCAAACATTGTAACAATTTTAACATGTAAGTCCTTCAATAAAACTCAAACTAAATCTACAACATGTTGTGCACTGTGACAAAAGACTGTTATATGTATACGCTGTGTACGGACGGACACAGCGTAAATTTGGAGATGTTAGGTGATTTCTCAGATTTCTTCCGTCATTATTTGAAAAGAGAAGAGTCAATCAAGGCCATTGTTCAGATTAATTAAATAAATAAATAAATATCCCTGGACATTATTCCACACAGCGCCATCTAGCCCCAAAGTAAGCTAATTAAAGCTTGTGTTATGGGATACTAGACAACGGATAAACATACTTAAATACATGTTCTTTTGTAAATACATACTTATTATACATAGGAGACACCCAGACCAGTACAAACAGACATGTTCATGCACACAAATGTTTGTACTGTGCGGGGATCGAACCCGCGACCTCTGGTGTAGTAGCCAACTTCTTAACCATTACACCAAGTCGGTCGTCGAATAAGATTGAATCCAACAAGGCAGCAGTTAGCAAGTAACGAGGCACTTTTGACACACGCCACAGTGACAGTCGGCAGCGCTTCGTGTGACGCGCGATGATTAACATAATTTTGGATGATTGCATAAATATAAAACGTGACGCTAAACTAAGTTATGGTAGTTTTGGTATATTTGGATTACATACATTTAAGCAATTTCCAGCCTCAGATGTAGCCTAAATTTTTGCTACAGTAATATTATCCAGGATATCGATAGGAGCCACGACCTTGAGTTCTAAAGACAGGACTTATGACAAATATTATATCTAGTATATCTACACCGCTTAATGTGCATTGTGACAAACGACTGTCACATGTTTGGACACAGACTGAGCGCTAAAAAACGCCGCGCTTCAAAAACGGTTTGTTCGCGGCTTGTGTTCTAGGATGGGTCTCAGAAAGACGTTGACGACGTACAACGATAGACTTGCAAGGTTTGACCTGGACTCACTGCAAACTCATTATATGTAGTGCGCGGTTGTCATCGAAATGCAAATTTGACCATGTTACAATGTACTCAAAATCGATGTATGTATTAGTTTGTATTTTGTTACTGCGCAAAAAATAAATAAATAATATCGTTGCTATTAAGTGATTTCTCTGATTTCCTCTGTCAATATTTGACAAGTGAAGAGTCAATCAATGCCATTGTTCAGATTGAATACAACAAGGCAGCAATTAGTAAGTAACGAGGCACTTTCGACACACGCCACAGTGACAGTCGGCAGTTTGTGGGACGCGCGATGATATCCATCAGTTGGGATAATTCGCGGACAATTTGCTTGCGTTATCAGTGCGTAATTATCCGAAACTCCCGACTTAATGAACGGTTGGACTTTTTGTTTTGGTGTGGGGATAACGCTGTAGCGATTTCTGTGAAAAAAACATAAGAAAAAATGTGGAAACATGTATTAAAGAGCGATATAACGACAAACGGCCATTTTCTTATTGGAAATCTACCCTAAATGAAGTGGAAAAAGGTTAACTTTCAAAACGCTTTGCGTGTAACTCTGGATAGCATTATCTATAGGGTTTTTTGGAGCCGTACTTCGGAGAACATTTAACAACCCTTACGACTGAATCCACAAAGTCAATCAAAGCTGAACAGACCTTACATGTATAGCTGTCCCTTTCATTTCTATTGACATGTGACAGGGCAGCATCAATTTGAGGTGTGCTCAACTTTTTATTAGCGTTTGTGGATACCGGGGTTAGGCAGTTGAAATCAATTTACTACAATTTAATTCGAAGAGGTAGGTACTCCTTGTAGCTCCTAAGGTCGTGGGTGCGATTCTCATCTACAATAAACATTGATGTGATCAACATTTCTGTCCGTTAAGTATGTATTCACAAATATTCAAGCATGTTAAGCCTCTATAGTCAACCTCTACTTATGCTCATTAAGGAATCAAATGATCTTCATGAAAGGATCCCTAAATTTACTTAAATTTTTTACTGATCTTCCCTTTTTAAGCTGACCAAACGTTAGCTATAAACAGTGCATCCGCTGCCGCCCACAATTCGCGACACACACTGAAATATTGCACTCCTGCGCATCTTCGTAAGAATAATGCGTCCGCGCGCCGCCATGTCATTACACCGGTGAATTATGGCGTTGACACGTATAGTGGTGTCGAAAAAAGTATGACGGACAAAAGCGATAATTAGGCGCGAAATTTAATTTCCATGAAACGTTCGAAAGCGCATTGTGTAAGCGCAAATGTTATTAATTAAGATGAGACGGGGGTAAGAGATTCATTTTGGTTAACGACCGGGTTAAGAGAAGTTCCGGGGATTTTGAGGAAGGGTCAGATCGTTTTCGAAATTATGGGAATTATTTCAGAAATAAAATGAAATCCTTGTCAAAAGGCGTTAACAAGATTAACGGCGTGGCTGATGACCGAGATATAATAGATTTCCTATCGTGTATGGTTGCTAGGCAGCCATTTATTTAAGGGTGCGTTTCATCAACCAGATATACGCTAGAAAACAACTCTGAGCACGTGGAAAAAAGGCTAAAAAATGCGTTAATCATAAACCTAGCATTTTGATTGAATTTATGACGATGACGATAAAAAATGTATGGTGATTAAGTTATAATCGGTATATCAAATAAGCCTTAGAATAAATATATATGTAATATAGTATTTCATTTTTGTATTACCAATATAAGTAGGTAAGTATTCGCCGATAAACTGTCCCAACAGGCTTGCTAAATATGCTTTGCTCCCAAAAAAATAGCCTCGCCTGACCTGTGATTTGAACCCAGGCTCTCTCACTACTTAGCTACTCAAGCATCATCAATGTATGATCATTTGAATATCACTTTGAGGGATATTTCCTCTGAAATACCAAAGCACAAAGCATACTTGAGCACAAGCTTTTCGCATCCCAAATGTGACAGCAAACGTTTAAAGTACCTAAGCAAAAGTGAAAACCCCTGCCACCGCTTTGTACAATCCTCACGCGAGCCGTGGGCGGGATAGCAGCTGCAGGAACTGCAGACATTCTGTCTAATTGGAATTAGTGCTTAATCAGCAAGGTATTTAGGAGCTCCATAAGTTTAACGGAAGAATGTACCGAGCATCTTCCATCTGCGACTTCGTACGTGAGAAATTTGGATTGGCACATTACCCTAAACGTGATGAATAACTAAATAAATAATTGATTTACTCTTTAATGTAGGTTTGTCAGGCTATCATTGGTCTAATAGGACTATCTTAATACTGAATTTAACTAAAATGAGCCCATCGACTTAAATATTGCTAAATACTTACTTCAATAGATAATAACACACTAGACACACAACAAACGCAAATGTTCGTCGAATAACTGTTTTTCATGGATGGGGATCGAACTCACGACCTCCAGCGCAAATGGCAGGTTCGCTACCATTACGCTGTTTAGCCATAGTTAAAAATGTTACACATTAGTTACAATATTGGCATAAATGTCTTTGGCCGACAGGAAGAGAAATTGACTAAGATATTAGCAAATTTTTTCTGGAAACGTTTTTTTTTTTTAAAAAAAACCTACAATTAACAAAAAATTCCTCATTTTTATTTTGATACCAGTAAAATATTGATTTTGTAGTAATAGCACAGAATAGGTAAATAGCGTCATCTGCAGGGATATATATTTTATTTAACCAAAACGGTACACCTCCTCACTATTCCTATTATGAAGTTCCTGGTCCACATCAAAGCATCTTACTGTTTGTCGTTACGCATAGAAAGGCTACCTCATTTGCCGGATACGACGGCCACATGTATGATGTCCACCGTTCAGTTCAGTCACGTAGGGCTTGGACCACCTGCTAGATCCTGCCACCCACAGGTCAAATTTAACTACGAGATTTAGATGCTATGCTAAGGAGTGGGTTACATTAGTACAAATATCCCATAATCACGTAGTTACATGAAGAAATTTAAATAACCAAGCTATACTGACTGACCCGCTGGCGCAGTGGTTGGTGATCCTGCCTGCTGCGCTCGGGGTTGTTGGTTTGATTTACACCCAGAAAATGAAATGAAATGTAACACACATTTGAGTTTGTTTTTCTGTCGTAAATAGTTATTTAAGTATGATTATCAGTCTCTAACACCGTTTTACAAGTTCAGCTTAGTTTGGGATGATAACATCTTGCTGCAAAAATATCTTAGGGCTCCTACTCCCGAATTTTGAAATAACAATTACAGTTGAGCACCCTTAAAACTGATGCTGTCCTGTAGCATGTCAGTAGCTAAATTGAAAGGACGGCTGAACATGGAAGAGCTGGTCAAACTTTGATTGTCGTTTTAGGGCTCTTACACACGAGCAGCACATTGAGAACAGCAAAAGCGACCGCAGTCGCCGTCACCTGCCGGCGGCAGCCGCCAACGCGTCGACAGCACGGCGACGGCATGTCGACAGCTAGCCGTCGCCTTCTGACGTCAACTGCAGTTACATGCAAAACCCTAAATAAACATCTAAAGTAAACCTAAGAGTAACCTTGGTACGACTTCGCTCACTTAGCTGTACACACAGCCGCTGATGTCCGCGTTGAGGATTTTGTATGGTATTACGGTACACCAACCCTAGACTGGAACACAAAATGGCCTACAAACTGAAGTTAACTATTGTAGTTTAACACGATAAACTCATCGTGGACACATTAATTTGGTGTAGTATTTCAGAGTGTCATTTTAGAGATTCACGACGTATTGTAGATTAGATTTAATCAAATTGCGGAAGATGCGACACGTCGTTAAAATTGTAATAAAATTGTAAAACCACAACAAGTTTAAAAGAGTAACTACCTACTGAGTTTCTCGCCGGGTCTTCTCAGTAAGAAAGAATTAACTCCTCCGACGCGGTGGTAGAGTCGCATTATGTTTGTATACTGTTTATTTATATATTCACATTATTATAGTATTTATGTCAATTATTTAGTAATTTATTTGACTATTTAAAAGTACTGATTAAGTCTATTTAAATAAAGATATTTATTTATTTAATATTTAATGAAAAAAAAAACACATTAGGCGGACTTAATGCTAAAAGCGTTATCTACCAGTCAACCATCGGATGAGACAGAAATGCTGTTGGCGGTGCAAAATGTTAAATTAGAAAAGGAAATATACAAAAATTTACAGAAAAAACGACAGATACAACCTAATCAGTATAAATTATACGTATATACATAGAAATACATAACATAAATAAATATATACTTACATAATATAAAACTATTATGGGAAAACAATAAAATAAAATAGACGATGAACAGTGGAAACTCCAGAGAAATTCTTAAAAAATCACGGGTCGCCTTTTAAAACATGGCTTAACTTGGTGACATTTTGATAGTGTCTGGCAGCTTATTTCACCATTTGACAGCTGTGAGAACAAAAGAGTGATCGACGTGGCTTGTCCTATGAGCATATTTGAGTTTGGAGTTTAAGTTTGTCAACTGAAAACAGGGACGATGCACAACTATATTATCGTTGTGCGATGTGCAGGACAGAGACAAACCTCTTTGTTTTGACCTAAGGATAAGCGAGACAAGCGTCAGAGTGAAGTCCTGTCAATCTCATATTGCGACTGAGTGAAGTTAGGCGATGGGGGCCTGATTTACAGGTCCACGCGCTAGAGGCGAGTCACCTATCTTCCTATTTTGATTTAATCTAAGACTGTACCTAATACCACAACATGTGTAGTCTAGGCATAGTTATCATCAAGCGGGTAAACGAAACCACATACCACTGCTCGTCAGGACATACTTTCCACAAGTGAAAACGACTCAAGTAATGACTTAATAAGATCCTCTCGAGTGTGGGCGGGCTGTCCAGATGCCCAACTAGTGATTTCACCGATCCGTAATCGATTGTAATACCCGATGTCTCACTTTCCTATAGAGGTGTGAAGTTAACGTAATTTGAAGAACGAGGCTCGTTATAGTTCTCAATACACCGATATAAAAACGCTGTGGGGGATAAACAAGTAAACTCATTGGTCGATAACCGGCCTTAGTTTTCACAACACTGCTTGCTTTTTTTGACTGGCTCGGTAAGTAAAGATCCATCCCAAAGTGCCTTAGACCGTTGGTTCATAATTGACGAACACTTGTTTTTGTCAATAACTGTTTAAGCATGTATTTCGCGTTAAATAAGTATGTCCATCATTCTCCTGCCCATATACACGATATATTTATTTAGCTTTGGATTAGTCCTTGGTGTAGTTCGTCCCAGTCATTTTTTTTTTTTTTTTATGTGTAAAAATTTTGGTAAAATATACGAACAAGGTTGACGTAATCAAAAAGAGATAACTCTCAATAACGTCAATTATTCAAATTAAGTTATATTAACATTAATAAAACATTATTTTACTTCCCATAAAATGTCAAGGAAAACAATGATATGAAACCTACACACTACATAAGTACCTAAAAGACTGCGTGTTAAATCTCTTTTTAAATATGGACATTAATATTTGAAGCTCGGCAATAAAATACTAACTTTTACAGTTACCATAATGAATTGTTCAGAAGTTTAACAACAGCTTAAACAGTTACTTGAGAAATCGCTACAAAACTGCTAACGAGCACTCGCCAAATATATCCCTAATGACACGACAGGAACTCATTTTTAACTCAAAATTTCGGCCATTTATTAAGAAGTAATCAAATTTAACTTGCAAAACACTAGTGGGCGAAAACACACAGGACCGGATTAACTAACACACAGGACCGGATTAACTAACTCGTCATTAATAATTAAGTAATTAACAATCTAGGAGCATTAAACAAACGTATATCAGACCCTCAAATGTGGGTAGCATGAATAATTTAAAATTGCCATTTTTTCGCCGACAACCCACGGCTCGATTAGTCAGGATTTCGACATTCCGGCCCACGTGGTGGTTATTAACATAAAATGCTACAATTCATTGTGCAATAAACGCGAAATGCGATTTTATCTAGCGACGGAATGGCGACGTAAAATTTTGCTACGTGTTTTTTCGACAAAAACCAATATTGGAGCACATGCGGCCAATAGCAACTTTACGAGCGTACGGCAGAGTTTACCACCTAAAATTTGATCAAACATTTACATTTGGCTCCAACTTACTGCTACTTATCAGAAAACAGTTCGGACGCGATAAAACAGGTATATTTTAAAGTTTTCAACTTCAATGTGTACATTTACACCCTCACATTGAACTTTACGACGATACAGCGAATATTTCTGGATTTGTTACGACTGGATAAAACTTTATTGGTTTTTGTTCACAGGTCATTCTGGAGGGGACCCGATGCTGCGACAAATAATATAAGAGTAATAAATGTAAATCAAATGTGAGTTTTGTTTTATTTCTAGCACTTCTTCGATAAAACTAAACAACAACAAAACTTGACACAAGAAAATTGAGAAAAATGTAACAGTTCACACATTTTAAAAGCAGAGAAAGGAATGGAGCTAGGTGAAGAAATTAATGAAAAATCTCTGTAGCATTATCGACCTCGCAAAACGAGCGTCTTTCGGTGCTGCACTGAAAATGCCCAGTGAATTCCTTACCGCATCAGATACAGAGCAACGTATAAACAACCTCATTCCCGCTGCCAGAAAAACAATGTCCAGTGCACATTTTACAGATTATATTTCAGATGAAACAAAGCTCATACAATTTCGCTAACCGACAAAGCAGCATCGCAAATCTCATTTGCAGACAACAAACAGATAACTATCTCATTCTTTCAACAATGGCCGCTGGGCTCATAAACAGAGCCTAATTAGTAATATTCCGTGTGCATTGTGGTACTTATCTCCGGGAACAGACAATAAGATGGAAGCGGTTTATCTAGGGCGATACGGCCAGAATGGCGGCGGGAGCGACAATTATCAGCCAATGACGTTTGCGTTCTGCGTTTTTGTGCCCATGCGCAGCAAGCCCTCCACACACTGTTGCAGTATACCTAAACCATTACCCGCCGAGTTGAAGCTTCTGCGCGTGCGTTCGGACCGTACGCATCGATGGTATGTGTGCGAGGGTAAACTCCGTGCAGGTTTTCTCCGAGACGCAGGCTGAGATACGATCGTGGTTCGAATACGTAATGGTCGGTAGTGCTCACCCGTGTAGCTCCCGTTTATTGTTACCGCTCTTGTCCGCTGAGAACGTAAATTGAATAAAGCCTAGAAAGCGCTGACTTACGGACGTCGGTTCGGCTTTTAGCTAAAATGGACTCTAAATCATAATTTGATTTATACGAACTGTTACTGCCGATGGATTGTACGTTTGCCTTCCAAGTCACGCGTTTATTCGCTTGATAGTGATGTTTCTATTATGGCATTATCGGAATTATCTATCTCAAATAGAAAGTAATACTGGAGCAGTTTCTGAAATGAAATATTTCATCCGCCCACTTAGATATCTATTTGTTAAAGCTTACGAAAGCTTTAATTGAAAAAATATATACTATAGAAAAGTACAGATAGAATAAAGGCATGGGTAAAGGAACTAGTAGTTTTCGTACATACGTGATACGACTTCGAGCTGATTTTGACAATCGGCTGTGTTATACCATGGTACATACATTTTATCTGCGTAACGTATCGATAACCACCTTACTCTGGTCTTTTTTCTAGTGGTACAGCAACTGTTTCTTTAGAATATTATTCTAACAAAAGCCTGAAAATATTAAAACTACTTTTAAGTGAGGAAAAATTTCGCAGAAGTATATGCGCAGTCTTAGGCAGAAAGTACATTCTTTGACTGTTGCTAAAAGCAAACAAAACAAAACTCATTCAGATAAGATAAGATAAGATAATCGTTTACTGTCTCAAACTGTGTACAATGGTTGGTATAAATACAAATAGGTACATGTTTCAACAGTTTACCCATTTCGGGCATACAATAACACAAAAAAAACGTTGAGTTTGGTAAATTCATTTACAAAATTGCGATGTAATTCCACAGATAGTGGCAAACCGCAAACCAACCCTAGTTGCAACATAATTCAGATACGCAAACTGCAATTCTGCATGCATTCTGTATTAATAACGTTGTGGTTTACTTATGATTCAATTCCACTGACAGCTCAAGATATACGGTCCCCCCTTCCCCCTAGTAAATATGGATGAGCTCGGGGTGGAGCCGCGTGACGTATCATAATCTGCTGTCATTTGTTCTTGAATTCGTAACCCTAACCTAAATTCTAGTACATATACTTGGTAATGGGCTGAACGTGATTATGACCGTTAAGTAAAAGTGGGTTTACATAATATCTTTGGTGTATCGTATCGCCGTATCGTTGTGTATAGAGTTTGTTAACGTTTCATCTAATCCGACTCTAGATATAAAAGGATCGCGTTTTATATCAGGGTTTGAATAACACCCTCGAATGATTAGGCATAATCCATGATTTTTAAGTTACAAAAATATCTAATTCTGAAAAGTATTACTCAAATACAAAAAACACAAACTTTCGTCAAAAAAGCAGTTCATCAGTCATAGGATAAAAATATATGAATGATGTTTGGTAAAAATATTGGAAAACAATGGACTTTTTATCAAAATAATGAAAGCATAAAGATCTCTGAGATTACACTTTTTATAATAGTTAAGAAAAATAAAAATAAATGTATTATTTGTGTTTGATTACCGCATTTCTTTCAGTATTAAAAATACATATACCTACATAAATATGCGCCAGACAACACACCATGTCGTAATGGTATCGAAGTAGGAATAAATATCCCTGTATTACGAGGCAGTGAGGTAGAGAGGGCGTCTAACCCGAGTTTGTTCAGAAAAGATCGTTTCCTGAATTGACCCGATCGGGAATAGAACCCGGGACACTACGGAAATCGAGGCGAGAAACCGTGCTACAACGCTTTACGCCAATTGTGTCGTCAAATCCCGTAATTGCAATTTGCAGAATACGAGTATTATGAGCCCTATCTCAATTATCGTTTATATTTCAATTAATATTATTATTTCATTATTTTTCAATGTCTCTCATAGACTTCAATTATTAAACAACAAGCTAGTTAACTCCAGCCAAGCCCAGTTATAAATAACAGAAAAATAAGTTTATTTAGATAAGAAACAGAAAATTTATCATACAATTCTATGCAATATAAACTGCATAGAATTGTATGATAAAATTTCTTGTTTACAGGAAGTTGTTATTAAATAAATAATAAATAAATAAATATCTGGGATAATTCACACCAAGATCATCTAACCCCAAACTAAGCAGAGCTTGTAATATGGGCGTCAGAGACTGATAAACATACTTAAATATTTCTAAATACATACTTAAATAGATAATAACACCCAGACAGACAACAAATACAAATGTTCGTCACACAAATATTTGTCATGGGTGGGGATCGAACCCACGACCTCCGGCGCTAAAGGCAGGATCGCTGCCATGGCGCCAACAGGCCAACATGTCTGTAGGTAATCATAACATTTCGTACAGGCCCGTCGGCGCCACTTCAAACACCTCAGGCCTTATTATAATCCCTTATTTCCTGTCAAGTTAAGTTCCTTAACTGAGTGTAGCGAGCAATTCCGTCAGAAAATATCCAAAAAATAAAAAACGGGAGTATGGCGACATCTTTTTTCTGTATGCGAAAAAAAAATTTGCTCTAAAACCTATCGTGTGTGGTATTTAATGAAAGGGCTTACTGGGCCAATTCTTGAAATATATCACATCATTACATTTCAGTCACTTGTATTAAATTGAAATAAAAATAATTTTCAAAACATACCAAGTTTAGGCTCCTCCAGATATGATCCGGTTGAATATTTTTCTGTAAAATATGCTTTTAATGGTACGTATAAAAAAAGTATATCTAACCCTAATTAACAAAAAAAAACCAACTTCAAAAAAAACTATTCCAAAACAAAGAACTAAAAAGTAAAAAAATAATTGCGTATTCTTCTAAAACTTATACGATAATATAATGTAGGTACAATTATTGTTATTGTTGGAGTCGGTGTCAGCCAAGGAAACACTACAATATACCTAGCAATATACCTATTTCTTACATATCACGTTTACGTATGTATGTAGGTAGTTACAAACGTACATTGGCTGACACCGACTCCAACAATAACAATAATTGTACCTGCACTATATTATCGTATAAGTTTTAGAAGAATACGCAATTATTTCTTTACTTTTTAGTTCTTTGTTTTAGAATAGTTTTTTTTTGAAGTTGGTTTTTTTTTGTTAAAATTTTTGTTTATTTCTCGATTTTCAGTGAATAGTTCTTATTTAATTTATACATCGAAAAAGTATCGTCCAATTGCTCCTAAGAATTGAAGAGTTCCGTTACTTTGTCATGGATCCCATAATCAGCACCTAACCAAACTCTCATCAAACTACCCTTAAAGTATATCCTTTCCAATAAAAAAGAAGCATCGAAATCGGTTGGCGTGATAATGAGTTATTCGTCCATTTGTCGCGCATATGGTTTACCTAGATTTAAGACTTATATGGATTTCTCATGGATACCACTGTCAGAACTAGACCAAATTAAAATGGGACCATTCGGGAAGCACCAGCAAAGAATGATCAAAATCGGTTCACCCAGTCGAAAGTTATGAGGTAACAAACATTTAAAAAAAACATACAGTCGAATTGAGAACCTCCTCCTTTTTTTGAAGTCGGTTGAAAAAGGTTTTTTTTTAATTTTTCAATTTTACAAAATGTGATAAAATTACGATTAGTTGAAACACGTATAAAAAGTTAAATTTCAGATACTTGATCTTTGATAAATTGAAAAATACTGAATGTAAATATGTAGGTATGTACTAGAGTGATGAAATCTTCATGAGCGTAGCTTTTATTCTAAATTATCGATGTGACGTTTAATTAAAAAAATTAAGTCAAGTCAAAGTCAAAGTCAAAGTCAAAATATTTATTTACGAGAATACATGTCAAAAAGGTCTTAAAATATAGCATAAATTGTCCATTGTATTCGGTCTGCATGCAGACGTGTAAATGTTTAATAAACTAGCTGGTTTTTACATAATTTTGAACAAAACTCTATATATTCCTTAACAATATAAAAACATTTTTCTAATAGCCATATCGTTAATTTTTTCTTAAATACATTAGGTTTTAATATTTTCAATTCGTTCGGCAAGCTGTTGTATATAGAAATGCACATATTGTATATATTTTTTTCATATATGTATTTGTGACACGCAGGTTGGTATAACATGTTGATAAAACAGTATTCTGATATTATATGATCTGTAACATATTTATTTTATCTTGAGCTTTCTCTCAAAACATATTACTTAAGTTGTGATCACAACTTAACCTGCACAATTGCATTAAGAAGTAAACTAAAATAGTTAATGTTAAAGATTGGTCATAAAAAACTAACCTACTTTGCGAAAATACAGTTGAATCGAACCTACGACTCATGAGGATCACTATCAACCGCGCACCAAGCCAGTCAATACGGTATGTAAATAAAGAAAGCTTGGTGTTAGCAAGCCTACTTGAACGTGACATAAAAATACCTGTATTTAGATCTGTGCCAACAGTATCTTGCTTAAATCAGTTTATTTAATTAATTGCCATTAATATGCAACTTAAATTAACATGAAATGTAAATGAAAGTAATTAAAAAGTATTTATTATAATACAGACGAGTTCTGCATTCACGGTTACACCAATTAACTGGTAATAAATAGACGATTATTAGCATAAAATAAGTATTAGTATCTAAACAAATAGTTTAGCTAACTTTATCCTACACACTAATAATAGAGCGATTAAGCTACGAGTATTACCAACTGGTTTTGTAGAAGAACACTAGAATGTCTAATAAAGTGGTTTTACGTTGAGTTCTACGCTCATAAGATGTATTTAAGAGGACACAAGTGTCAGCATGGGCGAGAGAATTGAAAAATAGGCATTTTTAAAATCTATTGCTGTCTTTTCCTAACCTCAAGCTCCCCGCATAGTGCAAAAGAGATGCATGAGCAACTCGGACCTAAATTACCTTTCATAAGTACACAAAATCGACGTTCCTTTGTCCTCGATCCCTTTTCGAAAAGTTGACCAATTTTTATATAAACTAGTCAAATTAGTTTTCTGCATGTTTGAGCCTAAAAATCTGGCCATTTTTTTCGATTGTTGAAACTTCATATCTCTTTTAACAATTTATTTATAATAAAAAGGAAAACATAGGGACATGCCAATAGTGGTATAAATATTTTTGTAAAAAAAAATATTCCTCTACTAGCGGTACTACGTTTGTATGGAAAAACGGCACTTCTGTATCATCTTAAGTACAGTTAAGTCTACCATGAGTTTACACCATTCAAAGCCGTTAGCGTCCGCGTTGACGTTTTCGTATAGGATTACAGTAAAGCGCCCCAGTGATTAGAAATGAAATCAAAATGGCAGACATTGTATGGTATCTTTAGTTCATTAAATTATCTATTCACTAGAGGTACTGTAAGGGAATTCCATACAAATACTTCACTACAGACGGTGGACCGATGACTTGGTGCAAGTTGCAGGAAGCCGCTGGATGCTATTAGCCCAAAGCCGCTCGCTGTGGCGTTCTATGGGGGAGGCCTATGTCCAGCAGTGGACTTCTAAAGGCTGTTGATGATGATGAGACGGTAGAGACTATCGTCCATGTAAACTTTATGGTAGGGGACTGAGGCCAGGGTCTACTGATTTGTAAAATACAATACTGATTAAACATACAAAACATTGAAAAGTATGGGGATGACATTTAATGTCACTAAGAACATCGCCGATTGGGCAAGTGCCTGTCATTCCCATACATTTTGAAGTTTTTACATGCAGGAACGCATTTAGCATGTTGCTAGGTCCCTTCAGGTATTTAAATTTAGTTAATCAACGAACAAGAACGCGGCTCAGTAGATAAATAGTGACTGAAGTGGACTTGACACACAGCACTTAGATCTAATAATGTATGAGGAAGCAAAGTTAGAGGAAACATGTATACTCGTTTCATATTTCGCAATCCAAGTTGCGGTATTTCCAGAGTGGTAATAGTACGAGTATTTCCAAAGATTCAAAAAGAGAGCGTATCGTTCTAAAAGCTACGCATCGGTTGGGCGATACGAGGTGCTTCATAGTCATCCATGGGCAGAAGTGATCACTTTCCGCCAAGTGACTTGGGCTCGATTATAAAAACAAAAGTGGCATGTAGTAAATCATATGAGGAAGGCCTATGTTCAGCAGTGAACTGCATCGTTGTTATTGACGTTCTAGTGAAATTGGTTATGAATTCGTGATAATCCCAACGGTGCTCAAGCGACGTGAACGTCATCCGTCCCGCGGTAAGTACACACGACACACATCAACTTTTTACATACCACCTTAAGACCCATTTTGCAATGGTTTTCTAAAGGTGACCTACTATCCTCGGTAGTAAGTGCATAGCAGGGCTCAGCCTATGCCGGTATTGTAATGCTTCAGCTGTTATTTTGTACAACGATTCTTTCCAGAGAGTGACTTGCCTTACCGTTATAACTTCGAACATAGATTACTGCTGCAAGACAAATGACAGTCTACGTTGTCAGAGCCATTTAACCGTTTTTACTGAACCCTCATGTCATAATGCCGCATTATATCTGAAACGGCTTTTATTACGAAAACATGAGGCGAAATATTTATTGGTTGGATGATTGAGTGACGGACAGACGAAGAGAGATATGGATGTAGGGTTATAACTCACGAAAACAACAATAGAAGTCGCTTTGCTGTAAGCTGACTTTCGAAGTGAGAATTGTGCTTACCAGTAATGCGAGAAAGGTTAACTTAATAGCGTAGCATCAAAAGTAAAAATATTTCATTTACTTTAAGAAAACTAATATAAAAACACATACCATGCACGAATACATCCCAAACAGAGTAGTCAAAGGCAAGTGACTCTTGCCGTCATGGTAAACGGAACACTCAGAAGCTCAATTTTAACCAATGGTACCAGAACCCAACGTGGTAGGTAGTGAGCCTTCCGCCGTTATCCGGGTTAATTTGCTTTTTTATCGATGTTTTACCATCACCGGAGATTGGTTCCGGCCAGATTTGAACTCGGGACTACACTAGGCTACGACACTCATTACATCAACGTTTATACAAAGTAACAATAACCCTGGACCTAAACTCCAGATTGGCATATAGCCTAGAGAATTGCGTTACTTACCTCTGACTGGCAGTTGGCAGACAACAACAACAACAATTGCTTGAAGTGGACTCCCAAATCCACCTCAAAAATGTGGCTGTAAATTTAAATAGATTCAAAATTCCCGTTCCCAAATGTCCCTGAAAATAATCACCATAATATTCCCCGAAATCCAAAATCTTAACCCCAAAAACCCCCTGTCGTTTTGTCTCTGGTCTCCCATGCCAGAGAAATCGCCGATTTCGTTTTGTCTCGGGTCACCTATGCCTGAGAAATACCATCTGCCTTTGACTAACCCCACGTTACGGAAAATGTTTGCACATGAAAAAGCCCCCAGCCTCAATTCAATTATAAGAAAAAAAAAGTAAAAAAAACAACAATTGCTTTTGCCGAAGCTGAAATTTGGCACATCAGTCGGTGGAAGTGTGAGGGAACGCTAAGAGAGGATTTTCCGAAATTCCTACCGGAATAAACGGGACTTTACGTTTATGCCCGTTCGAAGGGCAGGAAAAGGCTAGTCTTCACTAATATTACAAAGAGGAAATATTTGTTTGTTTGTATTGAATAGGCTCCGAAACTACTGGACTGATTTCAAAATTCATTCACTAATATGAAGCTACATTATCAAGGAGTGATGGCCAATTTTTTTAAGGCTTTATTTTGACGGGAAAGACAGTCTACACGGGAGCGGCTGACGGACAGCTATGTTTAATAAAATAGCGACACAATGTAGAACGGTAACGTATGAAATTGACGATATTCACGAAAAAATTGATAAAAAAGGGTTACTTATTTTATAATTAACATTATGCCTGCTTAGTTTGGAGACAGATGATCTTGACGTAAATTGTGCCAGATATTAATTTTATTATAATGTTTATTTGGAAAAAACACAAGCATATTTAAGGACATTAGTAGTTTAAAATTACTTTAGCTAGCGTTCGTCCACTAGTCGGAAATATCGACAGCGGTATAACAGAACTAGGTAACTATTTTAGATATGTAAGACTGACTAGGTGTTTATAAATAAAGAGGTAACTTTCGAAAGTAATTAAATAAATAAATAAATATAAATATGCGCCAGACGACACACCACTTGTCATGGTCTCGAAGTAAGGATAAATATCCTTGTGTTACGAGGTACAGGGAATTAAGCCAGGGGCGTCTCCCAGCACACCCAGACCCGAGTCAATTCAGAAAAGATCATTTCCTGAATTGACTCGACCGGGAATCGAACCCGGGACACCACGCAAATCAAGGCGTAAAACCGTGCCTCAGCGCACTGCGCCACCGTGTCGTCAGATTATAGTTAGTCATCATCAACAATGTAAGCTTCAAACAATTAGCTATTTATTTCTTGCATCGTTTACGTTACACATTGTTCTGTAAAGTGCTGGTCTAATTCTGCACATTTCCTATAAAGGGGATAGGTGGTTTCCTATATGTTCGTTCATGTCATGACGGGCATAGCCATATTTTGACAAACACTCATACGACGGTTGCTGGTGTATTTGTCTTGGGTTCTAGTATTTTACGTGAATGCATTTCATCCTTTTTGTCAGTCAAAATCGAAGTTTGTAGGGAGGGGATGCGGTCCGATGACCCCAACAAAGTGGCTATTGAGCCAGGGGCAAAGATTTCAGAGGATATTTTTTTATATCGTTGAGGCAGAAATATCTAGAATTGAGTGAAACTGGAAGGCAAACAAAGCGTAGTGCACAAGTACGTGTGTGGTGTTGCCCACTTGATAAAGGTAGCAGGATTCCGGTCCATCAAGGCCGTAGCCGCCACTATGAACAGTACGGGATAGTTCAAGGTTCAGCAGAGGACGTCTTATGAGAACCTTGCAGTTAAGCGAAAAGTGGAGACCAAGTAGTAAGGCTTAGGCAGCTGCCTAGTTTTACGATATTCAAAATCCAAATCGCCAATGATACACGGCTGTCAAGCCTAATTTGGGCTGAGCCTGCCATATCTGCTCATGGCGAAGCGCACAAGACCAAAGAGATCCCTGAAGATGAAAGGCGACACGGGACAAATCCAGTTAGATGTGGCAGGATGAGCTGAACTTTCACGGGAGAGACTGGCTAAGGCTCGCATCGAGACTAAATAGGAAGGAAGACTTAGCCTTGCAGTTGGGTAGCATGGAAATAATAACAAAAACATTCAGGATTTGAGAACTGCAGTACAATTTCGTCGCATTTTTAAAGGGGTATTCCATCATGACTCCGTCTACTCGAAGCATCTCACAAGAAACGTTAACGACAGACAATAACCGCCATCAATCAAGGTCGAAAAGACCAGTAACCCCGTCGAAAAACCCGAAATCGTTCATAATCGAATGCAGTACAGCAAAAATAACTAGTCGATAAAAACAAATCGGAATCCCGATTCCGTATCGAACGCATCACGAATCGACTGCTTCGATTATCGGTAATTTCGGTACAGCCAAAAACTGGGCCCGAATGCCGAGGGTACCCACCGAATACTTCTATAATGAAATGACAATTACCTACGACAAGCCAGCGAATTCCTGGAGAACTTACGTAACCGTGAATTGTATCCTGGATAACTGTTACCATTGGTTCTCGAGCAGATATCATCGCGAATGAACTGAAATATAGCAGTCCAACAATAAATTATTAATAAATGAGGTTCGAATATCATGAACATATAAGTGTTTCTGATAAAAAAGTAAGTAACGATTGGATTATTATTATCTTGCGGAAAAGCAATCAAACTACTTGAAAAACTTTATAAATAACCTCCGTTGCAGTTATTTATTTCAAACCCTCACACAAAGTGTTTGAAGTTATATTTCCAAACGCCACGGATTCATCAAAATAGTTTCGGTTTTTATGATATTACTGTTGATCACTTACTTAGGCCCGTATTCTGAAACAAAATCTGTACTTGAGTTTAGATCTGAGTGGCGTTTTTGTATGAACTGACGTTATCAAATCTCAACTCAAGCACAGATCGACGCTTGAGTATATGATTCTAGAATACGGGCCTTAATAGTTAAGTACACAGATTATGCTACAATGTAGATGCGTACATTCGTCAATGAAATATATTTGGTTTACAGTAGAAGTTACAGTATTATCACCTCCCTATGAATCTAAAATTATAATCAAAGTTTTATTGGCTTGATAAGTTTCATAAGCACTGTGATTGCCGCTCAGAGGAATTAATTACACGCATGAGAGGACGTAAGTAGTACTTGTGTTCATCGTCAGTGACCAATGGTAGGGGCTCTCACATTTATTGCACCGAAGACATTCGATTGTTTTATAAATAAGCAACCGCAAAAAATACTATCGATCAATCGTGCGAAAGTCAAGAGATGGGACTCGATAACGCCTCGCCTGAAGGAATCCCAACTTTCTTGTTCAAGATTTAAGATATATTTCTCATTGTTCAACTACAAAGGGCACCGCTCGGAACCAATTTCACCTCAACCCGTTCAAATTCCAGCTTTAAAACAGGCAAGTTAGAGTTAAGTTTAGTTCGCATTAACAGAACGGTAACGCGTCATATTCGTGCGTTTACAAACGTGAAAGATTCCGTACGAGAACTGTCCAAACATTTTATACTTTCAAATCCACGGTGCCTTATCTATAGTGATGATCTGAAATCCGTTATCTCCGTCGGATCAGCTCATGGGAGGCTCTCTTAGATCTTTATTACATGCGCTTCATGCCGCCTGATGGTCCAGATATGTGCTTGGAGACTCGGTATTTTGATGTGACGTCAAATTATGCCATTGTTTTCCTGGTCACTTTATTTCCGACTGTCAACGCGGTGACATATTTATCGGTGATGGAATAGTGCTGCCGAGATCTCGGTCCTCGATATCATTATATGCAACTGACGTTCGAAGGTGATCGGAGTATTCAATATTTGCAGATGCATTAAAATTGACAAGATCTACAAAATAAACGAACGGAAAACGACGAAATGAATTTTATTGAGGATTTTCCACAGATTTCAGATTAGGACAAATTTTGTATATTTAATACAGTGCAACGATTCCAAGTTTTAGTTGTGCCCTTCAGTCTAAAAAAGGTAGTGTAACCCTACAAAGATTTTATGAAATCATATATAGGTTCTTACATCAGCCGAACGAAGCCTAGTCTGCAAACAAGCGGTAAATTGATAACAGATAAGATGATAAACATTAGGGTTTTATTTACGTGTTCGATTTTGGTACTAACACGAAACAACTTTGAAGAAATTTTATCCAATAATCATTAATAAAATGAATATAATATTTAAAAAAACTCGCACCCGAATAGTAGGTAACTACGAAAACCAATATCATATTATCATTTCTCATCAGGTGAGATATTAGTCGCGCCTGTCAATACCATGATAAATCACATCCTGTTGTTGCATGAGGTCAAGATTCAAGAGAAATCCGTTAAAACATCGGCTTTTTGGCAAAATTGACAAAAACTCTTGAAGATTACACTCCCTTTTCAAACAGGAGAAATCTGCCTATTTCTAAGTAGGCACTACAAAGCCAGATTGATTAACAAATCCAACTCTGCACAGTAATTCAGCAAAGTCCATAACCTTAAGTCCATTAACATTCCGCCGAAGCAATTGCGCAAATCGCGGCTGAGCTCTGTCGAAATGGGACTCTAAAGTGACTTAATAAAGATTTATCTCTGAATATGTTAAGTCTAAAAAGTGCAAAGCCGCCGAAATGGGACAAGCGGCGAAATTATTAAAACAACAAGATTTGTCACGGGCCTTTTGTCGCCCACCGGCGCACGCGCCGGGCGGATGTAGCAGGGTTACGTGGTCTAACGCAAGAGTGTTCTACTATCACACTTTTAATTTTTATATGATGTCTCTTTATTTTGTCGTAGTTTGACCAGTTTTAAATTTGAAATAATACCTGGTAAGTGTTTGTCTAAATGTAAATTTCTACACACTACTTTCCATACTCACTTATATGAATACAATTACCTATATCAGTTTCTGGCACAGTAGACAAGCTATATTGCTTGGTTTGGGTACAGCTCATACAGATACTCGTACTAACCAGGAAAAGTAATCCGTTAAGTATATCTTCTGTATTTTTAAATGTTATTATCGTTAATCTTTTTTATCTTGATTATAATTCGTAGCCTCAGCACCTCTACTAGCGTGGACGACAGTCTGCATCTGCCGATATCCTGCGGAAGGGTGGTGCGCCCACCGAAATAGTCCTTACTCACTTTTTCTAGCTGCATCTTTTCTCCAACTGTTCTCTGTCATTTTTTAATATGCTATCAGCCCTTAACTTACGCCACTCAAATTTGCCATCAATTAATGGTCGCCTACGCCAAACCATGATATGACGCGTTGATCATTTGATTATTTTCATTATAAATTACGTGATATGTCAGACAACATGCCTACACAGCCACAAAGGTCAGGTTTAAATTTGTACGCCAGAATTAACAAATTAGCGTACTTTATACCGATTAAATTGAGATACGACTTTAAACACCTATTTGAACGGATAGACTCAACACTTTCTAACTACTATTTAATTTGACATACACTCGGTATAGATGGTAAGTAGACATAAACTGTATCAAGGACAATGATGCTGATTCTAAGTACGATAGAGTGCGTAACACCCGATCCAATTAAGATAAGTAACAATAAAGACTTCCGAGAAATGTGTTAAGTATTTTTGCCACCTACACCATTAAGTAAAAGTTTTTTTTTGACTGCCGGTGACACAGCACGTGACCGACTGATGGTAAGCAGTCACCGCAACCTTAGGACGCGCGCAAAACCATGGCACATCACTTGCGCCTTGTGGAAAATTCTACGATATAGCTCATTGAGAAAACCTCGGCATGAGAGGTCATTCCATGATTTAGCGTCCTTAGAATGGAACAACTTTTACAAGGAGGGGTTTCAGCTCTGACAACTCACAGTGGAGCTTCTCCGAAGACAGTGGCACAATTCCCTGTGTGTCCTACCACCTGCACACGAGATGACCTCTAAAAATGCCCCTGACATGCCGTACGCGCGGCACAGTACTAGTCTAAAAATATGTGACTTGCCGGGATCGAATCGATGTGAAAAAGAACATATCCTATAACGAACTGTACGAGACCTTGGCGGATCCAGAGTGTAAGGATAAACTTAACGTCGATGGATGAATTTTCAAATACCTGTGTTATTTAACACGCTGAAACACATCCTATGAATCCAAAGAAACATGAAAACTAGAGATATAATGATATTTAAAAGTCGTAAAACTCACCTGTTGGCGAATTAGTGGCAGTAAAGTGACAATGAAGAGTTAAATACAAATTAAAATCGCATTTGATGAGAATGCCTGTTAAAGGTCAAGTAGAATTTTTAGCAAAAGTGGTATTTACTAGAGTTTATCAGTAAACTAAACCATAAATAAAGAAGCTGTTAATTAACGAAGCATGAGTCGTCATCCTGTTGATAAGTTTAAAGTAGCTGCTTATTAAGTAATATTTAATGGGCTTTAGAGTAGAACCCACACAAAAACCTCAGAGAAGGCCGATACAACTGGTACATACAGGCACGCCAATCGATCAATAAACATAACACGAGTAGTGATATGTTTCCTCTGCGTAACGGCTCACGTACACCTAATCCGTTATCGGCCAAACTATGCTCGGCCGTCAAATCAAACGTATGTAAATGAACGGTAGACGTACACCAACAGCGATTTTGTCGGCAAATGGCGGACAGAACTACTCGTGCGATCACGTTTGATTTGATCAGCCGATGGCGGCCGCAACGGCCGTGCATAGTTCGGCCGATAGCGGATTAGGCGTACTCGAGCTTACGGTGTAGAGAGGACCCATGAAGATCATTTTAACTCAAGCCTAAAAAGTGAACATATACGTACATGTACTAACAGACATTTACTATCATTGATAATATTATTATCACTTACGGCCAGGTGTGCTTGTGATCAGCAGGTTTACCATGAGTTTTCGTCACGTACCTAAACGGCGATAGTATTTTAGTATATACTTTTTTCGTGGTTTCTTTTTAACAAAAAGTAAAGAATAACATAAGCAATTGCCATAACTTTCATATTTTTCCAAACGTAGACGCCTCAAATCATTTTCGAATATAACGAAGTAAAGCACCTTGCCATTGTCCTTTTTATGCCATTTTAGTTAAATTTCTAATCACTGGAGGCGCTGTACCGAAATCACCTTACATCGTCAAGCGGCTGTCATAATACCTTACCTACCATACCTTAGAGGTATAAACAGATGACTGACCTGTGACGAATTAAAAAAAAACGAATAGTACCGGCAACAACTGCAAGATGACGATTAGTATTTTTAAGGTCGTTCAGTCCCTGAATATTGAAACCATGGTAATTTCCATTCATTCACTCTGTCACATCATTGTGGTTGGTATAATCACCTTTCGAAGTGTTTATAGCTAGTAACGAATGCAGATGCAAACACCAGGCCTTTAGCACGTGTTAAAACAATTTACAAATCAATAGACCATGTTATTTAAAAATGTTATTAATGCTCGTTCTCTCGAATATGCACAAAGTATGTTCGTAATAAAATTTACTTTCAGAGTGCATGGTGTAGAAAGTAAATTATATGTCAAAAGATGTGTAGCCAATCAATTCTTCAGCTGTAGACTAGGCTTCATCGTAAACAATGCATCGGGCACGAGAAAAGCCTTTACTTTTAACGTTTGCACACATATTTATATGATCTATTTAGTGTTGTGCACATCCCTGTTACGCATATTATCGATAATGGCCACGTTTCTAGTAGGGAAAATAAAAACTAATATTCTTACAATTTAATTTTTGTAAGTGAATAAGTATCAGTTGAAGTATTTTTGAGAAAATTAACTTCACTTTTCGTATTATTTTGACCATTAAAGACACTAAGCTTCTAGTGATACATATCCTACAAAAGGGTAGTAACAAAATAGGTAAACGTGGAACACAAAATGTATAGCGACTGGTATAAACCATCGATATCGACCAGTTTATTGTTTTTTGGTTAATCTCTTCGTCTGACGATTCAGTAAATTGAATGAACATGTTGTTAGCGTTAATTAGTAACGTCCTGCGGAGCAACTGGCTGTTTTAATATTTAATGCAAGCAAAAACTATATCATTAACCGTCCGTCAGAGATATACTTCTTGTGAAAGAAGTGCCCATGATATTGAATACAAATAAAGCTAGATAGAATTTTAATTTCTGACGTCGTAAATTCTACTTTAATGGTCATTACGATCTTGCTGACTGACTTTTAATTTATTACAATAAAACTTCAATAAACCTGAATTATTAGCATTTTTCTAAGAAAATAGGAATAAAAACATGCACTTTTGTTTACTTTGGAGTGGAGTCAGTCCATAAAAAAGCGTATAAGTTGGTTTGCTAGCCGCCAAATTTTTAAACGTAAATAACTTGAAACCGTGCTGTCTTGTAGAATGTCAATAGGTCTGAAAGTGACCGCTACAACTATGAGGGCTGGAAACAATTTTTGAATGTTTCAGAAGTTAGAATTATATATTTTTTTAATGATTTATTCAGTATTTATTGTTTCGTCATCTTTTCTTCTGCGCAATAAAGGTATAATTAATTACCCTTTAAAGTTATTCAAGTCGATAACTGCTAAATTTTATCGACTACAGTTCAGCCCTAATCGCATAGCGGCACCTGCCCACAGTCCTCTTTATCAAAAGCGACAAGTTGATTGTTCGCGCGATAGACAAGCAAAATGGTGGATGATGCGAATAATTGTTTCGCCAGTACACGATCGGGTAATTATGAGGGATTGATTCAGTTTTAATAACGGCTGACGATTACTGGGGTCGTAAAAGTCATAGCCGTAGGACGTTTTAGAAATATGTGAGGACATTTTTCGTAACAGACTGATGCACGCAGCATTAAAAATAGTAACTGCACATTCTTTCGTAGAAATTTGCCGGTTGTCGTTTTGATGCAACTCTCTAACAAGCAATCTCTAGCAAGCTCTCTGTTGACGGCGACTTCTTTCGAGTAGACTTAGGTTATCAAATAGTTGTTCCCTACGTTTAGAGGAGTAGAAAACTTCAGAGGTATATCTGCCTGTCGTCGACGTAGGCGACTAAAAGGGCCCCTGGGGTAGTGAAGCGTACGCGGGGGGGGCCTGCGTGTGTTTCGGTTTGCGATCCCGAGCAAGACGGTAACGCGTGTCTTCGGACACAGTGGTCTGTGTTATAGTACATTGGAGTTGAGCTTGCCCCTCCCGACACAGGCTGCCAGGCGGCCTTGCGCGCCGAAGGGGCCTGCAAGGAGTCTCTCCCTCGTTGGGGATCCGGGGTCCCTTCTATTCTGCGCAGAAGACGACCACCGTCATGTTTTAGTGGATAGGAGTCTCTGTTTTCTCAGGAGTTTCGAGTACCACATATCCCAGGTGTCCCGAACCAAGGGCCTTGGGAATGCCTAAATGTATTTCCTGACGCAAGAAAAAGGTTATCAAACCGTTAGCCTAAATGTGAATCGAAAGTAGGTACCTTGTGTTTAATTCACTTTTTAGCCCCAAAGATCTTGAACCATACAAACTAACTTTCACCAATTAAAAAAAAAAACTATCATTTTATTAAAAAAACTATATTCAACTCCATTAATATATACGTATAAGTTGCCTACCGTTACAACGTTGGAGTAGGCAACGCTGATATGACCTATTAATATCACTGAAATATTATTTCCTACACTAAAAATTACAATGGCACTCGGTAAAGCCAACGTGGTGTATAACAAAGAAGTTGAAGTAAAAACAAATTAAACAAGTGGATGCCAGCTTCGAAGCTGAGATCTCCCAAATAAATATGCAAATTCCCTCGAATTCTTCATTAGCGATCGGCGCATGCGCCGATTTAGCAGCGAAAACTCGAGAGAAAAATCGAGTGGTCTCGCTGAATTTATGGCGTACCGCAAAAAGCACCTAACTGCGCCACAATTTGTACACTTTAGCGAGGATGCGCCGGCGCATGAGAAATGGCCGAAATCGACGAGGCCGCGCACGAGGGATGCGCTGATGCGATCTTAGATTTGTCGACAAAAAATAAATAAATGATATGACTATGACAATTTCAAAAATATCATAATTTCTGCTTTTTCACAAATTAATTTGTGAAATAAAGTTAAGTTAATATCACATGTATGCTTTCATAAATGAATAACAAATCATGTTGTGCAAGATGCAAATTAGAAAGTACATTTTCGTCATAAATATTGCAGTTGAGGTTGCAAGTTATCAATTAATTTATATTTTTTTGCAAATTTTCCGGCATGAGCCAATTATCTAGGAGTAAATAAAAGGACTGCCAGAGAAATATGAAATGGCGGTACGAAATATTCCAGACGGAAGTTTGATTTCTGCGTTCAGCGTGTTCTAGAACGGAGACAGCGTACTGGATACTTAGAGTACATAAGCAGGACGTTCTCCAGCTAGGGAGAAAGACTTACAAAAGGCTGCTGGCTGGAAGTGGATGCTTCAAGAGGTTGGGTGGGACTCAATGGCGATCAGCCTATGTTCAGCAGTAGACTATCGTAGACTTATGGTTAAAAGATTGATAATTTCAATAATTAAGATTATCATAAAAGTAAAAGTAAAGTAAAGTAAAGTAAAAAATATCTGTATTCATATAGACTTATAAAAAAAACTTATGACAAGTCATATACAAAAAAAAAATCTAGCAAAAATATACTGAATAAAAATAAACTTACATAAAATATAACTATGATAGTTAATATCATAATTAAACATAATGTGACTCTACCACCGGTTCGGGGGTTGTTTCCGATCGAGAAGACTCCGGCAAGAAACTCGATGGTTACTCTTTTCAATCTTGTTTTTATACACAGAAATTGAATTAACAGAGTAAAGTCATAACAAAAAAGTGTGCAGAGGAGCAGATTATACCTAAACAAATTCTTATCACTTAAGAAATCCTCAACACTATAATAACCTCGCTTCATAAAATAAATCAATGTAGGTAAATACATTCATTTTTAGTATATTTCTTGTACTTAAAAGAATAGAAGAAAGCTTTAAACATATCATGTTAGTATTTTGACGACACGATTGGCGTAGTGCGCTGGAGCACGGTTTCTCGCCTTTAATTCCGTAGTGTCCCGGGTTCGATCCCCGGTCAGGTCAATTCAGGAAATGATCTTTTCTAAATTGGCCTGGGTCTGGGTGTGCTGGGAGACGCCCCTGGCTTAATTCCTTGTCTGGTACCACGTAACACAAGGATATTTATCCCTACTTCGAGACCATGACAAGAGGTGTGTTGTCTGGCGCATAAAAATCGATAAATAAAATCGATGTTTTCATCCTTACTGCCATCCATTACCAATGTAACGACTGATACGTATTTTTGGCAGGTGAAAGGCGCTCGATTCTATTTTCTGGAGGAACAAGCACTCTTAAAACGTCAGTAAAAATTGAAAATCCAAATGTTGTAGGCACTTTATTCAACACTCTTTTCATTTTATCATAACCCTTAAGAGTGTGTGGTCGTTCTTTTGAGCATAAAGAGCTCTTTAAATGCCAATTTGATATGTTTGGTTAGTTGAGATCATGACTCTGAAAACGATGATGGGGTAATTTCTATCAATGTAGAAGCGCGTAATAAAAGTCGGATAAATTTCATTTTTAGGATGTTTTTAGATTAATATTATAAACAGGAAAGATTTGTTTGTTTATTTTTTTGTAATGAATAGCCTCCGAAACTCCTGCACCGATTTTCAAAATTCTTACATTATATTAACAAAACATAACATAACATACCATCACGACTTCATCCCAAACGGGGTAGTCAGAGGCAAGTGACTGTTGCCGTCATGGTGAACGGAACACTCAGAAGCCTACTTCTCACCAATGATATTAGAACCCAGCGTGGTAGGTGGTGAGCCTTCCGCTATTCGGGTTGATTTGGTTTTTTATCTATGTTTCAAGATTAACTAGTCGGAAATTAAACAATGAACACAAAGATTTTGATTCTGGCCAGATTTGAACTCGGGACCACGCGATCCGCGATCCGAGTTGGAGTGCTTAACCACTAGGCCACGACGCTCCAATATATGAATAATATTTCATATAATTATGATTATAACATTTATCGGTGATATACATATAACACATTATCAGCGAGTGACATTGGCTTTATTTTATTTCATTTAGGCCATGTTTGACGGCAGTTAGTCTGCGCAGGCGAAGCCGCTGACGGACAGATAGTATTTGAATATATACAACGATGAAGATTAATATTGTTTTGGTACCTAGAGATTTTCTTTGTTATTACGAAATCACCGAAAACCACCCAGAAAATTTGCGCTCGAAAGGGATCGTACCAGCATCACTGTCGCTCAACGACTGCGCAGTTGGAATAGTTTTAATAATATTATAACAATACAGTGTTTAGAAGTCGTTTCGAAGTTTTCCTCTACTTGGGTTGTCTGGAAGAGACCGCCTAATGGTGTAATCTTATTATCTCGTGTAATACCAACCTTTATTGTTATTTTTGTTGAATATTTAGATTTATTCTAAGATACGGACGAGGGCTGAAAGCTGAAATGAGTGTTAAGTCCGTTTCTGTGTTTTCGTATATTTGCATTGATGCAACTTATCTGCTTTTTAGTAATTTGCAATGTTTGTAATACTTTTTTATAAGATCGGGTAGTCGATGAAATATTTACATCACTATTGTAGAAAAACACCGTCACATTTACCCCTTTTAGAAAAAAAAACGTGTAAAGCAAAAATAGACCCCAGGATAAAAATTAAAATAGACCTATTGTTTCGATTTTAATAAAAAGTCTTTAAATTTCTTATTTTTTTTTAACAAACGAACGAAATGTACTATATTTTGAGCAAAAAATATTTATTGTTACACTTTCCCCAGAAAGGGAAAGTGGGACAATCGTCTACGTACGAGGGATTTTTTTAAAATTAAACTTACAGGTGGACGACAAAAGTTTCATTTAATTATTTAAGATTGTTTATTTTAGAGCTTAGATAAAATATTTCGCAATTATTTTAATGTAACAAAACCGTTGAATTTCAATGCAAACAATGTACAACGATCAATTTGTGCCACACTTGCCTCGGTTCACCTTCCAATTAGATTCCTTTTGCATTTAAATTATGAACTATTATGCATGAGTAATAGGCAAGAAAGTCACAGGACAGAACCCTCAAAACTAGAGATCTCTTTTCGAAGGTCGCTGCAACGAATACCTAATGGCGGAGAAGAAACATTTTGAATTCCGATGCAGCGTCAGCCAGGCGACCGGGTGATCTAAGGAAGGTCGCAGAAAAATCTGTATTTGAAATCTATGTTCAGGAGCGGACGTCCGATAGCTGAATTTGGACATATTTCTCGTTGTAAGCAAACGTTGTTTCATCAATGAATGTTATGATTTGTAAAAAGCGCCCGTCGAAATCACAAAATAGTGGCCCCAGAACCTTAACTACAACTGTGAAAAAAAGCCCGTATTACAAATCGATGCAAATAAATAAAATCCCACTGGAAATAAAAAAAGAGGAAAATATTAGTGCATACATTAAAAAAGTAAAGAAACTGCTAATTAACAAATGTTACTACACGATTAAACGATACCTGTCAGAAAACACTATAAGGCAAAACACAATAAAATATTGGTGATTATAGATTTAATTAAATACACATTACGAATTACGAGTACACACTTATTTCAAAAATATTTATACAATTACGTTAACCTCGCAAAACCATTGTCATCTTTGCAACACCATACCAGGGTACATGTACCTACTTACACTTTATATTAAGTAAGATCTTTTGACCCTGTACATGTGCATATTGAATAAATAAATAAGGCATGCAGCAATTGTAGCAGCCCTGACTGTGGAAGACGCGAGTTCAGAATTTTTCTATCCTAGAAATTTTTGAACCCTAGGATCAGGTATAATTTTTATACGATCTATCTATAGTTCTATGTTTGTACATGTACCTACGTCAAACGAGATAACTGCTCGTTCTCCCCGCTGATCGTTTGCAGTGCTTGTTACACTTAATTAGTACTTGACCAATAGTTATTATGCCAATTAACTGTATTGTCACTGGCGTAACCACATAATCGATTCTTGATTAGAGATTATTGAGGCTATGGTTATAATAAACGCCACAGGATAAACTCTATTGACACCTACCATGAATGCTGTTTTGTTTGTGTACCTTGGTCGTTCCTGGTATTTTAATAGACGGAAAACCTTACTTTAGGCAATGTACATATTTTTTTAGGGAACTTTACTATTCAGGTGAAGTATATTTTTTTGGCAATCTGTAAACAAGGACATTGGATCCCAAACTAAGCAGAGATTGTGCTTTACTGACATTAGAACTAAGTGGTAATTTAGTAAGTCACATATTATTCAATAACGAATGATACAAATGAAAAACACATGTATGTTTACAATGAGGTTCTTTAAAACAAAAGTGGAAATTGTTCGAACACTATATTACTCGTATCTACTAATAGGTAAAGACTGATAGTTAAATGAATAATAAATAAATAAATATCTGGGACAAACACCAAGATCATCTGACCTCAAACTAAGCAGAGCTGCTTGTACTATGGGCGTCAGAGACTGATAAACATACTTAAATATTTCTAAATACATACATATATAGGCAATAACACCCAGACACACAACAAACACTCATGTTCGTCACACAAAATGTTTGTCATGGGTGGGGATTGAACCCACGACCTCCGGCGCTAAAGGCAGGATCGCTGCCATTGCGCCAACAGGCCAGTCAGTAAAATATTAGTTTTATTTTAGTTTTACTCAGTGACTCCAGAACCTTTGTGCCCCACTCAACGTATTTATATATCGGTTCTTTTGCTTCGATGAAACTAAACCATACCTATCCATTAGGCTAAGTCGGTTTCTTAAGTTGGTTTATGTAGGTTATATACACACACTCCTACTCAGGTACTAACCATCAAGCCTTTTTCCTACAGGGTAGACAGATACCACATCATTCCACCTGCTACGATCCTGACCAGCAACTTGTGCTTATTTAAATCTCATTAATCCTTTCAGATATAATAAATAAATAAATATGCGCCAGACATCACACCACTTGTCATGGTCTCGAAGTAAGGATAATATATCTTTGTATTACGAGGTACCAGTCAAGGAATTAAGGCAGGGCGTCTCCGAGCGCACCCTGACCCGAGTCAATTAAAAAAAACGTTTCCTAAACTGACCTGATTAGGAATCGAACCCGGGGCACCACGTAAATCGAGGCGAGAAACTGTGCTACAGCCGTACTACCGTGTCGTCAATTGGCAACACGATAGGCGTAGTGTCGTTCATGTATGTTAGGCGATTGTACGAGTAAGTACCCTTGAACTGACCCTTTCTAAGACCGTCTTGTACTTTACCTAGGTACAATCGCTTTCTATCTATATCTCGCCCTCTAAATCTGTTTCTGTGAGGGGCTACCAGGCATTTTCGGCCGTTTTAAATCATATAAAGTATAGTTAAATGTAATACAAAAAATCTAAATAAAATATATAATGTAGTTTGGAATGTGTCCTGTTATATTACCAACGGATATTGTGAATATATTTATAATTTGAAAGATATTTAAAAATCCCTGAAACTCTATTGTCGCGCAAAACCGCTAACTCCTTCCTTATTTTACAACTTACGGAAACGAAACTCAACAATTAGTGGAAAGTTGTGTGAACTAAATCCTGTCCCAGCCGTTTTCAGTTATATTTTGTAGTTTTTAAGAAAAATATAAAAACCTGTTTCGATGCTTTGTCGCCCTGCGCGGGCGACGGGCGGCAGACGGCTCTCGACCTTCAGACGGGGAGCTTGTGTCTAATATCACCGCGAACGAGCACGAATTTTTGTATCTTTTCCGATTGGTCAATTATTTGCATCAGGCTTATATTGTGTAGTATAGTGCAGTGACTATATTAAGTGATACTTAGTGACTATGTTTTCTTATTCTTATTAATTATAAAGCGAAAGGACGCATTTTTAGGTTATTTTTGATTAGTTTTAATTTGTTGTTGTGTTTTAGTGCTAGTGCGAACAATATTAAAAATGTAAATGTTTCTCTCGAATCTATGAAGCTTGCGGTTCTCTCAACAATGTTCTAGTTATTGTCATAGCTTTTGTCTATAAATAGTCAATAGTTTCGTTGCGAATCTCAATGGACGCAATAGCGTTGACATGCGCTTTGTTTTATACTGAGACGGGGATCACGGGGATCAAATCCCGTCGCATCGATTTTTTTTCTTTTGGTATTTTTTTTTTATTTAATTAAAACTATTTAATGTTTTTTTAGAAAAAAAAGAAAGCTCTAGCCTTACAGTAAAATGAACAAGGATGCGACATTCGAAATCCGTTTCAGCTTCTCGACGATCCGGTCAGCAAGTAAGTGAAATAGACTAAGAGCCTGCGCTATTTTACGTAATGAAAAGTTTGGTTTGTCCCGTGCCTGTGTGAGGATTTCATTTTATTGTTTATACCTTGTGATTATTTATCGGTCGTCGACCGGTGGGTCGGCCCAGGTACCGCTGGAAGGACGAGGTGAAGCGGGACCTGCTGGCTCCCCAAGCGCATCTTTGGCAAGTGATCGTGCAGGACAGACAAGCGTGGCGTCTTCTTGTGTCGGAGGCCAAGACTCATTTTGGGTCGCTGCGCCAGGATAAGTAACTAAGTAAGTGTGATTATTTATACGCTAAGAAAAATATATGTCATACTCAGTATGACAATCAATCTAAGCGATAATTTGGATTAAATTTACATTCATATAAGTTTTCATAGAGATCGACCAGCGCATTTTTCGTATATAAATCATAAAACTAACAGGCCAGTCGGCTAGCCAGTCATAATTTATTATTTTTCACTAGTAAAAAAATCACCTAGTAGGTATACAATAAGTATAACCATCTTCCTCACCACCCGACACTGCGTTAGCTATAATATTTAGGTACCTTCTAAAACACTTATCACAATATTTGCTGATAAATAATGACTTATACTATTATTTTTTTCATTATCAGACAAGCTTTGCAAGACGTAATTCTAATTTTCAGCCCTAGGAGAATCCTGATACGAATTTAGTAAAAATATACAAAGTTTTTACTTTGCACTTAATTTAACACTGTTTTTTTAAAAAATGGAAGAGTATCATGGTAAATAAATCTGGGGCGGTTGGTTGTTGTAAGGTTCTTGACTTGCCTAAAACCATTCATGGTCTCGGTAGCTCAGTGGCTAAGAAGCCGGGCGGATAGCGTGGGCCGCAGATTCGAAGCCTGCTCGTCACCAGGGCCAAGTAGTCTTTTTCCGGATTTGCTATCCTTATGTGTTAAGCCTTATAAAAGGCTGAAAACGCAAAGTAATAATTTAAATATTTTTCTTACTGTATTTTCCATCATCATAAATTCTTCACAGCGTTACGTACAATGAACTGAGGATGCAATCTGATGAGAATGTTGTAATACATAATATGGGCTTTTCCGGATTTGCTATCCTTATGTGTTAAGCCTTATAAAAGGCTGAAAACGCAAAGTAATAATTTAAATATTTTTCTTACTGTATTTTCCATCATCATAAATTCTTCACAGCGTTACGTACAATGAACTGAGGATGCAATCTGATGAGAATGTTGTAATACATAATATGGGCAACAGTAACGGCAATATTATTACTCATCTACGAATCAAAATGAGGTTTACCTTTTACTCCTAAAATTTTTATTCATTAATTTTAGGTAGTAAATTCTTTTTTCCTATTTCAGTTATTCCCTACTACGGAAAAAGAGTAGCAGCCTGAAGACCAACGAAACAACAACAACATATTGGAAGGGGGATTGCTAACATATATCCTACTTCACAAAGAAGTCTAATACATGGTTTACATATTTATTAAATAAAAACAACATGATTTCAAATAAATCGTTTATTTTTATTATGTCTGAAGTGTTCGTTCCTATGAGAGTTCACCTACGTAAATTACTTTTATAACTTATTGTGATACACATGAAACAATAACAAAACAACATTTTAAATGAGTTATGCGAAGCGATATGTATGTACATCACCATTGGGCCATAAAAATTAGTCACGATTCTCATCAAAATGTATGTTGGCTCTCTGACTACGAAGAAACTTTATCCCTATAGAAGCTTACAATTACAAAATTACAAACTTTTGCCCTTTTACTCGAATAACTGAACCTAAACATGAGTCAAATCTGACATTGATAATAACAGATCATCTTATTTAAAGGTTCTCAATTTTGACACTTACTGACTGAGAAATCATCAAAACTCTAAGGCACTTTCTAGCAGACAAGGAAGCTTCAAATTTAGAATACAATAACTGTTCAGTGTATAAATTAAGGGAAAACTAAAATATTTAGCAACGTCGGTCCAGTTTTCTAGATACACCAACTGCATAAATAACTCCTCCTAATCATATATATTTATATAGGATTACAAAGTTACATTTGCAGCTATCTTAAAAATAAATGAGATGCCATCAAAAACATAACTTATACAATAATTTTAACAAAAACGTAGATATAATATAATATTACTTGTGAGATACATTCTATTTTCATGCGATGGCCAAGTCAATCTATTTATTCGATTAACCGACTTGGTATTACATGAATCTCACAACTTTTTACGGTAGAATAACTGAGTTGCGAGACCTGATGAGTCTTTTTTACAAGTTATGGTTTTGATGGTATAATATACATTTATCCAGGCTCGATGAGATCGAACATACTTAAATTAAATGCTTATACTAGCTTAGTAGAGCCTATCTAAACTGAAATGAGGCTCCCCTCCGCCACATTCATGCACACATAAAAGAAAAGTGAAATTAGCCTATATACTGTCCCACTGCTGGGCAAAGGCCTCCATCATTGAAATCAAGTCATCGCTATAATTAATGGGTATTGGCTTCATATAATAATTTTAATTAAGGACGCAATAAAAAAGTAGGGGAGCGCGTCATTTCTGGTTAGACAGGCTCTACAAAAATATTAGGTTAAAAACAATATTTTACGAGGTTCGAGTGCATAACAAAGGGCAAAAAATTTCAAACAAGAAAGGCAACATTACAAAAACCGAGATTATTTATTTCAAATAAAAGAGAATCAAACTACAGGGTCCCCCAGAAATAAATGCACTTCTGATTTCACCCGCATTTCTAAACGACAAAATGTTGGGGCACATAAGTGGTAGCAGTGTATAGCGTGGGCTTTGAAATTTTAGTCACCATGAGTAGTTACACGGAAGAGCAGCAAGCGTTTTGTGTCCGCGCATTTTATGGGAATGCTCGATCTTATGTGACTGTTCGACGGCTTTTCCGTGCTTAATTCGAATTGCGTCGCATGAGTTCCAGCCCAAGCACTAATTTAATTAAGCAATGGATTTAACGATTTTAAAGGACAGGATCGACGCAAAAAAAGGCAGCCTCGCGGTCGAAAAAGAGTATCACGGACCGGCAAAAACATTCAGCGAGTTTGAGAATTTGAACGCGCGAATCCATACCGTCAATTCAGAGGGCTAAGCTATAACAGAACCACTTAGTACCAGCAAGATGTGGCTACATGTCTCTCTTCAAATGAGAGTATCCAGGTGTTAAGAGACATGTTCTCACAAAAAAATAATTTCAAGCAAGGGTGACATCTCCTGGCCACCAAGAAGCCCCGATCTCATTCCAGTAGACTTCTTTTTGTGGAATTACCTTATGAACAAAGTAAACTCCAGTAATCCAACAACACTACAGTAACACAAGCTGACTATTAGGCAAGAAATGGAATCCATTTCGGGGATAACTTTAACGAAAGTTTACCAAAATTTTGATGCCAGAACCGAATGAACTGAACAGAGAGAGAATGCTGTAACCGTCAAGGAAATCATTCTGACGATGTAATTCTTCAAAATAAAATTTTAAAATAAATTTTATTTAATTATATTTAAAATGTAATGAGTGAATGTTCTTGAAAATCACATTCGTAGTTATTTTTTCCTTGATATTTAAAGCCAAATTTTTGTTAACCTAATTTTTGTTCCTGGAAAAAACATAGAGTTGTTTTAAGTTTCTTAGTTATTTTTGTCAGGTTGGCTATAAAAGTATATTTTCCCCATACAAAAATTAAAGTGTTCTAAGTTTCATAGGACTGGCCGACCACTTCCGTCCGGTAGTAATATAGTTAGTAGCGACGGCAGCCGAGCCGAGCCGACGGCGTCCGCACGCATTCGGTCGTGTTCCGCGGAATACGCTCGGAGCCGACCGGCTGCCGCGGCATGCTGGCGCATACAAATACGACCTCAAAGATTGATAATTAAATAATAATTTCCTCTGCGGATTTGTAAATGCGCTCCGATTCTCTCCGCTGCGCGCCGTCCGATGTGAATCGTACCAACGCTCAAGGTCACTAGCGTTAGGGAGCCCCCTAATCGCCTTCCAACCGTTCTTTCCACATGACCAAACAATTCTAGCACCCCATCCCAATCTCTTCATAATATGAATAAAAACCTGAAACTGCGCACCCTAACCTCGTTACAATATTCCCATGAGATAATTCTCGTCGATTCCTCAAAAGCAAATAGTGGTCTATCGGCATCGGAGTTAACGCGGTAATCGCAGGTCGGGTCGCTGATTAAAATGGCGGGTCAACCGCCCGCTATGATTGGCTGGCTATAGTTTAGTCGCCGTCTCTAGTTCAAAGTCAAGAGATTTGAAGGATAGAGTTTAGAGGACATCGTGAACGGAATATATCGATTTGCAAAAGGTTTGTGAACCAATTGATTGTTTAAGGTGTCAGTGTTTTTTATCGATATTAGGCTAAACTGACTAAAAATAAAGTAGATAGCGCAATTAGTGAACGATCCTCCGGCTTCTGCTACATGCAAAATGTACCTTTATCTCATTTGACATTTTCTGTTAGGTGTTAGTTGCTGTTTAAGAGAGTCAAAAAACTGGTGTGGTGTGCAAAGGTTAAATAAATCATTTGATTCTGAAGCATTCATACACAAATCCCTTAAATGTTTTATTGGTATTCAGTATCATACAGATACATTGCAATTGATTTTTCAGAAACATTTTTAACATGCTGTTTTTCATAGGATATCAACTGTTTTATTATATGCATAGATAGATGGCTATAGATTAAAGCACTTTATGATTTGTCTGTCCAAATGATGTCCATTGTAACCGTCAAATTAATGTTAGCAACAGCCCTGCACACAGGTAGCTGTTAACCCCCTCTCGCCGCGCCAATTTCCACTACTCGGAAGATGCACCAAACAATTTGTTTTTAAGATAATTTTCGGGCGTTAATTCACGGCTTGTCGTCGATAAGATTGACAGAACACACTTAATACGCGCGGCGGTCGCGCCTTCCTTTGTGCCGAGAAAGGCGTCCGTTGATAACCTTTCTCTTTTTCTCGACGAGAATATTGTGTACATAGATGGGCGATAAGCGTTTTCGGGTTGATGTACTCGAAGTTAGGGGTGATATCGAACTGGTTTTATAAATTATGCTGAAATTAACTAGTATCTGGTTTGTCATCAAAAAGGCCGCAAAGTTACATACTCGTAGCAGCGCTTATGAAAACGCCTCTCATTTTTGGTTTTAATCAGTAACTTAATGTTACACAACAACAACTTAACTGTCTTTACCTCGGCCTGTAATCTATAAGTCCTGGGTTCAACCCAAGGTCGGGAGGTGTGTTTTCCAATCTTTCGGATTTGGCAAGCGTGGCGATTAGGCCAATAGCAATTGATTCCAATGCTGGAGATCTTTGCGCAGCGTGGGACAGTCAGTACATAGGCTATTTACTAACTTACTTTAGGCATGGGTGGTGTTTCATAGTAAAAACCGTTGTTATCAAACAAACAAATGTTTAGGACCCAAAATTCCGTTTTTTGTTGCGTAGTAGATTCACATTTTACTTTAGACATGAACCTTTCATTTTTTTTATTAATAGATGGTTAAGGCATAATAGGTTTAGCATGGTCATGGTTTTAGTTAAGTACTTAACTCATTTAGTTTAAAGCTTCGCATCTAATTAAAAATTGCAATCGTTGTGCTATTTTCAGACTGCTAACATTTTTAAACGTTTGTTTTTTGGCGGTTGACCTTAATTATGTGAAGAAACTCTTACAGTACAAAACAAATTTTGATTGAATTATTGACTAGATTTTGCCTTTTGGCGCCAGGGTAAGGATTCTGCATCAGGATCATTGGATTTATTGTGTCCTACCCTTTAAATCTTCTGCGCATCAGCCAACAGCGCAGTGTCGACTAATTATATCGATAAATCTTGACACTCGTCTGGTTGACGTTGGAGATGGCTTTCGTGCAAAAGAGAGGACCTTGCCAACTAGTTTTAAACGACATTAAATAATACCATTAAATTGCAATTTTACTCCTTAATACATGAAATTACGTTGTAGTTTATAACGTCTAAATAGACATTGGCCACTATCACATAATATGATGCAAAGAAGTAGTTTTTAATATGTGCGCTAAGAAATTGTCTTTCCCCTTTTCTTGAAGAGCCCCCAGTTATAAGGTTTTGGCAACAGTATTTTGCCGTTCGCATGGTCAACAACATAAAGATGGTAAGTTACAATCGACAAATTGTGAATTTGGAGTTACACCGACCTTTGACGACCGACTTGGTGTAATGGTTAAGAAGTTGGCTACTACACCAGAGGTCGCGGGTTCGATCCCCGCACAGTACAAACATTTGTGTGCATGAACATGTCTGTTTGTACTGGTCTGGGTGTCTCCTATGTATAATAAGTATGTATTTACAAAAGAAAAATGTATTTAAGTATGTTTATCCGTTGTGTAGTATCCCATAACACAAGCTTTAATTAGCTTACTTTGGGGCTAGATGGCGCTGTGTGGAATAATGTCCAGGGATATTTATTATTTATTTAATTGTGAAAAGGTTTAAGTGTAATCGGTTATGGAATTTCTTTGCAGACTCACCGAAATGCAATCTAATGCAACCTTTAAATAGAGTAGACGTCACTTGCAGGTATAGTTATTGGTTTTTGGTAAAGGTTAAAGAAGGCTAAGGATATACGGACTCCATTTAAAAGCATGATAGTTTTTAGAAAATGTTTTGAACACTAATTGAACACTTTAAGATATTTAAAAACACTAATCAGGTCATAAAATATTGCTAATTAGAACAAAAAGTTAATTACTTCACAAATACTTCTCGTAAACCTACGCGATCTCATTCCCCTGGCCTTGTCAACACATAATTTGCTGTGTTTATCGACAATTTTTAATAGCTATTAATTAGGTATTTAATGGACGACAGATTTTACAACTTTTACATTTTGCCGAAGCAATGAAAGCACGAAATTAATACCTTTGTAACTTTTAATTATTATTGCTTTTCGGCTCCGAATATTTGATGTTGTTTTTATTATTCAAATTTGTTTTTGAAACGTTTTAGATTATTTGAAATTTACATTTAATTCATATTACCATTATTTTAAGTGCGAAAGAGAGGTAAGTGCTGTTTCTAATTCACGAATGCTTTAATGGTCTTTCGAAAATTTTATTTGCTGATTTTCGAAAATGAAATTTTGTCAAGAGGATGGGAAAATATGTCTTTACTAACTTTTAAACCTGACGCTGCATAAAGTTCGCGAAATAAAGCGAAAAATCGCATGAGGTAGTTTGTTTAAAACCGGGTAATCTAGTTGGTTTCAATCCCAACACTGTTGTCGTAACCTCATGTGTATGATTTTGCACTACAGGCCTTTGCAATTTTAACACAAAAATATTACTTTCATGCAAATTACAAACAACCTCAACATTTGCCTCAATTATACGGTGCTTAAACCCTCATGCTCGGGCCAGAAATTTCTCTTTTTCTGTAAAAAGTAAAACGCCCTCTATGAGTTTTCGCAACGGACAAAAACTGGCACTATAGTAATTTTCGAAAGTTAAAAAATCAATACACATTTTTTCAATTATCGGACAGGCATTTCTTTTCAATTACACGGTTGGTAAATTGATGGTCCCAAGCCGGCATTTAAGTGATAAGTGGTATATGCGCGAGGCCCGGCAATGTTTGTTCTGCGGACACTGCTTGCGCAGGAGTTGCGTGGAGGCGCGAAAACGCATAGCCTATGCCAGCGTTTCCCAAACCAGCACATGACGGTCGACTTTTTCTATTTTTTATTAACATTTTTCACCCTCGGCGGTCCAAAGCGATATGCAAGCAACCTCTGCATATTTCGTAATTTTTCGCCTTTTAAATGACATAATATATCTGTAGTTACATTTGGTTACTTTTCAAAAATCTGTCCATGACATTTCAAGAGGCTTCCACAGAAAAATATAACAAACAACAGGTCAAATTACTAAAGTTCAACTTAAAAACAAAACGGCATTTGAGCTAGAAACTTGACAAGTTATCGTTCAAGTATGTCTGGTAATATAGAAATATATTACTTTCAGCATATTCTTGAGCAAATAAATTATTTATTTTCATCACAGTCATTACGAGTATTTCAGTTCAACGTACGAAAGCCTTTGAAGAGTGAAAACAATGAGATATGCTACGAATAAAGTTTGAAAAACAGTGCTATGGAAAATGGCGCACAAATTATGGTGGTCTGTTGTTCGCGGAACTTATTGTTGGGCGACGGGTTTTTGGCGGCAAATCTTGTAATAATTATTACGAAACTTTTCAATATAGCCGTCGAGAACGGTGGAAATAAACGTTTCGTTATTTACGCATTTACCTTATCAAAAGGTTATGAATCTCAAATAACTTCGAAATATTCAATTTATTTCGATTTATGAAATGCCACAGTAATCTTTCGGTAATTTTACTGACACCTTTTGTGATCGATCACAGGAAAAGTTATAATACTTATTTACTTCATATTTTTGTTAAGTAATAAAATATGATAACTTTACATAGTTAACAAAGTTATGTTATTTCAAAAACTCTTTCTGCCATTACACGTTCTCATTAATGTCAGTAAATCTCTGTTTAATAAATCAACTCACTTCCTAACCCTCAAGCATCGATTGCATTGGCCACATACCTTAGCCAACATTGCTCAAGCAATAGATATTCAATTCGAGAGCGCAATTTTTATCCCATAAAAAGCAAATGCCCGTCCACTATTTCATCTTGACACCTTTGCAGCATGTGAACGGATCGTAATCCTTATTTTTCATAATGGCTCCACGGAATTTCTCGTCGCGTATAAAAATGCACGATAACAGCGCCGCCTGGTGGCAATTTGCATTAATATTACGTATTGCCGTTAGGGTCGAGCAGACCGCGGTAAGGGAAGGGTTGTCGGTGGAACAGTTTTGTAAAACCCTAAATTCATGTTATTCGTTTTTTTATGCAATTATAAACGTATATCGCTCTCAGAATTAGTTACTTTATTTTCGTGGGCATAAATATTTACAGAATTAAATACTATCAATAGTGAAAATGTGAACAGGCATACATAATTTCTCGCTTTAATAATTAATAACGAGTAATTAAGGGTTCAATAAAACTATATGACAAGCAAGAATACTGAGACGTTTAGTGTAGCCCTGTCTCATAATATTATTATTCAAACTGTCCACAGTTAAGTTAAGTGAATGTCGTAAACTAAACGAACCATAACGTAATCCCTCGTAATTCAATCTAAGGTTTAGTATATATAAACTTTATTTAATTGTTGTCCTGCCGACAGTGATGTGTTGTGTGAATTATGGCAAAAAAACACACAGAAACTCGCTGTGTGCATCATGGACAGGTGATCTCAAAATTGTTACCAAGTTTTTGAATTCGATAACTTTTAAATAGTCAGTACTCATTTGAACTTCTAGCTTAAATTTATAAATCACCCTATTCAATGAAAACCAATTATTTAAAAATTTTGCGCTCACAACAGAAAAAGTTAACTGCAGTGTTGATAAAGGCATTTTCTACTCGACCAATAAACATTCACTTCGAATAGCAATGGCATTGAAGACAAACTGTTGCCTGTCACGAGACACAAAACATCTACATACAGCTCTGTCGGACACATACAGGGTGATTACTTTCAAAGTGGCCAGCTATTCCGGCAGTATAATAAAAACTGACTAGTCTTGTGAAATATGCAGAAAATAATGTAGAGACAAGTATGGTCTAGTTTTCCTGAATCTATTTTTTTTTGGTTTATTTAATCAATTGTATTAGCAATGATACTAACTCCCCGAATCAAAACTGAGCAGAGCACGTACGTGGGTGTCCCAAAGCGAAATAATAAATAAATATCCGGGACAAATTACACCAAGATCATCTGACCCCAAACTAAGCAGAACTTGTACTATGGGTGTCAGAGACTGATAAACATACTTAAAATTTTCTGGCCTGGCCTGTTGGCGCAATGGCAGCGATCCTGCCTTTAGCGCCGGAGGTCGTGGGTTCGATCCCCACTCATGACAAATATTTGTGTGACGAACATTTGTATTTGATGTGTGTCTGGGTGTTATTATCTATTTACGTATGTATTTAGAAATATTTAAGTATGTTTATCAGTCTCTGACGCCTATATTACAAGCTCTGCTTAGTTTGGGGTCAGATGATCTTGGTGTGAATTGTCCCAGATATTTATTTATTTATTCATTTATTTCTAAATACATACAAAAAAAAACACAAAAGGTCGTCACGTGAATGTTTGTCATGGGCGGGGATCGATCCCACGACCTCCGGTGCTAAAGGCAGGATCACTGCCATTGCACCAACAAGGCACAAAATAAAGAATTTACAGAATGACCGCTCGCGCCTCTTGCCTACACTTGCGTGACCGCCCAGGGTTACTACATATTCGCTCTGAATTTTTAAAAGTAGGAAGGTTATAACTGCATAACAGAACCTGCCAAAAACAAAATTCATCGAGGGAAAAATTGCAGAAAGTTCGACATAAACAAAAACAATCGCGACCAGTTCGACTGGCCGCGACAGTGATGCTCACCGGTATCGCCTGTAAAATCACTGTGTCTGTGTGCGTGATCAAAATGGCGGGTTTGTTCTAAGTGGCCTATGTGTCAGAGGCGCCACGCTGCCATCAGCAGTCAAAATGATAAATCAGATCACATATTATTACAAACTGCACTAAGTAATTTTTAAATCATCATGTGCCTTGAATCGCTTGATGTATTATTTTATAATACCCATAAATATCATGTCTTTATCTCACAGTTTTTTATAAAACATTAATTTTATCGACCTCTCGTACGTATAGTATTTTATTCAAAACTATATAAAGAGCTACTACTATGTATCAAAGAAAGTTTTAGAATTCGTAAATTGTTATAACGCAGGTTTTATTTAAGTTTATTTACCAGTAAGCAAGTTAATAATATAAATCAACGCAACCGTCGACTGAGTGAGCACATATAGCGTTGCCATTTCACCCTGTATACGAAAGCATACATCTTGAATGTCTGCATGGCGGAATAACGAAAAAATATTCCAATAGCACGACAGCCATACCACACTTTACCTCAAGCACGACGGTTTCGTAGTAAATACAGAACTAGTAACTAATCATCTGGAACAGTCATAGTAACTTTATTTTAAAAAAGGTTTAAGGTTAATAATAACCCATTTATAGGACCTTTTGACCTTTGACTGCCTGAAAAGCAATTGAATAGATTTGCATAAAATTACAGACAACAGCACAAGAGGGCGCGAGAACGCCTCACTAAGTTTTGACGTAAAAAGCTCTAAAAGTAACTTTAACTAAAAACAATATTAAGTTACTGCCGATTAGGAGAGTGCAGTACGTCTACCATGAGTTGCCACTTTAAGTTCACGTTATCGTTCGCGTGAAGTATTTGTATGGGATTTCGCCTTGTATGCCTCTGTAGAGTAGAAATTGGACACAAAAAACGGTAAGTACCATAAGATACTATTGTTACATTATGGTACCGTTTTTTAGTTCCATTTCGACTCAACAGAGGCGCTGTACGAAATCCCATACAAATATTTTACTTTCTGAACCCTTGCCTGACATATATCATCTGAAAAGACTAAGATTTGTATGCAATAGATCTACTAGACAGATTACGAAAGGTAGACAATTTTAGGTAACTTTGTAGTTAAATAAATATACGCCAGACAACACACCACTTGTCATGGTCCCGAAGTCGGGATAAATATCCTTGTGTTACGAGGTACCAGACAAGGAAACAAACCAGGGGCGTCTCCCATCATCATCATCATCATCCGTGCGGTCTATCCCGGTTGTGAACCCACACTGGTGTGGGGGCTCCCAGGGTCCGCCTTTCTTATTTTCTTGGCCCAATTCGCGCGATCTTGTGCATCCTCAGTGGTGAGTCTGTTTGCACGCATGTCACCCTTAACGACGTCCTGCCACCGCTTCTTGGGTCGACCTCTTCTAGCGGTACCTGGCGGGGGCGGCATGGCCAGACATTTGTTGCCCACGTAGTTTGCCGATCTCCGTGAGACATGACCATACCAACGAAGGCGGCACTCCTGCAGCTTGTCTGCGATCTCACGAACACGAAGGCTGCCGCGGATGTGGGTGTTACGCACGCGATCTTTGCGTGAGACTCCACACATCCACCGCAGCATCTTCATTTCCGTGACGCGCAGCTCCTGCTTGTGTCGCTCTAGTAACGGCCATGTTTCACTGCCATATAAAAGGACCGGCCTAATGATGGTTTTATAGACCTGCCCCTTCAACTTGATCGGCATTTTGGGGTCACTAATGACACCAGTCACCTCACGCCATTTGGCCCAAGCCGCGGAAATTCGGGCTCTGACGTCGCGGTCGATGTCCCCGGACGCGCTTAACACAGATCCCAGGTATTTGACACGGTCCGAGCGCTCGACCACGTCAACGCCTATGCGGACGGACTGGGTATCTGTGGTGTTGCAGGCCATGTACTCCGTCTTCGCCACATTAAGTTTCAGACCGCCGTTTTCAAGTGAATTTTTCCACTTATTCACCCGTTGTACCAGCCGTCCCCTGTCCGAATCTGCTAGCGCTATATCATCAGCATACAAATAAGAAACCAGGGTGGTTGCTCATGGTGGTCTAGGATGCTGTTTGACAGAACGTCTAATATTACGCTGAACAGAAACGGGCTAAGCACGGAGCCTTGGTGTAATCCAACGGTGATAGGGAAAGGAAGCGTGTCACCAACCGCAGTCCTAATGGAACTGGAATCGTGGTACATGTCCCGGATAATGTCAATAAAGACTTCGGGAACGGCCCCGGACCGCAGCGCCCAGCCGATCATCTCACGATTGACACAGTCGAAGGCCTTCTGCATGTCTAAGAAAAGTAGATGCAGAGATGTATTCTTCAGTCTGTCTCCCTCCATGAGCGTTCTCAAGGCAAATACGGGGTCCATGGTCGTGCCACCCGGTCGAAACCCATACTGACACTCCGGGATTGTGCACTCCCATCGGATCCGAGAGTCTACAATGCGTTCGCGCTGCGTCTCCCATCATCCAGACTCAATATAAAATATTGCATATTTTCAATAAATGTGGCTACACGCGGCCTTAAACACTTCATTTTACTTTAACATATCGGAAATTGTGCCGGTTACCATCAGCCACATACCTACCTACTACCGGTAGTAGGCCAATACCCATAGTAACGCGTTCGCTTTAAATTTGAATGAAAATTCATTTTTTTCTTAAGTTTGTTCGAAAAAGATTTGTTAATAATTCTAATTTTTGCTTGGATTAGTGTCTACATCACCTACTTATGTCATATCATTTTCCTAATAATTCCAGTGTATCGTCATTCTAATAGCCTTAAAGATAACTGTTAATCAAAATCTTAAACTCAAGGCGATAGCCCACGCTAGTCTTGAAACTACAACCAGTTTCGAATTGACGAATGTTTTATAAGTGATTAGCAAATTTCTTATGAGGATATAATTTCGCAAATAACCGAGTGGATTAATTGATCGCAAATCTATTACAATCGGTCGTAAAGTAATGTAAACAAGATTAGATTTAGTAATTCTCTAACGCGATGGAACCGGGGCAACTGTGTACTATGTCATATAATATATAAATAGAAGAAGAAACAGACTGACTGACATGTCAGTCAAGCCAAAAGAGTGCCGAGTGCGAGTTGCAGCGAGAGAAGTGAATAACTTCACCATCGCGTTTGCGAGACAAAAAACGCGAATTTGTATGGTATCGAGTCAACGCCATCTAGCGGCCTTAATGTTGCCCGAATTCGCCGCTAGATGGCGCTGACTCGATTCCATAGTAATTGACATTTACGTGCTCGCAAAACGCGATGGTGAAGTCATTCACTTCTCTCACTGCAACTCGCACTCGGCACTCTGATCTTCTTCCTATCGTGTCGAGTGGCAACCCTACACTACGTGCAACCAGAATTCCGCTACTTGCACGGCATTGTTGCTGGCACTCATGAGGTCCTCATATGAGCAACTAGGTGGGCATAACCTTAACGGCGGAAGACTCACCACCTACCACGTTTGGTTCTAATCGAACACGCTTGGTGTGAAATGGGCTTCTGAGTGTTCCGTTCACCAGAAACCATAGTATTTTACCAAGTTGCGCGGAACTTGGTTTTCAAATGGCACACAAAACTTACTGCTATGCTTACAAGTTCACTTTGTGCAGTAATTCAGAAAACAAAATGCTAACATTGAGTATATTAAGTGAATTTTAATATTAGCATTCCACAATTAATAGAAACAGATCCTAGGGCCTGCTTGAGCCCTGACCTATAATCGACCTGATCATAGACTATTCGAAATCTTAGGTAGTGTAATGTAAAATAACGTTGCATGGAAAATCAAATTTTTTATTTAAATTAATATCGCAGCGTAACATACTTTTCAACCTATAGCGACTACTGCAGCCTGTGAACGGGTGCTAAATTGTATGAAAAATCCACACTGCTGAAGTTTGAAAAAGGGCTTAATAGATAAATCGCCTATTCGCAAATGACTTGCGTCTAAAAAAGGACCTGTTGTATGCAAAAATCAACACTGCTGAAGTTTGAAAGAATAGTACGCTGATAATTTGGAAATTATGAGAACATCGTGACTATAGCGTTAAGAAATGTTAATAAAATACAAATGAGAATAAATAATGGTCTGTTCCTAACGTCATGTAAAATAATCGTTTAATTTAAAAGTACACGCAAGTTTTAGTGCACTTACTTTTATAAACTTACTTGTGTGAAAAACAGTTGTGAGCTTTTTTCGTTGAATACAATACAATTATTTAAAGACAGAAAGTACGATGTGATATACATTATATATTATTTCGATGTTTCTGTAGATCGCTAAGCCGAAATCGCTTGAAGTTCAGATCACATCTCAGGGAACTCATCATATAACCGGTAAGATGTTGCATTAGCAGACGAATAATGAAATCGTGCATCAAAGCGGTTTCTAACTAAAATTAATCCCCACATACAAACTCAATCTCTCCATTGTATGACTGTTGCATCTCCATACTATGAGCATTAGGACACGCAGATTGACGGTCAAATAAAGTCCGTTAACAGATGAACTACTGCTCCACGTTGCGCTATAAATCCACGCTATTGAAACGACCATCATCGGGCGAAATTACCGAACTAACATAATAAGACATTCCCACCCCCTCTCGTTATCCGAAAGCCGCCTCAAGAACACTCGGGAACCTACTCACTCGCAGCTCTAAGTACACTGGCCGCCGCGCCGCCGCAGCAAACCGCTCACGTAACAAATATTATTCACAAAACGTCACAATATTTTAAACGAGAACATTAAGTTCTGCCCCTCGCTGATAATAATGGTGTCAGCTTTAATATATGATTTAATGAATGTGCAAAAATAAGGCTCACTACTACGTTCAATACAAAAATGTAAGCGCTAAGTGTAGAATGAGTTATTTAAAAGTCAAAAGAACACGTCGCTTATTTATGTAGGAGCGGATGTGAGAACGAACGGATTTAAAAGCTTCTATAAAAGGCGGCTGTCTTAATAAGTATTCGGACAACATATACATAATCATTAAAAGTTTATCAATCATTTACGCTAACTGAATAAATTACTACTTCATTATTTTGTATATCAATATATCAAACCGAATTATTGGGTCGAAAGGAAGTCGGCAGTATAGAAAATTAAAAAGATTGCTTTAACGACGTATTGATACCTGTACTCGACACACCTGAAAAGCACACTGAAACAACACACAAACACAATAACAAGTCAGATTAGTGGTTAGAGTAGATAATCAAATGGCACGTACCTTGGTTATCTTCGATCTTCATCTTCTCTTTTGAGGTTGGAGTCACAACGCGGCGCGAGCGATTGGCCAATCTTATTCTAGTTACGAGTGATCGAAGCCAAAAGAAAGCTGCCACGACCGACCAACGAAATACGGAGGAGGATCATTGAGCAATTATTGCATGTTTATGATTGTAATATTCGCGGGCCGGTCCCGGAGTAATTATGGGGACAGCGGCACAGCTTTTGGCGTCGATGTATTTTAAAAAACTATTAAGCGGCCCCTTCGGAAACGCAAAAGCTGCCTTTCCGACGCGGCGCCCATTCATAACTACCAAACACTATCGGACACTCCCGCGAAACAGTATTAATATTGTAAGTAATTAAAAACGTCAAATTGCGTGTTTTACGATAATGTTTGTAATAAAAGTTATATGGACGCGCCGGGAGGATGGTCCTTAGGTCCGGATGGCGACGACCAAGTTAAAATACGACAGGATTCCAGCAAATGCGAGCACATGGCTTTAGGCCTTCTAGACATGTGCCGAATATCGCAGGAAAAGAGGCGAATTCTAACTAGGGCCCTTTGGTCGTCGCCCCTATGCACAGTTTTGGGAACGGTGACTAAGTTTAAGCTCCACAGGTACTTCAAATAAGGTATATCTTGTACTTACACAAAAAATAACACCAGACAAGCGACTGTGTTGAGTGGAGCTTCAACCTTCGGCACTGGACACTTCAGGACCACGATCCGGTCTGTCCGATAGCAGATGGAAGGGTAGGTGGTATACAAAATGCAATACAAAACCTTACGATTTTTTTTAACGTTTTATTTTTTTATTTTTTTTAATGTCTCCTCCGAATTCAACTACGACATTGTACAAACACATAATATAAATTATTCGAAACGATAAAATAAGTCATTATTAAAAATAGAGTAGATTAAATCTTCCAAAAATATTTAAATAGAAAAAAAACTTGTACAACATTGCTTTTAGTTTAAAATTATTCTTGCTTACTTCGTTATTTTATTGTACATATTTACACAAAATGTATTTTACAGTAACAATGATCTAGCGTCTTTAGGTATTGTTTCTATCACATTGTCATAGAGTCACCTCTTGGGCTAAGATTCAACAATGATCCCACAATAGGTGACGTTTGAGTAAAATAATTACCAAGTGATTTACACTATTTAAGATTCAAATGTTCAACATTCGGTCAGTTCACAACCATTACAACAATTAATCAAATACAATTTCACAACATTATAGGATCAGATCTTCAAAACGAGTTTAAAGTTTTATTGAAAACTCATGTGCTCATATTATTTCAAACGAGGCATGTACACACACGAACTATATTCTTGTTCACGTTGAGCTACGCTACATTGAACGCTTTAAATTCGATACAAAAATACGGCTACTACCATATAACTCGTGTGTGTACAAGCCTTAACATGGACAAGCTTTTAAACGAGAATTGAATTATTGCACGTCGCACATTTATCAGCCAACCATGAATAATCGTCTCAAAAAGCAACGAAAGCCGTCGAAAAACTTAATTTCGTATTTAAATATATGTTTTCGACTTTTTGTTCTGTAGTCTCGTTCATGTCAGCGGCGAACAGTAGCCAGTTCCGACGTTTTATGACCAGCAACGTTGTCATTGAATGAATAATCTGTATAGTAATACGATTGAAATGGTTCTAGGCTCGTGTCGACTCGCAATTTTCGTAGCCATAAGAGATCTTCGCGGAATGCGGAGACTAGGGAATGGTTAACTTAAGTACATGAAATTAACAGTGGCATCCTAGGTGATCGCAGCCTTCACTCCATTTCGGAATTATCCTTAAGAATCTGTATTCTGCGTTGTCAATGCATAAGTGAAAATCCAATTTTTAGTGAATTACAGACATATTTTTCATAATTTGCACATAGAATTCCCACTAAAGGAAATTGAACAAATTATGAAAGATGTATAATTTTCCTTCAAGTGAAGTTGGAGCGAAGACTACGAACCCCTTTAGAATATCATTGTAAGCCTCCTCTTATAACCCTCAATTATGTCCACACGACTGAGCAAATCGGCGAACTGGACGCATCAATTTCCAAATGGCTCTGTTCTATATTATATCGAACATTCATATCTGAATATAACTTAACATAATACTGGATTAAACAGTCATTTTTGAATTTTAAGTACAATCTTCGGAATCACACTTGAATGTTCACAAGGCACTTAGAAGACACTGTTTCAAAACTGACAGCTCCACGCGGGTATCGCCGTCTCTCGTGTTAGGATACATCATTCGTAACTTAACACTTAATATATTAATTTATTATTATGTTTCAACGTAAAAATCTCGAGATCCAATTTTACTAGTAAATAAACAGAAACTATTATCCTATTTCTTATTAGATTTAAAATTTTGGTTACTAGTAAAATTGAACTACTGTTCGACTGAAACTTCATTGAGCGTAGTAATACTTGTATTATTTTAAAAAATCAAAATGTTTTAGCACCAATAATAGGGATTTCTTAAAAGGAATCAATAAAGTGTCAGTCAATGTACTTGCATATCAATCGTTCAGTAAACACACAAAATCATGCCTTAAATCTAATGTACTCATTAAGTTGGATGGATCACAAACAATGTTACGGGCACTAAAGCGCACACTGGGAATGTTACGTAATTCAATACAGGTATCAATATACTGGGGACTTAGTCCCTTCGTCTCTAACCAACTACAGTTTAAGAATATATTAATTCAATATAATTAGGAGAATTTAAATAGAGATCACCAATGTGAATACCTCCGACGTCGCAGCAGCAGTACCGATATAGCACCGATTCGGAAAACTGTAACCTGAAAAGGATTTAGGGATGGGAACTAACAGAGAATCTAATCTATTCGATGTTTCAGATATCAACCTCGTTGTACTTATAAACTATACAGACGATGGCACTCGTTTAATGGCCTGAGAATCGATTGAGTAAAATGCATTAGAGTATAACCTTACAAGTAACAAAAATAACGCGACAATATTAACAAAATTTACATAGCGAACGTAAAGTTATTCTAAGCCTCGCGTCTCGATCATTTGGTAAACCGAGTCACGTTCCAAAGTACTATATTTGTTTGTTTATCTTAACTGGTTCGCTACCTATGCCTTTTGCCTCTGATATTAACTATTTATGATGGTTTTACAACAGTGACTTTTCGTTGTAGCGTCCGATTCTTGAGGATTTGCGATGGATATGTGAGCTTTCGTAAAATTTTGGAAATTTTCAATAAAACAAGCAAAAACATGAGCAGATTGCTGAAAACCCTAAATTGCCGAAACGACACTCAAAACATGAACTAATTGTAGAAAGTTTCCGAGAATCAAAACAGTTACCGTTACTACAAAATACCGTACAGCGCATATCGTATAACAGCACAAAAGAAAGACGTACGGAATTAAGTCATAATTTAAAGTGGATGGCCATTTCGAAAGCTTGGGCCACGCAGCGTCCGCGGACACATTTTATCGCACGTGCCACCTACGGGTTGATGTCATTCTTGCCACAGTTAACCTTAAAAGAGACCTAAATTCAACACATTTTTACTGGAAATTTTAAAGAAAAATAACCGTCAAAAACAATTGTCACAGCGAGACCACCGGCTCGCGATTTTTAAGTCGACCGCGTAGGCGGCGTCTGCGCTGCCGTGGGCGGGCGGAAGTGAGAGCGTCAGCTTACAATGTTCCGTCTTTGTCTAGCGTTCGCGAACAAGCATTAGACGAAACGGAACGCCGATAGAGCAATTCCGCAATGTCACAGATCACAGAACTTGATACAACATTACCAAGGCTCTTCAGTTTACGACCACTTTCGGTTCTGAATGTGACGCAACACGCGGCGATTGGAAGTCTCTTACGGCTGCGCGCGCGCCTTTCATTCAAAAAATATGGTCATTACTTTGGGCAAGTGCTTATTGCAAAAATTACAATATGCGAGTCACGTTCGGACGTACATGCTCGTATAAAATATTGTCATAAATATGAGGTGTATTACTTTGAAATTAATATGGTTTAAATGAATTGGCGAGTTATCGACCGGTACGGCCGCGACGGGCGACTGTTGATTTTGTGTCGATACACTCGGCGATAAAAGTGGAGCGAAAACTTGTTCGGAATCGGCCAAGTATTGACTCGCTCTCGCCATCAATGTCGCACTGGATTTTTAGGTAGAAATTGCGAATCAGAAACTGGAAATAAAACTTCCATCACAGATAGAATTTCGAAATGTTTGGTGCAAGAAATCGATAGGCGCATCGGAGTAAAATGAAATGACAGGAAAAAGCTATCCGTAGAGCGATAAAATTGGTACTTGACTGTCGCCTTTGTGTTAGCCGGGGACGGCGGCGAAACTAACAGGATTTCGTAGGTTTATGTGCGATTATGACGCAAGTACTGGGAAAAAGCGTGACATACAACAATAAATAAGGATTTTACTGCATCAACGTGTCTCACAAAATCTTACAGCAAGCTCGAAGGATAACTCTTTAAGGGAAATGGAAGAGTCAGCAGTTAAACCGAGGGGCGTACAATGAGATAGACACAATTATGAGCACTTAGTTTGATTCCTATACATGAACAAATATCATAAAATTGGAGCCTACAAAACTATACATAATCTTCGAAAAAATATTTGCGTGGTATATATAGTAAGAACGATTAAGTATCATGAGAAAACTCGATGGAATTTAATGCAGGCTTTTACAGTTACTATTATAATATACAAGTATTTCAGGTCCACACCAGGCTGTTGATTCATTTTTTTTTTTCTTATATTGCCCGTCAAGATGACCTCACTCCACCTGATGGAAAGCGGTCGTGAGGTCCAGATATGAGGTTGACAAGCCCAGTCATTCAAACGAATCACTGGGCTGGCCATCCTCACCTTGAAGGCCTGCAGAAATGCCTTTTCACGCCCCGCTTGAAGAACCCGGGACTATAAGAGGAAGGAAACACATGTGCTGGAAGAGCGTTCCACGTCTGGATGGTACGACAAAGAAACGAGTCACCGAACCTTTTAGTTCGGGCCAAGAAATGTGAATTGTGTGTGGGTGACGCCGTAGTATTTTGTTTAAGTAACAGCAAAAACTGCTAGCAACAAAAAAACTACTTTAAATCGTACTTTAAAACTTGAATATTGATATAATTTCGCTTAATTGACTAGAAAATATATTATCAGTATATCAGTCATTTCGCGACAAAAATCTACTTTAATCAGTCCAAATATTATCATTCCTATTTTTTTAAATCTGCCCCAATTGACTTGCCTGAAGATGCTTGTGAGTTTACAAAACGAAACTTCTCATACATTTTATCGGAAGATCAACTACTTTACTCTTTAGTTTCGATTTTTGCTTTTGATCAGACTTGCAACTTGCAGTATTTACATCCGCTTTATACACTTTAAGTTACTGTACAAGAAGTTGGTGAACAAATACTTCAAATGGTCTAAGACTAACATTCAGGATGAATGATGATAGGGCTTTTTAAGATTACCGTTAGGCCGGATGGTAAATCGCAAGCTTCAGTTCTAAACTAAATGGCTCTGTTTCAATTAATGAGGGAAGGAAATAAAATGTAAATAAATGGTGGTAATTCCACCATCGCTTGCACCACGCCGCGGGCCGTGACGTGCATCGGCGCAAGCGCAGCCAACTTTACGAGCCAATCGCGCTGATTCGCCGGAACGCCAGGAATTCAGGCTTCCTACCTCTTGTCCGCGCCATATTTATAACTACCCGCATTTAATTAAAGACCACACCGCATCAATTTATATGCGTCCACCGATCCGAGTTAGAATCAACAATGTAAACTTAGACAGACAAATAGCTTGAAAACTCAAATCGATCTTGCAACGCAATTTACTTCAACCACTAATTTGTACCTTTCCCCAGAAATTCCGAAAGTAACTCGATTATGTTCTAGAGAAAAAACAAAAACCAGTTTCGGTGATACAGTTTTTTTTATCAAAAGAAAGGCGGGCGATTGTTAATGAAGGCAATTTCGGTAACTGGGCTGATTAACAAGACGGTGACGGGAATCGATTACGAATTAAGCGAGCGAGCAGTCGATATGCGCGGATGATGGCGATGTATCATTATGCGGGACTTTAGATTCTCAACACGGCGCAACGGTACGAGAGTTGTGTTGCGAACACAATAATTCCGGAATATATCTAGTTAAATGAACCGACACGAGTAATAGCAGTCATACATAAATCATGCGCAGGAGCGCGCGGAGAGCGCACGCGCGGGTATATGTAACAAACGTACGCATTAGACGATCGACGTTCGACGGGGAAGGACGCCGCCCACGCGCCGTGAGCCAACACGCCGATCGGGCGATTATATCACCGTGTATGTAGGTGGCCTTATAAGGTTAATGTTCAAAAACGATCAGACAACCCGCTTTGTGCTCACTAAATTTCCCACGTATAAATACTCTCCGGAACTAATCCCGGCACGTACTCCAGATTTCCATTTGAAAGCTTTTTGTTTGTGTTAAGCTCGCCGATACTATTGGTCAATAGAAAAAGTCGTATGATGGATTGGCACGGTCACAAAAGCTAAGGATTTGTTTTCAGAACTGAATAGCCGTCGAGTTAGCGGCGGACGCGTGTTGAATACATTATGGCACCGATGTCCATTTCCACGGTTCTTGCGAGTGTAAGTATACGTTGGGAAAACAAGTTGCAACACGTATAGGATATACGAGACGTAACATTTCTACTAGCACCATACACGTCTCGCAAATAGAATTCTTTATGCCTTTCGCAGGTGCACAGTTAACTCGTCTGAGCGTTTCGCTTTTTTAACATGAAAATGGTGACAAAGAAATGTGGGCGTTTACAGTTAAATTGATCCACGTAATTAGTGAAATGTTGAATGCCGATAAAGACTGAACAGTTATTGGTATTAACAAAAGTGCTGTAATGTTTAATAACAACGATGATATTGTCTAAATACAAATAGGCGTTGTCTACACACGCGGCCCGTTCCCACGTAGCTGTCAGCGCGGGGCAGCTCCAGAACACAGCCTATCGGCGCATCTACACCACTCCGGTGGACAATCGTCCTAACAAAGGCTCACCGACCACGGCCGGGACCCAATCATTTCCCACGCGGTAACGGTCGGGCCTCACCTGGGACGCTAGTTTGAATTTATGGACGCGGAACGATCGCCCCAGACAACGTCCATTACTGCCTACTCACAGTAACTAGAGGAGACGCTACGCACAAAACCAGAGATGAAAACCGAACAAAAGATACAATAAGTTACAGTTACACAGCCAAAACACCGCAACGAGATGGCGATACAAAAGCATGACCGATAACTTGTACTCTTTCAATAACAGAAGGAAACATTGTTTGAGTTTGCGGACAATAATGTTAAAAATTTAAAGTCATGTTTTAGAGATAACGATAGGAACTATGACCTGTGCTTGAGAAATACAGTGTATTGTCAATTTTAATGAGAAGAATTGCCCTGCACAATTAATTGGTATCGCTTCAACTAGTTTTATCAATAAAAGAAAGGAAAACAACTTTTTTTAAATTAAATCTACAAAAAAGCAAGCAACCATGTTTTTACGCAATTCGGATAAGAAACCAACTGGACATTGCCGGCGAACAATGTGCAAAAAACCAACCAAAATGTATGGCTACATACAATGACGATAAAAGCATGAATCCAGTTCCGATGTACTGTAACACAATATCCGAAGCGGGTGACGCGGCTTTCGCAGTTTACGCTATTCTTGGCGGGCCTAATTTTAACCATGTGCGTCCCGACGTCTAGCTTTAGGAAGTGGGCCGGCTTGGATTCGGCGAATCAATCGCGGGATGGACGTGTTACATCGGATTTGTGGACTAGATGGCGTGACGGTCGCTGGAAATAGGTCGTTAGTTTTGAAAATAGCTTTTATATGGCTGTAATTTTTAGCTGGATATTGAGTAGCGATTCCCAATTTTGATAAATGTTTTGTTGATAGGTTCATTTGACTAATTTGAGTGCAGTTTTACTTAGCAGACGAAGCAGAAGAATCTGGTTCCATTGCATTGATTGTATATCAAATCCTCATTCCTGCAACATTGCAGTCACTAATGAAAATGGACGAACCCAGACGAGACGATGAAATCCGTCAGCGCAATGGGAATCGGACCGATCGGAAATTCCTTTCGCTAATTCCTGCGCCTTATCGCTGGCACGTATCAAAGGCTATTCAGCTCACATCCTACTTACCGCAAACCTAATGATTTGCGCGGAGGTCTCCTTCTGTATGCAGCCGGCGTGACGTCTTTGTATGCGAGGTGCAACCTCGTTATCCCGTGCCCATCGGCTCCTGGCCTTCCGCGAACGATCCTGATTGCTCTAATTGAAATTTATTCGCGGTTTCCGAACGCGCCCTGGTTACCCAATGCTGGTTTACTCGATTACATTAATGAGTAGGGCTAAACCCTATTGTTACCTCGCCTGGTATTTTGTGCAAATTCATTTGATTACTGTTTCTGTCTCTGAATATTCTGTGATCGTTATCACTCAAATTCGACCACAGCGAAGCAGAAAGTGGTTGTGATGTGACGAGCTAAAGATAGGGTGCGCATTGGAGAGGCCTATGGCCAGCAGGTGATCATTACAATCTTATGATGATAGTGATAACGATTTATTAGATGCTGTTTATGGAAAATAATGACTACAGCAGAACATTGGCTTATTAAAATTAAATATAGCAACGATGATGGACCTATCAAGAATCTTCACCAAATCAGAATTTCCCAGCGCGCTCCGATTAGCAAACGCTCGATTACATTAATGAATAGGCTTCAATTGTCAGGGGTTGTTTAGTTATGTATGCGTCTGCGCTTATGCGATCTCGTTTACTCGATTGACGCGGGACGCGCCTCATCCATTATAGATTTAGCCGGGAGTGTATCGTCCGACTCAATATGGCCGACGTCTGTGTCATTTCGATAATTGGACCCGCGATTATCCAGTTGCGCAATTTACAAACATCTGCGATAGATCGATTGACGGCCAGATACTTGCGTCATTATGATTTAATCTTATTCCAATTAAGCGTTTTGTTAGCAATCAAAGCTTGGCTCGGTATTGCAACTAAGTTTTTTCTTGTGTTAAATCCATATCGTCTCGATAACCTGTTGCCTAGGGTATCAGGTTTTTCTAGCGCAACGATGGTATTGTTATTTTTTTGCGTCTATTCTACTGTATCATTTTAGAAAGTCCTGATGAATCTAACTCCTTTAACGTCTACAGTTTTATCATACTATTCCAACGAATATATAAAGACGAATAAATAAAAATAAAAATAGAATAAATAAGACAGTAATTTCGTTTGTTTCCTTTATCTAAGGCGTAGCCTTTGCTCTATGCCTGCATTAATAGTTACTGCTCAAATCGTCTCGCCAGCGTAAACAAGGAAGAGGATTGATTTAAAAGCGACTCATCTCGCAAGAATGAATAACAATGTTACCCTGGCACCATATCTCCGCGCGATGGGCAACGCCAATTCCTGCCGGCTCGCCAATTTGTAAGCGCCGACGTAAACCGCCAATGTAACGAAGCTCCTAAACAACGAAATAACCGAGCATCAAATGCCGCGAAATATCTCAACGGCTGACATGCCGACAACCCAGAAGCTAACTCGGACTTTACATTCGCCGACGTAACGAGGGGAGCCGCCGGCTCGCCCATTGTATTTATGCCTTAAACACAATTTATTTATTCGGCAAACATTACGGAGACACAAAATCTTGTCCATAAATACATGTGAAAGCACATATCAAGTATCGGAATGCAAACGGCGGGCTCGAGGCTGAATTATGCAACAGAGCGGCGCGGGCGCAGGTCTCCGTAATAGTGCACGGAGTAGCGAGGAACTCCTAAAATAATACGCGGATAAGACTGACCGCGCCGGGAAATAACGCTGCCAAATTTTACAGAATAGGTCGGACAATTGCAAATGCTTTTATTTAAGCAATCAGTTACGTTGGACCATTTTCTATCTAGCTGACTGACTTGTTTGCTAGGATGGTAGTTATAGGAACTAAACTTAGGTAGTGTGTTCAATCATCATCCAGGACAAAATAATGTGACGATCAATGTTCGTTCTGCGTCCGAGGGTAAACCTTTATTTAAAACCACTCAATTATGTGTACTAATTTCTGACACTCATAGAGCAATTTCCGCTCAGTCATATGACCATGTGTCCAGAGATACATTTTAAGTATAGTAGAACAGTATATCCCAAAATTTGGATTTCTTCGCTGCATGTTTCGCGTTTTAGATTGTTTGAGAACTGAAGAAGAGAACTTTGTTGGACCATTGCTTTCATATTGATTTTATAAAATTTTGCAATTATACTCAGGTAAAAGAGTATCAACCACATTGCTCCTCGAAAACGGTATCCCAAACCTGAGCAGGATTTCACTCTGCGTATCGAAGTTGGATCTGCTTTTTTCTTTCAATTTTCAATTAATGCGCTGATCCATTACCTAAATGACGTCGCGAATCAAATTTACGACGGTCATTGCTCTTGTGGAAATTTCGCCAAATTGAGAATCTTTCGGCCGCTGTCCGAATCTCTTCATTTGTCCAGAGAGGACACAGCGAAGGCGGCGCGAATTTTACCCTTATGCCGGATTAACGGTGGGTCCATCGATCTTACATTTGGGTGGTCGGTCGGTACGATGTTAATTACAGGGGAGAACCGATCATTTAATGTGAATTTCGCAAACATTAAATAATTTACAAAAAAATTGAACCGGCGGTGCGTTCACGCGCGGAATAATAAATTAATGATCGCACCAGCCGCAACTCTACGCCAACAACAATTTGAGGGCTTACTCGATGTACCGCAAGCAAAGTAAACGTTGGGGACCTCAAACCGCATGAATAATACCTTTACAGAGAGTAAACTTCAAAGAACAACAAAACTAGGAGCGAAAGGTATTTATTTCCCAATGAAGCCAGCCATGCATTTGTTTTCAAGCTTCTCATGGCACATATCATAATTCCCTTACAATGACAATAGATATGAGAATTACACAACAATAAATGGAACAACAGATAGAACAATAGCTTCAGAATAACGCTCATTAAGAGTTGATTTGAGGCTAGTATAGAGAGTCGACCCGATAATCTTGTAATCCTTAAACCACACGCGGTGACGATTACAACGCACCTATTAGTCAAATTAGCTTTATTGTTGGAGGCCGTCAGCTTGCACAAGACGACCAATCGGCTTAAAGGCAGACAATTATGTACCCACATTAGCTGGTCCGTACAATACGATGAGTCAACAGAAATTGCATCTTGGGCGTTTATCAAAACAATAGTATTGATAAGTTAATAAAGCGAGGTGCGACTAACGAGCGATTACCGAGCGATGTCGAGAATAGACGCGAGCGGGCCACGAGTGGAATACGTTACGAGCAGTGACTCACTCGCTATTGGAAAGGCGGGCCTGCTTGATTGTCCACATCTAAAAAAGATCAAGAATTTACGACTCGTGTCGACAACTTCCATAGTGGCGACGAATCTTTTTTAACCCACGAGATATTCCCCAGAGAGCGGGCAGACGTGCCTTGAAACAGAACTAAAGAATCCACGCCGGAATCCGTGGAAGAAACACGCGTGCACTGAAAGCGAAATCTCAAGAGTTCTGCGAGATGTTACGAAACGAGAGCTCGATTAGGGATACAGTGTGGCGGGGGCACTGACCGACTTCCACATTTATACCGCTAAATCATGCACAAGAGCATCTGCATCCTACGGTGTTACGTACGCCAAACATCCAGCGGCGCTAATAAAGTTTATATTCCCGAAACAGACGCGCCAGACGACGAGTAATACACGAACCGAATACGTAAATAATGATATTTATGTAAACGACCCAACTGCGAAGACAGGTGAAACCATTACTAGAAAAAAGGCAAAAACGCCGCTCTACTATGACAGGAATTTACGAATATTACGGTACAACTAACGACCCGAAAAGTATGCACAAAGGTTAGAAGCATAAAAACAAGTTGATAAGGATCTTAGTGCGGCGATCGCGAGACGCACTTATCGCCCCGAATCGTAATTACTGCGAGAATATTTCAATCGGATCGACTTATCGATGGTGCGTGAACAATAACGATGGATATCGGCGCGGACGTATTATTTCCGTACGTCAAACTCGGACGGCCGGGATCGACCCACCTGAAGAGGAAAGATTTTTATCACCGCGAATGCGAAACGAGGGAATTGACGCAATCGATTTCAACATATCGACGCTGACAAGAGGCATTCGAGGTCGGGGGCGAAGGCGCAGTGGGCGCCGGATGGGTTCGAAATTAAAACGATATGCAAATGAAGAGTGAGAATTAATCGTTCGGTGCAATCGATGCGACGGCAGCGAGAGCAGCTACTGGGTACAAATCGATGAATAAATAGTGTCCGATTAGCGACGCAAGGTGTGTTCAGCGTTTAATGGATGAATCGAAACGAATCTGAGCGGCTGAATGAATCGACTCGTCGAACTCGCCGTATTTGGCGTTCAGTTCAGTAGTAGATACGTTCCATTGATTAACCGTTCGCGGTGCGCCGGTACAAACTAAATTACCGGCGGTACTGTTCGAATTTGAATGTAAATGCAGTGCCGCTGAGTGATGTCGGTGGTGGCTTTTATGAGTTAAAATGTGAAAGCTTCTGCGTTACACCAATTGGTTTTCCTAGTAACACGGACCGGGCGTCGAGCTTGACAGGAGAATTTATAATAAACGCTCTTCGTGGCTCCGAAAGTAATTTTCAATTAAGTTTCTTAATAATCCGGATCACGCGGTGAGGAATTAGGACCCGCGGCGACAGCGAGCGAGCTCCCGTCATAATTGGAAACTGTCTCTCCGGTTCTACGATAAAAACTCCTCCAATACCTTTGTTTTTCTACTAAGATAATTATTGTACATAGCAATGTATAGAACTTTAAACATTCAACTGAATATTACACCGATGTTAATTGGACTGCATAAAAAACACATGTTGCCTAGATTAACGTAATGTGAGCGACTTCCGACAATTTGTGGATAATGTGCATTATTAGTGCCTCGTTTCGAGCGCATATGATCTTTTTACAGAAGCAAGAATGAAAGGCTGATTCATTGATCGTAATGAATCGGTAGTAGAGCCTCCGCTCCCACTTCCGAGGCGTCACTCCAAACAGTAGAACCGGTCCCTAGCGTTAATTATAAACCAATTTTACTTCTGATTATTTCGCTACCGAATGCCCAGACAACTCTATCGGTTTCGACATCTGTACTCCGATCATCAATTTCATTGATAGGATTTTTAAGTTGGATGATTAATTAAAAGATCACGTTTAAATTGATTTTACCTTCTGGATGACGGCGTGAATAGATAAGGTCGATTATTAAATCTCTTTTTGTTTTACATTCGATTATGTTAAGTTATGAATCTGTTTAACATAAAAATAAATTTTCTTCAACAGAAGCGAGAGGTTTTGACACTTAATCATTCATTTTGTACGTCCACGGCTGTTCGTGTATCTCAGATCTGAATGGAGCTGTCAATTACGACGCAATCTGATACATACATTTGCTTATCACTTAAGTTACTTCGAACACTTCCACCGAAACATGAAATCACATTATCGCGGCTCACATTATCCAACCCACTTACTAAATCCTCAGAAATCAAGACCTTAATATCAAAAATTACTCTATCATTCGTTCTTTATTTACAAATATATTAACAAAATAGTTTATTGCTTGTATATTATTTTTCTCCTTATTATGCCTAAAAATCGCATTCGTCTATAAACATTGTTCCCTCAATTCTAGCTTACTCTTTAAAACAATGTTTACAAACAAATCCAGGAAACTATAACCTAGAACGTGACTATCTTGATAATCCAGTCGAAATCTCCTAGGAGTCATCGAATACCGTGATTTATTCTAGTACCATCAGAACTACCGTTGGGGGTGATGCGACATGTGGGGATGGGACAGATGCGCGTGAGAGTAGGGTTGACCTAGTGAGCTTAGGGGTAGCGGGGACGGGCAGGGGGGATGTTGGTGGTACTGCTGCAGCGGCGAGGGGGCAAGCCCCGGGTGGTGTTCTATAGGGTACTGCGCAGAGCTCGCGTACGCCAATTGCCTCACCTTCATGTCCTCGTCAACTACGTTATAGGTGAGCTCGGTTTCCTCGAAGCCGGTGGCGGCCATGCGCTGCTCGCTGGTGGTGGGCGGGTCCGGCGAGTTTAGGCAGGTCTGGATGAGTCGCTTGCCAGCGTCTGACGTGATCATCGGCTGGAGTTTCCGCGTCGCGAACGTGTACACATGCCCAGTTTCTGATGCCACTAGTAGCATAACTTGTGTGCCCGTCAATGTTGACAGTTCGTATGCCTGGAAACAAGAAAAAATTACATTAGTTTGTTAACGACGACACGATTGGCGTAGTGCGCTGTAGCAGGGTCTTTCGCCTCGATTTCCGTAGTGTCCCGGGTCCGATTCCCGGTCGGGTCAATTCAGGAAACGATCTTTTCTGAATTGACTCTGGTCTGGGTGTGCTAGGAGACGCCTCTGGCTTATTTCCTTGTGTGGTAACTCGTAACACAGGGATATCAATCCCTACTTCGAGACCATTACAAGAGGTGTGTTGTCTGGCGCATATTTATATTTATATTATTTTGGAGACTACATTACATCTTAGAGTATGAAAACTTTTAAACAATGGAAAGAAGTTCCTTGGTACATTAATCTGAAAGTTTGACAGATGACCAGATAAAGGTTTCAGGAGTTCAGCTTACGGCTTGCTGGTCCCAAAAACTTCCCACTGCTGATAGGAATGTGTAGATCAATTTATAGTACCTACATAGAAAGTTAAAGAACTAGACAAAACTTAACAAAGGAGTGAAAATAAAATGCTTTCCTTCACAGAATTAGCATAATGGCTAAATAATAAATTAGTTATACTTTTTAGCATTTTCGGCTTCTCTAGGTGTGTCAGGTGCTATAAATAATCTGCAAAACCACACCAGCCGCATCGATAGGCGACTATTTATTATTTATTGCACAATGTTTAAGTACAAATTAGTGTTCTAAATTCCAAGATTCCATTTTTACTAGCCAACTACACGATCAAACTGATAAAAACTATTTCAAAAACAACATCAGATTTTTATTTCCTGGGCTCTTTCTTGCACTTATTAAAAGTCAATAGATACTAAATGTACTTACGAGTACTTTAAACTCATTGTTTTCAATCAAAAGTTTTTAAGGTGCACTTTTTTGAATCACCTAGAAGCGTCGTCACCCGTCGGCATCCCGAAAGTCGACCTTTCACCTCTCCCACGCCCTTAATTCGTAAGCAAACTACACGTTTCGGGAGCGATATCACTCTCACGGCACTCTTTGTGTATGCAAGACGAATTATCACACCCACAGGCGCCCAGCCACCTACGCCAAACCAACGAACATGCCATCCACACACTCAAATATACACCTAACTACACACGAATTAGGATCACAAACCACTACTAAAATGACAATTTGTCACGGACAATTGACAAAACTCCAGTAGCACCGAATGTGTTTGCCGCCTAAATTAATGCTAACTCGATTGTAAACCTTAAATCGACTGCAAACGTCAGTTTTTAAAGGCATACGAATTTGGTTTTCCATTACATAATGAGTTTGCGGCACAATTCGCCCACTTATTAGTTACGTAGTAACGATCTCGTGTGAAAATTTGTGGTACTACTGGATTTAGAGCTTTGGACGTTAGGTCAAAGGTATTCAATACATATTCAATCCTTATGTTCACCGGATTGGCACGCAAGAAACAAGTAAGAATATCGTACAATTCTCACTTGAAAAATATACAAGCAGACGTAAGAAAATACCACAGCAAAATGAATATAGAAGTCGAAATATACGAGTCCTAGAAACATTAAGCTACACAAAAGGTTAAATTATTTATGTCTACGTTGTAAATCGTGCAGGTCAGCACCTCTCAATCACAACCACAACATCGAAGTTTATCAAACAAAACAAGATTCTCTTCGACCGATAGAGCTCTCACTTAAAACAATCAGCGATCTTCCCACAAGAATTCATTACCTGCTAACTATCAATCCATTTTGTAAGTCAATTTCTAACGCTACGTTGCCTGATCAATGTTGTGACTTGATAACCTTTTCGATTATGTAAACAATTTACCGTTTCGAGCCTACCATTCAGAAGTTAAACATAATAACGACCTAAAACGATCAGGCACTTCCAAAAAAATCCAACGAAAGGTCACCATCAAAGCGCTGAAATTTAATTGATTTGACGCAACCCACAAAAGGGAGTCTAAAAGTCCACACCATAAGATACATTTTCAGTTGCACATCCTCACAATGACGTCGTCATCTCCTTCATGCTTGCACCCTGCCCATTCGTCGAGATGATTGATGATAAGGCTGTAATTAGCAAGTCTACTTGCATCTGTGACACCGACATCACACCACACGTTGAGCCGATACAAAATAACCCTTATATCAAAGACAACAAGATTATCACTGACAGCACTATCAATTGGGTGTCAGTCAAAAACAGTGCCGAAAATGACAATTACAAATGTTGCTTTAATGAGTTCCGTTGTTAAATTTGATTAATGAAGTGAAATCTCTTGAAGTCCTAGTGGTTAATTTGGAAAGAATGAAGTAACAGTTACTTGAAATTAACAGGATCATTCTTTATCCTGTTGAAATATTAAATCTGACGCCAATTATAGGAATGTGGATAGTTATTTGGACGTTTTGGGTAAAGAATCTTTAACTTTTACGAACAAGTCGGAGGGTTAAATATTAATGAATTGTCGCAGGGTAAACTGAAACTTGGGCGGTGAAAAATATACATTTTTAAAGGAGGTGAAAGATCACCAAAACGTTTTCTGGTAGATTGAATTTAAGTAGGGGGGAAAGAGTTTCGAGGGTTAATAATCAGTAGTAGCAAACGAAGTAATATGATTGTTTTGCAGATTAATTAATGGAATGCATTAATCGTATCGTATTGCATACAAAATAATGTCGTATTGTATAACTAAGCAAGGTGCAAGTATCATCTATGTATAGTAAACATTATTTTTGGTAATATGACATGAATGCCATTAAAATCGTAAAAAAAAACTTGCATTGACAAATGGCCAATTCAATCTGTTTTTTTTTCTTACCGTTCAATACAACACATGAACCAGTAATGACAATATATTGATACAACGTAACCTTTAAACGCCGAGAATGATATATTGCTCAATTTATATGCTAAGTTTTATGTATTTTTCAGACTAAAAATTAAGACTATAGTTGTTGTAATTTGCAAAGCTGCCACAGTAGTTTATTATGCTAATCTCATATAAGCTTTTGACAACATTTAGGTCTGTGTACATACCGGATATAAAATTATAATCATTGTTATCCCAAAAGACAGGTTTCAATAAACATTTAAGTGTATTAGATAATGGTTCCAGTTAGTTTCTGGTTAGTGCAAGGTTCTAAGAATACAAATGAAGACTCTGATCTGATCATCATTTTCAAATATTATTAAGTTATCGGTTTGAACATTTTATCAATATTAGGTATTTCCTTTAAAACAAACTGGTCGGGTTCAGAACAGTTACACCTGAAATTACTTTGTCGCGGTCGAAGCGATGCGATGTTGTTGGATGCTCTGAAGATGATTAGCTCGAGCAAATAATCGGTTAACCTCTTTTGACTCCGTTTGACCCATACTTAGCCAGGGTTGTGGGATATTTTATGTCAGTTGCCATCATTTTGCAAGGGAACTTAATCCAAATTGGGTTGTGTTTAAATTCAACTCCGCTACACAAAAAATAACATCCGGTTAATTAATTAATTGGAATGTCTTGTTAAAAACTTATAAGTTTAAACCCTGATTAATAACTTTCACTGTAATCCCCTTAAAACGGACCGACCGTACTAATTCTATTAACGCTGACGCAATCTAATCCGTTAAGTTAAAAAATGTTTATTGAAACGTTGACGAGACCGACCTTGAAAACCTTGAACAGACTACAGACACGGGTCGGTCGCTGCAAGGACAATCTTGCAGCGACCGACCCATGTCGGTCGTTGCAAGATTGTCGACGACACTCTTTTCAAAGACAATTGTCAAGGACAATCTTTTCAGAAGGGGATACATCGAGGGTACAAAGAATGTGTGCGAATGCGGTGCATCCCTGCAGACTATGGATCACCTTTTCTCATGCCCCACGTGTACGAACAGCTGCTCACACGATGACCTTATATGTGCCAATGCTGAGGCTATTCAGGTGGCAGAATACTGGTCAAATGCAATTTAATGTTGCTGTCGACACGAAAGAAGAAGAAGAAGTTAAAAAATATTACATTTGAATTAGGTAAGATTGACGGATCCGCTCCCAACCGCCAGTTTATGTAAAGCATTGCGAAAAAACTGCCGGATAAGTGCTCTACTTAACTACTGATCAGTGCGAGAATGGGGCGACGCCAAATCCAAGAAACTTGTTCCTTGCTCCGAAATCAGAAAGCAATCGAACAGGTGCCGTGCAGAAATTTCAGAAATCGAAAGCCAATCTCGGCCTGTCAGAAATGATCGTAATAATACCCGTGAATCGGCGATATCTCTTTTACAAAATTAATCATTTACAACTTAAGCTGGATTTACACTGGCCAACTCGTGGTGTGACTAGGCGGAAGAATTAAGTCGTAACTTGAGAACGGCCGGTCGATCGACACCGGTAGGTGACAAAAGCTTCGGATAGCAATCAACAAGATGGGCTGATTTGACTGATAATTGTTTCTTTTTATTATTAATGCAACTATTCCTTACGTTAGGAGTCTTGCAGAAATAAAATCATTTTTCGACAAGAAAGTTTTATTCGGAAATTCGTTTACTTTATCTACTCTACAACATCATTTAAGACTTACTAATAATTCCAAAACGACAACTATCAGTATAGTCTATCTTACTAATATTATAAATGCAAAAGTTTGTGAGGATGTATGTATGTATTTGTGTATGTTTGTTAGTCTTTCACGCAAAACTACTGAACGGATTTAGATAAAACTTTACAGCAATACAGCTTATACATCAGAATAACACATAGGCTACAATTATAAATAATAATAATAATATCGATAAATATCGAAATGATGTTCACGCAGGCGGAGCCGCGGGCGGAAAGCTAGTATATTAATAAATGTAAAATTTACTGAAGACATGAATATGATTCTGAAAAAACTGAAGACCTCCATAAGGAGGTGAGTCATGACCTGACTGATGTAAGCATAGAGATGATGCAGATTAGCAAAGAAGAAAAGAATAACAAAGTTTTTTTCTGTCTTGCTCAAACTGGAAAATCTCCGCTGTCAAACTCAACAATGTCAAACGGACAAAAATCGCCAACAATATGAACAACAGATTGACATAAAGCTTTCGCTTTTACGTTTAACATCAATTATTATTATCCTTTATAATCTAGACTTCGTAAAGAAGATAAGAGCGCTCCCCGAGAAGCGTTATTTAAGGTGTGGTTTTTCAGGATTACCTTTAATATGACAGGCAACAGGTGCGTAAATATGAAGGACCAAAGGGGGTCGCATCCACTCGAGTTATTCATTGTAAAGGCATTTAACTTATAGGTATTTTGTTGAGTGAGGCTAAGTGCAGACGAACTTAGCGTTAACAAAGTTATAGCAATATACTCGCTGGATGGTCTAGTACGTCGATGTAGTGGTCAATATCACGAACATAATAATATGCTCACGGTTATAGCCCAGGTGGAATAGCCAGAGGCAAAGTCTGGGCAAACTGTTCAGTTAGAAGCCTGATGATGGGCTTTCGATTTGCATGAGATGGATCAGATGAAAAGAAACTAAACATGGCAGGCTGAAGTCAAAAGAAAAGACTTATTGCACCAAGAAGGCACAGTCTGTTACGTTACGGAGATTAAAATAAAAACATTCCAGCCCTGAAATGATTTATCATCCGCAGGTATAATTCAATTTATTTTGTTAACAAAGCCCATGATTATATCAATTTTAAAAGGGACTAAAGCCTTTCATACGCAATACAAATGGCAACTTATAACCGCTTATTATAAAATGTTTACCTTATTACGAGCGACTCATTTTTATTGGACGTATATCTTTCGCGGTTATGAAGATTTTATGATTCCAAACATTAATACGCTTATTAAACGTTGTACATTTTAATACCAATGAATGTGTTGAAGATGAGCAGCGAAAAATATTCAAACGCTTTTTAGGTCACCCAAAGCAAAAAGATAAAGAGATTTTATTAAGTAAATAAATCAAAAAAGATCTAACTTGATCTCAAGGGTAGCCCTAGGAAATTTTCTTGGACTCGTCTCATGGACTTAAAAACGTAGGGCGATGAAAACAGCACTTTTTGCCAGGATCAGATACAGAACACGATAGCTCGACGACTATTAGCTCTATAAACGAGATAATCGTTTAGTTAGCGTCTGGGAACTGAGCGAGAACTTGAAAAAATAATAGATTTTGATATACTTGTAGACGATAAACAAACTGGATTAGCTACAAAACTATATTAATTACAAATGCTTGCAGTTTTTGCAACAGATAAGAATATGTGCGTGTAACTAGTGTTTTGTGACACTGATGTGAGACATAATTAGTACTTGAAGTTCTGAAGTTAAATAGTTTATAACGGTTTAAATGCCAAAGAGCAAATATGCAATTTGTCAAGTATTGAACGTGCAAAAAAACATAAAAATTGTTTCAACAATTATACTTCCATCTTCCCGTCAAGCGAAAACGACCATAAAAAATACAAAGAAATTTGATAAAGAACGTCCGACGATGAAAAATGCCAGTCAAGTCGCTCACACGTGAATAACCACTTACGATTCGCAAAAAACATATCCACACGAATCGTCGAAACAAAAAATTGTCTCCATAATACTGCGCGGCAACAAAAATCGCAGATGCTAACGGGAAAAAAGCCGTCGATGTAAAGTAAGCGGTTCGTAAGTCACAAATTAATGAAAAACATTTGGGACAAGGCATTACGCGATGCGACATTTCTGCTGCAAGTGCGACTTGCGAGTTCGACGTCGAAAAAACTGCTAATTGCGAGTACAATGGCTCACAAAGCGGCCGCTTTTCCCACGCAGCATCCGAGCGCATGCGTACCGATCATTTCAAGCGTGCTCGTCTTTTATTGCCAAAAATTAATGCCCAGTAAACAGTCCTTAATTGCAAGCCAGTCTTGTTAAACTCTGCCTCCGAAGGACCCGAGAGCACGCCTGTCACACCACAGAGCCATATTACTGAGAAATGAAAACCATAAAACACATAAAATTCGCAATAACTGACTAATAATAATGTAATATAACGAATACCCGGTGATTCTTGTGTCGATTTTGGAGCACAATGGCCGTTTTATGACATTTTAATTTTATTGGTTAATGTTGTGTTTTCACCAATTCCGGAATATTGTATAATTTTGTTTAACAACTTTATAGCTTAGGGGCAGGTTTCTGCACATTATTTTGCGTCAGAGGGGAAATGTTTATTGGGTTTCACTATAACTATTTGATAATTATTGAAGCATTAAAAGCAGATGCGTGTTGTGTTAATGATACTAATGCAAAAGCTAAACTGTTAACTATGGTAGCATATGCGTATCATTAGCGAATACATATTGCTAGATATGAGTCGGAATAGCCCACGATGAAACTCCTGGAACTATTATGCGCGCTAAGCTAGTTACGAACTACACATTAGTATCGAGAAGTTGTTAAATGTAATTATTATGAGCGACCGTGATATGAATATTAAGTCATAATTAATTGGAGCAGGCGTTACAACCGCTGCTAATGAGAGCAAACATTTTTATAGCCATTAATAAGAATCCTTGTAATAGAACAATTATGTTGCAGCTTTCGTACTTCATATTGAGTGTCGAGCAATAAAACCTTAGTTTTAAGTTAGTGACGTACCTCGATACTTGAAATCAAGAATTACGGGACCTTTGAATGTTAATGTTCAATAATACTGACTGAGCGCCAGCTTTACTGCTTTATCAGAAATAAAAACAACATGTAAGTTGGTTTTTCTGTAATCATCTTCAGAATTTGTACTGTAAACATAACTTCTTAATCTTAGAGTTAGTTAATCGTCTACCAGCGGCAATTACGTATCCTCAGACGACATGTTAATCGATAGATTAATGAGACTACCCTCAACATACTAATTGACTTAAATGTGTTTGATGATTGAAACTTTGTAATTAATTTCCGTTCTACAAATTGGCTATATATCTTTCAAACGCCACAGATCTATGTTCAATTCCAGAATCTACATGTGCTGAACCACTTTCACTCGCCCTTAGGTGTTGTTAGTCTATTATCGTGGTCCACGGCTAGACATCGGCAATTCCTATGGTAATGAAGCAATGTGCACCCAGCAGGGTTATGGGGCAGGTTGGCTACCGTGCCGACGCCGGAGCAGGCTAAACGCCAATCATTAACATTTATTAGTCTTCAGGAATCTCCGGTTCGATGAGAAAATGACGCGTAGTCAATTTGATGCACGCTTATTAGACCAGCTATGTATTGAGAGATTTAATTCGAGATACCCTATCGCAGAAGCAATCTTGTATGCACACCATTTTAATTGAGTGCTAAATTACGCAAGTCGTCAACGTTTGTTTTCAAAAACACCGCCTTATTAATTTTCTGTTCGCATTATGCAATCTTTCATCACATGCCTTAATCGGAAAATGTTCACAATATAAATCAATGAACTTTGTTTAACGCAAAAGGAACATTCCCAATACAGTTGAATGCCTTGATGACCTCATGAATATCCAAAAATCGAGCGACCCAAAGGCCGCTTCTACGAGTCAGAGCACGTGGTGTTCGTACAAAAAAAATGGCATGCAACACAGAAGGGGCTGAGGAAACCCCAAAAACAGGTTACGAGAGGCCAGGTTGCCATATTTGTGAGCAGCTCTCAACTGGATTAGTCGTAAAAGGTTTAAACGGGCCGAGCTCGTCTTTTGCCTACTCGAGCGTACGCACCACGTGGCTGTAAGCGTTTGCCAGCTCGGCGACTTTACGTCATCCAGCACCCTGTAAGGTAAGGATGCTCGTGCTTCCATTAAGGCCGCGGAGTTGACTAACCTTTAACGAGATTAAATAATGCAGATCATTTATTATTTTACCAATTAATCATCATTGTGCCATTATACCGTCCACGTAAATGTCGAGGTGAGCATCTGAAAGTGCATTGCCAACATGTTTCTATGCACTTTCTAATAATGAATAAACCTTTTGAGCTTACGCAGCTGCAAGTTCAGCCGCACGTGCAGAACTACTGAATTTCCTAGCTTTTGTTTATTCTGTGCCAACTAAATTCAGGCCCTTTAAGGCCCTTGTACCCGTTGCGTTAATTGTGTCAGCGTTAATGATCGAAAAGTGAAAGTGCTTCATTATCTCTCGCTTAATCGGAAGCTACACGTTTAATCACGATTAAGACTACTGAAACAATTACCAAGTGACTTTTGCTGCTGGCTCATCATCAAATTATATGAGGAGTTGTTGGAAAAAACTTGAAACTGGTAGCAAGAATAAGTATGTCGAAGAATTTTCGGCCAATTCGGCTTGTTTGTTTTGAGCCGTCGTTCGAAGCGTCCGAAAAGTTGATTATGACAGAAAAAAATATAATTATTCAGTATGAACCAGTCGGTAGTTTCCTTGTATAGCGGTACTGTATGTAAATGACCCGGGGATGATACAAGCCGAATTCTGAGACGACCTGCGCATATGAAGAATATGTTATTGAATATAACAATGACACAATAAACTTTCCGCTCCATTTAGCGAACGGTCCACATGTAAATGTCGAATCAAAATTCTGATTTGAATGAACATCATTTAACGGATAATGCTTATTTTTCTTCTGTAGAAAAAACGGCTGATGTTAGGAGTATAATGAAGACGATTTTAGTGTTGCTGTTTTAAACTTTCAAGAATTACCAGGTATAGTTTTTTGCCCTCGTGGTTTTACAGCTTACTGTAGTTTCTTAAAACTCAATACACAATGAATCAATAGCCTGTGACATTCTGATGACACTACTTTAGATTTTTACACTGTCTCTGGTCGACGTATTACAGAAATATTTACAGTATAACGTAATACGTGACAAATGTCGCAACAAATGTCTGGCCATGCCGCCCCGCCAGGTACTGGTAGAAGAGGTCGTTCCAAGAAGCGCTGGCTCGAAATTGTCAAGGGTGACATGCGTGCCAACAGACTAATCACTGAGGATGCATAAGACCGCGCAAAATGGCCAAGAAAATAAGAAAGGCGGACCCTGGGACCCCACACACCAGTGTGAGTTCACAACCGGGATAGACCGCACGGATGATGATGATGTAATACGGGCATAATGCAATCGTTACTATTTCGCTACCCAGTATTCCTTCTTGGTTTTTAGTTAATTGTGTCTAACAGGAGCAATATCTTAGAGTTTAGGGAGGGTTAAGCGATTGGAGAAAGAACAATGATTAAGAAGGGCTTTTAACTTGCTTTTTGGTTTATCTTTACAGAAAATGACAAATTAAATTAAAATGTGTCTTTCCATTTCTACAATTGACATCATATCCTCAAATAAGTTTCCTTAATGATTCAGTTAAGCAATTTACAAAGCAATTATCGACGCTGATTTCCTTCAAAATATATTTTGAACATCTAAATTATTCAAATTGGCGTGTGGGTGGTGAGATACTGGTAAGTTAAAATATCAAGTTACATTATCTCCATCGATTCCTAGTTCAGTAAAAACAATTAATTACGCAGTATCAGTTAAGTGGCCTTATAATGATAACGAATAAGTAAGTAAGTAAGGACGGAGTGAATGTTGTCTGTCCTGTTCATTAAGCAAAAATCTGTATCGGGCACATTGAAATTGTCATTCAGCACATAGTCCGCGATTGCGGCGTCGGCGCTAGCGGCGCAGTCAAAATCCGCCCGTGTGTTTTCATATGTCATCGAAGACAGTAGATAAACCCTTGTGAGGGTTAATTTTCCAGAATTGCATAGTTGGAGATAACTTTAATTAATTTAGGATAGGTAAATAAAGATATATTATTGAGTAAGCAGTGGTTTGGATAAACATCTGAATATTGTTTAAAAGCGTTTGCCTTAAAATATTACAACCCTTTCCTACACACATTCAAAAATGAATTATATTTCAACAATGAGAAATTTCAGACTGAGGCCAAACGCAAACCCATTTTAAATTTGAAAAAATCGAAGAATTTAAAAAAAGCACTTTTTTCTAATCGCTTTTTATTTACCAGTACGTAGATTAGATTAGATTTATTTATTTCTCATTATTAAATTACACGTATATTATATGTCTTAAATGTGAATCAATACTGAGATCGTCAAAGAAATTGATCAATAATAAAATACAAAACAAATGTCAGAAAAAATTATAATCAATCAGAAGTAATAATAGCATTCATCAAATTAGCCCTAAATTTACAAATCATACAACTCTAACGCACCATATAACATGACCATAGCGACTTTGGCAGGCTTGGCAGCAGCAGCTTACACTATCGCGTACATCTGCTCAAGTGTATGTCTCATGTACTCGATAAGGTAGATAAACTTGCGATCGGATCTTAGACTAGTAGTTCAGTTGGGTGCGATTAGTTTAAACGGCGCTTAAACAATAATTATCGATTACAAGACTTGACCAGCGTCACACCAGTCGCTCGCTAATGCTTGCACCGACCAAAGTAAGTTAACTAGGTATTCATTTCAAGAACTGGCTTATGAACTAAGTATTAGGGATTTTGGAGAACGTTTTATAGAAGTATAACCGATTGGCTGGTCATCATACAAGTGATCATACGCGTAGGTACGCGTTTTCGGAGACAGTTCCGCGACGGATTAAGATTAGCGTGAAGTTGTTTTGTAGAGGAAATAAGTAATAATAACATGGGAAAGAAAAAATAAAATGAGACGAAAACATATATTATCGATAGATTTCAAAATCAAGATAGATAATCCGAAACTACGAGAGCGACTAGGCCTTAGTGATGTCCTAAGCGGCCTGCAACCACAGTGAGAATGTTTCAAAAAATCCCCTGAACCTGCCAATACTCTTTAAATTATAAGCCATTAATTGTGCAGTAATCTGAACAAGTTGCCGACATTTACTCGTATGCAATGTTAGATTTATAGCTGCCTAGTTAACGCGATCAGAAAGAAACGAACAGAAAAAACGGCGTCCTCGCGAACGCTAACCAGAAGACATTGGTTATAAATATTAATAAAACATGTGTACTGGTCAGCGGGTTTAATTATCTTATTTCTAGCCGTAATGAGTTACTGGACGCCATTGCTGGTATAGCAGCAGCTAACATAATATTCGTGTTAGAGCGTATTCCTCACTGCAGAAAATAAACAAATTGTGCAATATGCATCTTTGCATCTTTGCATCTTAATCTGCCAATCTCTTGCAGCTACTGATATTCTCAATTGGGACGGATAAACATTGTTTGTGACTTTATTCGAATTAAACGAAACTATAACTTTAAATTCAAATTCAGTACTTTATTCAAAGAATTCGATAGCAATTAAAATAAAATACATTAACAACATTATTTATTTTACATGGCCACACTGTGTTAGTCCTTACACGATAATTTCATCAATCAGTACTTTGATTGTTAATATATTTTATGTAAATGTTATTTTCCACGTAAGCATATTCTCTTACAGAATCAAATCCAAACGGAGGCATGATATTGGCAATTAAGTCTTTAAGGCAAACAGAATGAGGGTCAGGTTTTAATAAGACAATGGAGCCTACAATACCCAATCTTCCGAACAATAGCCTACCCCTGAATTAATGGAATCAAGTTCTGAGATACGTGTTCGTAGATGCTAAAAGGAGCCTAGAACTATATGTAAATGTAGACGACGCTGTTATCAATAGTAATGGCGACGATAATTACACGTTTATAGTCTCGCTGCTGGTTTCATTCATAAACAAGCGAGATTGCTTTATGAATGGCCAGCCAGTAGCCGTGTCCTTAATATATTGTGTCGCCTGACTCCTATAAACTTCCTGTTCGCCTATTACCATTTATTGAATGTTGTCGGCTAGCTATAATTTTGTAGACCAACCTGACCTTGATTTATGAAGTTCATTCATAAATAGAACGACTAATTTGCAACCGATGTTGTCAATTGCCGAGCTTACAATTTGCATACAAGAACAGACATTAAAACTGAATCTATTAGCACCTACAGTTACAATAATGATGGCAATTGCGAAAACTGCACCGAAATGATTGACAACTAAAAAATTGTTGAACGAGAATTTTATATATTTTCATTAGCACAGACTGAATTATTAATCAATTCATTATTGGAGCAAGCGAAAAAAGACGATAAGCCAGCACGCTATTACCGAGCTTATGAACGTAAACCTGTCCAACTGTTAATAATTCTTTTCTTAATGGCTTCTCATGGTTGAATAAATTTTAGCGTTAAATAAACAAGCTTTATCGATGATCTCCACAAGGCAACGGTCCAGGGTACGGGAGCCGACTGAAGCGCCGCACGATACCATCACGCCGATACGCATCAAGGAAGACCAGTTGTCAATACATTTCACCTGACTGGAACCAACTTGATGACCCGTCTCGGCGAAGACAGAACGAGTTCCCATCAATTGTGATAGGCTCGAGACATTTTTATTTCATGTCGCTTCGCTATGAACTAGTCAAGACTATCCATCTTGCCAATAACTCTTGTGCCTATCGGCGGTAGTGTTTTGTTTGCTTTTGAATATGTTTTGTTGATTTATCCACTAACAATAGTACCATGAAACTTTTTAATTGATGCAGGGTCTATTTTCAAAATCACATCAGTATTCATCTGTCTGCTCACCTATTAATTCATTTATAAAGTTAACCAATCGAATCCATTACGAACAATCGATAATTTAGACCGAAGAAAATCCCGTGTTAAATGCTAATTCCTGTCCCCTGCGTATGCAAATCAACAACACTGCCACTAAATAGCATTAAGACCGAAGGCAAATATTCCGCTAACCTTATTTACTGGACAATTCAGATGTCCGTGCAAACAAACACAGGTGGTCCCAATAAAGGTAAGGTTTGGTGGACGCCGAAGCGTCTGAGTGTAGATGCCGCCCTCCCTAAAAGGATAATAATACGTCGTTTCCAAGCTTCGCTGCGAAGACCTTAGGATAGGACTCCGAGAGAAATGTAAATTGTCCTCCAACTGACAAATAGCTTAATTAACGACTAACACGCGAGGCCAGAGTTATTGCATCCATGTCGCCCATTCCTGAACCGACTGCGGAAAGCACAATTATGAAACTCAATAGCAATTTTAATGTGTTAATAGCCTGTTCTAGAATCTGTCTCGTCTTTAATTATGCTTAATGGTGACCAGAGATCGCGGCAACAATTCCACGTTGCGACTATTCCGATAGTAGCGAGGTTTAAATTTAATTCAATGGGGACTTTAATGCGCTCGAATACAATGAACAAAAGAGGCAGAAACTTATGATGCGGTTTTAAATAGCCCACATGCGGTAATTTAACGAAGGCTTTAAATCTCAAGGTTAAATGGGTTAAGTTTGTGAGTTTTTTTTCGCAATGTTGTGCGTCGGTAGGCGTCACGTGGGCGCGCACGTGACTGGCGTGTGAGCCTGCCACCGCACGACCGCCTGCGTGGGCGGTCGACGCTACACTGGCACGGATGGGTGCTTGCGCTTCGAGCAACCGACCTGACGATATTGTCTATGGTGTTTTGACAGCTTGTCAATATGGTTTACATTGCAGTCATTCATTCATTTCTTTTCAACGCTTGAAGTGTTAAACTACTCAGGCAGTAATCACATCTGCGTGAGTTTAAAATAAATTATGAAAGTAGCAAATCATTATACTGGTGCATGCGTAATCAGTGTAAACGCTTAACACCGGCCCAGCGTGATAATTGATTTCAATAGGCCGAAATCAACCAGTTAACTAATGTGGTTTGACGTTGAAGCACGAAATCAGAAACAGCGCAGCAACTTTTTCGTAAGCGTTGAAACCAGATTTTTCCCACCAAAATCTGGATGTTTCTCCAATTTTTAAATTGATAACGCAAAAAGGTACAATTGTGCTCCCAAGTCGCAATCAAATAAAAACCTACTCGTTAATGTTTTATGTATGACATTCGGGATGTCGATACATTATGGATGGATCCCCGCTGGTCGGGGTCTTTCGGAAATTTTGACAGAACGACACATATCGTCGATCTCTATGGTGGCTTTGGGTGTTTTTTCGCAACCGCGGCGAAACGATAACATCTCCGACGAATAATAACCGTGTAGTGGCCAAAGATTTAGTGGTTCGATGTAAATACTCAGGTTCGAACAAGAAGTTTCCTTTAGCATCGTAAACATTGAAATCACTTTGGAACGCTCCTGCCCCAGTCATTATGCGTTTGGAAAGTATTTTTTAAATTAATGCTGGAATCGATCAAATAACTCACTAATCCCATTAAGTTTTTAGCGGCAAATGTTACACATAAACAATGTATCAAGACGCTCAATGGTCAGTTAAAACTGGAGACCGCTTAGTTAAATTCTTACATCCTTGCTAAAGTTTAACTTCATTAGGTATTTGAATTGCAAACTTATTTTTAGAATTCCAGGCAAGATACAAAATGATTACCTTAATTTATAATAAAGTAAATCACTTTATTATATATTAGTGTAAATATGATTATATAATAGATATACAGCAGAAACGTTGAAATGGAAGATGTAGGTATATCTATGATGTAGTCGCATATTTCAATTAATAAAATTTCTCAAGGAGTTTAAGGAGCCTGCATAATCCATCTAAAACATCGGTTAAAAGAAAAAAAATATCTTATAGAAGATTAAAAATCATCGTACTACTCATAACTAAAACTAATGGTTTTAGAATTCTCATTTTTGTACTTCACAAATTATGTTTCCACTACCCTAATATTCAGCACACTATACAAGACAAGTGTTAATTAAACTAAGCATTTACATCTAACCGTAAGGATTGTGCGTCCCATACATTCCTCAGTCAGTCCCTCCCTACCTCGCACCTGCTCGGCCTACGCGGGCGCCGACTGGTTAGACCGAAATAGTCTCAGGTGCTTCTAACGTGTCACCCGATAATAAATTAAGATTGTTTACTTAAGGACGAGTGACATTTTGGATATGCCTAATTGTATTTTAGTGTCGCATGCGAGCCTGCAACAAGGCCCGTTTTTTTCCTTACTGTATCTTGTGCGCTTGTTAGTTGGTACAATTAAACTATAATGTTACTATTTTTTAATGAAACCGATGAAGGCGAAGACGCAGCCGAAGGTGGTACATTTGTGTAATGTATGGGCTTCGTCATCGCTTACCACCCACCAGGCGAGACTGAAGCCAAACGCAAACCCATTTTGAATAAAAAAAATATATTATCCAACTTGATATTTTTAGCAAGCATTTAATTTTAACACTTTACTTCCCACAAAATAACTTTCTCCTGAATTCTTGAAACGGTTCTTGAGTTTTAACCCTTTATGAGTACTTCGGATAAGTCTAATGGTTTGTATGCAATATAGATTTTTTGTTACTTAAACAAAAATGCAAAAAGTTATCACTTTGTAACGTATCGCCCTGATAATATGAATTGTTAACTCAAAGCCGGTTATCGTTGACATTTTAGTTTTTTTACAGCCGTCATTTTTATTTGCAAATTATAACTTTTTGCAAAGCTAAATAACCATTATAGTTACGGTACTAACAGCTATTTGTAAAACTATTTTCCATTTTTAAAAAGGTGGTTTTGAAATTTTATTAGCAACGACTACATTCCACTCAATGTATAAGATACCTAGATCAGTCTTTAGTACATAAGTTTTGATTCACGCTAGAATAACTTTAAACAGGCTTCTCGAATGTATGGGGGCAACCCAGCACTCGCTCGTAGACTTACCAAGTTGACAGCGCAGGAGAAAGTCAGAATTGTAGTTGAGAATACAAATAAGGTTGGAGGGATTACTGATGTGGACGGCCACGGTAGAACCAGGTGGAGGAAGAAAGAAGACAAGAAAGCTACAACTCAACTTAAGCTGGAAAGAAGAGCATATGTTTTCAGAGCTTCACAACTTGGCCTACTGAAGGTGTAAAAAGGCATAAGACCGTTAGATGGTGGTCAATCGCCAAAAGAAGAAGAAGTGAAGGCCCTAAATACAACAGACAACTGAGCAAATACTTGTTAACAATCATCTTCAGACGAACACTACAATACCTAAAGAACCAGAATACCATGACCGTGTAGAAATAAATTTACAGCAGCAGAATTGTTTACATATTCGTATGAGACATGCATAAATGCACATCCCCAGAAGTCTAATTGATATCCTAGAAGGGATTCCTGGCGCGCAGACGCGTTATCAGGCCCGTATCCCACGGGAGCAGGGCCTGGTAAACCGGATCTGTGCGAAGCACTAAGTAACGTGTTAAAGAGGCTTCAGGTAGAAGTCGAAGCGGATAACGAATTGAGCTTCGTAAACATGGATAACATTCGATAACTGATAAAAGACATAGGCATATTCACTTAGACTATTATATTTATATTATATTTATATTAGACTTAGGCATATTCACTGTGCTACCCGCTTCATGCCGTGAGATGCAGTCCCTCAACTTTACTTAGGAGCCTGAACATTGCATGGCAATGGAACTTATTCTATTAAGAAATATCTTGCGCATCACGACTATAGTCTGATAGAATGCGTCCGATGTCCACAATATATTTAAAATCTTAACATTTAGTATTTTTTTTAATTTGCATTGCGTTATCTTATCTACCTTATTTTAGCTGACACGCAGTTGCTTCTTTTCATTTTGTTTTCCGATTACATTTTTGGTTAATTTTAAATATGACGAAGCCTACTGATAATGTTAATTATGAGCGAATGAACATGAATAGAAATAAACACCAACAACCTCTTAATTTCTCAGATGGGGTTTGATATTTTGGCTGTTGATCATGTATATTTTTTGCCAACAACGAACATCCGCGCATCAACTCGCTCTAGCTCGTACCTTGTGCGCTGGCGCATGTTTGTTTGTCCGCTCATTACACGCGCATGGCCGTCCAGCTGTAACGCGATACCAATACCGGCCGCATTGTGCGCGCTCCAGAACTAGCTTCATTTGTTCAGCTCACATATAAGTATGATTATTAAAAAATATATCTTGATATAATGATCGCTGATGTTTGTTATGAATTAGATTTTATTCATTTAAAGCCAATACAAATAGAAGCTCTGCTCCGTACGCTTTCAAAAGTACTGGTTTAATTGGATATTGCAATTGTTTTACTCACAATTTTGATTGAACTAAGAAGTTTAAAAGAGGATACTCGCAGATGCAGGAATAATAAAACTACAGATATTATTAGTCTTATTTAAGAAGTTCTAACATCCACGCATAAGACAGTTCCATGTCACTCTTTACACCACAAATCCTCAGGACTACAACCCAGTGACAGACTGAATATTCCTGTCATTAAAAACATAAAAAACCTAAGTTTCAAATATTTCTGACTACGGTCACTTCATTATGCAGTCAAGTAAAATATCAACTAGGACGTTCCCTCCTTTTTTGACAATTGTTGTAACGTAATTCTGTGACTGACTTATCTAAGATCTTATGGAAATTGTTATCATTACTAGCATGATCTAGGTTAGTATTTACAAAATGCCACGGTAGCTAATAGCTACCGCAGAACAGATTATCAATGCAGTTTTGTTTTGAATTTAAACTAACGTTTCAAAGGCATGGCGCTAAGATAGAAATCTTATCTTTAAAATTAAATAAACCAAGTATATTCGTAGCAGAATTAATGACGGTTTCCGATTTACTTCTAATCAATTAATCAATGTGGTTTCCTCTCGGTGTTTCCATTCACCACTTAGGTAGGAGATGACAAGTTGGGAAAGATTTATTGCGTATCAATACACCAAGTATCGCGTTCCTATTAATAGTTTAAAAGAGATAATGAGAGTCGAAATGGGCGCGTATGTAGCAGTTAATTTTGTAACAACATGACTTTTATCTATGCTAATGTTATAAAGAGGAAAGGTTTGATTGTTTGTTTGTAATGGCATAGTGGCGTGGCATTCGACGACACGATTGGCGTAGTGCGCTGCAGCACGGTTTCTCGCCTCGATTTCCTTAGTGTCCCGGGTTCGATTCCCGGTCGGGTCAATTCAGGAAACGATCTTTTCGTAATTGACTCGGGTCTGGGTGTGGAGGGAGACGCCCCTGGCTGATTTCCTTGTGTGGTACCTCGTAACACAGGGATATTAATCCCTACTTCGAGACCATTACAAGAGGTGTGTTGTCTGGCGCATATTTATTTATTTGTTTATTTATAGAATAGTATGTATTTCACGTTACTGTTTTGAATGTACCTAAACCCATTAATTGTGATGCTGTAATTAGAGAGGAGTGCCCCCTGTCCACAGGCTTTCATAAGCCTAAAAGGAGGCTCCAGCCTTCACAGTGTTAAGAATTTGTTTAAAGAAATATATTTTTACTTTTTGAATGGATAGGACTGAAACATCAGAAACTATTTTAAGAATTCTTTCACCAAAATAAAGCTAAGCACATTATCAGCGAGTGACATATTAAATAAATAAATAAAGAAACTTATGACATGTCAAAACAAAACCACTTAAATATAAATAATAACAAACGTAAATAAAAAAATACAATAACAGTACATATCGTGAATATACATAATGTGAATCTACCACCGGTTCGGACGTTGTTCCTTATCGAGAACACTCCGGCAAGAAACTCGATAGTCGCTCTATTGAACTTTGTTGGTTTTACAACAAATAAATTCAGAGTACAGTCGAAGAGAGTAGAAAAGAGAACCCATATTGAACAGAGGAGCAGATTATTCCTAGAGTGCGTTTCACCGAATAGTTCCTATGCCGTCATGTTGGCAGCAATGAATTTAAGTGTTGCAAGGTTGCAACATGTAATTGCAATGTGATTCCTTGAAAAGGAGGAGTTTTAAAACGAAGTGTTTTTAGACCATGACTGATAGATTACTATCAATTTAAATGTCTAAGGTGTTTTACTATTTATTTTATTCTTAAAATTTTCTTAATGTAAAGGCACACCAAAAAAGCAAACGGTATTTAAGAAACAAAATTGAAGAAGTAAAAATAAAATTGAGGCACCACAGTTTGTATTAGCAAGCTAGCTATGGGTGCTACAGTTATTGTTTTACCAAACGGCTGTCAGACATTTTTACAGGTCCATGTGTGTAGGTATTAAAAAGCAGAGCAGATCAACATTGATATTTAACTAAAACCACGATCTACATTCTTCCGATCTTCACTTGGAATATAACTATCACTAATTGAATCACTGTGAAAAGAGTCACTTTCTTTACGATTTCAAATTAATCTGTGTATCTCGTAATCAACAGCTGGATTAGATTGATTAGATTTCTTTAGGATATGCATTTTTTAAACAAAATTCCATCTCGTTCATGATTCTCCACTATTAGAAATGATAATTTGAAACTAGCTAGTCTCCCATTCTTGCAGTACAGGGCTTGGGAGGTAAATACTATTTCTGGTAACTAATCTGTAAACACATTATATTGGAATCATTGGCGCCTCGTGACGTTTTTCACGCTTTCAAGAGTTCTTCACCATAACACTATTTGCTCTTAACACCCCTTTAGTGTTTTAGGCATGATTGCAATAATTGACAGTACTCAGTATTTGACAGCACCTAGGTCCTAGACAGTCAGGGGTGCCAATATTACGGCGTAGAAAGTAGGGGATCAAACGCACTCTACTATTGGGCTATATCTTGACGGAAGAAACATCTACACGGGCGAAGTCGCTGATCATTTATACTTAGGTCAGTAAGTCGTCAGTAGGTCGTTTATTTTAAATTGTAATTTTATATCACTTTTGATCGGATTTTGGATCCATGGAGACTTATGTCATGTGTAGCTGTGGACATCTTATACTCGTAGCTGCGAACGTCGATGATTATGAAATCCATTCCATTCTGATAGACATGATAACATCGTAGCGTGGTTTGTCTTAAACTCTTACAGTAAATTTTTACTCTATTTATGAATTGGAGCAAAGGAACGTTGTATCTGCTAGTTCAACTGACGGCTTCTTGTGAACAATCAAAATTCTAATGAAATTCAAACAAACCGCCACAGCACCGTCAACAATCGCTTATTTACGTATCTGGACATCATTAATGTCTCTTGCTACTTCATATTTCGTGCACATAGCTCACAGTTTTCTCGAAATCTCGCCTCGTGACGTTTTGGTCGTGAGTTTCGGCTCCTTTGATATGTACCGACGACTAACGAGTGTCTGACCGATAAATCCTACGATTAGTCGCTGCGACGTTGAGACAAACCAACAATCAAAATGCAATGACAACTTGTCCAATAACCAACTTCAATATTGCAAACTTTGATCCCAATAAATCTAAACTCAAGCACGATATTTGAACGTAAGCCAGCTTGCTTTGCGCCAACCTGATTCTATGAGCAAACAAAAAGTTGAGAAACATCAATCATTGATCAGCACCTTACAGCTGGCATTTAACGACACCAGACTACTAGGAGCACATGACGACGAGGCGTTCACGCTAGGTGTCACGGGGGGCGGGCCGACGCGCCAGACATTCCCTTCCCACCGGCCAATTAACCGTGACCTCCCTGCCTCCCGCGCGCCAAGGGGACTAAACTCAACGGGAGGGGAAAACCGTACCAAGCGCGGAGACCTCTGTAAATTGGACGAGTTTGGTTAACTCCACTGCTACTATGGGCCCCTGGTAGGCGATACAAGAAAACGCATAGGCGGTCTAATGGCGCTATTCGCAAATGAAGGCTGTTTCTAGAAATTTAACTTCGGTGGAATATTATTGGATGTAGGAAAGGCATTGCATCCCTCCTACTGAACACAAAAGCTCTTTCGGCAAAATAGTTGCATAGATTTTACACGGTAAAAAGTTGCTTCCAATCATAAAAAATGTTTTGAATAATTTAATTGACTATAATTATTATCAAAATGAATAGGTATTGAAATTTTAAAATGCGATCATTTGATTTGGTTAATCTTTTCAAGAAATTGAAGATAGCATTCACTTGTTTTGAATTAAAAGTCGCTCAGCCAAACGACCTCGGCCACGCACGACCCGATCCACATTTCACTGTGCTTAGTAATTAGGGAACGGTACTTAACGTTACCTCCCACAACCGCAAGATGGCCTCCGGAGAGTTTCTACGACACCTCTTCACGGAACATGGGCTCCTGGTACTTTTGTGTCCATATTTGGCACTTTCGATTTCAAAGTCGAACAAAAAATGAACGAGGTCGTACAAAAGTTAACAATTGGAACGAAACCATTTTATACAGTGACGTAGTTTGAAACGTAATCGAGAATCGAGCGATTTGTGTAGAAAACTACCCAGTTAGTAAATATTTTTTCACTTTTTAAAATATTGAAAATATTTGGAATATACATAGTAATAACTGAAAATATTTTCAACACTATTGTCCTGTCCCATTATTCTCTGTATTTCAAACAAACTGAGCCATTAGTGTCTAACTATTTTGTTTATGTTTTGTGAAATACCTAAATTATTAAAAAAAACCTTCAAACTTCCTAAAGAAATTAGTTTTTTAATGTTCTAGGTCTTTTTGAAAATTAGGTGGTAATCCTATATATTTTTGAATAAATTTTCGAACTACACTTTGCTATAAATCATCAGAACATTTACTAAAAACGTAGTTAAAAAATACTAAAGCAATGTTCTTAGTGATTATAGCTCTAGAACTTGATTAATTTGATCCTAGTTTACAGCCTTTAGTTTTGATACACTACGAACGGGTCACATTGTATAATGAATGACCAGTCAATTAACACCAGCTTTAACCTAGTGCCATGGTTAAATATTATTGCCATCACTTCCAAGGTTTCTAGCTGTCATACTAATATATATACCAAAAAAGTTCAATAATTTTATAAACAACTCAATTAATTCTAAGTCCTCTGTCAATCAAACAAATATTCTCACATAAACCGATTGTTAGTTACCAGCTACTATACATCATTATCTAAGCTATCCTCGCCGTTAGCCACCGAAATTCAAAATGGCGCCACACAGGTCGGCTGCGATTAGCGTTACAAAACGGCGCGTGAGATATGGGTCGCAGATGCGCGCCCGCGCCGCCATCTAATTAGCAACGCAACAGATAATTGTTTCATTTCGGAACTACGAACGAAGGGCAAAGACCTGAGGAATAGGATTACTATACATGAATCACATTTTACGACAGCAGTTGATAAAATATTTCAATATGTAAAACATTTATCTTTAAATTTTGCTACAATAATTTATCTTAAATTCCTTCGTGACGCCGCGCCGAAAATATGATTCCCATGAAGCACCAACCCCGCTCGATTTGTGTCTGGGTGTTATCATCAGTCTATTAAAATTGCTTGGTTAGGGTCGGATTATGGTGTGTATAGCAGTGTATCCAGAACTGTGTAATATTTGTCAAACCTTGATTAAAAACAGGAAAAAACTTAGATTCGCTAAATGAGTTACATTCGACTACAGTTAATACAAAAAAAAATCTAAAATTTTATAATTTACGATCACATAGCTTTGAATTTTATTATCCTTCGCTAAATGTCACTAATGAGCACTATTTTAACACAGTATGCAACGGATAGGTACATCATTAAATATTCAAGCATAAATTCATGTCCTCAGATCTTGTCTCAAAGATTGCTATCAACCAGTATTCAAACATAATATTCAATATGCATAATCCAGAAAATTAGCACTAAATGTAAGTAAAGACTAAATTGCTGTACGAACATAATTTAAAACAATACAAACAAAATCTCAAGATCTAAACGTCGTCAGGTCGTGTGGGAAAATAATCTAAGTCGCAATCTACATCCGAGCTAGTGCCTAATTAATTTAGTAATCGTTCGTGACGACTTATTCCGGCCCTAGCCGAACCACGAACCTAACGAAATCACGACTCCGCCAGACAACGATAATCGTTATTTAAAATTTATTAAAATGTCCTCTTTAAGGACTATATCGGATCGCCTATATCGGACTGTATAATTTATTCTCTGGCTTCAGCGGAATGCGCTAAACAATGAGGGCTATTATATTTTCTTAGATAAAATAAAGGCTGCTTTTATATTCTACTGTAATAAATGATCCCATACTTTAATATTATAATAAGATATTAAATAATAAAGGAACGTTGGCTCTTGTTTCAAATTAATATCATGTATGCTAGAAGGGATCAAAAACCATACCCATTTTTATTATTTCTGTTGTCGTTCGGTATTCTTTTCTTTAATGATTAAGAAGAGAGTGACAAATGATATGGCCAAAATAATCCAATATTTTGAGACAAATATAAATGAGAAACGAATTTAGGGCATTTATTTCGTTAAGTCAGTTTGTAAAAGCTTCGCAAATTTCAACATTGATTGCATGAGTTTCCATACGAGTACATGGTAATGTCATGGTTTGAGAAATGGTATGCACACACGGACTAAATATTTGGAGACACTCCCGTTCACAATACCTTTTGTGGCCGCTATGCTGCAATACAATACTGCCCTGATATAATAATTATGCGAGGATATTGCAAGCAACTATCCTAAACTGTTGCGTATCTAAATAATGTTAAACTTATGAATCCAGTAGTTCCTTCGCTAAATTAAATATATTTTACCACGCCATATATTTTGCTATACATGTCTCCCCAACCCATCTACAGGTGGGCATCTAATCTCAACGTTAGCAGAGCTTGTGATACAGGTAATACAAATACTAAGATATTTTTAAGAGATTCTTAAGCCCTCAGATACTAGAAAAACGTCAAAGTTCGTGGCAACAATAGAATGTTGGTCCTGAGTGAGAATGACGCCACGGCCAGTAGCGTAGTAGGCAGGATTTCAAATGACAGGCCAACCAGTTAGCAGAACTTAATAATTAACATTTGTCTAGAAATCCCGACAATTGGTTATACGCGAGGTCGGGTCCTATCACCGCTATCCCGTAGTAAACTTATATAATTCCTTACAAATTGCAAACAGAACTCACAACAAAGCGTTTCCGCAAAAGGTCTTCGCTTCGCTGTCCGAAGCATTACTACCTCTACTAGATCAAAGGGTCCACAACATATTGTCGGCCACGACAAAGTCAGCCCAGTCGGCCCAGCCTTCATGCCGACAACAAATGCGCTCGTGTCGCCCCGACGGCCCCCGGGGCGTTGTAATTACCGTCCCGGTAACACGGGGTGATCGGTTCGAGGCCTGTTTGATGTCTAGATAGTTTCGATGATTACTTCGAGTGTGGTGATTATTAAAGTTGTAACGGTTCTGTTTATTGAAATTGTTTTCGATGACGTGTTTATAAAAAAATGAAGATGTGATTGATTTGAAGAACTATTAGTAGTTTCTAACTAATTTGTGTTTTTATTTAACTCTCCAACTGTAACAAAGTTAATAGTAACGGCGTAGTTGAAGTACTTTTCAAATATTTTTAGGATTTTTCTGAACTAATTTTCAAGTTTCGGAATTACAAGTTTAGTTTATTATCACTACGAATTGCTTGTTTGTAGCAATCGATTTTGGTCCGTACCAACTACAGCGAAACTAGATTTGAATAATGATTTGCAATGGGATGGGGCACTGATAATACTTGACCATATTAATAATTGGATTAGAACCCCTTTTATTTGCCAAGAACTGCAGCTCAAATATCTTTGGATTACAAGTTGAATATAATTATAATCCTTTTAAGAAGAGTTTGCAAAAGATAACAATGAATAAACTGTAATGAAAAGACGCAAGTATACAGTAATTGGGAATATCAGCGACGAACCCTCTTCGGGCTAAATGACAAGACAACGGTTAACCAAAATCAACTAATTAAGAATTAACAGAAAACCGAGAAAGTCTGTTTAATTGCAACTTGTCTGAATAAGCATTACCAACATAACAAGGGCGGACGGATGCGCGGGCGCAGGGCGATTAAACGAGCAAACAGAGATGATCGATATTCATCGATATTAGATAAACATCGATGTTTAGCGGTAACATCGATAAGATCAGAAACATTTTCCACACTTAATACATAAATTCACAGATAAGTAAGTAATACATTTAACACACTTATTACTCAATTAAGCTAGCAAAAAAATCTACAATCAAGCAGAGGACAGATGTTATCCCAAAAACATGGAGCATAATATTGGAACATTCATATTTTTACATTCAACCATTTAATCGAATGTTATTTTAGGAGAATTCTACTTTTGTCTGAATTCAAAAATCCAGTCCAGTCAAAAAAGACCTGGGCAATTTATCTGGAGTATTGCACACTACAAGGAAGCGTTATTCCATAAATGTTTCAAGCGATGTCCATAGGAAATGTTTTTGTTTCGCTAAGAGTAAACTAGATTTTGTTATTTTGCATTTACAATGCTTTATATATTTGTCCCGTCAAGTGATCCGCTAAATAAATTGCAATACACCCAGATGATAACTTAATCACAAAAGTGATAAAAATACATACATACATACATACCATCACGCCTTTTTCCCAACGGGGTAGGCAGAGACCACATCTTTCCACTTGCTACGGTCCTGACACACCTCTTGCGCTTCTTCCACTCTCATTAATCCTTTCATACATGCTCGTCGATTATGGGTACTCCTGACCTGACCTTTTCTGAGCACGTCTTGATAAAAATACTAGAAAAATTAACTTTACACTATCACATTTTATAGTTTTAATAACGGTTTATTTTGGCTTCCCGAACCGTGTGTTTTCCTTTTGAAATTTATGGCACATCGATACTTTTTAATCGATGTCAACATCGCTGTTTCTGAATCGATCTTAATCGATCATCCCTACAGAGCACGCCGGCAACTTTGATACCCGCTGGGCGACAGGGCCCTCGCGTGCCTCTCACTACGCGGCCTGAAGATGTGGTCCGAGTTAAAAGCGATTAGTAAGCCCCGACATGTTTGCCTACGAATATTCCGTTAAGTTTTTTCGAGATAAGGTTTCGTCAAGATGTCGCCGTTTAGTGGTAACTTATAAGCCGAGTCTAACCGTTTAATAGGCCGATCAAGTTTCATATTAACATTTGGTTCAATGTACTAGCAAGGTCTACTTCAAAAATGACAATTGCTGTATAGTCGCAGGTGGCTCTACTTACTGTCTAGTACAGTAAGTAGAGCCACCTTCAGAAGGATTTAGTCCAATTATTCCTTAAACAATAATTGAATGAAGTGTTCGGTTGTTTATAATTATAGACATTCAAAATAGAATCAGATGAGTCAAAAATATATGGCGTCCATCATCATTCTTCACATCCATAGGATGTCCACTGCTAAACAATTTCACTTCAAAGATAGTGAATGGCGGTACTCCACCGGCAATCCGTATCTACAATCAAATCCCTGTTATCATAATGGTTCCACACAAAAATTTTGCTTTGCCAATTTAATACTCAACGATGTCCAATGATGTATCATCACAATGAGGAAGCACAATATTTAACGGACGTCAAAAGGCACTGATCAAACTTATAACTTTAATCAAGGAAATAACAAATTTAAATAAAGAGAAGCCTTTGAATGCATAGAGGAAGCTTCAACAGTGATGTCCTCTTGAACTTTGAAGATGACGAGCAAGTAGAAGACATATAAACCCATTAGCTATCCACATGAATCGGTTTGCGTAAACCGTGTTCGTTAGCCGCTTATCGTTCGGCTGGTTTAATGGTGGATTTTGACGGACGTCCGCAAGGCCTTAGACGTACACAGACGTACATACGCACGGATTGACAATGTCTGCCCAGCTAATGAAGCTACTGCTGGTATGTTCGTATGGAAATAGGAATCCCTATTTTTACTGCGGACTGCTTTTCGCTAATAGGCTCGACTGAGCTTAGGTTTCAATTTAAGTATTTTATTTTGTAAAATGAATACAAGGCATTACAATAGGATTATGTCTGGTCTCAAGTTTGGAGTTTTGGAACTAAATGAAAATTCAATAGGTCTGAAGAGTATTGTTATAACAGAAACTAAGCTCTTAATTAAAATGTGACCTCCAGTACCTATACACATAGTAAAAAAAAGATATAGATCATATAATGTTCTTATGATACATCATAATTAATTAATCTAAATCAGCCCAGTCCATCAAAACAGACCTGTCTAATTCATCTGGAGTATTTTACACTACAAGTAAACATATTTCCATAAATGTTTCCAGCAATGTTATAATTTTAAATAATAATAATATTAATTATTAATGAAATCATAATTAATTATTATTTATTTATTAAAAGTTTATCAAAATAAAAAACAAAGATTTTTATTATTTCAGTATGAATTCATATGCCCAGGATTTTACGGATTTATATGTCAACTTTTTACTGACCAATGGACTCTACAATTCACTTTTTCGGCTTTATCAAAGCTAGTTTGAGTAGGAGAGAAGATGATCTTAAGCTGAAGCAGAAGAAACAAAAGCAGGCACCTGGATGGGAGATCATTATATTGCTTTCGCCGTATGATGATATCCTCATTAAGTTACGAATTATTTTTTTCTTGATAAGTTTCGAAAGGACAATAGTTTTTTTAATAGTTTATTACATTTCCTTTTGCCAGATTATTTTTATTTAGTTTGAAATAGTACTTATGCGTGACACGGAACAATGAGAACTGTCAGGCATATCATCATAAAGTGAAAATAATACAATCGCATTACTACGTCAAAGCTAGGCTGTGGCAGGGATGCTTTTTGCCAGACAAGCAACTGGGGCAGATTGACTAAGTTAGACTCCGAGTCACTAGTCACTAGACTCAGCCTATGAATGTTATGGTGAACTCTACATTTTTTATAAATTTTAGCCTACGTGAACGGTGAAAAGTAACTTATCACGTTTTTTTGTTATTGAAGTATTCACTGAGACCTAATATTCAAACACAAAATATTGTTTCTAATTATGGAAAGACTTATTTATTTCTAGTTCATAATTTATGTTAAAAATTTGAGATAAATTTATATTTTAGATGTTGTCTACTAAATAACTATAATTTTATCTCATGTTTTAAGGCTTTTAAAAAAACAATTTTAGAAGGAAGGAGTTCTCAGAAAAGTGTTTATTTCAAGATACTCATACCGAGATTACCAACTGTTTTATTTACAAAGATAAGACTATTTGGTGGTGATGTCATTAAAAATGGCTGATTTAAAAAGCTTGAAGGGCTTTTGGTATCAGTTTAACAGGTGAAACATGTATCGAAATGTTAGAAAAACATGCAATGTCATTAATGAGTCAATAACCCACATTGGCAAGGGTGGTGATCATTATTTTCATAAGAAGTTTGCTATGCAAGAGACAAATTGTTTGAATATTATACCGATGAAGTAAAAATTAAAAAAAATGTTTTCTCAACTTAAAATAAGAGCATGATGATATCTACAGTCAAAAGCATAAACATCAGTACGTTAAGAAGGCTTTAATAATATCTGAAACAAACATCAGTCACAAATATCTCTAGGTGAGTTCATACAGACTCTTTGTTGACTTGTTTAAATATGTGTGGCCAATTTTTTGTTCAGATATTTTTGAAGCCTTCGAAACATACATACATTTATGCTTTTGACTACTACCAATTTATTAATCATGTCTTAGTCTATCAAAATAATGATGAGCAAAGTAATGTAAAATTGGAATATTATAAAGTTTATTAAATAAAATTATGCAACAAGAACTATGGTAATTTCATGTTTTTTTTAAATCGATCGATTGTCGATTTTGTTTCTATAAAAGTACCTACACGATGAATGTTGAGTCGCGGCCCCTTACTAGTGACAAGTAGCGCCATCTATTGACGTAACTCACGACTAAATAATGTCATTTTCACCTTCACAATCGTTGAATTAGAGAAATATATAAGGTTACAACCCAATAAAATGGTAGCATTTACTATATTTCCACTGAAAATTTAGTTAAAACTCAAAAATAACAAGAACTTTGACCAAAATACTTCGTCGAAACTAACCTGTATCAGCTGACACCTGTCAAAACTTTCGTCACAAATGCTCACAAAAACACGAAAAATATAGGTAAAAGCCACTGAATAAGCATGCCTTAACTTAAAACTAAGAAATTACTAGGGTAAAATTAAGCTATGACCCATTTTCAGCAATATTCCAAAGACTTTTGTTCAGGAGTGAAACATAACCTCAACACATAAACAAATTGAAAGACTTCCCCTCAAAAGTGGTTATTTTTGCACTTTTTTATATGTTTTTAGGCTTCATAAGAGTAATTACATTATTTCTTATAAGCATACAGTGAAAGATTTCAAGTATCAAACTTAAAATTACTTTAGTTGATGCATATTTTTCACTTATCAAGTTGATACAATCCATGTATTTAGAACACCTGCTGTTTAGTCACAAACAGAATATTTAACTAATGTGAAAATAATAGCAAGAACCTAACTATGTGGTCAACCCACCAAGTCAAAAATTTACTTTTGGAGTTATCAGAAGGCAGACAATTGTTTTTTTTAATATTTACATGTCTGTTAGCTTTATGGATTATAAAATAGTAATATTTTAATATTTAATGCTTAAGAATTCAGATTGATTAATTAATGAATAATATTTATCAAAAGAAATGCTTGACTTATGTGTTCGCACAAGTCAATACCACTTCACTTATTTAGCTCGGCCATACAAAAATGTTTTATATCACAGGGTATGATTAGTTTCACTGGTCATAAATATATAATATAGCTTCTTTATGCACTTTCACATGTTGGAAGCCATTCACTATGAGCATTCCCTGACTGGCCCATATGGAATATTGCCAAAAACGGTCTCCGCAACCCACCTTCTTCATAATCCCAGTCTTTCGCTTTGAGAACGTCGTGTACCGCCGTAGTTTGTTATCTATGTATTCCATTTTGATCTTGACGCGCCCCTTAGTCTTTTTGCCATTAGATGGTGGTGATTTCTTAGGCTGAAGGGAAGCATATCCATCGTCTGCTATGTCAGGCATGGGGCAGTGGTCGAGCCCGACACTCTGGGAGGGTCTCTCATCGTAGCACTGGTCTGAGGGTCTCTTGACACCAGCTCGGGGCATGGGGCAGGGCTGCATGCCTGGCCTCAGGCCTCCGCCGAGCGAGCTGGGCGGCCGACCTGCTCCGTACATATCCGGCATCTCTCCAAGGAGTCCCATACCGTACGGCGACCCGAAGCGGGGCTCTCGCGCTCCGCCGGGCGCGTCCATTATAACCTCGCAGTACGCCACAGTAACCGGTGCGCAAATCGCGCAAGTAACACCTCACCGTCCGAACGTCGAACGGAGACTGACCGAAAACGCGAGAGATCCGAGGGCGGGACTGACGGCTCGGCCGCTCGGACCGCAACTGACTTCGCGCGAATCCGTCCCGCGCGCCTCCACCTCTAACCGTCTCGCTCGCACGATCGCACACACTCGCGCAGTGAGCGGGACAGCGATATCCAGCGTTCGTAACCCGACACATCCGTAGGAAAAGCGACTTGCACCGGGAACGTTCGCACGTTTCAGTGCCCGAAATCTGTATTAAAATAGAGCTTTTATTTTGAGTTTATTTCGTAAATAGAAATAATAGACTCGGAAGTGGAGCGTTGCGCGCGCGCGGCTGGGCGGTGGGTTGGCCGCGGCCATATTTAGCTCGAGCCATACCAAATACGGCAATCGACGGTCAAATGGGGGCCACTGAAATCCCTCCTACCTGCACCTGGCGATTTTCACGTCTAATAATTAAAAACTTTGTCACGTCACTTCTCGCATAAATATGTGTCGTATAATATAAGTACCTACCACTAATTCGTTTATTAAGCTAGAGATCTTTTTTCTTCGCATTATACCTACCTACATAATTATTTCTAATGCGGATAGGTAACTAACATTCTGCTAACTATAGGTAGGTAATGAAGGTGCCTGTGAAGTACTGGGTAGTTTAACGTTAAACTCTTTAAAAAATGCTTTAAACGTATTTATTGCCTGCTACGGGACAGACTCTATGTAGTTACTTGCTACGAAAACTTATTTCTATCTGTACACTCCAGGGGAGGCTAAGAAAATATATTTGTTATCATTACTTACTTGAGTAGGTAGTTGACCATCATGATGAAGCGTCGTTTGGTGTTTTATCATTATAAGTGTCCTTTCATTATACGATCGCATTGACAGCAAGGAATAACACTTAAAGCTACGGTTAGTTTTACCATCATAAAACTTCTTTTGTTATTAAGTCAACCATTATTTTAATTAAATCATCACTACAATTGAAATCAGCTTGTATAAAATAATAACTTCGGTCACATACTGACTTTCTCGGGTCGTTAACTCAATTCTCACCCACCGAGCAAGTAACATTTTGCGTTTGTGATATGTCTGGGTGTTATCGATTTAAGAATTTATGTCTTAAAATTTCTAATCAAATTGTAAGAATTCGATATCGCTGACTGCAATAAAGCCTGACCCAGAATTACTCTACAAAGTATTTTCAGGGTTTGAGTTCCTTAGTTTTGTAGTTCTACGGATCCTACGGACGATAGTATAGATCCATAGACGAAAATGGCCATCAAGGGCCTACTCCCGTTCGTGAAATACCTACGTACCTACAGTTACGTGAATTTTCAGTCGTTGAATAACATAATCACCGTTTGATTGATGTTGATTTTTTGGTATTCTATTATCCATATTTTGTTGTACAAAATAAATAAAAACTACTATTCATAACATTGTACGTTTTGGTGTCCTTTTTAACCTTCCAAAGTCTCGAAAAACTTCGTACATGTTTACCGTAGTAGGCCCCCAGTTTGTTTATCTAATACATAAATCATCTTGCATTTTCGGAAAAAGTAAAGTTAGGAGTGCGTAAACTAAAATTCCCTGATTTTTTTTACAAATATTGAATAAATAGCAGACCTTTATGTTAACAGCAAAATGGCCAATATCTGATACCAGGACGCGGAAAGCAATCTATGTTGTCTCACATAATCAAAGTGCATTTAATTAATTCTTTTGTAAGTGTAAGTGTTCAAAGTTCAAAGTCCGTGTTGATATTATCTAAAATGCCACACATTTCAAGACATCATCATTCTAAGAAAGAAGTAAGATCATACATAGATATGAATAATGAATATGGGTACACAGATAAAATACCTAAATATTTACTGGAGAATGTCGTGACAGAGCTCGTGCCGAAAAGGGCCTAAGTATTCTGATGCCTATCCTGTTCAGAAGAGCAATTGAATATCCAGTCCCGACTTCGCTCAGGGGCCTTCACAATTTCAATCAAATTACAATTGCTTTTAATCCAGTCATGTTAATTCCCTAAACTGCGGTACCGAGCAATTTCGAGTTTTCGATACTAAATATTCAGCCTGGAAGATGCGATAGTGCCAGGATACCAGGTAACCGATGACTGGCTGAAAATGAAAGATCATTTACGAAATTGCTCGCTACGTTTAGTTAATGAATGAATAAAATTGACAAGTTAAAAGGGATTGTATTACGGCCCAAGGTGACCAAACACATAATTCATTGATCGTTACATACGAATAATTTTACATTTTTTTTATTACATATTAAACAAGTTCTATAGCAAGTCGTCGTTATTTGTAGAGTTTTGCAGAAAATTATTCTATTATTAACTATTTATGTATGCATTTGCATTGCGACATAAAAAATCTTAGGGCGAATAGCCAGCTTAAGTTACCTGATAGGTTGGATTTATAAAAACGCTCTGCACTCGATTTGTGGGCTTCTGAGTATACCGCCCACCGCTGCGGCAACGGTCTCCTCGTCGCATGCATCTGACCCTGACCCACTTGTAAAATTGTCCTAACATACGATATATTACGCTTTTTTGAAATTGTTTATTTAATCAGGATTCAGTTAATAAGAAAATATTTTTAAAAACTGTTAAAACTTATATAAAACGTTATGTAACTGTCACAATGCTGCGCTGGACAAAGGCCTCATAGAGCGTGTCCAGACTAACGTTTTTGCCGAGCTTGTACGCGCTTATACGCTTGTATAATCTATATTGATACTGACGCACCATCGAGCGAACACGCTGCAATAAGCCCTTTTACGCGCGTTGGGTTTCTTGAAGTTTGAAATGTAGCGTGCGTGTAAGGGCGCATGCCAAAGCGACCGCGTATACGTTTAGATCAATATAATCTGGTATATATTAGTTGAGAACGTTCCTAGAAACTTTCAAGACAGTGGGACGCCGTGGCTGATTGTTACTCTCATCATCATCATCCGTGCGGTCTATCCCGGTTGTGAACCCACACTGGTGTGTGGGGTCCCAGGGTCCGCCTTCCTTATTTTCTTGGCCCACTTTGCGCGGTCTTGTGCATCCTCAGTGGTGAGTCTGTTGGCACGCATGTCACCCTTAACGACGTCGAGCCACCGCTTCTTGGGTCGACCTCTTCTACCGGTACCTGGCGGGGGCGGCATAGCCAGACATTTGTTGCCCACGTAGTTTGCCGATCTCCGTGAGACATGACCATACCAACGAAGGCGGCACTCCTGCAGCTTGTCTGCGATGTCACGAACACGAAGGCTGCCGCGGATGTGGGTGTTACGCACACGATCTTTGCGTGAGACTCCACACATCCACCGCAGCATCTTCATTTCCGTGACGCGCAGCTCCTGCTTGTGTCGCTCTAGTAACGGCCATGTTTCACTGCCATATAAAAGGACAGGCCTAATGATGGTTTTATAGACCTGCCCTTTCAGCTTGATCGGCATTTTGGGGTCACAAATGACACCAGCCACCTCACGCCATTTAGCCCAAGCCGCGGAAATTCGGGCTCTGACGTCGCGGTCGATGTCCCCGGACGCGCTTAAAACAGATCCCAGGTATTTAACACGGTCCGTGCGCTCGACCACGTCAACGCCTATGCGGACGGACTGGGTATCTGTGGTGTTGCAGGCCATGTACTCCGTCTTCGCCACATTAAGTTTCAGACCGCCGTTTTCAAGTGAATTTTTCCACTTATTCACCCGTTGTACCAGCTGATTGTTACTCTAATAAATAAAAATAGATAAATAAATTGAAATGTATTTTGAATATTGTGAATTTAATAATCTCGGATCAAATTATGTTAAGGCATAAAAATAATATTTGCATGTTACTTAGATAGCTGAAGAGGAGAAGCCATAAGTACATTATTATTTTAAGATCTTCGATGTAACCCTTTTTCATGTGCGAATAAATAAATCATCTTATTTAACTTATCTTACAGAACGGACGTTTCGTGGCTGCGTGCGATGCTTTTAGTTAATATAGTCTATTTTCATTCATATTTTGCACCCATAAAACTGTTTTTCTGCCACTTTTATTTCTTATGTTTAATTTTATGGCGTTATTAGCCAAATCGTGTGTTTTCTCTAACAGTAGCCGCCCACAGCGACGGACGTTTTCCTTTTCGGGCGCATTTTATTGTCTTAGTCACGGTGCGTTCAACTCTGGATACGTTTCGTTTTGTGCCATTTAATATGCTGAGTTTAATATTAGGTTTAAAGCACGTTGTTTTAGCGCATCACTGGCGTGTTGGCGCAATGGTATCGCTACCATCTTGCCTTGCCTTTAGCGCCGAGTAGTTAATTCGATCAAACATTACTACAGTGAACATTTGTTTGTTTCTGTGTGTCTGTGTAATCCTACTAATATTAAAAGTGCGAAAGTTTGTCATGATGTATGTATTTATGTGTGTATGTTTGTTACTCTTTCATGCAAAAACTACTGAACGGATTTTTTGCCGCTGAATTTCATCACCGCACGACACGCCATAAGTTGAAATTCCATGCTCATCACCTGGATGGCTGGCGCTCAACAACCGTGCGTTTTTCGCGCCAATTTCTTCCACGTACAGCCAAGATATGGAATGATATTCCTGCGGCGGTGTTCCCAAAGGGATATGACATCGGGGCCTTCGAGAAGAGAGCGTATTCCCATCTAAAAGGCAAGCAACGCATCGGTGACACCTCTGGTGTTGCAGTTGTCCATGGGCGGAGGTGATCACTCTCCATCAGGTGACCATCTAGCTCGTTTGCTCCCTATTACATAAAAAAAAAAAAAACTTTACAGTAATATAGCATATAATGTAAGAACGAGGATTATTTAATACTAGCTTTCCGTCCGCGGCTTCGCTCGCGTGAACTTCATTTTTATGACATGAAACGAATTATTTCAAAACAAATATATGCCTATAGCAATTAGGGATCATGTAGCTTTTTAACATTGAAAGATTTTTTTAAATCGGTTCTGTAGTTTCGGAGATTACCTGCCGCAAACATACAAACTCACAAACACTTTCCTCTTTATAATATTCGTATAGATCAAAAGCAAACTATAAACTGACTCTTACAGTAGGATTTATAATGTATGGTTCCGTAGCAGAGCTGGGTTAACTTCATTAATTAAAAGATAAAAGCTTGTATAAATTTACAGTTTCAGAGCAGAGTTCGCTTTTAAGATATAACATAACTCCAACAAAACATAAAAGCTGTCTTTACATCATAATTTTTTCATAGATGCTCTTAACCAAGGTTTGTTTTTTAAACTGATCTTGTTCCGCGCCGGTTAGCTGTTTGTAGGAACTATGCCTAACGGAAGAAGCCGAAGTCACAACAGTCACTGGCCTAGACTCTGAGGTTGCTAAAAATATAAATAAATATGCGCCAGACAACACACCTCTTGTCATGGTCTCGAAGTAGGGATTAATATCCCTGTGTTACGAGGTTCCAGACAAGGAATTAAGCTAGGGGCGTCTCCCAGCACACCCAGACCCAGGCCAATTTAGAAAAGATCTTTTCCTGAATTGACCTGACCGGGGATCGAACCCGGGATACTACGGAATTAAAGGCGAGGAACCGTGCTCCAGCGCACTACGCCAATCGTGTCGTCAATCAATCTATGCCAGTGCTATAACACTTTTCTTTAAATAGAAATATATTTATTTGGTAAACTAAATCACAAAAATGATAAATATTTAAATATTTCCAGTTCAAAGTAAAGTTCACCAATTGATAACTTAAAAATAAAGTCAATTAAAAAAATCTATTTTTCACTTAACATAGTTATTACGAGTACCTACATCACTTACTGAGAACCTATGCCATATCGTTTTTGTAAGTATTTTGATAATCACTCGCCCACCCGGTGTTTCGGAATATTTGGAATATGTTGATCAGTCTCTGATACCCATAGTAGTTACACGCTATAGCATGATGGCATAGCAACCTCAGAGTTGATAGGACAGTGACTGTTGTGACTTCGGCTTCTTCCGTTAGGTATAGTTCCTACAGACAGCTAACCGGCGGTGAACAAGATCAGTTTAAAAAACAGACCTTAGTTAAAAGCATCTATGAAAAAATTATGAGGTAAAGGTCGTAAAAAAACTGACTGTTCGACTGATTTATATGGTGACTTTGAACTGGAAATATTTCAATCATTTTCATTATGTCATATCATTTTTGTGAGACTTTTGACTATCAACCGGTATTTAAACGAAAAAATAGTCCAGTTATTTATTTATATTAGTCATATCATATAATGCGATTCTTAGATATTTTTTACTTTATCGTATTTGAATCAATGGTATGAAGACGCGATATTACCTATTTAAAATTAGACAATGGTCAAAGCTATATATAAATATGCGCCAGACAAAACACCACTTGTCATGGTCTCGAAGTAGGGATTTATGTCCCTGTATTACAAGGTACCAGATAAGTAATTAAGCACACCCAGACCCGAGTCAATTCAGACAAGATCGTTTCCTGAATTGACCCGGGAATGGAACCCGGGACACTACAGAAATCGAGGCGAGAAACCGTGCTACAGCGCACTACGCCAATCGTGTCGTCAAAAACTATGTCTATAAAAACAGACTGACCTTAAGAGCGTAAACGCCATCGATCTGCGTTTTGACTCAAAATAGGCAGTTTTGAATGAGATAATTTCGATGAAAACATAATCTTAGAAATATATGAACCACAAATTATTGTAAACAGTAGTATCTTCGGTTAACATTTAATAATTTTTGATTTAATCTGCCACATTACTTTTCCGCTGAACTGTAAGGCGGAATCAGCACACACAGAAAGTTCCTATAGATTTTATGAGTACTTGCACGGAGCACACTCCATTTTATGCTTACATACTCGTTTGGAAATACAGGTAGGTATTTCCCCATTAGGTACCTTGGTCCGGTTGCATACCTCGCCTAAAGAGGGCGGTAGTGACGTAACATCACTCCACTGAGCGAAGTGTAGGGTGTTTAAATTTGATTAAGCGACAGGACAATCGGTGACTATCATTTTAGATGTTAAGGTGGGTCATATCATGGTCTTCTTTGTATGAATGAGTATTATATAGTATAGATTGCAGGCTTTTTGATTGTTATACAGCTTTTCCCGGCCAAAAATCCTTATTTTAGAGATCGTGCGAGTAATAAATATAAATAAATAAATAACAAAATAAATATGCGCCAGACAACACACCTCTTGTTGGTCTCGAAGTAGGGATTAATATCCCTGTGTTACGAGGTACCACACAAGGAAATAAGCCAGGGGCGTCTCCCGGCACACCCAGACCCGAGTCAATTCAGAAAAGATCGTTTCCTGAATTGACCCGACCAGGAATCGAACCCGGGACACTAGGGAAATAGAGGCGAGAAACCGTGCTACAGCGCACTACGCCAATCGTGTCGTCAATGCAACACACGAGCTGATTTTATCAGTACCTAGTTACTTTTCCACAATCGGGCACTTGTCTGAAAAGAAACTCTTTTCAGCCAACGCTTGCGTTGTTAAAATTCCTTTTTTTCCACTAAGCTACTCTTTTATACCTGACTGCATTTCCAACTGCGTTCCCAAAGCCGTCTCAACTCGTCTAGTCATTCTTGTATCAAAATACATACAAGAGTGAACAAATAGGTGTTCTTAGCAGATTACCAAATCATCATAAACCACATCGTACCTTTGTCTATAAATAGGTTGATACTATAGATACTTAGCGTTGCTTGAAGTTAAAGCCTTATAGTTTATGTTAGTGGCTTAACTTTAAGAATTGTCGGCATAGTTATGTACTTACTCGTACCTCTAGTTACTTACTCTACCTCCCGGTCAGTACTTTTTGACGGCACGATTGGCGTAGTGCGCAGTAGCACGGTTTCTCGCCTCGAATACTGCAGTGGCCCGGGTTTGATTCCCGGACGGGTCAATTCAGGAAACGATCTTTCGTTTTCATTCGATTCAGGTGTGCTGGGAGACGCTCCTGGCCTAATACCTTGTCTGGTACCTCGTAATACAGGGATATGTATCCCTACTTCGAGACCATGGCAAGGTGTGTGTTGTCTGGCGCATATTTTTTTTAAAAAGTGTAAAATTTTTGAGAATCAAAGAAAAACTTGCTTGCCAAACGGCCAAGCATTGCTGACGTATCCTTGAATGAATATGCCGATATGGTGACCGCATGCGCAAACGCATAGATGGAAATGTCGATGAACTTTCCATTTAGGGAAATCTGATTGGCAGGTTTTGTTTACAGGAGACAGGTGACGTCATCGCACTGTAACGTATTGATACCTTTTGTTTTTATGCAACATTGAAATATTATAATGCCTGTCGATTAGTAATTCATGGCGGGTGATTGTGGTTGATGATGATGACAAATAATGTGCCTACAACAATTGATTTTTTAAGCAAACAATTTAAGTGTCAGTTGTAGGCAAGTACCTGCCCATTCGTTAGTTGTTATCGCTAGGGATGGCAACAGAGCCATAGATAGAATTACACACTACATATACACTGCAAACCAATTTAATATACATAACATAACATAATGATAATCTATACTAATTCTAATAAAAACGGGTTTTTGCAACGAAACAAAACTACGGTAAATTGTTTTACCTATTTTCTCGACGTTTCGGCGACAATTGCATGTCACCGTGGTCACGAGCGAGTCGAGAAAATAGGTCGGTAAATAGTAAAATTTACCGTAGTTTTGTTAGAATTAGTTAAAATGCAACAAGAAAGTTTAAAATGTTAATCAATACTAATATTATAAAGAGATAAGCGTTTGTGAGTTTGTATGTTTAGGGCAGGTATCGTCCGAAACTCCGAGTGTGCATCCACAGTGCCGGCCTGGCGCGGTTGCGGCGGCGGGCGCGGGGTGTCAAACGTATTAAACGCGCCTTTGCCACACTATGGACGCGTAGGCGCGTGCCATATGTTTGATACTTCGCGCCTGACTCCGCGACCGCGCTTGGCTTGTACTGTGGACGCACACCGAACCGATTTCAAACATTATTTCACTGTTAAAAAGCTAGATTATCCGTGATTGTTATAGGCATATAATTTTTTCAAAAACGTTAGGGAGCCGTATGAAAACTTAGATATGTAAACCAACGTGTTCGAAAAATTTGTCGCGGGCGAAGCCGCGGGCGGAAAGCTAGTCATTTAAATAGTGGTTTCATCAGGGATACAATTATTTATAATATCGTTCAAATCGCGTGTTGAAGTTTTAACTACATGACATATGTATTTCAAAAGAAAACAATATAAATAAACCAGACAACACACCACCTGACATGGTCTCGAAGTATGGTTAAATATCCTTGTTACGAGGTACCAAACCAGGATTAAGCCAGGGGCGTCTCCAAGCACGCCTGCAGACGCGAGCCAATTACTAATTTATTAATCTACCTAACTAAATAAAACAAAGTCGTGTTAGTTACAACACTTATTGTAACTCAAGTAGATACGGTTGGACCAATTTTAATGATTGTTGTGTTTTTGGATTTATCTTCGTTCGGAATAGGATACTATTTTTTTAAAAAGGAAAGAATTGTTTGTTTCTATCAAATAGGCTCCGACACTACTGGACTGATTTTAAAAATTCTTACACCAAAATAAACGAGTTAATAAAATTGATGTTATTCAATAAAAAAAAGTGAAACGAAGTTCGCTGGGTCAGCTAGTACTTAAATGTATGTTAATTTGTAGACAACTTATTAAGGCTATATTTTTGAATACAATTCACTTCACGCACTTGGCTATCGTAATTTTGAGGAATTCGAATTTCCCTACCTAGTTACTAGGTAAACTAATAAGTAACTGTTCCTTGTTTCCGTTTCGCAGACATAATCTGCATGTAATTAGTTTTCCTGCTAACCCGGGACGCGATACCATCGATACCATAGCAACTAAAAAGGAATTACCACAATGCTAGCGTAAACGCCGTACCTCATTTGTGAATCTTAACAATCGGCTCAGGACACACAACCGAAATGCCCCGCATCGCGGGAATATCCTCATCTCGTACCCAATTATTGAAGAACGCAGCAATAGGGAGAATGAGACTCGCGGTATGTGAGTACACGCTTTATGTCTCTATCCATTAAACCGACCGCACTAATTAAAATTGTTTCGGTTCGCGTTAAATAAATCGCGCGACCGGGTGCTTGTTTTCGGTCTTGCTTTGTTTTTGCTTGCTACATATTTGTGTGCTGACATTAACACCTTCGAGGCTACAATGCGCTTGCCGGTAACACAAAGGTGGTGCTGGAACGATTTGCGAGGAAGGAGGTTTAAATATATCGGCGCGGCACAATGTGAAACTGCAGTCGTAAGTAAACCACAACCGATATATGGCCTCTGGTTCGCTTTGTTCGGCCAAGATTACATCTTTTCCTACTAATAGAAGTTAGTTTAAGTTACGCACTGAGCTCATGGTTTCTGTGTTACGCGCTTTATGTTGCGTATTGCGCGAGGTGTAAATTGTGTGTACAAGGGCTAGATTCTCGCGTCTGAGACAGTATCACGGTAGATAACATCACGGCTCTGCTGTCAATGTACTTATCTATGTGCTGAATTCAAATTTGCCTTCATTCATGAATTGTCATTTTAGTTAGATCTTGATTCAACTACGTTAGGTAAATCGTTGGCTTTTAAGCTAACTTAGCAAAATCAATCTATTACGCTGTGTTAGGGGCGTCACATACATCAGAGGAACCTACTTGGGGTAGTGAGTACGTAATAAGTAATGGCTGATATACAAACCATGATAGCACATTATAACGAAATTTTCCTTTCTCACTAGAAAATAAGGGAGGTTTAAATGTTTTACGAGTATTTCCTTTGACCAACGTTTCACACTTTGTGTAGACTAAACCTTATTTCGAACCTCAGTTGTTTTCGAATAATACTGGAAATTATGATTGTAATGTAAAGTTTACAAAAATTGCTAAATGAAAAAAAACCGTCTTATTGGTCCAAAACTTAATTACCTATCTGTGTAGATGACTATAATTGGGATGGTTAATTAGATTTTAATTTCTAATTTGACATATAGAAGTCACAGTATTTTATAAAAAAGTAGGTAGATTAAAACTCCATTTACCTATTAACCCCTTCTAAACTTTTTTTGCTGTTCGCCCTCTAACTATAAGTTAACTGATTTTTGGTACACTTTTAGCCTAGGAAGTAAGTAGGTAATGTATACCTACCTACACCTTAAACATTTTCATCCTTGTGAGTTGTTTTTCTGTTATTTAAGGTACCAAATTAGCAGTCGTGAAAATACTGTTACCAACAATATTTTGAATCACAAGGGTTTCTTCCGAATTAAACATTTCATCTTCTGTAAAGCTCATGTAATGTGGCAATTGTATTTTATCAGACATCGGATGAGGCACTCCACAGTCGTATTGCGGACTTAAAAGTCTAGGCGATGACCTTTTCATGCACTTGAAAGCAATTCCGTGTTTTCAAGGTGCACACGAAATCAAATCAAGCTTTACATGGACGCGGGTGGACTCCTAAAGCTGCTGAAATAAAGACTCATTTTGCAAAATGCAATAGATTTGTGAAGTTATTCTAATAAACAAAACAAAATTACGTTTTTTTTTCACATTCGCGCAGCCTAACTCGTACTCTGTTTTAAATCTTTCTGCCGAAGGTTGTCTAGAAGATATCGCTCTGTAGCGATAAAACCGACTAAATTGTACTTTTTGTTTTTACGTGCTGTAAGTATTTGTTTGTGCAATAATAGTACATTATGATATAAGTGCGGTAAGTTGAAAATTACAGCCGAGGCGATATTGCTAGCCCGAGCCGTAGGCGAGGGCTACAAGAAAGCAGAGGCTGTAATTATCAAAGCGCACGTATGTCATACGACGTTTTATAACATATTTGAGAGGAAATAAATAAAAATCGGACTTTCTAAAACAAATAAAATCTTTAATCACTTGCTAGAGCAGTTAGAAAATGTTTACTTGTTCACAAATTAGCGATGCGCGCGCATCAGCGCTTTTTTTTAAGGCAAAAGGCATTAAAAACAGCCAGTATTACTAATAAAGTAAATTAATATTTCTGTGTTTTTGTTACAGATGGTTGTAATTTATTGTCAAAATTAAAAAAATTAAAGAATTAAATGTTTATTTATTATATTTCATCTCCCAAAGTTAATTTTATTCATAAAAAGTTGACCTCTTTTCTGACATAAAAACTCTTTGCTAAAATTTAAAAAAGTACCGTTCGTTTTAGACGGAGCATCTTGCTAAACCGTACGTTTTACCATAATAAAAAAAACTCGTGCGTTTTACATTACATTACCGCACAAGTGCGTAATGAGATACATTACGTTATTGAAATTGGTGAAATAAGAGACCCTTTACGAGCAAATATGTTATAAAGATTATTTATCTTATCTTATTACGGTAAATTGTTTTTACCTATTTTACTCGACGTTTCGGCGACAATTGCATGTCACCGTGGTCACGAGCGGACTCGACATCGACTGGAGTCCGCTTTTATTAGAATTAGTTAAAATGCAACAAGAAAGTTTAAAATGTTAGATTTGTGAAGATTGATCTATCGTCCTCCGTGCGTTTACTTACAGGTATTGGTCTGACATAGCAAGCTGATCATGTCAGAAGTCTAACAGGCAGGAGAGACGATAGTGTCAGAGGCCTTTGCTTTGAACACCAGTCGACCATAGTACAGTACGAAAAGAAAAAAACAGAAAAACCTTCCTTTGGTGAGCCTAATAGCTATCTGATGCGGATGTATGAATAGTGAGAGAATGGGGACTAGAAGCTGACGATGAAAACCTTGGAGAACTTGCTAACATTATATTTGCAATTAAACATAGCAAATTTAAATACCCATGTTGACCTAATCATACTCAGTGAATGTAGATTAAACGCAAGTAAGAACATACCCCAAATCAATGATTATACTTCGTACCAAACTTCAAACCATTTAAATAGAGCAGATGGAGTCGTAGCTTATATAAAAAATACACATAAAGCTAAAGTTACGGAAATAAAATTAGTAAATGCATCTTGTCTACAAATTACCATCTCTCCCGATATTGTTATCTTTGGTATTTACAGATCTCCTTCAATAACGAACACCGAAGAGTTTATTGATTCTCTAAATCAACATCTAAGTAAAATATCGCAAAACAATAACATTATAGTAACAGGGGACATCAATATAAACCTAATTTACAAACAAGACGAAGTGCCGCATGAACGCTCAAATAGACTAAATTACCTGAATATGTTAGCAATGCACGGATTGCTTCCTGGACACACAATGCCCACCAGGGGAAGTAACTGCCTGGATCATTTTATGTTAAAAATTAAAAATTATAGTAAATCTGCAACAATATCTATTTTAGATACGACTGTAACCGATCACAACATGACTTTTTTAAAACTGACAAACCGGTCGAATAAATACAATAACACAAAAACGAAAACCGTCTTTGATAAAGAGAGGGCATTAGAATACATGGGGAAAATGAACATGTTAGAATTACTTAAACTAAAAAATCCTAACCAACTTTTAGACCAGCTGGTACTTAAGTTACAGCAATGCATATCTCCACATACAATAACAGTCACAATCCCTCTAAAAAATAGAATAATAAAACCATGGATGACCAGTGGCTTATTGCGGTGCATTCTAAATCGTAACAACATGCAAAAACAGCTAAAACTAGATCCCTATAACGAAACATTAAAAATAACGTTTTTTTAAAAAGATTAAAAAGATACCGTAATTTTTGCAATTGTATTATTAAAAAACAAAAACGTAAATTCGACAGGGCACAATTGGAAAATGCACACAAAAACCCTAAAAAGTTATGGAAAGCAATAAACTGTATAACTACTCGAAAACCGAGTAAGCAACACAACACGGAATTGCTAGAAATTGGTACAACCCCACAAGCCTCGGTTAATCAAGTGAATTCGTACTTTGCATCTGTAGGCGAAATATTGGCAAATGAAATTAAAACTTCGAGCTCTGTCCAGGGGACAAATACTGACTTTAAAGAAGCAGAAAAGCCACCATTATCGTCCTTTGCACTTTATTATACTGATAATTATGAAGTAAGGTCTGTGTTAGCAGGATTAAAGACTGATAGTGCCCCCGGATGGGACCGAATACCGACTAGTTTTATAAAAGCTGCCGACGAACAAACAGTACCGATAATTACTCACTTAGCGAACCTATGTTTTGAACAGGGGATCTTCCCTGTTGCCCTAAAAGAAGCCCTTATTACCGCAGTACATAAAAATGGTGAAAAGTCAGCCATATCAAATTACCGACCAATTTCAGTTCTGTCATCAATTTCCAAAATCTTAGAAAAATTAATTAATACCAGGCTAGTTAAATATCTAAACAAATTAAATATTCTGTCACCGTCACAATACGGCTTTAGAACGGGCATGTCTACTGAGGATGCCATATTGGCACTTGCTTCTTCAGTCACTAACACAGTTGACAGTGGGAGTAAGTGTCTTGCAGTGTTCCTCGATCTAAGAAAGGCGTTTGACACGGTTTGCGTAAACATTCTTCTTCATAAACTTAAAAGCATTGGTGTACGAGGAGTGGCGCTTTCATTATTTCATGATTACTTAACAGAGCGTAAACAAAGAGTAAAAATAGCGGACATGATTAGCACGGAGGAAACGATTACATACGGAGTACCCCAAGGAAGTGTGCTTGGGCCGACGTTATTTTTGATTTACATCAACCATCTCAGTGGAATGAACCTAGAAAATGGACAAGTCTTCTCGTATGCTGACGACACTGCCCTGGTTTTCAAAGGAAAAACATGGGAGAGTGTTAGAAAGTCTGCAGAGACTGGTCTAGCAAAGGTATCGTCATGGCTTGATGTAAATCTTTTAACTTTAAACGCTCTGAAAACAAATTACATATGTTTCTCATTATACGACAGCGGACAGCCCACTAAAGACTTTCAAATCAAAATCCACAAATGCACAAACAACAGTAATTCCAACTGCTCTTGTACAACGCTTGATAAAGTAAAGTACACAAAATACCTGGGGGTAATGCTTGACCAGAGGTTATCTTGGCACATGCACACTGAGCTAATTATGAATAGAATACGAAAACTAATTTGGACTTTCAAAATATTAAGGCATGTCGCTCCTTTAAATCTTTTAAATCAAATATATATTACTTTAGCGCAATCAATAATTGGATACTGTCTTCCGGCATGGGGTGGAGCTTCAAAAATAAAATTTCTTGAACTAGAAAGGGCTCAAAGGTCATTACTAAAGGTCATGTACCTATTTTAAACCGTTCCGATTTCCGACAGAAAACCTTTATTCGGAGTCGGGCCTTTTATCCGTTCGTAAACTACACGTGCTGCTTATTATATTAAGAATTCATAAATTCCTTCCTTTTGAACGGGAACAGGTTCAAAGTAGGAGAAAGAAATATGTTGGCCCTAAAGTCACAGTAAAGACCACCTTTGCTAAGAGACAGTTTGAATGGCAATCATCCCACATTTATAATGTTGTTCATAGCTTACTATCTATCCACCCTATGAAATACAGAAACTGCAAAAATACCGTCACAGCATGGTTATAAACCAAAAGCTATGACGATATTGAAGGCATAGTACAAGCAAAAATGGTATAGCTTATTCTAAAAGGACTTTCCTCATATTGGCATCTAAGAAGCAATCAATTAATTTCTTATTATATACATACGCCCTCTCACACACCCGCTTGCACAAACACACACACTCTCTCTCTCTCACACACGTGCACACACGCACACACACACACACGCGCGCACCCCCACACACACACACACACACACACACACACGCGCGCGCGCGCGCACACACACACACACGTGCGCGCGCACACACACGCGCGCACACACACACACACACACACACACACACACACACATATATATATATATATATACACACATACACAAACCATTAAACTTGTTTAGTGAGTCTACAAGTTGTGTTCTTTAAAATGTTATCTAGATTTTAGTAAATGGCTATTGAAGAGCGGATCTCCTAACACAAGCAAATTGTTTGCTTAAAAGGAGACTCCAAACCTTGTAACAAACAAGTATATTGTAAGATACCGAAATAAATATTTTGTATTTTTTGTATTTTTTTTTTTGGATATTTGACTGAAAAAAAAAGCGCGACTGACATAAAGGTTAAAAAACCTCAATTAAGAAAAGTCAGATAGTAACAAATACAAAACATAACACTAGGACTTAAGTACCATGGAGGCTTTACTGAGCCCTGATTCTGTTATTTGAAACGAAATGGATTGTATTTGAATGGCTTGATTTTGACAGTTTTAGTATGGACTAAACGTCAAAATGGCATTTAAACACCACAATCGGGCTCCAGTTTCCAACACTTCCTTTGAAAGCTTGCGGGAAAATATATACCTACCTACCTACTTCTTAATTTGTAATTATGATTGAGCATAACTTGTCCACGATCTAAAATGGACTGATTTTGGTAGATGAACCCTACGTTCAGCAGTGGATGTCTACTTAATAGTTTCGAATGATGGCGATATTGATAGCACATCCTTAGATCAGGAAAGAACATTAAAAACACAACTACTTAGATACCTACCTATAGTACTTCCCAAAAAGTCATACTTACCTGCTGCTGTGACTTTTACCGAACTTTTACTGAAGTCGGGGTAAAGATTTGTTCAGAACACGTCTAATTTATCGACCTGCATTGAAGTTTTGACCTTTTTGTCGCGGCAGTCAGTTTGAAAAAAACTGTTTTTACGTAGAATTTTATAATATTCATATATTTTTTACCTCAATACTCAGTATTCATACAGAACTTCACTCGGTTGAATCATAATTTAGAAACATTTTTTTGAACATTATTCCTCAATATCCTTAAAACATGGGTCCTTCGGAACAAGTCCTGAAATTGCAGCTACTGTGTTACTTAATCTCATCCTTAATAACAAACATTATTGACGTTTTGTACTCAACATACTACATTAATCCAAAAAAAGGTATAAATAAATAAATATAAATTATGCGCCAGACAACACACCTCTTGTAATGGTCTCGAAGTAGGGATTAATATCCCTGTCTTACGAGGTACCACACAAGGAAATAAGTTAGGGGCGTCTCCCAGCACACCCAGAATCGTTCGCTCGTCCGACAGATCGTTTCCTGAATTGACCCGACCGGGAATCGAAGCCAGGAGGGACACTACGGAAATCAAGGGGAGAAACCGTGCTACAGCGCACTACGCCAATCGTGTTGTCGTATGTTAATGTTATTTAATTGAGTACATGTATATCTACATGTCATTACCACCATAGCCTGAATTATTAACAGCCAATCAATTCGACGTGTTTAATGCTCTTAAATCAAGGTTAAGATATCAGATTGCCTTTATCTGCAAATTTTCAGATGATTTGATACAACCCCTTAATAAGGTTCCGACGCCAACGACCTTCAATATACAAGGACTGCGCTGTCAACGGGACAACAAAAAATGTGCTTTACGTCATTCTTTCTATGCATTTTTTTCCTTAACTACAATAAAGTGCATTCCTACTCCTTTCACCAATACGTGTCAGAAAGATAGCAGGCAGGATGTCACTGTCACGCGTGTGCCATGTTTCAGTTCAGTTGTATGATGTGCTATGTCCAGTGCATGGAAAATCATTGACCGACGCGCTCCACGGGGCGTCTCTTTGTGTAATGTGATGATGCTTAAAATATACTCGTTTAAGTGCAACTTAATAATCTTTCCGATACAGATGTTAATTATATCTGAACATGCGGCGATTGTAGCGATGATTAGATTTTTACAGGCATTTTGACGGTGATAAAATTAGCCAATTTATGTTTGAGTGTTAAGCACATGTTTTTAAGTTAACGGTATGTTTGTTAAGTAAAGAAAAAGAAGCTTTGAACGTGCGACTGCTTGCTAAAATAATCGTAGCCTGCATCCGCTATTCAAGAAAAAACCTTGTTTGAACCCCCAATACGTTCTGTTAGTACATTTCAAATAAACACACAAAATGCTGGCAAATTAAAGCATTTAAGCGTCGTTCATCACACATTTAGATTATAATTTAGCTTTTCTCGCGGCCCCTGCCATCTAGCGCCTAGAGCGACGCACTCCTCGCTGTGCCACAGGAATTTTGGGATACAAAGGCAGGCTACAATAGCTGCTCTAAAAATCTATTGGGTAGACATATTATGTTCAGCAGTGGAAGTGTTGCCCATGATCACTATCAGGTATCGATGAGTTCAGATGGGTTGCAAATTTGGGCGCGTAGGACCAGCCACGTGGACCACTCCTTCACTCCTGCAGCCATCAGACTGTGGATTAAGCGGCCTGACGCTATTCAAATGGCACAAACTAAAGCCACTTTCAAAAAATCAGCCCGTGAGTATCTGCGAAATTCTACGTAATTCCTACAGATTTTCCTCTAACTTCTTAATTTCTTATGGAAAAGTTAGTATGTTATTTATTTATATATTATTTGGTATGTGTGTATTTTTGTATATAATATATATAGATATATATATTTACTGTAATATTATTTATTGAATGATATAGGTAGGTTTGTACTGGTTATTTATTGTTGTTTTAGTATCTTTGTTTCTTTTCTTTTCTTTTTAAACCCAGATACTAGTACCGGCAACAGCATTTTCACTGGCCTGTTGGCGCAATGGCAGCGATCCTGCCTTTAGCGCCGGAGGTCGTGGGTACTATCACCACCCATGACAAATATTTGTGTGACGAACATTTGTATTTGTTGTGTGTCTGGGTGTTATTATCTATTTAAGTGTGTATTTAGAAATATTTAAGTATGTTTATCAGTCTCTGACGCCCATATTACAAGCTCTGCTTAGTTTGGGGTCAGATGATCTTGGTGTGAATTGTCCCAGATATTTATTTATATTTGTCTCGCCCAATGGTTGACTGATAGAGAATGCTTTTAGCATTAAGTCCGCCTTTTGTACTATTTTGTGTACTAAAGAATAAATAAAAAATAAAACAATAAAATTTGAGAAAAGTAAAAAAGTCTACTCTGTCCTTTTCGGTGAAACGTTTTCAAGTTAAAGTAGGCCTTATTACAATCGCTCATTTCAATAGTGAAGTTAATTCCGTGAACTGTGTGTAGCGAGACTAGCGAGCAATTTCGTCAGTAGGTAAATATCCAGCCTAGAAGACGCGTTAGTGCTAGGTAACCGCTGACTGGCTGGCATTGAAAGATCATTTTGCGATATTGCTCGCCACGCTCAATTTAGGAAATGAAGTGCCAAGTCGTAAGGGATTGTAATGAACCTCCAGTTCTGAAAAAAAATGTTAAAGAAGTGCATATTATTATCTAACTAGTAAGTCGTAATGATAAAAACAATAAAAACAAACTTCACTCTATAGAAAAAAAATTAACAAAAAAAAACCATCTTCAAAAAAAAACTATTCCAAAACAAAACACTAAAAAGTAAAAAAATAACTGCGTATTCTTCTCAAACTTATACGATAATATAATGTAGGTACAATTATTGTTATTGTTGGAGTCGGTGTCAGCCCAAGGAAATACTACAATACCTACCTTTATATCTTACGTTTAAGTATTTATATAGGTAGTTACAAACCTACATTGGCTGACACCGACTCCAACAATAATGTTTTGTTTTGGAATAAGTTTTTTTTTTAAGTTGTTTTTTTTGTTTATTTCTTGATTTTCGTGAATAGTTTTTGTTTATTTTATACATCGATAATTAATAACATAGGATAGTTGCTCCTAAGAACTGAAGAGGTCCGTTACTTTGTCATGGATCCCATATCAGAACCTAACCAAACTCTCATCAAACTACCCTTGAAGTAATCCTTTCCAATAAAAAAGAAGCATCGAAATCGGTTGGCGTAATATTGAGTTATATGTCGCGCATTTTGTTTATCTAGATTAAAGACTTATATGAATTTCTCATGGATGCCACTGTCTGAACTAGACCAAATGAAATGGGACTACACGGGAAGCACCAAAATTTGCTCAACCAGTCAAAAGTTATGAGGTAACAAACATAAATTAAAAAAAATATAGTCAAATTGAGAACCTCCTCCTTTTTTCGAAGTCGGTTAAAAATAAATTAAATGATAGCATTCCTAATACCTGTAGACCTAGAACTTACCCCGCTGCTTGATATAACATAGTTAAATAAATAAAACTGCATCATTACAAACTGATATGTCTTCTTTTATTCACAGTATAATTAGTGCACTATTTACACACTGTACATGATTGCAACAAATTAACTTATTAAGTACTTACACCTAGCAGATGTATCTACATACAACAAATGAAATATCAACAAATAATATTTGTAAAATAAACGATTTACACAAAGTACAGATGGGTACATAAAGTATTTTTTAATCTCAATTCGTTTTACCAAAATAAACTTTTTGAATAAAACTAACGAAAGGTGCGTGCTTAGAAAGCACAATAAAGGATGTTAAAAATATCCACATGACACATTGACATAAGTTACAACACTGTGATGTTATGTATAAACAATACTACACATTTTATTATGCGAGAAATGGTAATCTAGGGACGGATCCTTGTCAGATTCAAGCATACAAATATCATTGATATCATTATTTTGGAAAATGCTCATGCACACAGCTGCACCAGTCTGTACACAATACCCGAAATGTAATAAAAAAACAGAAAAAACGTAGCCCAGTCCGTCCAAACTTTACAATATATTATTGGCAGTGAAATTGAATGGGCTACTTAATGTTACATTTATTATATAGTTATATTTATTTTAAAAAGCCTAATAAAAACTTGCCATAATTTAAATGTAGGTTAGTAAAATTTATGTTATTAATTATTATGATGTATAAATTTATTTAACTATTTAATTCCATAGTAATGTTTATGTGTGTTTATTTCAATATTGTTCATATGAAAATTTAAAGATATGATTGCTAGCGTACTCGAAAAAAAAGAAAATTACATTGTATTATCTAATGTTCAATTGAAACACTTTTCGCCCGCGACTGTACTAAGTAGTTAGAATTACACACGCATTATGTTAACTTAATATTTATGAGTATTTATAAATACTTACGAATTGTAAAATTGGTACGGACTGAAGCTTTTAATTCACGGGTCAGTTAAATAAAACTATTTTAGATTATAGTTACACATTTCGCTAAAACTAGCGACACTGTCGACTACTTTCAATAAAGTAAAGTACCCCAGCAGGGATGTATGCTCTTTAAGGTTATATTTCAATGAGCTAAAATTTAGGCATAGCTACTGCACAGAAAGGTCTGCAAAGAGTTAGAGCCCAATGTACATACATACCATCTCAACTATATCCCAAACGGGGTAATCAGAGGCAAGGGACTGTTGCAGTCATGGTAACACTCAGAAGCCCACTTTCCACCAATGGTATTAGAACCCAACGTGATAGGTGGTGAGCCTAGCGCCGTTATTCGGGTTGATTTGGTTTTTATCGATGCTTTCCATCACCGGAGCGTTAGTCGGTAATTTAACAATGAACACAGTGGTTCTAGCCAGATTTGAACCTGGGAACACACGATCTACTCAATACGATTAAATGACATCAAGTTATATTTTTGTTTCTAGTGAATTTATTGAGAGCTCATCGGGGAAGCTGTTTAGTGGACAGTTAAGGCACCGGACGTTCACCATTGCTCGGAGAACTCATGTTTTTAGAATAAGAATACTGAATAAACTAAGCAATGAATCAGCAAAAGTTATTAGCTTTCGAGTTATGTAAAAACAAATATGTACATTACTGAGGGTATTTCGACAGTGGAAGGGTTTTATCTGGTGGTGTATATTCTTCAAATACTAAGGCCCGTATTCTGAAACAAAATCTGTACATGAGTATAGATCTGAGTGACGTTTTTGTATAAACTGACGTTCCGAAATCTCTACTCATTTACAGATCAGTGCTTGAGTACGATTCTAGAATACGGGCCTAAAACGTCACTCAAAGTTAGCCTCTTTAGATTGAGACGTCAGCAGAATTGAAAATGATAGCTAGACTTAAAAGGGCTTACTTATGAGCGGCGTTCAAAATTTATCGAAACCCAGAATGCATGTAAAGCAAACACGCTAGGCAAGCGGATGCTGTTGATACAAAAACGACAGAAAACTATTACCAGAAGATAAGTCAACTTTTTAGACATTGTACTTGGTATGTAAAAGCTTCATTAATTATTTCTAAACATTAACAAACGATACATTACATTTTAAACTTAACTAAAATAATTTAATGTAGGTATCTAAAGAAAGCACAACAGATATTGTATTACACTTGTGTATTTTTTTGTTTATATCATTTTTTTTCTACTTTGATTCATTTTTAAAATTCACTTATGTAAAACAATAGAATAACGTTTATATATACCTGTACATCAGAGTGGGACAATTTTTTCGTTATGAATAAAATTTGTCCACCCAAATCTTAAGAACATCCCATTTTTATCTATTTATTATTGTTAACATACAGGCCGAGGTTTATTTTACCAATCCATTAGATCTACATTCTGTTTTAGGGTATTTGACTACACAGATTAAAAATGTTGCATTTTTAATTGACAGTAAAAATACAAGATATTTACATAGATTAGATTGCTTTCTGAATGTGGCCTTAGGTTTACCACAAAAATGCATCAATGTAAAACCGAATTAAAATATAACGCACATTAAACCAATTTTTTTTTATTGATAATCGCAGTTTAGACCAGCAATTAACATTTCCTTTGTTGTTCGTTCATTGTTCTTTGATAAGAAATAATATTTCATTTAGTCAAACACCCTACCCCGCTTCTAACCTAACATCTAGCAATATACCTAACGATAAAATGAAATTATTTTCTCAGTCTGTCACTTTGATATTACGTTGGTAACTCCTTCGATCCGACACATCCCTAACAAATAATAATTTAATTAAATGCGAAAACCATAAATACATTTCGAGACTAGTCGACAAAGTCTTTGGCTATGGTTTAAAAAAGAAATGTATAGTATCTGCTCTATGCTTTGTAAATATTCAACGTAAAATAAAATTAGTACAAGCAATAATAATAATTTCATTATGCCTAAAAGATATGAATAATTGTATATTTTACAAATTATAAAAATAATTCACTTAATTATATTTTAAAACTGTACTTTTTTGCCGATGCAAAGTATCGTTGGCTTTGTTAAAATTCGGGGATTGTATAAAAGTAAAAACATTTATTCATTGGTTCAGTTCAAAGCAAAATGGGAAATGTGATTTATGAGTAATCTCTTCACAAAATGTACAGCGTTGCACTTGTATCTTACAAAATGGAGGCTAACATCCTTTTATTTGTCCCCATTTTATAACGCATACAAAAACTTAAATTTTATAACGCATACAAAAACTAAAATTTTATAACGCATACAAAAACTAAAATTTTATAACGCATACAAAAACTAAAATTTTATAACGCATACAAAAACTAAAATTTTATAACGCATACAAAAACTAAAATTTAATAACGCATACAAAAACTAAAATTTTATAACGCATACAAAAACTAAAATTTTATAACGCATACAAAAACTAAAATTTTCGAATACTACGATTCACTATAATTCTATGTATACTCTCACTACATTGTAAATCGTGCGTTTTATATGAACATATACATACATATAACATCTTCTACATTTTACAATTATTAGGAATAATTTATTTTCCCTTCACACAAGCACCGATATGTCGAGATGGACTAATGTTCAACTATACTACACATTTTTACTAAATTTTAGAATATCATTTCTTTACATTCCTAAGGACAGATGGCATCATTTTAAATATTAGGTACATTTCAATTTAATTCTTATATTCAGTTCTGACAATTTATTAAAATGTGGCCGTGGTAACATGTTCATAATGTGCAGTCGAAACCTAAAATGCGCAATATATTTAAAATAAAATTACAAACCTGTAAAAAATTAACTCTTAAACATGATTGCCCTTTCTTACAACTTGTAAACATATATTTATATTGTATAATAATATTTATATATGTGAATAACAAATACTACAAATTGCCAGTTAGGTGTGATTTGTGAATTAATGAAATATTCCACAGTTTAATAAATATCAGATTGATAAAACTACAGTAAGAATTGACCTGAAACAAATTAGGGCTTTATTACTTAGAAACTTATTGTCATATAAATTATATGCTACGGTACAGTCAACCCAAGCTCCAGATTGACACTGGAATTCGTGGCGTCTGCGCGTAGTATGAAAGTTCATAGCTAAGAGAGGTCAGCTTATGCCGGTAGAGATTTTCTTGAGCTCTGGCCGACTGTTTATGGGATGGCAAGTCGAGGTTATCGATGACTTAGGTAAATAGGCAGCCAATTACGCCTTCAGACGATTTCAAACAATTTATTTCAAGGGATTAATGGAACTTTTAAATACATATTTGATTAGACGAACCTATTCATCCATATCGCAGAAAATGTATAATTTTTGTAGACATTTTTAACAAACGATATGTCTGACTTTTACAAGCGGCCAAATCAAGTATAATAAAATGATTTTCAATCCATTTTACTCAGTAGACTGACGTATTTTTTCATTTTAATACTGCATAGATTTTAAAAGAAATTTCAATGTATTCAGTACGATTATTTAAACAGTAGGTAGCAGTACTTTAACATAATTTAAACTAAAATATATACATATTTTTCCGACAGCTGATATGGATTGAAACAACAGTTTCCGTCGATCCTATGAAACGTAGAAGCTCATTTAAAATTTAAATAATTATCATGAAACGAAAAGGGAATAATAATATCGTATGTCTAAAATTGACATTGTAAATCGTCGAAATAAATTATTATCCAAAGGCATTTAATAAGCTCACAACACAAATTATCTTAAAAATAAGGACGAGAGTTATTATGTACACATTTAAAAAGTATACTCTCTATACAAAAACATAAAACATTTTCATAATAGAGATGTATATTTTTATAAATCCACATAAGTACAATGACGGAAAATATACAATAGTACAATTGGATAATAAACATAAAAAGACGGCACAGACTTGATTAAAAGGTATATATTATTTACATTGTATATCTGTGGCATAATAATAATTGACACTGGAATAATTATTGGGAGTAAATAAATCTCATTTCATTCGCATGTAAAAATAATATTTAGAAATAACGAAAGAATAAGAGTTGGCTTTTTCCGTCATCGTATCTCCAATACTGGCAAAAAGAAACGGTGTACAGTCGGGAACAGAAGACACTTGCAGTTAATGCTACATACCCTGGTATTGGGTTGAATTCCCAATTATTTATTCTTTTACAGCCTTCATTCAATTGTTATTGTCCGTTCCATTCTATGTTTGCTAATACTTCGGGCCCTATAAGTTTTTTATTTTATGAAACGGTCATTTAGAATTATTAAATGACCTTTATACAATTTTTCATCAGTTTTCATAAAAAATGCCCTATTATTGAGATCCTCGAGTTTTTTTTTGGGATCTCCACTTTATTACATTTGTTTAAAGAGGACCCAAAGCAAGATACCTAACCTGATTATCTTGCAAATGACCAAACGTCTGGATACACTTTTGTAACCTGGCCACGATCAGCACGCCACTATTTTTTACAAGTCATAAACTTTTTACGATCGTGCGATGGGTTGTATTGGCAACATTGCATTTGTTGTAAACGTTAAGATTATTTTTAATTAATTAGACAGAAAACTAGAAAAATTCGAATCTATCTATATAAAAACAAGCATTGTAAAATGCTAAAATAATCCAAGTAATAATCTCTTTAGCTATGATTCTTTATTTGCCTATACAGTCTAGACGTCAAATAGTACCAATGTATTAAATAATGTTGTATAAAGGTGTATTGAAACGCGAAAATTAAAAGTATATTTTATAGTTATAAACATAACAAAGCGCACAAAAAATAATTTATTTTTTTATAAAAAAAAAACCAAGAGAAATTCTTCCAAAAATGCGACGTTGCCAACCCGCCCCAAACCCAAACGCGAGCTCTGAACGTTTCTTACACAGTAACTCTGACGTTCTCTTCGGAGCCAAAGCAAACCTGTGGTTACCTTACAAAGCGCCAATATCCGGGTACACGTGCGGCACCCCCGCGCCGGCCTCCCGGTACTGCAGCGGGTCGGCGCGGAACTCGACGGGCGCGAGCGCCATGCGCCCGTACGCGGCGGCGAAGCGCTCGATGCAGGCGGAGCGCTGCGACATGTGCCGCGCGTCCGCCGACAGCATCTCCGTGTTCACGCATTCTGGGCATTTGAACTTTTTTCGAGGTGTTACCTGAAATAAGTTTTATTTTTTTTCACACAGTAAGTGGCGCAAGACCGGCGGCAGTGGCGTCATCTCGTGTCGGAGGCCAAGATCCACTTCGGGTCGCTGAGCAAGCGGAGTAAGTAAGTAAGTTTTTCACACAGTATTTAATCAAGATGCCGAATCACATTGCTGAAGACACCGACTGACTTGTCAACGTTTTGCACACACTACTCTCCCATTTGAACATGACAGTTAGGTTAGTTCAGTTTATTTTATATTGCCCGTTAAGATGACCTCATTCCACCTGATGTAAAGTGGTCGTGAGATTCAGATATGAGGCTGACAAGCCTAGTCATGCAAACGAAACTCTGGGTTGGCTATCCTTACCTTGAAGGCCTGCAGCAATGCCTCTTTGAAAGATTCCGGGATATCATGAGGATGGAAACAAATGCGCTGGAAGAGCATTCCACGTCTGGATGGTACGTTAGAAAGATATGTCGATAGGGAACATTACACAAAACTGCAGAGGGCGCCACTTACAAAAATGTAAACAAACCACCTTGTCGTATTTATGATAACTTCCGAAAATTAAAAGCGATGAAACTGAAACACAATGTTTTTATACGTTTAAAAAACAATTAGCTGAATATATTATCGCGGAAAACATTTCAGATAGTTAAATAGTGAAGTTGCAGTGAACAAAATCAATATTGTGTTAACGGGTAGTTTGTTGGCTTGAAAATGTAGTGTGTGTGATCATTACCTCTTCAGTAAGTACTAAATAAACTGAGTTCCTCTGAAAGGGAAAAATAACCACTACTAGTCGACGTACACGGACATAATTAATTATTATTATTTTAAGTATGTTATCACGTAAGTGACTATTCTGTCTTTGTGATAATAAAGATCTTTAAACCTAACACATGTTTAATTCTTTCACAGAAATAAATTGAGGCATTCTTGCCGTCTTCATATCATAATGGTGCGGGGTGTAATTAAATAATGTAAGTAAAAAGCTCAGTTTTCAAAGTAGTTGACATGACTTGTCAAACAGTTGTTGCTAGTGCTGCCTCTGGCGGGATAACACAGCAGTAATATTTCGTAACATACTTGAAATCAGGGCCCCGAGATGAAACGTCTAGTTGTATGTTACCACGAATCGGCAAAATGATCTCAAATTTTGGCCCCTTCATTACTATTTAATTTTTCCCGTAGCTTGCCCGGAAGATAACGCTATTAGCTTACGTTTTTTTGTTTACTATGCAATAAATAATAAATAAAATATCCCTGGACATTATTCCACACAGCGCCATCTAGCCCCAAAGTAAGCTAATTAAAGCTTGTGTTATGGGATACTTGACAACGGATAAACATACTTAAATACATTTTCTTTTTGTAAATACATACTTATTATACATAGGAGACACCCAGACCAGTACAAACAGACATGTTCATGCACACAAATGTTTGTACTGTGCGGGGATCGAACCCGCGACCTCTGGTGTAGTAGCCAACTTCTTAACCATTACACCAAGTCGGTCTACAATACAATAAATATCAATATACAATAATATAAAAATCTTATCCATATATCTTTATGACAGCCTTATATTGTTCGCCTCGATTTCCATAGTGCCCTGGGTTCCATTACCCGGTCGGGTCAACTCAGTAAACGATCTTTTCTGGATTGACTCTGGTCTGGGTGCTGGGAGACTCCCCTGGCTTGATTCCTTGTCTGGTACCCCGGAACAAAGGGATATTTATCTCAATTTCGAGGCAAGTGGTGTGTTGTCTGGCGCATATTATATTGTATAAGAAATCCTAAGGGCTCCGCATGGTATTTCGCTTCAAGATTGTACCAAGCAGGAATGACGAAAACCATATAATTAAACATAGTGGTAGATGTTTTGGATTTATGAATCCAAAACATCATCATTCATCATCATCATCATCATTATCATTTTAGTAAGAAAATACCGTGTTATGCTCCTTGCTGTTCTTTAAACTTTGCACATAGATATCAAGTGAGGCTGGTTCTTTCTCATTCATTAATAAATGCCTAAGACAGCAGCCTACCACTTATCGATGAGATTTTTCAGCAGAATGTCTTCCAACTAGTAAATATAACAATAAGATATATCTTTAGTACCTTAATGGGTGGCTTCCTGGTGATATTGGCGACGAGGAAGTTCATAGCGATGTCCTCGCAGTTGAAGTGGTCGTCCACCCAGTGCCGGATCTCCGCGGGCATCTTGTACGTATAGTACCACGACCAGATCTTGTGGTGGAACGCTGCACCGGTCAGGACCTGGGAAATGTAAGCGGTATCCTATTAGAAAGGTTTATTTGTTTGACTGGCCTGTGGGCGATGGTAGCGATCCTACCGCCGATCCTTTAGCGCCGACAGTCGGTGACGAACTCATGTTTTTTCTGCTTTTGTATGTCATGTCATGTTAAAAAACTAAACAAAACAGCATCAAGTTCAATATTAAACGTATAAATAGTTGAGTGTTATTTAATTTTCTGGTACATTCAGGACATACATTCATAAGTTGCTGCTATATTTAGATAAATCTATACTAATCTTATAAAGAGGAAAGATTTGATTGTTTATTTGTTTGTATTGAATAGGCACCAAAACTACTGATCCGATCGTAAAAATTCTTACACTTACAGAATGCTAAATTATTCAGAAGTGTTATATGAAGTTTAAGTTTTATTATGATTTAACAAAAAAATCTGTGAAAAATAATAGTAAATGTAAATCAAGTCTGAGAAAAGCGGGCAAAATGGCCACCAGCTGTCAATAGTTTAAAAGAACGAAGTTTTATTTGTTAAATAAATTCCAACACCGAAAAACAAAGCTCCGCTTAGTTTAGGGTCAGACTTTCTCGATGAAAGATGTCGCATCTAATTATACTAATATAACAATGAAAAAAGATTTGATTGTTTGTTTTGAATATGCTCCGAAACTACTGGACCGATTTCAAAAATCCTTACACCAATATGAAGCTACATTATCAGGGTGTGACATAGGCTATATTTTATTATGATTGAACAAAACATTCAGTGAAAAACAATAGTATTACATAGACTCAAGTCGGAGAAACGCGGGCGAGATGTGCTTTACCGACGCCGCGACGTGGATTTCCTTTTGACAGAACGAAGTCTGTTGAGGCAGCTAGTATTTAATATATTTAACCGTATTAATTGACAATATATATTTCGGACGTATCCTAACGCATACATCATGTCCAGCATTAGCAGAATGAAAGAATAGATGAGTAGTTGCGACATTGTCTAAATACCGAGCATTTTTATGTATCAGTTTCAGCTATTACGAGTACAACAAATTTCAACAAAGCTTATTTGTAAAAAGCTACCTACTAATGTCAACCTATTTTTTAATTTCAATGGTAAAAAGTCCTCGTTTCAACGAAACAAAACCAACGCACTGATTTTATCTTAATTAACTTTACTAGGCCGCTTTTATGGCTTTTCCTTGTGTTCAGTTTATCAAATTATTTCCGCCGCTATAAATTTTAATTTAACTCATTATTTATCACAAAAAAACTTGGTTTAAACTGATTTAACAAATAAAATGGGCTCCTACTGCTGTTTTAATGTTATCTGGTTAGATTTTAATTGTTTACACGTTAATCGTCATGGCAGTCACTGCACTGATGACTCAAAAACAATAGACTCTCTTTTGTTTGATTTCTTAGTCAGAATGGAGGGCTATACTGACTGACCTCAGAGACTGTTTAAATATGATAAAATACCAAACACCATATATAAAATGAAAATGAAAAAAATCTACAAATTAGAATTGGTAATCAAAATCGTTAAATCAATCAAATCGTCATCTGTTAAATATTTATAAATGTTCATGCTCGCGGTCTCGTTGGAACAATCGAATCAAGGCCAATTCACTTGAACGTGTGCTACATACGTTTCTCAGTACAAACGAAATCACAACATCTATTTTAAACTATCTTTGAAACTGCAACAACTCTTTCCTAAATTTGACTTACCCAAAACATTTTCATTCATAACTATGTAGAAATGAGCAATACTCTCTATAGCATAGAATTCTTTAAGGAGGAGTCAAAAGGTTCAAACAAAGTCCGCAACTCCCTAACAATACCTCTGGTGTTGTAATCAGCTGCGGTAACCATTATTTTCACTTGGTACGCATTCCTGTTTGCCACCAATGCACCGTATTTGAATTTAGTTAATTAAACGCGAAGAAATTACAGCCGGTGGTTGGGAAAACATAAGACCCTGCCATTGAAATCTGGTTGGTCCAGTCGCTGTGGTTGCACGGTTGCGCCAGAAGTTGAGGACGACCCACACGTGGACTCTGGACGAAAAACCTTCTGGAACCTTTTGTAATCAGGGAATTTTGTGACATAAGGCTTACCATCGAGATCTGGTTTGTCCACTCGCTGTGATAGCGCCAGGAGTTGGTGACGTTGTCCCAAACGTGCAGCCTGGACGGAAACCCCACTATCCGGTCGGGGAACTCGCGCCACACGTCGAAACTGGAAAGAAGGAAACAATGGAGTTAGGAGTTTGAATCGACGATAGCTCGATTGGTCATGACGTCGGCCTCTGCGGCGAATGATCAGAGCGTCTTGAACAGGGCTTCTGAACGTTTTATAGTCACCATTTTTAATATCTTACGGACCTGCTTAATCGATTTTGCATTTACATAAATTATGGAGAATAACAATAACTTCAGTTGCTCTAGTGAGACAGTTTTGGCTAGTCACAGACCCTTGGCACCCACGAGATGCGATTAGTAATTAGGAGTGCTCACGACTGATTCTTCTATATTTATACTATTCGATTATAACCAATTCTTCAAAAGATAGTAAATACCACCCCACCAATGGACATAGTTAAAACACACAATTATGTTCCCTCACGCGAATGTTTGGTGTAACTGAAAGTGATTTAATAATTGTAATGAAACATTCAGATTAATGCTAAAATCAGATGATGATTACACACAATTTAATTGTTCTGTCGGACTGTTAAATTACTTCTCGTATTCCAAACCAATATTATCAGAAACTCAATTTCACACTGAAATAATAACCGCTAAAAACATATTCGCACGCACAAATGGCCAGAACCTATTATTCTGCTGAAGTCCGCGTATCGTAATGATTGGCAGTTAATTTAACTTTGTTTAATTGAAGCTTTTAAAATCATCTTTTTGCCTGGCTGGTGGGTTGTATATCTGATGTTATTGTTAATTCTACTCATCAGGATAAAAAGACGATCAGAACTTTACTGATGTCAATAAATATATTTATCTTCATTTGCAACATTTTGTATTAGAAAATCAAATTGTCGTTTTTAGTATTGAACTTCTACAAATATTTCAAGATTAAAATTGGCCAAAACGGTCCAGCCATTATAGGGTTTTAGCGAAACAAACGAACAGCAATCGATGTTAAAATTTTTAGGTATTTATCAAAGTATGTTGCTGTAATTGGCTTATGTTTAGGTAATGTTATAGTCTATTTCTTTGCATAAAAGCTATTAAAACATTGTTGAATTAGAATAAATCGATAAATAGATCAGTATTTAGCCACGCGCATATATTGACTATTTGCCCAAAGAACATAGGTTAACCCCATAAGGTTCATAAACTAAAGTTTTCCCTCGTATCATGGTAACCAGAAACCACAAAGTTCCACAACCCCCAGACATCGTTCCATCACCATTTGCGCCAGTGCTAGTTATTTTCAGAAAGTCCTAATTTTGCTGTACACATTTGTCAAAGTCGTAATTAGGGTGATTAGTATTCTTTGGGCTGGATAAGATATAGGTACCTGTTTTGTTACAAAAACACTTGTAATATTCATATTCCTGTGGTTAGGAAGTAACTGCTGTTTAGGTTTTTTGAAGACTGAGAAAGATTCCTATGTCGTCACGTAATAGCGTGATTGTTTAGGCGCGTTAAAATATATTTTATTGTGATTATTATGTTATTTTACATAGTAACACCTCCATAGGTCAATACAAATGGAATAAAGAAATAAATCCTAAATCAGTCTTTCAATCCTGTTTTACCAATAATATACCGTCATGGGCCTTATTGCTAACAAGATCATGTGGTCAATTGTACGGTCAAAAGTATAAATACCTGTACGTTTAGAGGGGTTTATAGATACTTGAGCGAAACATTAGCCACAAATATCTACACAAATCAACAAAGTGTCTGAACAAACTCTCGCTAATGTTCTGCTCAGTACATACAGACGTACTGAGTTGCCAATTGAAATTTACGTGATCGTTCGCGTAAAATATTCGCATTGGGATATCGTACAGCGCCTTGTTGAGTCGAAATGGAGCTTAAAAACGGTACCTTGATGATATTGTTACGTTTTAGTACAGAGGCGTTCACATCAAATTTTACATAGGGGCGCCTTATGCTGCTGACATGAGACTCACTTTGCAATGGTTTTGTAAAGTTTGATGTGAACGCCTCTGCTGTACCGTTCCTTAGTTCTATTTCTTTTTTTTTTTATTAAAATTGACAACTCATGGTAGACGTACAGATATTTTTGAAGCCTTGAAAACGTAATTTACCTTCAGTCAATAAAGTATCGGGAATAGATGATTTGTTTATGGTTCCAGATTATTTTTTTGTTTTTTTTGTTGTTGTTAGATTGGCACAACTGTTTTCCATTTTGGCGCGGTGTTTGAGTTGCATCTGTTATTTATATTAAATACAGCGCTGTTTTTCGTTATATGTATTGCGATTGCGATTGTAATAGACAAAAACATCGAACTAAGAGTTTGTCTTAAATTTTGCATCGCCAATGGAATTTCGTGTTCGGAGTCACTGCAAATGTTACAGAAGGCTTACGGTGAATCGACTTTATCAAAAACACGTGCTTAAGAGTGGTACAAAGCGTTCAAAAGCGGTCGAGATGTGATGTGATGGAAGATTTGCCTCGCTCTGCAGGAAAATTCTTGGATTTTGCACCACGATAATGCGCCTTCGCATAAGGCCATCATTGTGAACGAATTTTTGACCAAACAATCAACAAATACCATCGGGCAACCACCATATTCACCAGATATGGCTCCAGCCGACTTCTTTCTTTTTGCTAAACTCAAAATACCACTTCGTGATGCCCGTTTTCAATCGGTAGAAGACATAAAAGAGAGTTCGCGGCGAAAACTGAACTCAATTCCGGAAACAGCGTTTAAAAAATGTTTTGATGATTGGATTATACCTACGTCGGCGTAAGTGTATCGTTTTTGAAGGAGCATATAGAATAAATTTGGATGAATATCAAACATTTTGTGTATTATTTATATTTTCCCGGTACTTTTTTGACAGCGTAGTATATTAAATGAATTTATACTTTTGACTGTATTATATATATTAGCTGATGAAAAGTCACTCATGATGAATGTCTAATTAACAAGGGGTGAGGTTTTTTAACAGGTTCTATGTACTAGGGGTTAGTTAAAAAGCGTAGATTACCAATTCCCTAAGCTCTGACCTCCATTAGGTGATGTTAATGCCTAGCCTAGGGTTATAATGAACACAGGCGCCGCGGATGCAAATGATGCAAGCTCCGGCCAAGGCTACGAAGGTACTTTGGCCGATTATACTCTTAGCCTTAGACGACACAAAGGGTAATTTACCAACTGCGATTGTGTGGGATATTCGTGATTTTAACGAAAATTCGAACTAATAAGCTCAAATAAATGGTTCAAAATCTGTAAAATCGACAAAACGAATTAACCAAATAAAATATAACTATTTAAATAAATACAAATGCTCTAGACAACACACCACCTGTCATGGTCTCGAAGTAGGGATGAATATCCATGTGTTGAGAGGTACTAAATAAGGATTGAGCCAGGGTCGTCTCCCAGATCCGAGCCAATATCAATTTGGAAAAGATCTTTTCCTAATAATCAAATTGGAAGAGATCTTTTCCCAAATTGACCCGACCGGGAATCGATCCCGTGACACCACGCGAGTCGAGGCGAGACACCGTGTAATAGCGCACTACGCCAATCGCGCCGTCATATTAAGTATTAGCGACTTGCCCCGGCTTGGGAAGAGGACATCATACCGATACATAATTGTATTCGTAGGGATTTTAACTATAGGTTTTTTAAATAAATGTCACTCACTCACTTATAAATATAATGCAGCTTCCTGAGGGTGAGTTTTTGAAATCTGCTATGGGTTTTTTAAGTTAAACATTTACGAACAAACATGCAAGGAATCGTATCTTTTCTCTACAATAATAGCATAGTTTAAATAATAGGCATGATAATAATATACTGTACTTAAATAAACGTGTACTACCCGAGTCGGAGAATTGTTTTTGTTCTAAGAATCGGCAGGAAACTCAGTAGTCACTCTTTTCAACATATATTTTTTTATTAAAGTCTTACTACATTGTCATTGGCTGACGAGTATTCAAAAAGAAAGTGGCAATTCAGTCGCAGCCGCAGTCAGACTTTGGCGTAGTGGTTAGAAGTGCCTGTTGAGACGCGAAGGGTCGCGCCTCGCGGGTGGGATTCTCGCTCCAATCGGAATGTCTGTTGACAAAACAGACGGGTATACGGGTATTTTTTTAAAAAAAACTATACTTTTCCTCTTTTTTCTGTTATAAAAACATCCGAATGATGAATCTGGGTGTTAAGTGTTAACGGTAAGTCTGGTTGGTTTTTTGTTTTGGTAAGTAATGAAGGTTTAGAGACAAGGTATGTCTCACTGCTAGATTCTCGAATTTAAAAAGTCAAGTCATCGTTACGCTCGCCCTTTTATTGTTGATTTACACAAGGAGCACTTATTGCGAGTTCAGGGTAAGTACGTACTATGTAATGTTGTAATCTATATTTTTTTGATTTATTCACTACTTTACTACTTTTGGGGGCCTTTGCCCTGCAGTAGGATGAAATAGGCTGCTTCAGATTTAAATTTACTAGTAGAGTTTCCTTTCTGGTGTGTTCGACTCTTTGAAAAGGTATTCACAACCGACCTCTAGTATTTTACTGAGTTTACAGACCTGTCATGGTCTAGAGCATTCGTTCCCAAAGTGGTGCAGGTGGACCCCAAGGTGTCCAAGGGAGACTCCCACGGGTGTCTATGTTGGCGTCACATTTTTTGTTGAGTATCGGGAAAGTGAAAAAAATGTAGCTGCAGGAGTCCACAGGAACCAGCAAAATTTTGAAAGTGGTCTATGCGAAAGAAGTTTGGGTACCTCTGGTCTAGAGACACAATACATACATACACAAAAATAGTGGACATAACTAACATGGCATTCCCCTAAACAGTAGGAACATAACCGAGTGGCGTGTCCTTAGAGTACCCGCTAGCCTGGGGCCCTAATACAATCGCTTTTATCCAGTCAAATTAATTTCCTAAGTTGCGTAGAGGAGCAATTTCGTCAGTAAATTTCTAGCCTAGAAGATGCGTTAGTGACACGTAACCGCTGACTGGCTGGAAATTAAAGATCATATTACGAAATTGCTCGCTACACTTAGTTTAGGGAATGAACTTGACATATTATAAGGATTGTACTTAATAAGGCCCCTGATATTAATATTCATTGCTTGTTTGCTACTTATGACGAATAAAAAGAAATTGGGTTCCAAAAACAACCGAGAAAAGATCGTTTAAACTCAAGATGCATCTGCGCTAGCGGATAGGCAGCCAGTTAAGTTTTAAACGGTAGTTAGAGACGTGGTCACATTTGCGTAATCCGAAAAAAGAGCTAATGCATTTTTAAGGATCGCGAATGCATGCAAGGTATCTAACCAACAAAAATAAAATAGGATAAGAACATTAGAATATTATAGTGAGACGACACGATTAGCGTAGTGCGCTGTAGCATGGTTTCTCGCCTTCGTCCCGGGTTCGATTTCCGGTTGAGTCAATTCAGGAAACGTTATTTTTTAAATTGGTTCGGGTATGGGTGTGCTGGGAGACTCCCCTGGCTGAATTCCTTTTCTGGTACAGGGGAATACCTTTTCTGCTAACACAGGGACATTTATCACCACTTCGAGACTATGACAAGTCGTGTGTTGTCTGTCTAGCGCATATTCATTTATGTACTAGCTTTCCGGCCGCGGCTTCGCCCGCGTGAGCTTCATTTTGATGACATACAGGATTTTTTCCGATTTACGATACTTGATTCGCAAAATCCCGTCTCAGTTAGCCCCTTCGTACGTCCTTAAAACGAAGTTTCATGAAGTTTCATACAAACAAACTCATCATCATCATTCGTGCGGTCTATCCCGGTTGTGAACCCACACTGGTGTGTGGGGTCCCAGGGTTCGCCTTTCTTATTTTCTTGTCCCACTTCGCGCGGTCTTGTGCATCCTCAGTGGTGAGTTTGTTGGCACGCATGTCACCCATAACGACGTCGAGCCACCGCTTCTTGGGTCGACCTCTTCTAGCGGTACCTGGCGGGGGCGGCATGGGCAGACATTTGTTGCCTACGTAGGTTGCCGATCTCCGTGAGACATGACCATACCAACGAAGGCGGCACTCCTGCAGCTTGTCTGGGATCTCACGAACACGAAGGCTGCCGCGGATGTGGGTGTTCCGCAAGCGATATTTGCGTGAGACTCCACATATCCACCGCAGCATCTTCATTTCCGTGACGAGCAGCTCCTGCTCGTCGCTCTAGTAACGGCCATGTTTCACTGCCATATAAAAGGACAGGCCTAATGATGGCTAGAATGGTCATAGAAACAAACTATCAACCCCAAAAACAACCCCTTAGGGGCCAAATTTCGCAAAATCCCATCTTAGTAAGCACCTACGTCCTAAAAACAACCCCCATGCAAAATTTGAAACTCCCAACACAACAAAACAACAACAAAGTGATCATGAATAGATTTTCGTGGAATCATTAAATTCCATTTTGTTGAAAAATATTTTTCCTATTATGATAAGGATTTGTTTTTTTTTTCAAAAGAATTGGCGGCACCTGATTAACAACCATTGAATAGACTTTCGTGGTTTTATTTTAAATAGGTTGAAATTACAAAATGTTATCCACAACTTTATTGATTTCTAAAAAAACTGTGCATTTTAAGCTTCAAAGGAACCACTTTCAGTCACACAATTTTTCCACAAGCAATTTTTTTTATAAATTGCGATTATTTAATTTTTTCAATAGTTACATAGTTTCTAGCTCAATAAAATAACTATTTAAGGTAAGACAAATGATCCACCAATCATTCAGCAAAAAAATAAGTGGGTATCTTTGATACATTTATATTTTTTTAAATAATTCTCTCAGTATGGGACTTAGGTGATTTTATAAAATAACCAAAATTTATCATAACTTGTTAACGGTTAGAAATCGGACTACTATTGATGGGGTTAAAAAGGTCATATTAAATGATTCCAACTATGCGCTATTTTGATTTGATCCTTACTTCCAAGGACACCCTGGATATAAATATTTTTAGTAGCTTAGAACTACATGAAGTGTGGCTTAGATTACAGAATATCGTTACGTTATTGCATGTAACCGCCAATGGTGAGAATCATATATAAAAATTATCATAAGTGACAAGTCATGGGGTATTCTTAGCTGACAATTGGTACATAAGTGTATGTATTAGAGGATTTCAAATAATGTGTGGGGAGCGCTTTTGTGTATGTATTTGCACGGTTATGCACCTGCGTATATTACCCAATGTGGGCAATGCCTGCCTAGTATTTTCCAGGTTACAACCTGGAGACGGAAGAAAACCCGCCTAATGTCTAGCTGTAGCAAAATAGACTACAAAACCGATTTAGAACTGCGTTGCAATACTAAACTGCCAAACCGAAAACAATGTAATCGTGACCTGCTCCCACACTTAGAGCTTTTTTTTTTTAATATTGCCCGTCAAGATGTCCTCACTCCACCTGATGGAAAGCGGTCGTGAGGTCCAGATATGAGGTTGACAAGCCCAGTCATTCAAACGAATCACTGGGCTGGCCATCCTCACCTTGAAGGCCTGCATTTGCCTGTAATGTTGCGTTACAGAGCCGGGCATCACATCAGTGAGGGAGGAGAACCGAGCATTACAGTGCGCAAACTGTAATGTTACAGATTCGAACATTACGTTGGTGATGGAAAAGCACCGTGCATTACAGTGCGCAACTTAATGATACAATGTGTAATATTTTGATACAACTTCAGGGAGACAGTATAAGTAATCTGAAATGTACATTACATGCGAATGTTTGTACTCAAAATCGAATCTGAAACGTTACATTGCAGTAAAATGCTCCAGGTGAGGAACCACCTTAAAATTCATAAACACAATCCAGAACTGAACTTGCAAACGAGTAGGTGCCGAAACAAAAAGCGTAGCCTAGAAAAACATCTGCCTCTACCTCGTTTTTCAACCATTTTCTCATAATAAACATCGGTTGTTTTGCATCGCTTTTAAAAGAAAATTTTCGGTCTGCTGTTTTTTCACTCTGCGTTAATCAACCAATCGCAATATTGTTTTTACGAGACCTGACCGGCCCGAAGCGATAATTACTAAGCTACAAGTACAGCTGAAGTAACTACCTTCCATTTTGTTTCTTTGTTTTCTAGCTGTTGCCAAAACTTTACCCACCTGGACTTAGCTTCAAATCTTTATACCCTTTAAATGACTATAAAGTTTTTAAAGTTAAAAGTTTGACGACACGATTGGCGCAGTGCGCTGCGGCACGGTTTCTCGCCTTGACTTGCGTGGTGTCCCGGGTTCGATTCCCGATGGGTAAATTCAAGAAACAATCTTTTCAGGGAGTCGTCAACCTACCACGTTGGGTTCTATTACCATTGGTGAAGAGTGGGCTTTTGAGTGTTTCGTTCACCATGACGGCACAGTCACATACTCGTATCGCTTACAACCCCGTTTAGGATAAAGTCATTACGGTATGTACGAGGTGCATTCAATAAGTACCTAGCCTCATCGCCCGAGGGCGCTGTAGTTTCAAAAGAGTTTTACCACAGTGTAGCACATTCTTTTTTAATTCTTTTTTCAAATTTTCATTCCAATCCCTTCATTTGTTTTAATTTGACAACTTATGGAAGCGAACGTGTCGATCGGTTTTACAAAAATGGAAAAAGAGCAATATCGTTCGGTGATTCGATTCCTATTTTTGGAAGGGAAAACGCGCATCGAAATCAAAGAGCGCTTGAATGCTGTGTACGGTGACTCTTCTCCATTGATGGCCACCGTCAAGAATTGGTTGAACGAGTTTGCACGTGGCCGTACGTCGGTTTTTGATGAACCACGTCCAGGTGCACCGAAAACAGCTGCTACGGAGGAAAACATTAAAAAAATCCATGATCTCGTATTGGCAGATCGCCGATTGAAGGTTCGGGAGCTAGCTGAGACTGTAGCCATTTCAGAAGGAACAGTGCATCATATTCTTCACGAGAAACTCGGCATGAGAAAGCTGTCGGCGCGATGGGTGCCGCGTTTACTCACACCGGAAAACAAGCGCAACCGTGAGACCACATCGGAGACGTGTTTGGCGCTGTTTAAGCGGAATCCAGCTGAGTTTTTGCGTCGTTTTGTGACCGTCGATGAAACCTGGATCCACTGGTACACACCAGAGACCAAGGAGCAATCAAAACAATGGATATAGACCGGGGAACGTGCTCCAAAGAAGGCGAAAACTGTAAAATCGGCCGGAAAAGTTATGGCCACCGTTTTCTGGGATTCACAAGGTGTGATCTACATCGATAACCTCGAGAAGGGTAAAACAATTACAGGGCTTTACTATGCCGATTTATTGGGCCGATTCGACGCCGAATTAAAGAAAAAACGACCCCATCTGGCGAAGGAAAAAGCGCTGTTTCACCACGACAACGCACCGGTTCACACGTCTGCCGTTGCCATGGCCAAATTGGTCGAATTACGCTACGAATTGCTGCCCCATCCACCGTATTCTCCAGATTTGGCCCCTTGTGACTTCTTTCTGTTTCCTAATCTGAAAACATCACTCGCCGGGAATAGATATGGATCAAATGAGGAGGTCATCGCCGCCACGGAGGCCTATTTTGCAGAGTTTGACAAAAACTATTTTTCTGACGGGTTAAAAAAGTTGGAGCATCGCTGGGCTAAGTATATCGAACTAAAAGGAGACTATGTTGAAAAATAAATTGCCACTATTCCAAAATTTTCGTTTACTTTTTGTAGGCTAAGTATTTATTGAATGACCCTCGTATGTATGTGGTAGGTGGTGGGTGAGCCAGCCACCGTTACCCGGGTTGATTATTTATTTATTTATTCACAATGTAAAGTTACAGCTAGGGAGCCAACACGCTTACATGCTATACAATTATCGACAATACAAAAAGAGAAAACAATTCAAACTAAGCAAAATACAAACTAAAAACTTCGTCAAATATAAACTTAAACTTAAATAACAAATAAATAGTTAATCCTCCGTATTAATGAGGGTAGTAGGTCGTTAAACATGTCGGCATCCTGGAACTCGCTTAGATAAGCATTCGGGAGCACAACAGCGTGAGCCGTGGGGGTGTTGCCGGCGTGACGTGTGCGCACGTCCGCGGGAGAAGCAAACAAACGGCCGTCGACGACCAGCTCCTCGAACATAATTTTGTGGGACATATAACCCTAATCTGTTCAGGGTCTCGGGACTATCTAGTTTCTGACGGAGTAGTAAGCAGTAGTAGATGAAAAGTTGCAGTCTTCGCCTAAGCTGCAACGTATCGTGGCCCACCATGCCGCCTACAAACAAGGATGGATAAAGGAAGGGGTAATATCCAAACTTCCTTTTATATAGGAAACGTCCAAATTTTTTATTAATTTTCTCCAAGAGTAGCGTATTTTTTGCAGTATTATGTTTTATCGATGATTTCCATCACCGAAGTTAGTCGGAAATTCAACAATGAACACATGGATGGTTTTAGACCCAGATTGTCGTAGGTATACATAGATTTAACTTAAAATAATATTGGCAGTTCATTCTGTCTGAAGCATGAGCAAACCCAAGCGTTTAATACTAAGAGAACGCTTTGATTTTCTGTCCCAACGGCCATTAGTTGTTTGTTCTATGTGCTCTGCCCACTTTAACTTAATGAAGTGCCTAACTTTTAAAAACCTGCAGCACTACTTGAGGCGAAGTTTAAAATACTAGATTATTTAGGAGGCCATTCCAATACCTACATTTGTCCCTTGTACACACGAAATCACATCAAGCTTTACATAGCCCCTTATGCTGCTAGCTTATGACTCTTATTTCAATAATTTTGTAAAGCTTGATCTGGCGTTCTTCGCACACACATTGAACAAATATAATACGAAGATACGAGTAGAAACTAGAAAAATCCAACCTGTAGGGCTATTCTTAAAAACTCATTTCGAACCTCACCCAGTGAATCCGCCGTGAGATTCAAATTTCGCATCTTGTAAAACTAGATATCGACGAAATGTCACCTTTCTGATGAAAGTGTTCATAAAATGAACAACGTTTAATGAGATTTTGATATCAAGTTTATATAAATTGTGTGTATATAAGCAAAAGTGAGTTCGATCACCTGAGTGAGATCGGGTTTCGAATTTTACAGAATCGCACTATAACTATAGGTCGAATTTTTCTAGTGTGCAGAAAATAGAGCATTGTTTTAATGCGAAAATAAAAATTCACTTACATATAATACGTATAAACGAATTATAAAAAATACACTAACGAGTGGTATAAGTACTTGCTTTGTGTTAATTCAAATGGTTCTTTAGCATTTGGAATACCGTAGTTAATCAACAAGCAAATGCCACCGCACCGGTGCGTGGTATGGCAGCAAAAACGAGTTAAGCCAACTCATCCATCTCACTTCGACTCGACTCGACTGGCCTGTTGGCGCAATGGCAGCGATCCTGCCTTTGACGCCGGAGGTCGTGGGTTCGATCCCCACCCATGACAAACATTTATGTGATGAACATTTGTGTTTGTTGTGTGTCTGGGTGTTATTATCTATTTAAGTATGTATTTAGAAATATTTAAGTATGTTTATCAGTCTCTGACACCCATAATACAAGCTCTGCTTAGTTTGGGGTCAGATGATCTTGGTGTGAATTTTCCCAAATATTTATTTATTTATCTTTGTCGCATTGTAATAAAAGGCGCAAAATAGGCTAACCACGTATCTGCCAATGCCTCTTAAAAAAACAAATCGGACATAAATAATTCGTCGATAGGAGTCATGAATTTGTTGTCAAATTCACACAACCAGTTACTAATAAAATATCTGTTAGTGAAATTGGCTTTATAAAATCGTTTACGAATAACGACGGAACATCACGTTTAGCGAGTCGCGTGAGCCAGTCAATCAATCAGTGTTTCTTTTGTGTTAATAATGTTTTTTTGAATATTTATATGTAAATATTTAACAATTCTCAAGACGATTTCACAAATACTGTATTTTAACTACATGTTCGTGTAGGCGACATGTTTAATGACGAGCAAAGGGAATTTTTAATTAAATCAAATTGCAAATGATGTCATTAAACGGGGCTGGTTATCAACCGTATAGTATTTTCAGCTCTTTGACGAGTCACGAGGATTGTTTATCCAGTTGTGTTGTGCAATTGTGCATACACACACTCCAGACTGGATTATTCGCAAATATACCATATACATATGTACGAGCATGAACAAGAGTACAACTATAGCAATCAAATGATTATGTGACTGTAAAGATAATTAGAATCTGGGGGGCACATCGTCACAGAGATTAGGACTTAAGATAAAAAACTTTCAATTTCATAAGTTGATGTTATGTATAGCACAACTGGGAGACAAAACGGTTTTTCGACGACACGGTTGGCGTAGTGCGCTGTAGCACGGTTTCTCGCCTCGATTTCCGTAGCGTCCCGGGTTCGATTCCCGGTCGGGTCAATTCAGGAAACGATCTTTTCTGAATTGACTCGGGTCTGGGTGTGCTGGGAGACGCCCCTGGCTTATTTCCTTGTGTGGTACCTCATAACATAGGGATATTAATCCCTACTTCGAGACCATTACAAGAGGTGTATTGTCTTTCGCAAAAAAAAAAACAACGTGCCCGATAACTGAGGAGATATACTTTTTTAAAAAGATTCACGGATTTTAAGTCCCAAATGAAATCCCAAATTATTAAATTGGACGGGTAGCATACCAAGTAACACAACGATCACCACTAATGACAAAAAATTAAAACTAACACACTCTAACCAGAAATCGATCACTTTATTATAAATCACTTTACTTCTGCCTGAAATAAAGATATCTCTAAGATTAGGAAAAATGGATTCATATCTTCAGTTGTAACTCTCTTTTTGGTGGTTGTTAACTGATATCAAAAGCGGGACACAAATCGGTTAACTGTCTAGCAACAAATGATTGACCACATAACTCGATTATAGCAGATGCGTTTGTCTGCCATTTTCCTTTAATACGAGTGATTACTCTGTTCAATGAGCCATGCGAATCATTCCGATGCGTTACGAGGTGTGGACGATCGTCGCGTCGTCAAGCCAATGTGAAGACACGAAATAAGTACAAATTCAATTAACTGCTAATAGTTCATTTATTTATTTATTTTAACTTTACTGCACAAAATAAGTACAACAGCCGAACTAATTGCCATAAGGCATTCTCTCCCAGTCAACCTTTGGGTCATGCAGATAATTTCAATAGCGGGTGCGTTGTGTAAACAAATGTTAATGGTCACAAAAATAAATATAAAATTACACACAAAATAACCAAGAAAAACATAGTATAATGAATATAAATAAATAAATATCTGGGACAATTCACACCAAGATCATCTGACCCCAAACTAAGCAGAGCTTGTAATATGGGCGTCAGAGACTGATAAACATACTTAAATATTTCTAAATACATACTTAAATAGATAATAACACCCAGACACACAACAAATATAAATGTTCGTCACACAAATATTTGTCATGGGTGGGGATCGAACCCACGACCTCCGGCGCTAAAGGCAGGATCGCTGTCATTGCGCCAACAGGCCAGTAAATAATTATACAATACATACAATATCTATATAAATACAATAAACAGATATATCTATATATAAATATAAACGCAGCAAAGATAAATGTTCACGAACTCGTTTCTTAAAACTATGTTTGGTCTGAGATGCTCTGATCCCGGCAGGCAGAGAGTTAATAATAGTTGTGCCTATTTTCTGGTTTGGCACACGGGGTCATTAGGAGTTTGATCTGTCATCGTCTTTTTTATATTCTAAATTGCCACGGAAAGTATGCACTAAATAAATATCCATGACATCTTGCGCCAACATCATCTGCGGGGTTAAGGTGCGCAACATCGAGTAATTTCTCGTTTCTCTTCTTGAGTCTCGACAAATTCGTTTGTCGTCCGCAAAAATGACCGATGAGTTATTTCTCGCAAAGATCGAGACATCACTTTAAATAAGGCGACAAAATTGAATTTTACATCCAGAATATTAAGTCACGACATGGTGGGGGACTGTAGAAAAAATTAAGAAATGTCAAAATTCATATGGAGAACTTTTTGTCTACTCTTCTCGTAGCGCATCTTAGCCCCGATGACCACCAAACTAAGCGTGAATTATGGGTTTCAGAGACTGATTAACGTTCTGAAATATTTCAAAATACATACTTATTAGCACCTAGACACAAGGCAAATGCTCGTTCGCGAATGTTTGTTCTGGATAGAGATCGCACGTACTAGACGCTTGTTACCATAGGCAGAACCTCTACCAATGCATCAGCAGACCAGTCAAACAATGCCATAAACCGCACCACAAGCACTAGACTAGACTAGACTTGCATGGCTATCAGAGTCTACAACCATCTACCAGATAGTTTGAGGGTGATGAACATAGTTCGATTCAAGAAACAGGCTTACGGTTTCTTTGCGCGGAAGTGCTATTATTCTGTGTCTGAGTACTTGGACAAAAAACTGACGATTTGAATGAATGTTATGTTTCTATTTTTAAAATAAATTATCAATTGTTTAATCTATTATAATTTTTATGTTTGCACGTCTTTATAAATAGATAAAATATGTGTACAACTATCTTTAAGAACATCATGTAATCCACCATATTTCTGCAAATAAATATTCTATTCTATTCTACAGACACGCCATTTTGGATTTTTTTCTTGTTTGACAAACTATTGATGAATAGTCCGTCACATATCATATGTTTAAGACAGGTAGGTTGGTTACCACCTTCCTATGTCTCCTATGGCTATCTAATTCAGCTGGCTACATTTTGGTATTTCGAATCAGAGAAATACAAAATCCGCTCTACTAAAGCGCAGACGCGACGTTCCGTGGGGTAGTTAAATTGAAGTGGCAATTGGCAGGACACATAGCGCGAAAGTCTGATGGCCTTTGGGGCAGATCTGTAAGAGACCAATGATGGCAAACATAGCGTGGGTTGGCATCAAACAAGGTTGATGAATGAGCTGATAAAGATCGCAGGATTCCGGTGAACCACCTCTCTAACTCGCAACGCGATTCCATTGCTAGCCGCTCGCATTCAAATGACTATGCGATCGAAGTGAGGGAATAGCCCAGCCGGTCGGCCTTTTAAGGAATGTATGATGGAGCTCCATCTTCAACAGTGGACGTCTCACTGCTGATGATGAACTGAATCTGAACTTGTCGCGCCATATTTATGCTTATGTAGCTTTCATAAAGGAACATATTTTACTAAAACTCAGAATACACAAGCAAAATCCCAATTAAATACTTTTTTAGGTGTTGAACGTAAATTTACGCGAGCTCCTTTTTTAATTTGGACAGGACCGGGCATGTTACGCTACAATTGATCATTAATTATCTGAAGGCCACGATTTAACACACTCCTGCAACTAGTCTGGGCAAACCTGGACGACAGGCTACACGGATTGGAAAAAGGTCAAGCCATTTGTAACCTTAATCGCCCAACGAACTGCTAAACTTTCAAACACGCAGGTCGCAAAAGCTCCCTTTAAAGATAAATAAAAGCGTGAAAAGGTCACACTTCTACGAGTATATTATTAGCAAAGAAGTCAGAAAGGCAACTGTACTTTCTCACAAATGAGCATATGAAGAGAAGATTAATTTAATCGTTTATTTTCATTAGTCCGTGTCCGTGGGTTAGACGATTATTCACTGGTAATGCTGACCAAGCCGCAAGACTGGATTGATAGCAGACAGACTGTGATCGTGCTTTAAGACCCATGCGTAAAATGATAACCAGAACTTTTATGGTCACCTAAGACCGAGCTAACATTTTACCACGGTAAAGCTACGCTAAAATGGCACTAATAAAGCGTTGCGTAAAACCAGAGTTACAGGTTTATAACCTAGGTTTACAGTTTCAATAAAAAAAAAGATAAATTAAAGCTTTATACACAGGTCTTTTAAGAGGGATGCTGTTGAGATCCTAATACGATGTACTCGTAGATGTGAGTGATGCAGCTCGTTAGAACGCGTTTCTCTCAAATATATTTAATTTTTGCACGCTAAATTTCACTGACTAAAAAACAATTAATATAAACTTCACGGTAGCAGATGTCAAGGCAGCGATTTGTAGTTGTTTGTAGGTGTGTATAATATAACCGGGTTGTATAGTATAAAATTGCTTCAAATGACTCCTCCTAACCAAATGACAACCTCCCACGGATACTAAAAATTTAGGCGACCGTGAAAATGTCACGGTATATCTACAGGAAACACTCCATTTGAGTCTATCTACACAAGCACGCGTTTCCCTAGACATAATCCAGATTACTATTATCAAGAAACACAAACGAAAATTCTTATTTTGCTTGGCTGTCTTAAACTTTACATACGCCATTTTGAAAAATCTATATTGAAACCACAGGACTCATAGTAAACAATAATCCCACTTTTTATAGGTGAAATAATTTTTAAAATCATTGAAGTCGTTTTTGAGTTCATCTATTTCAAATTGACGAGACGATTGGCGTAGTGCGCTGTAGCACGGTTTCACGCCTTTTATTCCGTAGTGTCCCAGGTTCGATGCCCGGTCAAGTCAATTCAGGAAACGATCTTTTCTAAATTGGCTTGGGTCTGGGTATGCTGGGTGACGCCCCTGGCTTAATTCCTTGTCTGGTACATACCTCGCAACACAGGGATATTTATCCCTACTTTGAGACCGTGACAAGAGGTGTGTTGACTGGCACATATTTATTTAGTTATTATTTATTTATTGACTGGCCTGTTGGTGCAATGGCAGCGATCCTGCCTTTAGCATCGGAGGTCGTGGGTTCGATCCAAACCCATGACAAACATTTATGTGACGAACATTTGTGTTTGTTGTGTGTCTGGGTGTTATTATATATTTAAGTATGTATTTAGAAATATTTAAGTATGTTTATCAGTCTCTGACACAAGCTCTGCTTAGTTTGGGGTCAGATGATCTGGGTGTAAATTGGCCCTGATATTTATTTATGTATTATATTTTAATAAACATTTATAATAATATTACATGTATGTATGTATGTAATATAATAAAGATAAATTATCAAATTTTTCATCACGCCTTTCTCCCAGCGGGGAAGTCAGAGACCACATCTTTCCACTTGCTACGGTCCTGCCTGACACGAGTCTTGTTCTTCTTCTACCCTATAAATCCTTTCGTGCATGCTCATCGATTATGAGTACTCTTGACCTTTATAATATTAGTTAAGATGATATTATAAACGAGCAATTAGGAGCGCATTCGTTGAATCTTCTTTATTTTCGTCCGTTGTATTGCGTGAGTTTTAGCATCATGCAGAGATAAAAGATTTACGTGTTTTCAATGAAAGCAACATACCTAGTCTATAACATATTACTGCTTAAACACATTATTACTAATAACAATTATTGTCGAATTATTTTTTAATGTTTTGTTATTTTAGACATTTATATAGATGTTATATTAGATAGTTAAGTATATTTGTTATATTATGATAGCTTAATCATTCTTAGAACAGTCTTTTAATAAATTTACTGTTCTGTCTTTTTTTTTGGGCGACATTTCCGAATATGTGTCAGTTACATACATTAGACTATTAGACAGTGAGGCATCCAAAACCGGTTCACGGAAGCGAATCCGCGTGCATTAGCTTGTCCGATAACCGTAATAACATTCCATTCCAGCGGCATGAAAGTTCCAAAGCGTTTTCTGGCAAAGCCGTCACGTCCCCGCGGCCATTTGCAAACCAAGTGGGCACAGGATCGCCCAAATATCCCTCTGGAAACTGTTTTTCCGGGATCCGGGAAAGCACCCTATTTGGTATTCTGCCATACGATTCAGATATACTTATAATTTTGCGCAGTTTTATTATCACTCATTTTATAACTAGACAATTCTTACAATTTTTGAGTGTAACATTACAATTTGCCCTTAATCACCCTGGTAAGGTCAACCACACCTACACCATAGCGTTGGTGGCGTTTGTAATTACATAATATTGAAGGACATATTCGAGCGGATGAGACTTTAAGTGGCAGTGGGCAGGCCACAAAGTTAGGAGAAGTGAATGCCGCTAGGGCTGAAGAGGTTTGCAGGGTGGGACGACCAACTAAATGGACGGACGACCTGATTGGGATTGCAAGATTCCGGTATATGCAGGCCACCTCCAACTGATTGCTTTAGAAACTTATGAGGGGGCCTACGTGCAACGGCGGGTTTAATAATGATGATATTTAAGAAAATAAACAAAAGGTAGTACTTGTATTATGTGTGCAAGTACTATAACAAAATTTCAACCGCAGCATGTTACATTTAAAACGTTGTGTCTCACCCCAACTAATGAGGCAACACCACGTATCATACATCGTCCCGGTTTATGAATTGCTACGTTCCGTAACGTTCCTTATGCATACTGGGACATGACGTCACTACAATGGTTAGAAGGACCTAAGCGTCGTAACAGATTGTTGATCTAAAGAGTAAAGATTGCATTGTTAATGCAGATCAACAAAAATCTTATAGATTCATTAGTATTCATAAAAAGCTTTCATAAAATGTAGCCTATGTGTTATTCTGAAGTACCAGTCGTATTACTGTAAAGTTTCATCTAAATCCGTTACGTAGTTTTTGCGTGAAAGAGTAACAAATACACATGCATCTCACAACTCTCTACTTTCGCATTTATAATATTAGTAAGATTAAACGGTAAATTAAAAATTTCTTAAATCATCAATACTAATAAAAAATCACAATTATTTATCAAATTAAACATATTTGATTAAGAATGCGACAGAGCTACACTCATTTTTAAATGAATTGGCTGTCAATAAAACAAGATTAGTCTTGTAGGGTCATTCATTACGGACTTTTAATAAATAATGAAAAAAAACTATTACTGGCCAGGACATTTTATAGTCGTAATAATCCTATCGTTTATTACTAAATGCAAGCGCAAGCGCAACAATGTAAGGAAACACTAAATCCGTGCCGAAGTCAATGCTCCAAGTCTTCGGTAAATTATTCAGTAACAGAAACACTTTTATAAGTATAAAAAATGGGGTGTTCCACCGTAAAAGGTTCCGTAGAAACCAGACTTATTCACCTAGTTCGGAATTTACATAAAGAATGGTATAAACGATGTGTACTGAAAAGTTTAAGTAAGTGTTTAAAAATAGTAAATGGACGTTCACTTTGACTCGGCTAGCAGGGAGCTTGGCTGCTGAGCCATGGGTCAAAGGGTCCTATCCAGGACATATAATACATTCCTGTTACTGCGTTCGCTAACCGGTCTGTCAAGCGAGACCACTATCGGGGCAGCTAAATGAAGACAAATCAACGCGAGAGGCCTAGTCCATCAGTTTAACGTATTTTTGCTGATTGTGATGATGATATTCTTTGTCATGATCACAATATCATGACAAAAATACTAAGAATGAGCAAAAAAACCCCACTTGAACAGTTTCATAGACCATTAAAAGATGAGGGTTTCTTGATTGCTAAGGATCCCCGAACAGTCAGACCTATTCGACAGGTTGGAATCGTCCAAAGCATTGTTATTCCGAGACGGCGTTCGTGTCGTGACAAACACACGTAACTCATTACTTTCAATTACTCGGCTAAGCGACGGCTGACGTAAACTTATACGTTAGAATAGCCTAATGACTGCATGAGCAGTTTCGAGGAATATGTAATACCAGCAAAAACGTGAGAGTTAAATATCAGTTGGTTAGTCTAACAGTGGATGAGTAGAGAAAATAGTCAATTAAGAAGGAACAGAAGCATCGATAAAGGAACAAATCAACCCGGATAACGGCGAAATGCTCACAACCTACCACGTCGGGTTCTAATATCATTGGTAAAAAGTGTGCTTTTGAGTGTTCCATTCATCATGACGGCAACAGTTCCTATCGCTCTGACTACCCCGTTTGGGATAAAGTCGTGATGTGTATGAAGTAACACTTAAACCAACTGTCTTAGAATAATAACGTATAGAAGGATAGTCTTCATACAACCGCACCGTCAGAAATGAAGCACTAATCCGATCCACACATGCGTGACTATTACTTGCTTGCGTGCGGCGCGCTTTGACATTGAACATTGCGGAGCTGTAATGAACACTGCAAAGCGGTACGTTTGGAGCCATTTATGGCTTCAATAAAGGTGCTTCAAAATGGGCGCGCGGACTTGGTTTCTAAAAGTAATTATTTTAAGCCAACTGTATATCATTACTCACATGTAATATCTTCAATTCCTTCGATATAATTGAAACTGACAGTTTTATTAGTATGAATGTCATGCATAACAGACTTGTAACTATGAAAAAAAATTGAAGAATTTTGCAAATTCGTAGCGCAACGCCACAGTTTATAGAAAATGCCGAGATTATCAATCGAGAGGCGCAAGTAATGAAAAGTTTGCTTTTCAAGTTAACGAAATTAAAACTCAATCAACTCATTAATTTTGAAAGATAAAACAGAAAAACTTTATATACAAAGGTTAAACTTAGTGCGAAAGTAATTTGTCGAGAAAATACCACAGTTAAAAATCAAATCCATATTCATTTAGTAGATCTATTAACAAAATGATAAAATAAGTAATACGAGATTTCATGCGATCATCGTCCCGGAAAATCTTATTACAGAAAGAATAAGAATAAAGTTCCAAGTTAGCATTTTCACATCGAATGGTAAAATGAATAAAACTTGTGCTAATAGAATGAAAGTATTAATGATTTTATTTAATGTGGTAGCGATCCTACTAGCGCCGGAGGTCGTGGGTTCGATCCCCACCCATCACAAACATTCATGAGACGAACATTTGTGTTGGTTGTGGGATCGAACGCATCCACTGCAGCGTACATACCAAAACATCGCTACATAACATCGAAAAACGTAACGTTCGAAAACGGGAGGAGTCTTTCGATAATCACCTGGTATGTACCGGCAATTGATCATTAAAGCGGAGTTGAAACCTCTAGGTAACTGGTCCATTCGATATCGTGACATTCGATGTGGTAAACCGTTGATTTAATGATCCTTCGGTAATTCAACCTGTCGATGATGTGACCATTCGATGTTTCGTACCATCGCTTTAAAGACCGTTCGACCTCCCGTTTTGGATGTCGCGACAATCGATGTACGTTTTTCGATGTTATGTAGGGAACCCGTATTTTATCTATACTAATTTTATAAAGAGAAAAGATTTGATTGTTTGTTTGTTTTTTGTTTGTATTGAATAGGCTCCGAAACTACTTATTCGATTATGAAAATTCTTTCACTAGCAGAAAGCTAAACTACTCAGGAGTGAGAGAGCTATATTAAAAAATAAAATAATAGTTTATGTAAATCAAGTCGGAGAAAAGCGGGCGAGATATGATAATGGACACCAGCTGTCAAACATTTGACAGTTCGAAGTCTGTCAAATGAGGCGAGATATGATAATGGACACCAGCTGGCAAACATTTGACAGAACGAAGTCTATTGGGGCAGCTCATTCAATATAAATATGAGTAACGCAAAAGAAATAAAGTTATCGCAGACGAACACAAGTAAGTGTTGATTTCTGAATTTAATGAACCAAGAGACTGACACTTTAATCAAATTCCAATTCCCAACAGACCGCTCTTAAACATTAGGACAGCCCCCGAAAGCTGTCCGTCTTTAGAACTTGACGTACTAACGAGAACGTCTCGAGAGAGGATCCTCCCTTGTTTACCGTTCCGAGGGAAAATCTTAAAAGGCGCACTTAGCCACTTTTTACCTTGTCTACTGAAAAAACGGTCAAGTGAGAATCGGATTTTCGCGTTTGTGAGTAACGTCGGCCACCAGTAAACTGAGGGACTAGTACAGTCCGTCGAACAAGTAACATGAATTTTCAGTCATTAAAAAAACATACATACCGTTTAAAATTTATGTTGCTTTTTAGGGATTCTGATAACCACATTTTGATGATGATGATGATGATGATGATGCGCACCACACCCAGCCAGGTTGTAAGCCTGATCCGGTCAAACCGGCAAACCAGGGGACGCGATTTTGTTAGGAGGGACACGCTCTGGGATGGGAAAGGAAGGCAGACTAGCCGCAACCGGCCGACCACAACCAGCCGAGTATGCACCCTGTGAACCAGTATTGGAAAGTAGGAACAGAGGTTATTTTTTAAGGATGAGCGTTTATGAGTTGGTGGGCAGTCTTACCTTCGTGGTTAGTCTGGGTGTTTTTGATTTCTTGCTATACTATTATAGTTATGGCGCCACAGGAGATGTTGGTTTGCTTTCCCAGCTAGATTCTATGGCCGCTGGTTTCTGTTTATGATGAGGCGACTGCATGTCCGTTGAAGTTTTTTATTTCTCCTGTTTAACTATTCTTAGCCGCTAATTATTGAAGATGATGAGGCGACTGCATGTCCGTTGAAGGTTTTTATTGCTCCTGTCTCAGTCTTCTTGGCCGCTGGTTATTGAAGATGATTAGGCGACTGCATGTCCGTTGAAGGTTTTTATTGCTCCTGTCTCAGTCTTCTTGGCCGCTGGTTATTGAAGATGATGAGGCAACTGCATGTCCGTTGAAGGCTTTTATTACTCCCGTCTTAGTCTTCTTGGCCGCTGGTTATTGATAATGATGAGGCATCTTAGCCGCTAGTTATTGAAGATGATGAGGCGACTGCGTGTCCGTTGAAGGTTTTCATAATTCCTGTCTGATTCTTCTTATCCGCTGGTTATTGAATATGATGAGGCGACTGCACGTCCGTTGAAGGTTATTATTACTCCCGTCTCAGTCTTCTTTGACGCTGGTTATCAAAGATGATGAGGCGACTGCATGTCCGTTGAAGGTTTTTATTATTCCTGTCTGACCCTTCTTAGCCGCTGGTTATTGAAGATGAGAATTAAAGGGATTCTGATAACCACATTTTAGTGCAAAAATAATATTTTTTTTTATTTATGCGCCTAGACTAGTATACAAGAAGACTCAAAAAAATCCGCAATGCCGCATACGTTTACTCATATTCTAGGTTTTATACCGAAAAGTAATTTATGAAATAATTTTTGTCCCTTTTATAAACTTTTTAATTTCACTATACCGTCAACGCATTTACTTTGCCAGTCGTTTCTGAATTCGGGCGTAAGTCTGACAGCAATCAGGGTAGTTAAAAACAGTTGAACACACTTTTCCTACAGTATTGTATAGTATAACGCACGGTTTGACTGGGGTAGAAATAAAGATGAATCGTACGTAATGTGTCGGCCGCGCCTATTCATCTTCTTCTATTTATTTAATGTTCTAAGGGAGACTACATTTCATTTAGATCTTTCTTTCTAAAAGTTTAGCGCTGTGACTGTGACTCGTAACGAACGTCTGCTCTGAGTTTCTGACGCCGTGAATTTGATTCGCGAAAATAGAAAATATGCATCAACAATCGTGAAGCCACCAGACTCAAAGCACAGAACAACAAGAAACACTTTAGCTAAAGTAATTAGCTAAATGAAATATTTTGTGTATTTTACACAAAATATTTATTAATTTGAAAAAAATTGTCTTAGATAAAAATACCTTCTCAAACTCGTTGTCAAAGTCAAAAATTGTTTGCTTATCTAGGTTAATGCGCGACCTTTTACTATTCCTTTCAAAGATTTTCATTAACTCAATAAACCTACTTCGGTTCTTAGAAAGAAAATCTCGATAGAGAACTGGCTTAGCTACCAAACATCTTTCTCAAGCCTCAAGCCGATGTGTATAAACGAGCGCGAGCCTCGAGGGAGGATTGAGGAGCCTTTGTTCCTAAGAAAGGCTTTACGTCGCTAGAGCTTAATTTCTGATAGAGGTCGGGATTTCGACATCGGGCAAGAATATTGCGGACGTCCGAGAGGGCATTGTTTGCTTACAATGCGAATGTACGAGGGGCACGCTCGATTTATGTCAGAAATAACAATAAAACAACAATTTTCAGAATTTCGTACGTAGAGGGTTTCACTCTTAGGGCATTTATTTACTGAGAATATTTGTGGCGCGTATGAGGGTGTGTAACGCGCCTATTTTAATAGGTCCACGACAAAACAGGTCGATTCAGACTGTTTCAGTGCGTTTTTGTACCCCTTTTACTATTACTTTATATTACTAGCTTGAAAGAGCTAGCAAGACAGGCCCTAGCCAAGAGGCACACGCTTCTTTCGCTTCGACTTGTCAAATTGAAAAATGTACGGAAATGACATTAGCACTCGTAGAATCAAAATGAGATTTGATGTCGGTTCCACATATTTTTTAATTAGACGTGTGGAGACGAAATTAGCGTGTTCCTCTTGGCTAGCTCCCAGGTATAGCATAGCAAAAAGGATTAGTACATTTTTTACAGTAATGATTTATCTAAGAAAACGACTTCAACTCATTCTCTACTTTCAATCCTTCCTGGTGGGAAAACAACCCAAAATATACCTAGTTCTATCCCTACAAGACACTGTACAGGAACACGTTCGTTTATATCCAGAAATAATAAATACACCGCACTTTTTGGACTATCCGACGATAATCCTAGATTACACAAACGATAACGAAAAGTTTCTACGAGGGGAATCAGGTCATTCTGGTCGGCCCATTTAAGTTAGACTTTTGCGATTATTATCTTCAGATTATTAGATAACTTAGAATAAGTAGATCGGTCGTGTTATGAGCTATAAAGCGGAGATAGCTTAGTCGTTAACTTAAATTTTCCAGTAGAACATGCAGATTTTATCAAGGATATTATATTAATATTTTTCTTTTATAGCCGCTCTGAGCTACCGTTGAGATTGCTTTTAAAACTATTTTAGCATTTCTTTCAGCAACACCATAGTAATAAATACGAAATATATTTTTGCGTTTTATAAGTTCTTTGTTCTGTCATAATTCAATAACAGGGGACGTAATTTCGTTTGGTTGAGTTTCTAATTTGTTTATTTTGCTTCCTTTAGATATTGGTTTTCTTTTATATATACTGTATGATTCTAGTTTTATTGTTTAGATGTAGGTATTAATAGTTAGTATTTAGACTGTAAGTTTCTTTTGCATGACGTGTTTATCTATAATTGTTTATTACACTTAGTTATTTTTATCATAAGTTTTTATGTGTATGTGTGTTTCAGTGTAAATAAGCGTTGGTGAACCAATAAATAAATATTTTACATTCAATATAAAAAAATGTATCATAGATTTATAAAAGTTAAAGAATTTTGTCTTAATGACGTCCTTATAAAAAGAGGATAAAATATTAGGAATATCTAACAGGTAAAGGTAATTTAACCCCAAACTAAGTATCAATAAGTGCTATTACGACATGCAAGAGTTTTTTAGTGATAAATATATAAAGTAACCACATTTAATACCATATAATATTATAAGAATAAAGTTTTATGTATGTTTCCAATTTAGGATGAAATAGTATTTGTTAAGAATTTTCATTTATTTTTTTAATGTAATATTATGTAATGTTATGTTGAGCAAGCATTAACTTGCCCCACATGTATTGCCATGCCCTTGCAGGGCGTCACATGTAAACCTTACCTGTACTACCACCATACCTAAACTGTAATGTGACATGCAATAAATGATTTGAATTGAATTCAATTCAATTCAATGTACAAACTTGTACATACAACACATACTATGGGTGTCAGTCACAACAGACTAATTATTACATAAATATTTATTATTTACAATAAAACAGGACCACAGACATTTGTTGAATACCAAAGACTTTTTCTTGTACAACATCGTCGGCGGCGAACAAGCATACGGTCTGCCTGACGATGAGAAGTTACCGTGCAAAACTTAAAGGTGTGGGTAGAGTCTTAAGGGGACCTGGGGTCCCATAAAAAGTTACAAAATCAAGTAATCTAGGTAGGTAGTAGGTACTGTCTTCTTTTTTTTCAGAGCTGTCAACTTGCGATGAAGTTCACATAACAGTGCGTTTTAAGTAATAGTTAAGTTTTGATTGTTTGTTTGCATGGAATAGACTCCAAAACTACTGGACTGAAATAAATAAAATCGTTTACCATTAGAATCCTACATTGTCCCTGATGAACATAGTTTTTTTTGTATAAACCCGTGCGAAGCCGGGACGTGCCGCCAGTTATTAATGAAGGGACACTATGCTTTCTAACACTCGAGTTAATTTATATGTTTTCATTAGCTGCTAAAACAGAAAATTGCACTTCTGTGACTTCATACGTTTAACTAGTAACCCACAAAAAAAGCAAATCACCCGTAGGTCATTTTGTTGGGGGGTTTATCCAGAATATATCTACATACAGGGTTACTTTATAAACACGATCCAAAATCTTCCCAGCCATTCATCAATAGAAGACAGCTTTTTTTAAAAGGTCTTTCTAACTTTTACATTATGATATTTATTTCGAACATATTATACGTGGGCGTGGTTACTTATTCAAAATTAAATTTCTGAATGAAACGCGGGCGAAGAGTTGAAGAGGCTGCGAGCCCGCCGCCACTCACGTCGCGCAGTATCAACGAACCTAGTGATTTTATATACCTTTGAGTAGTTATAATAACTTTAATAACTCATCATTTTAGTACTGAAGGTTGTCAAACAGAGAAATACGTATTTCGCCATTTTCTCCATAGATCCTCATATGTCAATTTGGATGGTGTTCATAAAATAGCCCTGTATAAGATTTTGCGTTTTGGTCTGGCTTGTTGGTGCAATGGTAAAGGTCCGAATGGTTTCGGAGTAGCTTATGGTGAATGATGATTGTGGCTTTGATCTCGATCCGGAACTAACATTTGTGTTTTTCCTGCATTTAAACATATCAAAGATCAGTCTCTGACGCCCAAAGTGCACTTGGCTTAGTTTGGAGTCAGACGATATTCGTCCACGATAGTGGTTTAGAAGTTAACAGATAATAAAAATAGTTTTAGTCCAAGAGTTCGGTTGCTATGCATCTTTTTAACTATACTCGATTAAACGCAATGCATTTCAATAACGCGAGCGGCTCTCAATATCGTTAATCAGAGGCCGCTTTATAGCTGCGCGTACGCATTTAATGAATCGATGGCCATACATCATTATAATGACTCAGTATGTGGGGTTATCGCCACAGACATCAATTGAAATACTAGTGAATGACGCGGGTATACACAAGAGATCACGTCAAGCTTTACATGGCACCTTAAGCTGCTGACATAAGAACCATATTGCAATAATTTTGTAATGGTCGTCGTCCCCAGTACGTACTTTACGTGTCAAAAAGGATTGCAGTGAAATTGTTTTGACGCTACTTTATTTAGTCCACGCTTAACCGTTTTGGTAGGTTGCTCTGTTTATTTTTTAATGTTAGAATTTAAGCATTTTGTTATCAACAAACAAATTGTACTCTACTGACTCGCATTGTTAAACCACAACAAGTTTAAAAGAGTAACTACTGAGTTTCTCGCCGGGTCTTTTCAGTGAGAATCAACTTCTCCGACGCGGTGGTAGAGTCGAATTATGTTTGTATACTGTTTATTTATTCATATTATGATAGTATTTATGTCTATTATTTTGGTATATTTTTTGACTATTTAAAAGTACTGATTTAAGTCTATTTAAATAAAGATATTTCAGTTTGAGTTTGGCAACGGATGTCAAAGTCAAGAAGATTTACACCTATCATTCCTATTTCAATGGACTAATTCAAATCGATTGAGAAATGGCAGATTCTCAACACTGAAATCATCGTTTTCAAACCAAAATCTGATTTGTGCATTGTTTTAAGATTTTTACTTTTTGAGTACATTGTATAGTAAACTGTCCTATTTACCGTATAGAAGAACCGTTTAGTGCTTGATCTCTAAGGTGATATACGACATCTTAATAAAATATGCTAGTTCAGCAGCTAGACTATGATTAAACAAAAACTGCTATGTGACGTAACATTTCACAGAAGAAATTTTCTTTTAATATCTCAAAAATACTAAATTGCTTACTTGGTTTTCATACAAACGAAGCGATTGCGTTACCCATTCAGATTTATATCTGTATAGCCAATGAGTGACTTTAAAATATAGCAACGAACCGTTATCTAAGTAACAAAGTACAAAAAAGTTAGAATATGAATTAAATAGCAAATTTATATTCATTTGGAATTAATGAAATGTTTATATTAATTATTAATGCTTTAGTGAGCCATTTATCACCCTTCAGAAATTACTTAAACTAAGTACTCCGAGTCTTTAGATAAAGCCTAGACTCGCAAAGTTATCCTTAAGTAAAAATGTTACGCTAAAGCTGTGATTAGCTTATGCAGCAGAATTTAATGTTGTGCCTAAATATTTTGCTGAAAAAGACATTAAACATTTAATTTAATGTTCCATATTTTTTTCTTTCATTACGAAAATACCTAATAAAAATATAAAATCACATTTGCCACGCCTATTTCCCTAATGGAAAAGCCAGAGGGAAGTAGACTGTTGCCGGCATGATGAACGAAAAAATCATGAAAAAAAATCACTCACCCGAATTCCAACTCGTCTGGAGTGAGCATTACTATGTCGTCGTCTATGGTCAATTGACACTCAGTCTCAATCTCATCATACGGGAAAAATCTATTCGACAGTTTGTTCTCTTTGGTTCGTATCACTTTCAATGGCTTGTTGATCACTGGCCACTCAGACGCTGCAAAAAAAGTGAAATCATTAAAAAAAGAAAATAAACTTGCAAACTGTAGTATTAGCGCGATTAAAAATTAACACTCAGTTTCTAATTGAACAAGGAAATTTAAATCTTATGTTCATAACCGTAAGGTAGAATTTTTTTTGCAATAAATCAAACTTAGTTTACGCAATTTTGCATTGTAAAAGGAATCGTAATGCGTGGGCGTAGAGATGGTATTAGACTTTTTGATATGGCACTTTTTGATATCACTTTCGTCACTCGATCAGTTGCGTGTATATCGATTATCTGGTGTATTTAAACATCTGCCCGTCCGATGAATGTGCTTTTACGATGTTTATGTCTGTAAATCAGTTATGCTCTGGAAACCATTATAATTTTTTGACATTATATAAATATTTACCTAAGTGGGACATAACGGCGGGATGTTAAACAAGACTAGCTCTCATAATTTCTTAAAGAGTCTATCTGCACATGCCACCTTGAGTTCTTAAACTTAGATAGTTATGTTAGATATGTTCTGTAACTTAGATATGTTCCCAAATAAATACTACCAAATTAGCAAAATAAATATTCTAACACTCTTTTTCCAAATTTATTTTCACTTGCTCAACTGACTAAAAAGAACGATTGTACATACAACGGGTATCACATCGTGATAAACATCGAGGGGGCTACTCGCTGACGAAATGTCCGTAGTTTCGGCCAAACTAATGTATCAAAAAAACCTACAACAATATGATATTCTTGAAAATTTATTTTTGTTTGGTAAATATATCATATTGAATGATGATGATGATGACTGATGATTGTGCACCACACCCAGCCAGGTTGTAAGCCTGATCCGGTCAAACCGGCAAACCAGTGGACGCAATTTTGTAGGGAGGGACACGCTCTGGGATGGGTAAGGAAGGCCTACTGGCCGCAACCGGCCGACCACAACCAGCCGGCTCCTCGGCTTGTTTTTTCAATTTATTCTTGTCTGTCGCTAGCTCGAGCCATGCAGGTAAATATATCATATTGAAGAGTACAAAAATACATTATGAATTATGATTGTTTAAAATCGTCTTCGTTTTCATACTAATTAAGACCATTTTAGTTTGCCCGAAACTACGGACATTTCGTCAGCGAGTAGCCCCCTTGATGTTTATCATGAAACTACGGGCAAACTAAAATGTGTTAGTGAGTAGGTACCCTGAGACTGAGGCCAAACGCAAACCCATTTTAAATTAAAATATTTTTCAATAAATAAAATAGTAACGCCCAGACATATTAACACAAAAGTTAATAACAGTGAAAAATCCAGAGACTCACAAGGTGGCGGCTGCTTTTTCTGGTGGTTCCACACAACCAGTATCTTGGCTAGGCTCGGCGTTCGCACCAGTTTCTTCACAAGCGTGAACAGGCTTTCGACGCGGTCGTAGGTCAGTATGACCGCGGTGAAGCCTGGTGACTTAGCCGCTGTCACTGGCAGGAACAGCGGGTTCACTGGACCGTACTGGGAAACGTAGCAGATGTAGCAGGAAGGTTGAGAAGCGAAAGCTCAGGGGGTCTACTTGAGCTCTTCCGAACACGAACTATCGTAAAGGTTGGGCGTTAAAAACACGATTCGAAATATCGTGTTCTTTACATATTCTAACCATCATTTTTTATTTAAAATCCATCATACTGGTTTTTATGATGTAAATTAATTCAAAGTTTTAAGAAACTTTTTGATAATGTTGCACCGTATTCGACTGAAAGGGAGCCACTTTTGCGTACTCTCGTAAAACTCTGTGAGGCATAATGACACTAACACTGATAATGAATTTTGTACAATACAATGTGATGCTTAGAATACCAAAAAACAAGATCAATTGCTAACTGGAAGTAAAAATGATCTACCATACTTCGTGCTAGGACGAACGAGAGTAGGCCCCTCGAGATTTTTTAATGACCTTGCGTTTCCATCATCATCATAGATGTTCGAGAATGGTAAGCCACTGTGTATCCATAGTATGTCATATGTGCTAGACACAATAGGAAAACAATACCATTCACCGTCGGACGGTGTATCGACAGACGACCGGTGCTGTTATGAGAAAATTATAACAATATCGATTATCCATAAAACTAATACGACCTGCAGGTTAACCGCAGGTGGCTTCCACAGCATTATGATTAATCACGAGTAACAAACAATAGTTTACTTTTGTCGAATTCGCGTTCTTGATTTACGAAAACTTACATCGGACTTCAAGAGCAAAAGCAAAAAGACCTAAGGGCACCCCATTTTGGATCACGGACCTCGTTTTAACAGTTACCCGCAGAGGTTAATCGGACACAAGAGGATAAAGCGACGCGGCACGAGCTGGCGGCTCCGGTAAACTCGTTACCGCCTTAGACAAGATCCGCTTGCATAGAAACGCGTTTGTTTGTATTGCAGACTCACTATAGAGACAGGTCAAATGGCATTATGGCTAAATAAAGACTATCATGGTGTGCATTTTAACTAGGTACTAATGCCATAGTAAAAGAAGAGAGCTAATGCTAATAAATAATAATAAATAAATAATAAATATCCCTGGACATTATTCCACACAGCGCCATCTAGCCCCAAAGTAAGCTAATTAAAGCTTGTGTTATGGGATACTAGACAACGGATAAACATACTTAAATACATTTTCTTTTGTAAATACATACTTATTATAATGTACCGGTAATTTGGAAAAACAATTTTAATGCGTAAGGCAGCTCTGAAGTTATTTCTAAGAAATGTCCCTAAAGATCCACTTCGCGTCGCGACGCGGGCAAAGTGAAGGAGTCATTAATATAAAGCTGTCCTGTAATATATGAAAATATAGGTAGTTTTTTGCGTTGCCCGCAAACGCAAGGTCGTATTTTTGTATTCGCGTTGCATTTTATGAAATTGTAGCCACGGCTGCAAAATATTACGCTCCGTGAAGCACTAAAATACACAAAAACATAGAAAACAAATGACATCAGACTAAAAGTGAAATTCATGATATCTCACTCTGATAGACATTAAAGTCGCGAAATAAGTCTAACTAAGTTTATTACTAACAATGAGAGTACCTATGTTGAAATTTTTCATTCTATTGAGTAACAAAATTATCAGATTATGTACTTACTAAATATTCAGGCATGTTCCAGTCTTCATACATTCTAGCTGCTAATGGGAATAGATTTTCATTTATAATTTCTAATGTTGTTAAAGTTATCTTCTCTATACTAGCAAAGTATCTATCGTAAGCCCATCTCAGCTGCCAATACAATTCGCCTCGCCTTTCATTGCTTACAGAATGCACTATTTTGAGTAAGCTTTTCACATTATCTTCAGGCACAAACAATGAAAGTTTGTTCCAATCAACATGGGAACTAAACGGCATTACAACAGAGTCTGCAATCACTAAAGGTATGCACTGGGATGCTAGAACGTCCATCAAAACTGCTTGTGTCAGTCTAGCGCTACGTATCACTAGACAGAACATTCCTTCCTTCAACACGTTGGGATAATCAAACATCCGTCCTGTTGTGTACTCACAACGTTTGCTGTAATCAATCCCAGTTTCTGAACTACACTTGCCAAGTAAAAGCAAGTCGTTGGATGAGGATGCTATATTCTGTAGGTCTTCTAAGTAATCCTGAGGTATATTTAGTTGGGTTGAAATAATCATGTATATTTTTCGTTTTGGTTGTGAACTGTCAATCTTTTCGGCAGTATTGCTGTAGACGGGTATTGATATATCAAAGCCATATCTGAACGACCAAGTGTCGAAGCTGCCTCCTGCTATAATGGCCTTGCCGGTGTTGAGGTTGACCACCGACTCATAGTTGGGTGCCTTTCCTGGCAGCATGTTGAATATGAGATGGTTTTCACCATTGTTCCAGCTATGTGAAGAAACAAACATATTATTATAGTATAGTTACCATGTGAGTTCTACAAGTAACTTTACACTGTCATTCGCTTAGTAGTAATGTATGAACAGTTGGTAAAATTCTGGTTTAGTTTAACATAGTGTATTATAATGTAGCACTTGGTGTCCTTGTAAGTAATACCAAAATCAAATAGTATTCTGAAATAAACATTGTATAGTGTTAAATTGTACAGTCTTACCAAAATTCAATTTCAAGATTTTGTGGTAAGATGTTTAAATTTTCTTATTCATAAAAAATTATGTTAGGCAGAGCTTCAAAAAAATGCAGGTTTTTACCACATTGTTGTCTGTATAGGAATGGAACCCACAAATAATCAGCTAGCCAAATACACAAAAATATTCAAAACTAATAATAATATGAATGTGAGTAATAATAAAAATTAATGGGATGAACATTTATTTGTGTTTGTTGTGTGTCTGGGGGGTAATATCTATTATATATATTTAGGTATGTATTAGAACTTTTTACCAGTCTCTAGTTTTTTACCAGCCTCTGACCCATAGTACAAAATCTTCAGATATTTAGGTAGGTATATTTACAAAATCAAAATACTTTCAGTTCGATTTTTCATGTAATGTCATGAGCCCTTTTTAAAACTTTATTTAATTTAATTACCCGAACAAACTCAACTTAGCTTTGCAGAAATAATGTTTTTCTCTTTTTGGTAAAATGAAATGTCAATCAGAGATTAAAATGTTGTGAAAATAAGGTTATCACCAAATGTGAGTGGCTCTGCACTGATAACACAATTATAGGTATTATTTAAAGTTGTTTTTTGTGACTCCAACTTCTCCACAGGTTAATATTGAACATTTTTCATTCCGAATTGATGTCAGTAATCAAATCAGTATGGTTGTAATCAAAATAAAAATTCTTAAGTTCTGACTGAAATTATCATAGTTTTGGCCATTAATAAGCCAGATTTTTAAATATTTTCGGTTTTGTGGTAATTAACTACTCTAATTCTGATAGGCCTTGGTCTCAAGATTAAGTAAACAAAACTAATCTAGGTAGTAAAATGTTTATACTCACTGATCAAGCATTTGCAGAGCTCTTGACACATATTCACTAGAGAAGCTATTCTGATTTAATGTATCTATGCTAGGGACTAACAAGCACGCCTCCTCAGGGTCCGGCGTATAGTATTTACTGTGTCTTATCGTGTCTAATATAACATAAAACTCTCTAGAGAACTGTGATATAGCTCTCCCACTTTCAGTCTGATATTCTTCCAAAGGGTATATGTATATGGTTATCTTGTCATGACCGCCTCTCCCACATCTGTAGACGTTGAAACACTCCCAGTACGAACAATTGGATAGACGAGCTGAGGCCTTAGGCAAATCAGCTCTCAATTCTAACACCTGTAAACTCGTGGAATCTAGATTCACTGGCTCATGAAAACCTATCCGTGGCGAACTGCCCGTAAAAATATTAAACAACACTGTAAACACTAAAGATAGCACAATAAACACTAGTAGGCCAACGAAAAACCTATGGTATAGGATATTTCTATACGATATATATTTAACTGGCTTGCTTGTTTTTATAAGCGACTCCGTAGCCATTTGTGATTACGACGATTAACTTAGCCTTCTTAATTTATATATGGCACCCATTATTAGGCAGAAACAATGAATTCTCATTCAAAATTCTGTAAACGCGAATTCTGCTGCCTCTCGAAAAACTGACGCAGCGCAATGACATTTCGATGGAGGAGGTATGTCAACTTGACAGAACAGCGATCGCCAAACCAAACCACAGACAATGAAATCACTAGTGCTTTCTGATCAATTGTGATATCAAACTTCAATTGAACATTCAAATTCTCCGCACCTAACACTTGTGTCGAGGCATGTTATAAAAACTTCACGTCAACATTTCATCTATAAATTATAATACCAGGTGCATCAAAAGACTAACAAAACAATATGGGATACTCGGTAAGTGATGTAGTAACTATGTAAGTAAAAATATATTTTTTGAAATGTAATTGACATTAACAAATTGTTTGCATGTGACATATGATAATTTTTATTTTTGTAATTATTTTAAACGACAAATAGCACATACGCTATCCTCTTTTTTTATTTCTACAGAGGAAACCTCTAGCAAACCTCCATCTAGAGAGAAAGAAAAACCCAACAGTAATTACCTCAATTTTGTTCATCAGATTAAACAGGGCTTTTCTGGCAAAGATTTAGAAGTAGGTTTGATAATTATAGCATCACTAGTATGTTATGAGAGTTTCAGCTATTCAGGGTAGGTCACTAAAATTATTGCACATAAGGTAGGGAAATCATTTGTTGGTCAATGTGTAAAATATTTTAATAAGATTCAGCAAACTCTTGTTGAACTGCCTCTTCACCAGTTTAAGTCACAAATTAAAGCTAAGTTGATGAAGCGAGGTTATTATAGTGTTGAGGATTTCTTAAATGATAAGAATTTGTGGTCATCTAAGGTATAATCTGCTCCTCTGCACATTTTTTTCTGTTTTGACTTTACTCTGTCAATTCAGTTTTGTATATAAAAACAAGATTGAAAAGAGTATCCATCTAGTTTCTTGCCGGTGTCTTCTCAATCGGAAACAACCTCCGAACCGGTGCTAGAGTCACATTATGATAAATATAATATTTTAATATCATAGTATTATTTTATTTAAGTTTATTTTTAGTATATTTTTGCTATATTTTTATTGTATTTGGCTTTTCATAAGTACTTTTTATAAGTCTATATTAATAAAGATATTTTTTACTTACTTACTTCACTTCAAAGTTACTGCGCATGCGTGAAACAACTTCAAGCGTGAACTAAAGAATTGACGTGAACTATACAGGGTGTCCCAAAAATAAGTGATAAGTGGAAGCCCAGTGATTCCCGAATCACCCCAATGGATGTTCTGCAGTTTTTGTAGTAGTTTTCGAGTTTTGTTTTTTCACGAAACGTTGTGTATGGTGTAACTTTTATGATTACTTATATCGCGAATAATTGAGATGAAAAATGAAGCATGTAAAAGGGGGTTCAATTTCCAGGTCGAGCAAACTGTGAAGACTCGATTTCAATGATGGAGGCCTTTGCCCAGCAGTGCGACAATATATAGGCTACTTTACTTTTACATTTATAAGTGCTCAAAAGAATAAAGCTCAATGTGGTTTTTACCTATTTTATCTTTAAAAAAGTACAAAAATGCTTTGAGCGATTCTTTTAGACGTCTTTGGGATGTAGTGAGATTGCAAAATAAGATAACACAGTCTGTTCACATGTCCTAAAATCAGTTTTTGTAGACAAAATTAAACGAAAAGCCTCACAATTCACCATTTTACTGGAGTGAAAATATAAGATAAAAGTGTGCATATTTTATTATTATAAAACAAATCTCCATTTTCAAATGACACACGAAATACGGATGGCCATGCCGTGACGTCAGAACTCTGACATACATCGTGACTTCGATGACATTTCGTTTGGTTACCGGGATTTACCAGAGATTTTTTTAAACTTTAGGTATTGAAAATTATAAAAAGCAACAAACAAAAATTTGCACAAGACTGGACTCTACACGTGGAAAGGAATGTTTTTTAACGTAGTGATTATATAAAAAAAAATGAACAGCAAACTAGCGATGCGCAAAATATATCAATGAAAAGAAAAGAGTGATATATATTATTGTAAGTTTCTGATATGTATCACTCTTATATATCTTCTTCTCTTTTAACTCAGTGTTACAGTATACAAATCCTCGATCAACGAGTGATTTACTTGCTTGCTGAGCTAGATTAGGTGTTGTGAGTGAGAGAAATAGTTAGCTAGCTTGTCGTATCTAGAAAAGTGACTTAATTTAGTTACCTGAGTTAAAAAGTTAAATTATCGATTAACTAGTTTAAAAGTGATTTCTGTGGCCAATGATTTTCCTTTATACTTGGCAGGCTTAGGACTGTCAACCTAATAAATAAAAAATGTTTAGGTAGGCTATATTATAGCCGATGATTTTTAAATACAAAAATCATCGGCTATATACAATGATTTGAATGTACATTATCTACACTATTTTCAGATCATTCCATTCAGTCGCTCGAAAAGGAGTCTTTGTCAAAGGATATAAAGATATATTTGAAATGCAAATGAGTGAGTGATTAGCTTCTTTGGAAAGATATATATCATTTTTGTCTTTCACTCAGGAGTTATACAAGTCTACAGCAAACCACTTTTCGAGAAACTATCAAATATCAAATTAATAGATTTTTACTAAATTTCACCATTTTTTATATTGCTCGCCAAGATGACCTCACTTCACCCGATGTAAAGCTGTCGTGAGGTATGAACCTGACAAACCCAGTCATTCAAATAAATCACTAGGCTGGCCATCCTCACCTTGAAGGCCTGCAGAAATGCCTTTTCACGCACCGCTTGAAGAACCCGGGACTATACGAGGAAGGAAACACAGTCATGTGCTGGAAGGGCGTTCCACGTCTGGATGGTACGACAAAGAAACGAGTCACCGAACATTTTAGTTCGGGCCAAAAATGCTGAATTGTGTGTGGATGACGCCGTAGTCCAGCACGGGTGGTACGGGAGTGGAAAGGTGAGGGTGGAATAAGCTGGAATAACTCATCAGAGCATTCCCCATTGTAGAAGCGATAGAGAACACTTAGTCAGGCAATGTCACTTTTTTCATATCGATCTTTACCTTCAAATAACTTGGCAACGTGACCAGACATTTTTTTTTGTTTGTTTATATTTTTTACTTCCTTAAACACCATTTTCATTGTGCGTGGAAATATCGCGATGGCTATGCCACAATGATTCAAACCCCTTTTATTTTGTTAGGCATTTTTGCAATGATTATATAATCAAATTCTGTATAAGTATTTTTTTGCACCAGGTATTTTTTTCTAGTTTAAGTGGAGCAAGTGTTTAAATGAATATTTTTAAACAATCATAATGGTCCATTTTAGGTTCAATTGAAATCACAATTGTCAAACCAACAAAAACAGAAGGTACATCACCATGACTCGTGTGCGTTCAAAACATGCAATAATTATTTTGGAAGATTGTTATTTTAAAACGAAGGCTTCTGAATCGTTTATTAGGCAATGATACATTCATTGCCTTTAATCAATAATTTAGCTCATAACACTCAATAAATTCTATTTGTCAAATTTCGGTTAAATATCGAAAAAACTGTTTCGATTAAATTATTCCTAAATAAATAATCATAGTTTCAGAACACTGTCAAAAAGGTTCCTTTGCCATCTTCTTGTTTTTCTGTCAGTTTTGTGTTGTGCGTAGTTGTGGTTCAGTTTCTGATGGCTTAATTAATTTTTTTATTATTTTATTTTTCATATCCCAATCAATATTTCGGCTTGAGCTTGACCTGAGATGGCACTGTTACCTCCCGATCCAGTTTACACTATTAGAAACGTCGACAATGTGCCTGTATATTCACTGGCTTTTAGCTTTTTGCCCGGTGGTCTCGAGAGGTTACTAGCCGGCTCTAAAAACGGCTATGTTTATGCATACAACCTTCAGGTGAGTCTCGCGATCAGTGGTACGGACGATATTACCTATGCAGTCAAGAACTTCGCCCTGAATAAAACGCGTGACGTGTCATAAAAGTTCAGTTTATTGCGTCGCTTTTTCTTTGTTTACTACCCCCATTTTGTGACCTAGAAAATTATTTAAGCGACCCGTCCTCCAAAACAAGTGATTATCCAAAAAAATTTTTGTTTATAATGTTTCCGGAACTAGCATTTATAAACTGCCTATTTAGAATTATATTTTCACATCTTTAAAAATAATATGTTAATTTGCTGGTGGTTAATTTACAAAAATCACAGATTAGGGCACCTACTTCTTGCTGTAAATTAAATTCACATCTGAATGCACCCAATTCATACAAACCAAACAAACACATACAGTAGTTTATCATAATAATATGTTATTTTTAGTGATTGGCTGCATTCTGAATTCATAATCGAAATTCTGAAAGAATCCCACATGTATTTTACCAACCCTACACATGCCTAACTTTTTAAGACAAGAACTTTGTATTTACCCTCAATTTTTTTCTCAATTTCCAGACTAATCGTGTGCAGCAAAAAATTCAAGTTGGTCAAGCTCCTATTCTCCATCTCATCCATACTAACAGTCATCTTGTCACCCAAGAAAAGGGTGGGAAGTTCAAAATTTTTGAATTAACAAACAAAGGGTATGTAGAGGAGGCAGTTATAGAAGTAGACTACCCAGGTTTCTGCCGCTTTGAAGCCAACACAAAACTCGAAACAATTTATGTACCTGATAATGATTCGAAAATACACATCTATAATTTTTCTGGAGAAAAACAAGGATGTTTGGAGCCAGAAAGCTCTTCACCAAAACTGGGAGACCCAATGTGCATGAAGTACATTGAGTTTCCTGGTGACCGACCCTGTCTTCTGGCAGGATATGAAGCAGGATGGCTCCTACTCTGGGATCTCAACACTAGTCGATGCATTGGCAAACTGCAAACAAAAGAATGTCCAATGTCTGTGGATTATCATCTTGAGCAACAGAGAGGTATTGTTGGTAATGCTTCCAATATAGTTCAGATCTTTTACATAGGAAAAAAAGACTTGAGCATGACCCTTAAGTTGGATGTTGCAATTAAAAATCCAGGAATAAACAAGGTGCAGTCTCGCTCTGATGGAAAGGTGTTTGCATCAGGTGGCTGGGACGGACACATCCGCATATTCTCCTGGTTTTCTTTGCGACCTCTAGTTGTGCTGACAGAGCACAAGCAAGCAGTACAAGATGTGGTTTATTCTACTGAAAAAGTTTCCCTCTGGAAGGCCAATATAATGGCAGCCGGAGGACTTGATGGTGCTATAACTCTTTGGGATTTGTATAACAACAAAAACTGATTTGCATTTAATGTACAAGCCACTTTAATAGATGTAGTAAACTCTTTGGACAACCTACTTCATGACAAGTAGTACAAGAATAAAGTTTCACACACTTCATAGGTGTGATTCAATGAGCAATATCTATGAAAACAAGCCAGTATTGCCTTTAATTACAATTGTTAGATACTACTAAAATTTATCATTCAGTGATGCTTTAATTAATTTGAGGATATAATTTTATAGAATGCAAATGTTATGCCATTGTAAATTTTAATTGGATCTCAAGTAATGTACAAATGTTGGAAAATAGAGGCATTTAATGTCCACATTATGTGGCAGAGCTGTTAGATTGTAAGATAACCTGTTGATGATGGCAATGAATATTTTCCATGAATGATTTTAAGCAATGTTTTTCAATGAGTCAGACATTAAAGGCTTACGGAACTTTATAAAATGTTTATTTCCTACCCTGTATACTTCTTACACTTGAATCAATATTTAAATGAGTGTTTACATTCATTCAGTTCACTACATACATTTGGGGCACAGATGGTTTATGTAAATGATTTATAGTACCTACCTAATGGCAGGCAGCAGCCACACTAGATTGAAACCACTTTTTCAATGAGATTATTTATACTTTGTGCCTAATTATTTTTAGCATCATACATTATGTATTTCTCATTGAATAGTTTTATATTGCAGTAGGTAGGTAAGTACTTAGTTTACATGTTTGGGTTATAAATAATAAGGATTTTACATTGCATATTTTTATTTGACATACAGTGAAAATAACTTACTAATATCACATTTACAGTGCGCGCTAATTCCATAAATAATTCTTTTAACTGGTTGGGGGCGCTAGATTCGATTCTTTCCTTAGAGGAGATGTCCCAAAATGTATGGAGTCTTGGCCAGGTCTATGTACACCATACTAAAAAATAGGAAAACACTACGTCGAACAGTTTGTCGATATTCTATTTCCTTATAAAGCTATATTTACTTGGTTCAAACAGGATTTCCAATAAGCAGAATTGCATTACACGACAAAAAACATCATAGCAGAAATTTGTCAACACAGATCACGCAATTTAACTTGTTCTCTGGTTATTCTGTGCGCGGTGTCAATTCGATAAGACTACAACAAAAACATGGATGCTTAGAATAATTACTTAAAGAAACCCAGTCCGCGCGCCCATTTTGAAGCACTCTAATTGGAGCCATAAATGGCTCCAAACGGACAGCTTTGCAGTGTTCATTACACCTATGCAATGGACCGCAATGTTCAATGTCAAAGCGCGCCGCACGTAAGCAAGCAATAGTCACGCATGTGTGGATCGGATTAGTGCTTCATTTCAACGGGGCGGTTGGATGAAGACTATCCTTCTATACGTTATTATTCTAAGCATGGAGGCTATTTTTACTTAAACAGTTGTTACGAACAACTTTTGTGGTTTATTACGAGTAGTGGCACTCGCTACGCTAAAATAGAATTGAATAGGTACTGAATTTTTACCGGAATCAGTATGTAGATTTTTCTTCATTCTTTAAATATATATACATACATATACTTGGGCAGAAATGGGACTTATTTTATTATAAAGAGACAAAATATGTATTTGTGGTAAGACTGAAAAGTACAGTAAGTATCTATTACTAATAAAATTCTATTATCTTTTTCTTCACATAATATTGATTTAGTTATCTAATGTTATCAGTTATTTATTATTCACTTCTTTATCATACTTACACAATGCATTGGATTTAGAGAATCAATAAATTTACTGGGCCTCATGAAAAAAAGCAGTTTTAACTTTTAAGTGCTTAAATAAATTTAAAAATCTTAAAGCTAGGACTAGCAATTGAAAGAATATTGAACTGTGTTCGGATTATCATGCAGTTGTGATATGTATTATAATGAATATATTATATTTGAGATATTACATTCTGTTAAATTGTATGTAGAGAAATTTTAAACTTCAACAATATTTCTTGTTTTTGGAATGAGCGCGTCGTCGTCAGTGGCAACTTCAACGAGTCTCCGTCGTTTCCTCAACGGCCTGGTAGACTCTGGTTGTTCTCTGGGCTTGGTTACTATTTTTGCCATTTTGTTTCCTAACCTAGTTATTTTAAACTTCGGCAGAGTCTGTTCGGGATTCCCAGATTCTCCGGCATCACCTTCAGGTTTGTCTACCTCTTCTAACCGCTCATTCGTGTCGCCGTTATGCTCACTAACAGTAATATTTTCCGTGATATCTGCGTCAACTTCTCTAACATCTCTATCGACAGCGTCAGTTTCGTCATTCTTCTTATCACTATTCATAGTAAAATCTAAAGGAGCTTCCGTCTCCTCACTTTTAGGTTCAGTTTTGACTTTATTTGCGCAGTGTGCTTGAATGAAAGCCGATAGAGGGATCGGAATCGGTATCGGTATAGGAATTGGTATAACTACAGGATACGGCACTAACACGGTAACAGGTGGCGCTTGTCCGAGAGGCGTCGGGAAATTCATAGACGGTGGGAGCCGCGGTCTTTCTTGGTGCATGTGAATGCCAGGCCGCGGCATGAAGTTAAACCTAGGTGGGAACATTGGATGTCTAGGGTCATTCATGTGAGCAGGGGGGCCGTCCATGTACATCGGCGGGGGCATACCGAATAAAGGGTTTGGGAAATGCGGTGGTGGACCGTGGGGTATAGGATGTGGTGGGGAGTGGATGGCACTGTTGCTAGCCGTGGATACTGGTGATGTTCCGTCTATAGACGGACTGCACATACGCAAATCCTGCGCTTTCGGCGTCGACGTCCGCTGCCTGGCTGTCTGTGACGTCACTGTGGCCGAGCACTTTGAGGTCCGCCGTTTACGTAGGTTCATTTTATTACTTCTAGTGTCTTTTTTGTTCTCAGGTGACTTTTGCACGCTGATTCGATCTTCCGACGGTCTTTTCGGCTTCATGAGTTTCGCAGTAGGTGCAATTGTTATTAGAGGCAGTGGCGATTTCTTGTCTTGATTCTTTTGTTCTGTCTTTTCTTGGTTGGGCGTGGGCAGTGCGTTTTCGTGGGGTGAGCCGGACCACTCGGATGTGGGCGAGGCGGAGCGGCTCCTGCAGTTCTTGAGCCAGAGCTCGGGCGTGATGAGGTTGGAGGATGACGAGGCGTTCACCAGGTGAGGGTTGAGATCGAGGTGCGCCTGCGTCTCTCGGCAGAAGATGTGCATCTTGTATTGGTTTAGGCATTTGTCCGAGCAGAACTGCAGTTGTGTTGCTCCGTCCTGTAAAGATAAGTTTTCATTTTATAGAAATATAAATATTTATTTGCATAAAACATTGTATTTTTCCCTTATAGGGATCCTATTTGGGGTGCCGTCTACACACGAGGATGCAGGGTCAGTAGATAACCTGTAGAAGATCATAGGAGGTGTAAGGTTCTCTATTTTGTCTCATAAACTTTTTACCCATAATCTGACATGCCATAATGTTTTGTGACCTAATCATCATTTGTCCGAATGATAATTAGCCCTAACTCAATGTCTCATAATATCACTTGCCCTAGAATCTAAATCCCTAAATATAATTTGTCCTAAAATTGTTTGCTATAAATATTACAATCTATAATTTTTAAAAGAAATAAAAGGCTTTTCTATAACATTAATAAGTCCTAACGTAATGTGTCATAAATCAGAAATCAGAAATATTTATTTGCTACAAACACAGTGCATAAAATGGTGAAATAATAATGTAAGTCCAGTGTGTTTAGCCTGCTCGTAGACGTGCAAAAAAAAACTTAAAAATAGCAGTACAATTTTAAAGACCAAACAATGTCAATAAATACCAATTAAAAATGGACAAAATTAGAACAACATCAAATTAAGAATCACATTAAATTAAGAATTACATTATATTATATTAAATTATGTCGCTTTTCAAATTAAAATATTCCATAAGACTATAAAAATGCTTATCCATTGATGAGCCATTTCGACAGTTTAGTTTTAAAAATTCTACCCCTTAACATTTTTAAGTCTTCTGGGAGCGAATATTAACTAACCCTAAAATCTAAATACTGACACCCGACTGACACCTGAAGTATTTCCGGGTGGTCATCAAAAAATAACCCTCAGCTACTGACACTCGCAGGATTTCCGGGTGGTCATAAAAAAAAATTACCCTAACCTACTGACACTCGCAGGATTTCCGGCAGGTCATAAAAAAAATAACCCTAACCTACTGACATTCGGACTAACATACATTATACAATTTAACGCTTAGGACGTGTGACTTTATAGCAAGAAAATTTAAGATATCTAATTAATATAGCACCCGATATTATGTCACGAAAGCATTAGGAATTAAATACAATTAGGCACAATAAAATTTCGGATATTCGAACATTATGGATAGTGATGATTATAGCAAACGCGTTAGGGATTATGAATTTCGGACCAACAATTTTCGAAGAAGAAAGGGACTACCGAGGTGTAAACATACGAGGGGCGACTGGAAAGTTATCTACCTAACATAGAAAGAAAAGACATGGGAAGCTAATATTTATTTCTTTTTTAATATTGAACTCTGCAACTGTGATATTTCTTGGATTGTCAATGGTCATCCACAGCGGCCTTTATTTTCTTGGCCAAAAATCTCCGTCCCCATAGGCTTTTCTTAAAAGTTCTGAAAATAAAATAGTCACAGGGGGCCAAATCTGGACTATAGGGTGGATGGTTAAGTTCCGTGAAGCCGTTTTTGCCTGAGACCGACCTTGCAAGAAAGCTGTGAGGACTGGAGTATTGTCGTGCATAATTACAATTCCTATACCAAGTTTGCCTCTTCGTTTTTTTTTTGATGGCTTCTCGCAGGTGGTAAGTAAACTGGCATAGTAAGCGGTGTTCACCGTAGTATTTTTTGATAGGTAATCTATCACAAGAATCTCTTCTACATCCTAAAAAAATGTTCCCATACGCTTGCTTGCTGATGGCCGAACTTCTAACTTGCGCGGTGGTTTCTCCTCTTTAAATTTCTACTGCAATGACTTCTGATTGCTTTCGGGGTCCCATTGGCGAATCCGGGTTTCGTCGCAGGTTACTATTCTGGAGAAAGTTTCTTCTTCTCTGTCCAAGTTCAAGTTCTTCAAGTTATTTATTTGCTAAGAATAGGTACAAATGTTGTTAATATATTTTACAGTTCTCTATTCAGTTAACAATACATTAACATGCACAAATATGCGCTTATTAATAGTAATTTCCTAATATTGTATTTAATTATTACATCACTTCACGTCTTTTACCGGGTCCAAATATGCCTCACAACATTCGACGCGTCGTTGTTTATCGAAGGGTGGCAGCATTCTGAGCACCCACCGGGCGCTCACCTTCGACACCCCCAAATGTTCGCGAATAATTACGTGAACAGGTTCCTTACTAATCTCACATCCCTAGCAATCTCCCACTGCTCGAATCTCCGATCTCCGAGTATTTTTTTTTACTAGGTCCACTGTGTCTTCTGTGACTGCAGTAACGGGCCGTCCGCTACGAGGATCGTCTTCCAACCTCACACGGTGCTTAAATTGTTTAGACCAAACCTTTATTACAAAATCGGAAGGACATGAATCACCAAACACATTGGACATCCGTTGTTTGATTTGCGAGGGAGTATTTCCTCCTTCGTTACGAGTTTAATCACGGCACGCTGCTCAATTTTAAACATTGTACTATTTTCTTCAAACATGTTGACTATGTTAATGTAGCATTCGTAACGAAAACAATAAAACAAGTGATTGCTGTTATTTTCAAATAAGGAATCTATAAGTATTAAAACTACTTAATGGACATTAGCAATTTTGTAACTTTATTTAACAAAGTAGATTATAATATAATATATCAGCCACTCCTCGTACGTGCCACCGAAGGTCGTGGGTTCAATCTGACTTTTTTAAGTTAGTTCTATTGTGGGTTTTATACTCAGAACAAATATGAACTCATATTAAATTTATGTAATATGTGAATTTTTAAAGTGTACAATTGGCCACTGCGCGATACGACGACAGTACGGTCGAGTATCGCTCAAGCTAGCAAGCCGTTAGAGAGAGAAAGTCATGTTCTATGGATCCAAAGTTACCATGATGCCATTGACATAGGTCAGTAGCGTTACTGCGGTTTCTCAAATAAGGTAGTCTTATAATAATTACTTATAGAAACTAAGTCCGCGCGCCCATTTTGAAGCACCTTAAATGGAGCCATGCGTCTCCAAACGGACCGCTTTGCAGTGTTCATTACAGCTCCGCAATGTTCAATGTCAAAGCGCGCCGCACGTAAGCAAGTAATAGTCACGCATGTGTGGATCGGATTAGTGCTTCATTTTTGACAGGGCGGTTGTATGAAGACTATCCTTCTATATGTTGTTATTCTAAGGTGGAGGTATTTCTAGTAATCCAGGTAGATTAAGATATTCATTTGATATTCATTTCGACGATTACCTGAAAGTCAACATAAGCGACGGTATGCCGCACGTGCCGGCACCAATCACAGGTCTTCGCGCGCTTGAAGTTGGCGCGCCGTGATTGGCTGAAGCACAGCTCGGAGCAGAAGGTGGCCCCCGCGTGCTGGAGGGCGCCACTCTCGCTGGGAATACTTTTGTTGCACCAAGAACATTCGTCTGGAAAGATGGAAAAAGATTGGTAAATGCCTGGAAAATCTAAACTTCTATAGTCATCGACATATCCCAGTATTCGTCGCTATATTCGGTAACCCTCAAATTAAGTACCTAGGTTGAACCTACAAAGAGCAAATAATGCGAAGAACAGATTACCAATAAGGCAGAAAAATTCTGGAATGGAGACCATTTGCTTGTAGCCTAAGGGGCTATAGAGACTAGCCATTGGGAGGACGATCTAATGAGGGTCGCTATGAAGGTTTCAATAAATGCCCCTCCTAAACCATTGAAGTATTAACATTAAACTTCAATGTTCTAAACAGGGACCATAAAGGACAAGTCGACGTTAAGTAGTGGACTTTTGAGCCACTCAAAGTTCATCGAACAGTCGGAAGTTTTTAGGCCCAGCACATAAAAAAGAAGTACGTAATAAATATGCATAATATGGTTCTATTAAGTGATACGTTCTGTTAAGTGTTGCCGCACACTGAGCCACTAGACACCGCCACCATGAGGTCAAGACTCAAGCCACTAAGAAGCTTGCGGCTGTGGCCAAATCTGCGCGAGAGGTGTGCAATTAAACGCGGCCACAAAAAGCTTTTGCCTCGAATAGTGCCGAAGGCTTAGTATGCGTCAATGCGTCATACTAAGTATAATATCAAGTGGCGCCAATGCGCCAGTCATTTTGATTGATTTTCTATTCTTATACGCTATAATAGACAGCCAAGTGGCCGAGCCAACCCAACGTGGTAATTATATCGATTTTCCGTCTGCATTATTGAAATGAAATCCATAAATGTGCTCCGATCGTTAGTTCGGTATTTCGTATCCAGCAGAATTTAATAGGGCCCTAGTAACAAGCAATGGTTTCAGCCTCGCGACATAATGAGAGGTTCGGTGTTCGGTTCCCGGCGTTTTTTGCTGGGTATCGCGAGCGAATTAATTGGCGATGGACACTTGAGAAGTAGACGTCCCGTTATAGTATTTATATGATATTTTTTCATCTATTTTAATTAAGGTTTAATAAAGCGGCTTCTCTGATAGCAAAGGTATCAATAAGTAAAAAAACGTAACGTTAACCATTGAACCATAATTAGCTAATTACACTGACGAGCGAAGGTTAGTAGTCACTTACAATTAGGCGATATTTCAGAACCTAGTAGCGTTAGCTTCTTGAGGAAAAAGCTATTACTTGTACTTCATAATACTAATTATATCTTGACTATCTTTAGAAATGTCGTGTCATGTAAGTTCATATTATTTTTTCTCGTGAGTGAGTGTGAATGACGATCCGTTACGCGCAGTGGTAAGTACGCTGGTTGAGATGTAAAGCCTGTGACGGGATTCCCGCACTAACACGAATGAATAAATAATGAAACATATTTTTCCAAACAAACACGAATTTATGCACTTAATAATCCGTCTCTGACATAGTCGTATAAGTTTGCTTAGTTTGTGTATTTACCTACAAGTAATGTATTTATTTCAAAGACCGAATAAGTTATTTAATTTTATTCCCACTCTGAAAAAAAAAATTAATTACCTATTGATTTATTATTTTGCTTACAATTCTTCTTAAACATTTGCATCTTATAAAAATACTTTATTCAAATAGACCGGTTACAAGTAATTTCCAATTGGCTTGTATCGTTCTAATTATTAATTTTAAGTTTTATTTTATTCTGTGGTATTGCGAAAAGTATTTCGTGAAATGGGAAGCACTCTACAGAAATAGATAGTTAAAAGATAATTAGAGCCACCTGTTCATACAGGCGGTATTTTCGCAGAAACACGAACGTTCATTAGGAATAGTAAACCGGCTTGTGGTATCAAATTTGATAATGATTTAATACATAAACGGATTTTCTAATAGAGAACGGAATTCTACGAACGAAGTTCAGTCATGAATGGTAGTTACGGGTTTAGTTTTCGAAAACCTGGCTGATATTCTGCCTTGCTGATTAAAAACGCAGTTAGGAATATTTTTACGAGATTTGAGTTACATTTTAGGCCCGTATTCTAAACTACTCATGCACTGATCTGATCTGTACTTGAGTAGAGATTTTAAAACCTCAGTTGATACAAAAACGTCACTCAGATCTATACTCAAGTACAGATTTTGTTTTAGAATACGGGCCTTAGATTCGGAATCCTCGCGAAGATCTCTTTAGGTACAGCACTTTGATTCTTATTTCTATAGAAATACGGAACTATATACTTTGATATGGCGTAAATGCAGTACCTACTTATGTTCTTCTGTAGGTACTTCTAAAAAGTGAATTACTAAACAGAACCGCTGTTGCGTGTTTTCAAAAACTTGCCTAATAACCTAATAAGTCAACTATCAACTATTCATCACGTAAATTTCATTAAGATAGTTCAACGGCATCATACTTAAATTTACAAGTTTTCAATTTATCGGAAGTGTCGAATTCTAGGGTCTATTGGTAGCAAATAAAACTTAATTATTATATAGTAAAACTAATGCATTCTTTTTAAGTTCAGCACAAAAAGTTTTTAGAATAGCGGCTTTCTCGTTCACATCTGATTCTACTTACCTCGTTAAAAAAAAATGTTCCAAGAAATCATCCACGTAAACGCTTAACATACAAACAGTCATGCCATCACGACTTTATCCCAAACGGGGTAGTGGCAAGTGAGTGTTGTCGTCACGGTGAACGGAACACTCAGAAGCCCACTTTTCACCAATGGTACTTATTAGAACCCCACTTGGTAGGTGGTGAGCCGTAAGAAAGAAAGGACAAATATCATTTAATCATTTAAGCTTGTAGAGAGCACTTATGACTTATGACATGTCAACAACGTAAAAGTACATAAATAATATAGACGTAAATGAAATAATACTAGAATGGTACATATTATACATAAACCTAATGCAATATTACAATCGGTTCACACGCTGCTTCTATCGGTAACTGGCAAGAAAAATAAAAATACCGAATGGCTGTATTATTATACCTACCCTTTTCAAAGTTAATGTATAATGTATAAATAAATAAATAAATAAATGAAATGTCAGCCACTGATAGATATGCGGAAAAAACTCTTTAAATTAAAATTGAAATAATTTTCTTGTAAGAATAATAATATATTTGAAACAGTGTCTAAACTAAGGACACAATAAATAAAAAATAAGAAATATTAAAAAATAAACTCTAGCAAAAAGACGTATGTGAGTGGGATTCGAACCGTAGATCTTAAGGTATACTACCTCCCGATTCAGAACGAAGTTATCGACCGATTCGGTAAATTTGTTTTAATTATAGTAAATGATCCGCATAACAGTAGTAATCAATATTTTTTATATGGGAAAGCCAAAGGCCTTAAGTTTTCACAAACTAAATTACATAATAACTACCCTACTTAAAAAATGAATTAAAAATAAAAGTAAATAACCGCATCGGTCGATAACTTTGTTCTGAATCGGGGGGCTGGAACTTAAAAGTAAGTCGGAGTCCACTGTTCCAAAAGGCATTTAGATTGAAATGCGAAATTTAACATCTTATTCTGTGCAGCCATTCAAACAAACGAAAGACACCTTCAAAGTACTCAAACAAATGCTATGGACTACAGTGTGTTTAAAACACAGTTTGATGTCCTATGTAGAAAATGTTTATAATTTGACACACTCGTAGATATTATTACGAATTTAGTCAAATGAATGGTAGAGATAATCGTGATTGTGAAATTTTATTAAGTGAAAATATCAAATTTTCTAAAAGATAAGGTTATGTGGGTGAATGTAGGTATAAACGTAGAATAATGGTGATGCCATAAATATTAAGGCTTTCCGGCTACCTATGCTTGAAGTACCATAAGTACTAAGTGTCAAGTTATCGTAGTAAGAGCTCTGACAAAATGATAATTTGTGCGCTAAACCCGCTAGAAAAACGAACAATATACACATTCTATAAAATACCTACTTGTAAAGGAGGGGAGAGGAAATGATGTGGACTGTATATTGGGTGAAAAGAAAAGCGTGTATTGATAAAATATAATAAAAAACAGGAAATAATAAAATAATCAACTATACAAACCAAGACGTAGAACAGAACCCAAAATATGACAGGACTTATGTCAAGAACAGAAAAAGATTCACATTGAAAAAGGTACAAAAACTACAAGAAAGTATTTAGTCGGCAACACTGTTATTTTGACTGTTAATTTCGACATTACCATTTTTGGGGCTTTTTGTATGTTTTGCCAGGTGTTTTAATTCGTTTTACTTTATTCCTTACATGAAATTAAAATAGTCACAATAATACGTGTCGTCACACGCTAGGCAGCGATCTAGTTTCGGGATAATCATTTTAATTGATTAAATGACGGCAGTTGAAAATAAAAAATTTGCACAGTCACTAAAGAATTCAAAGACGAATATTTCTTTATAAAAATTATGTGCTTTTTTTCACATTTTACCCACTAATAATTCGTTTAAAAATTACATTAAAACCTGGTTTCGTTTTTAATGATCGAGTAAAGTACATCCTATCATGTAACAAATTAGCACAGGATCTATCTAGACAATATCCATAAGCGTATCATATATTTTTTGCAAGACCATTATTAGAAAATAAACACTTAAACCATTGAGAGCGTCGTGGCCTTGTGGTTCAGCACCCGAACTCAGATCGTGGATCGTGTGGTCCCGAATTCAAATCTGGCCAGAACCAAAATCTTTGTGTTCATTGTTAAATATCCGACTTACTCTCCGGTGATGGAAAACCTCGATAAAAAACCAAATCAACCCGGATAACGGCGGTAGGCTCACCACTTACCACGTTGGGTTCTAATACCATTAATAAAAAGTGGCCTTCTGAGTGTTTCGTTCACCATGACGACACAGTGACTAGCCTCTGACTACCACGTTTGGGAAAAAGTCGTGATGATATGTTATGTAAACCATTGAATCGACAAAGGGGTTTTCCAAGCAATCTGGCTAAAACTCCGCCTTAAATCCATAACTTCAAAGTCCGACCCTGACTTACTGCATTTAAAGTTTGTATAGTTCGCTTTATTCACAGAGTTTGAATTTTAAAAAAGTAAATACAATAATGTTACTGGAGTCCAAACTATTCAAAGTACATTGACATGTTAGAGTATCCAAAATAAGTTTATTAAACGATTGAAATATTCTTAAAAGCTTCAATTCCGGTAGCATGGAACCATTGGTGAAAAGACGAGAGTACCTATAGTGATCAAGTTTTTTTGTACAAGATATTGCATAATTTAGTAGATTCTCCGTTTATACACATTTGCAGTGCCGCTTCGTAGAACGAATTATACAAGTAATAACTTCATCATAAGAGCATGTACTAGACATAATAAGTCATACGGTGGGGGTCATGTTTCTGATGAGAAAATCGGCAGGTTCCGTTTTCTGATGAAAGATATCAAGAATTGAGCCAGACACGTATGTAATGATTTTTATAGGTTTTTTTCTTTTGTAAACCTTTTGCCAAATAAATAAACGATTGTTTTTCCTTTACTTTTGTTATCCAACTACAATTTTTTTATCTTGGGTTATAGTACATTGTAACCCTAGGGGTGTCGTGTCTTTGACCCGAGGTAAACACTGTGCTTTTCATTACAAATACAAGGAAAGTAAAAATAAAAACATGAATTAGCTAAAGAAAAAATGAGTAAATTTTATTTTCCACTACCGCTTTAGCCTCTTCTCTTATAAAATCAGGCGTTAAATTCATATCAGAATCAGATGAACTCATTTTATAGGTACAAATCTCTGCTATACGTATAAACAATAGTCTTCAAATCGAAAAAATAAATGAAGATCGAATTGCCGCTTTCCCGCCTATTTTGTTTGTTTTTTTTTCTGTGGCCGGCCAGCTATTCAGCCATTACTTTTTATTTTCATCATTGGAAAAATGGTAAATATTTTGCCCAAATCTAAGTTATTTTAAAGAAATTGTTGAAACTAAATTATAATGAAGTTATTTAAAAAATATATATTCTTTAATCAATACTTAACTTTAAGTTATTTCAATTTTACATCGTGGCTGTATAGAAAGTTGGAACATGGTTCAATAGATATGTGAAAAAAAAAAGTTTTTTTTTAAAATAATTTGACAGCTGTCAGTTGAAAGTGATTCTCCCTATGGATGAAAAGTATTACTTTCATCCCGCTCCTCAGGCAACTTCAGACCTACTTTCAGAGTATGAGTAATGAAATAGTACATTGTTACCCTAGGGGTGAAAGTAAGTTATTTAGTCCCGAGACGGGGTTTGGCGCCCGGAACGAAGTGAGGGCGCCAATAGTTCGAGGGACTAAATAAGTGTTTAACCCGAGGTAAACACTGTGCTTTTCATTACAGATACAAGGAAAGTAAAAATAAAAACATGAATTAGCTAAAGAAAAAAATAGTAAAATAAATGAAGATCGAATTGCCGCTTTCCCGCCTATTTTGGTTGTTTTTATATTATTATTATTTTTTTCTGTGGCCGGCCAGAGCTATTCAGCCATTATTTTTTATTTTCATCATTGGAAAAATGGCAAATATTTTGCCCAAATCTAAGTTATTTTAAAAAAATTGTTGAAACTAAATTATAATGAAGTTATTTAAAAAATATATATTCTTTAATCAATACTTAACTTATTTCAATTTTACATCGTGGCTGTATAGAAAGGTGGAACATGGTTCAATAGATATGTGAAAAAGAACTAGTTTTTTTTTTAAATAATTTGACAGCTGTCAGTTGAAAGTGATTCTCCCTAGGGATGAAAAGTATTACTTTCGTGTCAGAGACCGATACACATACTTAAATATTTCTAAATGCATACTTAAATAGATAATAACAACCAGACACACAACAAACACAAATGTTCGTCACATAAATGTTTGTCATGGGTGGGGATCGAACCCACGACCTCTGGTGCTAAAGGTAGATCGCTGCCATTGCAACAACAGGCCAGCCAATTGATTGATTATATACTTGGTATAATTATAATCTTAGGTTGGGGAAAAAGTCTTTTCGCATATAGTATGTATGAACTTGTAATAAAATCTCTTTGTCTATACTATTTGTATCTGGCTGGTTTTGGTATCATTAAAAGTTTAAAATTTTAAAGAAGATAATTTCAAATTAAAATTAGGAAAATGTGTGATTTTCGTTTGTTTTTCTTACTGTCAAGATGAGTTAATCTAATGAAGAAATTCGATACATTTTGAAATTTTACTACGAAAAAGGTAAAAATTTGCGATGTTTATGGACCTAGTGCAGTGTCTGTGAGAGTAGCACAAATTTGGTTTAAGCGTTTTCAATCCGAAAATTTTGATGTCAAAGATGCACGTCGCTCTAATGGATGCCATTTTTAAAAAAGTGGAGCAAGATCGGCATATCAGTAGTTACGACGGCTGAAGAACTGGGAATTGACCACAAAACTGTTTCGGCGCATTTGAATTAAACTGGGTACACAAAAAAGCTCGATATTTGGGTACCTCACGAGCTCACTGAAAGAAACCTAATGGACCGTGTACTCATTTGTGATTCTTTATTACAACGTAATGAAACCGAACCATTATTGAAGAAGCTGATAACTGGTGATGAAAAGCGGGTCACTTACGACAAGAACGTGCGAAAAAGGTCGTGGTTTAAGGCCGGTCAGGCTTCACAGCCTGTGGCGAAACCCGGGTTAACTCGCAACAAGGTGATGCTGTGTGTGTGATAGGATTGGAAGGGCAATATTCCTTATGAGCTGTTACCAGCAGGCATGACCATCGATTTTGAACTCTACTGCGAACAACTGATCAGATTAAAGCAAGAAGTTTAGAGAAAGCGGCCGGAATTATTCAACCGAAAGGGTGTGTGGTTTTTCATCATACTCGTAATAAACGCTAGACATCTTTAGCCACGCAGCAAAAATTAAGAGAGTTTGGCAGGTTAATGCATCCGTCGTATAGTCCTGACCTTGCACCTTCAGATTTCCACCTGTTTCGGTCTCTTCAGAATTCTTTAGGCAGTGTCAGGTTAACAACACGAGAGGACTGCCAAAACCACTTGTCGCGGTACTTTGATCAGAAGCCTCAAAATTCCTATAGCAATGGGATTATGTCTCTACCTATAAGATGGCAAAAAGTAATCGAACAAGATGGCACCTACATACTTTAATTAAATGTAAATAACTATATTGAAAATGTTTTAAAAAAATGCGAAGAAACTTTCTTTCCCAACCTGTCATAAGTAACGTACAACTTATCATTTTTCTATTCAAAACTCAAACTCAAATATCTTTATTTGAATAGACTTAATCAGTACTTTTAAAAAGTCAAAAAATTTACGAAATAATTGACTTATATACTATAATAATATGAATATATAAATAAACAGTATACAAACATAATGCGACTCTACCACCGCGTCGGAGGAGTTGGTTCTTACTGAGAAGACCCGGCGAGAAACTCAGTAGTTCCTCTTTTAAACTTGTTGTGGTTTTACAATGCGAGTTAGTAGAGTATAATTTGTTTATTGAGAAAAAAAACTGCTTAAATTATAAAATTAACAGACAGAACAACCTAACAAGTACAGCAAATCTATAGAATATAAAACAATAGGCTGTACCAAGTCATTTATACAATTCCAAAGATAAAAATTGTTAGTCCATAATACACTTAATTTAATTAATAAGTATCTATTAAAAGAGGTAACTGATTCCGCACTGAGCAGAGAGCTTCAATCCTAGGCTTTTTTTATCTAAAAGGTAGTCATTGGTAGTATAATACCCATTTTTTAATAAAACAGATTTAATGTAGTTGAATCTGTGCAGCGGTAAAATACAAATTGCCTGAGGAACTTTGTTGTAGTAGGTAGTGTACACCTTGCCCCTCAGAGGATCCCAAAACTTTTCGTAATCTAAACAATGGAAGCGCAATTTTATCCATTATTATTTTATTTTGACGACACGATTGGCGTAGTGCGCTGTAGCATGGTTTCTCGCCTCGATTCCCGGTCGGGTCAATTCAGGAAACGATCTTTTCTGAATTGACCCGGGTCTGGGTGTGCTGGGAGATGCACCTGGCTTATTTCCTTGTGTGGTACCTCGTAAAACAGGGATATTAATCCCTACTTCGAGACCATTACAAGAGGTGTGTTGTCTGGCGCATATTCATTTATTTATTTATTGTTTTTATATTAAATGATATTTAAACGAATAAATAAGACCTAAAACGACTGCCTATTAAATGGTATTAAAAAAATATAAATGGATCAAATTATTTTAGTAAATGCAAAACTTTACATTGCTTTAGAATACTACATAATAAGTTACCACTTACCACGAATTACCACATTTTCATTATATCACAATGTTTTTATATAAAATCGAATCGAATTCATGATACAAGTTAGAACCTAGATAGTAAAATGAGAGATTATTAACACAAAGACGCAATTTTAAAGAAACAACAGGTGTATCTATAAATAGTTGTCCATTTTTTTCGCTTTCGTCTCGCCAATTTGAAAAATCATTCACCTATAGTGTGTGCATTTCACACTCAGTCTACAAAATTCTCAGAAAATTATTTCATTATAATGTACCTAACCATAGTTCGAGGAACATTATCTGATCGTGTCTGCAGCCCCTACATGACGATTCAATTTAACGCCTTTTTCCAAGGGTGTTAAAAAATCATTTCAAAGAAATCCAGTAGAATATGGAGAGGGTCGACTGTTTCATAGAAATCTAATTTAATTTACACATTGTACTTAATATCAGTTCATTTGTAATGTGATGGACGGGGATTAGAGTATTATTTTTTTGTTTAATAAAGTTTCATCTCTTTACACATGAACACGCATACGAGTAGCACGCTCACTTTGTAGCAAGAATGAGTTAAGAGGTCTCAAAACAAGAGTTTACACTCGACTGAAGTCTTATCAAGAGCTTATGAATAATAAACAAATATCTGGGACCCCTTACACCAAATCATCTGGGCCCAAACCAAGCAAAGTATGGACGTCAGAGTGCTGAATACACACTTGAAAAGATAATTACATCCAGCCACAGAACAAACACAAATGTTCATTACTTGAATAGTTTTCCTGGGTGGGGATCGAACCCACGACCTACGGCACTTATGGCAGGATCCATAGTGATTATATTCTGTTTGGCAGGATTGCTACCATTGCACCAATGGGCCAGTAGAAGTTTACGCGTCCAATAAGACGAATGAGTGCTCTAGACACTATTTAAACACAACCACCAATATTTAAGACTCTACCGACCGTCATGGACCTAAGTGCCGAAACCCACCAACCAATGGCCCTACTATAGAAATGAAAAGTACTATTCAATGGTTCTGCCGACTAACCTATTACATATTACGGTAGAGGTCCTATGTTGATCGAAGTCATACGTAGGCCGAAACGTGAGAAATTCGCGCGGAACTTGTACTGCTGGGCAGAGCGTGCACACAGCCTCCAGGGGCTCATTAATGCTTGGTTAATGTGCCCCTGGAGGGGTAGATTATTGCCACATTGAGCTTTACCTTGTTTGTTCTTCTGGTCAGCAGCCTGTTCGGGGCTGGCAGCGTCGCGGGCGCGGGAAGCCGCCCACCGACGCAGCTCCAGGCGCTCGTACCCGTACCAGCCTAGCAGCTCGTTCATCGCTGTCTCTGCGAACTCCTGGAAAATACAACGGTTCTTATGAGGCAAGGTATCCTATCTACAACAGTTTTCAGTGTTACAATATTTAGGGAATGTAAGATTGATTTTCCCAATGTCATCGACAGGCGGTAAGTTAAGTGATAAAAAATAAACTAAAGAGTAAAATTAGAGTTAGGTTACAAGTAGTGACACCAAAGGAATACTCTGACGGAAGACGCATATAAATATAAACAAAGTAAAACAATTGGATGTCGGTAGATATCTGTGATTAGTTAGTACTTTTGCGTATCCAACGTGACACGATTGTACGCAATGAATCTGCCAGAAGTGTGTAAAGTAATTTAAAAATCCTCTCATTACGCCAAATGTTTACAATATCACCAACGGCCATGTCAACGAAAAGTTATTTATATCGAGTAGGATTTTAAAAACAAAACGCTTCTTTTAAAATGGACGCACGATTGACCTCCTTACTGTCGACGTTTTATTGCCCACGATTACGTTAATAAATTCTTACGAATACATAAAATGTCGCATTTTAACAACGGCGCGTAACTAAAGAAAATCTGTGTCACTAAAAAAAGATATCAGGTTTTAATGTGACCTAGACGCTGCTGCGAAGGAACAAAACTGTAAAAGTTGCTTTAAAATCGCTGCAATATTCAAATGGTCGCTCATCCGATATACGTTACGTTTAGTCCAGTCAAAAGAACTTAAAATTCACATTAAAACCTACACTTTTCCAAAAAATCGAATTGGAAACCTACCTTTTAGTTTCGTCTCTATTGAGTGTTTTTAGAAAACGGACACGCAACTCTTGATTCTTATAACTCCTGCTCATAAAATTCCATAGTAGGGATTAAAGTAAGATTTCATTTGTTTGAACATCGCATAATTTAGACCCAAAAATCACCTATTTATAATATATTTTAAAGAGTTTTTGTCACTGAAAATTCCATTAAACTTTATTCGATAACTTCTACAATCTTCTGATTTTTTTTCATATTTTTTTTCTTAAAATGTGACATTAATATTTCTTAACTAAATGTTACTAAACTGAAAAAAACTCACTACCTAACTCATTAAAATTATGTTTTAAAGGTTGTATGACTCACGCGATACACTTGCCCTCGTATGACTAACTCCACTAAGATACTAAAAATAAAACTACCGATCGCATTTACAGTACAGAATCACGTACCTACTTGTACTTTAAATTGGTAAGTCATCATTAAATAAAAAGACTAGCCCTATTTTTTCTGATTATCAGTAATATTTTTAGAAAATCTCTTGTTAAGTGATACTCAATTACTGATTAAATAAAGCGGACTTGCTTGAGGTAACTAAACCTAAGTATTATAAAGAAAACCTTTGAAAAGTGTTTTTTTTTATATTGCCCGTCAAGATGACCTCACTCCACCTGATGGAAAGCAGTCGTGAGGTCCAGATATGAGGATGACAAGCACAATAATGCAAAGCAATTACTAAGCTGGCCATAGTAATCTTGAAGGCATGCCCTGGCACCGCTTAGTGCAATGCTGATCCCGGAACGCGACCTGACCGAGATAGGTCGGAGTCACTTGGCGGGTTTTACGCAACTGCATGGTGGTAACATCAACCGGCCGACACAATATATCTCCCACCTGAAGAGCAAATGGTCTGCTGCAGGGCTCCCTTAGTCGCCTCTTACGACACCCACGGGAAGTAGATGGGGCGGTGGAAAGTATTCTTTAGGGTGCTTTCCACTAGGGATGTGCTATGCTATGTTACGTTGATGTGTTTGATATCTACCAATTATTGCATTGCTCCAATAGCATAGCACTGGTGAAAACGAATTCTGATAAGCGAAGTTTTCAAACAACTGACTAATAAAATTGGTTTATTAAATAAATAAATAAAAAAGTTTTTATTGCCAAATTTAAAACACAGTAAACGGAAAATTTATAAATGACTACAAGTTACAAAATATAAAAATGAACAGAGAAAAAAAAAGAAAGTCATTAAAATGCTGGTTCGGCAATAGGTACCAGTCTCAGCGTATGCTTGGCACGGAGGCCCAGCGCTGGTTTTCAGACTGGAAAGTTATTGAATGTTATTATATAGCATACCATCACGACTTTATCCCAAACGGGGTAGTCACAGGCAAGTGACTGTTGCCGTCATGGTGAACGGAACACTTAGAAGCCCACTTTTCACCGCCGCTATCCGGGTTGCTTTGGTTTTTTATCGATATTTTCCATCACCGAAGAGTTAGTCGGAAATTAAACAATGAACACTAAGATTTTGGTACTGGCCAGATTTGAACTCAGGACCACACGATCCGCGATCCGAGTCTGAGTGCTTAACCACTAGGCTACGACGCTCTCCGCTCCGCTCCGCTTCGCTCTGTTACTTCTAGTACTTATGTTGGTAAATTTCTTTTGTTTAATAAAAATTGTTTTTAGCAAACAAAGTATACTTACTTTATTACTTGAATAATGTATATACAAGGTGTAGATATTATATATTATTGCAAAATAAAACATAAGCCACCGTCAGCTAACTTATCCAAGTTGGTATATCTTGTTTTAAGTCTTACGAATAGAAAAGTTAGTAAATCGTATTAACTAGTATGTATAGATAACCACTACTCAATAGCATCACCGGACTGCTTAAAGTCCTCGCTTAGTTATATAACTAAGCTATTTGAGTTATGCCGTCACAATTACGGTCGGCAAAAATGTACCTCTAGCGCGATGCTTTATTTCTAAAACAAAATTAAATCCACCATAATTTGAATAATGACTTTGATATCACGGACGTACTCGTAACCTAAAACAGACCCCTGACAAACGCCAACCATCAAAGAAGCGAAGCTTTGCGAAACACTACCTGCTGAACAAGAACCGTATGAGCACCAAAGATGCCTTCATTATACCGTAACCGTATATCTCTTTGTCACGCGAGTATCTAACTAAATAACCATTTAATTAGAAACTGCGAGGATCTGTGTGACGTCCTGAGGCAGGTTATATTTCAGGGCAAGATGACCAGTTGCGATGAGATAATTGGGTCTCCCGTTACGGACTAGGTTTGCATTGATAAATTTGCTAATGGCGTTTAAAAACTGCTGTAATATGAAGACTAGAGCGTCCAAAGTTCCGGTCGCACCGAATTTTCACAAATTTTTAGTGTTACATGTGTGCCTAGAGCACGACGTGAGAAATGAAAAATAATTATGTTTATTATTGTAAATGAGTGTATTCTGTAACTCACACTAATTAAAACACGCGTAACCGTCATTATAATTATTTAACTGCTAAAAAACTTGAAACTGGAATGTCACACACTGAAAATGTACTAACATAATATTAATGGTAATTAAAACGTAATTTTTTATAAAATTTGTTTCTAAATAAAAAGGTGTATGAAAAAATATATAAATACAAACACCAACTATCAAAATTTATGTATAGGAAATCCATTCAGACCATGATCAATAATTTTATTAACCCTGTCATAGGTTTTTGTCTGACTTTTATGGTAATTTATTGTAATTTTGATTGTATAATGGTTATTTTAATTTTATTTCATTTATGTCGTAATTTTATTATAATTTTATCGTGGTGTTAATGTAACATTAATGTATGTATGACTTGCCTGTGTTTTGGTCAAACAACTGTAATCAGGCACAGTGATTCAATAAATAAATAATAAATAGATAGATAAAAGAAACAATACTTCTTTGACCCTCTGTTTGAAAAAAGAAATACATAAGACCCAGGCTTGAGAATTGGCATAAGTGTATAAACGAGGCTACGTAACATCATTTCCCTCCGAATCTGTTTTAAAGATCAAACAATTTTGAACATTAACTTTCAAAGAAACCTTAATATAGGAGAGAAATTAATAGTTATGACTATGTAGTGATAACTACTCATTTCTCCCCTATATTATACCCGAAATCTATTTTCAAATTTCTACACAGAATTACGGCGTGCGTTTGGAAGCCTGCGATCTTGCGTTTCAATTTACTTCAGTGTTGGCAGTGTAGTGTTGCTTAATAATTATCACTGAAAACACGATATGTTGAGCGGGCGAGCGTCGAAAGAGCTGACGCGAAGGTAGGGATGGCATCGAGACAGGGAATGAAAAAAACATCGATGTTTTACTTTTATCCAAGGAAAACTTTGTTTTATAAAACGTTTAAGGCGAGTTTAGCTGCTAGCTAGCGCCACCGATCGATTTGTTTTTAAAACTTCCAAATAAGACGTTGTTTTTAAAAACTGAACAATAAATATCGCAAAAAATACTGCATTTAAATATTGAATGTCTATTCACGACTTTTCATTCAAAAAAACGAAACGTAAACGTCACGTTTGGTGGCGCTAGTTGGCGGCTGAAATCGCCTTAAAAGGCACCTGGATTCGGGGATTTGCGTTGGAAGTTGGAGAAATATGCTAGATATATTTATCTAATCTAAAATCTAATCTTAATCAGCCCAGTCCGTCCCAATACTCCCACTGCAGGGCAAAGCCCCCCTTCCCCAATCTTCATCCCACACAATTCAAGGCCAATGTTGGCCCATCCATGCGGTACACATCCAGTTCGTCTCGCCACCTTCTTCTAGGTCTCCTGATCGGGCGTTGGCCACTAGGGTGCCATTCTGTCGCCGTCCTCGCCCATGCGAGCCCACAGCTCAGTTGGCATGCGGCAGATGTATCCAGTCTAATTCCATTTCAGCTTGGCGGCTGTGTCACCCACGTCAGCGATCTCCGTTTTAGAGCGCAGTTCTGATTTCTTAATATTATCAGTGAGTTTGACCCCTAGGATAGGTACTTTACTGTAGCAAAATCTTGACTTGACTGCCTTACGATGGAAAAAGTTAGCTTTATCATTTTGAAACGGCTCAACTTCTGGCATGCGCCCTTTTACCGCCGACCCACCGCGTGACCATTAGTTTATGATTATGACATCATCATCATCATTCGTGCGGTCTATCCCGGTTTGAACCCACACTGGTGTGTGGGGTCCCAGGGTCCGCCTTTATTATTTTCTTGGCCCACTTCGCGCGGTCTTGTGCATCCTCAGTGGTGAGTCTGTTTATGATTATGACAGATAGTACATTATTTTTAATAATGGGTAAAATCGGCAGAGATCAAACTAATTGTGAACAATGTACTTTTGTGGTTCGAGGAGTTGCATTCGCTTATCCGATAAGTATCAGATGAAAATAAAACCTTTCAAAAAATTCTAACTTTCCTAGCTCGCTCAACCCCTTCGCATAAGAAACAATAAACTTTAATTTTCAAAATACATGTTTTTTGATGGAAACTAGTACATAGTTTGAGAGCATGTAACTGTTGACATTTTGCTCTCAACGACACGTTCGTAAAGCAAAGAAGTCTAAGCTGGGGCAAAATATTAGAGAGTTGAAAGGTATTTTTTAGGCTTTCAAGATGAGTATGACCAGCTTAGTGATTGCTTTGCAATGCTGTGCCTTTCAAACTCATTTCTGAACCTTTTCATCGGGTGGAGTGTGGTCATCTTGACAGGTGATATCAAAAAAAAAGTGTACATACTTGTAAGGTCTGACTTCAAAGAAATGCGGGGGATAAAAGTAACTCAAAAACAGCAATGTCGACAGTTAGTTATCGATGTTTGCTCTCTCGGCGGTCCCAGCTCTAGGAGAAGGCTCGGTAACGTAAAACGAGCGCCCATTATTCAGCTTTTGCCCGATCAAGCTTTCCGCGAAAATGATGCATTCAAAATACAGAATATCATTTACGTATAGGCTGCATAACAATAAGGTAGTCGATCAAACTTAACCATCATTAAAATATTATTTAACGAAACGAAATCGGATGCGCAAAAAATACTCGTAGTTACTGGATTTTGAAATTCCAATAAGAAAGCTGTCGTAATTAAAATTGTTAGTGGGGATAGTATGTATTCAGTAAAATTCCAAAGATATTTATTTATTCTTGATCAAACTTACATACGAGATCATTTCTTAATCCCTGAGAGTCGTTCGAACCACAACTCGGACTAATCTTTTGTTGTTTAAGTTAATATTGATAATATACAGAATGAATGAACACCATCCAAAATTTTCCCAGACATTAGGCATCAATCGAAGACAGGGTTTAAATAAAGGGAGAGGTAAATAAAGGGTAGGTCTTTCAAACTTTCAAATTACATTTTTTTTTAACGGATTATTTGTGCGGCCTGGTTACTTAGTCAATATTAAATTTCAGCTTCTGAATAAAGCGCGGGCAGGGAGTTGAGAGGCTGCGAGCCCGCCGCCACTCACGTCGCGCAGTGTCGACGAAACTAGTGATTTTTTAAAACGTTTGAGTAGTTATAATGACCATTAAAAACTCAACATTTTATTGAGTACTGAAGGTTATCAAACAGGAAAAAACGTATTTTGCCATTTTCTCCATAGATCCTCATATTTCAATGTGGATGGTGTTTATAAAGTAACCCTGTATAAGAAAGCTGCGGCGTCTTACGCGCGAAATTTTAATTAAAATAATGACAGGTAATTTTATATTTTTTGGCTAATCACTTTAGTTCCATCATTATGACGTTTCCTCCATAATGAGGAGATCGGCAATTAATTTAGTAAGGTTAGGCAGCATGATGTGTAATTTAACCCTCTTTGCATTTATCTTCAAACTCGGTGGCATGTAATCCTGATTTCTAAACTGGGGGAAGGAGGTTAGATCCCGAACATACCTACACGTCTTAGCCACCCACTTACATTAAGCTCTACATAGCATGAGTCAGTTGTAAATTTGTAAGAAACGTATTAGGTTGGCCGGTTTCACAGGTATCCCGGCACGCGGGAGACCCGTACGGGTAGCGTCCGCAGTGCTCTGAAATTAGGTTCAGAACGATACGGTTGCTGGCGAAAGGCAGGCGAATCTACATGTCAAATCTACTCATCTCGACTGTACTCCAGGAGCACGGGCAGCCGCGTCGTTGTGGAACCATAAGCGGCCACGTGCTTTTGGGGCAGCATGCGGGCGGGTGTGGACGCGGCCGCGCGGGACGCGGGTGGTGGTACGGGCGCCACCCGGGACCCGTACGGGACAAACCGCGTCGCTGTAAAACAATGTTAACCCCAGCTCTGAAACCAGCCTGATGCCCAGTTCACATTTTTCAGTAGCAGCATCTCAGTTCAGCGCCGGAATACCACTGGAATAATGTGAACCGGCACTGGAATTTCCACAATGGAATGTCCACATTGGTTGAGTGCTGGACTGGAATAATGTGAACAGGCATTAGGGATATTCGAAAGCCACACTACCTACAACGTTCAGTAACAAATAGTTTCATAAGATATTAATTACTTACTAGGGCTATACTGTAATGTTTTACCGTGTATTTGTTTCCGCGTACATTAGCGCGGTGTCAGCTTACGGCATTAGGTAAATTATAAGCTTCACTAGTCGCCGCAACTCGATATGTTTGCAGTCAGTGCCGGCTCTGCCCACAGACTAAACTATACGCCAGTAGGCGTGCTTGCTTACTTGGCTGTCATGAAACAACCTAAGTCGAACCGCCTCCGCGCGTCGTGCAAAATTTAACTTGTGAGAAGAAACCAACCTTTTATATTGATATTCAAGTTCAAGTAACAGACAAGGTTTACAGTCAAGCTCAGCCAGTTCTTGATCAGAATAGCCTTTAAATTTAGCTTGACAATAATGATTATTAACTGTTATTGTGAATGAACTCTTTAGGAACAGGGTAAAAATAAAAATAGATCACTGCCTTTTGTTCAAGAAGATGTATCTCAAGAGTTCAATATTGTTGTAGTAACTTGAATTTTTGTAGCATTTTGGCCGGTAGTTTGCTCCAGGCTGTACTAAGGAGTACTTAGGTATTTGTACAATAAAGTATCTCATATCAGTATGTATACGACTCTGTCAGAGTATCGGTGCATTGTTCAGACAAGCTACACTGCTCCTATTTACACTATGTCCGCACCAAGCCTCTACTTTTAATGAATGACGTGATCCCCCTTGTGGGTTTTGAATCCCTCCCGTATCGGTTATGATTGTGTTGCAGGTATGATCCCGAGGTCATTATCTGCATGATCCAATGATCTGAGTATTCAGCCTGGCTGATGAGAAAAAAGACAAACTTTTTGATGGAAAACAACGATTAAAAATCAAACTAACCCGAATACCGGCGGAAGGCTCACTACCTACCACATTCGGTACTAATACCATTGGTTAAAAGTGAGCTTCTGATCTACCCTGTTTGGGATATTGTCGTGATGATATGTTATGTCAAACTGAGCCAAACAATGTTATGTTGTTATTCAAGGATTAGAAAGTAATTTACTGAAGTTAATTTGAATAATGAAGTTTTTTTTTGTTTATTTGATTTGTTTGCGAACAATTCCTCATCAATAAAGAGAAGCTTTCTACAACGTCGTTTAAAATAGTATTAAACTAACTAACTTAGATAGCGCAGTAACCCAAAGTGGGCCTAAGCCTCCTATACCAAGAGACGCCATTTTGGTCAGTCAAGCGCCACCTCCTTCCAGTCACCCACCTAGTATTGCTATGATGTATCAGCTGCCTGCTCATGTAGATGTTACCTGAGCAATAAATCTTCAAAATCTGTTGCGAATAAACAAATTAAGCACATAAACTAATCTGTTTGTCTACCATGAGTTGACACCGATGACATTCGCTAGCGGCCGCGTAAAACGCGTTGACGTTTTTGTATGTGGGATTTCGGTACAGCGCCCCTGTACCAAAAATCGCACAGAAATTTCTGACCGCAACGATCGCCGTGACGGAAACTCATGGTAAACATACAGGAAATGGGACCAAATCTAAAAAATTCGGTAAAACGTATTTTTTTCCTCTTAAAACCCTAATTAAAACTTTTTAGCCCACGAAGAAAATTGATTTGGTTCTAAATAAGGGCTGGTGCTCCTTAAGTCAAAGTTTGTGTAAATATTAGCTAGCATACCTAGGCGTTTAAGGATCCAAAATTTAGTAATCTAACAAATACAAAACGCAACTTCTGCCTGCATTCTTTAACGAGCCAACACAACCTAGCCATGTAAGTATAACCTTATGAAAAGGTAACACCAAAAACTATGTTTACGCAGCGTATTGCGTAAGCGCGATAATGTTACCGACTCCAACAAGCTCGCATTCACCGGCCATTAAAATATGACCCGGGTTCGGTTACACACTACAGCCTTCCAACGCGGGCTATAACTTTTCCCACCGCTACCGGTCGGGACGGCACGCACGTGTTCTTGGTATTGTACAGTCTTGCACAGGGAAAGCATAGCCCAGCCCTCTTATTCCCTAACTAGCAACTCCAGTCGATTGCAAGTCGCTCGCATTTTCACAGCTTATCAGCCAATTACGATGCAGTAATCGCCGTCTAAATCGCAATTTTTTGCGATCGAACTTGGAGAATATCCCATCAGCGGCCTACTGCTGCTTACCGCTACTGAAGTTAGCAATCGCTATTTTGACAGACTTTATTGCTATTTGACGTAGGATACTGCATCGTCCGTCATTGGCTGATGATAAGTTGTTAAAATGCGAGCGACTAGCAATCGATTCGAGTTTCTAGTTAGAGAATTAGGGAACGTAACAGGTTACTCTATCAAGAACTTACTCTATCAACCCCCTGTCCGAAAGTATATTTATGACAAAAATGTTTTTAATATGTGCATAACCATGTATAATTTACTTCCTGATGACCTGAAACTACTCGAAGGTAACAAATTTAAAAACAAATTAAGTGACTGGCTCATAATAAATTGCTTTTATGACATTAAAGAATATACTGACTTCTGCAATAAGTGTAAAAAATGATTCGTATTTTATCTATAATTAGAATTTAATAGTATAGTTTAATAATTGACTTTGAATAATTAATTTCATTGAATTTTAAATTTCATATAATATAATTTAATTTAATATTTGCACGTCTGCTTGCAGACTGAATACTTATGACATTCCATTATATTAAGACCCTATTTGTAACTCTGTATTCTTGCAAATAAATTATTGATTTGATTTGATTTAATTTGGTTGAGCGCGCATGGTAATGAACGCGCTTGCTAAGCAGTAAGCATGTACTGTCTTCGGTGGCATACAACCGAACCACCTGATGGTGAGCGTTTACCACAGCCTATGAAGAGTAGCACTGGAGGTATTACTCGTGCGTGCATTGTCGACCCTGTTAGGCCTTTGCTCTTATGGGGAACTTTCGTTTAGTCAGTAAAAAAAATTAAAAATTCTAACTGACGATACACTGCTCTCCAATGAGCTATGGCTACCCTACTCACCAGCAGAAACACAATACTGCCAATGCAGTTCTATTTAGCTTTGATTTTCCGTAAGGCGGCGGTAGATATTTGCATTTAGGTGGGCAACACAAATTACGAGCGGCGGAATCTGCTGTAAGTACCCAAGGTATCTTCACGAACCCCTGCCCTACCCTCCTTCTCCTTGTCCAAATTGTTACGGTTGTGACTTGGTTGACTGTACTGAGTAAATAGCTCAAATAACATGTTATGTACGTCCGAATAAAGGTAGCAAGTGGCATCATAGAACCGGATTTAGATTATGACCCTAATACCGCTACTGCTTCCTTTATATCAAATACGTTTACGTCTAACCACTACGAAGCCGGTCTGACAAGAGCCCATTCATCCCTTAAACAAAGCCTGTATAAGGACTGCCACCACTCTGCCGTGAAACAAAAGTACATAGATTTAAGAGACAATGATGATGAAGAGCTATTTGTGTCTTCTACTGTTGACCTACTTCTAGATCTACCACAATCTGCAAGAACCCATTTACTATGTACTAAAATTTATCTTTAAGCCGATACTCAAAAAACGTTTTTTATATAATTACGGGTTATAATAAAATGAGCAAACATTTTGATGTCGGGTCACGGGTTGATAAGACTAAAGTATTTTTAGACTTCTGGAGGCGCGGTAAATTCTTTTCAATTATATTCTCCAAAAGTAATCTCTCTTTCTGGAGGGCCGTATTATTCTTTACGATTACCTGAATTCCCTAAAAGTGTTCTTATCTCTGCGGATGCATTGAGCCTGATTATGCACCAATTCTGTCAGTAAATCATTTATCTATACATTGCATGGTACGAGTCTGCCTTGCTAGCAACATCGTGTGCGTAGGCGCGGTGTCGGGTGTCGAACGCTCCTAAATTTACCTTGCTGCTGCCATTAAAAGCATTTATGTTATATTGGATATCACAATATTATCGACGCTGGCTAGCGTTACAAAAGCTTGATGAAAATAGGGGAGTTCTTTGTTGAACGTTGGAGTTTTTGAACAGTAGCTGATTAGGTTCGGAAATCTTTTAACATTTTTTAAAATAAGGGCAGGAGACTAACGAATTGGAATAGTCAGCTTTAGGTACAAGAGCAGCAACGGACTCATTTTTCATATAAAAGATTTCGGTTTAGTTATTCAGGTACCTAGTTAATCTCTAGTGATAACTTTTTGAATAGCGACGCTGTCTGTCATAAATGCAATAAATAACAAAGAAACTATCTGCCTCTGGCAACCTATTCGTTTCAAGCACTTTTGTTTTAAGCTGTAGTTGACAATTACATAAATTCAATCTGAACAACATTGCTAATCTCAGTGATGAATTCGGGGCAACCCCAAATTCCGCTGACGATGATGTAACTTATACCAACAAAGTAATTGTTCTGCTTAATAAAACTGATGATGTTACATTCCTCAGCGAAAGAATAGCCATTAACGCTTAATACGCGATCGCAAGTGTGTCAGGTAACGAGAAGTTGAATGTAGGTGAAGTGACGCACGTGTACTTCAGGGGCATTGGACACTGAAACGCATTGTTTTGTTTTTTGTTGCAAATGGATTTACTTCGCAGATTATGTTTCGGTCAGTCATTCTGTAACTTTGGAAAAATTAAGTAGTGATTCATTTGAATACACGAATCAATGATTAAGGTCAAAGTTTTTTTTCAAATGCAATTTTAATAATGATGGTCTGTAAATATACAATTTAATGCAAAGTAGAATGGACGGATTGTTACAGATAGAAAACAAATCCCAATCTCATCAAAGACTATCAAGGTTATACGTCAGAGTCTTATTGGTAATAGGTTAAACCTGGTTAAACCTGATCTGAATATGTCATTTCAGAGTAAGTATGACTTCTAATATTGCTATAGGAATGTAATAAAGCTCTAATTTAAGGGGCACCAGGACACCATACTTTTTGTGAAACTCTTCAATTCCCAAACCGAAAGGCATTATCAATTACGTAGTGTCCTATTAAACGCACGCCAGTGCCAATTACGGATAATTTTAATCGTATGAAGCATGTAAAGCGCTGTTTGACAACCAGCAGTACGCTTTGTTCCAGCTGTTTCAAGTACAGCTAGCAGCTAGGTATATACGTCAGAGCAAGACTCCATGCAGCGTCTCGCGTCACGCGATATCTGTGTAACAGGAGAGGTTCTGAGATGGATCTGGTGCTAGTGCAATGCAAGGTTCGCAACGCAACATTTAGACAACTTGATTTTCAAAATGGAGCGTTTCTAGATATTCTCATTTCTGTATTTTTTGTTGGGATGATGAATCTTGGGGCCAGTCACCTAAATAAATCACAATCACTAAAATCAGCTATTCCGACTAAAGGCCGGTTGCAGGCGGGTCGCATCTACTTCATATCCTTAGTATTCATCCTTTAAACTTAAGAGATCGTCCATCCACCTTTCGCCCTACGCTGCGTTTTTTTTATTTTAACCGCCTGATAGTAACCGCAATATACAATGTATGTATGTACACTAAACTTGTAACACCAGAGGTAACAACGCGTTGCCAATCTATCCCTCCACATTGTAAGAAGGAAGCAGCCAGAAACAGAACTACACCATGACGTTTCCATAATATGAGCTACAACCACCTGTTTGAGCTTCTACGCTGGACGTTTTCTTGATTTTTGTCCATAGCGATTTTCAGTTCTTAGCCCACTGCCACTTATCCGTTGAACTTTATCTTCAGTTTTTCTGCTGATCTCTTTCCACTTTTGACCTCGTAGCGCAACACCGAGCGCAGAATTTCAAACAGTTCGTGTTTTTTGAAGATCTACAATTTCATCCTAGTCGAAATCGTCGACGTAACCCTGCCGATGCTGGGGAACCCGAGCCGTTCTTTGTTTCGCGCCAGACGCCGTAATGAGAAACATGTGAACATAATCGATTGACGGTCACCCGAGCTGAGCCGAAACGCTACGCCGCGGTTTTTGCACCAGCAGCGACGTGAGGGTTAGATTGAGCGGGGTTAGTGTCAGGTTAAAGCAAATATGAAGTTCTCGAGAATTTGAATTGCAAGTGTTTACGCCTGTTAAAGTTACTCCTTTAGGAAAACTTCGATTTGACTTCGGTATTTTTACCCAATACACATAAAAATTTCGTTAATTGTAGGACTCACCAACATCCTATTTTTCCATGTATACATGCAATAATAGTACCTACATTATATTATCCTATAAGTTTTAGAAGAATACGCAATTATTTCTTTGCTTTTTAGTTCTGTGTTTTGGAATAGTTTTTTTTGAAGTTGGTTTTTTTTTTGTTAAAATTTTGTTTATTTCTTGATTTTCAGTGAATAGTTCTTATTTATTTTATACATCGAAAAAGTATCGTCCAATTGCTCCTAAGAATTGAAGAGTTCCGTTACTTTGTCATGGATCCCATAATCAGAACCTAACACTTATCAAACTACCCTTGAAGTATATCCTTTCCAATAAAAAAAGAAGCATCGAAATCGGTTGGCGTGATAATGAGTTATTCTTCCATTTGTCGTGCATATGGTTTATCTAGATTTAAGACTTATATGGATTTCCCATGGATGCCACTGTCAGAATTGGACCAAATTAAAATGGGACTACACGGGCACCATCAGCTTTCAAATAAATAAAGAATTATTAAAATCGGTTGGCGTAATATTGAGTTATTCGTCCATTTGTCGTCCATTTGTCGCGCATTTTTTCTATCTAGATTTAAGACTTATATGGTTTTCTCATGGATGCCACTGTCAGAACTGGACCAAATTATTAGAAAGCTGGTGCTGGTGCACCAGCTTTCAAATAGAAAAAGAATGATCAAAATCGGTTCACCTAGTCGAAAGTTATGAGGTAACAAACATTAAAAAAAAACATACAGTCGAATTGAGAACCTCCTCCTTTTTTTAAAGTCGGTTAGATACTTTAGACATTTTGCTACAATGAAGAAGTTGGAAAATTACTGGTCTTTTCTGTCAATGACTTAAGAACATAATTTTGGTGTTAATTTAAATTCTAATTAAGATTGCCAAATTTAAACCGTTGAATGCGCAAAACAGCAAACTTTAACCGGGTGAACCCCCTATAAAAATTCAACTTTTCGCGCGCTCAGGCGCCGGTGACCGTTCACAAAAGTCAGTAGGGTTAAGGTGGCGTTAACGTCGATCGGAGGGTTACATGCTAAGGTGTCACGTTTTCTTGGTGATTAACGAGGTTCTCACGGGTATATGACACCGGTAATAGTACAGTACGGTCAACGACAAATGTAAGAGATGATAGAACCAACTTCGACTTGACATGAAAGATATGAATAAAAGTTCCTTATAATAGTTGGTTTTCAGTTTAAGTAGATGTTCAATTATTATTATTCTTACATAATGCTTTAATTAAAACCATAAATAGGTTTATGTGTGCACCTGTACAACTATGCATTCTTACAACACTTTGTAAATAAACATTCATTTGAAGAACACAAGTGTCTCTAGTCAGTTCTATGTCTCTAGGTACGGTACTTAATACTTTTATTTAAGTACTCTACGGTCTAGGTAACTATGTACGAGTATTATTATAACAATAATGCAATAGAAGCCCGTTTAAGAAAAAAGAGCAGGGCATTTGTGTCTAGTTTGGGTCAGATGTTTAGGGAAGTCCAAAATATAAGATAGGACAACCTATCTTCGTATGGAGTGAAGAAAAAAAAATTCACCAGGTTCAAACTGTGCATAAAATTCTGTATTATAATGACCATCCATCGTAAAAAGCTATTCTATGAAGTACGCGCCAGCAATTCCAACAATACATTCTCAACATTTCAGTACAGCGAATATGTTTGTAACCGGACACCAGGGGCGTACTGCGTACTTATGTATTTTTAGCGGCAACCGACACCGGACCGTGCCCTTGAATCCGGCCCCAGTGATCGATTGGGGGAATTACAAGTTTAGCCTGTTTCAGAGAACAAAGTTTACTTTCTTCAGTTGGGCTTTGACAAACTTAAATAGGTTAATTTGGAACCGGCACAAGAACAAACTTATGTAGGAAGGAAAAATATCGCTTTTGTGTTGTTTGGCACCAAGTTTCAAAAATATTTTCCCGGAAGAATGTAAGTTGGCTTCCTAGGCGCTAGACTTTGGCGGTTTTTTTTTTGTAAACTGTATTATCGGAAATCAATTGTGTTGGACAAGACAATATACACACTCGCATTTAAAAAGTATCTACTAGTAGATAGTGACTTAGTACCTAGCGTGTAGGTCTGCTAAGGTGTAGGTGGACCTTCTGTTGGGAATTCATGTACCTGCAGTAAAAGTTGTGATACCCAGGAAGCGTTTGCCCTGGCATACGCACTTACACGCGCGCTACATTTCACGCTTCGAACAACCAAATGCGCGTACACAGGTTTTTTGAGGCGTGTACGCTCGAACCAGTAGTGGTGAATCAGTATCTATATGGCAAAAGGCGCGCTTACATGCGCTTACGAAAACGAGCTTCATACTCGCGTATTAAACGCTAGTCTGATACCTCTTTAAAGGGTTGATTGGATTGATCCAACTTGAATACAATACAGTTGGATTGCCTCGGCAAAAATATCCACGCCGCTATTAAAAAATCCCAGTACCGCGCACACCGACGGAACCCGACCCGCGACTGTTTATGAATGCTCACATGTGCTCCGGTTACAAAGCTCGAACTCGCTCGCTCTTTAAGTATATATGACTCATGTGAGGACGCAAACATTGTTAAAATTTCATTGAAATCAATAAAAGGTCAATTCAGCCTTCTATTTGTATACAACTTCTGTGGTATACTGATGGAAAGCTTTGTCAAACCACATGCTTAAGCTTAGGATGGAAACAATGGAACTCAGTCCACAATTTAAGCATCTTGGGTAGGAGACTTTAAAAAAGCACTGTACACACGAATTCACATCAAGCTTTACATATATATGGTGGTTTCAGAATGTGAGGGTAAACATCAAAATCGAATGTACTAATAGAAAAAAACCGTTGGCATTATATCGAGCAGTTCTTCGTGAAAGAACCAGATGTTTAAGCGCTAGAACACGCATTGAGAAACGAAGTCTCTCCACAGTTGGCAATCCCGATCGCATTTAATTTTGTTTTCTAGTGCGAGTCAAAAGGACGCAGCTGACGACGTCCTCATTAAAGATATCAAGAATGCTTCACGTTCGAAAAGGGGCTTGACTCTGCTATTTAAAAGCCAATGGAATCGTTATTAAATGGCGTGATTTAAACAGTTTTAGTATGTACTAAATGTCAAAATCAAGCCATTCAATTACGATTCCATTGCATTTTAAATAGCAGAATCAGAGCCCTGGAGCCTTATGGCAATCCCCAAATCCAATCAAGTTATTTTTCCTAAACTGAGTGTAGCGAGCAATTTCTACCGTAAAAATGCGTTTGTGCCAGCCAGGTAACCGCTGACCGGCTAGATATGGAAGACCATTCATCATTTACAGAATTTTGTTGCTCAGTTTATGGATTGAACTTGACAAGTTATTTAGGGGAATGTAATAAGTCATCTGACTTGGGCTTTATACAACAGCAGCCACGATGAGGGCCCCATTTGAGAGCATGTAATAGGAATTTTAAGTGCCACGGACATAGGTAGTCTAACCAGTAACAACATGCACCATGTACGTCATCTGGATCTATCTCAAGAAAATAGGTATATACGTAACTCTTACATGTTCTCGAATTACAAAGCGATCAAACTTACCCCTGAGCGCACCTGAAGCATACACTCAACCTTACTACACCTAGCTAAAGTTTCAACTGAGAAAGCACTTATTTGTAATAGGGTCCTCTTCACTCTTGCAATCAAGCTAAACGGGAGCTTTAAGCTATGCCGGGAGATTTTTGGTACATAATGGTAGTGTTACTTTCTGGAGAGTTTTTTTTTTACTTTTTTTTAAGGATTAGATACAAAACAGACGTATATTTTCTTTTCTTCAAAAAATTTCTTAAAATTAATTATAATGATCGAATTTTCACTTATATGTAGTTTTTACATCGCCTACTGAGTATGATGTATAATTTTTGTGCACCCAGTATTTTGTAGTGTTTGTTTATTTTTTTTATTAACTTCATCGGATTAGCCGCAATATAGCGTTACCGGACTGTAGGGTGTACCTACTATGCTAAACTATTGAAGATCTCGGGACGTTAATAAACGCATGCGCTGGAAGAGCGTTGCCGGTACGTCTCGGCATTGTCTTTAATTGACAGTATACTTACGAGTATAATAATATGTAAGATGCTGGATTCGAAAACAGGATCTTATTTGGAACATAACTTTAGTGTTGTTATTTCATTCGCTGTCCTGCAGGCAGGCACCTACGATATTAATGAAGAACCAAAAAATAACGACCAATATCAAATGACAAAGGGCGCGTCCGTCTCATTACGAAGTCGTCGATATCGCGTGACATGACCAAGAAAATTAGCTAAATACTATCTACATCAAAGAGCACCTCTATCACGTGATACCCGTGCGAACCGCGAATATGTTAAACAAAGCAATAGGTAATCGATATTTTAATTATTGTTTACTTTGTGAATTCCTTTGCGCAGAGAAATCTCTCGTTTGTAAATAGTTCACAACAAAACCGGCTGCGCTGAGCAATTTCGCGTGTTAAAGAGACATGGATTGTTTCGAAATGAAATGATAAAACATTGTGAGATGTAGGTACACTAATTTTATCATGCTACGCAAAATTTAAGTTAGCTCCTAAATATAGGTAGGTACGAGTAGATGTAGCCACGTAATAAGCCAGCCAAGAACAGCAATAGTAACTGTATAAATACCAACAGATTTTTAATAAATGACGTTTGAGAATTTTAATCTTTAATTAAAACCAATCAGCCTCAAATCAGAACTGAGAATAACTGATTCCAGAGGTGTAACGATAGCCTATGAGATTCTCAAAGAAATCATTAGTTTAAAAAACAGAAATATTGATGTGAGGTTGCAATGGTTTCCAGCTCATATTGGTCTTTTAGGCAACGAGAAGGCAGACCTTGTATCAAAAGAAGCAGCGAGTGTAGGGAATTTATTAGAATATTTACAAGACTATTGGGAATATATACCTAGATGTAAAATATGTTTATAATATGTTTTCAAAAATGGAAAGAGCATTTTGATATGGTTTCTATTGACAAAGGAATATAAATATAAATATAAATAAATATCCCTGGACATTATTCCACACAGCGCCATCTAGCCCCAAAGTAAGCTAATTAAAGCTTGTGTTATGGGATACTAGACAACGGATAAACATACTTAAATACATTTTCTTTTGTAAATACATACTTATTATACATAGGAGACACCCAGACCAGTACAAACAGACATGTTCATGCACACAAATGTTTGTACTGTGCGGGGATCGAACCCGCGACCTCTAATATGGTATGAATCTATACAAGGACAACCAACTCGCGTACCGTGGTTTGACGATAACAAATTGAATAGAAATTATATCAAAACCGTACTTCGCCTTCGGTCGGGACACTATCCATCGGCAAAGTTTGCATTTTTAATAAAAAAAAAATGATTCCCCTAATTGTAGTACTTGCGATAAATTAGAAGACATACTTACCTACAACATATGCTGATGGACTGTGTCAAGAATAAAACCGAAAGGGAGGTACTGTTTGAAGAACTTAAATTAACATTAAAGATTTTGGCAGAACTAAAATCAGAAGCAGCTAAAAAATTATGCACTCTAGTAAAACTTATTGTACAGTGATTGCCTTCCTTACCTGTTAAGTTTTTTTTGTTATAGAGTTACTTCAATTTAATTAAGTTTTATTGTTTGACGACCGACTTGGTGTAATGGTTAAGAAGTTGGCTACTACACCAGAGGTCGCGGGTTCGATCCCCGCACAGTACAAACATTTGTGTGCATGAACATGTCTGTTTGTACTGGTCTGGTCTGTCTCCTATGTATAATAAGTATGTATTTACAAAAGAAAATGTATTTAAGTATGTTTATCCGTTGTCTAGTATCCCATAACACAAGCTTTAATTAGCTTACTTTGGGGCTAGATGGCGCTGTGTGGAATAATGTCCAGGGATATTTATTTATTTATTTATTTGTAATTGTGAAGATACAATGGGGCTGGCTGGCAATATCGCTGTGATAAAAGCCCCGAACCAAATAAGGAAAAAAAAACGGAGGGTAACAAAACAACAGGCTTATTTCATTTATGCAATAATCGCATAGATAGACTGTCTTTTCCGTCAAAATATAACCTAAGTAAAAAAAAATTGCTTAAGTCACTCCCTGATAATGTAACTTGTGAAAGAATTTTTAAAATTGGTCCAGTAGTGTATGAGCTTATTCAATCCAACAAATCTTACCTCCTTATAATATTGGTATATATATATATATATATATATTAGATAAAAACTTCAAAAATTACATTAATGTACTTAATTTTACCTAGACGAATACGGGCGTACGACGAAGTCGCGGACATTCAAATACAAAATAAAATTACAATCATTTAAAGGAATGTTTTGCTCCATCAGCGGCTACCGGCCGACAAAAAGGCGACATTAAATCGGCGACTCCAAACATACTTGACGTCCGAAAATAAAAACCGCGCTCTGCCTCGGTGTCGGATTTCGAGATTTTGGAGATACGCGGTGTCGGGTGTCGCGGGTCGGGTGTCTAGGGGCGCGCGGCACTGGTGAACATCGATGTTTAACAAGCTAATTGATTTTACCCTTTAAAGTTCGATTTACCCCAAGCCTACGACCGTTGCGCTCTGTAATAGAGCTGTTATTGTTTAATTTACAAACGACACGTCCTATCGGAAGTGTCGGAACATACTTATTGTATATGCTTTATTAATAGCCGTTATAGATTAATTTCTACAACCTTACTGAAAACCAAAATGGCATCCTAAAATCATAAGTCTGTCAAATAAAAAAGTGTTTTAAATTCTCTTATTCTGCGTAGTTGTGTTGAATGTTTTTGTTACCAAGTAGATTTGAGAGAAAGAAATTACTACTCCCAATTTTTCTGTTTGCCAACAAAATGTTTAAGTCTTGGACTTTTATTAATAAAAATAATGAAGCCAGACATAGTAGTATTCACAGAACAAGATAAGACAAGTTGCTTAAATAACATAAAACAAGTTATTAATCAATCTTTTCTTACTTGAGTCGTTGGATTGTATCATGTCGATTGAATGAACGCAAGGTTCTGGCTAAACAAAGGGACAAGCTTGAAAAGGAAATTTTGTATCCATGAACATTTTAGTATATAAGATAATAACTAAGTTAATATAAAAACAAAAATACTTCACAAAAATTAATTTGAAAACTTTGATTTGTTCAGGTTCACTGTTCTCAATTTAAGCAGCATCTCTGGAAGCACATCCCTAAATCACCATGTCTGTTTGTGGACAATATTTTAAGTGGTGACATTTGTCTTTTTAGGGTTCAGTAGTAGACCAAAAATCCATATCGGTAACAAAGAGAATATGTAGATCGGTAACTTCATCATATTCGAATCTGTCTGCTTGACAAACTTTTCTCAATGCTAGAAAACAGTATCAAAACTTATAAGAAGATATGGTTTTTTTTATTGAGTTAGCGAGAAATTTATTCTTTGCTACCCTTCCTTAAGTGGAAAGTCATTCTGCAAGCTTCTAATCTCTTTATTACACAATTAATTAAAAAAACATGGACATTCGATAACTTTTGCTGAAACTGTTTTACAGTGAGCAGAACGTTATAAAAACGTAGTCTTACATCATTTTCGTTGAAAATCTTCACTACAGAACCTTTTCTACGGTTGTTCCGACATGATATTGGCCGGTTTTTGTAATATCACTTTGGTTGTGGTTAAGATCTCTGGCGCTGTCTGGTGAACGTCATTTAAGGTTTGTTTTAATGGTCGTCATCAGTCATCACTATTAATATTGTTCAGGTAAAATGGAATAAATACAACATATACAAGGGCATACAAGGACACGTTATTTTAAACGATAAAATTCCATAGATAGGTACCAAATTATTAAACCCAGTTATCTAACAACACTGAGCAGAGCTCCGGGTACGTTATCATCATCAGTGAGTGTAATTTTAAGGCATGTATTTAATCGCCTAACTAATAATTCCCTCTTGTCAAACAAAATAGTTAAAAAAAAGAACCAAAGTACAGACTTGCACATGAAAAACGCACTTAATGTTTTTTTTTTATATTGCCCGTCAAAATGACCTCACTCCACCTGATGGAAAGCGGTCGTGAGGTCCAAATATGAGGTTGACAAGCCCAGTCATTCAACGAATCACTGGGCTGGCCATCCTCACCTTGAAGGCCTGCAGAAATGCCTTTTCACGCCCCGCTTGAAGAACCCGGGACTATACGAGGAAGGAAACACATGTGCTGGAAGAGCGTTCCACGTCTGGATGGTACGACAAAGAAACGAGTCACCGAACCTTTTAGTTCGGGCCAACAAATGTTGAATTGTGTGTGGGTGACGCCGTAGTCCAGCACGCGTGGTACGGGAGTGGAAAGGTGAGGGTAGAATGAGCTGGAATAACTCGTCAGAGCATTCCCCATTGTAAAAGCGATAGAGAACACTTAGCCTGGCAATGTCTCTACGCAATGGAGAGGCTCAAGGGTCAAAGTTGCTGTAATAAGTTAATGTAATTCAAATTGGGCATCAGTTTTCTGGTCTAAGCCAAACAAACGCTTAAGTATCTGTATTCGGAATGCAGATCTACGAGGGGCATGCCAAAATAAGTAAGTACTCTTTACACATTCGATTGACACTGGCAAGTTATCAACATCTTAAAGGCTGGTTGTTTATTGATATATTTGAAAATAGAACACACATTTTTTTATTTTATTTGAATGAGCATAATTTTTCCGAGAATCCGGCGGGAATTTATTATGACTATAAAAACGGTTTAAAGCCTCAAGAATGTTTTGAACTTTTGGTTACTACGTCTGGTGAGTCTGCTTGTTTAAGAGCAACAGTTTTTAATTGGTTTGCTGAATTTAAAAGAAGACGGGGATGTTTCGAAGATGAAGCGAAGACAGGTCGGCCGCCAACCGCGGTCACACCAGAAAACGTTCGTGCAGTCGAAAAACTTATTCGCGAAAACTGGAGCGAGAACTGGGAATTGGATCAGCAGCAATGCAAATCATAATTCACGACCACCTTTCTCTGCATAAACGTTGTTCGAGATGGGTGCCGCACAAACTTACCGATGAGCAGAAAGACCGTCGGGTGGATTGGTGCCTATTCATGATAGATAAATTTAACGGTGGCGAGAGAAAAAACGTGTATGATATACTGACCAGTGACGAAACATGGCTATATAACTATGATCCCGAAACAAAGCGATAGTCGACTGTATGGTGTTTTGAAGATGAACCCACTCCAACGAAATGTCGCCGTGCACGAAGCACACAGAAACAAATGGTCACCTCGTTTTCCTGCAAAACGGGTCATATTGCTACTGTAGTGCTAGAGGATTAAAGTAAACTCTGAATGGTATGTGTCAGTTTATGCTCCAACAGTAATATCAGCTTGGTGTGACAAGCGACCGAAGTCAGGAATCCGGCACCTTCTCTGGCACCACGTCAATGCGGCGCCGCACACGTCTGCCAGAACACTTCACTTTTTCAACTCAAAAAATGTGTCAATCCTTCCTCACCCACCATATTCCGCTGACCTAGCGCCTTGTGATTTTTACCTGTTTCCAAAAATTAAAGAGAACCTAAAGGGGAAGAGGTTTGAAAGCAAAGAAGATGCACTGGCAGCCTATAATTTCGAGTTTTCTGAGGTGTCTAAAGAACAGTGGTCACAGGTACTTTCCAATTGGTTCAAACGTATGAAAAAGTGTATACGTGCTCAGGGTGAATACTTCGAAAAGATCGATACTTGTAATAAATAATAAATTTTATAATTTTTGAGTATCTAATTTCTTTTGGCATGCCCCTCGTAATATTTTATTCGTATAACAAAATATGTCAATCTATCTGATCAAATTCAGACATCACATATTCTGAAAAGAACATCAATTATTCTAAATTGAACATCAGAACGTGTTACAAAAAAAACCCCTAAAGCCGAATGTGGTTGTTGGACCATCAAACTAAACAACTTTTACTATGGGACAAACATTAAAATCGCGAAAAAAAATCAGCGGTTTCATGTTTGCTGTTTCTATTTTATGTCTGTTAGGATGTTATTCTTGAAAAGGCTCTTTTGACTATTTTTATTCTTTCGTTATTCTTTAGTTATTACAAATTAAAACTTTTATGTAAAATATTTCAGTAGTTTTTGTTGTAACAACCCTGACCCTTGACGGAGTTTCTGTGCGTATACCTACGCAGTGGCGGCATGCGTTTATCAACAAAGGAGTCGGAGTACTGGTAGGTGCTATACAATACTGCAGTATTACTGATGGGCCGGGAGCTCGCAGCAGACGGGTCTCGTTGCACGGAATTGCCGCCGGCTGACGCTCGAGTGACGGCAGCCGAGACGTTAATTGCCGGTTGCCGCTATAGACACTTTTTGGCTAGAAATGGCAATGATTTCAACAATATAGCCTTGAAATTGTAATTTTTTAATGAGTTTCCCGAACCCAGATTATGGCTTAGCAAACTCAAATTAACAGCTAATTACTGGTCACCTTTTGCAAGGGTTGACTTGACCGGCCTCAGAGTTGAGCACAAGGTTGGCACCAGCAAGAGCAACCCGCCACTAAGTTTCTAAAGTAGTAAACATTCAATGGCCTTGGTTGATTGTACACACAACACGTATCCCAGTTAATATTACGGATAGGCCGCCAGGAGCTCGCAGCAGACGGGTCTCGTTGCACGAAATTACCGCTGGCTGACGCTCGACTGAATGACGGCGAGCCGATACGTTAATTAAGGAGGCCTGTATTCACCTTGATTAGTGCGAGTACAAGTAGTGTCTAATTCTGTTTAGTGCCTATTGCAGGTGATAAGTGCAGGTGTGTTGTGCGTTTAGTGTCCAATTCTGTTTAATTGAAAAGAAATTCATATTTTACATACTTCCTCACAAATTTATAGATATGTCTTCCGTCCACTTAGGCACTTTTTGCCATTTTTGCAACACAAGCGCGCGTCCGACGCGCGACCAGCGCGACGCTGATCACTAAACAAATGCTGTCAAGACGTGTTTAGTGGCAGGCACGCTGCAAGTGAGGGGGAAGGGACGAGCGCGGGACTAGTCACTCGCAGTCCACTTGTAATAAAATAGAACGCGCTTCTATCCACTTTTCTGCGCAGTGTACTAATCACTCGCACTAATCAATCGCTGTGCACACGTATTTTCTACTAACACTAAGCACCTGCACTTACTACTAATCAAAGTGAAAACGGGCCTTTTACGCGCGTGCCGGGATGCAGGTTGCCACTTCAGACACTTTTTGCCTAAATCTGACAGCGAAAAAACACAAATTTTTCACACACCCTGTCGATAGGTAGGCACTGCTTTTAATTAAAATATAAACGATAATTCTCATACCTACGCAAATAATTAAATATTCTTGAAAGTCTTGAAACATGACACAAAAGTAACCAATATTTTTCATCGGCTCTATTGGAAACCTACAAAATACTAAATATGAAACTAGAGGCCTGGAGCACAGTATAATTTTTTCATCGTAATTAAAATAATGTTAATTAGTGTATAATTTGAGAAGATCGGCATCGAGGCAGGCTTCAATAGCGTTTTAATGATTTTAAGTTGAGACACCGGAGCCGGGTAAGCCGACACGCTCGCCCGGGCCGTGCCGTTTTATGTGAAAATATTTCGTTTTATACTAATGAAACTAATGAAACACAATATGTTTGCGTTTTTTAACAACGCGTGTAGGGATTCCGTTTTATATAATGATTTATGCGTATGAAAGAAATAAATGATCACCCCATCACCGTTGCTGAGACATCTATAACGATGACGGACTATGTTTGGGTTGCTGTTGTCATTTGCCCCGTAACGAAGTTTGGGGCATACCTTCACTTCATCCAGGAGCGAAAAATAATAAGTTGTACATACATAATTTAGAGAGATTTTGATACTTGCAGAATTCAAAGAAGTCTGTTCGTCAACAAGAGTAGCGCTCGAAAATGCAATAATGAATTAATATTTTTATATACGTGTATTTAGGCTTGGAAATATTTGCCAAATAAATAGTTTAACTTACCCCGTATCCACAAACGCCAACCAAAAGTTGAGGATACCTTAAATTGATGCTGCCCTGTCACATGTCAATATAAATGAAAGGGACAGCCATAGGGATTGGTCAGCTTTGATTGATTTTTTTTAGATTCGCGCGTTAGAATTCGATTAAAAAAGATTAAAACACTCAAACGAACACTTCCATCACATTTTCACAATACGGCTTAAACCTAATTTTCCTCCCTACGCACCTACGTACCTAGTACCTACCCACGAACAAAAACACGGTTATAAATAATGACTACCATTGGTCATGTTACGTGTGCGCCTACCCTTCACAAACAAAACGTAACCCAATAGGTGGATGATGCGGCTAGAAATTCGGACGGCTCGCTTTTAGCCGCGAGTCGGGTTACGTGTTTTCGAAGTCTGACCGGCCCGACCCGCCATCATACTCGTACCATCATAAATTTGGAACTATATCTAACTCAGACTCACTAACGAAAACTTGGCTGTTTCAGAAAAAATAATGTTTCTGAAAAACTTACTACTTACTGCGCCTTGAGTTTGGTGAATTAAATGGTTTCGTAGAAAAAAATTCATAGAATATTCATTCGGTCCATATATTTTCATTGCGAATATTATTGCTTCAACGACTACTACTAGATTTTTTTCATAGAATATTCAGTCCATATATTTTTAACTCACCGGAGCACGTAGCCAGGTCACGAATCAAGTTGAATAGCCTTGTTCAACGTTTCAATGATTAGATACTTGTAGATAAGTTAGATGTTTTGACAAGTTAGTACCTTTATATATTTATGTATTATAAAAAGGTGTTCCCTCACCTAGAACATTCGCCTGTAATGTACAAATCAGATTCGATTTTGCGCATTACATTACAAGACTGCCTTACAAACCTTCAGGGAAGTTGTATCAAAATATTACACATTGTAACAACAAGTTGCGCATTGTAATGCGCGGTTCTCCTCTGATGTTTACTGATGTAGGTAATTTGTAACATTACTGTTTGCTCACTGTAAAGACGATGAAGATATTCAGAGGGAACGAAGAGCGTTGTCAGTGAGAGCCAACATGCTGTTCGCGGGAGGTAAAAGTTACGCCGTTTAGAGCTTTCTGTACATCTTTTTACACGTGCAGCCTGTGGGCTAGGTATACGCAAAAAGCTTACAGCGCTCTTCGTGTCCAGTATAACAACGCATTTAGGATGCTTCTGCGGCTACCTCGCTTTTGTAGTGCATCTGGGATGTTCGCCGAAGCTGGCGGAGTTTGTTTTTAAGCAACAATGCGTAAACGGTGTGCGTCCCTGGTGCGCAGGGTGCGGGCGGGCGGTGGCAGCATCCTGAATATGATTGCTAGGAGATTGGACTGCATTTATGTGAAGCATTCTTGTGCCATTTCGGAAGGAGTGGTGCAGGAATGGCCACTGTAAATCTTTTGTTTTTTATTTCTTATTCCTAACATAGTTCATAAGCCCTACTAACAACTTAAGTCTTTGTTACTTGATATAAATAAATTCATTCATTCATTCATTCATTCAATGCGCGGTTCGCCTCCCTCACTGATGTAATGCTCGCGATGCATTACAGGAAAATGATCTAGGTGAGGGAGCACCATAAGTACATATACCTAACGCAAACACGGGCAGAAAAATAGGAAATTCACGCTTGTTCATTGGCATTTAGATAATCGGCACATTTAGATTTCAACAGATTAGGTGGGATCATATTTCCAAAATTTGTAAGTGAATAACCTTATTTTTAAAACCCCTAAAAGGAAAAACATAAAATTAATATATTTAAGTATCTGTTGTTGCGTATTACATTTTAATGTGATCAGTAAAAACATTTCGACTCGAGTTCGATACCATGTGGTATCGATATCAAGTGACGGTCACCTGACACCATCGCTAAAGCAGTTTTTGTGTCAAAGATCTTCCGTGCAGACGTGATCATTAAATTACATCGGTGGAATGATATGTTCAGAGTCCATGGGGACTTTCCATGAAGGAGTGGCTGTCTGAGGGTTTCTTTCTTGTGTAAAAGGTTTGCATTTACTGTTTCCTAGAAGTTTTTCATAGTAAGATTTAGGCCCGTATTCTAGAATCGTACTCATGCACTGATCTGTACTTAAGTAGAGATTTCAAAACGTCAGTTCATACAAAAACGTCACACAGATCTATCCTCAAGTACAGATTTTGTTTTAGAATACGGGCCTAAATGCAGTAACGAGGGTTAATGCCATGCAAAGAAGTCGAACATGGCTCTTCGAATATTTGGTATTTTGGTGACTTCAGCGCAGCGAAGCGGTATCCTTAGCAGAAAAAGAATCAAAAACTTCAGCAATAGACGAAGGCATTTGTAAATGCCCAGTGCTGCAGTATGATTTGCCCCGAAATCTGTGTTTACCGCCAATTTTTTCCATCCGCTCGTTTCTCTTACTTATACAGGGTTATATTTTGAACACAATCCAAAATTTTCCCTGATATTAGGCATCAATCGAAGACAGCTTTTTATAAAAAAGGGTCTAACTTTCAAAGGTCTTTCTAACTTTCACATTACAATATTTTTTTCGATCGGATTATTCGTGCGGCGTGGTTACTTATACTTCATTCATTGTAACATTAGAAATAAGAAGCAGAGGTGTTAACATGAATGACAGTTGCATTTGACGTTGCCATGACGATGACATACCTGAGTATAACCTGGAAAAATTGAAAACCCCTTCCGCCACAACGTATGAAGGGATTACCTATGTATTTAACATTTTAGATTTGGTAGAGTTATAGTGACAGTTGAACGTGTTAGTATAATAACCCCTGCTTCTTTTAGGTTTTTACATCGACAATATAGTCTGATGCAAGACAAAATAATTCATTTAAGCAAAAGCCGCATAAATTCTGAAGTTACTTCACTTTCATTGAGAACAATTAAGTGTGACAGCTGCTCGTATACGTAGATTTTATTAAATTTGGCATAAATCTTAAAAGTATTAATCATTATTGTACTTTTACCACAAAGTGCTCTAGTGAATGGAGTATAGTCAACATTAAATAAAGAATAAAGCGCGGGCGGGGAGTTGAGGGGCAGTTGAGAGGCTGCGAGCCCACCACCACTCATGTCGCGCAGTATCAACGAAACTAGTGTTTTTTTCCTTCTAGCAGGATAACTCAACACTTTTTTATTTTTTTGCGCCAGACAACACACCTCTTGTAATGGTCTCGAAGTAGGGATTAATATCCCTGTGTTACGAGGTACCACACAAGGAAATAAGCCAGGGGCGTCTCCCAGCACACCCAGACCAGAGTTAATTCAGAAAAGATCGTTTCCTGAATTGACCCGACCAGGAATCAAACCCGGGACACTAAGGAAATCGAGGCGATAAACCGTGCTACAGCGCACTACGCCAATCGTGTACTGAAGGTTATCAAACAGAAAAATACGTATTTTGCCATTTTCTCCATAGATCCTCATGTTATTTCAATTTGGATGGTGTTCATAAAGTAACCCTGTACCTATATTTACATACTTGTTAGACTAAGCAAGTCAAACAAGCTCAGTTTTCAGATTCACGATTGTTTTTCCCACGCTCAGTACTTAAATGACTAAAAAATAATATGCTGAACATCTGTTGATTTGATCATCAAAATACACAAAAAACAAACCCATTACTTTAAAGAAACTATAAACCTATGCGCTGCGATTTAGACGTGAGTTCTGAGCTAGATTTATCTCGCAGTGCTATCATGTGTCGCCTTTGTGGCTGAAGACATAAGGTTGCAAGTGGCGCTGAAGGTGCTGGTTATTTGACACTCACGCACGCCTCCCGCCGCTAAGGAGTGTTCGTGCGCCCGCCACCCTTGGCCATAGACCTACAGCAGGAATGCGAAGGCATTAACTTCATTATTCATTAAAATTCAATTAGGGTTACTTTCACATTCTCACTGAAAGTAGTAGTTTTTTGCGAATATGTATTGGAACGTTGCAACGCTGTTTTAACCTAGTGTTCAAACCATATTTATTTGTGCAAGTCGGTAGGAATTAACAATTTTTTTAAAAGCATAATCTAGTTTTTTGCGATTGGGTATAGGAACAATATTTTTTTAAATACCTTTTACTATTTAAGAAACTACTTACTTTGAATATTTTGTTGATCTAGCCGGTGGTAATTTTTTTATAAATTTTTAAACATTACGTACTTATGTCGTCACAAATTCACTTAGTGATCCCACATGCGTTTTTTTCCCGATTCGTGGTAATTAATTAAAATTATGAGGAGAAAATTACTGATTTACTGCACTTACTACTGAAACAGAGCTCGCCGTTCATCATGTAGAATCTCACGAGAATGTGAGAAGTAGACTTCAGATACAATTTATTTTGCCAACTTCTGAAACCAAGCCCTACCTGAAAGGGTTGGGATTATAGCGAATTGCTATTTTAAGTCCTACCTACCCGTCTGGGCAATGGGTGTAAATGAATATACGTATTATTAAAAATAACTTTGTGGAATAATATTTTTCACCTGGGGGAATTTATAATCTGCTATCTGGAAACACCATTAATACCATGCAGTAGAATCACCCAGCTAAAAGTCTAAACAATTTAAACCTATTGGGTCGTACTCGTATAAACGTCCTTTCACATGATTCATGATATCTTGATTTATTCCCCATACCCAATTGCAATAAAAGTTATAATAATGTGACCATAAGTTGAAGTTTCGCGGATAAATTTTAGTGACATGCCGTTAAGTTACGTATACGTTTTTAGTATCGTAATTTTCAGCTTTGTATCCTTATTTTCAATCTAACTAACCTAACCAAAACTGTTGCTTCTCAGAATGAGTTGCCTACCCTTACTAGTAACCCTGCCCGTGTCTGCTCTCCGCACAACACAATGCAGAGGCGTCGCGAGCGGTGTCGGTTACGCGGTGTCGGGTGACCGGGCTCCCGTCGCACCCCGTCTTCGCGTTACATGTTTGCTCGTTACGTTATATTGTTGTAATTATTACAGTGTATTATTGCAGCCCAGCTTAATTTCGACTTGCTTGTACCGGTGGGTCAGCGGTAGCCAAATCTTTACAATTGTTTCGATAAAAGATGATTACGCGTAGCTGATATTTAATTTGTTCTCCTTCGGTGATTTGATTTCCTGTTTCTGTTATGGAACCACTTGAGACTACGAATTTGTAACTCATTGTACAATGTGGATGCTTACCATAAAGGTACCATAAAGAACGACCTTATTACAGCTTATTCAGAAAAAATATGTTAGTTTGTTTGTGAGTTTGTATGTTTGAGGTAGTATTTTACCAATTTACTACCGGTAAAACCAAAATTAGTTTTTGTGGCATTGTACATGTGAAATATAAATGTATTATTTTTTGTATAAAAAAGGTAGTAGTGAGGGGGGGGGTGACGTAGGCTATTTTTTTAATTTAGACTATATTTTCACGGGTAAGCCAGTCTACGCGGGCGAGGCCGCTGACGGACAGCTCCTATTATATATGGAGGAAGCTATTAAAATGTTAAACCTCTTACTAATTCGTAAAACTTCTGTCTTTCAAAACTGTTTTTAATGGATCAACAATTTTGTTTTTTCCCTTCTTAAAAGTATGGTGCATTGGCTGAAGTACAATACAATACTAATTGTCATTTCGGGAATAAGGAGGTAATCCTTTTAAACGAGGGCAACAGTCAGCCTCACCCTTACTTCTCAATCTTAACGTATAATTTGTTTTCTGAGGCTAAGAACTCACGGTTTTTAAATATAAATCCTCAAACGAATATACGCATCTCCTTGACCGTGTGCAAGCCGACCTCTACGGGACGGTTGCCACATCAAACGACTCGTGCCGTCGTAAATAACAGCGATCCACGGATGAGACACGCCAAAACACGGGACGCAATGAGGTGATGTTTTAGTGACAGTCTACTACACTCATTGTAAAGTTTGAAGAGAGGGCCGGGCCATGTCCGGGGGAACGCGTAGAAGGCTTCGTGCTACTTACCGTGCTCCCCCACTATGGACGATGAGAGGGAGTAGTAGGGTTTTTAGTCGGTAGGCCACTGGGCGGTTTCCTTTAATAGGAAGTCCCCTCAGTGGAGAGTCCGACATAACCCGTCCGCCCCCCGGTGGACGGGTATGCGTAAGGCATTTCCCCTACTTAAAAAAAAAAAAAAAAAAAAAGGGCCGGGCCATAAAAAAAAGGAAAAATTCGAAGGTTTTTTTAAAAAAAAAGAAGCTCACTGTTAGACCAGAGCAGTAATTTGCCCCAAATGTTAATAAACACAAACAACTGGTGTTAGCGAGGACTTAACAAACTTTCAACGGTAGAAAAAAATGACGGCATATTACACTCGTATAGAGAGCTAAATTAAATATTTTACCACGTCTTTAAATCTGGCCACATGCCCAAATCTTTTACTTCTTTAATCTGTATTCTAAGTTCGTTTGAAAGAAGTAAAAGCGTATCTATCTTTTGCCTCTACAAATAAATAATATACTGGTTGTACTGTACACAAACAATACATGCAATATTTAAACTACGTAAGAACAGTCTCAGTCGTCTCAGTCAGGTGGGTACGAGAAGAAGGAAAATGATAGACAGGGTTATATTATCTTAAGCCTAATTTTAATATGCGAAATGTAAAAAATTAAATCTTGTAATACTCAGCAATCCGTTGGCAAACTGAAGTTATAATTATGATGCTAATTTAACAAGTTGGTAAGATGTCACGGCCTTGGCCCAATAAACGGCGCCAGCGCAAGTGCAGTGGTGACTCGTTCCGTCAACGACTTGCGGAAATTATCAGCAGGTTGTTCTTCTTCTTAGCGTGTCGATGGAACACGAGACGAGCAGGTCGTTGTAACTATATATTTTAGTAAAGTTGGCCATTATATCCAGATCCGGACTTTTTGCATAAACATATATTTGAACTTACATTTCTGAATTTGTCTTTTATCTCAAATAGTAGTTAAGTAGTAGTAGTAGTAAGTTAAGTAGAAAAATAAAATAAAATAAAATAAAACATATTTTATTTGTGATGCACAGGTCTAGAAGGTCTTAAAATTATAATTATTTTGTACAGTCTGTGATCCGTTCTTTGATGAACATACAAATATTACATTAAACAATGACAGAATAGAATTAAGATTAAAAAATAAAGATAATTAATAAAAAAACAAACGTCAAAACTATTAAGTCAAATACATATATCAGATTAGATTAAGTATTAGGATGTCAGCATTCACATTCCATATTATTACAATAATAAATAAATACATTTGAGAGATGCCAACCAAGATGATTATCAGACTAACTTACAAACAGTGCGGTGTGCAACGCAGTTGAAATTTAAATGTAGGTTGTTTCTTGAAAGAACTTGCAAAGACCATGGACATGGACTTTGTCCTTCAGCTGAATGGTTTGCTGTTCTGTACGTACAGTCTATGAATCTGCTCTCATGGGCGAGCCGTAAACGCTAATTTGGCTAAGATGTATAAATGGATTTGTCACGCGATAAAGTTTCAGAGCGCGAAAAAGCGTATTACAATCTCGAGGTACGCAACTTATCCCGTCCGTACTTGAAACCAGAGGGCGTTGGATCACAAAAAGAGAACATCGCCAGCAATTTTTTAAGCATCACGCCGCCGCGTAACCAGATAAACACGCGCGAATCACCGGTGTGGCTTACCGGCCGTTTGGCACCGATAGATTGCACCGCTCGCGTGCTTCGTCGCGTTGCTTCCATCAATTCCACGCTTCCAGACAGACGACTGAGGATCATCGCGGAATACGTCAGTGCATTATGAAATTTGCATTTAGAACGAAATATCGTTTGCTGTTTTACAGTGCACGCTCTGATGGCAAGACTTTTTGGTAAATTATAGCTAGACATGACGGGGATTGGAACATTATTCTTTATTACAAGCTTGTTTTGCAATAACCACTTTTACAACGAGCTTATGTCACAATCAATGTCTTGCTTTGTTACCTCTACCTAAGTAATCATCATCATCATTTGCAGGCACAAGAAGCCCACTTCTGGCATCTTCAAGTCCTAGGTACGTTTTGGCTTTCTGCTTTCAGCATTTCCATCCACTCTTTATTTCGTTTAACCGTTCGTCCGTTCTTTCCCCAAGACCAAACCATTTCAACACAAAGAACAGTGAAGTAGTGAATTTGCGAGAGCTGCATCCGGTCTAGTCTGCTAGCGCTATAGTTCCGCCAGTCAGATAAGTATTCCGGTACTTCCGGTTACCAGCCAGCGATATGTGGGGTCGTACTCAATCTTATTTATGGCATAATAACTGCGTAAGAGTGCTATCAAACATTTGCGTTTGGTTTATTAGCTTACTGTATGCGTATTTCGTATTTCAATCAAGTCTATCGTTAATGTCTTTTGTCTTTACAAGTTGCAAATTTCGACTCAACTTGAGCCCCGTTAGAACATAACGAAAATCTTACACATACGTGTAGTATTTATTAGAACAACACAAAACAGGAAGATAACAAAAGGTTAAAGACAGCTTTTTTCAAATTCTTTTTTTCAAGTAAAGTCTAGCCTTTCTATAAATCTTTCTTAAATCTCGTTCTTCCAAAAACCTTTAGATAGCTCTTTATTAATTTAACCCTTAAAACTTAGATTCAGGCAATATTTGAATTTACAAAGCTTATATTATTTATTGTCATTAAAAAAACGTATTTTTTTCGACGTAAACTAATATGTGTGTGACAAAATTAAGAAAACGATGAGCCCAGATGGGATCATCGCAACGAAACGCTTAATAATATCAGAAATAAAACCCATTACACACGCTTAACAATCTAGGGCGTCTACGTGGGTAATACTATAAATTAAATCGACCTCAAACTCTCGCGGAAAAACCGTCGCGGGTGTCCCGTGACGTCACCGCGCGTGGACACCGCCGATGAGGTTATTGACATGTCAAACTATTTCCGTGGCGCCAAAATAAAACGCGCTACTCAGAAATACTCAGTATCGAACGCAGTAAAGACAATTACTTTCGCCACATTACAGCCAGACTAACTACGACGATAATCACATGAAAACAATAAATTGAAGCGTCGGCTTGCGGCCTGGGACGGTCTCGAGTTACGTTTTGAGCAAAGGAACGTCTAAAATTACCCGCACGCACACATCGCCGACCGCCCGTCCGTACACACTCCCACAGCAGCGCCGCCTATATCTATTATCAAAACATCCAACGACTCTGGTTACAGCTATCCGAGCGCGCTTCAGAGATCGCATTACACACTTTAATGGCTGGAAAAGGCCTCGAAAACGTGATATTACACGCGTTTTGTTGTGTATCGCGAAATGTAATTAATACCGTAACCGTATACTGGATAATTTATTCGGCGTAACCCCGGCCCGTCTTTGTGCCCCCTCTGAGGCGCGCGAATATAATATCGAATTTAAAAATACGACTCCACCGTCTCCTGTTACGAACCGAGATGAAACAGGCCGGTTGCCAATAGCTGAGTCGTAATACGATGATTGTTTTCCAACGGAAATTCACGTCAATGTCGAGGAAAAGATTGAAATTGTATCATACCTTGATTTCTTCTTCGTTCTCCTTTTTCACAGGCCTGAGCGGCGGGGATGGGTCCGAAGGGGATTCTCTGTCCATTTTAATATTGTAAGTCCACACAGTTTGTAAACACACAAGAGGAAAAACTAGTGAAATTTAAAAAAAGTTATTTGTTAGATGGCGCAAGTTGTAAGTTCGCGTAAACATTTTGTGCGCCAATGTGACAATGAGACGTACGTATTACCCGCGCGGGACTCGGGGCGCGACTGGCCCTGCCATTGGCGGTTGGCGGGGCCGATGCAATGAAAGCTTTTCCCGCGCTCGCCTGGGCGGAGCTTACGCGCTTGGGCGGCTGCAGCTTTTGTTCAGTGCAGTGCAGTGCAATGATGATCGCGCTGTATGTTCAGGCTGTGTGGCATGTTTATGGAGGTAGATCTTTAAAGCGCGTTAGCAAACTTAGATCCAGAATGTTGTTTGTGTCAAGGAAAATAATGTGTTAAAAAGCTTGTTATTGTATATTCAAGGGCTTTTAATCAGTAACTCTGGGTTTTAGAGTATTTGGAGAAGTCACAAGTGAAAGTAGTTGAAAAGGCTTTTCTAAAGGAAAGACATTATTTTGTAACGAACTAGTTTTTGCCTAGACTTCCAATCCCACCACACACACAGCATCACCTTGTTGCGAGTTAACCCGGGTTTCGCCAGTCTGTGAAGCCTGAACGGCCTTTGACCACGACCTTTTTCGCACCATCTTGTCGTACGTGATCCACTTTTCATCACCAGTTATCAGCTTCTTCAAGAATGGTTCCGTTTCATTACGTCGTAATAAAGAATCACAAATGAGTACACGGTTCATTAGGTTTCAAATATCGATCTTTTATGTGGACCCAGTTTTTTTCAAATGTGTCAAAACTGTTTTGTGATCTATTCCCAGTTCTTCAGCTACGTCGTAACTACTGATATACTGATCTTGCTCCACTTTTTCAAAAATGGCATCGAATGATGACCAGAGCGACGTGCATCTTTGACATCAAAATTTCCGGGTTGAAAACGCTTAAACCAAATTTGTGCTACTCTCACAGACACTTTTTTTTATACTGCCTGTCAAGATGACCTCACTCCACCTGATGGAAAGCGGTCGTGAGGTCCAGATATGAGGCTGACAAGCCCAGTCATTCAAACGAATCACTGGGCTGGCCATCCTCACCTTGAAGGCCTACACACTGCACTAGGTCCATAAACATCGCAAATTTTTTTCGCGGCTTCCGTTGCATTTTTACCTTTTTTGTAGTAAAAATTTAAACTGTATCGTTTTCTTCATTAGATTCACTCATCTTTACAGTAAGAAAAACAAATGAAAATCACATATTTTCCTAATTTGAATTTGGAACTTTTAATGATACCAAAACCAGCCAGATACAAATAGTGTTGCCAAAGAGATTTTATTAAAAGTTCATACACATAAGCTTATGACTTTTTCCCAAATGGGGTAGTCAGAGGTAAATTGACTTTAGCCGTCATGGTGAACAGAAAACTCCGGAATCCACGGTTTAACTGGGTTGCTTTGGTTTTTCATCGGTGTTTTAGTTTTAGTTACATGGGAGAGTTAGTCGCAAATCAGATAATAAACAAAAAGAGGGTTCTGACGGACAAATTTGAACTCTATCTCTCTTTAAAAAATAATTTCCCTGAGTCGAGTGGTAACAGAGCTCTCTGGAGATTCTCGGTTTAAATCACAGGTTAGCCAGTGTGTTTTCGGATTCATCGTACGAGTAACACAGGCCGGCCCTCCGATTCAGGACGAAGTTATCGACCGATTCGATAAGTTTGTTTTAATAATAGTAAATGACCCGCTTAAAATCTTACAGCCAAAGGAAGGCCTTTGGCTAAAAGATTTAAAAATATTGATTTAGTTTATGAAAACTTAAGGAAGTTTTCATAAACTAAATTATTTAAAATCTACTTATCTTAAAAAATGAATTAATAATTTAAAAAAATAACCGAATAACTTTACTCTGAATCGTGGGGCAAGATTGTGATCAAAAATCACCAACCCGTATTTGCTAAGCCCATAAATTAGTAGAGATGACTTGATTCCAATGATGGGCGTCTTTTGGTTTCTGGAAATTTAAGCTCAAAAACAGTTTCAGTTATTGTTACTGTCCTAAGTATACTAAGCAGTGCCGGATTAAGACTACTTGCCTGCCTGCCCTAAGCATAATAAGTTTCTGGGGCCCTTCTTAAAGCCTTAGCGTGATTTCTTAAGCAATTACTTGCCCTAAGGATCTGTTTCTGGCGCCCCTAAGGCGTGGTGGCCTAAGCAATTGCTGAATTTGCTTTAGGGCTGTTCCGGCACTGATACTAAGTACTTAGAGGCAGACAGTATAACGGCCGACTTACAGCATTATTGTATCGTTTTCGCATTTTGAGTTAGTTTTATAGTATCATTATAAACGTCCATAATGTAATGATGCCGTTTCGTTCCAGTCTCATGGACGTTAGATAGAACCTCCACGATGACTGGAAACTTCATGGTTTAACTTACAGGCCATCAATAGTATTTTGTACCTGTCCTTTCAAAATTTAATTTATCGTTCCACGTTTCCTGTTCAGCATTTTGAGTCAGTCCTACCCAAACCATCGTACTGAACAGAGCTTTCGAGCATTTTACCAGATTACCAGTTCAATTAAATTACGTGATGGTGTATTTTTAATTACTTCAAATAACCAATTATTGTAAATAGTTATAATGTAACAGGAACCCGTGTATCGGGGTAAGCATATCATACCTATTTACCACAAGAGCACAACTGATGCAGGTGTAGCACTTATAAAAACATATTTGATGCTTGGGAAAACAAGCATGATGCAGTAGGAATATTTTGTGATCTTTCAAAGGCATTTGATTGCGTGGATTATGAAATATTACTGATTAAGCTGAGACATTACGGTGTTTCAGGATTCTCATCTCAATTAATGCAATCCTATCTTACAGATAGAACTCAAAAAGTTAGTATCATCGGAACTGCATCTTCCGGTGCCACCATACGTATGGGAGTGCCCCAGGGATCTATATTAGGACCTTTGCTTTTTCTTATTTATATAAATGATCTTCCTACCTATGTCAAAGATATTTGTGAGATAGTATTATTTCTGACGATACCTCGTTGATTTTTAAAGTCGACAGAGGTAAGCAAGCATTTGACGATGGAAATAATACTCTCTCAAAAGTACTATGTTGGTTCACTAGTAATAATTTATTACTAAATGCAAAAAAAACAAAGTGCATCAAATTCTCTATGCCCAATGTGAGACAGGTTGATACTATTGTAACTATGAATGACGAGCCATTAGAATTAACAAATTCTACTGTATTTTTAGGAATAACTTTAGATTCTAAGTAACAATGGGGTCCGCATATAACGGCCCTGGCAGGGAGACTCAGTTCCGCTGCTTGTGCTGTTAGAAAAATAAGACTCTTGACTGATATTGAAACAGCAAGACTAGTATATTTTAGCTACTTTCATAGTTTTATATCGTATGATCGACTGTTGTGGGGTTCAGCTGCAGACTTGAACTCCATTTTTGTACTTCAAAAAAAAGCTATCCGCTCCATTTACACACTTAGACCACGCGACTCGCTTAGGGAAGTATTTAAGAAGATTGATATTTTAACTGTGCATGCTCAGTATATTTTAGATAACATAATGTATGTGCGCAAAAACTTGCATCTGTTTAAAAAAAACAGTGATACTCATAAACATAATACCAGAAATAAAAACAAATTGAAAACTTAGGCTACACAAGGTGGGAAACTCATTTGTGGGTCAATCTGTAAAATACTTTATCAAAATACCTCAAAGTCTTGTTGATCTACCTCTTTACACGTTTAAGTCTGCAATTAAAGCAAAGTTAATGAAACAAGGTTATTATAATGTAGAGGATTACTTGAACGACAAAAGTATGTGGTCATAGTAGGAATAATCTGCTCCTCTGCTCAATGTTGTGTTCTTTTTTCTACTCTCATTGACTGTACTCTGAATTTATTTTTTGTAAAACAAACAAAGTTCAAAAGAGTAACTATCGAGTTTCTTGCCGGAGTCTTCTCGATAAGAAGCATCGTCCGAACCGGTGGTAGATTCACATTATTTATATTCACGATATGCACTAATATTGTACTATTTTATTTACGTTTATTATTAAGTATTATTTCTATATACTTTTTTTTGACATGTCATAAGTGCTTTGTACATGCTTAAATCATTTTTTTACTTTTACTATTTATGTTTTACTTACCTATTACTATTAGATAATCTATTACCTAGGACTCTTTGTATTCATTGATTGTTATTTTGTTACAGTTCTTCTTTCCAACCTATACTTTTACCCTATACAATAAACAAGTCACTGGTTTGGCTGATCTTTTATTCACTATTATTTCATAACTACATCTTCTCCAAAATAAGTATTGTGTGACGAATCCCGGCGCTTCGGCGCCTGTATTGCTGGCCTGCAACGAGGATTTCGCCACAATAATGCTACTGTAACGCTTAAATAAAACGCTATAGAAAAAGTCAAACGGCCTTCACGAGATGGCGCCAAATTGCTCAAATTGCATAAAGTGTGCTAACCCAATAATCACACGGCAAAATTTAAAATGTGAAAACTGCGATTATGGCCTATCATTTAGAATGCTGCAATGTGAGCGAAAAGAGATTTTTCTTAATGACACCTCAAAATAAAACTAGTTTGAAATGTAGTGATTGCTGGAAGATACAAAATATTTCGCAGCCTCAAAAGCTTAAAATTAATGTACCTATAGAAAATTCATTTGATTAACTTTCTGATAGCGAATACTCATCCCTACTCTCAGATAATAAAACGCAAGAATACTGTTCAGCCAAGGAAATACTACAATATACCTAGCAATATACCTATTTCTTACATATCACGTTTACGTATGTATGTAGGTAGTTACAAACCTACATTGGCTGACACCGACTCCAACAATAACAATAATTGTACCTACATAATATTATCGTATAAGTTTTAGAAGAATACGCAATTATTTCTTTACTTTTTAGTGCTTTGTTTTGGAATAGTTTTTTTTGAAGTTGGTTTTTTTTTTGGTAAAATTTTTGTTTATTTCTTGATTTTCAGTGAATAGTTCTCATTTATTTTATACATCGAAAGAGTATCGTCCAATTGCTCCTAAGAATTGAAGAGTTCCGTTACTTTGTCATGGATCCCATAATCAGAACTTAACACTCATCAAACTACCCTTGAAGTATATCCTTTCCAATAAAAAAAAAACATCGAAATCGGTTGGCGTGATAATGAGTTATTCGACCATTCGTCGCGCATATGGTTTATCTAGATTTAAGACTTATATGGATTTCCGATGGATGCCACTGTCAGAACTAGACCAAATTAAAATGGGACCACACGGGCAGCATCAGCTTTCAAATAAATAAAGAATTATCAAAATCGGTTGGCGTAATATGAAGTTATTCGTCCATTTGTCGTCCATTTGTCGCGCATTAGACATAATGATATAGACATATCTAGATTTAAGACTTATATGGATTTCCCATGGATGCCACTGTCAGAACTGGACCAAATTAAAATGGGACTACACGGGCACCATCAGCTTTCAAATAAATAAAGAATTATCAAAATCGGTTGGCGTAATATTAAGTTATTCGTCCATTTGTCGCGCATTATGTCTATCTAGATTTAAGACTTATATGGTTTTCTCATGGATGCCACTGTCAGAACTAAACCAAATTAAAGTGGGACCATTCGGGAAGCACCAGCTTTTGAATAAAAAAAGAACGACCAAAATCGGTTCACCCAGTCGAAAGTTATGAGGTAACAAACATAAAATAAAAAAAACATACAGTCGAATTGAGAACCTCCTCCTTTTTTTGAAGTCTATTGAAAAACAAATTGTCGAATATAAAAAGTGTGAAAAATTGCAGTTAAACGAAACACACAAAGACGAACCCACAAATGGCGAAGTTAAAAATATTACAAAAATAACTAAAACACCTGTTAGTACCATCGAAAGTATAAACTACCAACGTAAACAGAAAAAAAAACAGCTTAACGTCCATCAGCCCCGAGGACTTAACGTGAATGATTATCTTCAGAAAGAAAACGAAGAAGATAGTAAAATTGACAGAATCCACATATTTGGAGACGAACAGGGTCGAGGTTTATGTAGACAACTCTCAAAGTCATTAGGAAGTAAGTACAAAATCTTAAGTGAAATAAAACCTGGTGCAAAGACTAACAAAGTACTTGAATCTATTAAGTCTGAATGCTCAGACTATGGAAAAGCGGATTATATTCTAATTATAACAGGAAGAAATGACAATAACTTAACGGAACTGACCTCATACCTCTATTATTATTTAGGCCAATTCAACAACACAAACATAATTCTTTGCGAACCACGAGAAAACAAAGAGCTTAACTCAAAACGACTAAAGGAAATTCTACTTTCATTCAGTAAGCAACTAGCACACGTTAATTACATAGACTTACGTTACGAACACTTGGGCTACCCACACTACAATATGAAACATCTGAGCCAAAATATACTATAAGAGATAATAAGATTTGATTATCAAAATAAAATAAAAAACTACCAGACCAGACAGATTCAAAAGATTACAAGAGCACATAAACTGAATTACTCCCAAACATTTCCAAGGCAGATGTCAGAAGACTCTTCTAGGACAGAGAATAAAGTTCAAAATGAAACTTTAACCGAACAGGCACATCAGGAAATAGACTCCGTAGGGACTGTGGAAAATGAAGAGAAACAAACATGCAAAAATCAAGCGCGCCAAGAAGATGATTCTATCAGGACAGTGAATAAAGCTCAAAACCAAAAAAAATTTCGTGAATAACATCAAAATTGTATACCAAAATATGCAGAGTCTAAATAGTAAAATACATCTACTAGAACAACTTCTAGTATAGACCAAATTTGAAGTGATCTGCATGTCTGAAACACATCTAAAAGAAATAAAATTAGATACTACACATATTCATGGCTATGAAATTGCAGCCACATTTTGCAGGAAAAGACACTTAAAAGGAGGAGTTGCAATACTAATAAAAGAAAGTATTGAATATTTTGAACGAAAAGATATTTCAAGTTCTTCTATTGAATTTGTTGTTGAATACCGTGGTATAGAGATAAAATGTTTGAATCTTTTGATAATATGTATATACCGTAATAATCGTGAAATGGATAAATTTTTAGAATCCTTTACAGAACTACTAGATAAATTAAAAGCAGAAAAAACCAAAAATATTGTAATATGTGGTGATTGTAACTTGAATATAATGTCCAGTAAAAATATATCTACTGAATTTAAAAATCGTATGTTAACTTATAATTTCATACAACAAGTAAATTCGCCAACTAGGATAAGTAAATCTACATCTACCTGCATTGACCTGGAATCTACCAACTTCAATTGGTCTAGTACAGAGGTGCAGGACTTAGGCCTCTCAGATCATCATGGTGTAATAGTTAGGGTAAAAACTGAACACATTTATAAAACAGATAATAGACAAATAATAAGTAGGCGAATATTCTCGAATGAGCAAATAAATAAGTTTAGACAAAACTTAAGAGAAATAAACTGGAACAATTTACTGCACGACCAAACCTGTATAAAACAAATAAAACAAAACAAAAATTAAAACCAATCTCATGATACAATTCAATATTGGCTTAACAAATGCTTCCCCTTAGGGCTTGTAAAGAAAAAACCCAATGTTTCAAAAAATAATAATCATAAATGGATAACCAAAGGCTTAAAATTGTCATGTAAACATAAGAGAATGCCGTTTCTGTTCAGCGTAATATTAGGCGTTCTGTCAAACAGCATCCTAGACCACCATGAGCAACCACCCTGGTTGCTTATGTATGCTGCTGATATAGCGCTAGCAGATTCGGACAGGGGACAGCTGGTACAACGGGTGAATAAGTGGAAAAAATCACTTGAAAACGGCGGTCTGAAACTTAATGTGGCGAAGACGGAGTACATGGCCTGCCACGCCACAGATACCCAGTCCGTCCGCATAGTCGTTGACGCGGTCGAGCGCACGGACCGTGTTAAATACCTGGGATCTGTGTTAAGCGCGTCCGGGGACGTCGACCGCGACGTCAGAGCCCGAATTTCCGCGGCTTGGGCCAAATGGCGTGAGGTAACTGGTGTCATTAGTGACCCCAAAATGCCGATCAAGCTAAAGGGGCAAAACCATCATTAGGCCTGTCCTTTTATATGGCAGTGAAACATGGCCGTTACTAGAGCGACACAAGCAGGAGCTGCGCGTCACGGAAATGAAGATGCTGCGGTGGATGTGTGCGTGACACCCACATCCACGGCAGCCTTCGTGTTCGTGACATCGCAGACAAGCTGCAGGAGTGCCGCCTTCGTTGGTATGGTCATGTCTCACGGAGATCGGCAAACTACGTGGGCAACAAATGTCTGGCCATGCCGCCCCCGCCAGGTACCGGTAGAAGAGGTCGACCCAAGAAGCGGTGGCTCGATGTCGTTAAGGGTGACATGCGTGCCAACAGACTCACCACTGAGGATGCACAAGACCGCGTGAAGTGGACCAAGAAAATAAGAAAGGTGGACCCTGGGACCCCACACACCAGTGTGGGTTCACAACCAGGATAGACCGCACGGATGATGATGATGATGATTTTGCTTGCTTTTGAACCGGGCTTGGAAACCGGTATACTTTTCAAACCGTTTAAGCCATGCCTAAGAACGTACTGCGTTTGTTCCCGTTCGAACGGAAACCTAATAAAAACGTTATAGAAAAGGAACGTTGAAATCTTTCTAAGGTTTGAAAACTTACAATTTAATAATATTTTTTTAAGATATATTCAGATTATATGCTATAGATATCGCTATTGTTCAAATGTAATAGACATATTATGGATGTTGGTAATGGGATACGGAGAAAGAAATGAGGATCGATTATATTTAGGACAAGTAAAGAAAATATGATTTAAATCTCCAACGCCGGTGCCACATTCACATAAATCATTGTTTATAATATGAAGCCTCGCCAAATGTGCAGGCGAGCATACATGCCCAAGATGCATTCGAATTATTACTGTGGTGGCAAGATCTCCAAGTTTCATTCTAAAAAAACATGGTTTATTTTGTATATTTGGTTGCATTTGTTTGAAAACTTTACCTTTCAACTGACTACTTTGTTCATAATATGTGAACCAGCCATCTAGCATGTAGACTTTAGAGAAGCTAAACCGTGGTGATTATTTTTGTATGGGAAAATGTCACCTATTCGTAGTTCGTACCACATCATTGGCTAATTTATCGGCTTCAACATTTCCCGAAATATTTTGATGTCCGGGAATACAAACAAAACTGATTGTATACTCCTTTGCTAAACACTTATAAAGCATATTCCTACATTCAAATATAACAGTATGCATATCTTTACTTTTAAAAGGAAACTTCTGTAATGCTTGTACGCTCTTTGCATCAGTAAGGGGTGATCCAAAAGTAATGATAATCAGTTATTTCTAGTGCACACAAAAATACAAAAAAAATATCAGTCACTTGCTCAGTTACCCACTAGTTCAGGAAAAAAAAAACATATAAATAGGCCACGATTCCCGGGAGCTACATTCATTGGAATACGAACTGTCAAGGAGTGAACATCAAAATGGAAAAACACGAAATCAGAGCTTCCATAAATTCCTCTGCTTGAAAAAAAATGTCTACCATAGACATACACAGCGACTTGGTGGAAACATTAGGGGACTCTTCTCCTCCATATTCCACAGTTGCACGCTGGGCTAAGGAGTTTAAGCTGGGAAGAACATCGCGAAGGACGCCCATCGTCGTCAATCACTGAAGAAAATGTGCAAAAAGTTGAAGAAGTTGTATTGGAAGATCGAAGAGTGACTATCAGGCATGTAGCTGAGGTCACAGGTATCTCATATGGCAGCATTCAAAGAATCCTTGCGAACGAATTGCATATGAGAAAGGTCTCCGCGCGTTGGGTACCGAAAATGTTAAACGACGAGCAAAAGAAGAAACGAGTCTACATGTCAAGAGCAGATCTCGAAAAGTTCCAGGCAGACAAGGATAATTTTTTGTACGTTTTGTGACCATGGACGAGACCTGGATCCACCATTTTGATCCTGAAACAAAACAACAATCGATGACATGGAAACGATCCGATGAACCGACGCCGAAGAAATTCAAAGTGTCAAGCTCAGCAGGGAAGGTTATGGCGTCTGTTTTTTGGGATGCTGAAGGAATAATCATGGTGGACTACTTGGCAAAGGCGACCACTATTACAGGCTCCTACTATGCAGAACAAATAAGAAGATTGCGGGAGGCTATTAAGGAGAAAAGGCGAGGCAAACTGCGGACTGGAGTGCTGTTCCATCAAGACAACGCACCGGTTCACAAAGCTGCAATTGCCATGGCTGGCATTCAGGAAGCGGGCTTTGAGCTGGTGGAACACCCTACCTATTCACCAGATCTAGCCCCCAGTGACTTCTATCTCTTTCCACGACTAAAAGAAACACCTCCGAGGCAAGAAATTTGACGATGATAGCGACGTGATGGCCGCGGTTGAGGGCTTTTTTGAGTGTCAAGATAAAGATTAAAGAATTCCGAACAAAAAATAGGGAGAGTTATTGATGCTTGATGCTTATGTCTTGAAAAGATACATATTTTTTTTGCTTTCTACGAGACAAAGAGTTTTTTTATGTATCCAATATGCTGATGATTCAACAAGCTCAGACAAAGACTGTAAACAAACAAACAAACAAAAATATCTTTATTTGAATAGACCTGTAACAAGTACTTTTAAATCGTCATTACAAGGAAAAAAAAACTTAGTAATACTACTTAAATACTATAATAATATGAATACATAAATACACTGTATACAAACATAATGTGACTCTACCACCGCATCGGAAGTTGATCTTACACTGAGAACACCCGGCGAGAACCTCAGTACTTACTCTTTTAAACTTGGTTTAAACCAGGGACCAAAGGGGATTTTGTTGAAACGACCAAAGAGCTTTTTGGAATAGACAAGCTTAAACCATTTTTATCTATTTCTAGACGACCGACTTGGTGTAATGGTTAAGAAGTTGGCTACTACACCCGAGGTCGCGGGTTCGATCCCCGCACAGTACAAACATTTGTGTGCATGAACATGTCTGTTTGTACTGGTCTGGGTGTCTCCTATGTATAATAAGTATGTATTTACAAAAGAAAATGTATTTAAGTATGTTTATCCGTTGTCTAGTATCCCATAACACAAGCTTTAATTAGTTTACTTTGGGGCTAGATGGCGCTGTGTGGAATAATGTCCAGGGATATTTATTTAATGTCCAGGGATATCTAACCATGACTTAAGTCGTTTTAATGCATACGTAAGGGAGTTAGATAATTGGTCTATTAAACGACCAGAGATATACACTACAAGATCATCAGCATATTGAAGAACATTAGCACAACCTAATAGAGAGGATTCTAAATCGAAAGTATAAATGTTATACAACAAAGGGCTTAACACTGATCCTTGTGGTAGGCCTTTCCATACTGCTCTAGACTTAACTTTGTTGCGTTAAATGCAAATTTAATAATATGCAAAAAAAAGAATGCAAGAAAGATATTGGAAGAAATGCATATCTATTGGACTGACCAATCAAGGGTAAATTATTAATCAAATCCAGAGCCTCACCTGCTAAATAACCCTTTTTAAATAATCAAGTTTTTGTACCTTTGATAATCCAGCATTACTTCCTATGAGTGCTAAATAAAGCTCCATGAAGGGCTTGTACGAAGCGAGGTTACCGTGAAATCTTCTAGAGTCAGTTAATAAGTTTACTATAAAATTTGTTAACATCAAGGGCACGTTTAGTTTGTGAAGCTTTTGTTTAAGTATTGATAATTCCACATTATCGTAGGCCGCTGTGATGTCTAAGAATGCAGCAAGAAGTGATTCATTTTTTGTGAAGGCCAGACGAATATCAGTAGTAAGAATCCCAATGCTATCCATAGTACTTTTACCTTTACGAAAGCCATATTGACTTGGAGCCATTATGCTTCTGCTTTCAAAAAACCACTCTAGTCGATTATTTACAATATGTTCAGCTAATTTTACCAAGACTGAGGATAAAGCAACAGGTCGATACGAGGAAGCTTTGAACGGTGATTTGCCAGGCTTTAATAAAGGAATGATTTCTTGAGATCTCCACGTGGGAGGAATGTTACCAGTAATTACTATATAATTAATTAAAGTAAGGAAATACGAGAGACTAGTGTCACATAAATGAGAAAAAAAGGAGTAGGGAATTCCGTCTAGACCTGGAGCAGAGTCTTTAACGTAAGTTAAAATACCTTTTAACTAAGTTAAAGTAAAAACGGCGCTAAGCGCTGTTTGGTTTGATTCTTCTAAATTTGATGGGTAAGGACTATTAAAATCTTGTGAAACTGAGGGAGGGGAAAATTGTCTAAACATTGATCTGCTATTATACTATGTAACACAGACGGTCTTGTTTCCCTATAAACAGATCGATATCTGAGGATGTTACTCCACACGACAGAGTTAGAAACATCGGGAAATATAGATGCACAAAAGCGTTTCCATCCCTCCCATTTTTTCCCTTTAAATAACTTACGCATATCCCTCATGATTTTTAATAATGCTTCGAAGTTATCTGTAGTTGAATACTGTTTATAAATCTTTTCCGCAGCTTTTCTTTTTTTTATTGTAGATGTACAATCGTCATCCCACCAAGGAGGAGGAGGGATTTTTGAAAATGTTTTATAGGAAATGTTTCGTCTGCAATATTTACTAAAAGAGAAGCGAGAGCGTCCGCGCATTCATGCTGATTATCTGAGGAAATAATAGGGAGAGAAGTAATTCGAGGTTCAACTTCTTTTTGATACAAATCCCAATCAGTTTGTTCCATTATCAAGTTTATATTTTAAACGAGGGGCACGTTTGTATGATGGTCTAGCACAATTGCTCGGAAAATATATCAAAATTGGGAAGTGATCACTACCACATGAAGAGGAAGGAACATTCCATGTTAAGGTAAATGCTAAATTAGGAGTACATATTGTAAGGTCAGGAGCACTTTTTCCCTCATCAGGACTAGTGCGACGTGTTGGGTATCCAGTATTCAAAATGCAAAGGTTGTTTATGTCTACTATATTATATCTAATTATCTAGATCCAAAATAATTGGAATTGGAACTACCCCAAGACTGATGCTGAGCATTGAAATCCCCTGTTAGTACTAATGGTTTAGGCAGACGAAATAATATCAGCGATTTCATTATAAATATCAGATGAAGGGCGGGGTATATAAATATTTATAAAACAAATTTTATTTACACTAACTGCAACAATTTGGAATTCATTATTATGATTGGCTATGGGAATATGTATAAATGGTGAAGAATGTTTAATTAACAATGCAACACCACTATAACCATCACTTCTATCTTCTCGGATGTAAGCATAACCAGATACCTTGAAAGTAGATTGAGGTTTCAGCAAAGTCTCTTGAAGAGAGACTATAAATGGGTCAAATCTATTAATTAAATAAAATAAATCTTTTTTTTTTACTTGCAATACTGCGGCAGTTCCATTGAACAACTGCTGGCAACTTAGCCATTGATAACAGTTTTGTTGTTTGTCAAATAAATAAACTCAAATCAAATATATTATTAATTTGTAAAATAAGCACTGGCGGAGGACATATTGTCATATTTGCACATTAAATAAATCTGATTTTTCCTGTGTATTATTTTATGAATTATTGTCACAAATACATTCATCCTCATCGATGGGGCCCAAAGCAGAACTCCTGCGGTGCTTACGCCTCTTACGCTTTCTATTGCAATGTTTGCAAATTTTCTTTGCTTCGCTTTCTTTTCGGTAATTGAAAACTTTCCGATCTTTCCGTATCTAGAATATCCGCATCCGTATTCGTCTCACCATTACCATTGATAGTAACAATATTGCCAATCAAGGGGACTGTGCCCCCTGGGTCGTCCGGTTCCATGCAAGAAAAGATGATAAAAAGGACTTACCAGACTCTGGTTTAAATAAAGAACTACTTAAAACTAATAAATAAACTAAAATATATACACTTCACACCCTATCTGATCCTCTAATTATTTAATTATAAAAATTAAATAAAAGCCAAAAAAAAGACGCCCACCTAGTTCAACGTTTCCCGCGCTTTTCAGTTGTTATTCTATGGCCGCGCAACTTAGTCACAGTTGAAGTAAAAAACATTGTAACCACAGACCTGTGATTGAAACAATATTATGGGAGTTCTCATCGACTTGTATCATCTAATTAATTAATTTATTTCCACAAAATATTTCCAAATTCACGCCACGAGCCTCTGTTTCTTGTGGAATAAATCGGTTTTTGCCTTTTAAAATGTTCCCATTTTGTTCGCGTTCCGAACAAAATAGCGGAATTGCAACGCTTTCAATCGCGCTAACTTATTTCACAAATCGGACCGCAGCTGCGCAGCCTTTGCTCTGCAGTGTGAAATGTCACACCACTGACATACGCTTTCAAACGAACAAGTCAAAATCAGCTGAGTGAGCTAATGGTGTTTGTTCTCGCTTCGTAATAAAAACAAACTTTTAGAAACATTATTGCTTTTGATGATGATTTTCAGTAAACCGTCTCTGTATTTGCCTAAGTGAAGTAGACAAGAAAAAAATGACGTCAAAACTGCCAAAAGCCGCTCTAAGCTTGAAACAGGTGATCTGAAAATCTATTTTTAACCTCTTACTAGCGAAATTCACTCGTTTAATATTGTCTCCATCATACGCAAATCAAAAATTACCCCATAGCCCTTACGTATTACCTAAACATAACCTACCTTTCCAATTTCTAAACGAAATTCAAGTTTCTGTTATGTGGAAAACCTGTCATCATCATCAGTAACTGCATTTAAACTAGGTAGATTTTACTGCACCCATTTGTTTTTATCTACATACCCCATCGAAATGTTTCATAATTAATTTCAAATTTGAAAGACTTGATGAACAAATTGCATAATTGCACTTCATTATCATTGCACATAACTTGGTGTCTAACCCCATATAATATGCATGTAGTTTATATTATAATTGGTATTAACTTTCAATGTTTTGTTTCAGTTTATGTTGAGACAAGAAGTGCTCAAGCTATATAAAGACATTTTTCGTACAATAAGACTAGTTCAAGATGAAACAACAAAGACAGAACTGAAGGATTGGGCCCGAACAGACTTTAGAAACAATAAGCATCATTCTGATGAAACTGCCATCAAAGCCATGTTGTACTATGGAAAAAAATCACTGAAGGATTTACAAAGTTCTCTTGCTTTGAGCAAAAGCTAGATAGGAATAGTCCAAATATCTTAAAAAGGTTTATTTATATAGGTCAATTAAATAAGTAGTTACATAATTTACATCATTAATTTATAAATTGTGAATACATGCACATTAAATACATTGAACAAAATTATTGCTACAGTTTCAACTAATTAGTTATAAATTATACCTTTACAGATTTATCTTACAAATATTTACAGCATTTGTAATTACAAATTAAATAGGTATGAAGCTCAAAGCTTACTTGTGTAGTTCCACAAAGCTTACTCTTGTGTAGTTCCTCTTAATTTCAATAAACACCCATAGGCGGACATCAGACTTTCTTAGGTGACTTATACCTAAATAACTTGAGGGTGTTTATTTTAAATTTTATCATAATTTAGCCATAAGACAGCAACTGCTGAGCAAAGACCTTCTTTTAGATGGCATAATGCTGATACTCACCATGCTTGGCAGGCAGATAAGCAAGTAGTTTATATTTGTTTTCTTGCAATAATTTCATGTCACTTAAGGTATATCAGAGATGTTGAGCACTAATGCAAAGTGTAGCAGAACTTTTTTATAAGTGAAATAAAAAGGAGATATGAGGAGAGGCTTAATGCAGGATTCATACTCCTGCCTGAATGTCTAATCAACTACATATCAAATAGGTAAGTAGAAAATACATTCTCACACTACATCAGATTAGAAACGATTTCAATTCAATCAACTCTACTAATGGAGGTAACATAATTAATTATTTTGCTAATTATAAATTATCTACAAACACAGCTTTATAAAACAAATACAGCAGGGTTGGCCCTGTGATGCCTGTGCCTACCACAATGGTAAATACAGTGAAAAAGGTCACAAAATCTCCATTTTTGTTTAAGTACTTGGCTAGCATTTGGATCAGGTTTCTAGCTATATGGTGACCATCAGTTCCATAGCAAGGGACTACGTTTAAAAATCCTATTCCCATTGAAAATATAAAAATGTACCTAAGCAACTTTTCGAACTGGGAAGGGGAGAAGAGTGAAAATACAGTAAGCCTAGGGAAATACTGGTCAATAAATACAGTTTTGTGCAAGTCATATGGGAGTCCTAGATAAAGAACAGGGTTGTTATCCTTCCTCTCCACTATTAGCAAATATGTGTGGTTATTCAATGATGGTTTCAAACAATGAGTATTTCTTGGACATGCATATCCACCAGGCTCTGTGCACTTGATGAATTTATTCTTTATCATATCCCTAGGTCTCAGACAGGAATATTGACCTGGAAGGACAGAGTCACTGGCCGCTTTAGGCTCCATGTACTCAAAACAAAAGCTATATAAGTCTTCCTTCCGACAACACTCTACAACATCATTCTCTTTAACAGTTTCCATCATGATCTCATCATTCTGAGCAATAAATTCTGCACTGGTGCATATTCCGAATCGGTCATGCGCCATATGGAGGCAATAAAGCCAATCATTTGCATTTTTTATATCACATCCATTGATGGACAGTATCAAGTCATCTTTTTCCAAGCCTCTGACATCCTTCAAAGGGGAATCATCTGTAAAGCCAGTGACTTTGACACCAATACCTGTCTCATAAGCTATGCTAAATAACACCGGAGCTGAGAAAAACAGCAATAAGGCTACAGCAGCTATGGCAATGTTATGCCATACTCCTGCACAGTAGATTCTTAGTCTCTTGCCAATAGCTAAGCTATTTAGATGGTCAGTATTGAGTTGCACGAAGGCTACTGGAATAATGGTGAATACATACACTCCCACTGAGATAAGTTGCACATCTTCTTGTGCTGCAGCCATGGCATGACCAAGCTCGTGGAAAATACTGCAGAAGCCAATAGATATAAAGTATACCCAAAAATCAGAGACCGGTATATTCACGCCAGGTAACATTGCCTTCACTTCGGGCACACTACTCAACTGAATAGAGTCATAGAAGTGTTCAAATATGAATGACATCAATGTCCATATTGCAAAAGGTAGAAACACGCAAACCGTTAATATGTAGCCGCAAGTAAACCATTTCTTAAGGATACGCGACAAGTTTTTACTCCATCTGTAGATAAATCTGTTGAAGGCTGAAGTTGTCCAGGAAAAGTTTAAAATTCCAACTTTTAGGCCGGTCCCTTCCAAAAATGCGTAATATGGATAATGCATGCAACTCTGAAAGAGGCATATACAGATGATACAATTTACCTGAAAAACTATTAAAATAATATTGTAAATAAGGCTGAGGCATACCTTAAAAAACGAGTCAAAGAACCAAATTACTACATAAAATGCTAATGCAAACGAACAAAGTATGGTGAAAGACATTGTTCGCCGTAATATTACATCAAAACCATGAAATCAGCACACTTTATTTTATTTTTTGAAGCCGGCTTTTAAACCGATCGATCAGAAGACAGATGATCACATCACAGTTCACAGATCAGTCAGTATCATAAATTAACTTTAAAAAAAAAAATGTCAGAGAATTCCCTGTCAAAATTTTTAACGTTCCAATTCATGCATTACTTTTGGTTGGTTGGATCAAGGCTTTCCCATTAAAGCGTAGGGCTCGCGACTCGCGACGCTCGCGTGTCGCGCCTCAGACGGCTGACGTGAGTTTAGTGTTGACTCCATCGTAAATCGTATACCACCCTTACATTTCGTTAAGCCTCCGCCCGCAGGTTGAGCTTCCGTATGTACAGCGTCTGTATGTATCCGAGGAGGAATAAAGTACACTCCGTGTTGTACAGCATCCGCCGTGTAGTAATACACTGGCGTCGAGGCATACACACGTCGAGCCTTGTTAACCGACTACTACCCCCTGCTGCACTTGAACATTGCCGCGCGACAGAGACGCACAGTGTTGTGAGTGAAGAGTGCGAACACAACTGGATATCACTCGTTATTCTGTGCCCTCCCCTCACCTATTTAGAGTATTTTCAATGTCTTTTACATTTATTTTAAACATACTCCTGCACACATTTTTATGGTAAATCTGCCGTCTACTTTTCCATTATAAGCAAGTTTTGCAAAACGCTAAACACTAACACCTGCTGTCCAGCCTCCGATTAAGAACGAAGTTATCGACCGATTCGGTAAGTTTTTTTATAGTTTTTTGATTATAGTAAATTACCCGCTTTAGCGGTGGCAGTCAATATTTTTACATGGTAAAGCCAAAGGCCTTTAGTTTTCATAAACAAATTATATAAAACGGCCTAAAAAATGAATTAAAAATGAAAGAAAATAACCCAATCGGTCGAAAACTTCGTTCTGAATCGGGGGGCAGACGTGTTTATTGGCAGGCACGCGCCGCACGCGGCGAGTGAGGGGAATGAGAGGCGCGCGGGACGAAGCCACTCGCAAAAAAAGAGAACACGCTTCTAATCGGTTTACTACGCAGGTTACTAATCACTTGCACTAATCTATCGGTGTCCACACGTGTTTTCTACTAACACTAAGCACCTGCACTAACTACTAAGCAAAGTGAATACCGGCCCTATGATTAAATATGGCGCCGTCCCTTAGATTCAAATTTCAGATAGATAGATTTCTAGTGATCAGATTTAAAAATAAAAAATTGACAGCTCGGAGCTCGTTGTAAACGTCGTCGTAAATACTTGTTCCCTAGTTAGTCTGTGGTCGTAACGTAAAGCTCGTTGTCGTGTGGAATTGGAACGAAAAATATTACAAATAAAAATATTATCGTGGCACTTTCTTTAATATTTGTAACATGTAAGTGATGAGTTGTACGGAAAATGACAGTGGACCCCTTGTCGTATTCTTCTTACCAGCAGTTGTGGGCTGCTTGACCATACTCCTGGCTAGACGCTGGGCTAATTCTCAAGTTAGTAGCACATCTTCCACTGCCGTCTCGAGGCGGCGCAAGATCATCAAAGACCCGCTTATCAAGCGACCTCTGCCTCCGATAGCTTGCAAAATGGTGGCACCAAATGGGTCTAAGAAGTCTGCCGGCGTTACGAAGAAGGTAAGTTTAGGCTAGAATGAAAAAAAAACACTACTTTTGTCTTGCTTGACAGTATTTAAGCATTACTATTTATCTGTTTAAAAAAAGACAAGGCCACCAGCAGTTTACTCCAACTAAAGTGCCTATAACTTTTGTATGTTGAATTTTCTTTCCAGGGTAGTTTCCCAGTGCTCGATGAGGATATTAATGGTGGGGGTAAGCGCAATGGACGCACTGCCCGGGTGGCCTCTGCCCCACCACCAACACCAGTTTTGACAGAAGTTAAATTAGCTGAAGGGCCAGTTCCGCCCAAACACATTCCATTTCCCTACATCCCACAGGATGGCACACTGCTGTTTGAAGCAATGACATTTGTGTTCACTTTGGTGGCTACAGGACTACAGTTCCTAAATTTGTACAGGACTACTTGGTGGCTGCCACATTCATACACAAACCAAGCTATGGTTAGTGAAGTGCCTTATCATCAGTACATTTTATTTTTCACAAATTCTGAATCCCATAATGGAAGGATATTTAGATAAAAGAAAGGCATGTTCCTTGAGGTAGGTAAACTAAAACTTTAAAGGAAGAAAAATAAAAAATAATTGTTTTTGTGATTTGTCATTGTGGAGATATTTTACAATAAGCAAAGCATACTACCAAATCTTAAAAGTTAAATACCACATCATTGGGGACAAAATAAAGTGGTTTTTTTTTATTTCTAATGACTTACTATTCACTCTCCTAGACAATGCCTATTCACTTTGACCTCGAACATACTGAGGTTGTAACTATCTGGAAACTGCTTCCTCTAGCTCCCTTTTACATAAGCCCTCGCGGAGTGGTTGTGTATATAGGGGAATAAATATTTTTGATTTTTTTTAAGGAGGGTCCTTTTTTTAGGTGATGAAGAACAACAACACTCATGTTCAAATGATGCTTTTTTCCAGAATTTTTACTTAATAGACCGTGAACTTGTCCTTTTTATAGTGACACTTGTGTCACGAAGATTCTTAATGGCATCAGCATTGGCTCTGTTGAGGTCCATTGTAGCACCAAAATTGATGCCCCATGCCACTATAGCTGCTAGGTAAAGTAATATAAATTAAAATTTATATTCAAATAATTAATTGCTAACTTAATAAATAAACTAGAAATGTACATAAAAATTGGAAATTCAATCCTTTTGTAGATAAGCCCTGATGTTATTGCTAGTTTTTTTTCCTGAAATTCCAAACTTTAAAACTTCTTTTTTTTCAGGATGTTCATATTGGGGCTGGTTCTGGGTATATTGTCCTGGTGTACATACTTCATATTGCTAAAACATCCATTGGTTAAAATATTCTACTTATGTTATCCGTAAGTCTCACAAACATGTCTAGTGAAATGAGATTGGGCAAGTCATACAATAATCAAACAACATTTCCTTTTCTTGAGAATGGGCAATCTCAACCCCAATGTCACCACGCCACGTTCTGTTTAATTGATAAAAAATATTGTAGCCATAGAGGTTAACCACAAGCAGAATGTATGTAGTTTACTTGAGTAATCTATACTAATATTATAAAGATGAAAAATTAAAATGTTTAATTGTTTGTATTGAATAGGCTCTGAAACTACTAGACCGATTTTAACCTGCCTGAGGCTAATACTTTTTGTATATTTTCAGCATAGTAATTTACCTCCTCCTATTTGGCTTCCAAACGAGTCCAATGCTGGAACTGAACTCTGAATCTCCTCCTATGCACTGCTGCTCACATGACCCTCAGGCCATCCGGGCGGAAGTGGACGTGCTCAGACAAGACTTCAACTTGAGGGTCAAAAAAATCCTTTTTAATTCTGTGGTGGGAGCTTACTATACTAGCTTCATACCATGTTGTTTTGCTCAGGTGAGTTTTTAAGGGAGACTATCTTTTAGATAGATTTGTTAGTCTACACTAGAAGTTCACGTAAACGCGAATTTATACCAGCTGATTTTTATTGGTAAGGAAAATCATAATAAATATGAACACAAGTATGGTCAGATGACTCATGTGACACTCAGAGCTGGTTTTTAAAGTACAATAACGTAGTTAAATAGTTTGAAAATTTTAGTAACTATTCGGAAACACTCAAAATAATATTAAAATACTTTTTTTATTCCTAAAAGCATCGCAGTTGATGTGAAACTTGACAGACATGCACAAGTGAACAGTGGAGTTGTGTAAACTGTCCAAGGAGTCGTCTCCACGAGCGAGTGAATCGTGATGAGTCCGCGCTTCAATCGTTGGTTTTTCACTTTTTTTTTTTATATATGTATATTGCCCGTCAAGATGACCTCACTCCACCTGATGGAAAGCGGTCGTGAGTTCCAGATATGAGGTTGACAAGCCCAGTCATTCAAACGAATCACTGGGCTCGCCATCCTCACCTTGAAGGCCTGCAGAAATGCCTTTTCACGCCCCGCTTGAAGAACCCGGGACTATACGAGAAAGGAAACACATGTGCTGGAAGAACGTTCAACGTCTGGATGGTACGACAAAGAAACGAGTCACCGAACCTTTTAGTTCGGGCCAACAAATGTTGAATTGTGTGTGGGTGACACCGTAGTCCAGCACGCGTGCTACGGGAGTGGAAGGGTGAGGGTGGGATAAGCTGGAATAACTCGTCAGAGCATTCCCCATTGTAGAAGCGATAGAGAACACTTAGCCTGGCAATGTCTCTACGCAACGCTCAAAGGTCAAAGTTGCCTCTGGGTTTCCAATAGTATTATTGGAAACCCAGAGGCAACTTTAACCTTTGAGCCGTTTATCTGTATGGATAGCACGCCGCTGCAACCTGTCAAGAGCTTCGAGTAGGTACTTAGCGGAACCGTCCCAGAGATGAGAGCAGTATTCCACACACGAGCGAACTTGTGTCTTATACAAGAGACAGAGCTGCTCAGGCGTGAAGAATCGTCTCACTCCCGAGTTTACGGGATGCAGTTCTAATGACACTCTTAATGTAGTCCCGCTAGTTTAGGTTGCTACGAACATCCATGCCAAGGATGTTCAGGCTTCCTTATTCGGTAGCGGGGTGCTCTGAAGAGTGGGATGGGAAAGGAACGGCACATTTTTCCATGACGCGACGACTCGTACCAATTGTGTCATTGAAAAAAGTTCAGTTTAGTTGTAATAGCATTTGGCTCGAAATCGGGAAGTTCTGGGTTCGAATGCAGGGTCAAGCAAAGTGCGTTCTTAGATTTTTCGAAATAAAGCCTGAGTTTGTGATCATCACCAACTCGCATTTGGCATTACCCATCATTCATAGCGATAACTTAATTATACGATCTGTGAGGTATGTCCAGCTTATTGACAACTGATCTTATAAATTAACTTTACTTTAATTCGCAGCCTTATTTATACTACGACGTATACGGCGCGTCGCAACAAGTAGTGTTCGTGTGGGGCGCGCTGTGCGGGCGCTACGCGGCGCAGCTGCTGCCCGCGGCGTACTGCGACGTGCCGCACCGCGCCGCGCTGCATCTCGGTCGGTGGCGGCTGCAGACAGGCACTGGTGAGTAGTGACGTCACTCTGACAGAATGCCTGAGTATCTATACTGCGACAGATACGGCCGTAGTGTTCGTGTGGGGCGCGCTGTGCGGGCGCTACGCGGCGCAGCTGCTGCCCGCGGCGCACTCCGTCGTGCCGCACCGCGCCGCGCTGCATCTCGGCCGGTGGCGGCTGCAGACAGGCACTGGTGAGTAGTGACGTCACTCTGACAGAATGCCTCAGTATCAATACTGCGACAGATACGGCCGTAGTGTTCGTGTGGGGCGCGCTGTGCGGGCGCTACGCGGCGCAGCTGCTGCCCGCGGCGCACTCCGACGTGCCGCACCGCGCCGCGCTGCATCTCGGCCGGTGGCGGCTGCAGACAGGCACTGGTGAGTAGTGACGTCACTCTGACAGAATGCCTCAGTATCAATACTGCGACAGATACGCCCGTAGTGTTCGTGTGGGGCGCGCTGTGCGGGCACCGGTGAGTACGATACCCATAGATATGAAACTAAGGCTGCGGTTAGATTTGGGTCAATGGTAATTTTAGCGCGCTTAAAGCATCCGGAGTTAGAAAATACGCGCTATTGACAGACGGTGCGGCGCCATAAATGACGTTACTGACTCCGCCATCTTGCTATCGCCATCTGGCGTTAGCGCTATAAGCATTATGTCAAATTCGTAGAAGAACGTAATGTAAATAACGTACGTTTAAAGTAACGTATGTTTTTTTAAGTAGTCTTCGCTCTCAGAATAAAGTGTAAAAATCTTCTGCGTTGATATTTTGAAAAGTTTTCATTCATAACAAGTGACGAAGTTGAGGTTTTCTGACGATAATTTTGCGGTTCGATTGATAGTAACTTATTTATTTTTATCTCTTTCAATTTATCTATTATTTCTCCATTCTGCAGTAGCAGATTCAGCCGGCAGCAGCCCCCCGCCCGCGTGGTCGGGCAGCAGGCTGTGGGCGCGGGGCGCGCGGGCGGCGGCGCGCGGCGGCATGTTCGCGGCCGCGGCGCCGGCCGTCGCGGCTGAGCCGGGGGAGCCGCAGCATACGCGCTTCCACGTGAGTGGTGATGTCTTTGTAGAGGATGATTTTTGCACTGCACTGATGCACTAATTAGGCGATTGTGTAGCTAGGTTTTTCTGTTTTTCGGAACATATTTCTCGAATCTGCATTCTTTTAACATTAGGTACTTTAGATTGTCAAATTAAAATGTTCACTTTTCATTCAAGATTGAATATAAGATTAACACAGAACAGCACAGAAAATAGTATAAGTAAGACATTTTATTTTTCATATGGTAGTAAAAAATTAGTAAGGTGGTGTGCTAATCAATTCAGTTATTTCTAAGGTTGATCAGCAATGTTTTATTCCTCTACAATCTAAGCATACTTACTAGTTTCTTAACTTTTGGAATAGGCTACAAAATAAAAACTGTTGTTATTTTCCATTGTACGCAGGCGGTATTCATAAACCCATCGCTGCTACTATGCCTGCTCCTGTGCATGCAGCTCTCGTTCATTGTGCTGGAGCTGTGCCTGCTGTTCAGCTCGCTGGCCTGGCACAACTTCCTCTCCATCGTCATACTCCTCTTCATCAACTACTACACACTATTCAAGATGATGCGGGACTACCTTATCGCTTGGAAAGTCTACAAAGCCGAAAACATGATACAAGACAAAAACATACCGACCCAACTTGTCAACAACTGATTGACGAAGTGACGAGTCTATTTTTTAAGTGAATGTTTTCCACGCACAAAATTCTCAAGACTTCCATCTGTTGGGGGTCTAGTCGTTTGTAAACCCCTAAGGACATTCCTATTTATTGTGATGGAAGCCGATCATCTTTGTACTTAATGTTTGGTTAACTGCGCCACAGTTTGAACAAAGAAACTCTTGTGTTATGATTAGCATTGATGTGAAATTATATAAGACTGACATTAACTAAGGCATTCTTTTGTATAACTTCCTCTCAACGTATATGTGTAGTGTGGTGAGAACCAAACAGGTTTAAGTTTTTTGAAAATGTGAACAAATAACATCATTAATATAACTACTTGCCATAAACTAAGACTTTTTATTTCTGTACAAATGAACAAACTGTAAATCATAAAGTAAGAAAAAAACATTATTTTTAGATAAATTAAATATTTAACGTAGTAAATTGATATACTAGGTACATATCTTCTAAGATCATCATCCGAGCGGTCTATCCCAGTTGTGAACCCACACTAGTGTGTGGGGTCCCAGGGTCCGCCCTACTTATTTTCTTGGCCCACTTCGCACGGTCTTGTTCATCCTCAGTGGTGAGTATGATATCTTAGATACACACATAAAAATCTCTTGTATTAGATTATAGTTGTTAAATTTTACACAGCAGTAGTCTCAAATATTATTTCAAATACACAGCTATTTTCAAATACTTACAAGGCACTACTGCTTCACCTTAAGACAGCTATCCAATATGGATAATAATTTTCAATTGGATGTAAATCATGTATGGATCTTAAGTCAAAAACACAGAATCATTCTAAAACCAAACTTTTTTTTAAGTCTGACTGCCGCCAAACCAGACAATAAAAGATATATTGTTTGCCGGTCACCCCCATGGCAGCTAATGTGTTAAATTCACTTGCCAGTGGGTTACTGGAAAAAAGGACCCCATTATTTTTTTTACATTAACTTTACACAAATGAATGTAAATAAAATAAGAAGATTATTAAGAAAAATAATAATGAAATGAACATCAGGAGAAAAAATACTAGACAGTTTAGAAAATTAGGTATTCAGAGTAAATACCATATATTTTTTTTTATGTTATTAAAATTAGAGAGAACCAATGTTTACTATACAATTTAAAAACAATCATTCTTTCAGAATGCATGTTTAACTTACCATAGATAGGCTTAATTTTTATTTTACAAATACCCATGCAGGTCCTTTATTGGTATCATTGATTTGAACTTTGATTGACTTCATTTTATCTCGAACTGTGTCACACACACTGAGTAATTCTTTGTCTTTCCTAGCCAATGCATTTAACCTTACGGTCTGCCTGAACTCAACCATTGAGTCTATGAAAGTATTGGACACACTGTTCTGTGATGCCTCTTTCAGAGTTAGACCAAACCTAGTCAAAACACTAGTTATGTATTCAGCTATTAATAACACAGGCACTGGATAAAATTCATCTTCATGGCTTTTGATCACTTTGTTGGTATTGGCCATTAGGGTCAATAGATTGTTTATACATGAAGCTGTGTCAAAGTCTGATTTAAGATACTCCAAATTAGCATCTTCCACTTTCTGCAAATCATCCAGCAATTTATCTCTATACTCTCCACTTAGTGTAGCATTACTGTTAACATAAATGGAAACATCTTTCAAGAAGAATTTAATCTTTTTTAGGGTTTCTTCTGCAGTTTTCATAACTTCATCACAGTATTCCATTGGATACCTGTAGTTTGACATGAGACATGCCATTCGGAAAGTGTCTGCACTGTATGTTTCCAGCAGGCTTGGTATTGATATTGTATTTTTCAGGGATTTTGACATCTTTGTGTCACCTTTTACATGAAGATGACCCACATGAATCCAATAGTTAGCCCATTGTTTTGTATTGTGGAAAGCGCATGACTGAGCCTCCTCATTTTCATGATGGGGGAACTGAAGATCTATTCCACCCGCATGAAAGTCTAACTGCGTACCGAAGATTTTGCTGACCATGGCTGAGCATTCAATATGCCAACCAGGCCGGCCTTCCCCCCATGAGGCTTGCCAGGAGGGCTCCCTAGGCTTATGACCTTTCCAAAGGGCAAAGTCCATTCGGTTTCTTTTGAGTTCATCCGAAGCATCACCATAATCCTGCATTTCTTGCAGCTTGCCATATGATAGAAATTTGCTGGTATCAAAGTAGACAGATCCATCTTGAGCCACATAAGCCATTCCTGCTTCAATTATTTTCTGAATAAAACTTTCAATGGAACAAATATGATCAGATACTCTGGTTATTATTTGTGGCTTCTCAATGTTTAAATTTGCCATATCAAGCCAAAACTCGTGTTCATATTGTTTAGCTACTGTCCTAAAGTCGGTTTTCTGCTCGTTAGCTCTTTTAATGATTTTATCATCGATATCGGTGACTCCCATAGCTGAGACCAGCTTGATATTAAAGAAAGATTTGAGGATTCTCTGAACAATGTCTAACTTCACGTAGCAGCTCGCATGACCGATGTGAGCCGAGTCGTAGACCGTGGGCCCACAGGAGTACCATGTGGCGATGTGAGGATCACTTAATATAATTGGAACTTTTTGGTCAGCAACGCAGTTGTACACATAGACACCAGTGGGATTACCATTCGGCATAAGCCATTTGGTTTCTTTGTAAGGCTTTAGGCTGCAAACGTGTGACAGTTTTCTTGTCAACACTGGAAAAACTTTGATCATCTTGCTGTCTTCACTAACACAACATGTTTCATTGCATTCTTCAGTCAGTAACTTCCACACGTCTTTCTTCAGCCAAACACAAAGTGCAAAACAACTTACGCGAAAAATAGCTGGTCTGTCAGTGTCATGATGTCAGTTTATCAGCTGATAGCCATGATGACTGAGGTTGCGGTCCGAATTGAGAAAAAGACTATCAAAGCACCGTTCCGAGTTGAGAAAAAGGATATTTTAAAAGATTTTTCATTGCATTGCATAACTTGCTATTCAGATTAATCGACTTTTAGATTCAGTTCAGATAAAAAAAATTTTTTTTTCCTCTTGATATGGCTCGCACGGCTTGTGCATTTGCCAGTTTCAAAGTTAGGGAAACATATTTACAAAAGGATATCGGATACGGATAGGTACGGAAGGATCAGGAGAGCAGAGGATATAATTTTGTATGAGAAAATATATATATATATATGTATGTACATGAATTAATAAAAACATTTATATTATATGATATATTTTAATATTATTAACAATTATGAAGAAAGCTATTATTTTATATATTTTAAGATTATTTGTACATAATAAAGCTAAGATGTTAGTAGGGAAAGGAATTCTATGCAATGCTAAGTTGGTGAAAAACGACGAATGATCATACAGGGGACAGGAAAACAAAATGTGATTTAAATCGCCTACGTCCTCACCACATTCACATATATCACTCGTTACTATGTGAAGTTTAGCAAGATGAGCCGGGGTACACACATGTCCTAAACGCATACGTATTAAAATCGATGTTACTGTCTTGCTAAACCTCGCTTTGCAGTACCAAGGCTTTGTAGGGATACTAGGTTGGATATTATGAAAATGTCTTCCTTTAGACTGGGAGGATACCTCCCAGAAATTGGTCCAAGATTTATGTAAATATGTTTTGGTCAAAGACAGAAGGTCATGTGAATAATTTTCATATGAAAACCTGTCACCACATTGCACCGCTTCATTGGCTAGGCGATCAGCTATCTCGTTGCCAATGATTCCTTTGTGACCAGGAATCCAGGCAAAATGGATTATGCAGCCCTTCAAAGCACATTCATAAGATACCTTTCTCAGTTGAAAAATTATAGGATATAGGGATGTGAGATGAAAAGGGAATTTATCAAAAGCTTGAAGAGCACTCTTTGAATCTGTGAAAATAATAGCTTTATTTAATTTCATAATTCGAACATATTCTACAGCTTTAAGTAAACCATAACATTCACCAGTAAACACTGAAGATTCTGGCGGAAATTTGATTTTTTGGACTATTTTATATTGGGAATGATAGACTCCTACTCCAACACATTCAGACACCGAATGTTTGGAAGCATCAGAGTATAAATGATGAAAATCGCCAAAATCCGATTGAAGAGAACAAATGAAGTTACTATTAGCATTAAGGTTCAGATAAAATTGCCGTGCCGTACTATCGTGTGGCCACAGAGTAGTTAAGCTATTCGCTCATTCATTCGTTCATTTGTATTTAAGGAGGTTGTTAAATACTAAGATAAAAAGTTTATTAATTTGTTGAACCTAAAAGTAAACATAGATTATTTAGGTGTTTAATAAATGGGCACTTTCCTACATTATAGGCTTGAAATGCGATGGTAGCCGATGGGTGTCGGCCTCATAATCGTGACGTTGCAGGTTCGTAACCCTGTTGGGCGTGTACCTATGACTAAAGTTTGCTTCTCATTACGTATATTTCACCCATCTAGTAGGTATTAGTGACCACTAGAAATTGTACAAATCAACTATAGTACATATATATTGGTTTCTCACATTTAACCAACAGCAATTGGCATGCAATAATTGAGAGACAGGCATTCAAAATTGAACATGAATTAAATAAAGAGATTAGGATTAAATAATTTCAATTAATTACATAATTATTAAATTCAAATTTTACTATCAATAAATTCATTAACACTATAGTAACATTTTTTAGTCAACAGCTTGAATAAGGCACAATTAAATTGTTTAGAAGGCAAGGGTTTTATAGCCTCCGGCAACTTATTATATAACTTAATACACATGTAATATGAGTTTTTTCGCCAAACTGTCGTCGAACCAGACGGCACCACCAAACGATTCGGATACCGGGTCAAGAATTTACAGACATCACGCTTCTTACTAAAAAGCTCTATTATTTTTGATGAAAACACAAATCTCAAAAATATACCTACAAACTGTACATGGATGGCAAAGTTAACAATTTTTTTTTTTTAAATAGTGGTCGGCAGGAATCCATGGATCCAGCTCCACACATGACCCTGAGACACTTTTTTTGAATTATAAATGCACGCCCAACATCCACAGAGTTTCCCCACAGAACAAGGCCATATCTCAAGGCAGAGCATACGTAACCATGGTACGCAGTAAGCGCAGTCTTTTGATTACTGAGGCTCGTGAGTCTGTACAAAGCATAACTGAATCTATTAAGCCTTTGACACACACTAGAAACATGTTCCTTCCACGTCAGATTTGTGTCTAAGTCGATACCAAGAAACTTTGCACTAGCGCACTCCGCAATGGGGTCATCGTTATGCCTTATGTATACCCTTTCTAGACTACCATTTTTATTACAAAATTGAAGAAATTTTGTTTTAGCTAGATTTAATGATAAATTATTATACTTAAGCCAATTCACTACATTGTTAATTGTATTGTTAATTTCATATTCATAATCAATATTTGGATTTTTATTAATAATTATTGAAATATCGTCAGCAAATAATGTGCATCGATATCCTGTTAAAGAGGGAAAATCATTAACATATAATATAAACAACAACGGTCCAAGAATGCTACCCTGTAGTACAAGTATAAGTAGAAAGATGCTGAGATTTATAATTTTTTTCTAGTTCTACTCTCTGCACTCTATCACACAGATACGATGCAATCCAATCGAGTGCATGCACACGTACTCCGTATTTCTCTAATTTCTCGAGTAGTCTTGTGACAAACGTGGTCAAAAGCCCTACTGAGGTTAAACAAAACCATGGAGACTGGAATACGCTTATCCATAAAAGAAGAGATCCGGTGGATGATGTTAAAACATGCCAAGGACGTGGACTTTCCTTTTTGAAAACCATGTTGATCTGGGTGGACACAATGATGAGAGTCTTTTAAAGAATACTTTTTCAATTTTTTTTTATAGAATCGGTATGAGCGTAATTGGTCTGTAGTTACCAATGTTACCTCTCTCTCCTTTCTTAAACAACGGCTTAACAACAGAATACTTGAGAGAAGATGGAAATGTACCAGTGGCAAAGGATAAATTTACTAAAAATGTCAACGGCGTGGACAGCTCATGTTTTAATTATTTTTGTATTTATTTCATCATATCCGGTTGCACCAGTATTATTCAAAGATTCAATTACATTTTTCAGTTCGAGATTGTCAGTGGGTGATAAGAAAAGCGTTGCATTATTGTTTTTTATATTTCTAGAATATTTCATAAAGCTAGGGTCAGGATCAATTTTTGGTATATTTATAAAATGTTGATTGAATTGAGATGCAATTTCTTCAGGTTCGTCAATTATTATATTCATATTATTATTAGGCACAGTTAAGTAATCTAAGTTATTAATTTTGACATATGTTTTGTTATCATTAATTACACTCCAAGTAGCCTTGCCTTTATTTTTTGCTTGATTAATATATTCACTGTTTTTAGACTTTTGGGCCACATTTATACACTTTTTTAATAAATTAGAATAGCTTCTATACCTTGTTCTATTTGTATCTGTCTTATTCTTATAAAACGACATTCGCAATTTTCTCTTTGTAACACAGGAGCATCTCAAGCCCCTTGTCAGCCAGTTAAGCTTAAAGTTGTTGTTACTTACTTTTACTCTATAATTTAGAAAACAGAGGTTGTAAATAAGACATAGTTCTGTATGGAAATAGTTGAAAGCCTCTTCAATGTCACAACAACAATTGTATAGATCCGACCATGAATAACTTATTAAAAATTCCTGAAATGTTATTATATTTTCTGGACTGAAGTATCTTACCGTTTTATAGTAATATTGTAAAACTTCAACTCTGGCAATGATTGGCACAGTCAAAATTTGCGCAGTTTCAAGATCGGATAGAGAAACTGGCACAGTAGAGCCCCGTACTTCTTTAATATTGCTTGCAAACTGATCAAGGCAGAATCCGCTAATCACAATTGTTTCTTGTAATCTTAGACAATGTTGAGTTTTTGTCCAGTTTCTGCCATACCGGTGGATCGAGACCAACATCTAATAGTATCGAATGTCAAAATTACAGTGGACAATAGTATCAAATCGAACAGTCAAAAAGTTATGTCCGAATAGCGCGGACACGACAAAGTTATCCAATTCGATTAACCTGAATTGCATTATACGGTAATTTGACCGAATCGGTTGGTAACTCAAGTCAGTTGTCGAACGTGCCCGAATCGCCCTGCTGCTGTTTTGAGTGATTTTTACTCCTCAGAGTGTAATTTCCACTCGATTTGCAACGCAGCCTTAGTCTGTGATTACACTTTAAACTTGTTCCCTATTTAGTCTGTGACTTTAGATAAAAAAAGTCATGCCAGGAAACGTCAAAGAATATCAACAAATTTAGAATTTTGCGAATTGGGTTGAAAAACTTAATTTAAAGCAAATATGGTCACGTTTGCTCCAGATGAAGTCGGTCTACAAGATAAGTCCCCATGTGCTGGTATACGAGCCGATCTCAAGATGTGCTTGCTGCAGAGTGACTGTTGTAAAAAGGTTAGCATCAGGTTCTTCTTGGTTCTTGTTTATAGTTAATATTCTCTTTTTATTCAGATAGTAATCAAATAGTTATGTGTCCTAAATATTTACAGAACAAAATGACGCCCCGGGAGTGTTTGCGTGATGGCAACGTGCCCTTGGATTGCACGCAACTGCGGCAAAGTTTCTTTGAATGCAAGAGGTCTTTGGTAAGTCATTGGGTACATTTACTAAAAAAGTTATCGTGGCGGTTTGCGGTTAGCACGGCCTGTCGAGACATGCTACATCAAAGCTGTCGATCAAGTTGCCAACAAAACATAAAATGTCAAAATTCTCTTTATTAAGATTACGCAGTGCAATTTATGAAGTTTGTACTGTTAGTTTAGATGTGCTAATACTAGTGGCATGCTTTGGCAAAACCGACAGTGGTTCAGTACCATGGCATTTAAGTCAGTAGGATGTGCACAATGCACATAACCTGGACATCCTGTATTCATTGTGATTTCTCTTGTTTTATTCAATTATCCAGCAGTAAAAGTAAAACTTGCTTTTGACAACCTGTCAGTTTTTCTGAATTTTAGAATGGGGTTTGATTACTACACCATGGTAATATCAGCTGTTGTACCAAGTACCATGTATGGTGTATGTGGTGGTAAGTAGTCTGTATTGTTGTGGTAGAAAAAAAAACCAGAACTAGCTAAAATGTCAACAGTTAAAATGGAGCAGCAGGATTGATTCTGACACCAATACAATGTTTTTGATACATCAGATTTTTTTTATGTGCCATTCATTTATGCTTCTCTTATTGTTTTTGGTATCTTCAACTTAAGGCAAACTTTTACCTTAATCTTGAACAGAATTTCATTGGATCAGCCTTGAAGAAATGTCAAACATGAAATGTAAAAAAACTTATTTCAAAGCAACAAGGTTCCAAAAAATAGTAAATAATGTTAATTTAACGCCAATTTGGCAAAATTGGATTCAAAATTCAGGCCCCTTCAGTGTATTCCTTGTCGTTACATATTTTGTCAACATTTTTAATTTGTCCTTTTTCAGCTAGACAACAGAAGAAGGTTCCGAGGGCACAAAGGGTATTAAAGTTAGTAGAGATTTGTTAATTTAGTTAGACTTTTATTTTTATGTTTATGTTACTGAAGAAATATGTATTTAAGTATGTTTATCCGTTGTCTAGTATCCCATAACACAAGCTTTAATTAGCTTACTTTGGGGCTAGATGGCGCTGTGTGGAATAATGTCCAGGGATATTTATTTATTTATTTATTTATTTATTTATTTATGATTTAATAAAATTTTAATAACTTGTTTAGGAATTTGTCATTTGACACCATTTTTACCCACATTATGGTCAGAATCTCATTCTCATAAATTCAGAACGTGAAAAACAGTTCAGTAAAAAAAAGTGAAAATAATCATGAAAATATTTTAAATGAGGTGAAATAAAAACATTTTCAGTTTCATTCATTTTATTACAAAAATAATTGAAATTCAATTAAACCAACTATAATTCTATGCATAAGAGCTTAGCCCATCTTGCAAACTAGCTTCTCAAGCTGAACAATGATCCTACTTATATTAGTTTAGCTCAAAAATAAAATTCCTTACACTTAAGTCCCTCTGACTTTAACATTTTGGGTTTTCATCTGTACCATTTATTTATATAGTTTATACAATAAAGAACAGTCACCAACAAAAGTATATTGATTTCATTAATGTTTTATTTTAATTAGTTTGTATGTATCATGATTATCTTATGACTGGGATATCATTAATTGCTATTCAATTTCCTGTATAAACTTTATATCTTTACATTTATTGCCAAGTTGTATAAAAACTTCTATCAATGTTATGTCATTCTTTTTTAGAATATAAATTAATTTATATTTCAGAAAAGGCCATTAGGTAATATTTGATTTTACTAAGCATATAGTTAAATATAAGGTATTTAGATTGTTTAGGAAAGCCTAAGGTATTTAGATTGTTTAGGAAAGCCTAAGGTATTTAGATTGTTTAGGAAAGCCTAAGGTATTTAGATTGTTTAGGAAAGCCTAAAATGAGAAAACTATTTCGTATTAAATACTATCAAGTTTTAATAATTTATAATGAAAATGCATTGCGGATCAGGGTCTAACGACACATTATTTTGAATGCGCAAGCTTTTTTGGCTACTATGAATTGACTAGAATTAGCACCATAGCAAATTAACTAATATATATTCATGAAAGTAGCTAATCCAACAGTTGTGCTATTAAAAACGTACCTAATTTCCTTATTTTTTTTTCAACAACGGTGCAAAATCTTCAAAAACTACCTAGCTGAGTTTCAAACAGATACCAATCTGTATTTGTTTATTTTTTTAATTCGTTATGTTTTTAATTTCTGATTTAATCTGTTGCGAGCATCATGTGGTTTTTTTTTTGCCTAAGCTAAAGTTAGCCGTATGAGCGTGTACTCAGCGTAACTCTAGTTTAGTTTTTAATTCGTTTAAGTGGTGCTAGGCTAGCGATATTAATACAGTTATTAATATTGTTGTGGCACTTGCAGTTCATATCAATACTATACATTACGTTTATTTATATCTATTAGACATATCATAATTATAACCTTTCACAAGCCAAAAATATGTGCGTATATCCTTAATCAAAATTGAACAGTAATACTTGGTCATTTTAAAAGAAACTGTTACAGGTAATGTATCATAATGGCATACAAATACGAGATTTCCAAACAAAAAAGATTGATAGACGAGCGCTCGTCGCTCTGAGGCTGCATGTTCTATTTTGCGGGTGCTTAATCTATAATTTATTATAATAGAGAAATAAGTAACTCGTGTGCAGACTACATATTTGTCTAAGTATTTAATTTTTATTATATTGTATTAATTTTTGCGACATTATTCGCCACTCCTTAAAATAGAGTAATTTAAAAATTGTTAATGTTTAACCTTCTAGTTCGATGTCCGCATACGTCAGCGTAATTTAAATTGGATCCGCTTTCTGAGTTAGTACTAATTAAATATGCTAAGGCGAGGTTAGGTAAGTTGCAGTTAATTAATTGAAGTTTGATTTTATTAGGTATGAGGATATTACTTCAGCGAACTGAATTTGAGAATATGGAACCGCGACAAGGAATTGATTTCCGATCGAAGCAGTAACCAAAATATGTTTTAACAGCAATTTAGTTATATTATAGGTTTTTTTTTTATAAAATTAGTACCTTACATTAAACATAGCATTGCTTCATTTTTGGCCATAGTCAACAATCAGAACTTGGAAATGTTTTAATATTATGTATACTGAAACGTATATGTATGAACCAAATACTAGTATGATATGTATCACGAGATATGTAAGGAGCTCTGCGTACCTAATAACTGGGTTTTTGGTGGCGTATTTTTTAATTTTGTACCTTCTCCCATGGAAGACATAATTATGGCAAGCGAAATTTACTATTGTGCTTTAAAACAATAACATTTATATCGTAAATACTTAATTGAACACATTTTTTATTAACATTTAATTTCCAACATTCGAAAGCCGACGTTATTTCGCAGTAAGAAAGTAATTACACATTTTAAGTACAAATCACCAATCAAAGCGTACAGTCGCAAACACAGTATTTGAATTATACATAGGTAATTTGTTTATCCTCATTAGGAATTGCGAAATACTTTTAAAAAATCAAAATTGATACTTAGTGGCAGTGCAATAAATTCAAAAAATATGGCGACTTCATTATTATAAGCGTATAAGTAGTATCCGTGCAAGAGTAGGTAGTGTCTATACGAGTAGGCCACAAGGTTTTGTGGATTCCCAAAGGACCACTAGATACTTGAAAAATGGCCTGCCTCTCGGCCTTGGTACTATGATAATAATTACCTATCATTCCTGGTAGTGTAGATACTAAATAGAAATTACTACCAGAATCTTAATCGATTTTTCAATGTTCACCCGAGTTATTCAGCGATCTGAACCCCCTTTTTTTTTATTGTTCATTAATTTTATGAATATTTTACTCTCGCTGAGTAAAAACGGGATTAAATATTTGAAAAAATATAATTATATGGTTGTCAAATTATTACTTCACAAACAACGTTAAAGAAAATTCAATAAAGCATTTTGTTCCAAACTTGTAATCATCGACCGTTCTGTGTTTGAATTGTGTCCATTGATAATTTTATGTTTATTGTTTAGGAAAGCATGCGTCTTTGCGAAGCAATAGTAGTATATATTTCTGAAATATGATAATGTTTATTAAGTAAATGACAAATCTCTTTAAACAAACATTATGTTGAAAAAAGTTTTTCCAATCATTTTGAGTTAGGAGTTAATGAATACATTCTTTCGTTGTTTGTGAAAATATTTTTGGCGACCGACAGGCACCCCTGAGTAAACTTCTAATAAACCTTCTTAAGGCGAATTTAGCCGCCAACTAGCCCCAAAAATTGATTCATTTTTATAACTAACTTTATAACTTCCAAATTAGACATTGTTTTTAAAAACTGAACAATGAATATCTCAAAACATACTTCTTTTAAATATTGAATATTTGTCCACGACTTTTCATTCTGTTTTTGTGCTAAGTGGCCACTTTTAGCAAAAACTGTTATAAAAAAATAAATCAATTGGTGGCTAAAACCGCCTTAAATCACAGGATTGAAAAGGTCTGAGGACGAAAATAAGCGTACCTAGTATCTAATGCATCGAGATAAGTAATTGGTATCAGAATTTCCTCAAGTATGTAGGTGTATATGAAAACGTGATTGTAAATCTTAAATCTAAATTATTCCTTAAGGAGTAGAACACGTCGGCTGGAAACATGCTTTTGTGACCAATCATACATTTGACCGCTTTCTTATGATTAAAATATATTATTTTGGTCCATTTTGTTCACAACTTGTGCTGTCCAATGAACAAAGGAATTAAGGATCTTTGTTGAATGTAGGTGTCGTCATTTTTTTGTTTACAATTTTGACCCTGACTGTACCACCAATGACCATCCATATCTTATTACGAAAAAGTTCATGTTGCGTTTTCTTCAAGATATATCTTAAAACCGATCGATTACTGAAAGGAACAAGCACAGACTTTCAACCAAGATCCCCACTACGCTTATCCTACAAAACAACACGTAGGCCTCTCGGGCCAACCCTCTACTAGAAAGTCTGTATCGGCCTGTACAGCCCGGTGTACCCGCAGAGCCGCGCGCGCAGAGCCGTGATGAGCATCGCCGCGCCCGACAGGTCGTCCAGCAAGTGGGCGCACTCGCACACGAGCAGGTACATCTTGTCTCCGTGGGAAGCCACAGACTTGTGGAGCGCGATCTTGCGCATGCCCACCGAGTGGGGGAGGTGCCGGTACAGCATGCGGGCGCCGGTCCAGTACAGCCAGTTTCTCTCGAAGCGCTCGCCGTCGTCGCCTTCGAACACCTGAAAATGGGACAACAACTGAGTAAACTTCAATATAACGTAGAAATGTGAGGTTGTATATTTGAGATTACTCATTCCTTGGGCTAGCCAAGAAAGAGCAACGCTCTACCTTCCGTTTCGACATATGAAATTTAAACGAGTGCTATTTTTGACATTCCCGCACATTTTTCAATTCGAAATGTCGAAGCGAAAGTACCTGTGTACCTGGGTTGCTCTTGGCTAGGGCCTATAGTGCTAGCGGTACGCTAAATTTACCTGCAAATGGTGGTAAAGGCATGAAAATAGTAACGATTGATCTTTAGGCCATACGAATCAATTTGACCCGTAGCACGGCATCACTATAAAAAAAAGGGGAGGAGTTATGGCGACATCTTTTTTTGTATGGAAAACAAAATTTTTTTGCTCTGAAACCTATCTTGTGTGGTATTTAATGAAAGGGCTTACTGAGCTAATTCTAAAAATATATCATATCATTACATTTTAGTCATCTGTATTAAATTAAAATAAAAATCATTTTCATACCAAGTTTAGGCTCCAGATATGAAACGGTTGAATATTTTTTTGTAAAATATGCTTCAAATGGTACGTAATATCCTCTTATGTAACCCTAAAAAAGGATTTTTGAAAATATTTACATTAGTATTTTTTTTGTCGAATTTTTCAATTTTACAAAATGTGATAAAATTACGATTAGTCAATTTCAGACACTTTGAAAAATTATAAAAAATACTAAATGTAAATATTTTGTAAATTCTTATTCAGGGTTAGTTATGGAGGATATTACGTACCAATTGAAGCATATTTCACAAAAAATATTCAACCATATCATATCTGGAGGAAATGTTTTGGTAATGATTTTTAATTTATTTTAATACATGTGCCTAAAATGTAATGATGTGATATATTTTTAGAATTAGCTCAGTAAGCCCTATCATCAGAGACCACACACGATTTGTTCAAGAGCAAATAATTTTTTTTCCATACAAAAAAAAGATGACGCCTTAACTCCTTCCTTTTTTTCAAGAATCTATAAACTCAAAACTCTCAAACTCAAATAAGTGTATTCAAATAGACTGTATCAGTACTTTCAAATCGTCAAATTTACAGCGAAATATACGAAATAATAGACATAAATACCATAATAATATGGATTTGTAAATAAACAGCATACAGACATAATGCGACTCTACCACCGCGTCGGAGTTGTTTCTTGCTGAGAAGACCCGGCGAGAAACTCAGCAGTTACTCTTTTAAACTTGTTTTGGGTTTACAACAGGCGTTAGTAAAGTACAAGCAGTGTGTCATTTTAATACAAATAAACCTACAAGATAATAAAATAAATTGCCTCATAGTAGATTCCTAATATGATAAATTGCCTCATGGTAAATAAATAATTTAATGCTATACAAACTGAGCTTAAAGAACATGCTATGAGACAGATCCTACTACAGTGTTACCAACTTCTTATATAATAAACTTTAGTGGCTCTGATTTGACAGGGCCACAACTTGTTTTTTTACATAACAAAAAAAAAACAATTGTTTGAGCGGATCATAAACACAAAGCTCATCCGCTACCTAGAGGATCACTCTCTCATTCACGACCGTCAGTACGGCTTCTGACCAAAACGGTCTACGGGTGATCTTCTAGCGTACCTAACACACATCGGGGGGGAGGCTATGGACAAGCATGGGGAATCTTTGGCCGTCAGCCTTGACATTGCCAAAGCTTTCGACCGTGTATGGCATCGTTCGCTTCTTTCCAAGCTTCCGGCATATGGTCTGCCACTTCGCCTATGCGACTGGGTCGCCGGATTTCTGGAGGGACGTAGAAATAGCACGGTCCACGCGCGTTATTTCGAGCGCCCTGGGGCAAAGCAGACTGACATCGAGGAGAAGAGGCGAAGTCTTGTTGTTGAGCTTGACGGAGTGTTGGACCGCATTTCAGAATGGGGTGCATACAATCTTGTCGAGTTCAATGCCAAGGAAACGCAGGTGTGTGCATTCTCAGCAAAGGCGTCGCCGTTCCTTTCCCATCCCACTTTTCAGAGCACCCCGCTACCGATTAAGGATAGCCTAAACATCCTTGGCATGGATGTTCGTAGCAACCTAAACCAGCGGGACTACATTGAGAGCGTCATTAGAACTGCATCCCGTAAACTCGGAGTCCTGAACAAAGAACGATTGTATAAGACTGAAATTCGCTCGTGTGTGGAATAGTGCTCTCATCTCTGGGACCGTTTCGCCAAGTACCTACTCGAAGCTCTTGACAGGTTGCAGCGGCGTGCTCTATCGCTTCTACTATGGGGAATGCTCTGACGAGTTATTCCAGCGTATTCCACCCTCACCTTTCCACTCCCGTACCACGCGTGCTGGACTACGGCGTCACCCACACACAATTCAACATTTGTTGGCCCGAACTAAAAAGTTCGGTGACTCGTTTCTTTGTCGTACCATCCAGACGTGGATCGCTCTTCCAGCACATGTGTTTCCTTCCTCGTATAATCCCGGGTTCTTCAAGCGGGGCGTGAAAAGGCATTTCTGCAGGCCTTCAAGGTGAGAATGGCCAGCCCAGTGACTCGTTTGAATGACTGGGCTTGTCAACCTCATATCTGGACCTCACGACCGCTTTACATCAGGTGGAGTGAGGTCATCTTGACGAGCAATATAAAAAAAAATAAGCAAATGAAATTGAATGTGAATATGATTACGGTTGTGTTATGTGTTATGTTTTTAATTTGTTATTTATCTAATTTAATATGATTCAACCTTATTACTAATGTTTTTTAATTTGACGGTTTCTTTTTGTACGCTCTAGAGCAGAACGCAGAGAAACAAAACGATGTATATGTTTAAAATCTGTACCACCTGTGATTCACAACACAATAAATGATTTGATTTATTGATTGATTTATTTCTTTTTTGCGTGTCAAATACGGGTCAAATTGTTTCGTATGGCCTAAAGATCAATCGTGTCGATTTTCATGCCTTATACACCATTTGCAGGTTTTGATGTACTGTCATAGTAGATCTAATCTTCACAGGCACAAGGGAGTATTTAGTATTTTGTAATTATGACGCTAATTCTTATATTTCTATGAATACCTAATTCATAAATTTATTTAATGTGGATGTGTATTGCTTATAATACATCTATTATATAAAAATAAGTCGGGTTTTCCTTCCTGACGCTATAACTCCAGAACGCACGAACCGATTTCCACGGTTTTGCATTCGTTGGAAAGGTCTCGGGCTCCGTGAGGTTTATAGCAAAGAAAATTCAGGAAAAATTTCAACAGAAAAGCGGGAAAGAAAAATGAAGTTCACGCGGGCGAAGCCGCGGGTGGAAAGCTAGTAATGTATAATATTATCGGGTCATCAATGCCAAATGGCAGTTCTATACCAGTCAAAAAACGGGCAACAGATGTTTGTAGCTTACAGAAGCTATGTTGTACCGTCTGCGTTCTCTGATCATTGATATGAAAGAAAAAGAAACAATCTACTTCTATTTCATTGTTAGGGTGACCACTGGAAACCAGTGTCGTGGTGCTGAACTAGATAACATGGGAGATGCTGAGTGGGAACTTTTTTGACAACTTTTGTAGTTTTGTTTTAAATTCCTATCATTCCTTAAAAAGATCGCAAGTTAAGTGAAAAAAGTTGCCTAAAAAGCACAGCTTACCTTATAAACACTGATGATGAATCCAGTACTAGGCGTGTGCGACTTCTTGGGACCTCCAGCCAGATCGTTGAACGGCGGGCGGCATATCATCGCCACCTCGCTGTACAGGTCCAGGGTATGAGCCGCCGAGTACCTGATAGTCTTCGGGTCAAACTTGCTCAAGGAAGCACTCCTCATGTTGTTGTAGAAAAGCAAAGGATCGGTTTGAGTCGTGTTTATCACATAGTACGATATGAACGGAAATTCCGCGTTTCTCTCCATGTTGGCCAGCAACATTCCCCCTACTGCCGTGTTTGCCTGAGCCACGTCCATCAGGAGTTCTGCTGCCGCCATCTTTTGCCTAATCAAAGGCTTTGATAGAGGCGACTCTAGAATGGGCTCTATGGGCTCCAACGGGCTCATCAAGTGAGCTAATATGCAGAGCTTTGGATCAGCTATTTCAAGTATGCTGAGGGAATTGGGGGCAGTCTTAGTCAATACTCCTTTTTCAGGAGTTGGAGGTAGCACTGGGAGCTGAAATAGAAAAAGGTGACGCATTATTAATTTGTTATATGATCATCAACAAGTTTAAATGCTAAAACAAAAACTTGGTCTTCTGTTACACAGTGTTCAGTATGTTTCTGTGACCAATATTGAAAGACCAACAGTTCGAAATGTTGGGTTGAAAGTTCGATTTGGTGCCTGTCGTGTTGTCGTTCACGTCAGAGGAAGAAACAAAGGTCACTTAAGTATTTAAAAGTTCTAAATACCTCCCTTACATTATTTCTTTCTGTGTGTGGTTTTATATAAAGTGAAATGAACAGGGAATGAAGAGACAACATCTTTCCACTTGCTAAGATCCTGATACGCCTCTTACACTAATAAATAAATATGAATATAAATATGCGCCAGACAACACACCTCTTGTAATGGTCTCGAAGTAGGGATTGAGACTGTGTTACGAGTTACCACACAAGGAAATAAGCCAGGGGCGTCTCCCAGCTCACCCAGACCCGAGTCAATTCAGAAAAAATCGTTTCCTGAATTGACCCGATCGGGAATCGAACCCGGGACACTACGGAAATCGAGGCGAAAAACTGTGATACAGCGCACTACGCCAATCGTGTCGTCATTCATCATCATCATCATTCATCACTAATAATCCTTTCTTATGTCGCTTGGCCTCGCTTAGCGTTGGTACTTTTGGGAAATTGTTATATAGCCAAGTCCTTACCGGCACACCATCAGGCAGGAATCGTTCTAACGCGTGCGCAGGTATTACGAAGCAGTCGCGCTCCAAGGTCGCCAGCGAGACCGGCTCGGTCCGGCGGCGGTCCGAGCTGGCAGTGGTGGTGGTGGGCCGGTCCCAGCGCATCAGCGACACCGACGGCTCGCGCGTGACCAGCGGCTGGGGCGGCTCCGGCTCCGTCGCGGCCCCGCCGCCAATCACTGGCCCGCATCGCTCTGGAAACGGATAACAAGAACGTGTTATTTACAAGGCGATCTATAGTAACGAGACTTCATAAACTTTTACTCGACCTCAACACTTCAGCGGCGAGGCGGGGTCCCTAAAAAGTTTCACAACGCCCCGCCGCTAGTGTTTCCCCGTATTGGGGCCCCCTCCAGCCGACCCCCCAATGAAGGGGGGAGGCCACGGAAGTACCTGGAGCACCCAGGTACTTCCGCCGTCGGGGTGAGAGCCGTGCATTGCGGGCAAAAGCACCCCCGTACTCAAGCCCGCTGGCTCCCACCGTACGCGGACCCTACTAGGTCCGCAACCACGATCCACCTAAAAGGTGGATCCGCTGCCACATCTGGCGGTGCGGCCCCGCCGAGCCGCAGTGCACAGGGGGGGGCAGCCGCGAATCACTGACCCCCTCCAAACGGTTGTGCCCCGCGGCTCTCACCTCGCATCCATTGAAGTATTATGTGCCTACACTAGCGTACTGATACTTCAAAGGCTACATCGTCGCTCTCTATCAGGTGATAACATGATCAAAAGCTAGTATATTTATGCAGCTAAAGAAATTTTCACTAGAAGTTTTCAAAATATTTCTTTGAATAGCCGGCGCATGTTTGAGCGATGAATCGATATGCGTATAGTATTTCGAAGCCGCATTACTGAAATAGTATTCGGGACTCGGGTTTGAAGCCAAATAAATCACGTCGGTTTAAACCGGCTTTAACTGGTGAATTTTAACTTTGTAAATTAATGTAATGCGTTATGCATTATTTTAATAATATTCGTTACCTGTTAAAAATAATTAAACGTAAACAAGGCTGCTGTCCGTCATTGGGCGTATTTATAGCTTTTGACAGCTTCGTTTTAACTGCGAGTAAACTAATGTAAACAGTTGGGTTTGACGGAAACATATCTATTTAAAAGTGTATCGAGTCTGACGCACCAATTACTGTTGCCTCGTCTAAATTATTTGATTTACGAACACTTTTTCACTACTGTTAAGTTCGACAACAGATAAATAGCAAGTTTCTTTGTGTCGCGCACTATCACTTGCTCGCTGGTGCGTTGTTGGTTTATGTTGTTACCTGAGCTGTCGTTGTACTGCGCGCTGGCGCGCGGCGCCGCGGAGAGGAACAGGTGGGTCTTCAGCGTCTTGTAGTGGTTCTCCTCCATGAAGGAGTACCGCTCGCGATCCCGCCGCTTGGCATTCCTTCCTGCACCGAGCGCTCCCCGCGCCTTCCCGCCCCCCGAGCTCGTCCCGATGCTCTTCTCCCCGCTGAAGTTCTTCCGAAACATCAGATTCATCTTGGAAGCTTGCCACCGCTGTCTCACTTACACTTCCTTAACCGATATATCTCCTTGTCGCTCTAATGTTATGTCTAACACAGTAATTAGCCCGCCAATGCACGCCAAGAAATTAAGCTGGGCTATATTCAGGGATCTTCCGTCTCTTTTCGTCTAATGAGCTCCAGTGTGCAGTTGTTTTCTCGCTGTTTCGCGCTGTTTGGCTCAGGATTCGAGACCGGTGTACTGATAAGTTTCCATAATGCGAGGTGATTAAAACCAGATGTTATGAGTTTTTACTTACCTAATAGGTTAAATAAAATTAAAGTAGACTGCCTATCCTATATTTATGGAACTTGCCCTAAGAATATAGTTTTCCATTGTTACAAAAGTTTTGAAAGAAGCGGTCTGTTTCTTACGTCCAAGTTTTCCTTAAGTAGGCTACTTATCGGGTTATTGAACAGTTAGGGCATCATAAAAACAGGAGATTGAATTGCCCAAGTATTTTGTTATTGGTATCTATCATCGATTCTCCTAGGTAGTTTCACAGAAGTCGGGCGTATGTAATATTCAGGATCATCGATTACTACTTATAGGCTAATTGCACTAACCGTGCCGTAAGTTTGTTTTATGGCTTGAGGTTAACATACTCGTCGATAAGTACCTCAGTCCCCTGCAGCACGAGAGTATCACAAAATAATGACTTCCGCGCGTAATTAATTTTCATAGTAAATAGACTTACGTTTCTGCCGGCAGAATTACGCTCTATCAAACATAGTAAACGTATGATAATATTAGATAATAATATCTATACGTTTAAAATAATAAATATAAATTTATTAATCTAAACGTATGTGGGAATTACTGCTTTTGTTTGGGCTAAGAACCGTTAACTCCATACCTACAATATTAGTACCAATTAGAGATAAGAGATGGCGTCGGTAGTACATTGACTGCGCGATTCAATGTTGTTCAATGTACCTAGTTGTGTGTTTATTTATAAGTGAAAATTGTGTGGTATAGATATACTATAGCCTTTATAAAGACCATAAGAACGAAACTCCTTTGCCGCTTCAGTTGCCGTCTCATTCGCGGACCCGTTTAAGCATAGGTACTTTCGAGTAGGCACTTGACTAGAGTTTATACGATGAAGACGTTCACGAGTGCTGGATGCTAAAATAATGCAAAGGTCTCAGAATAATTACGTTTAGAAACCGAGTCCGCGCGCCCATTTTGAAGCACCATAACGCTTTGCAGTGTTCATTACAGCTTCGCAATGTTCAATGTCAAAGCGCGCCGCACGTAAGTGATAGTCACGCATGTGTGGATCGGATTAGTGCTTCATTTTTGACTGGGCAGTTTTATGAAGACTATCCTTCTAACCGTTATTATTATAAGGGAAATGTACTCCGTTCTGTCCGAACCGGCTCCAGCCGTCATCAGTTCTACGCGCTATGTGCTTGTTGTTTTTAATCGTGTAGTTTCCAAATGAAATTAGTATCTGAACTGCCAAGTTTTACTCCAATAAAAATGGAAATCGAGTCATTTCTGCCGAGCAATCAAATTTTATCACTATGGTTAGTGTGTTTAGATGTTAACAACTAACAAATGCCGAGCGGTGGCCTTTTTGCTTTGGTCGTTAGTGGTCTGTGAAGTTATGAGTTGGCGATTAGAACAAAATTGGGGTTAAGTTATATTTTTGGAATACAGACCATATTTTTTGGCAAACAGCGTTAAATGCATAGGTTACTATGTTTAACCCGTATAGCCTATGTTTACCCTATCGAAATAATAGTAATAGGTGGTAATTAGAGAATTACCGCTAAAATTATTTAAATCAAGACTACATCAATGGCTTACTGAAAAATTTTTTTTATAATTTATCAGAATATTTTGACAGTTAATGTTTTTAATTTCTTTTTTATAATCGTGTTGATAATTGTATTTAATTAACTTGTGGACATAGTAGTATTATTTTGACTACTTATTGGAATTAAGTGTTGTATTTTTTGTTATTTTTACATTGACATTATCCTAATTTGTTAATTAATCTTATTATTTTATTTTTATGAGCATTATTAACTTTTCCTGTTTAAGTTATTTTTTAATAAATTCCATAACCTGTTTGAAATATAGGTTTAAAAAATTTCGCATGCTAAATTAAGGTAAAACAAGCTGATCTTATTAATTATGTGACATCTTGTAAACCATATTTTAATGCAAAAAAATATTCTATTCTATTCTAATAGTGTATGGTGATACTGAACCAGATGAATTAGGCTGGCCTGATGATCTGTATACGAAGAACGAAAATATGTTGGATCTTAAATTCTCCTACAAAAGGAGAGTTCCTCGATTACCCGGTCCTTTAATTTTTATAGAATCAAATGAAACTACAAAAAAGAAGACACGCAACTGGCGAAATTTGCTTACTATCCTTGGCAAAAAAACACGTGATACTTAGGTATAACTTATTTCCCCAAACCGGGTTGGCCGAATTTTATGAGGCAATTTAGTGCGCCTACTAAACATGATGTGCGAATTTACTTTTACGCTTGCGCGATTCACGTAACTGTATTAACCCCCTCAGGTATATTTCAGTTTGACAGACGCAAGAAAATCTTTTATAAGTGTCATATTGAGTGTATCTTTACATATAATGCGGAAGTAGTGGTTTGTTTGTTACGTATACCTATAGGTACGCGCTTTCACCGTAGAACATATTTTGATGAATTTTTGTATCAAGATTGATTGGCTCCTGAGGAAGGACCAAAAATCAATGGCAGCTAAAGTCCATACAGTTGTATGGCGTATAGCTGCCTTTGATTTGAGATGCCGCAAGGCTACCTTTTGTCGCTAAATTGAAACAATGAGTGGTATGTAAAAAGCTTCAGTCAAAAAAAGTTATCTGAATTTTGTTGCCAAAAGATGTCTCTCCGTAACTCTAACATGTTCTTTTTTTGAGATTGTACATTATCATATGAAAAACACTACGAAACTATGCAATCCCAAGAGGCTGGATGGATTCATACGATGTTTGAATACCTACCTGAAAAAAACTCTAGTAAGGATATAGGTTAGGTACTCGCAAATCGATTCGGGTTCTGTGATGTATAGATATCCGGAACCGACACCTTTAAATAGAACTGAAACAGAACTTAAATGAAATAATTTCTGATCCTACGGTCCAGTCAAAAATAGAGCAGGGCCTGTTTTTATGTTTTCTTATACCCCTCAGTTGAAATAGCTGGCTGACGCTGTAGGTAGAGTCACATTCTATGTATTATCTGTGGTATGGTATTATTTTCAGTGTGCGTTATATTCAAATTTGTTTATCTACTTTGCGGTTATAACTTCTAAAACTTTTGCTTTTTCTTTCATTCAGTTTGCAGCAAAATATCAGAAGCAGAAGAAAATACCTTCTACATCTTGCGTTATCCTTTGCCTCGTTAAACTAAGCTGTCTGAGCTGAGAGAGAAGCATAATTCCTTCAGTTAAAAACGACGAAAACGCCAAGAAGCGGACTCGAGTTGATACAGACGTTAAGTCTTCTAACACATTAAAGTACATTTCCATTTAGGTACATCATTATTATTTCAGGTTATTTCAAGACCACCAGAGCACCAAAACGCTCTGGTTCTTTAAGCTAATGGATTTGAGTATGAAAGGTAAGTACGTTTAATAAAACGAGTTCTAATAAAGTTCATTAAAACTGTATGCAATGTTAATACATAAGAAGAAGTATCCACCACGATGTATAAATAAATAACTTTATTTCCCTATTCCTTTTGTTTATGATCGCCATACAAAAACGTGAAACTATGTTAGGACTTTAAGAGTACCTGTATAAATTTAAATTAATATAACAGCATGTTTGAGATCATAATACATCAGTAACTTAGGTGTGTAGGAGGGATATGGCAAATGACCATCGTTTTCAAGAAAACGTTGGATAACAGGTAGTAGGTAACAGACGAATACCTAAGAAAGGCGAAGTGCAGACAGCTCGTTATACTAAGCGGTGCATTAAATCCTCCGACTGATGTTCAGCTCGTTTCGTCTCGGAGGAATCTCGGAAGTGGCACACGAGGGGTAATTGACTTTTAAGCGAGTCTTTAGCTCAAACCAATAAAGTGAAGTGCATTTCCTATCGGCGCAACATGTGGAATGATTCTTCATATTGTGGAGAATGAGAAAGCCAGTTATAAATTTAATATCTGGCAAACTTACAGCAGAATCAACATTTTAAGCTACTCAAAAAATTACTGGTGGTGTCAAAATATTTACTTAACTAAATCACACGTGTTTTCATACAGTTTCTTGTTGTTTCTTTGAAATTACTTAGGTGTTAGCGGATGCGCTACAACTGGCCTATTAAAACTGGCTTCATATCCAGGGTTGGCCCCAGGGCAGAGTGAGAAAAGCAGTACCTAGATAGCAAGCGGCACTAAATAGCATTTAAGGAATAATTTGATTAACTGGCGCATTTCGAGTGGCGAGGCATACTCCCCTATTACCTATGGGCGAGGTGCTTCTCCTTCTCACTAAGAAAAAACATCGAGATGTCGATGATTCCAAAGTGTATAACCACAAGAAGTTTATAGAGACTACATAGTAAAGTGTAACATCGGTGTATGTTTGCTCTGAGGCCTCATAAACCGTCTGATCGAGACCTCTCGGCCACGCTCCCAAAGGCCTGCACGGACCCTGACTTGTGTAATACTTATTTACGGAACTGGATGCTACTTTTATGGCTATTTCACGTCAAGACTTTCTGAAATATAGCTGGATCATTGGCTCTTTCTAAATTACATTTTAGTTATCTGATTTAAAACAGTGTCCAGTTATCAATTATTTTGTAAACTAGTAGATAAGTAGTAGCTAGAAATAAGCAATGTAGAATGTAGATGTTTACATGATTGGATTGAAGATCGATATTCCCCAGTCAAAATAGCTCTTTATAGAAGATGACTTTGAAGGATACTATAAGATAAGATAAGATAAGATAAACTTTATTGCACAAACAAAATGTTACAGTTTCATTTAAATAAATTAGGTGTACAATATAGTACTATGTTTTTGGGTTGAAGAAATTTATTCTCAAAAAAAGATTTACATGCACTTGCATGGGATATTTAAATGCTTGTTATGAATTTATGTTTGTATGACGTATTTTTTATTCTTTAGTTGAGTATCAATATATCACATTCTACCAGAAAAAAAAAACATTACTTCTTCGTTTCTTTTTTGAATGTAGCTTTCGCTAGAGTGGATTCGTACCTAGAAGTAACTTACTTAACTTGCTAAAAATCTTCTATAATGTGACGACTGTGACTTCTATTGCATCAGTTTCTTCTGATTTCATCATGTTTCTTTTTTTAACTTTCCTTGCGAAAGTATATGAACCAGTCTTTCCAACCAACAGTTGTACCTATTACTAGAGTAGTAGTGTGTGAAATTGAGTGTCCTGTATACAAGATAGTACGACAGGTAAAAAACACTATAATAAAAGTATCACATTGTTAAATACACATATGACATCATAAGACTGACGATGTCATCTAGCGAATATCGTGTGATGTATAACGAGGAAGGAAGCAGCTCATTACTGCCAAGGTCCAGTCCTGTCATGAACGTAAGTACTCGAATAACCTATATTCAGCTGATATAACAAGTCAAGAGGCATAAAGGGGACATAGTAACCACACATATGGAGTAATTAGAAACTGGTCTCAGAAGTTTTGAGTGACCACTAATCACTTAAGGCCCCTTAGGATATGAATGGCCTTTGATAATCTGTTTTGGTGTAGGAACTTGTTGAGGTTAAGTACATCATGCTTGTTCTAATGAAAACCCTTCTTTTCTATCAAATTAACAGCGCTGTTTCCACTATAAACTGTTTTATCTTTTAATTTTCAGCGATGGCCATATTTGCAAGAATGTTGCATTTGGTAAAGGAGAGTTTAAAAACTGACATAAATAAAACATACGATTATTCAATGGAACTGATGACATTGTTTTTCATAAAAATATGGTGGACGTATTTGCAGAAATAAAATTTGGTCGATACGCAACGTATCACACATACGTTGCGTACCGACCATATTTTATTTCTGCAAATACATTACTACTGGAGTTTTCGCCAGTAACAGTCTCTCTTTTTTTTGTATAAATATAACTACTGTATAATGTTACGAACCAAGTATCTACTTTTTATTGTTTTCATGCTGAGATTACCTGTTATCTTAAGAACAGTTAGAATAAGCTATATAAATACCCAAATGTACATATAATTACTGTTTCTTATGTAGGTATTCCAATAAATAAATACATAAATAAACAGTACTTGGCCTAAGTAATAATACCTAGGGCGCCTTATTCAAAAATGCCAGCTTAAGCTTCGATCACATGGCCGCGTCTCATCGAGATAACACAATAGTATATTTCATATCGAAGGACTAAACGAAGCCATAATACACCAGAGGTGGTTTGACTCCCGAGCGTGCGAGGAAAAGTGGTCACTTTAGTCCCGCTTCGTGGGGCTATATTGGCGTACTTTTAGAGCATGAGAAGTGAAAACGCTTAAATCTGCCGAAAAAAAAATGCGTGCTTTAAAAACATTGGTTCTTTAGATAAACACAAACAGATGAATCTTTTCGAATGAAATCACATCATAATTGCTGTAACATCACACGACTGTAAGAAATGCCAGGATTCTACGAACAAAGCGCCCAGTTCAAATTGGACGTGTTTGCTTCATGCTCTCAAGAATAATTTACCGACGAACTTCTTTCGTAGAAGTGAGACCTACTTTATTAAGTTTGAGCGGAAATTATTGAGCATAGATACCTAGTCAAAATGTACTTTGTAACATCTCCGAATTAGAAACACTACTAACTGTTTTTTAATATTTTTTATTTTCTTATTCTTTATTTCGCATTAAATTCCCATTAAACTCATAGCTGCAGTATACTTGCAATTCTATTGAAATGTAATGAATTTGCTAATATTAACCTTAAAACTGTATTTGTCAATCATTTAAGGTACTATAGAGTGATAAAGCATAGTTTTAGATATTTCATTTAATTCTTCTTGAAACAATGCTACGTATTATGACGGAAGGTCAGAAGTAAACACTGTTGGCCGTGGCCATGCATATTTGAACGGAATTTGTGGGTAGGTTTTGTTTGATAGAAACAAACTATTCATTATACTGTTATTCTATATTTTTTGGAGGTTACTTGAATACAGACTGAAATGTTGCCGGATACTCAATGTAAAGGCCTGCGCAGACGACGTACTTTTCTCCGCGCGGAGAAAAAAGTACGCTCCGCAAATGAAAAGTCTGCCGCGGATTTACCGCGGACTCAACGCACACGGTGTGCGATCATTTGTTGTCTGAGAGTATTAAAATATTCTGAGATTACATACACAAAAGTTTAAGCAAAAGAGAATGCTGGGTCCATCCCCTTATTTCGAATCGATTTTTAACGCGGAGTAAAGTCCGCCGTGTACATACGTTGACTGCCTATAGTTCGATCGTTCTATTTTTTCCGCGGACACCTGCGCACTTTAATCCGCTACGCTCCGTAGGCGTCCATAGTGTTTCGGCGGATTTTTAGTTCGGCGTACTTTTAGTAGTCCGTGTGCGTAGCTCAATACAGTTTGCAAGGGATCTATTTTGACGGAGAAAAAAGTACGCCGCGGAAAATCCCTCGCCTTTGCAAGCCTTAACTTTTTTTTAACCTGATATTACGAAGGGTTTGTACGCTTTGGAATTATGGGTGTGAAAGACTAATAAACGTACTTAATTTCTAATTCAAATGGACAATACATTCAGATAGATATGTTCATCACAGGCCAAAATTTAAGAAAACAGCATATAACAAATATAACACTCGCTCACAACGAACAAATACTTGATGCGAATATTCAGATCGAGCAAACGATCATGGCAGTCGCCCGCCACCTTGAGTATTTTGTACTCACATCTACTTAGGCTAGCGCAATTCAAGTCCATGTCAACGTGAAATCCTGGCTTGTTAAGGGCTCTCAGTCACTTTAAAGAGGTTTGTAGAAGGTAACGCGTTCTTGAACCGCGGTGTATAAACGGAAGCATGGTCTCAAATGAAAAAAAAACCCGAAATTCATAGAAGATGTTATAGCCCATGTGTTTCCTTCCTCTTATAGTCCCGGGTTCTTCAAGCGGGGCGTGAAAAGGCATTTCTGCAGGCCTTCAAGTGATTTGCAGCCCGGTGATTCGTTTGAATGACTGGGCTTGTCAACCTCATATCTGGAACTCTCGATCGCTTTCCATCAGGTGGAGTGAGGTCATCTTGACGGGTAATATTAAAAAAAAGCATTAATTCCGTAATGCAAAAAAGTGCAGTTAAAAATAGATAGAGTTAATTTTGTGGCTGAAATCATAACATGAAATAGCTTTAAGGCGGAAAGGTACTTGTAATAGGTGTGTCTAAAACAATGAACTCTGTTGTGTAATAATGATGAAGACGTCCGTGACTCCATGTGGGGGTTTTATTCCTCTTTGAGGTTCTCGATTATTATATAACCGACTAGTTGTCCGTCAGCGGCTACGCCCGCGTAGACTGTCTTTACAGTCAAAATATAGCCTATGTCACTCCCTGATAATGTAGCCCTATATTGGCAAAAGATTTTTTTAAATCGATCCAGTAGTTTCGGAGCCTATTTAATGCAATCAAACAAAACAACAAACAAAAAAATCTTTCCTCTCTATAATATTACTCATCATCATCATCATCCGTGCGGTCTATCCCGGTTGTGAACCCACACTGGTGTGTGAGGTCCCAGGGTCCGCCTTTCTTATTTTCTTGGCCCACTTCGCGCGGTCTTGTGCATCCTCAGTGGTGAGTTTGTTGGCATGCATGTCACCCTTAACGACGTCGAGCCACCGCTTCTTGGGTCGACCTCTTCTACTGGTACCTGGCGGGGGCGGCATGGCCAGACATTTATTGCCCACGTAGTTTGCCGATCTCCGTGAGACATGACCATACCAACGAAGGCGGCACTCCTGCAGCTTGTCTGCGATGTCACGAACAAGAAGGCTGCCGCGGATGTGGGTGTTCCGCACGCGATCTTTGCGTGAGACCTCACATCCACCGCAGCATCTTCATTTCCGTGACGCGCAGCTCCTGCTTGTGTCACTAACGGCCATGTTTCACTGCCATATAAAAAGGACAGGCCTCATGATGGTTTTATAGACCTGCCCCTTCAGCTTGATCGGCATTTTGGGGTCACAAATGACACCAGTCACCTCACGCCATTTGGCCCAAGCTGCGGAAATTCGGGCCTCTCTAGAATATTACTATACGTATAGTCTTAATTTCTATGAGCAAAAACTTTCGCTAAATATTATGTTAAAAATGTCTACGTGATAGTGATGTTAAGACGTTTGGTCTTGGCCTAGCAGATCACATATATATATTTTCAAACTCAATCCCGCTCCGCTCCTGTGTCTGGGGGCAGACAGCCACTTTACGTAAATGTTACGTTATTCCGCCTCTTACGATGTTCCGCGTGTATTAATACCGCGTGTTATGTGCTGTTTAACTGAATGTGAAATCATGCCAATATCTCAACGCTGTGATAATATTGTTGTTTCTGCTGTTTCAGATTGGTGACGTAATACTGCTAAAATATCCTTAATATTATGTTAATATCAATAAAATTTCACCAACTGCAACCAAAACATAAGAAAGAAACAAAGGTGAGCCAGTGTAAAAATTAGTGAAACCAGGAATAATATGTTGAATGTTTTATTTGGCACTCCAATCAACAATAAGGGATAATTTTAACAGTGTCAAAACGCCTCATGGCTTTTGTGCGTGTATGCATGCTACTCAAGTTTACTGACGAATTTATTATTAGCTTGATTGATTCAAATTCTCAAGTTATGTTTGATCTCAAAACTCAAACTCAAATAACTTTATTCAGATAGACTGTATCAGTACTTTCAAATCGTCAAATTTACATCAAAATATACTAAATAATAGACATAAATACTATAATAATATGGATATGTAAATACACAGTATACAGACATAATGCGACTCTACCACCGCGTCGGAGTTGTTTCTTGCTGAGAAGACCCGGCGAGAAACTCAGCAGTTACTCTTTTAAACTTGTTTTGGGTTTACAACAGGCGATCCCGCATAGAGCAGAGAGCTTACACCCAGGCATTTTTGTCTATAAGGTAGTATTTTGTAGTGTACTAGCCCTTTTTTAATAAAGCTGTTTTGATGTGATTTATGAATCTATGTAGAGGTACATAACTCACAAATAGTTTTCGGTATTTTGTTGTAATAATGTATACCTTGCCCCATTAAGGATCCTAGAACTTTTTGTAACCTAAAGAGTGGAAGTACAATTTTATCCTTATTCCTAGTATTTTTGCGTCAATTTATATAAAACTAACTATGCATTAGCGGCTTCGCCCGGATAGACTGCCTTTCACGTCAAAACATATCCTAAATTAAGAAAAAAGTCTATGTCCCTGATTATGTAGTTTTATATTAGTGAAGGAATTTTTAAAATCTTCTTTGTAATGTTAGTTTAAGTAGATTACAGCGGATAGTGTCTACATTTTCACTGTATCTATTCAGTTATATAAATGGAGGCAACGGAGTAACCGAAAAAGATCGAGTGTGCTGTGACGCGTGCAGTTTCCGGCAAATACATTTATCCTCATTTTCAATAGATATTCATCGTGTGTTAAACGTAGCGCAGACAGGCCCTATAATCTTGAACTTGGGTAGTTGAGCGAGGTCTACACTGAAGCTTGGAATGTTGCCAGCTCCTGCGTACAGTTTCCTACGCAATCTGCGAGAACAAGGAAATAGATTTAATTTATAATTTGCTACTATTGTTAAGCGATGCAAACAAACAACGTCGTGCTCTAATTTCAATAGTAATAAATAGTCTTTATTGCACAGTAAATAGAAACAATAATTTTCGGGCAAGTATTACATATTAACATGTGAACACGTGATGTCTAAGCAGATGCACGAAATATGTAGTAATCTGTAGATTTTTACATGGGTCGAATTAGAGAAAGTTCTTAAATTGAGCCATTAGAGGTAATTATTTTAATTAGGAGCACTGTCTTATGGCTTTAAATGATGTATGAAAGATAACAAATTGATTTTAAATTATACAAACGAGCCACCTGCAGCTATACCTAGCAACCTATGCACCACATAGAACAATAACTGATTATTTAAATTATACGCGGCCACTTGCTATAGTGTCAACCACTTGCGGCTGGGTGGCCGAGTGACGCCACCCACAACCTTTGCACCGGTGGCTTGCAACTACGCGCCGCTCCGCCCCCTCACCCTGGTAGTAGCATCCACTGACCACGATCGTTCGCGTGGTAACAAAAGAAGTGGCGGCCATCTATGGCTCACCTGAACCCTGAAAAATAGTATATCTTTCTGCAGTAACACTGCCCTCTCGAATCCGAATCCGACTGACTTAAAATGTGTAAAATAATAGTGTAAAAGTCAATGTCACTTTTAAGAACGTTCTGTCTCGGACAGTCTCGGTTTATTTTGTTTTTTATCGTATTCATGAATACTTTATTTGCCAGATTTAATGCAGAACGCATGAGATGAATAACAGGGCAATGTTTCAAAAATACAAAATATGTCCGACATTTGCAACATAAATCATATTATGTTAAAATGTTTTGTTATAAACACAGATTACTCGTCCGTGTTTTTAAAGAATGGAATCTCTGGATTGTAAAGAAAATCGTATCATTAAATTTTTTAAGTAATTTTTATAACCTGTTAATTCTTTAAACAAGGATTCACGCACTTTTACAGGATCAGAAGAGCCTTCTTCAGGCACCAAATCTCTACAATGGTGTAGTGGTATATAGCAACTAAATAAATGTAATGTAACTACCTCACGAAATAATAATAGTATATTTTTATCAGCCATAATATACCAAAAGTGGTTTGACTCCCGAGCGTGCGAAGGAGTCAATGAAACCGAGAGTATATTAAGTTGGCGTTTAGTCTCGAGCTGCAAACTGTACTTTTCACTTTGATTGCGAGAAAAATAATCAATTTAGTACAAAAACATTTAATAAATATTGCATAATAAAATAAAAATCACAAATGTTTCTTATTCCTCCAGTCCATACAACTTTCGTAAGTTTTTAGGTAAATCTTCTGCGATTTTGGCGGCCAAAGATTATCTATTATGTCTTCTGCTCTTTGCTCGACGTCAAACTCTTCACTGTCACAGGACATTCTTATTAAATTTATTTAAAACCGAACAAATTTACACTTGACAAAAATTCTGAAATTTACGCGGTAGGTTTTTTTTTCTTCTAAACCAGTCACAGATTAACAATTTAAAACACATGGCGCCATCTTCTTTGAGGACAAACCATGGAACTGAAACTCTCTAAAGTACCATATTATCTGTAGTACATTTTACCGAAAAAGAATGCAATACTTCATAGGCGTGAACTGTCAAAAAATTGGGCAAAATGCATTATTAACCCAGTAAACAGCTTTTGCTGATCAGGACTCAATGAGGGTAGAGGGGTTTTCTTCTAAACCAGTCACAGATTAACAATTTAAAACACATGGCGCCATCTTCTTTGAGGACAAACCATGGAACTGAAACTCTCAAAATTTTCGCAATGAAGATGGTCCGTCCACATTCCACAGATAATAGTATATTTACTGGCTGTTTGAGTTTGTCTATGTCACATGAAGGAAATTAAAAAACTAATTACTTTTTACTCCCTGGGGGCTAAAGTGGTCACTTTAGGCCCGCTTCGTAGGGCTATATTGGCGTACTTTTAGAGCATGAGAAGTGAAAATAAATTAAATTGTTTGTTATTTGTAATATAATAGCTAGTGACTATTAATAAAATCGACGGGAGTTCAATAAAAAGTAATTATGGCATATAAACTGCATGAACAACAAAAAAGTAAATACTGGCAGGTAAAGCCCAGACATTAAATGTTTTTTTTATTGATTTTCTTTTCTTATTTTAAAAATAGAAGTCAGATTTCGTCGTGCCGGAGCGTGGTGGTATGCAAAATAGATAAAATAGAAATTCGACTCTTAATAAAATATCTCTGCCTGAAAAAATTTAATACTGAGCAAGTAAATCTAGACTTGAAAGGAACATTAGGGGTTAATGCTCCTCCGTATTCTACAGTTGCGCGGTGGTGTGCCGAGTTTAAGCGAGGAAGAACTTTAACTAAAGACGACCCGCGCTCGGGCGGGACGCCCTACAACGGCAGTTAACGAACAAATGATTAAAAAGTTGAAAAAATTGTTTTGGCAGATCGTCATGTTACTGTTCGTTTTGTAGCTGAAGAACTAAAGATTTCGATAGGAAGTATCCATAGTATTTAACATGAAAATTTGGGCATGAAAAAAGTATCAGCGCGCTGGGTGCCTAGAATGCTTACAGACGAGCATGAACAAACAAGACTGCGGATTTCTCAAATCAATTTGGAATTGTTACAACAAGATCCTGACTGATTTTATGGATGAAACATGGCTCTACCATTATGATCCTGAAACGAAACAACAGTCAATGACTTGGAAGAGGCCGTCATCTCCAATGCCTAAAAAGTTTAAGGCAATTCTATCCGCCAGTAAAATGATGGGTTCTCTTTTCTGGGACAGCCAGGGGGTGATAATGATTGAATACCTCAATCATGGAGCTATTACGGAGCCTTTATGCGCAGAACAAATAAAAAAACTGTGTCAGTAAATACGCGAAAATCACCACGGCAAACTTGTTAAAGTTGTGTTGTTTCATCAAGATAAAGCCCCCGCACACAAGTCCCGAGTTGCGATGAGCCGATGACTGCTATCCAAGATGCTGGATTAGAATTGATGGAACATCCTCCATACTCACCTGACTTTGCGCTTAGTGATTTCTACCTGTTCCCGCGGTTAAAAGAACAATCGAGAGGTCACAAATACGGCAATGATGAGGAAGTGGTGGCCGCCGTGGGGCGCTGGCGAACGTTGTTCGGGCGCATAAGCGGACACCAAGTGTATAAACCTCAAAGGTGATAACGTCGAAAAATGAAATAACAATAAATAATATATAGCTGCTTCATACTCATTATCACTTTCTATTGAACATCACTAGTACCTACCACTAGTATTGAGTAAGATAAGTGGCTGCTATGTTTCGGAGCTTTCGTCTGATGCAATTGAAAGTTGTTTTCAAAGTATTTTCATAAATAAGAAACACAGTACCACTGAACTTTAATTTATCCAAATAATCAGTAATCATTTTGTTCATGAAATTGTTAGCCATAAGTTCATGTTTTTAAAAGTGTTAAGTTCATATTTGAAAATGTTGTCATCTCAAGGTACTTATTTGTTTGCTGTCTGAAGTACATGACAATGTCACAATGATAACAATGAATTACTGTTATTTAGATAAGTCGATTTATGTTTGAACTAACTTCCAAAATAATAAATACTGGCCTAAAAGGTAAAATGTTTTATCATACAATCGGTCAAAAGTAAATCATTAGTTGTGTTTACTACCAGACTAGTAAAAATATAATTACAGCCGAGGCAGGGAAAATGCCGAGCGAGTTTGGGAGTGGTGTCGTTTAAGGCGAGTACACACACGTTAATGTCTTTGACATTTTTAGGGCGAGCGAATTCGCAAGTGATTTGAATTCGGTTCAGGTGATAAGAGTCGCGTTTTTTGATATTTGGCAAGACCGAAAAACGACAATAATAAGTAGATTTAGTGCAGTTCTAAAACTTTCGTTTATTTGTGTTAATAGTCTGGTAGTTATTTTAATAATTTGATCTCGGTTTAAGCCATATAGGATTCATAGATTATATACTTGAGTAAATCACACAAATATATAAGAAGGGAACATTTTAAGGTAATACTCCATTGAAGAGTGAAGAAATTAAAAAATCATGCAACTCGGTGAAAGTTATTTTCATTCAAAAATAACCCCTTAACTTTGCAGCGTTACAAAAGGCAAAGTTAATTTATAATAGATTAAAATATTTTTGGAAATTGTCCTCACCATACTTTTAAATGCCGAAAAAATTGATCCACCCTAACTCCAGTAAAATGACAGTTTCACTGAGGATTTTTACTTTCATTGTTGTGAAGTGTAAACGGGGCTTTAAAACAGGTAACTTCACGCTTGCGTGTGCGCCGACCATTAGTCGTGCGAAATGAGCGCAGTTAAGAGTGACCGCGGGAGCCGCCACTGCCGTAATTTTACTGACATCTCGAATTCCCTGTGGTAGTCGTATATGTACTAGCCTAATTTATATCAGGAGGCCTACTCCGTTTGTCCTAAGACGAAGTATCGTTATAATTATAATTCCTATGGTTGATCTCACATGTGATGATTCAGTCTCTGGAACTAGATTCTATAGGTTTAATAGCAACAAAAAGTTAAAGAAATATATTAAAATTAATAAATACATTAACAAAACTAAAAAATTAGTTAATAAACAGTTGGACATCAAGAAATATAATATTTTAAGAAAAGATAAGTTAGATTTAATCTCTGAATTAGAACAAGGTAGCTTACTATTAGATAGTACTAAAATCTCCTATGAAAATGAGACCATGGCTCTTGAGCATAAGATTGCTTGCTTAGAGAGTTCTCTGAGGGACACCAAAAAAATGTATGATATATCCCAAAAAGAGATCAGTGAACACATATTAGCTGCCACAGAATTGTTAAAGATGTCAACTTACAATGCAGAGAGGTTTGATTCACTTATAAGTAAACAAATCACTTGCAATAATTGTTATCAACAAGTAGTGGAGATGGATACTGAATTGTCACGTGTTGAGGCCACGCCAACTGACTTATCAGAGCCTGCTAAGGTGGATAAATGTAATACTCCACAGGCTGCTCCAAATAATAAGAATAATACTTTTATATTTTCTGACAAGCTAGGCCAAGGATTAGGCATATTGTTGTCTAAAAAATCGAATCAACAAGTAATAAATTTATGCCATCCAGGTATGTCCTATTCTGACCTAGTTAGTAACATCTCGAAAGAGAAGCTAGGGGTAAACTCCACTGTGGTTGTCTTTCATGGGGACTGCCGATCATTGACAAAAAAAGGGTTAATTAAAAATATTGAAACAATAATGGGCATTCAATCAAAGAACAAGTGTAAATTTATTTTGTGTGCATTCCCATACTCAAGTACCTCAAGTACTTCAAGTCAGAACAAGGTCATCCAAGACCTTAATTTAACTTTGTATAATCTGACATGTCGTCATAGTGACATTGACTTTTTTGATACAAATCTGTTTGTACCATACTTTAGGTTAACTGAAGATACTATGTATCTTCCCATTAGGACTAAGCAGAAACTAGCTACTTTGTTAGCAAATAACATTAACAATGCCGCTATTGGCAGTATTTTCTATTCTGACATTAGTACTAGTACTAATTTATCTATTTCATGTGATGCTCCTTCAGCGTCTTGTTTAAACTAGGACCTAGGACAACAGCCAAGCCCAAATACTTGAATTTATTCCACCAAAATATTCAAAGCTTGACGGGCAAAGATTTAGAAATAGAACTATTGCTGGAAAACCAAAATATTGATATTTTATGTTTTACTGAACATTGGCTGACTGATGAAAACTATCAGTCTTTTGTCCTTAATAATTTTAGATTATCAAGCGCGTTCTTTAGAAAAACTACTATTCATGGTGGTTCATTAATTTTTACTGCAAATAGTTTGAAATGTAAAGATCGCACTGACATTGTAGGCCTGTCCATAGAGCGTATTGTCGAATTGTCTTGTGTTGAGTTAGAGGGCTTTGTTGTCCCCCCCATGAGCCTTCGCCTTGTCGTGGCGGGGGGGCTTAGTACTGGTGGTAGGTGGAACCACCGGGAAGCTAAGAGGGCTCAGGCATGGCAATGCGGTGGACTTCCCACCCACCCACTGCCTGCCGCCGGGCGTGGTGGTGGTATGGTGCTACCACTGCCCGCCCAAAGGGGCGCCCACGGGCGCAGCGCCTTAGGGCGCGAGGTGGGAGCCGCGGTGCACAACCGTTTGGAGGGGGTCAGTGATCCGCGGCTGGCCCCCCCTGTGCACTGCGGCTCGGCGGGGCCGCACCGCCAGATGTGGCAGCGGATCCACCTTTTAGGTGGATCGTGGTTGCGGACCTAGTAGGGTCCGCGTACGGTGGGAGCCAGCGGGCTTGAGTACGGGGGTGCTTTTGCCCGCAATGCACGGCTTTCACCCCGACGGCGGAAGTACTTGCGTGCTCCAGGTACTTCCGTGGCCTCCCCCCTTCATTGGGGGGTCGGCTGGAGGGGGCCCCAATACGGGGAAACACTGGCGGCGGGGCGTTGTGAAACTTTTTAGGGACCCCGCCTCGCCGCTGAAGTGTTGAGGTCGAGTACCGTGGGGTTTTAGTCGGTAGAAGTCCGACATAACCTCGTCGTTCCCCCGAGCGACGAGGTATCCATGAGGATTTCCCCACGCTAATAAAAAAAAAAAAAAAAAAGAGGGCTTTGTTGTGATAAGTGTATACCGTCCCCCAAAAACTAACTTAGATAGATTTGAGACAGTTATGGAGGAAGCTTTGGGTAGGTTAAGTGCTAAGTCTAAACCCATTATTGTGTGTGGTGATTTCAATATAGATTTGCTAGTAAACTCATCTGAAAGCAATAGGTTATTGTCGCTATTTAAATCCTTTGGTCTGGATTATCAATTCCATGAACCCACGAGGATAACAGCCACAACATCTACTTGTCTGGATAATGTATTTTGCAACTGTGTACCCATTGAAAAGGCAATAGTAACTGAATTAAAGTCTGATCATTGTGGGCAGAAGATAACATTTTTAGATATAACTAACAATAGCGTTAATTACAGGAAAATAACATGTAGACCGAAGACGGGTAATCGCATTAATAGTTTTAAAACTAATTTAAAGCATAAAGTATCTTCCATTCCTTATAAGCAGGGTGACCCTGATGCAGTCTACAAAAGACTGTTTGATTGTGTTAAAAATGAATTTGATGCTTGTTTTCCCACCAAACAAGTTACTTGCAGAGTTCAATCTAAGTTTTGTGAATGGGCCACGCCTGGAATTTACAGGAGCAGACGTAATGTGTATGAGTTGTACGGCATGAAAAAATACAATTTCGATCCACTTTTTGTTGAGTATGTCAAGAACTACTCCAAAATATTCAGAAAAGCCTGCACTACAGCTAAGGCATTGCACATTCGTGATAAAATATCAAAGTCCACTAACAAAATAAAAACCACTTGGGACGTCATAAATCACGAAACAGGTAAAGCTAAACAGCGCGATACCTCATACACTCTTAATATTAACAATAACATCTTACAATCAGAAGCATCTGTTGCTGAAGCATTTGATAAGTATTTCAGTAATATACCTATAATCACTACAGCTTCATTAAATTCCTCACCAACTAGAGCGGAACATTTGTTGAAAGATAATGTATCTTGTTGCAGTGTATTCTTTAAATTTAAACATGTTGAGTCACTAGATATAATAAAAGCATTCAGATTAATTAATTCAAAAGATACCGCTGATCTTTGGGGTATATCAGTCAAAATTGTTAGCCACATAATTGACGTGATTGCCCCTTATTTAGCCGTAATATTCAATGATTGTGTGGATGAAGGTGTTTTTCCAAACTTAATGAAACACAGTAGGGTTGTACCACTTTTTAAATCAGGCAACAAACAAGACCCAGGTAACTTTAGGCCTGTTTCAATCCTACCAGCTCTAAGTAAGATCTTTGAAAAAATCATTCAAGAACAACTATTAAGCCATTTTTATGAGAACAATCTCTTACACAGTGAACAATATGGATTCACGAGAGGCCGTTCTACTACTGATGCTGGCATTGCACTTCTAAAACACATCTTTAGGGCTTGGGAGAATTCACAGAACGCTCTTGGCGTCTTCTGTGACTTGTCCAAGGCCTTTGATTGCGTTGATCACGATACACTTATACGCAAGCTTAATTTTTACGGGGTAAGGGATAATGCTTTAGATTTGGTAATTTCGTACCTTAGTTTAAGAACTCAAAAAGTTGATGTTAACAGTGTACTCTCTACAGGATCACAAGTTAAAATGGGGGTCCCTCAAGGATCCATTCTGGGTCCATTACTATTTCTGATATATATAAATGATTTACCTTTTTACTTAAAAGATATTTGTGATGTTGTATTGTTTGCAGACGATACATCTTTAGTTTTTAAAACTGACAGAAATAAAAACCTTTTTGATGATGTTAATGACGCACTTTCAAAGGTTTTACAATGGTTCACAGTAAATAATCTACAGCTTAATGCAAAAAAGACTAAATGTATTAATTTTAAGTTGCCTAATGTTAAAGATAACCCCATTAGTCTAAAAATTGATGGTAATACTATGAAGCTTGTAGATACAACAGTTTTTCTTGGAATCACACTAGATTCAAAACTGCAATGGAACCCTCATATAACAGCTCTCTCAGGCAGACTTAGTTCGGCTGCATTTGCAGTGAGGAAAATTAGGTTATTAACAGATGTTGATACTGCTCGTTCAGTTTATTTTAGTTATTTCCATAGTGTAATGTCTTACGGCATTGTACTTTGGGGTCAAGCGGCGGATATACAAACCATCTTTATCCTCCAGAAGCGAGCTATCAGATCCATCTATAAGCTTCGTGCACGGGCTTCACTTAGGGAGATTTTTAAGGAAATTGGTATCCTCACTGTAGCGTCACAATACATTTACAATTGCATTGTTTTGGTCAGAAAAAATATTGGTCTCTATGCTAAACACAGTGACATACATTGCAGAAATACTAGGAATAAGGATAAAATTGCACTTCCACTCTTTAGGTTACAAAAAGTTTTAGGATCCTTTATGGGGCAAGGTATACATTATTACAACAAAATTCCAAAAACCATTTGTGAGTTACCTTTACATAGATTCAAACATCACATCAAAACAGCTTTATTAAAAAAGGGCTATTATACTACAAAAGACTACCTTATAGATAAAAATGCCTGGGTATAAGCGCTCTTCTCGATGCGGGATTAAATAGCTCTATTGTAACAGATGTTTTATTGTAAGAGTTAATAGGTACCTAGTTTGTATGTACTGACTAACAATTTTTGTTTTTGAATTGTTTAAATGAATTCTTGTTATTATATTCTTTTATGGTTGGTTTTTGACGTGACAACGTCTTAAATTAGGTTGCGGCTGGGAGTCACTTATGAAAAAGTGTAACGCTCGGTAACGTTACGATGAGTCACCGAACGAGAGAGAGGCCCGCCGAATGCCTTGCGTCTCTCTCCCACTCAACTATGATCGGTCTGCCGCAATTCTTATTTTCATTCAATTCCTTGTTCCTATTGTGCAATTTAATTATATTCATATCAATAAATATTCTACCGAGAAAAAGACGTTGTCACGTAAAATCTTCGCCCGTAAAACCGACTTTACAGGCAACCATTTTTTTCTCTTTGTTTTATATTCTTTTAGGTATCAAAATGGCACACTGCTTGTACTTTACTAACCCCTGTTGTAAACCCAAAACAAGTTTAAAAGAGTAACTGCTGAGTTTCTCGCCGGGTCTTCTCAGCAAGAAACAACTCCGACGCGGTGGTAGAGTCGCATTATGTCTGTATACTGTTTATTTACATATCCATATTATTATGGTATTTATGTCTATTATTTAGTATATTTTGCTGTAAATTTGACGATTTTAAAGTACTGATACAGTCTATTTGAATAAAGTTATTTGAGTTTGAGTTTGAGTTTGAGTTATGCGTTAAAAAAGCATACTTTACAGTTCCAAGATTAACCGAATTTTCGGTATTTGAACCAGTTTTTTTTATAAAAATAGTCCATTGCATTATACATGATTAACATTGTGATTATTTAAATCCTTTTCTAAAACTTATCTTTTCTCAAAGAGGACGTTAAATACAAATTAACTATTTATTTTATGAAAATGAAATACTGTTTGCCATGGCTAGGACAAACGGTATTTTATCATAAATATCCCTGGACATAAATAAATATCCCTGGACATTATTCCACACAACGCCAGCTAGCCCCAAAGTAAGCTAATTAAAGCTTGTGTTATGGGATACTAGACAACGGATAAACATACTTAAATACATTTTCTTTTGTAAATACATACTTATTATACATAGGAGACACAATCAAATAGGCATAGTTAATTTTTATTTGGCTTTCTTCCTAGTGTAAATAATATATCATATAATTATTGTTGATCGAAAATATATCAACTCAAGAGTTAAGTATTTGAGAAGTACTTATGTTAAATGTAAGTTTTTGTTTTAGGAACAGCGTCCAAAAATCTTTACATATTACCAATTTGAAACATTGTTCTTTTATAAAGTGGTGCTTGTACCACTGAGACAGAACAAATACAACAACACAACATTCATCAATATGAATTTTATTGTAGAACCTGTTAATCCTTTAAACAAGGATTCACGCACTTTTACAGGATCAGAAGTGCCTTCTTCAGGCACCAAATCTCTACAATGGTGTGGTGGTAATTGCATATAGCAACTAAATAAATGTAATGTAACTACGTCAAGAAATAATAATTGTATATTTTTATCGAGGGACTAAACGAAGCCACACGTGCGAGGGAGTCAATGAAACCGAGAGTATATTAAGTTGGCGTTTAGTCTCGAGGTGCAAACTGTACTTTTCACTTTGAGTGCGAGAAAAATAATCAATTTAGTACAAAAACATTTAATAAATATTGCATAAAAATATAAAAATCACAAATGTTTCTTATTCCTCCAGTCCATACAACTTTCGTAAGTTTTTAGGTAAATCTTCTGCGATTTTGGCGGCCAAAGATTATCTATTATGTCTTTTGCTCTTTGCTCGACGTCAAACACTTCACTGTCACAGGACATTCTTAATAAATTTATTTAAAACCGAACAAATTTACACTCGACAAAAATTCTGAAATTTACGCGGTCGGTTTTTTTTTCTTCTAAACCAGTCACAGAATAACTATTTAAAACACATGGCGCCAACTTCTTTGAGGACAAACCATGGAACTAAAACTCTCAAAATTTTCGCAATGAAGATGGTCCGTCCACATTCCACAGATAATAGTATATTTACTGGCTGTTTGAGTTTGTCTATGTCACATGAAGGAAATTAAAAAACTAATTAATTTTTACTCCCTGGGGGCTAAAGTGGTCACTTTAGGCCCGCTTCGTAGGGCTATATTGGCGTACTTTTAGAGCATGAGAAGTGAAAATAAATTAAATTGTTTGTTATTTGTAATATAATAGCTAGTGACTATTAATAAAATCGAGGGGAGTTCCATAAAAAGTAATTATGGCATATAAACTGCATGAACAACAAAAAAGTAAATACTGGCAGGTAAAGCCCAGACATTAAATGGTTTTTTTTATTGATTTTCTTTTCTTATTTTAAAAACAGAAGTCAGATTTCGTCGTGCCGGAGCGTGGTGGTATGCAAAATGGATAAAATAGAAATTCTACTTTTAATAAAATATCTCTGCCTGAAAAATTTTAATACTGAGCAAGTAAATCTAGACTTAAAAGGAACATTAGGGGTTAATGCTGTTCCGTATTCTACAGTTGCGCGGTGGTGTGCCGAGTTTAAGCAAGGAAGAACTTTAACTAAAGACGACCCGCGCTCGGGCGGGACGCCCCACAACGGCAGTTATCGAACAAATGATTAAAAAGTTGAAAAAAATGTTTTGGCAGATCGTCATGTTACTGTTCGTTTTGTAGCTGAAGAACTAAAGATTTCGATAGGAAGTACCTATAGTATTAAACATGAAAATTTGGGCATGAAAAAAGTATCAGCGCGCTGGGTGCCTAGAATGCTTACAGACGAGCATAAACAAACAAGACTGCGGATTTCTCAAATCAATTTGGAATTGTTACAACAAGATCCTGACTGATTTTATGGATGAAACATGGCTCTACCATTATGATCCTGAAACGAAACAACAGTCAATGACTTGGAAGAGGCCGTCATCTCCAATGCCTAAGATGTTTAAGGCAATTCTATCCGCCAGTAAGATGATGGGTTCTCTTTTCTGGGACAGCCAGGGGGTGATAATGATTGAATACCTCAATCATGGAGCTATTACGGAGCCTTTATGCGCAGAACAAATAAAAAAACTGTGTCAGTAAATACGCGAAAATCACCACGGCAAACTTGTTAAAGTTGTGTTGTTTCATCAAGATAAAGCCCCCGCACACAAGTCCCGAGTTGCGATGAGCCGATGACTGCTATCCAAAATGCTGGATTAGAATTGATGGAACATCCTCCATACTCACCTGACTTTGCGCTTAGTGATTTCTACCTGTTCCCGCGGTTAAAAGAACAATCGAGAGGTCACAAATACGGCAATGATGAGGAAGTGGTTGCCGCCGTGGGGCGCTGGCGATCGTTGTTCGGGCGCATAAGCGTACACCAAGTGTATAAACCTCAAAGGTGATAACGTCGAAAAATGAAATAACAATAAATAATATATAGCTGCTTCATACTAATTATCACTTTTTATTGAACACCACTAGTACCTACCACTAGTATTGAGTAAGATATGTGGCTGCTATGTTTCGGAGCTTTCGTCTAATGCAATTGAAAGTTGTTTTCAAAGTATTTTCATAAATAAGAAACACAGTACCACTGAACTTTAATTTATTCAAATAATCAGTAATCATTTTGTTCATGAAATTGTTAGCCATAAGTTCATGTTTTTAAAAGTGTTAAGTTCATATTTGAAAATGTTGTCATCTCAAGGTACTTATTTGTTTGCTGTCTAAAGAAGTTACAATAAATTACTGTAATTTAGATAAGTCGATTTATGTTTGAACTAACTTCCAAAATAATAAATACTGGCCTAAAAGGTAAAATGTTTTATCATACAATCGGTCAAAAGTAAATCATTAGTTGTGTTTACTACCAGACTAGTAAAAATATAATTACAGCCGAGGCAGGGAAAATGCCGAGCGAGTTTGGGAGTGGTGTCGTTTAAGGCGAGTACACACACGTTAATGTCTTTGACATTTTTAGGGCGAGCGAATTCGCAAGTGATTTGAATTCGGTTCAGGTGATAAGAGTCGCGTTTTTTGATATTTGGCAAGACCGAAAAACGACAATAATAAGTAGATTTAGTGCAGTTCTAAAACTTTCGTTTATATGTGTTAATAGTCTGGTAGTTATTTTAATAATTTGATCTCGGTTTAAGCCATATAGGATTCATAGATTATGTACTTGAGTAAATCACAAAAATATATAAGAAGGGAACATTTTAAGGTAATACTCCATTGAAGAGTGAAGAAATTAAAAAATCATGCAACTCGGTGAAAGTTATTTTCATTCAAAAATAACCCCTTAACTTTGCAGCGTTACAAAAGGCAAAGTTAATTTATAATAGATTAAAATATTTTTGGAAATTGTCCTCACCATACTTTTAAATGCCGAAAAAATTGATCCACCCTAACTCCAGTAAAATGACAGTTTCACTGAGGATTTTTACTTTCATTGTTGTGAAGTGTAAACGGGGCTTTAAAACAGGTAACTTTACGCTTGCGTGTGCGCCGACCATTAGTCGTGCGAAATGAGCGCAGTTAAGAGTGACCGCGGGAGCCGCCACTGCCGTAATTTTACTGACATCTCGAATTCCCTGTGGTAGTCGTATATGTACTAGCCTAATTTATATCAGGAGGCCTACTCCGTTTGTCCTAAGACGAAGTATCGTTATGCGTTAAAAAAGTATACTTTACAGTTCCAAGCTTAACCGAATTTTCGGTATTTGAACCAGTTTTTTTTATAAAAATAGTCCATTGCATTATACATGATCAACATTGTGATTATTTAAATCCTCTTCTAAAACTTATCTTTTCTCAAAGAGGACGTTGAATACAAATTAACTATTTATAAAATGAAAATGAAATACTGTTTGTCATGGCTAGGACAAACGGTATTTTATCATAAATATCCCTGGACATAAATAAATATCCCTGGACATTATTCCACACAGCGCCAGCTAGCCCCAAAGTAAGCTAATTAAAGCTTGTGTTATGGGATACTAGACAACGGATAAACATACTTAAATACATTTTCTTTTGTAAATACATACTTATTATACATAGGAGACACAATCAAATAGGCATAGTTAATTTTTATTTAGCTTTCTTCCTAGTGTAAATAATATATCATATAATTATTGTTGATAGAAACTATATCAACTCAAGAGTTAAGTTTTTGAGAAGTACTTAAGTTAAATGTAAGTTTTTGTTTTAGGAACAGCGTCCAAAAATCTTTACTTACATATTACCAATTTGAAACATTGTTCTTTTATAAAGTGGTGCTTGTACCACTCAGACAGAACAAACACAACAACACAACATTCATCAATATGAATTTTATTGTAGAGCCGTAGTAAGCTTATCGCAAATTTCTTAAGAATATCCAAAAATGACCAATAGCTGCTAAAGCTACGTATTCAGGGTCACTAGTACATTGACTCCCTAAAGCTTCATTTCTAAAAACTTCCATAAAAAATATTTGTAACCAAGTTGTTATCTGCGTAGGCCGCTACTACGGCGTAGCGCTGTCGTAGCATGCCAAGTAACTACGTGGGATCTACGCACGCTCTTTGAAGGTTACTTGCTTTGAACTTTGTAATAAGGTGAAAATTGTAAGTACAGTCAGGTACAACACTCGCCGGTCGGGAATGCCGGCCATTCACATACAATGACTTTGGAAATCTATGTTACAGCACCTATGAGCATACGGCCCATTTTGCAATAGATTTTCAAAAGGACTGTCCGTAGAGCATTAGCAAGCATAGTGGATATCCATTGCTGCTGGCTGCGAATGATGATAGTGACGTGGTTAAAAGGTCAAAGTAAGTTAGTTTTTTGAAGTTTAACCCACTTGATTTACTTTATTCATATGCCTTTTCACTGCCGCACGCAACTAGAAGTTCATGCTGCTACTTAGACAATATTGTTCGTTATCTAAATTAAAATGATGGGCTATTTAAAAAACGAAATGATTAAAAGAAGAATTCAGGAAAATAATCAGCCTGCAACTGTCCCACTGCTAGGCAAAGGCCCTACTCAAAAAAGAACAACCTTAGGTTATAAATAGGTGCCTAAAAGCATCTTCACATCCGCATTTTTACTATCTGAGTTAATAATACTGAAAAACACCTTAGAATGTCGAATAGCAACCGATCGGAAATAAACAAAACATTTTGACGCGTCAGGTCGTGATTGATTGGCACTCGCCAACAGTTTGGAGAGTGCTCGCATAGAGTAGAAACGATGCAATAGTAACTTAAACGTACTCTTTTTGGACTTTCAATTTAATGTGACTGTACCACCACAGCGTCAGAAGGCTGTTTTTATTTATCGGACCTGGCAAAATGTTACTTTTTTGAAAATGGTGTTTTAACAATGCATTTTAGTGTTAGTTAAAAAGCTTTCGGACAATTCAACACAGTTTACTGTCTGAACTTCAAATTAGCCAATCTTTTGTTGCACTCGCTTTAGTGTGTCTGCACATTCCCTAAGTTGTTGACGAGTCTATCTAGGACAAGGGATGTTTTATTGTCCAAAATAGTAACATCAATCTACAGTCAATGTGTAAGGTAGATATAATGTCGGATATATGGATTACTCCATATATTTGCAAGGTGGTCTCTTATAATACTCTTATACTTATACTCTAATATTTTCTTTAGGAACAACTATTCATTCTAGTTTTAAGTTTTTTAAATGTCGCATACTTTCAGATGGCTTTGACCGTTATACCAGCCTAGTGTATCGTACACTTGTGTAGCTGTTTTTGGGATCAACTTTAGGGATATGTAGCATTGTATATCTGCACCTGTGCGCTCTTTGGCGCGACCTTGTGAGGGCGCGCTCGTCTAGGGCGCGGCGAACCTTGACGATGGCCCTACTAACCCCAAACATCCAGCACAGCCCTTTACCGACTACCACAACATCCGCATAACCTTATTTGCATACACCTGCCAAAAGATTTAATTTACTTACAAAATCAAAAGGTCCATATAAAGGCTTTCAAAAAGGCATAATTAAGGGAAAAGTTTTGATAGTTAATTAATATTCATTACTTTCTATCCACGTCAGTAAATTATATTTCAATTACGAAACACTTCGAGGTAAGTTGAGACTAATCTGGCATTCACGGTCTGCTTTGAGAAAAAAGTATCAGTCTCATTTAATACACACTTTTATGGCACATTTTAATTTAGTTCAATTTAATTTCATTTCAATGAAGTGTCATTAAAAAAAAATATATCAGCTGTAAACATGTTTGTGCATCATCTAATGTGCTGCTGATAACGACACACAAGCTTATTTGTTCTGAAAGTACAAGTGTTTTCCCCGTAACTGTAACAAGATGTAAAGAATTTGCAATGGACTTTTATAAGATAATATTGAATGCTACTTATCCTTAGTAATTTTCTGGTAGCCAACTTTCTCCAATCCAAAAAGTATTGAATCAAATACGTTGTTTCATCATAAAACAAACCAATTTATCGGTTGGCTGGCCGAAAATAGATCCTTAAAAAATCAGACAATATTTTCATTATTTCTTTACAAACCAATATTTTTTAAATGATAACGTTAGTTGCAAAAATGAAGTTTGAAAAAAAAACAGATTGTAGGATCGGCTTTCAAATCTTGTAGGTCCCACAAGCTTGCTCGATAAGTGCCCTAATGTAAGCGCAAAGGAATGCATGAAAATGACGTTATTGCATGTTGTGTTTGATGACTTAGGTAATTATGGCAGGGCCTTATAAGCAACATTTTTTCTTATCCTATGTTGACCTAATATAGTTCGTTAATGGCTTGAAAAAAAATCTGTTAAATTTAAATGTAGATGCCAAGTGACACAAATATTGCCGTAGGTATGGCGTTCTATAAAATGAACACCTTACTGAATGTTGCTAAAGCTTGTACAAGTATGCTACGATAGTTAAAATTACTACGAAATTCAAGGTTAAGTAATAAGGGTACAGAAAAATCTGCTAAGAAAAATGCAAGTTAGTAAATACCTGATCTAGCAGAAGCTGCAACGGGCCTTAATAAATCCAAAAGCGGTTTTTAATAAGTTTGTAAACAACCACAATTTCGATGGCTATTAATGATTAAGAACAATAAGAGCATGTTAAGTTTTCGTGCCATTTCAGCAGACTATGTTAAAATTCACGCCTCAGTTATATAAACTAGAATAGACCTGATAAAAAAAACTAACAAAGAATTATCGTCGTGAACAAGGCGTTAACTGGACAGATTTGAAGTTTAAGTCTGTATTGAAGAAATGAGAAGACCAACTTCTGAGTTACAAGATCAACCGTGGCATTTAGAACCACACTAGCGACCCGCCCGCGGCTTCGCCCGCGTGGACTATATATGCATGTATTATACATATAAACCTTCCCTAAGAATCACTCTATCTATTAAAAAAAACCGCATCAAAATCCGTTGCGTAGTTTTAAAGATTTAAGCATACATAGGGACAGACAGCGCAAGCGACTTTGTTATATACTATGTAGTGATTACATTTAAGTTTTCTAGATTAGCATATGTTTTTTTTATTAAATTACATATTACTTTTTATGATAAATGAATAAAGAAATTTTTGATTTGACGTTAGAATGTAGAGATGTTGAGGTACAATCAGAACGCATTCTGAGTAAGAATGCAGCTTGTTACAGAATCGCTCAAAAAATCACGTCTTCAGAGAAATTCCGTTGAATAAACAGGTCGGTGAGTGATGATGAGACTATTGTGTGAAATAAGGTTAGGGCTGTCTCATATATACTTACTGGAAATAACTAAGTTGAGGTCTAGTTATTAAATGCTTTTCTAGGAAAAGAGACCTGAACAAAAAACAATAATTTCATTATTTGAGGTTATGTTGCGGTGATGCGGTTAACCACAGATCAACAGTAAACGAGTAATTTTGAATCCAACACAGATCGATAGCTGGACACACCAATGGTTTTTAATTTTTTTTTTAAATAGAGCCTAGGCATTTGGCCACTATAGCACATCGTTCCTACAACCAGTGATTGATGTTGTCTATGATGGTACATGTATGCCGAGTAAATTTCACTATTATCTTGAGAAAATCGAGGTTGTATTGCTTTGCATGAAAGAGTGGGCGAACGCTTCGTACAAATGACTGTAATGTGAGTCTGTCCATGCTCTGATGGTGATAAGGTGCCAGCGAAACCAGCTCGTGCAGGGGTTTGATGGGATTTCGAGTCTAGACCCGGATCTGAATAGAAACTCTTATTACAGGCATAGGCTAGCAACCCTAGCGATTCGAAGGCTACGTTCGCGAGTTGGAAGTCGGAATGGTCGGTAACGAGGAGCGAGCGGGATTGATTTCCACAACAAAAAGCGTCTTCGAGCGAAAATAGGTCCGCGTCATGCCGCCTGAGTGCCACTTCCGATGACGCTTCTCACTGAGCATTCGCTTTCTACGTCACACGCACATTCTTGAGAACCTTTTCAGAACGTCTACCACGAGTTGCCTCTTTAAATTTACATTATCGTTCGCGTAAAAAAATGTACTGGGATTTGACATTGTTATGTCATGTCATGTGTCATCCCAATACAATTTTTTTACGCGAACGATAACGTAAATTTAAAGTGGCAACTCGTGGTAGACGTATAACAGTAGAACTACGCGCGATCGAAGCGCTTTTGTTTTAGATCGATAGCTGAGAACTAAGCTAGGTTGTTCGCAAATAAAAGGGGGGGGGGGGGGGGGAAACGCGTCGTCTAAACTAGAACCCTACAAAAAATGGTACTATGTAGTTGATAGTTGTATCTTAAGCTACTTACTTTATTGAGAAATGATAACATAGTTTAGTTAGCCCAAAGTTCCTCACAGTTATCCTCATAATTATGGTATGGTTTATGAATTTATAATAAACTAGCGACGCACCTGGCTTTGCATGGGTGTATCATAGATCCTAATGTGGTGTCAGCACATATACTTATATGCGTGTATTATTGATGAAGGCCGCTTTAAAATCAATCCGTTGCGACCTTTGAAAGATCTTTTCTACAATGGTATTTTTATTTTTACTGTGTGTACTAAGCGTGAAACTTTAAGATATGATATTTTTGAAAATATTACTTTAAAGTTTAAAAAATATTCTTATTCACCTCTTCTTTTAAGCTTTTGGCAACTGTTCTGTCTTTGGATGTTATCAACATTACGGCAATTACCGGAATACAGCGTTTTGTGTGATAGTTAGTGACAAGGTTACGCATAATAATGCGCTTTAGGTGTGACTGTGCGTGATTGTACGACTGTATTCATGAATCGCATATAATCAAGAGAAAGTTAGTAGGAAAATCCCATTAATTATTCAAATTATAAAAAACCAGCAATTATCTTTGTAGGTTAATAGAATGAGAATTAAAAAGTAATTGTATTTATTTTCCAAAAAAATATCATATGGAGGATTTAATCTTATGCTAATCTAATGCTCTTGTGGGTTGCTAGATGAAGCAAACATTTTCTTAGCCTTATACATAATTAAATCTTGTGACAAAATTCGAAGTCACAAGCATTCGAACGAATTAGGCAGTGAAAACAGTTTTTCGAAACAGAGCGTGGTTCGCGACTACGTCCATTCGAGACCATACGCTTCCGAACCTATTACGGACAGTGGAAAAAAATCGCATCACTACGGCACTCGTGTGTGATTAATGTCAGTTAAAAAAACACAGTCGAATAAAGCTTAAACTGCCTATTTGGTTTAGTCATTTATAACAGAATTGGTTACCATGTCGGCTGTAAACAAAGATACAGTGATAGTATTTAAATCCACCACACTTTTACTGCGATAAAATCAAACGCTGTCCTGAAACTAACTGTCCATCTAACCTTCACTTTAATTGCTTTGACTGATCCTTAACAATAGTTTAACTGCCGCAACTATTTACGAAACGAATTGTTTTTTCGTTCCTGTTTTAATGTAAAAGAATTTATCTTTATTTATAAGTAATCTCCATGATAAGCGACTGTTGGTTTGTTTATGATTTATGAGTTTTTACGTCTTAATTTTCTACTTTAGTGATTTTAACATTGTGGATTATGCGAACGAAAATTGTTAGTCATTTATCAAACATAATGACAAGTTTAAGTGATGAAATACTGTATATAATTATTGAATACTACTTCACATTTCATGAAAAAGTACATATCTTCAAAATTCATCAGTGATTTTTTTATGTTATTTACAACCGGAGGTGTTGTTTTGTTTGAGAAAGAGTGATTGCCAGTGAAGTTGGAAATAATGCAATGCAATATACGAACTGATGCAGACGATATTTGTCTAAATCGCTCCGTTTGTCTGTTTGTTTACGAGGTCGCTTGGAGGCGGGCCAGCGGGCTGAGACGCCGGCTTCCCTTCAATGCTGATGACACAATATTCAATGACAGTCGGAGGTCCGTATTACAGGATGTTACTCAACCAATAAAGGACTTGAGTAGAGTTCTGAGCTTGAGTATGCCTACTATGCCGAACGTAAGCTGCATACCTGCGAGTGACAAAGTTTGCCTTGCGGCAAAATAAATTAAATTACTCGGAACACAAATGAAAGATAAGTGTAACTCTTTATTTTTAATAAACAGCTTATGAAAATAAAATAAAAATATCATCCATAAGATTGTTAATGAATATGAGCCAAAAAGGCACTTAAGCAAACAAATATAAAATACGTGCTGTTTTTTGTAATACGTGGATGAATTGCTTAAGGCGAGGTGGTTCTGCAAAACACGTCCCGAAAGACACGAAGGTGAGCGCCACGCGGGCCGAAAATCACTAAAATAATGGATTAAAAATTAATATATGTAATAAAAAAAACATCGGTTGAAATCCCTCCAGTTATTTTTAAACTTTGTTTTTGTAAAGGGCCGATATTATCAAATCAATTGTTTTAGGAATAAAAGCAAAAACAGAAGACAAAATGTCACGAAAGGAGATGGGTAACTTTGTGAATTTATTCTATCGAGTCTACTTTATCAAACCATGTTTCCACCAGATGAATTCCCTGTATTATCCCCTGAAAATATCAGTAAATTTCATTAGATTTTAATTTCACTGTTTACTAAGTACTTCAAAAATGAATTCTAAAAAAGTGTTTTGCAGAACCACCTCGCCTTAAAGTAAAAAAATTCAACTGAAAACAAACAAAAGTCTAACTGTCATAAACTTAACTTTTGTGAATAACTGTCATATTTTTTGGAGTTTGAAATTGCTCTATAAAGACATACCTAACGTTAACAGCAATTTCTCGCAGGAGCAAAACCGTCTCAAATGCAGTATGGGGCAATTAGTTTTGTCATTTTTGACGTCACACCGTCTGTTGTTAGCGCGTTTTCCTGGGCCGCAGTAAAAGCACTTTTTGTTCAAATCAGACCGCAGCCGGTATCTTTATGTCTCCACTTCTACAATGAAATAAATTTGAATATTTGCCATATTACTCTCAGAGGCGTTGACTTTGTTGGTATCATGACTGCTGGACTTTTATCTGAGAGGCTGGCCAAACGCCAAAGATCGTGGATAATGGGAAGAGAGAAATCCCAGTGGAACCTGTTGGGGCAAGTCAATCAATCAAACGGTTATTCTGATCTATGATCTATGGCTCTGATTATATGTAGTTCTTGTTGTGTGGACAAAAACATCCCAGTAGGCAAATAAATATCTAGGATGCCTAAACGTAGTTGCATAAAAGCTAAACCGACGACGACGAGCCTTAATACGTCACTCACATAAATTACTTTAATTGTTATACTAATAGTCAGTATGAAGTTTAAAGAAGATATTTGGATATCACATAAGTAATAAACCTTTTCAATAAATAGCTTTTACTTCAGATAAATATCGGGGCTAGTGTAGGAAATGTGATATAAGTACTCGATGTTTCTTCATAAACAAAACCGATTATAATCAGTTGAAAACGATGAAATCGCTCTATCATGTTTATCGCGTGTACGAGTACTTTGTGGTACGAGTCTATGAATCGGTCTCTGTGTAAATAATGTATGATCCATTGATCGTTTTCAGTGCAGCAACGTGTGACGACACTCACGACGAGCCATGACTCGCCATTCGTCAACAACAACTTCATGAAGTTGTCTATAGAAAGAGTTTTAAAAATAACAAAAAAGCTTTGGCTTTCTTGTGGTAACTATTATATGATCAGCGATCCTGCCAGGAGTTTTCTCTTCCCAGGACATACTATTTGGGTGTTATTTCAAAAAAAATGCATATCTCACTCAAGGACATGTATTAAACTGAAACGAACAAATTGCTTTAGTAAACTAGAATAGTTCATGAGCTACAACTTCGCATTTTCATTCCTTGAACTAAAACCGCCAATTTATTAGGTGCTACAATATAATACGTTCGCGTTCAGGTGCAGCCGGTGAGCGGCTGTCATCACATCTGACGGGTGCTCTGTGCTTTCAACAGACACCCACCTCTCTGTCTTAACGAAGGAATTAGATAAGGATAGAACTAGTCTCCTGCCCAGCAAAAAGTTCGCACTCGACCGGTGACAAGCCACATTGGATGTCTGCCAGACATGTGGGTTCGTTGCTAAAAATTATAAGTGGTTAGGTAGATCGCAGAGACCGAGTCAAGAGCCCCAGGGGGTTTATTTGTCTATGCTTGTAATGGATTAAAAACAGTTTTCGAGATTTTTGGCACTGAAAGTTGTTTTCGTAAAGGTTCGTGTGCTTTCTTAGTGTTTCATGGGAGTTTTATCCCGAACTTCTAACGAAAAGGATGGGGTTGAACAAATTTGGGTCATACTAACAAGCTGCAAAGTTTTTTGAAGGCAGATGTTTCAGTTTCATCCGACTGAACATTTTACGTTACTTTTTCTGTATTTCTTTAAAGTTTTTTACCTAAGAAATCATTTACGGAGACGCGGGGCGTCGCGCGTCGCGATGGGCGGCACGGCCCGCACAGAACGTCTATCCAAAAAGTTTGGAAAATCGTTAAGAGGGTTTGCGTTTTGCGTTTGGTAGATCATAAACGTCGTATTTTTTTAAGGTTTTTATGATTATTTAGCCAAATTCAAATTGAGTATAAATTATCTCTCTATTATTGTATGCACCTTTTAATAACATAATTATAACTTTAATTGTGTACAGTTAATTTTTAAGTGTCTCATGAATTAAAAAAAAAAACGGTTTTATAATTTAATTTAGCTGATAATTGGCGACTACCTAATTTCAGACAATTCAATCTGTTTTTGAGCAGTATTATGCACACGATAATAGAGCAAAAATTTAAGTTTTATTTCAATTCAATGAATTAATAACGAAAATCTTACAAAAATGCAACGTTTTCGATCCACCACCAGCTAACGCTCTTAATATATATTACAATGTCTATCCTAAGTACAGTTCAAATAGGTCTAAAAGAATTTTAGGTCTACGAAGTTTTATAATGAAGACATATCTTAGGTATTTGGAAAAGGATAAATTGTTTTAAGAACTTCGCCGAGGGCTGGGATCGCAAGTTTTCGAAATTAATTTAACAATATCTATTCTCTCAATAAGTGGATTTATCTCTGTCTTTACTTAGACATGAAACTCTGTAAGGATTTTGGGACTTTGAAAGGTGTTGATTTATTCAGATGTGTTTAATGAAATTGGAAAGTTTTGGATGTTGTTATAACTTGAAATACAGTGGAGTACATTTATTTAGCTTCCCTACTATTCTAAATAACGAATGCAAATAAACATATTTTAGTTTTGAGTAGTTCTTAACTTTATGTAGCTCGTCTTAGCGAAACCTCGAGATACCTTTTCAAAATAAATTACATCGAGCTAAGTTTTGATCTAGAAATGAAGAAAATATTTCAGACATTATTATACTGAACGTGCAAGCTACGAGTATATATATATACATATTCCTGAGCACGCACGTAACATGATAATCTGTTAAGTTCTTTTGAAGTAAAATATGGTTGCTAAGTGTATTTAATAACGTAGGTTATACAAAAATAGGCATTCTTCTACTACTGGCGATAGAAAGATGCTGTAATGAGGGGTTATATTAAGCGTATTAATAGTAACTGATAGATAATACAAGATAATTTTCAAGTTTTTTGGAAATTTATATCTTATTTATTTATTTAAAACAATTACAAAAGTTTCTATCTATAAAAACGTAATTAGAAATTATATTTTATCTACCATTAGATTAAGGGTGTTTTGCCATTAGAGATGTACTAAGATAATAATATTTCAGATTTAAACATTCCACTTATAATAGCTTAGGCATTGTACGATCATGATGCTACTCATGTTAAATCAGAAAATGCAACTATTTATTATCTTGGCATCTGTCGATCTGACCATTAGACAACGTCGGAGTGATATGATAAATCTAAGAGTTGGTGAAATCATTAGTCTGGTTCCAGTCCGTAATGGCTTCCCTCCAAGTTCTTGAAGATAGTTTAGCTTCGTGAGCTTTTAAAATTTTATTAATGAAGTCTCAGCCACCTAATTTGTTTCGAAAGAAAATGTGATCTAAATAAGCTTGAAATATGGGTGAAATGCTTGAAATAAATGAATTTAATTTAATTTAATTTAAAATATACTCATTTAGTTAACTATTGCTTTTAATTGTTAGTATTCAATTTAAAATATAGTTTCGCCATTTCGACTGCTGACGAAACTTTTCAGTTCTTTAACAAGACAATCTTGTACCAAACATTCTTGTATTAAGCAAATATAATAAACACCTATGTTTTTTAGGCAGACTATTAACGTAAGAACTGTGATCCATGTAAATAATAGGATATGAAAAAATATGTACTATCTACACTCGTCTATCCTTACCTTACAGAGCCTGTGCTACAACAATGATGCAGGATGTGTAAGAGGAGGCAGACCATTACCAATAATCAATTAATACGACTCTTACCTAACGACGACGACTAAATATAGAAAATTATTTTTAGTTCTATTAAGTTCAACTTTAATTATACCATGATCTTAAACCCCAGAGGCTCTCAAACTGTTAAAAAGTGCTACCTACATCGTAACTAAAAACTGTTTAATTTTGTAGGTGTTATCATTAAAACTTCAAAGGATTATAAAGTGCCGTCTCGAAGTCTAGATCGATGGTTATCCGTTCGCTCCATTAGCGCCCTTTACTTGAGCTAATAAGGTGTATTTTTATGCTGGCAATAGTGTGTCCAAATTTGGTCACTAAACCACAAGGTTGTCCATTATGGGGTCACGGCCGCCATCAGGGGGCGAAGTCCGAATTCGTACAACACGCAGCAATATTCTGTTTCCGTTGCTACTGAAACAAACTGAAAGTCATTTTCGGTGATTTTACCGTGATGAGTGCTTTTTTGGTATTTATCCTAAAAGTTGATTTCTGAGAATTGTTTTAAATGAAAAAATGCTTTGAGAGCGTTTTTTAAGCGTTGAGGGAAAATATTTCATTATGGTATGTGTTTTTGGTTTCATTGGCATTTGGCTAAATATGCAAACTTTTATATTTCTAATTGAAATGACCTAGTTGACAATTTGTGAATTTGAGGTACAGTGAACGTCTTATGGCTACAGATGACGCGAATGAGGATACAATTAAAGAGGTTCTTTAAACTTTGACAAAGGGGTGTGTTGTTTTTATATTCAGTGTTACATTGTTTCTACTTGCTTATGAGTTCTAAAAGAGTGATATTATTTTTCTTGAAAAATACATTTTATTAAATACGTTTGATCTGATATACCTACATAAGCGTAACTAAAGTTATAGACATAATACAGTCTAGGTCATTGTAACAATCAATAGGTAGTCAAGCCACCGAAATTCTTGAAAATTCAGCCTAATGTATAGTTTACTGTTCCAGGTGACAAAGAAGAAATTAGAGCTATTTCCTAATCTTAATAATGCCGCCAACGATTTCTTTTTACTGTCCGTAGAAATATGTTGACAGAATATAATTTTATTAGGTCGCAAGTAACTGTGCAATAACGTAAAGCCGTAAAATTATTTATTGCCTGCAAAGTACGGAGTGCGTCGAAGAATCAGAGACAAACTTAGTGGCTCAACCATTCCAATAGTCATACCTTTTTCTTGCTATGTTGAAAGATATTATTGTATTTTAGAATAATAAATTTATTACTTTATTTTAGATCATCTTCTGAATGAACGTCACTTGCCTCTAACAACCACTTTTGGGACACAGTCGTGATGGTATGTTTTGAATGTACGTAGAAAAAATACGGAACTGAACAGGTAGTAGCTTCACAATGGGAAACAGCCCTTGAAGTAGACCGAGAAAGCCATTTCTTTACCTAAATCCTTTTATGAAGCCATAGCTCCCTACAAATAGACCGTGCATAGTCTAATATAAGTAGTGAAGCCTTTGCCCTGTAGTGGCGCATTAGAAGTTTATTAATGTTCATCATATTTTATTAATCCAATTGGCCTACCCTAAATCCGGGCCTGTGCTATTCACCAGTACCATCTGATCTCGAGCCAGACTCTCAGTCTCTCCTGAGCTAATTCACCCAAGGTTGTATGTAACAACTTGTTTTTCCTTGACATACACTTTGACGAGTACTTGTCACACTTTCTGATTACACCCTAACAGGAAAATCGAGTTTGCTTAGATTAATCAAAAGATAGTGATATGTGTTGTGACATAGTTCGAGGCTTTGCATTTATCATAAAATTGGTAGACAGGTTGGTGGTTGGTTGGACCTTATAAATAATTAAAAAACAACACCATTTTATTAAGACCTATGGTTTTTAGGAATATCAAACTTCTCAAATCAAATTTGAATTGAAATCAATAATTTTAATAAGTGGATAAAAATATAAATTTAAGTTAAAATGTTATTATCTATATAAGTATGTATTTAGAAATATTTAAGTAAGATGTATTTAGAAATATTTAAGTATGTATTTAGAAATATTTAAGTATGTTTATCAGTCTCTGACGCCCATATTACAAGCTCTGCTTAGTTTGGGGTCAGATGATCTTGGTGTGAATTGTCCCAGATATTTATTATTATTATTATTAATTGGTACCTACTTCATATATTATATTGAATTAGTAAATTAATTCTTATTTCAAATCCTTCATTTGCAGTGGGAATTCTTAAGACGAATGTTATGATAATTCTAATTCAAGTGATGAGGATATGTTGTAAACAAATAAAAAAAACTCATAAAATAAAGGTATTAAAAAATCGAATTAATTAAATAAAAACCTACATAATCATTTTTACCTGATATCTCCCCCTCAATAACTTAGTTAAGATAGTAGTGCAACCAATCACCTTATGCCCATTAACTTAGAGTGCTGGCCAGTAACCATTGATTTCGGACGTTTCAACAGTAACTAAATTTTTCTTTCGACCAGTACTTGTCTTGTGGTTTTCCGGTCACCTTAACTTGGGTACAGAACGATTATCTATCCTTCAGCAAACACTTACCCATTACATTGTAGAAAGTTACGTTCCGTTTCAAGTCCATTCAAGCACAGTTCCCAATGAGTAGGACGAAGAGTTCGTGCCATTACTTTTCCCAAGAAAGCTTATCGGGTGCGTACATTAATTATAACAAAGTAGCTTGCCTTTTTGCCGGAAAAAAATAACAAAATATGAGAGGGTCCGATAACTTTGTTTCACGCCTATTATGAGCTGTAATTCATCACTGTAATCAGCGGCTAAACAGAAAGGAATGGCACAGGCCAACCATAAATTTATGTGGGAAAAAGTGTAGCAGATGATGAAGGAATTAGGCAGGGATCGAATACCGGACTACTAGCGTTTTGCTGCGTTGGAAGTGTTTGATGATTGACCAACTGAGTTTTATTATGAAATAGTTTGAAAGCTTTCATTCCAAGGTCTCGGGTATGAGATATTTGAAAAGTAATAAAACCAGTTCCAAGAAACGTTACGAAAATACGTACAAAATCCAATCTAATATAAAAGTTCCGAAAATTTCTTCCCAACTTTATTATGAAATTATAGTAACTTGATGTATGGAATAAGAACGCTCATAATATTTCGACCACAGATAATGGATAAAGGATTCATAACAGGTGCTTAGGCAAATGCCTGTTTTTGCTAGAGAAGATATTCAGTGACCTTCCCTCTGTTTACAAACAACATTCGCTTTTGTCAGCATTAATGAATGGTAATCTACACAGAAAAAGTAGAGATAGTGTGTATAAAAATATTATCAGTTTCGCCTATCAGTAAAATAAACTTCACGATCAAATGTAAACTTTGTTACAAGTGATTTAGGAATAATTTACATGCTCCATTAAACTGAGATGACTGAGAAATGTCAAATAAATCGTGGAACGGTTTGCATATGAGTGTTCAGTGAAACGTAGGTCCAGCCCGCCTACGACTTCTAATGCTATCTACTACATCACTCTTCTGTGGTAAATGTGGTAATCTACGATGCCTGAGGAATGTGCTAGACTGCGGAACGTTGCTCACGTTGTCTTTATTATTTGTCTAGAAAGAACAATAGGCTTGAATGTGTGGAATTTGGTCGAAATATTCACCGTTAAGGAGACCGACCGACCGTGCCCCGTGGTGTAACTAAAGACAGTAAATATGTTGTAACGTGGACGAAAAACGTTGAACCGTTAGGTAAAAATAAGTTGTAACTGTGTAACTTTACCTACACAATCATTATCAAGACGAAGTAACAATTTGTACCTATTTGTTTTGTAAAGAGAAACTAGCGATACTCGCAACGGTTCGCTTGCTTCTTCAGGTCGGTATGAATACGATTCTGTTCATAAAAGCTGCTGCCATACAATAGCAGCACGAGAAGCTAGATAGTGTCTGCAAGCTATTGTTGAATAATGCTTTCATACAATTTTCTGAGGTATTTTGCAAGAAGGCGATTATTCGTCTATGCTTGAAACACATGGCTTGACTCTTGATTGTCGTTTATAATGCGATTACTTGTTATTAATAGTTGTATTCATACCTCAAAATGTTCAAAATTTTACTCAAAAATTGTTTATTATGGGCAGATTTTTCAATCCTCAGATAATGAAATGTATCTGTAGAATAAAGTTTATTCGAAGGTTAACAAGATTTTTAATTTTTCAATGGTCCAATAGATGTTATCTGTTGAATAAAGCCGCTAACTGAGGAATAAAGTTATCTGCTTCTTGAGGGGCTGGATAAGATTTATCTATGCGTTTTCTTTGACATTTTGAGGTTATATGGTGTGTCATTTGAGATTTTTATCATTATGTAAAAGAGTTTTGGAGTGTTATTATAATCACAAACTTTTTACTACAACTTTAGACAACAAAAAAAGCAGAGGTTGTTTTACTTATACGTCAGTGTCAATTTGTCAAACATCAGCTTTTGTCTTGTTTCATTCTAACATTGCAATGATTGTATAAGTGCATCTCGCTTGTGGAAATTTAAACAGCCAGTTAATTTTATACTTCAGTTAGCTATCTAGGGAATAAACTAAGAATTGTAAAATCGGGTCTAAGTTGAGCAAACCCTAATTTTAGATTAACAATTAAACTCATCGTCTTTCTGAAATTTGCCTTTAGACTAAATAAAAAAAGAACAAATGATGGCTAGGCAGATAAACAAAACAGTAGTTAAATTAGCATTTTGGTCAAAAATTTAAGCCTGAGGATAATTATATAAATTCGGATGTAAACCCAAAACAAGTTTAAAAGTGTAACTGCTGAGTTTCTCGCCAGGTCTTCTCAGCAAGAAACAACTCTGACGCGGTGGTAGAGTCGCATTATGTCTGTAAATTGTGTATTTACCTATATATCCATATTATTATGGTATTTTTGTCTAATGAGGATATATTGCCGTAAATTTGACGATTTGGAACTAATACAGTCTATCTATATAAAGTTATTTGAGTTTGAGTTTAGGAGGTAAAATAATTGTGCCCTAGCAGCTTATTGTCGTTGTCACCAAGATAAGGACTGCCATTAGCACGCAGCGTTCCAATTAAGAGACTGACAAGACAGACCTGAATGAGTATTACTTAACAAATTAAGAGTGTGACGCCCGAAGCCAAAAACGATAATCAAATTTGAGCATCCTTACATGTATATACCGGGTGATTAACAAATACCTTACAAAAACGATATGAAATACTCAGTAGGTGATAAAGAAGTAGGATTTCTTTTAAGTGACTTTAGTTATAAGGTTTTCATACATATAATGCTGACTGTTCAACTGATATATGGGGACCTTGAAAAAAAGTCAATGAAATTTTCACTTAAGTACATACTTTCTATATCACCTAGTACTGAGTATGTCATATCGTTTTTGTAAGTTCTTTGATAATTTTATTACCCGGTATACTGTCCCTTTCATTTTTAATGAAATGTGACAGGACAGCATCAACTTGATTGAAGGGTGCTCAACTTTTGACTATCGTTTCTGGAAACAAGGGTCACTGTTTTACCCCATATTCTCAAACTTTAATCAAAATTACGAAACCATCACCCTTAGTGCGTGCTGTCATAACAACGTCAGTAGCACTGAAAGTGGCAGCTTTACTTGCTTGACTGCCATTTACAGTAAGTATATCTACTACTTTCAGTTTCAGAATTCAATGCTGTCGGTTTTGTTCAGTTTCAGGTAATTTAGTTGATATCAAACGTTAAAGTTTGTCTGAAGAATAAAACCCACTCACGCCTCCATTTAGGGCACGTCTAAGCGATTTTAACGCCAGATAGCTCCGTAGACACAGGGTATTAAAATTTTCGCAGAATCTCGCTAACTCTGCCTGAACAACAACTTTTTATTACTTGTAGTATTTTACTGTAGCGTCAAAATAATTTATATGATATTTGCTTTTTTATACCGGGTAGTTATCAAATAACTTATAAAAACGATATGGCATATTCACTAAGTATGTAGAAACTATCTAGGTAAAAATCAAATTTATTTAACTAACTTTCATTTTAAGGTCACCATACAAATCACTCGAACGGTCATATTTTTTGTACGAAAACCTTAAAATTAAAGTTAATTGATTAAATAAAATTTTTGCTTACATAGTTACTACGTCACACTGTGTATACCATGTCGTTTTTGTAAGTTATTAGATAATCACCCGATATTTAATATTATTATTCTTTATGTTTTTTATAAGTTTAAAAACAAAGCTATAATCTTTATTGTATATTAATTTATTGTTTTTATTGTGTTTATTTATATATGTTTTTGAATTGAAATGTTTTTCTTCAAAAGTAAATTAAAGTAATTAAAATTTTTAATCATCTATCTTCTGTAGTATTTATGTACATACTTGCCACTCTAACGCCGCCTAAGTTCTGAATTATTTCAGTATATCGAACGTGCGAATTGCCATCAATAGCTTCATCAAAAATCCTTGAGATATTTAATACAAAATTACGAGTATTTGCAGGTTTACAGAGACTATATTGCGCGATCACTCATCAATCTATTCAGTAGATGCGAAGCGAGTGCCCGTCTGCGACAGATAACATAATACATCGTTTCTTGAACTGCGTTCATCTGGTACCTCTAGGACACAACCAAAAGAATTACAAGTAGGACCTCTTTGCAATCGTTTTACACTAGACAGATAGAAACCCTTTTGAAAATTTTCGCATTAGCGATTTCTCGAATAATTGAAACAGAAAACCTTGAAAGGTGCTTGGATCATCGTTGGGCCGATCTCTAACTGGATGCTCTGAATCTGATCAACGGAAGATGATGCAGAAAAAAGGAAGTTCTACACAATAGCCAGAATTGCTAAGGCACTGATAGGGGCCGGTTCCGAAGTTACATCTCACTTATAGTCACCATCTTTGCATATTATTTGTCAGAGAGCATGAGCTGTAGATATACTTTTGTGCTTTTTTGGGTCGATCCCATACCTAAGGAATTTTAACTTTATTGCAAATATTATTCTTGGGTTTGAGAAGGAACACAACGGTCCAAGGGAAACCATTTACTATTTAACATTTTAAACTTTCTTGTTGCATTTTAACTTAATTCTAATATCAACGGGTTTTTGCAACGAAACAAAAATATGGTAATTGTTCTATTTTTCTCGACGTTTCGGCGACAATTGCATATCACCGTGGTTACGAGCGGTGGGTTTACTATTTGTTCATCAGTGTTAATTAACGTTCCGTCTTTATAATATAATTATATATTAAGACTCTGTTATTCTCTTGCAGCGCCCTCTACCGGATAATTTTCCAGATTGTTCTAGCGGACAATCCTCTTAGCGCTTACGCAGTAATGAGAAATATGGATTTGACAATAACAAGTCATAATTTAACAACAAGTTTTTTAAGAATAAACGTCAGAACCATTCTGATACAGAATATTGTAACAATTATTATTATTAGATAAGAATTGGAGTTTTGCTATTGGAAGTTGTAATTTTGGGAGCACCGGCCCCTAAATCGATATTTTGAAAAAATTGTATATCTTACTAAAATCATAAATGCGAAAGTTTGTGAGTATGTATGGTACTATTTTACGCAAAAACTACTGAACGGATTTAGATGAAACTTTACAGTAATACAGCTTATACATCAAAATAAAACATAGGCTACAATTTATAATGATTTTATCTATCCATATTATAGAAATGAATTTCATGCGGGCGAAGCTAAGTATGAATCTGTTTATATATATAAATTATTATTATTTATTTATTTATTTTTATATCTTTTATTTTTTTATATATCTTTTATATATATATATATATATATATATATATTTATTATACGTAACGCTAGTTATCTACTTATAATATACTACTTTAACGGGTGTTTGCAACGAAACAATAACAGCAAATCTCAACGTCGAAAAAGTCTTTGAAATGATCAAAATACGAATCCTTAAATGTATAAAAAAGGTTTGTGCATAGGTTCCAAGTTTAAAAACGTGGTATAGCTTTAACTGGCGTTTAAAGCATAGCTAAAAAACAATGACAGTAATCGGTATGCATAAAATGCAACCAAATTTTTAAGTCACCAAAGATGGCGTGGAATAGGCGCTGACAGTGCCAGGAGGTCTACTCCCGTTCGCTGAACACGTAGTTACGTAAATTTTCAGTCGTTAAAAAACAGGTACCTGCCGTTCGAAATTGGTGTTGATTTTTTGGTATTCTGATAACTATTTTTAATGTACAAAATTCATGAAACCTTTTCATAAAATACTACGTATTGTGTCCTCACTATTCCAAAGTTTAACGAAACTTCGTAAATTTGAACCACAGTAGGCCCCTCTGTTTGCCGTTCGTGTATCCTAGGAAATCAATATAATAACTGGCATCAATTATTTATTCCCAACTTTCCATGTTACAATGTTTATTTTTTTGTGCTAACATGTTTAGGTTTTTCCGTTATTGTGGTGTTAGTATCTATTTTGAATGAAATTTAATTCACATTGGTCATAAGATCCCGGAAAGAGGGGTAGTTGTTGTTATTTGAAAAAAATATAAAAATGAACAAACATAATAGGCCAGTAGTAGGTACATTTAGTTCACAATGTTACTTCTCAGTTAAGGAGTAGTTACTTATTTTTATTTAAAAAAAAGTTCGAAATAAAGAATCCTAAACCATACACATCTGAATATTTATTATTGATTTCTGGAGCAATAACTGATTACTTGGAAATTGGTATTTCAGTCATGAAAACTTTTAAATAAAGACCTTTACAGCAATAGTACATAAGTACCACGAAGATCAATAATGCAGACTTGACAAATTGATCGAGCCCTTGTTACTCAAGGTCGGCAATAGTTTAAACATTGTTCTGGGGCCGTTTTACCATCTCTTATCAAGTTAATTTACTAAATTGAGCGTAGCGAGTGATTTCCTATTAATATGATCTTTCATTTTCAGCCAGTCAGCGGTTACTTGTCAATAATGCATATACTATGCCAGATATTTACTGACGAAATTGCAGTTTATGACATCAACTTGACATGCTATAAGAGATGGTAATACGGCCCCTGGTTGGAAGAATTAAGGCTATGTTTGTTCCTGAAGTAACATACCATCACGACTTTATCCTAAGCAGTGTAGTTAGAGATAAGTGACTGTTGCCGTCATGGTGTACGGAGCACTAAGAAGCCCACTTTGGACCAATGGTATTAGAACCCAAAGTGGTAGGTGGTGAGCCATCCGCCGTTATCCGGGTTGGTTTGGTTTTTATCGATGTTTTTCATCACGAGAGAGTTAGTCGGAGATTCAACAATGAACACAAAGATGGTTCTAGGCCAGATTTGAACTCAGGTCCACACGATCCACGATCCAATTTGGCGTGCTTAACCTCCAGGCCACGATGCTCTCCACAAATCATATTTTAACCTTTCAATATTTTTATACTTTTTTTAAAACCTATGTTTTATTTCTCTAGTCTCTGAGCTCGACTAGAACGTTATTATTGACTGATATTACTTCAGCGTGTTGCAAAATGTGATAGAGGCAAAAGTGCCTGCAATACGTGCAGTGTTGCAGTTGTGTTGGAGCCGGCTTCTGCCTGCTTCAGCACTGCTAACGGCGCTAACAAGCTCCTGAGAGGCCACCCTTGTCCGAGACGAGAAATGCCTGTAAGGGACATGAGGTATCACCTGATTTGTAGATTGGTGGTGCAATAGTACGAAAGTTATTTTTTGGCACCCGTATATCTGTTATAAATTTTTGTTTTTACAAATTGGCATAACTGCAAAATGTCACCAATAGAGAACAAACTACGATTTAGATGAAAAAAAGACAAAAATATATCAAAAGAACACCTAAAACCAACGAATTTACTAAGGTATGGGTTGTTCATAAGTGATGTGGATAAATATATTATATCATTTTGAAACAGTATTATACGTATTGATCTTCAGATTCTATAGCGCCTTTCATCAATAGACAGAGTGATTCAAGAGATAGTTTTAGGTATGTATATAAATCATGATATAGTACTCGTAGACAAAAGGCAAAAGTTTGTATCTCTACATATCACCCGTGTGAAGCTAGATCGCTAGTAGTATTTTAAGGTAAATACAGTGTTTTTATGAAATAAAATACTGTACTATTATTACGAAAATAGGTCACCTTGCTTAAAACATGCCGTAGAGCAATGATAATCCGGTCGCGATTTGTCGGTGGGCGGCTCTTTCCGAATTTATCTTCCCACACCCGAGATAATCGTACACTTTCGTACTGGAATAACTAAATCACTATCCCGGAATAGAGACCACCGGGTAACGATACTTAAGAATAAAGAGAAACAAAACATTCGCGATTTCGTTTGCGATTGGATATTTAGGTGCGAAGGTATTCAGTGTATTTATGTTTCCATATTATTATAGTATTTTAGTCTATATTCAGTATTTCTTCTCCTTGTTATGATTTGACTGTTTGAAAGTACTTGCTACAGTTCTATTTAAATAAAGATATTTTTTGTTGTTTGTTATAATAATATAGTGTAGTGACGTCGACTAGTATAATAATCATGATTAATTGTCTCGAAAATATGCGTTTTGCATTCAGGAGTGGGTAGGAGTGGGATTTTGCACAGAATTGGTTTTTATTATCTATAAGTATAATTAACAAAAAAAAAACAACTTCAAAAAAAAATCTTCTAAAACAAAGCACTAAAAAGTAAAGAAATAATTGCGTATTCTTCTAAAACTTATACGATAATATAATGTAGGTACAATTATTGTTATTGTTGGAGTCGGTGTCAGCCAAGGAAACGCTACAATATACCTAGCAATATACCTATTTCTTACATATTACGTTTACGTATTTAAGTAGGTAGTTACAAACCTACATTGGCTGACACCGACTCCAACAATAACAATAATTGTACCTACATTATATTAAGTTTTAGAAGAATACGCAATTATTTCTTTACTTTTTAGTGCTTTGTTTTAGAAGAATTTTTTTTGAAGTTGGATTTTTTTAGTTAACATTTTTGTTTATTTCTTGATTTTCAGTGAATAGTTCTTGTTTATTTTATACATCGAAAAAGTATCCTCCAATTGCTCCTAAGAATTGAAGACTTCCGTTACTTTTTCATGGATCCCATAATCAGAACCTAACCAAACTACCCTTGAAGTATATCCTTGCCAGTAAAAAAAGTAGCATCGAAATCGGTTGGCGTGATAATGAGTTATTCGTCCATTTGTCGCGCATATGGTTTATCTAGATTTAAGACTTATATGGATTTCCCTTGGATTCTACTGTCAGAACTGGACCAAAATAAAATAGGACCACACGGACAGCATCAGCTTTCAATTAATAAAAGAATTATCATAATCGGTTGGCGTAATATTGAGTTATTCGTCCATTTATCGCGCATTTTGTCTATCTAGATTTAAGACTTATATGGTTTACTCATGGATGCCACTGTCAGAACTAAACCAAATTAAAATGGGACCATTCGAGAAGCACCAGCTTTCAAATAAAAAAATAATGATCAAAATCGGTTAACCCAGTCGAAAGTTATGAGGTAACAATCATCAAAAAAAAACATACAGTCGAATTCAGAACCTCCTCCTTTTTTTGAAGTCGGTTGAAAAGAAAACGCCACTTCCCAAAACTGTCAATATAGATGTATGCAGCTGATTGAGTTGCCTTAGCATAACTTGACACATACAGTATCAAATTGTAGGTACATTCATATAATATGATACCAAGAGGATTTCTATCAATATGATAATGTGAAATCCAATTGACAAAATAAATTACATAGATGACAATTAGTACAATGACGTCACTTCTCCATGAGTCCCATGACACGTATTAGTCCACATAAATCACTGTCCAGTCCACACATGCGTTTTGCGCGGATCCCAAAATAATTCAGCCAAATGGAACGGAGACGCGTGGTGTTTTCACGTAAAACGCAGGAATGTCAATCATAATGTCTTAATGGTTTTAAGTTTATGAATATTTTAACATCTGTATTTATTTTTAAAAGTTTTTGTGCGTTAAATTGCTCACTACTAATTGCGTCTTTGATCAAATGAAACGAAGGCGGATTCTACGTCAAAATTACGAGCGAGTATGTAAGATGCGTTTAACCTGTTACCTATTACTTTTAAAACAGTAGTGTAATGAATATCCAAATTATCAAGTCATAACAGCTACGATATGAGATCTTTGACACGGAGCTTTGTAAATGTGTGAACAAAAATTAATAAACTGAAAACTAAGCAAACCTTATACCAACTTACTATAAAGACAAGCTTGCTTAAACAACAAAACTGCAATGAAAATATCAATTTTGTAAGTTTTTAGTCACTCACCCGGTGTCTTTTTCTTGCTGTCTTTCTCATATCGATACCTAAACCTGAATGATTTCTTTTTTATAATTTTCTAAAAAATATAGGAATATTCTTTGACATCGAAAACGTAAGTTAGTAATAGGTAACTAGTTGTTTATCGCTCACCATAATCTGTGGTTAACCTCGGTCAAGTTAAATTAAGTTGTATACATTGTCAACAGTAATCAATCAAAGTGAATGTTGTTCAAATTCATAACTAAAAAAATGCCTATGATTTTACATTAAAATAGAAATCATTAGAACACATCATTAGTTCTTTACGAAAGTAGAATTGTACTTTACGAAAATTATCCGTTGATTGTAGTTATTCTATCCACAACTATTATCATATGATGTGAACACGAACCTGGCATTAATTCACTTTAATACATAGTATCGAATTATTTTAAGTGAACTTAATTGGTATAAATCGTTCATTCGTTTTATTATCCTGGATTACGATGCAGGTAGTGTACCTAATTTAATTAACTATAATGGGCTTGAGAGTCTTTAAAATAGAAAGTAAGACATTAGGACGATTTGAAGCAGAGGGCGAGAAGTTTTCAGTCCAAACTTTACAAGCGTTATCAGAGTTTGCGGTCAATTTCACTTCATTTCAAAGCATCAGCAGTATAAAAATGGCAAATCTAAACCCTGTACGAAACCTTGAAATTGAAAACTGTCTAATTTTAGTACAAATATAATGTTCTCATATAGTTGAGGTTACCTTGCGTAGTTTAAAATCACCTTGCATTTTAGGAAAATCTTACCGAAATCATTAATTTCACTATCAACTACAAATACTTCAACCTACTAACACAACTTGACACGTAAACACTGTTTAGTACTTTATGTGTTAATCTATATTTTAAATATCAACTTAATTTATTTCACTAATTTTCTATGTGTATATATTTTATTTAAGTTTTATTGTCATTTCTTTTTTATTTACGAATCTGTGCAAGCGCGCCCGACCGAGCGCATCGCGTTTCGCGCCGAAACTCAAATTTAGAATGCTAAAACTGTCACTGTCAACTTTCTTTGTTTTCTATTCGGCCAGTGTTTTGTGCATTTAATAGAGTTTCGTGTGTGGGGGCAGGGAGGCGCGATGGTGTTCCCCGACCGCGCTCGCTCCGCCGACTGAGCGTCTCGACGAATACTCGTGGTCGTGGTCACTACTACACTATCGATGATTTTCAATCTTGATAATAAACCGTAACAAAACGGGTCAGGGCTTAACTTCAATCTCGATCGAGTTTCCCTTAGTGAGCGTAGCGAAATTTGTTAAAATGTTTCACCAATTTAATGAAACAGAAAAGCTTTTTGCCATTTCAGTGAGGTATTTCGTTTGTTTGCGATAACTTCAGAGCTATTTCTACGGTTAGAAATTGTGACACTAGGAAATTGTTTCGCTTGGCATAAATATTTTTGAAGTCATTATTTTCAATAGCTAGAAATAAAATGTATCTTATGTATTTAAAGTGTAGTTACTTATATTGATTATTAATACTTATAGGTCCCCCTGACCTTTTACCCTCTCTATTAGGGAAATTAGTAGAAACAATGCAAAAATGATTAAAACCTTCAATACTCGTGCAAAGTTAGGTCGCTAGTTTTAGGCTACACTTTTATTATTTACTTACTTTGAAGTTTATTATACAAAATGACGTCCGAAGCATTTCCTCTACTAGCGCCTTAGTACTTTAACGTTTACATTGTCATTTATTGGATAGCCCATAAAACTGTGTCAGGCAGGGAAGTTTAGTCGTCAGGTGATGTGAGCTTCTGATATTGCTGTCCTGAAAATGTAGGGCACTGACAAAGTCCAGCGTTCAAATTTGATCTAGCATTTTTATCTACTGCGGTTTGACTACAAGTTTACGATCACACCGACTCTATAGTCAACTATTCGTTAGCGTCTGATTTAGCGATTTAAAGGTACTGGGCAAAGCGTTTGTTTTTTTACTAGGGGTTGCCAACGAATTCAACCGCGTAGATCTAGCTTTTTAATTTGTTTACCTTTAACTAATCTAAAGTATTTATTTTTAATCCAGCTTTTATATAAGACATTGCAATAAATCCAAGTAGTTTTCGCGTGATGTTGGAATTTGGGTCTGTTTGTTTATATGTATTAATTAATCAAAAAAATCGCATTCAGAATTATTCATATATATACGACTTATATGTACTTACGAGTATGGAGTGTAATTAGTTTTTCCAAAAAAAGAAATTATCAGTTTTACATCGAATACTGTTTTACCACACCGGTACTGAAATAGCATGCTCATAATTTTTAAGTAAGTAAAGTTCGTGTTTTTTTTTAATTCGGTTTTCAGAAAACGCTGATTTAATTCCATTTAGTTTGTACCCATGTTTGCTAACAGGGTGGAATGCCGAGGGTCAGAATGCTCACGCGGGGAGTGCCGCGTCATCCGATAAATATATTCGCATTACGCCCAGCCCTATCTACCCCTGAAAGAATTCGCTTCCGCATATTTTAATAAAATGAAGAACGACTACCCAGAGGAGATTCCTACACAAAAAACTGGTTTGTTGTCAAAGCTTAGTAGTTTTGAAGTTTTTATTTCGCAATAGTTAAGTGAAGACTAAGTGGCGATTGGTACGTTCGACCATAGATAATATTGTGTATTATTTATTGCAAGCAGTATCGCATGCAGACAAACCACAAGTCCGCCTTCTCCTTTATACGATTCACAAACTTATACGATAATATTTTATTACTCGTACTACTCGTATGAAGCTCGACAGACGACCCCAATGCTAGAAGCAATGTCTGGCCGAGACGCAAGATACCTCTTAACGTACGTATCCTAACTGTCGTGAAAAACAAGATCTTACCAACAAATCATCCTACTACATCAATTTTATTCATCATTATCAGTAAACGGAGAAGCCAAATTCGTACAGTCTATACTTGGACGGAGCCCGGGCAGAAGGCTAGTCACTGTATCAAGCGCCCGTTTTAGTGGTAGTAGGGATTATAAAAGGCAGCAAAGTGCTACCCTAAAGTTGTTTAACTGAAAAGTCATTTGTTCCGTTACAATTGCAGGCATTTTCCATGAAATTCACGATGGATTTTCAAACGTCATGCAATTTAGACCACTATTACAGGATCTATATATCACTAGTTTGCTGGTAAGCTGACCTCACTCACAGTGGTACTTATACATTTTTTTACTCAATCATTATTGAGCATTAAAAAATAAAAAAGGTTATTTTCTTGATGACAGATTTCGTGAAGGAAAGGTCAAGCCGGAGCCTCTTTACAATTTTTCGCATAATTAAAACCATATGCACACTAACAGTTTACTGCCACCCTCAGTCACCAGCTACCTACCACTCAGCTTCTCTGCGTGCATGATATTCACTGTTTCAATAATACGTCACGCATCGTCTAAAGGTGCTTCCTCACAGAAACCATTCACCTGTAATGTAACGATCTAAGATTCTATTTTGTGCTTCGTTACAATTTGTTTACTACCAGACTAGTAGTTGCAATGCATTTGAAAACGCAACCCCCCTATAATTAATTTATTATCCATTGATTTGTCATTTTGTTTAATTATCATTTATGATGCAACAAAATCTGTCAGTGCGTCTATATTTTAAATTAATGGTTAAATTATAATATAGTTTTATGAACATTCTTACTGTATACAAAAGCAGTACTCAGATATTCCTGTTCGTCGAACATATAGTAACGTGAACATGCGTTATAACATAACATTCGCTAAAAAAACATATTAAGGACAATATTTTACTGTACAAAATACATGGAACCTATTCATAACACGCTACGTTTTGTGTCTTTTTCACACTTCCAAAAATTCTCGAAACTTCGTAAATGCATACCGGGTGTAGGCCCCCCTTTTTTTTTGCAGGGGAAAAAATGCGTTACGCACTATCCCGCTACCTAGGCGGAGCAGCGGGGGAATGTGGGACTCTCCGTCACAGAAGGTGACGGCATACCCACTAAAAAAGACCCCCGGTATACCTCATCGCCTTGACGGGACGACATGGTGCCTGGTTCCGATTACCGTGCCGTCCCTGGCGGGTGGCCCAGCCTTTACGCCGGGCCTCCTCACGCAACAGGGGCATCCCGGTATACGGGGACACCCCCAGACAGGAGCACCGTGCAACGGGGTGAAAGCCCGGGAGTAGGCCCCCCTGTTTTAGAGGTCCGGGAAGACAGGTCACTTCTATTGTGTTTTTAGTTAGAGTTTTTAAAATAGTACTCAACAAAACTACTTAAAACAACAATATAAATCACAACAGTTTTTATTAAAGACACTGAAGAAAACGATAAGAAAAATGTAACACATATTCAACGACACGACGCGACTATGTGGCGTGCGGACAAGAAAAACAATTGACCAAAAGTGAAATTCTTTGTCAGACAACATAATAATACTTTACTGCCCAGATTATTTCACACATAAACATATTTGGCTAGAGGATCCTAATATTTTATGCGAGACTCTGATTTACAGGCTCATAACGGGCGGGATGTAGTAACCCCGAGGAATTGTCGCGTCCAATATCAATGTTGTCTTGGATTGAGATTCGGGGATTACGAGTATGTGGGAGCAACACGAACATTGATTTCAGATAATACGTTGCAGAATTTATGTTGAATATAGAAGATAGAGACCATGTTGTTAACATGCTACGTATATTTTGAACACCAGACTATGTAAATAAAAATACACCTATGTCTATGCTAATTGCTGACTTAAGATAATTGGATAAGTAAGTGAACACTCACCACTATGTATCGATTAAATTCTATTTAAACTCTATTTAAATAAATTCTATTTAAATGAATGTGCTTTCGCGAAAAGCACCCCTAGCATGTTATTTTACTCGATCTGACACATAGCAACAGAAAAAAATGCTTTCAGTCATAACTACAAATTTCAAAGTCATCTTTCAACATAAACTTCAGACTGCTATGCTTTAAAGTACTGGCGCGCCATCTATAGCAAATATTCAGTTCTGTAACATTCACTGTTAGAAGTGAACTAGAACTACGAAGCTTTGCTAGTGCCATCTAGCGGGAAACAGTGGAACTGTTGAAAATTCGCTGAAAGGAAAGCACCCTGAAATCCGTGCGAAACTTTTTTTTTTTCTATATGCTAAGATGGCGCTGCCTCGCTCGACACACGGGAAGTCTGTCGTGATTTAGTTTCAAAATAACTTTATATGAATAATGATCGTTAAATCAACGTATTGCATGTATTCAAAAGGGAAATTTCAGGGATTAAATTTGGGTACATTGCATTGTGATAAATTAAGTTGTTTTAGTAACATATTTATTACACAAAACCGATTAGAATTACCTCACAGAGTAACATGGCCTATGGCATGTTAGCATCAAAATCTACAAATCTTAGACAATTCAGGAGAAAGATAGTTAATATTATCCAATATAATGTGCTGTATGTAGGTTTTACAAATGGTGTATCTTCTGGCAATAAAGTTTTTTCCATTTCAAATTGAAAAGGAAGGTAGAGGGCGACTTAAATAAATTGTCAATTTATTTTCTCTGGCAACAGAAGTCACAAAGATTCATTATCTTTTGCGGTTGCAAACTGCATTTCACTATTCCTATAATTTGTTGTCATTCATAATATAAAGTAAATATATTTTAAGGTTTTTTCTCTTTGTTCAAAAATGTTTAAAGGTAGCTTTGTAAATTAGGATTTACGGTAACTTTTGCCCTAATGTGCTTTATAACTAATCAAGTTTACCAGTGGTCAAATGTTATTGTTAACGGAACCATATCGTTCGTTATTTATAAGGAAAAATAGTTGAATATCTGTATGTTTATAGGTCTGACCAACAATTTGCATTATAAGTCACTTAGTTTGGTTTAGGGTCAGATAACCGCGTCTAAAGATGTATAAGAGCCTCGGAAACATCTTTTTAACTGTGAAGCTCATACGACAATGTCAAACACCATGCTAAATAACGGCGCAAGGTATAAAAGATAGTTTAAAATTAATTTTTACTACTTAGCCCTAGATTTGGACAGTTTCTTCAGTCAGTGTAGGTATAAATTCACACGCGATGTTAGCGGTGAATAGCCATAAATCATATTGTCTGCCAGTTTGCGAACAAACTAACAGGCCCAAATATAATATGTTGTATGTGATTTCTATAATGAAACCCGACCGTTTGTGACCTCAGCACGGTGCGCTTCGTTAATTAACGCTGTGATTGTATCTCTTGAAAAAAGGTGTGCAATTCGACACGTATTCTCCGTAATATTATTGAAACTGCATGATAGGCTCCGAAAGTAATAAGTATATTTTTTATAGGAATGTATGTAACTATGTATATGTTTGCATATTCAAAGAAATGCATGGGGAATAATGGACATACCTATACATACATGTCTTCTACTTAGTTTCATTAATTTCAACGTATATTGAGGAACAGTTAAGATTTCATGGAAATCTGTTCGACATTATTGCAAAAAGTTCGACATTATTGCAAACCGCAAAAAGGTGTTTTTGTAAAATACCTATGCGTGTCGCGAGAAAACGTGTCACGAGTTTACTCGTGCAATTTGTAAGGACCGGGCAAACAATCCGATCAGCAACGAGAAAAGGTGTGAGATAATTGTCGTGGTGCAACTATATCTCTACTTATACTATAAAGAGGAAAGATTTGTTTGGTTGTTTGTTTGTATTGATGGGCTCCGAAACTACTGGAGCAATTTTAAAAAATCTTTCACCAATATAAAGCTACATTATCAGGGAGTGACATGGGCACAGCTAGTTTCTTTTAATTATCCATGATAATTAATTTCTAGCGATATTAGTTTGTTACTGAAAACCAAAATCAAATTTCTTACATATATGGATGTTTAACTTGTTATCTACTCTGTCCTAAAAACTAGTGGTATTTAAAAATCAGCTTTGTTTACATCTGTGGCGAGAAAGCACGCGGAATGCCTAAAAGGGGCCTTGTTACAATTTCAATTCATTTTCTAAACTGAGAGTAGCAAGCAATTTCGTAGTATGACATTTCATTTACAGCAGGTTACCTAAATTTGGCACTTATTCATCTTCTAGGCTGGATAGGGTTTCACTGACGAAATTGCTCCCTACATTCACCTTAGGAAATTAACTTGACTGGTTATGAGCGATTGTCATAAGGCCCAAGTGCGGCTACTGCATCTTATAGAGTAAAGACATGGAGAACACAAGAGATCCCTTGCGCTATGCTGACTCCGTAACACTTGGGGCAATTTTGTGTAGTTACCAATACGAACAATGGCGAACTTCTGGTCCCTCAGCTGACCACTCACACAACATCTCCCAAAAGAGCTTAGACTAATTCACTTAGCACGGGGAATACAATACTGCCTCAGCAGTATTGCTGAACAGTATTAGCTTTCAGACGGACAACTCAATAACGAGCGAAGCTGGGAAGGAATCTGCCGTGCCCTATCTTACTACCTAAGTACCCACCTTATTTTTTGTAATTTCATATTTTCCAAATAGGTAAAAATGATAGCTTTTTTCAGCTTCTGTCGAAACCACACTGATATCACGAAAAATACATGACGCGTGATTCAATTTCGTCTCTATTTCGAGCCATCTTCTTTTCGGTGAACTACAATATTATGAAAACATCGTCATTTTTGTGTTTTGACAACACTAGCCAATAATATTGACACATAAAAAGTAATGAGAATAATCATGTTAAATACATTTGGGCCAGTAAGAAGACTCTTGTGACGTGGGGTTCTTAGACAGTTGTAAACCGTCATTTCGAAAGCTCAACATTTTACCACTACCTAGTCTGTGCATAAAATCATTTGCTGCCTTCTTAAATCACACCCGCACTATTTTCAAAATCATACTGAAGTATCTCGCAGACAACCTAGGACACAATATTTACATTTACTACACAAACCTCCTAGTCAATGCTACATTTATAAACAAAATGCATATAACAAGTGCATTCTACTGCATAAAAAATACCTACATCCGTAAAAAATCTTGAAGGTAATAAATTTACTAAAACTCTAACAAAATGGCTGCTTGATAAATGTTTTTATAATTTGAAAGAATACCTGTAGCATGATCTAGATTTTGTTGTATAGTTTACTGTTTTTTTAGTTAGGTATTGTTAATTTTGTATCTTAGTTTAGCAAGCATTTTTACAAAGACTGGGATGAAAGATTCATGTCATTTAGTGTATATTTCAAATGTTTATTTTGTTCAATAAGTGAACAAATTTATTTAAGTTCAAGTTTTTCTTGTGTTTTCTTTTTTTAAATATATTAGAAACGCTTCTGTTGCTGCGTGTTGCATGTATATAATTATGCCAAAGTGAATTTTTATGAATTACCTACTTATTTTGAGAGATACCTATTTCTGTAATACTGGCAAGAATGACAAATATTATCATGTAGGTACTTGAAGTACGATAAATTTGCACGCCTGCCTGCAGGCCGAATACACCGTCCAGTCAATGTTTTACCATCTTTTTTCTCAAATGTATTCTTAGCAAATAAATAATTTACTTACTTACTTCTCTTTTCTAAAGTAATTTAAATCACGTCAACCGTAGTAGCTCAAGCATATCCCTCGTAGACGTCCGGTCCGCGCGTAGTATGAGAGTTCGTAGCAATTGGAGCTCAGCTTATGCTGGTTATGCTCAAGCTACTATCATTATAATGGATTGCGGTATTGGCTAGTTTTGCTGCGAGGTGACAATCTTATCACCGCTTTGTTACGTAAGTTCTGCTCCACCGCACGCTCTGTATCTGCACTACACTACTGTGGTTGCGATAAATTCTCTAAAGATAAGTTTTTTCGAATTTAGTTTGGTTGTTCAAATAGCTAGTTACGAAATGTCAAATTCAAATGGTGATATTATTTGCAAAATTCTCAACTTTTCAAAAGGCAAAAAGTATTTGTCAGAAGTGGGATTCGAACCCACGCCCACAGAAGTGGACTGCGACCTGAACGCAGCGCCTTAGACCGCTCGGCCATCCTGACTGTCTTTTCAGTGATGAAAGTTATGTACATACGAACGATTAAACTGAATTAAAAACTTTGGAAACTCAAATTATTTAAAAATTAAATAATTTTGTCCTTCGCCAGCCAGTATCAAAATCAATTGGGTATGGGAACAAAACTCAAACATGTCCTGAATCGAAAACCGTTTCGATATATTGGTATTATTATTTTTTTCTAAAAGGCAAGCAATGCATCGGTGACACCTCTGGTGTTGCAGTTGTCCATGGGCGGAGGTGATCACTCTCCATCAGGTGACCTTCTAGCTCGTTTGCTCCCTATTACATAAAAATAAAAATAAAAATATACCATATTTAAATATTTAACATTTTTAAAAGCATAGGACAGAGGATATTTTAATTAAATACATGGGGTCATTAATTTGACCCTAGTTTGCCAACGTCCGCATAAAGTATATTATGGTTCTTAATGGACTCTTGACGATAATCAAATTGACATCTCACAATTGCAATCTATTGGGTCGTATAAACGTCCTTTCACGTGATTGGTTTATAATCTATCCATCAACCAATCAAATGACGCGATCTGTATCATACGTAAGACTTTTAGCTAGGTGATTCTACTGCATGGTATTAATGGGGTTTCCAGATAGCAGATTTAAAATTTCCCCAGGTGAAATATATTTTTCCACAAAGTTATTTTTAATAATACGTACATTAATTTACGCCCATTGCCCAGACGGGTAGGTAGGACTTAAAATTGCCATTCGCTACAATCCCAACCCTTTCAGGTACGGCATGGTTTCAGAACTTGGCAAAATGAATGTATCTAAAGTCTACTTCACACATTCTCGTGAGATTGTACACGATGAACGGCGAGTTCTGTTTCAGTCGTAAGTGCAGTAAATCAGTTAATTTCTCCTCATAATTTATTTACCACGAATCTGGGAAAAAACACATGTGCGAACACTAAGTGAATTTGTGACGTCATGAGTTCGGAATGTTTAAAAAATTATAAAAAATAACTACAGGCTAGATCAACGAAATATTCAAATCAGTTACTTATAATAGTAAAAGGTAATAAAAAAATATATTTAAAACAATAAAAATTTGTTCCCATACCCAATTTCATAGCGGTTTCTGACTAGCGTTTTTGGAAGCGCATGTAGGGGCGTGCGGGCACGCCTTTTGCCACAAGCGTATGTCGTACGAGCATTGATGCGCATATAAGCTCGTATAATCCATTATGATACTGACTCCCACTCCCGGTTCAAGCGAACACGCCGCAATAGGCCCATGTACGTTTAGTTTTTTGGAGCGCGAAATGTAGCGCGCATATAAGCGCGTATGTTAAGCGACGCGACGCGCACGACGAAATAAACGCTATCTGACCCCACTCCTAATGGTTCTGTACCAAAACGGTACAGAACAACAAAAGTCGCTTAACATTCACTTGGTAAGTTGTCACAGATTTTGCGTGCGTTTGCCATGACAAAATAATCAATCAATAAATAATTATTTTGTGTGATAAAGTCAATCTTCAATATTTTTTTTTATTTATTTATTTACCACATACAACTATCATTACAGGATAATACCTAATGCAATAGTGTAGTTACAATATTAAGATTAAAAGTTGACAAATTAAATGCATCATTAAGAGCAGAACAGTTACATATTCTTATCATTATTAACTTACACTATAGGTACACATGCAATAAGCCACTCTTGTGAATTCGTTCAGACTACAGTTAAATAGGTCATAACGTAATTCAAATTGTTTTAAGTGGTAGTAATAAGACATACCTCTGTTATTGATGTTTTAAAGTTCAGGGCTTTTGCGTGTGTGTGAGCATATTCTTGTATGAATAGTAAAATAATTAGAAGTAAGACAATAGTCGGCAGAGACTGTAGAAAAGTATTAGCATGATAAATACGCCACAGGTCTCTTCCATGCTCTTTGCGAAAGAGAGTCTAACGCAGCGTTTGCCATCATATGGTCAGCATCACAGAACTTTGTTGCTCCAATAGCCATCTAAAAATAAAGGCAATAAAGGCAGCAAAAAAATATATCACTGTGACAACCCTATTCTTCGTTCTCCCCAGTTTCACACGGAAACTTGTGGTCACAATTTGATATAAAAACAGCCGACACTTGCGTCTCTGAAATATTAGTTGTTCGTGTCAACATGTCCGAAGTTAACTACGAGACTGACCCAGCAGTGACCAACCTGAGAAATTATCTCAAGATACGCAGCGTGCATCCTAATATCAACTATGGTAAGTTTATTCTGACGAGCTAAACGTACATCATGATCAACGTCATAATTCGTAGCCATAAGCAAAGTACTAACTGGTGACGTTTTCAAAGCAAATAGCGTGAGACCTGTTCATAGTTACAATCCCTTGTATCCAGTCATGTTAATTCCCTAAACTCAGGGTATCGAGCCATTTAGTCATTAAATATAAATATGCGCCAGACAACACACCACTTGCCATGATCTCGGATAAATATCCTTGTGTTACGAGGTACCAGACAAGGAATTAAGCCATGGGCAGGTGGACGGACTACCAGGTAAAGGAGGCAGGATTCCAATGGCTGCAGACCGCCTGGACCGGTTGCTTTGCAAATCTATGGAGTAGGGTTATCTTACATATATCTGAGCATACTTTCACATGTTATTAAATTATGACGCTGTAAGGCCCAGAACGTAAATAACCCCTACAAAAATAGATTATCCTTGCTGCCAACCATAACACAGCTAAAGTTTAGGTAGGTACCTAAACTAAGAATGGCCACTAATCGCTGCAGTTCATAAAATTGTGGCCTAATCACCTCTAAGTCATTAAATAATTCACACTAAATGCAGGTTATTTATCACATACAACGTATTTTGTTAAGAATACTAATGGGAATTGTTATTTTTGTCACCAGTTCTCTTTCCAAATATTTTATATCAAGGGACTAAACGAAGCCGTAATATACCAGAGGTTCAATGAAACCGAGGGTATATTAAGTTAGCGTTTAGTTTCGAGGTGCAAACTGTACTTTTCACTTTGAGTGCGAGAAAATTAGTCAATTTAGTACAAAAACATTTGAACCCAAAAAAATTAAGTACACTCAACAAATATTCTAAAATTTTCGCGGTCAGTTTTTTTTTCAAACCAATCACAGATTAACAATTTAAAACACATGGTGCCACCTTCTTTGCGGACAAACAATGGAACTAAAACTCTCAATATTTTCGCATTGAAGACAGTCCCACACTCCAGAGATAGTAGTATATATTTACTGGCTGTTTAAGTTTGTCTATGTCACATGAAGGAAATTAAATAACTAATTACTTTTTACTCCCTAGAGACTAAAGTGGTCACTTTAGTCCCACTTCGTAGGGCTATATTGGCGTACTTTTATAGCATGAGAAGTGAAAAATATATTATTTTATACTACGTAAAATCCGATTTAACGCAGAGGGCCCGTGCACGTCCACACCGGATCCAATTTAGAAAAGTTGGTTTCCTGTAACTCTAGCATGAGTCTACCTCAGGTAAACTACGATAGTAAACTACAACTTGTACGCCATTCTTAGTTACATTACTATTCACTAGAGGCGCTGTACCGAAGTCGCATACAGAAACGTCAACGCTACCGTCAGAATAATCTCACTCAAACTCAAATATCTTATTAAATAGACTTGAGCTGAACTTTTAAATAGTCAAAACAAAAATATACTAAATAATAGGCATAAATAACTATCCAATATTGAAATATAAAACAACTTCACGGATTCTACTCGCGGAATCTATATTTTTACATTTTTCTAACCCGTTTCGACTCCTTTACAGCAGTCGTAATCACGGGATAACTCAGATTTCTAACGGTGGGGTAAAAAATGTAAAAATATAAATTCCGCGAGTAGAATCCGTAAAGTTGTTTCATTTCAATGTGTAGTGTTCGCGTAAATATAAGACAACAATATGGATATTTACATAAACAGTTTACAAACAAAATGCGACTCTACACCGAGTTTCTTACTGAGAAGACTCGGCGAGAAACTCAGTAGTTACTCTTTTGAACTTGTTGTTGTTTTACAACTTCGTTAGTGTTAGAGCCCTTACACATTGCGACTTTTTGCAGCGATACAAACGCGATTCAGTATCGATACAGTCGCAAGACATCTACCTTTACACACAAAAAGGCAACGATAAAATCGCGATGCAGTCGCGTGACAGTCAAACGCGCGTTTGTATCGCTGCAAAAAGTCCCAACTAAAAGAGCCCGTACTGGTGGGGCTAAAAAAAACCAACTTCAAAAAAGAAACTATTCCTAAACAAAACGCCTCCCACGCTCGGGAGTCAAACCATCTCTGGTATATTATGGCTTCGTTTAGTCCCTCGATATAAATTTATAAAATACACTATTATTAAGTAATAAGTTTTTATTTATAAATATACTATTATTAAGTATTTATAAATAAATATACTATTTATTTGTACAAATCCCAAAAAGTCTTGATTGGTCGGGGAGGGAATGTAATTTAAAACAAATCGTCAAGACGTAAATAATAAAGTATATTTTAATTTTTTATCGGTAAGGAACGCCGCTGCTTGGCCTCGACGGCCTTAGCAGCTTCACCGGTCTGTAGGGTGAGCGCAGAAGGCTATCAACCCTATAATATTTAAATATTTTAAAGCTTTTAGCTTACCTCGAACCATAATACGTGCTACATGAAACATAATACATGCGCGATTCAGTTACGTATAACGCCATCTAGTGAAAACTTGCATGTACCTTATGGTTGCAAGAATAGATATCCTGTCTCCATACTGAGTTGAGCGTTAACACTAATATTATGTAGGAATAGATTCCGATTTATAAGCGCTGGTGGTAAGGTGACTGAGGTTTAACTAACTTAGGTTAGATAAACCTTAAGTGCTAATTGTAAGAAGCAATGAAAGGTTTTTTAAATATGGTTTTTAATACATCATACATTTTTTAGGCAATCATAAAATTATCGTTAGTCTAACCTTAAAGGAAGTTCTTTCACGTAACAATTATCCGTTTTAAAGCTAGCTGGAGTTGGCTCTCTTCCATTCCTATGTTACCTAATTAGATGTCCATTAAAAGTAAACTATTTTATTCTATTACTAAGTTGTCCACGCGGACAAAGCCTTTAGGCTTTGTCCGTGTGGATTAAGTTCGTAATGAATTTGATTTGATTACTTAAATGGTGTGATGTTTTTCATAGTAGAACACATACTTATGTTGTATTTCATTAAATATATTTTTTGTCCAACATCTTAGTAAAGTAAAAGTAAAGTAAAAGTAAAAAATATCCTAATTCATATAGATTTATAAAAAGTATATAAGACAAGTCATTTACAAAAAAAAATTGTAGCAAAATTATACTGATTAAAAATAAACTTACATTAAATAATACTAATAAAGTTAATATCATAATTAAACATAATGTGACTCTACCACCGGTTCGGAGGTTGTTTCCGATCGAGGAGACTCCGGCAAGAAACTCGATGGTTACTCTTTTTAATCTTGTTTTTATACACAGAAATTGAATTAACAGAGTAAAGTCATAACATAATAATAACCTCGCTTCATTAACTTAGTTTTAATTTGTGACAAACTGGTGAAGAGGCAGTTCAACAAGAGTTTGCGGAATCTTATTAAAATATTTTACACGTTGACCAACAAATGATTTCATTTAATTAGGCATCAAGTGGTGCGAATTTGCCCTGCTACTACTTTGTTCTTCAGGGTTAATTTTACAAAATTGAGTGTTAACTTAACACCAACAGCGGCTTTTGAAACACATTTCCAATATATGTTAATAATTTGATTATTTTCATGAAATTTCATACTGTATTTTAAAGTTTTCTGTATATACTCGTAGAAACTTAGTTTGCGTGTTGCTCTTGTCTGGGACCTAGAGCTTTGCTTAGAGCGCTTTCCTACAAGCGTATACGGTCGCTTTGGCATACGTACGCGCTTATACGCCCGCTACATCCAAACGCGGTTGCGGTGTGTTTACTCGAATCGGTAGTGGTGTCAGTAAGCGGTTCGCGCTTATACTAGCTAACAAGCGCATCAACGCTCGTACACGTTGTGCGTGTGGCAAATGGCGTGCCAGTATGCGTCTGTATGCGCTTCCGACGCGAGCTCATACGCGCGTTTAAAGTTTGTCTTAAACCGCTGTTAGAGCCTAAGATGTTAACGTCTTTTGCGCACGTAAAATGTAACACTAACTCGTTACTTCTCGTACGAATATTCTAACTCCCTTGCTCGATGCGGACGTGAACTTTCAGAACTTGGTTCTTGACGTACGAGACTTACATAATTTGCATAAACATTTGCATAAATATGCCGTGTGACTGATCTGATACTCATTATCTTTAGCACGCTGGCTTCTTTATATAAATTCTACAATGTCATTTAAACCTTTTTTCTTATTTTTTAGTAGATTTTAAGCGTGCTTTATCTACAATATTTATTATGATCAACATTGAAAATGATTAGGTTGAACTCGAATATTTCTAAATAAATTAATAAAATGAAAATTAATTCATAATCACTCCTAGAAGTCTTACCCACAGAAATGTTACCTACGTCATAAATGGAGGGAATTGACGTTCAACGCAATGCTCCAGTTAAGTAACCGAAATACTTGTACTAGGCAGTAAAGTTACGATGCACTTCACAGAGAGTATTTGTGAGTGTTACCCACTTCCGTGTTACGACCTTCCAATTCCAGAGTCTCCTAAATTGTACCTAAAGTCACTTATGAGGAGCCATTGTCTAAAACCGTCCTGTAAAATAGTCTTCTAAATATTTTTCCCACTAACCAGATGAATGCATCACTTTCCTGCGAGGGCAGGCGTCACAGCTGGGTCTCCCAGTGCAGGTGTTCGAGCCGCTGCCGCGCAAGCCCGTCCTAGTGATGACCTGGGAAGGCCTGGAGCCAACCCTGCCGAGCGTACTTCTCAACTCGCATATGGATGTCGTGCCTGTTTTTGAGGTTCGTCAGATGACATTTAAATTAAAAGAACTCCGCATCAGCGCTCAGTCTCATAAAAAGTGTGTTTAACGTCATTTTAAGCACACTCTTTACATTTGTCACAACACAGTGTATTCCCACTCCTTTCACTCATACACGTCAGAAAGAGACAGAAAAAGGGTTTCACTTTGAACGTGAGCTATTTTTAAGCTTTTCAATTGCAAGTGCATTATCTAGTTATGGAGAATCATTGGGTTCGTACGTCAAAACACTGTGTGTCTGTAAGACTATTCAGTAAAATTCACTTCGACCCTCGCCCAGTGAATCCACTGTGAGGTTCAAATTTCTCAATCTGCTAAACAAGAAAATAACGACGTGGCGCCTTACTGACGGAAATGAACTTAGTTAATGCGATTTTGGTATAATGTTCAAAGAGTTTGTGTTAAAACATTGTAAGACCACCGCTTTAATGCAGTCCTACTTTACTGCATTATCCGTTTGTAGGGATCATTAAGAAAACGGAAGGCTTATCTATCAGGATACAAACGCCACAAATAGCTCGACCAGTAGACACATACACAGCTTCCTTGAATTGTGTTATTCAGCATTTTACTTTTCATAATTTTCTTCTAAAGATAACTATATACACAAATTATTTGCGGTCCTTTTTCAAACCGGCCAACTGCTCTTCTAACAGCAGATTTTGAATTAAGACCCACGCTTTTTTGTAATGAACTGTTGGCAGGCAACGTTTCCTTACCTTTAAACATCCGAAAATTATATTTTAACAAATGAAAGTGATACAAGCTAGATATGTGGTAAAATAATAAGCATCTAACGAGATCTCTCTTAAATTAGGAGAGCTGGACCTACCCACCATTCGAGGCGCGCATAGTGGACGGGGTGATATACGCACGAGGCATCCAGGATATGAAGTCTGTGGGCATCCAGTATATCGAGGCCGTGAGAAGACTGAAGGAGAAAGGCACTAGGCTGAAGAGGACAGTCCATTTGTCTTTCGTGCCGGGTAAGTAAAGCTAAATCACATAATACCTTTTAGTTAGACAAATCATATAAATCAAAATGAAATATGAAATATAGGCGTGTAAAAAAAGATATTAATATTTATTCCTGAGAAAAACACTGTGACGCCTGTTTATCCATCATTCCGTGCGGTCTATCCCGGTTGTGAACCCACACTGGTGTGTTGGGTCCCAGGGTCCGCCTATCTTATTTTCTTGGCCCACTTCGCGCGGTCTTGTGCATCCTCAGTGGTGAGTTTGGTGGCACGCATGTCACCCTTAACGACGTCGAGCCACCGCTTCTTGGGTACCGGTACCTTGCGGGGGCGGCATGGCCAGACATTCGTTGCCCACGTAGTTTGCCGATCTCCGTGAGACATGAGACCATACCAACGAAAGCGGCACTCCTGCAGCTTGTCTGCGATGTCACGAACACGAAGGCTGCCGCGGATGCATGCACGCGATCTTTTCGACACATCCACCGCAGCATTTTTTTTTTTTTTTATATTGCCCGTCAAGATGACCTCACTCCACCTGATGGAAAGCGGTCGTGAGGTCCAGATATGAGGTTGACAAGCCCAGTCATTCAAACGAATCACTGGGCTGGCCATCCTCACCTTGAAGGCCTGCAGAAATGCCTTTTCACGCCCCGCTTGAAGAACCCGGGACTATAAGAGGAAGGAAACACATGTGCTGGAAGAGCGTTCCACGTCTGGATGGTACGACAAAGAAACGAGTCACCGAACCTTTTAGTTCGGGCCAACAAATGTTGAATTGTGTGTGGGTGACGCCGTAGTCCAGCACGCGTGGTACGGGAGTGGAAAGGTGAGGGTGGGATAAGCTGGAATAACTCGTCAGAGCATTCCCCATTGTAGAAGCGATAGAGAACACTTAGTCTGGCAATGTCTCTACGCAATTGGAGAGGCTCAAGGGTCAAAGTTGCCTCTGGGTTTCCAATAATACGGATAGCACGCCGCTGCAACCTATCAAGAGCTTCGAGTAGGTACTTAGCGGAACCGTCCCAGAGATGAGAGCAGTATTCCACACACGAGCGAACTTGTGTCTTATACAAGAGACAGAGCTGCTCAGGCGTGAAGAATCGTCTCACTCTGTTCAGGACTCCGAGTTTACGGGATGCAGTTCTAATGACGCTCTCAATGTAGTCCCGCTGGTTTAGGTTGCTACGAACATCCATGCCAAGGATGTTTAGGCTATCCTTAATCGGTAGTGGGGTGCTCTGAAGAGTGGGATGGGAAAGGAAAGGCGACGCCTTTGCTGTGAATGCACACACCTGCGTTTTCTTGGCATTGAACTCGACAAGATTGCATGCACTCCATTCTGAAATGCGGTCCAACACTCCGTCAAGCTCAACAACAAGACTTCGCCTCTTCTCCTCGATGTCAGTCTGCTTTGCCCCAGGGCGCTCGAAATATCGCGCGTGGACCGTGCTATCATCCGCATAGCAATGAATATTACCAAGAGATAACATGTCATTGATATGCAGAAGAAACAACGTCGGCGACAAGACGGAGCCCTGCGGCACTCCGGCATTAATCTGGAGAAAGCGTGATGTTTGACCATCGCAAAGGACACGAATTCTACGTCCCTCCAGAAAACCGGCGACCCAGTCGCATAGGCGAGGTGGCAGACCATATGCCGGAAGCTTGGAAAGAAGCGAACGATGCCATACACGGTCGAAAGCTTTGGCAATGTCAAGGCTGACGGCCAAAGATTCCCCATGCTTGTCCATAGCCTCCCCCCAGATGTGTGTTACGTACGCTAGAAGATCACCCGTAGACCGTTTTGGTCGGAAGCCGTACTGACGGTCGTGAATGAGAGAGTGATCCTCTAGGTAGCGGATGAGCTGCGTGTTTATGATCCGCTCAAACACTTTAGCTAAAACTGAGGTTACGGCTATTGGACGGTAATTGGCAGGGTCAGACCGGTCCCCTTTTTAGGGAACTGGTTGAACGTTCGCCTCCCTCCAAGACAACGGCACAAGACCCGAATTGTAGGAGAGGCGATACAGGCTAGTGAACACTGGAGACAACTCCGCTGCACATTTCTTCAGCACCACAGCTGGAATTCCATCAGGGCCACTGGCTTTCCTGACATCGAGTGACTGCAGTTCGGCACGAACATCACACTGCCTGATACGAGTATCAGGCATTGTGGAGCCGCACTGTGGAATATCAGGCGGCGCAGCACCGCAGTCATCGATGCAAGAGTTTGCGGCAAAGAGGTTAGCCAGTAAATCGGCTTTCTCTTGCGGCTGATGAGCCAACGATCCATCAGGGAATCTCAGTGGGGGCAGCGAAGGCACGCAGAAGTTAGATTGCACGTGTTTAGCCAGTCGCCGAGAGGAGCGGCTACCCGTAGGGTACGTGATGAGTTCTTGGCCAACACGTGCAATTCGCTGGGCGTCTGCTCTAATGTAAGCCCTCTTCGTGGCCTTGGTGGCTTTATTAAAGGCTGCTTTCAGGGAGGCAAGGTTTGAATGATCATTGAGTGCCTGGGCCCTAGACCAAGCACGGTACGCCGCCTGTTTTTGTTCAACAGCTGCGGCACACTCGCGATTGAACCAGGGACCAGTTTTGCTAGCACTGACGACATCAGTAAAAGGAATGTAGTATTCCATTCCGGTACTGATCTCGTCAGCGATAGCAGAGATAGCATCTTCATTTCCGCTCCTCCTTGTGTCGCTCTAGTAACTGCCATATAAAAGGACCATCAGGATCCACGTTAGCCAAACTGTGTAAGTACCTATACCTAAATTGTATTAACTTCTAAGATTCATTTATAAGGTTTGTTACTTAAAGTAAAGTAAAAGTAAAAAATCATTTATTTACTTAAGCTTTTACAAAGAAGCACTTATGAAATGTCAAAATTCACAAAAAATATATCTATACGATAATAGACGTAAATAAAATAATACAATAATAGTACATATACTAAATAAACATAATGCGAATCCACCACCGGTTCGGAAGTTGCTTCTTATCGAGAAGACTCCGGCAAGAAACTCGATAGTTACTCTTTTGAACTTTGGTTTGTTTTACAACAAATAAATTCAGAGTACAGTCAAAAGAACAATAAAAAATACATTATTTGAGCAGAGGAGCAGATTATTCCTACTATGACCACAAATTCTTGTCGTTCAAGTAATCCTCCACGTTATAATAACCTTGTTTTATCAACTTTGTTTTAATTGTAGACTTGAACTTGTGAAGAGGTAGATCAACAAGACTTTGAGGTATTTTGTTAAAGTACTTTACAGATTGACCCACAAAAGAATTTCCTACCTTATGTAGCCTAAGACTTGGAGTAATAAGTTTGTTTTTATTTCTAGTATTGTGTGTATGAGTATCACAGTTTCTTTTGAACATATGCAAGTTTTTGCGCACATACATTATGTTATCGAAAATATACTGAGCGTGCACAGTTAAAATCTTCTTAAATACTTCTCTGAGCGAGTCGCGTGGCCTAAGGTTGTATATCGACCGAATAGATCTTTTTTGGAGTACAAAAATGGTGTTAAGGTCTGCAGCTGAGCCCTACAACAGTAGACCATACGACATAACGCTATGAAAGTAACTAAAATACAATAGTCATGCTGTTTCAATATCAGTCAGGAGTCTAATTTTTCGGACAGCACAAGCGGCCGAACTAAGTAAAAGTACTGATGCATTTATCTGTTCAAGAGAAGAAATTATTAACACCAATTGAAATAAGTTACTAAGACTTTACTAGATGATAACAAGCCTAGACTATTTGAATAAATTGCCTTGAATAATAAAATTATTTCTACGACAGCCTATGGATTTAAGTATCACCTTTGCCCATACACACTGTTGGGTGCGGCCACAATTTAAGGTAGCATTATGGCAAAATTATTCATAAGTCAATTATTACCCTTACTCGTTAGGGTTAAAAGCCATACCTAAAAACCTGTAAACAGGGCCAATTCAACGCAAATCCGGCTCAACCTCGTTGTCAGATGCGGACCGCGGGCGTGCGGTCGCAGGCACAGTTTACACATCTGTGTCCAGATTTGGGCTTAGCCTTTGAATAATTAAACAATACATTGGTTGTAGCCTTATATAAAACCTTGATACGTGTGGTTATTTATGTAAGAGACTGCGAGATTTTTGGTCCACTGTTGACTGTTATTTTGTTGAAAATTGGGTTTGTTAAAGCTATAACTAACTGGACAAGACGTTTTTATTACAGCCTAAAATAAAAAGAATTCATACTCTAAAAGACAGCGAAATTTTCTGGTGTATTAATTGAGCTTCAAAATAGCTATTTGTTTGTTTCGTTACATTTCAAATAAAATATCAAATTATTTGGCAAACATTAACAGCCTTGTAGAGTTAGGGAAAAACATGACGGTTGGTTAAAAACACATATCATTGTTTGCCAATACGAACGGTACTTCTTAAACAAACTTTACGGTTTCCACGGTTTCTTTGTCGTATTTTCGAAGTTTAACCGCAGTTCCAGCTATTTCTGTGACGTAGTCGAACCGGGTTAAAAATGTTTAAGGTGAACGATCCCGAATTTCGATCAGAATAATAATAGTCGGCATTGAAAGTACCTTTTAGTAATTTTTCGTATTTAAACCTTACTCAAAAAGGGATGTTAAATTAGCTACTATGACATAGTACTAAAGTGTGCAGCTGCACACAGCAATCCAGCTGTATTTCTGACCGTTCCTATTAAAACTTAACTTTTTCCCAGATGAAGAGATTGGTGGAACCACGGGCATGGCAGAGTTCGTGAAAACCGACGGCTTCAAGAACCTCAACGTCGGGTTCGCCCTAGACGAGGGGTACGCCAGCGCTACAGACGACTATCTGGTCTTCAACGGCGAGAGGAGCATCTGGCGTAAGTCCAAATGCGTTGGAAAGAGAGTTGCAGCTGCCACGTCGGCTCAAGTGTCAGACCTCGTAACTCTTTTTTTTTTAAATTACATTTTTATACTATTTTGTTACTAATTGCTGACCGCATACAATAGCAAAGCTATTAATTCCTATAAAAAAGCCGTTCCAGTTTAAAATGCTAAATAGAAAACCTCGTAACTCCGGACGGCAATATATAGAGGTGAAGCTTTTTGTGTTTCCTGTAAAATTTGATCAGTACTTCTACCACGAGTTGCCACTTTAAATTTACAATATCGTTCTCGTAAAAGAATGTATTGGAATTTGACATTGTCATGTCATGTCATGTGTGATCCTAATACATTTTTTTTACGCGAACGATAACGTGAATTTGAAGTGGCAACTCGTAGTAGACGTACTGATTCACGGTTTCTTTGTTCATCTGAACGGTTCGGGCCTCAAATAACAATTCTTTACCCGGGCGTCTTCTCAAAAAATCAATCTAGACAGGACCTCTGTAGTGTGCGAATTCGGAGCCCAACTAGTAGTATGACACCCCCCCCCCCACCCCTTTCATACTGCCACCCGCCACTGTCACCTAGCGTTCTTTTTATGTGACGATCTCTATTCTCAGATATGGACTCGTGCAACACCATTTCCAATCCCGCATTGTCAACTCTTTGTAAAGTCTACTACGCTCACACTAGTTATGCGACCGGCATAGTAATATGAGGACTAGAAGGAACTTAACTGCAGCAAGCATTAAGCAAATCAAAATTGAAAAAAAATATCGGTTGAGGCCAACTTTAGGCTTGTCGATAATCGGTTTGCCCGCTCTCCTCCTGCTCCCTAAAAGCAGCACCGGGGTATTGGCCAGGGGGCTTCCACCCCCTTGCACGGTGCTCGCGTCTGGGGGTGTCCCAGTATACCGGGTAGCCCCCTAAGCGTGAGGAGGCCAGCCACGTAGGCTGGGGCAAGGTGGCAATCCGCAAGGCTCCATGTCGCCCTTTTTAAAGCGCTGAGGGTATACCCGGGTGCGTTTTAGTGGGTATGCCGCCGGCTTCACCGGCGGAGAGCCCCACACTCCCCCACTGTCTTCCCCCAGGGTAGTGAGATAGGTAGTGCGTAACGCATTTTAAACACCCGGAGAAAAAAAAAGGCTTGCCAATAATAAGTTGCCCAGCGAGGCTAAGATGCGCGCCTCACGAAAAGAGTAGACAAAACATCCTCCAATCAAATTTCGTCATTTCTCGAAACGAGAAATAGCGAAATTTGATAGGTGTATTTTTTGGCCCGAAGGCCAATATTAATATCGTAAATAAAGTTAACTTTGTAAGAAATACGGTTAACCGTTTGATTAAAACTATTGATTTAACATTTATTTTGATAGAGGCAGTAGAGATTTTTTCATATTGTTTAGAGATGCCCACACGTAATGCCGAGTTTTAAAGATTCACATGGGTTGCTGATGAAACGATAAAATATTCAAGGGGTAGGTAACCTTTTTCAAAAGTTATTATGGTACTAATTACTAGATCGGCCAAAGACAGTAAGCAGACAAGTTAATAACCTTCAATTATACAGTCTAAGTGAATTAACTATGTAGTAAGGTGGCGTTAAAATGTCCACTATCAAATTGTTAGTCTTAAATGAGGTATAAATAAGTACTACACCTATTCACAAGCTAATGCTGCAGAATTTAATCAAAAAATATTTTTTAAAGCGTCACAGAATAGGTTAGTACCTAGTGTCTACCTTAAATGCCCTGACTCGTAAGATTTGAGTGGCTCCTTATAGCTTTCCTATAATTGGGATCACATGGAGGCATCTGGATCTTAACCAATGCGTCCACTATGCAATTATGCTAATGCCAATCTATTGGTAGTATTACAGGGTACCATTACCTGTTCTGTGGTAGTATGAACGTCCAGACTTTAGCCGTCATTCACAAGTGTGTTAAAGTTACATTTTATGAAATGATGTTTCAGATGTGACAGTAAATTGTCCCGGCAAGTCGGGACACGGCTCGCTGCTGCTTCCGGACAACAATGGCGAAAAGGTAAAATATGGGACATTCTGAGCCCCAACGGTATCTTAACACATTAGCTGCCATGGGGTCACCGGTGACCCGCAAACAATAGATTTTCTATTGTGTCTGCTTTAGCGGCAGTCAAAGACTTAATCTGTGATGTTTTTCTACCGATTCTTAAAAGCTGAGGGGTCGTCGTGATAAAAAGTTGTGAGCAATCTTTGTGAATAGATTTTCTAAAGCTGTCATTATACTCACTAAGATTTGGGTCATGTCATGAACCAAGATTTTAGGCACATAACGAACCAAAAATTACAAAAGGCAGCTACTCAAACACAAGTTGACAGGCCTGGCGAATTGGTAGTGATTCTGCCCTCAACCTCGAAGGTCGTGACGAAGATTTGTGTTTGTTGTGTGCCTGGGTGTTATTATTACTTATTATCAGTTTAAGAAAGTATTTAGAAATTTTTGAGTATGTTAAAAGTCTCAGACACCCATAGTAGAAAGAAGCTCTGCTACGTTTGGTAAAAGATTTATTGGTCTGATATACCTGTTTATTTATATTCAATTCCTGTGTGTATTTTAAGTGTGAAAATAAATTTATTTCTATTTCTATTTACATTAAGCGAAAAAAAAGTTACAGGGAAACGCATGAGCCCAATGGAAAATAACGGAGGTTTTTATCTCGTTGATTTTAAGAATATTAGAATAGACAATGTTGATTTTACTAAAATACATAAGATCATTCCTTATATTGACAATCTCTTCTAAGAAGTCGTCCTCATCAGTGAATAGCTACATTACACTTCGATTCGTTGCACTGGCACCGTGCCATCAGTGACAACGTCGAAATGACGTCACTGAATTACGAACGGCTATTCACGAGAGGACTAGATTACCGGTGATTCAAATGAAGTTAACGAGATTAAGCCGCTGCGCAGAAGCAGTACGATATACGTTTCACTGTCCGTTATACCGACTTACTTTTTTTTCATTTTCGTTTACCGAATTAAAAAAAACTAATTAAACGATAGCCGCTGCCTCATTCATTGTCGGTCACAATAATTCTAGAATTAGTTTGATTGACACCCACAATTCAAACTGTGGACCTCTACCATAATTTTGCATCGGCTAGTATAACTACAGAAATTTTTAGTTCCATTACTATTCACTAAAGGCGCTGATTCTAAATCTCATAACAAATATAGGAACTACAAAAATTCAACCTTATCCTAGGGCCTTAAGCGGGATCCGAACCCCCTGGAACCTGTGGAACCTTCCACAATCCGGGTGGCTGCTCTTCCAACTGAGCTACTGAGGCCGTTAACGGACCCGGCGAATTTATCCAGTGTATTTTTACGTTGTAAGCCAACGTCTGTTTCAATATCGGGTGTTATAGGCAAGCGCCTCTAACACCCGAAAGAAGTATTTTTGCAAAATGAAACTAGATGAGCTTTTCTAGTTTCTAACTTTGTGTAGAAAACAGAGCATTGTTAAAATGCTAAAAATAAAAATTCACTTGTCTCATAACAAATATTTCCCATCAAACGCTTGCGTATTTTTAGTTTTGATCAGTCCTCCTACCATGAGTTTACGCCGATAGCAGTCGCTAGCGTTTGACTATAGGTTCAAGTTCCTGCATAGGATTAAGGTAAAGCAAAAATACAAATAAATAAATAAATAAATATCTGGGACAATTCACACCAAGATCATCTGACCCCAAACTAAGCAGAGCTTGTAATATGGGCGTCATAAACTGATAAACATACTAAAATATTTCTAAATACATACTTAAATAGATAATAACACCCAGACACACAACAAATACAAATGTTCGTCACACAAATATTTGTCATGGGTGGGGATCGAACCCACGACCTCCGGCGCTAAAGGCAGGATCACTGCCATTGCGCCAACAGGCCAGTCGTAATACAACATATTTTATTTCATTTGCTTACAAAATAATATATATCAGTGGTATATCACAGCGCCACTAGTGGATGGTAAGTAACTCAAAAGGCATACAAGTTGCTGTAGTTGATAGCTTAGCTGAGGTAAAGTCATGGTAGGACTACGTTTATCCGAATGTGGTGTATTTATTTTCTACTTAGAAGTTTTGTTGCAAATTCTTAATTTACAATTTTCAATTATATTCGCAACCGTGGTCACAGAGTTATCGTGAAAAACATTGAATTCTAATGAACTGTGTTTTTGGACACAAAACCATGAATCACCGGTCACTCCGACGAATTTATCACTCACAGGTCAGGAATGATCGCCATTTTAGCGATGGTAGGTAGTTAGATGGTTTTTTTTATTTATTTATATCTGCAATGCAGCAGTATTCCTATTTATAATTTTGGCGTAACTTTGCTGTAGTTAAAACTTGTCGCAAAAGCATACACGATAAACTTTAAAGCAGAACCTTCTAACTTTAAGTCGTAAGAACGATATACAGTCAGCGTGGAACTAGATTTTTAATTACTTATATTAGTTGAATAATTAAAGTAATCAAAACATTTCAAAACGATTTTTATTTTGCTTTAGGGGATTTTTTTAGTTTTTACGTTTTGTTCACCCATTTCAGATACTAACAAAATCTAGAATTTTGGTTTGTTGCGAAACATTTCGCTGTCAGCTCGTAAACAACCATTCAGATCGTAAAATAGGTAATTTTCAGAATAACTATATTCTGAAAATTACCTATTTTACGAGCTGAATGGTTGTTTGCTTGGCCGACTGTACCTACGCATCTGATTATCTACGAGTATCAGTACAGTGGCAAACGGCCGACTTCTCGATTGGGGTAGACAGACATACATAGTTTAGCTTTATTTACTTATATTTCGTCTTAGTATGTCACCTCACTCTTTAATTATTTTATCAGTAGCTAATAAGTATTATGTAGGTACAGTGAAGATAATCTTTACCCAAACTGAGCTTTACGTTTGGACTTTGGGTGTCAGTCAGAGAGTGATAATAATATATTTCTGTGCATGCTTACATCCTTACATGGCTACGAACAACCACTACGAACCACGCATTCTGTGAATGCATACATGCATAGGTACAAACCATTACGCCCTTTTCTCGACTCAAACTAGAACAACTACAAGGATTACACTTGTGATTACAAACCCAGCTTTCACGACTCGTATAATAAGCGACCTATATACAGCTACCTAACAACAGAACACCGTTATTTAGAAGTTAATTAACGGTTTGCAATGTAATTTTAATGGATCGTAAAAAGTGCCGAAACAAGCGCAAGTGATGAATCCCAAATTGGGAAGTCTCAATGTACATTAAACAGACCCCTACAATGAGTTTAGGCCGATGACAGTCGCGACTGTGGTAAAGTATTGTTTAACATCTCGTGACAAGGACGCTATTGAATAGAAATTAGAAGCAGTTTAAAAGCAGTAGGTACTTAATAACATTAGGCCTGCCTTTTGAAATGAAAGAATATGAGTAATCAGCAGAATCCTACGTATTGGATGTGGTTGGCTGTAGGTACCTACGTTTTGGTCAACATGCTGTTTTACTGCCAATAATAAGTAATTGGTTTTGCCCGAAAATGGATCATGTTTTAAAATGTTATTCAATATTAAAATTTATGTAATAACCGTTATTCAATAAAAATTTAAAATGTTATTCAATATTAAAATGTATGTAATAACCGAGATACAGTCAGCAAGAGAAGTGTTCTAACACTTTAATACCCTTGTCACATTTACTTTGTCCAAGTTGTCAGCAATTCTAAGGAAAATGGTAGATGGGCAGCTGGAATGGGAACAAAGAACGAATGTGACAAAAGCAAAATAAAGGTCTTCATAAATCAATTAAGCTCAATAGATTTTACTGATTAAATTAATAAAAATAATTAAATTAGCTCATATTGTGCTGGTCATTAAAATCATTATTGTAATTGGTAATTATTAATTCGGAGTAAAATTACATTTAAATAAAATACTGCCGAATGTACCTACTTTATCGTTTATTCTATTCTTTTTGTGAGTACTCAATACTCAATACTCAATCATTTATTTGCATTCCATAATGTAGTGAAGATGTTACAAATTTGATGTGTTCATTACAGACCCTTTCGGGCACAGCAAATAGGATAGAGGAGGACGCTTTTAACTTAACACTCGTAATTAACTAGCTTTCTTCTATTCAACTAAATATCTACTTAATATAAATTATCCATAAGCCTACATGAATATTCACTTGCCTTACAAATGTTACCTATATCTATTTTTCTGAAAGATATTCCTCGATTGTGTAGTAGCATTTGGCTGATAAATGATTTTTTAATTTATTTAGAAAACGCTTTTCATTTGCTTCCTGTTTGAGGGTTGCTGGCAGTTTGTTATAAATTTTTATGCTCATGACAAACGGGCTAGAAGAGTACAGCGATAATTTTGAAGGCGGTAGTAGCAATTTATTCCTGTGACGTAACTCATATTTCACTTTTAAGTCTTCACGTTTCGTGTACATATGTTGATTTTTAAGTGCAAATTTACATATTTCAAATATGTAGAGGCATGGTAAAGTTAGTATATTATTTTTTACAAAAAATGGTTTGCAGCTGTTCGTTTGTTCTAAGTTAAAAATTATTCTTATAAGTTTTTTTTGTTTTATAAATAGGTTAGGTGCTTCTGTAGAGTGTCCCCACAAAATTATACCGTAGCTAAGCCACGCATGGGCGTAGGCATAGTAGGTTACGATTGCAGTTTTCTCGTCGGTGGTTCTCTTTATTTCGCGGAGTGCATACGAAAAGCTGGCCAATTTACTCTTCACTTTCTGTACATGAGGCTTCCAATTTAAATTTGCATCTATTATCAAACCAAGCAATGAGGTTTCTTTAACGTGTTCTAATTTTTGGTTGTTAAATTCTAATTTTAAATCTAGGGGGGCTTTTTGATATGGGTAAAATGTAATTAACTTAGTTTTTTGCACATTTATTTGCAGATTGTGCTCATCCATCCAATCCTGGGTTTTATTTAGGATATTTTTTATTCTTTCATTGAGGTATACTTCGCTTTGGCTTGATATAAGAATGGAGACATCGTCAGCAAACATAACACATGATTGGTTTATTGTTTTGGCTAAGTCATTTATGTATATTATAAATAAAAGGCACCCCAAAACACTACCTTGGGGTATAGAGCTATTTGTTACTATGAAATCTGATCTATAATTTATTATTTCGTTGTTCCTTAAGTTATCATAGTACTCTATTTCTACGGCTTGCTCTCTATTTGAAAGGTATGATCTAAACCATCTATTACATATTCCGCGAATCCCCATATCATTTAATTTATTTAACAATATATCATGTTGTACCGTATCATAAGCTTTTTTCATGTCTAATAGTATTCCTACAGCATAGTTCTTATTATTTATCATATTATACGCTTCCTGTATGTATTTGTATACTGCAAGCACTGTTGATCGGTTTTTTCGAAATCCGTTCTGGCTTTCACTAAATATGTTGTATTTTTCACAGAATGCATATATTCGTTCGCACATGGGCTTTTCAAAAATTTTTTTGTGTAATATGCTCTTGCTATTTTCTATCATCATCATACTAAAACAATATTTACAACTAGAATCTTTTGCCTAGCGTATTTTCGCCCTCAACTGATAAGTCAGGATGGCCGAGCGGTCTAAGGCGCTGCGTTCAGGTCGCAGTCCACTTCTGTGGGCGTGGGTTCGAATCCCACTTCTGACAGGACTTTTTGCTTTCGGATTTTGACAAAATAGATAACGTCACGGAATAAAATGAGGAAGAATTAGTCAACACATTTTAATCAATTTTGTTTGTTTGTTAAAATAGTAATCTGAAAAATAAGATTTATTATAATGTTAAACGGTCAGTTTGCAGCAATTTACTCGCATACTTGATATCTGATTAGGGTAGTTGACTATTTTTTTGTTTAGATGTTAGCCAAAGACCTCTCAATAATAGAAACATTGGTAAAATAAATATTTCAAAAACAGGAAAACTTCCCGAGATATGGTAATTGTAAAAATCATATTTTTGGACTCGCCCAAAACGCTCCCTACAAACTATGTATCGCAAAATGGTGACGTCAGCGAACGCCTATTTCTATGCGTTCTGCAAGACACTTGTTCGGCAGCTATATTAAATTTTGCGTTTATGAATATTGTTTTAGTAACAAAAGTTACTATACATTGCGTGGATTAACGAATGGTATACATATTTTTATTTATTTTAAACTTTTAAAAATAGACTTGCCTACCCGAATTCTAAGAGCCATAAAATTGATAATAGGTACCAAAGTAAACGAACTAAAAGTTGTCATTTGCCCTTTTTAAGTGTATTTTTTAACCATTCTAAATATTTTTTAGGATTAGATGATGTTGTCAACTACCCAATCATATTATCATGAATATTGTTGATAAGGTAACACGATATCAAGAGGTCATTTGAATTTTTCTATGAGTAAAAATCACGTGATCATGCAAATGTATCATCATGCTGTAACCTGTAACTGACAATTTTAACATTTCATTGAAGTTAACTAACACTGCCATACAAGTTTTCTGACTTTAAACAAATAAATATCACTCAACAGCGCAATTAAAAAGCTATTGCTTCATAATAATGAAATCAGTTAATAAAATAAGTTTTTTACAACAAATTAAATTACTCTCAGAAGGTTCGAATTGTTGCTGACTGTTCCTACATTCCACTGCGCGTTCGTAACGGTCCATTCGTGAACGTCAATCCATTCGCGCGTAGTAGGTATACGCAATATGAGCTCAGCTTATGCTAGCAATGTTACTCTTTAGTTGCGGTTGACTGTACATCGTAAAGTAAAGTAAAAAATATCTTTATTCATATAGACTTATAAAAAGTACTTATGACCAGTCATGTAAAAAAAAAATTGTACCAAAAATATACTGAATGAAAATAAATAAACTTCCATAAAATAATACTATGATAGTTGATATCATAATTAAACATAATGTGACTCTACCACCGGTTCGGAGGTTGTTTCCGATCGAGAAGACTCCGGCAAGATACCCGATGGTTACTCTGTTCAATCTTGTTTTTATACACAGAAATTGAATTAACAGAGTAAAGTCATAACAAAAAAGTGTGCAGAGGAGCAGATTATACCTAAGATGACCACAAATTCTTATAATTTAAGAAATAACTATAACTTCGCTTCATTAACTTAGCTTTAATTTGTGACTTAAACTGGTGAAGAGGCAGTTCAAGAAGAGTTTGCGGAATCTTATTAAAATATTTTACACATTGACCATCAAATGATTTCCCTACCTTATGCAGTCTTAGACTGGGAGTTATTTTACGAGTTACGAGCTTATTTTTATTTCTAGTATTAAGTTTATGAACAACACTGTTTTTCTTGAAGTGATGCAAGTTTTTACGGACAAATACTACATTATCATAAATAAATTGAGAGTACACAGTTAAAATACCTATCTGTTTGAATACTTCACGAAGCGAGTCGCGTGGTCTAAGGTTGTAAATGGAGCGGAGGGCTCTTTTTTGAAGAACAAAGATTATGTTGAGATCCGCTGCCGAGCCCCGCAACTGTAGACCATATGACATAACACTGTGAAAATAACTGAAGTACACTGATCTTGCTATTGCGATATCAGTCAGGAGCCTTATATTTCTAACAGCATAAGCTGCCAAACTAAGTCTTCCTGCCAGAGCAGAAATATGCGGACCCCACTGTAACTTGGAATCGAGAGTAATTCCTAGAAATACAGTGGAATTCGCAATCGCTAATGGCTCGTTATTCATGTTTATAATAGTATCGACCTGTCTTACATTGGGCACAGAAAATTTGATACATTTATTCTTATTCTTAGCATTAAGCAGTAAATTGTTACTCGTGAACTAATGCAGTACCTTAGCGAGAGTATTATTTACGCCGTCAAGTGCTTTGTTACTTCTATCTACGTTAAAATCAGGGTCTTTGACAAAATAAGGCAGGTCATTTATATAGATCAAAAACAGCAGAGGACCTAATATTGATCCCTGGGACACGCCCATACGTATGGTGGCACCGGAAGAGTTCGTACCATTGATATATAATAATAATAATAAATCATTTATTTTCGGATATCAACGATCCATATTGATTAGTTACAAAATTGACTTATATCTAGTGTTAGTAGTGTACAAAAATAAATATATAAATATATGTATATATACCATACTTTTTGTGTATGAACACAAAAAGTGAGTATCAATGGTACGAACTCTTATCATATCTTCGTATCATATCTATCAGTGAGGTAAGATTCTATAAGGCTAAGTGAAAATTTGAAACACCATCATCATCATCTACACCCATTTTCAAAAAAGAGCTTTTAAATTGTAATATGTACATTGGAATGTTGGACAGATCCGGTACATCATCGACAAGTTCATGGACCTGCGCAAGGATTCGAAGGCGAAGCTGGCTAGTGATCCGACGCTCAGTATCGGTGACGTCACGTCGGTTAACCTCACGATACTTAACGTAGGTATTCCCACCATCTAATACAACGCTAGCCAAGACCGACGCAGTGACCGTAGTAGGGTCAAATTGGTGGTATGAAACTGTTCAAAATTCAAAATAATATCAAAATAGACCCGTAACTGTCTGTAACTGTGTAATTTATACTGTAGTCAGTACAGTAGTACAGTTCATAGGAAAAGGTTGTTCAGGGAAGTAGCTAACGGAGTTGGTGGCCACGGACTACCGTCACGGTGCGATCGTGCTCCGCGCTTAAATTATTTTAAAAATACATAAACTACGTTTATCTTCATAAAAAGTATTTAAGGAAGTTAAAAGGGGCAAAATGCTGCAGTGAAAGTGTTTTCTCGGGAAAATATATTGTGTAACTTAATAATAAATAAACCAGTGACTCGTCTAAAAAGTGCTTGCGCATGAATGCAAATTAAGAAATAACTTGGCAATAAACAACCCATTTAGTGATTGAACTGAAGAAAAACAATCGATTAATATCGAACGTGTAATTAATATCGTCGAAATACACCATTAAAACCGAACCAAACATAGCTCCAATAAAATATTCAAAGTACCCAACAGTGAACAATCTTTTAGTAGTGCAAACAACTAAACGTATGAATCACACCCAACGAATTTTTAGCAAACTACACCGCATGAACCAACTGAAGGCGTATTTCAACCATTGTAGCAACTGAACGTTTGGCGCAGTAGTTTGAGTAACGTACTATACGTAGCACTGATCAGCGGTGCGCCGGATCGAACCAAGCGGAGAGGTCGCAATTTTTTGTAACACACAAATTGGGTCAGCGTTGATCTTGATTATTCACTAACGTTGGGCTTCAGTTGCTGACCGCAAGATGGCGCTTGTGTGCTCGGGCTGTCGCCAGAGGATTCCCGACAGAAGATACTTAACATGCTCTGCGTGCCGCGAAAATTATGATCTTGAATGCGCTAACGTACCAGAAACTCGATTTTACAATACTATGACATCAGATCACAAAAAAACATGGAAATGTGACCTATGCCGCTCAAAGGAGCCTAAAGTAAACAACAACAATACGCCTATTAGATCGCTGCACAATTTCGATGTGCTGCAATCAAATCGAGAAATACCCAGTGCCACACAGGCCTCAACATCAGATGTGAATGTCACCTTTAGGAAAAAGTTACCCAAATTCTGTAGCAACGACACCTTGATAGACAATTGCGATGACTCGATATGCTCTCCTCAAGGGAATACCCAAATCGAAACGCCGTACGAAAAAGGTGAAGAAGAATTTATCTCCCTACAAAATTTCACGTCGATATTACAAAAAAACAACAAAGATATAATATCCGCATTACAAAAATCTTTTCGCAAAGAAATAGCAAACGCTATAGCTGAGCTGAAGACAGACTTTAAACAAAGTATAGAAAAGATATCAGTGGAACAAACAATAATCAAAACGGACTTAACTTCTGTAACTTCTAAGATAGCGTCACTGGACCGAAAATGCAATGCACTTAAAGTTGAAAACGAAAATCTACAAAAAGAGATCCAAAACTTACAAAATCATACGAGTACTCACCATACAAGTAATGAAAACTTTGATAAGACCTTAGTTTTACATGGTTTTGCCGAGAATTACTGGGAAACAGAAGAAGAGCTCTTGGCAAGAGTTAGAAATATGTTCTACGATCTATTGCACGTCAATATATTAGGGTATATAGAAGATGTCACATTCATTGGAAAAAAAAGTCAAAGAAGACCACTAAAGATTGAATTCATTAGTAAAAGAACGAAGAACTACATAATGAAAAACTCGCCGTCTCTCAGGGAGGCTGGAATCAGTGTCACTGATTATTTAAGTGCAGAAATCTTGTGGGAAAGAAGAAAATTATATAGTGCTCTTCTAAAAGCAAGACAGAATGGCCACCACGCAATATTAAGAAATAACAAACTGATCATAAACGGAAAGGAAGCAATTATCTCCACACCGAACAGAAAGACAACAAATGTAGGAGCTCAAAGCCAAGAAAACATGGGAAAACTAACTTCAGATGGACATTTTCAACACTATCCATCACTTTCAACCTTAAAGCCATCCTCTCAAGATGAAATACCAACACCCAACGTACCCAAAAAAGGACCTGGCCTGCCAAATGAGAGTGAAAATATAGCTAAAAATTCTTCCTTTCGTTCTTAACTTAAACATTGTGTACCAAAACATGCAAAGTATTTTTAATAAAACGCATCTTCTAGAATCGCTTTTACAGGAAAAATCCAACTTACATGTCATTTGCATATCAGAATCTTGGTTAAACAAAAATAAGCAAGATTTACTTAAAATAGAAGACTATACTATTGGCTCGTCCTTTTGTCGTGAGCATCGTGAAGGCGGTGGTGTAGTTATATTATTAAAACAGACATTGGAATATTGTGAGCGACCGGATATAGCCGCCATGTCTTCGGAAATGATTTTCGAAGTATGTGCAATAGAGTTACCTAATGAAAACCTGTTAATTGTTAATATCTATCTGCCCAATAGTAGGAAAGACATCGAAGTATTTCATGACTGCTTGGAAAAACTATTAAAACTGATTTCGATAAAAGATAAAACGAAAAATATTATAATTGGTGGTGATTTTAATATCGATTTCATGACGAGAAATAGGGAAAGGAATAGACTTTCAAATATTATGTTAAGTTTCAATTTCCATCAAAAAGTAAAAGAACCCACAAGAATCACTGCAACTAGCTCCACTTGTATTGATCTAGTTTTTATTAATTTTAAAATAAAGGACACCAAAACCACTACTCATGAATTTGGTTTTTCAGACCACAGGGCTGTTATGTTTTCGGCACCTCTTTTAACACTTAATTTGAAACAATTTCTTATTTACAAACGAATATACAACGATGCAAATATTAGTAGTTTTAAAGACGAACTTTTAAAAGTAAATTGGGACACTATAATTGGATCTGATGCAAGTATAAACGAAAATTACAATAAATTCAACGACATATTACTGAATGCTTTAAATAAATGCATACCAAAAAAACTAATAAGAATAAAAACTAAACATAAAGACAAACAGTATCTAACAGTAGGAATAAAAATATCATGCCGCAACAAAAGATTTTTAAGATCATTAATATCAAAAACAAAAAATAAACATTTGAAACATTACTATACAACTTATTGTAAAGTACTAAAAAAAGCCATAGATAAATCAAAGAAAATTCGTAACAAACATCAATTTCAAAACTCATATAATAAAATAAAATCTATGTGGCAAATCATAAACAGTGAGACAAATAAAAAAGTACGGAAATACAAGAACATGTGCATTAAAACACCAGACAAAAATACTATTCAAGACCCCAAATTAGTGGCAAACACATTTAATAATTTTTTTGCTTCTGTAGGAAACTCACACACAAATTCTAGTACTAAAACCAGAGAAAACGTAGAAAATACATTCTTCCTAGGTCCCGTAAGCGAAAAAGAAATCAGTACCATTATAACTAACCTCAAAAATAAAACATCATTTGGCATTGATGAAATTCCTCCTATTCTGATCAAAAAATGTGCTCTTTTGTTAACCTACCCATATACCAAATTAGTGAATCAATCTTTCTCAGAGGGGATTGTACCAGATGCCTTAAAAATATCTAAAATTAAACCTATCCACAAAAAGGGAGAAACTACGGATATAAACAATTACCGACCTATTGCCTTGCTTCCAACGTCATCCAAAATATTGGAGACCGCTATGTCAAATCGTCTCTACACCTTCTATGAAAAATTTAAAATCCTTCACGATAATCAGATGGGGTTTAGAAGGAATCGTTCTACCACACTTGCACTCTATAAATATGTTGGCAATATTTTGAACATAATTAATAACAAACAAATCGCTGTAGGCCTCTTACTCGATATGAGTAAAGCCTATGATAGAGTTTGCCACAAACACCTATTAGAGGAACTATACAGAACAGGAGTCAGAGGAACGGCACATGACTGGTTCAAATCATACCTCAACCGCCGACTCCAATACGTTGAAATCGAAAACACGAACTTTGAAACGGGAGAAATAACACACTGTACTTCGGAAAAAAAAGCAGTTACTGGCTCCATCCCTCAGGGCAGCGTGTTAGGATGTCTTCTGTTCCTAATTTACATTAATAATCTACCCAACATATTGGATGAAAACTGCATTCTTTTTGCCGACGATGTATCCGTCTTGTTTTCCTGCTCCGAAGTTTCTGTATTAAAGTCTAAATTAAATTTAGAACTGGATAAAATTTGTGACTGGCTAAGCTCACATAACTTATTACTCAACCTTCGTAAAACTAAACTCATACAATTTAAACCATATCAGAAAACTGCATTGCAACTATCATACAGCTATAAAAACACAAAATTAGAAACTGTAAGCTCGGCTAGCTTATTAGGAATACATCTGGACATGCATCTGAACTGGAAGCAGCACATCCAAGCACTTTTAGCGAAATTGTCATCCTTCATATACGCTCTCCAGCATCTGAAACGCGTGACAGATTTTAAAACTGCCCTCTCAGCTTATTATGCATATGCTTATTCACGACTATCATATGGTATAATATTGTGGGGAAACTCTTGCGATACAAACATAGTCTTTATATTACAAAAGAAATGCGTCAGAATTTTAACAAACATAGATCAACTCGAATCCTGCAGACCACACTTCATCAATAACCAAATTCTAACCCTAACGTCTATCTACATTCTTGAGTCATGTAAATTTGTAAAAAAAAACCCTAATCTGTATTCTCCAATAACAATAATGAAAAGAAATAACAGAAATTTAAATAAGCTAAAGACGCCCTTTTCCAAATTAAAATTGGTCTCGTCTAGTTCACCCACCATGCTAATCAAAATTTATAATCACTTACCTAATAAAATAAAAAACATACAAAAGCCTTCACTCTTCACTAAAGCATTGAAAACATTTTTAATAGGTAAGGGCTATTATAGCTTAACAGAATTTTTTGATGAAAGTTTCAACAAAGACCTTCGAAACTAAGTTGTCGTAATACTTTGATGTCATTATTATATTCAACAAGGAGTCAACTTAATTATAAATGTATTATTTACTTAGTATAAGTTATGTTTTGCCATGCCCTTACAGGGCGTCACATGTATACCTACCTTAATATATTTAAAATCTTAAAATTGTAATGTGATACGCAATAAACGATTGAATTGAATTGAATTACCCGTGCAGAGAACCATCCCATCCACTGTCGCCTAGCGTTATTTTACATGCCGCAATCTATATGAGACCAAAGAGCTTTAAACCAAAATTATAACATTCTGTGCAGGTTCCAAAAAAATAACGATAAATTTGACAACGTTAAGTTCATTTTAGCAGGACCAAAAAAACAACTTTGTATCTCTGTCTTTTTAATTAATTAACAGGGTGGCATCCAAAACAACGTGGTGCCCGAGAAACTGTCTGTCAGCTTTGACATCCGCCTGGCGCTGTCGGTTGACCACAAGGAGTTTGAGGATACGGTAATTTAGTCAAAACCTTATCTATAGTAAAAAGTTAACTTTTTACTTTATACACAATTTTCGCACTTTTACTCACGATCGAAACCAAAATTTTTAATCTGTGAAAAAAGTGACCAAAACAGTTTGGGGAAACCAGCTATTTTTGGTAGGGTAACTTAATGTGCTGTAGTAATCTGTTTTGCTGTCGGGTTCCGTACCTGAATAAATAAAAAAATAGTAAATGATTTTGTGGTTATAGACAGTTTATCTAGAATATGGACGATAGTATAGTATCCCGGGAAATTAGTCCCATAAAGTATAAAGCAATTTTCATAACCACGTGATGATAAAAATACTGGATTGTCTAATTTGCTCTTAATATCATCAGCTCAAGCGGTGGTGCAGCGAGGCAGGAGCTAGTGTGACGTACGAGTTCTCTCAGAAAGACCCGCACGTTCCACAGACCCCCCTCGACGCCACCAACCCCTTCTGGCTCGCGTTCAAAGACGCCACGGACAAACTGTAAGTACTTAAGTGGTTCGCTGTTATTGGGAATTAACGTATGTCATCATCATCATCAATATACTCTTCCGTAACTGCCTAACTGTTAAACAAAGCTCAGCTGAACTACTAACTGGTCGTGGAAAGCTCAAATTTGGCATGTAGACTCCTTGGGGAGTGTAGGAGAGGATTTCAGGAAATTGCTCGGGACGGGAAGAACGAGTACGGGCGTACGATGTGACGGGCTTATTTTCCGTGTTCTTTTTCTTTTTGTGAGATCCACCAGTGGGGTCTACTTGCTCCCAGATTCAGAGCGAAGTTATCGACCGATTCAAGAAGTTTTTTTTAATTATAGTTTACGACCCGCTTAACGGTAGCAATCAATATTGTCAAATGTTAAAGCCAAAGGCCTTTAGTTTTCATAAACTAAATTATATAAAATCTATCCATATTAATAAATGAGTTAAAAATAAAAGAAAATAACCGAATCGGTCCATAACTTTTTTCCGAATCGGGGGGCTGATGTCAAGAGTCTGAGCTTTCCAAGACTTGCCTTTACGATCGCCATCCAGCAAATCCAGTTGGAATTTCAATAACTGAACACAAGTTTGTGCTGCAACGAATAGGCTTAACTTCACTTGCTAAATGCATGCTATACTCTCCCTGACCGACCTGATAATGGCACTCAGGAGCCGTACCCAGAGGTTACGCCGGCGATGGTCGGTATCGTCTCTCTTAAAGTATTTGTAGGCGATTTTGGTACACTTGCCTCTAGTGAATAGTAATGTAACCAAGAATGGTAAACAAGTTGCTATATCCAACTATCGTAGTTTACGTGACGTAAACTCATGGTAGACGTACAAAAACTGCCAGACTAAACCAACAACTCGGTCAGAAGGTACCTAAGGTATCTGCTATATAAAAACAAATAATACAGAAAGTTAAAAAAGAAATACATTTTCTGTTATCCAAGCCGAAATGCATTGCCAGTAGAAAATGTAAACTATATTTTTTAAAGACCTATTTTGAGGTGCCCTAGGTTACGTAACTCGAAGTCGTGTTTTGTCGCGTCGCAATGAGCAATAGCGTGGATACGTGTGCTAAAGTGAAATGAGAATTGCACAGTTTATTTATGTCGAATTTGTAGGTGGTACTAAATCTAAATTTTTTCGTAGCGTAACATAAAAACACTAAAAACCTTGTTAACTTGTCACAAAAACTAACTAGTTAGACTACGTTTACTACGGACTACAGACCCTGGAACTACGCGGAACGGGAAGATATAACTTTGATTTGAGCATCAATCGCTTAAAGCAACAGTAAAAAAAACTCAGCATAATATAAACATTATCAACAAACCCTTTGTATGCATAGCGTGTGTATTAATACAACCGCAATATGTAATTGTTAGATGACTATTGGTTGGTGCAGTGGTTAGTGATTATCTTCTGCCTAATGGGCCTGAAGCCGCATAGTTATTTATTCATTTGTAGAGTCAACCACGTGCCAGCAAAAGATGAGCTCTCAGTAGAACTCACATGAGTATATAAATGGAGCAGAGGCAAAGCTCATCATTACCTTTTTGCGTGGCCGATAGGGTCCATATTGGTCATGTATCATACTTTAATAATTTACCATCTTCTGTACATATGGCTTGCAAATAAAATATTGAGTATTGAGTATTGAGCTTTCTGGCCGTGACAGGAACGCTACTGCTACTACGCGTGTGTGCGTAAGCTATAGATTGACCATAAACCAACCGGTAAAAACCGGTTTCTTTATGTAAGCGACGAGGCCACCAGTGTTCACAAGCGCACGTGTAGTAGTGTCACTTTTTTATCGTTAGGAAATCGTCATGGATACCTCGCCGCCAGGGGGACGACAAGGTTATGTCGGACTTCTACTGACTAAAACCCACGGTACGCGACCTCAGCACTTCAGAGGCGAGGCAGGGTCCCTAAGGACGAAGAAGATACGACCTTCTGTATCTGCACAAACTACTTCATGCATCCATCGATGCACCAAATTTACTTTCGGAATTGAAAATTAACATCTGGCACCGGTCACGTTGTCCAAATACCTTCGCAATACAAGTATATAAGAATAACACGTCGTTTTATAGCCCTCTGGTTAGAATGTGCCGCACTTATAATGAGCTGGTTCGCAGTAGCAAAGATATTGACGTAGACATATTTAACCACAGGTTCACAAAGTATAAAAAGGTCATATCTGACTTTCTTAGTGGCCAGGAATTCTCCTCACTTCTTTCGTAACTCTTCAACTTTTTCCTTTTTACTTTTAGTTTTTACCTTTTTACTTTTTATTATTATCTTTTAGCTGTATTTTAAAACCGTCCTTAGAAAATAACAATTAATCATGCTGTGTACACACTTTTTAGATTATTGTCTAGCCTATTATGTACAAAATATTATATAAAGCCATGTAACGATGGTAATCTGTCTGTGTACCTATTCTAAATAAATAAATAAATAAGGAAGTTTCCGAAACACCTTGCCGCCAGTGCTTCGCCCTATCTTACTTAAATTATTTCTATCTTGTATTTTTTATTGCAGCGCCCTCCCCCTCAAGCCGCTGACCTTCCCCGGCGGCACGGACAGCCGCTTCATTCGCGAGGTAGGCGTGCCCGCGCTGGGCTTCTCCCCGATGACGCGCACGCCGCCCATGCTGCACGCACACGACGAGAGCCTGAAGGCGAGCACGTTCCTGCACGGCGTGCAAGTGTATGAGGCTATTGTGCCGGCGGTTGCTAATGTTGCTGGCGCGTAAATAATGAATTGTGATGGCTAATGTCGCATGATAATTAAAAAAAATAGACAACTTTTACGGTTATTTGATTTGTAAGTGTTCCTTTCACGATATTTTCCCTAGCAGATACTAGTAGAGATACTATACTAGATTCCCTAGTAGATTAGATTATATTTATTTCTTTCATAATACAAAATTACATTAGATTATAATAAATGTCAGATATAAGAATTAGTATTAAGATCGTCAACAATATAGTAATAACATGCTTAAAAACAATAAAAAACAATGTTAAGTTTAAAAATAAACAATTACAAATTCAAGATCATACAATAAAATACCATTGAAATCAATTCAAATGTCAAATACATTTCCAACAAAAGGTACTCGTAGTATCAGTGAGGAGTTACTGATTCGCTCATTGAGGCGATAAGTCTCTAGTTCGTTGGCTAAGTGACAGCCTCGGATTACGGCAGTCTGGTTCGTTGGCTCAGTGATTGCCTCGGATTACGGCAGTCTGGTTCGTTGGCTAAGTGACTGCCTCGGATTACGGCAGTCTGGTTCGTGGGCTAAGTGACGGCCTCGCATTACGGCAGTCTGGTTCGTTGGCTAAGAGACTGCCTCGCATTACGGCAGTCTGGTTCGTTGGATAAGTGGCTGCCTCGCATTGCAGCAGTCTAATTCGTTGTCTAAGTGACTGCCTCGCATTACGGCAGTCTGGTTTGTTGGTTAAGTGACTGCCTCGCATTACGGCAGTCTGGTTCGTTGGCTAAGTGACTGCCTCGGATTACCGCAGTCTGGTTCGTGGGCTAAGTGACTGCCTCGCATTACGGCAGTCTGGTTCGTTGGCTAAGTGACTGCCTCGCATTACGGCAGTCTGGTTCGTTGCCTAAGAGACTGCCTCGCATTACGGCAGTCTGGTTCGTTGGATAAGTGGCTGCCTCGCATTACGGCAGTCTGGTTCGTTGGCTAAGTGACTGCCTCGCATTGCGGCAGTCTGGTTCGTTGGCTAAGTGCCTGCCTCGGATTACGGCAGGGTCAGTTTTGAACAGGTTCAGTTCTGTTCTGGGCGTGCTCGCGCTAGTCTTCTCCCCGGAATTCTGTTTCAAATAAACACTTGTATCAAGTAAAATATGTAAAGAACTACGTGCTGATGCTCAAAAACTCAAGCTTTTATCACCTATTTATATTATCACCAACTAAGTGATAGTTATTTAAATGGAAGTTCTCTAGCCGAAGTTTTCTTCCAGTATTCCCCAAAAGTTTTCCTAAGTTTGCAAAAGGATCCATCTCTTAATAAAACTACTGTAAAATGGAGCAAATGGTTTTCGAATTTCATACTTCCAGCTGGCTAATTTATTACCAATATTATCTGAAGCGTTCCCAGGTTACCCATAATTTTGCATAAACTCTGCTGTAAAATCGGAACCTGGTGGCAAGCACCTGCTCCACATGTAACCCTTATTACCTGGGCCGTAAGGACCATGTGGGGGCGAACAAAGCAGCTCTAATCGAGGGTCACTGCCGACCCAATGGTGTGGTAAATTAGTGACGTAGATATCACGTTTGTTTCTTCACTTTACAGTGATTTATTTTATTACTTTGTCATAGGTAAAGTTCGCTTTAAGATAATTCTGAAAAAATGTTGTTTGACCTCTCAAAATTTTGCTTTGAGCAATCTGGACGAGAATAGCTGGACGTACATGAATTTATCCAACCATTGGCTTATCTAATGGCATTATTACTGTGCAATCTAAAAATATAATTAACTTTGTAGTGATTATATCTTTAGATACCTTTTCAGTTTTCCCTGAACGATTTCTATTCAGCTCTCGTAAAAATAAACATTTCCGTTAATGGCATTCACTTTCACTGCCAAGTATTGATCATCATGAAACAAATTATATTCTACTGCTCATATCAATGTCAGTCCCACACTTTACAAACTATGTTATCATTGTTAGCCGCAACAAGCGTATTCAACACCTTAAGCTGCACTAACTGCATTCTTGGGAATACAACCATAATTTCCGGTACTTACTTACCTGTTGCTTGCACACTAAAATTACCAATTTAGTGCCTTGATACGCGATAAACTGTAGACCGCCTGCTACTTCCGGCGGCTGTTCATTACCCTATATTTCACTTAACAGGTGCTATTTCAATTTTACTTTGTCGCTATACTCTAAACAGGTGAACGGTACTTTAAGAGAGGTAGGTTAATAATATATTTAAATATGAAAGAAAGTCGTGTTAGTTACACAATCTATCGGTCCACTCAAGAACGGGTGGACCGATTTTCAGGAAAATGGTGTTTTTGGATTTGTCTACATCGTAAATAGGATATTAAGTATTAAAAAAGATAGGGAAATTAACAAAAAAATAAAATAAGCAAAAATATTTTTCCATTTACTAAATGTTCACAACTGGCATTTGCCAATAACTTTTGACAGAACGAAGTTCGTCGGGGCCCTAGTAGCACAATAAAAATGCTTAGGCAACGTTGATACAGGAATGCAGTTGCCAGAGCTCACCTGGATGTTTTCTGGTCAAGTTTGGTGCGCCATTGTGTTCCCACTTAAAGCAACGCAAGAGTGATTGATAATCTGTTGTTGCATTTTCGCAGGCAGCGCTAACCGGCCCGCGTACTATCAGACTTTTCACCGACTTTGTATAAATGATTACAATATAAAAAGGCGCACTCGTACTAGATAATTATATCCAGGCTAACATTGCATTTTAGTTTTTATCACAATATGCCCTATAAAACTGCCTCAAGTGGAAAACTTTAAAAGATTACTTACTTAATTCTGATAAAATTGTAGGCTATTACTATTTCAAGAGACTTTTAAACAAATTCAGTTAAAGTTATTGATTAATTCGGTTTTAGAAATGTTACAAATTGTTTACAAACTCTTAAAGTTTAATTTAGTTTAATCCTGATTTAAACTTTCTTAAAACTACAAGGTTCTAATTTTTTTAACATTACCTATAACTACCCGTTGCCAACACTTCTGCTGACATTTTTCAGTGGATATTTTTTAACATGACTTCATTACGCGTTTGCTAGTGATTTTCCTTGTACCCGCGTTAGGTAAAGATGGAAAGTTTGCCTGTTTGTATATTTAATAGTAATGCCATCCGTAGCAGGGCGGCATGGTTCGGCGGCAGAGACGACTGGTACGGGGGTCATGACGCGACTTTGCTAACTCTACAACGTGAAAATAATACATTTTAACTTTTTGCGCTGTTTTTTCAACATTTTATTACATTAACAAAAGTTAATGTAACAAAATGTTGTGTGTAAATAACAAATAATTGTGTATGAAAAATATGTTACAAACCTAATTAATTAGAGATGCTTAGCCTAAGCGATCAATATTTCTGCAACTGCAAAAAACTGGTTGTTGATACTACCAATATTGTTGCAACTTAGGAAGTTTTGCAAAATATGCAAAACTTTATAAAACATGGGTGCGAGCACTACAAATAGTCACCACAATCGGCAAGATGATTGTGTGTGAGGGTTTGTAAGTTTTGTTTAGCTGGAAGAATCGAAAGTTGTAGCAAATCGTAACTGTAACGTAAACACTACCCAAAAAAACCTTCGAATACTTTTCAATATTGCAAATGCTGGATATTGCTAAAATGCTGCCCGAGCTTCAATGTTCAGAATCAATTAGACGGGCTCACTGCATTGAATAAACATGCTTAGTCTTATTAAATATACAAGTTGTCTTGTTCAGCTCTTTACTCAGGGTTTAGGCAGCAAACTGAATAAATATCAGGGACTTCTGGCCAGCTATTATTGATACTTTGATCAACGCAAATAAGCGGATGATTAGCATAACGTAGTAGTTCATGAAATGTTCTGAATAAAATTATTTGCTTGAATGTTTGAATGGATTCAGGACTAACATTCTCATGATGAATTTTTGTGATAGTACTGTGCTGTCATAACTTTTTTTAAAACGCGAAAGTTATTCAACGTATGTGTGAGTTGTAAAACGCAGTTCAAACAATCCTGTAGCCTTCTAATGTTCGGAATCAATCAGACTTAGGGTTGAATAAACATGACGAAAGCATTATTAAATATACACGACCTATTTAGATTGTAAGTTCATAATTTATATTCATGCATTACCTGCAGCATTTAAAGAACATCAAATTAAGTGAAGAGTGGGCGTCACTTGCATTCAGGTACGTGATCATAGATTTTATTTTGGTAATGATCTTAAATCAATAAACTGGCCAAGTGCGAGTCGGACTCGCGCACCGAGGGTTCCGTACAAACCTGTAGGTATATTTATTAAAAATATTTTTATTGTATGATGTAACTAAAAATTTACGGTTTTCGCAATTTTTCCTTTATTTGTGCTATAAGACGTTGCTTTGGACCAAATTTCAAGATTCTGAGTTCACGGGAAGTACCCTGTAGGTTTTGATTCCCTTGCGAGTGTCGAAAATTTGCGGAAATATGCGGCATGAACGGCTGTATCTTTTGATCGCGTTAGCTTAGAAGTTTGATTTTTTCACAGCTCCAAGGGACAGTAAACCTGAGTATTTGATACAAATTCCAGCTTGATACCTCCTCGCGTTTCTGAGAAAACGGGCCTTGACAGACAGACAGACAGACGGACGGACGGACAACAAAGTCATCCTATAAGGCAGTATAAGGGTTCCGTTTCTTCTTTTCGAGGTACGGAACCCTGAAACGAAGTGTAGCGATAGGAAAAACACATAATATTTGGTCTCATTCATAAAAACTTTATCAGTAGTGTACACACCACTTTGGTTAACATGTGGTTCTTTCTTAGCCAGCGCGTTGATAATAGAAACAAAACAGATTTTATAAAAGTAATTATGTTATTACTTTTATAAAACACAGTGGCCAAAGGGAGTTTTTTCAATTTGTGTCGTAGATCTGATAGAGATTCCTCATTGAAAGAGCTTAACCTAGTGAAACTAAATAATTAGCACAGTATCACTTACTCACACAAAGAGCATAGCACATGGTAGGTATATGCACTAAGTATATTGTGTTGTAACCTAGATCCATCACTTCCTGCCATGTCATATGCAGGATGTGCTCGTAAATCATAGCGATTTTTCAAACAAGACTAAACAATGAGAGACATTTTTCAAAGGTTTCCAAATATCGTTCTCTCTTGATGTATAAACGAGTTACTCGCAAAATAAAACTGGTTCAAGAAAAACATTATGTTTTTGTAGAATGTTTACAATAAGAACTCATGATGACTTTTTACTAATTGGTATGTTATATAAATCCACAATTATCTGCGCTCCTTATGCGGGAACTACTTACCGACTTGTATTTGGTTGCTAGTTTTGGATTTTATGTATAGTTTTATAGGTGATATGGTCGTTAACGAACATTTACCGCAGATAACGCTTCGCTTATTTGCCAGACAGAACTTCGCTTTCCATTTTGAATGATTCACCTTTGAATTTCTTACACAAATTTACGTCCAAATGTGCATCGTTACACACAAAATAAAACAGCAAAACTCGTGTGGAAAATAGAACAAAATGTCAAGGGGTAAAATAAATTGCCTAGTTGTTAATTCAAAGTTAAATGGTTAGAACTAGAACTTGTATTTTTACTTTTGTTGGAGTCTGCGCGCCACTGCGGCTACAATGCAGTAAACTGAACACGCTTCGAGTACATTTTAGACTTATTTTATTTCTAATGGGAAGTAACAAACTAAATTATACTAGCGGTTTAAGCCGGAACTGTTTACATTTATTGAAGACAAGCATAATAAAGTCATGGAAATATTTAAAATCAACGAAACAAGGCAAACGCACATGTGATGACTAAAAAGTAAGGTGAAGGTTAGTCGTGCAAAACACGCTACGCCGTACATTTATTAAAAAAATCAAGGGTAGGACGAATAGATATACCTCAATCACATTCCTACACTACAAAAACAGCATTTTGGCCATTTACATCATCACATAGTTCATTAACTTTCTAGCAACATCATTGGCAAACACGTTTACGAACTACCTGATGGTCCCATAGCCCATGAACACGAGAAACACTACAGGTTGCCGATCCTGTGAGGCTAGGAGGAGCAAGAAGAAATAAGGACTCCTCAGCTCAGCAGGACAGTCAGCAAGAAGATATAAGGAAGATAGAAGGCTTCCCTAAGGAGCCACAACACACAGCCAACGCAGTGCTATTCAGCTGTGGTTTCCAAAAAGGATCCGCTGTACCCTAGTCCCTACCTCTCTTAAACAATGGTTACTATGTGAACGCGACTATGTTTAAATAATAAACGCATCAATCTACTTGAAGCTGGGTCGAATGCTCACGTCCGGGGAAACCAATTTTTCCGGTTAGATCGTATCCGGTCGAGACCATATTTTTCCACCGATGCTTCCCTAAGTTTCAGTGCTTAAGTGCAACTCTGTCGTATGCGACGGACCAATCAGAGCGCCGAATGAGATTAGGTTGCAAGTGACTTTGAATGAAACTGGAGCTTTCGATTGCCGAGTTGACCTCTTAAAATTCCAACGGTAGTTTTTATTATTAGGTAGTTGACTTATGGATACTAGGTACTTACTTATTTAGTAATGATAATAAAAATGCATTTATACCATCCTATAGCTGGGCAATGGCCTCCATCATTAATACCAAGGCATCGCTATAATTATTAGGTTATGGCTTAATCCATAATGATTACCAAATCCCAAATGCAGTGGTGAGATCACAAATGCGTTCTGTGTGCCGAAAGAACTTCATCACACGAACTTCTGCTTTTTGAAATTGTTCTGAAAATTATTACGCTATCCGAAGATTTTTTAAACTTAGCTGTGTTCAATAATTATTTCGTAAAGTGGTTCACAAAAAATGCACGAAGTAGCCCAGATAGCGTGCAAATTCGAATATAGCAATTTAATTTGAACAATGGTCTATTTACTTAATTGATGCGCATAATTGCAATCCTAAATCATATTAGTATTCAGCTCCCGTAGCGTATATACTCCAATGCACTCGGCCTCAAACGCATTAAACGAGTTCAGGGAGAGTTCCTACCGACTCGATTTCTTGAGGAAAGACAATCGTGAAACTGTAGTTTAAACAGTTTCATTACCAGTTTCAACAGCAAGCAATTAATCTGAACTTAAAAACAACTTAACCTGATTGCCCGAGATTAGGTAACAATTTTACGGGCAAAACTCAACTGTTCTGTCAGTAGGCTTACAGAGCAACTCCAAGATGCCAAACAAGTTTAAAATTACAATTTACATTCACATATTACAATAGTCATTTGAAATTAAAATTAAAATATAATGTCAGTCAAAAAAATATAAATAAAAAAAATACAATGTCAAAGAATAATAATAATACAACTCACATGCACAGATTACAGAAGTCATTTAAAATGGAAATTAAATATAATGTCTTTAAGTTATTTAAGATGCCACACTGTCAATTCAGGTGTTAGTTTAGTTTTGTGCTCCAATGGTACTGTAGATTGAGATACCAGACGTAACAATTACCGAAATTGTTCGAATGTACAACCAGCTGCTACGTAGCTCCTTTCTCGTAGACACATCGTGTAGTACTACACAATTTGTCTACGAGATGAAGCTTCAGCTTTAAGAGTTAGCTATACTACGGTACGTTGTATACCGGATCCAGCGCTAATTTACGGGATGGTGTTAGATACCGAAATTAAATGGCATAGTTACTTGGATATTAGATACAAATAGTTTGAAATAATATGTATTGTTACATATAGAAACTTTTCCCAAAATACAGAAAAACATAGTTATCCGATGGGGATACCCCCTGCACAAGAGATTATTTTGATACGTAAGTATGTTAGTAATGAGTACTTCGCTAACTCACAAAATTACAGAAGGTAGCGGTTTCAATAATACAGTCTTCGAAACTGGTTTTTCTCTCGCAACTGGACAAAAAAATATTTAGCTTACGCAAAGTCCAAACTTTAGAGACGTGATGTAGAACCTAATAAAATAATTTCATTCGAACTAGAAAGGAGAATGTATTGAATCTTTTTGTTAAATAAATACATAGTACTTTAATTAGATCGTCTCTTGTTGCTGAGGGGCGAAGAGTAGATCCATGTTTTGAGGAGCTTCACCATACTTGCCGAAGTAGTTGCACTATCAGTGTATCATCCGCATAGTTTATTAATTCTGAAGCCGACCAGATGACAGAATTCTGTTACGTAGTTAATTACTCCGACAAACAAATTATTCATCTCGTAGCGATTTCAGTTTCGGGAATATAGGATCACATAATTAATGTATTTATTGTAGAATATTAATTTACTTGTTTGTAAGTGAAACATGTACTTAGGGGTTTTTGGTTTGTTACGATTTTTAAATATGTAACTGTACTATATGTTTTGTACACGTTTGTCTATCCATAACAATTTTAAATGAGTTTTTCCTGTCGCCATGGTCTGCTGGAAGAAATCTCTTTCTAGAGATAAGCTAACCTGTACTTTTGTACTCCTTATTGTTTTCTCTGTAATTTGTCTCTTTGTGTACGAAATAATAAATAAATAAAATAATTAGTAACTATCAGAAAAAACTGAAAGTAACACTGTTAAATAATTGTTAACGTTAAAAATTGATTTTATTTGAAATTATTATTTTTGATGCCGCATATCTAATCACGCTACCAAAGGTTATAATAGGTAGCCTCCTTTTTGCAAAGTAAAATAAAAAAAAAAAAAATGGTTGCCTGTAAAGTCGGTTTTACGGGCGAAGATTTTACGTGACAACGTCTTTTTCTCGGTAGAATATTTATTGATATGAATATAATTAAATTGCACAATAGGAACAAGGAATTGAATGAAAATAAGAATTGCGGCAGACCGATCATAGTTGAGTGGGAGAGAGACGCAAGGCATTCGGCGGGCCTCTCTCTCGTTCGGTGACTCATCGTAACGTTACCGAGCGTTACACTTTTTCATAAGTGACTCCCAGCCGCAACCTAATTTAAGACGTTGTCACGTCAATAATAATCAAAATAGTGGACTAGTAATAACCAGTAATTTATTGGGTCTTGAGCACTTTGAAGTCAGTTGAAGTCCAGCAATCGGACAATGCTCTGAATTCAACGTTCTGCTTAGAAAGAAATATATATGACTGTCGTACTTTGTCACATAATAAAACCATATTACCAAATTTTCTTTAGACTTCTAAAGTTATATTTTCTCTATCCATCTAAATAAACAAATAATTTGTCTTACCGGAAGTGCTAGTACAAACCGAATAGCTGCAAAGTCAATAATAATTAAGCATCAGGGTTTAGGTACAGTCGAGCGCAAAAGTTGTGGTCTTCTACAGTCCAGGAAAGTATGCAAGTTTGTGGCAATGAGAGCTCTCAGCAGTAGTATTTCTGTGGCTGAGTGTACGCAGGTCGACACTAATGCGTACTTAAACATGAGTGTGCCTGTTGCACTATCCGCCTAGACCTAGTTTACTTAGCTCAGCTGACTGACGGGATTGCATCCTGAGTTGACAAGATGATACTTGTACTCGTAGCACTTTAGAATTAAGCTTTAATAACTTTGTTCTAACTATATTAACATGTGCTAGTAATAGTGAGATAAATAAATAAATATCCCTGGACATTATTCCACACAGCGCCATCTAGCCCCAAAGTAAGCTAATTAAAGCTTGTGTTATGGGATACTAGACAACGGATAAACATACTTAAATACATTTTATTTTGTAAATACATACTTATTATACATAGGAGACACCCAGACCAGTACAAACAGACATTTTCATGCACACAAATGTTTGTACTGTGCGGGGATCGAACCCGCGACCTCTGGTGTAGTAGCCAACTTCTTAACCATTACACCAAGTCGGTCGTCTACCGTCGGTCGTCTCAAATGATTTATAGGAATAGAACATAAGAGAACCTGAAAGCGTCGTGGCCTAGCACACCAACTCGGATCGTGGATCGTGTGGTCCCGAGTTCAAATCTAGCCAGAACCAAAATCTTTGTGTTCATTGTTAAATTTCCGACTAACTCTCCGGTGATGGAAAACATCGATAAAAAATCAAATCGACCCGGATAACGGCGGGAGGCTCACCACCTACTACTATTGGGTTCTTGCTAATACCATTGGTGAAAAGTGGACTTCTGAGTGTTCCGTTCACCATGACGGCAACAGTCACTTGCTTCTGACTACTCCGATAAAGTGGTGATGGTATGTAGGAATAGAAACTTCCCCAGTGGAAGACCTAAAACATGAATTATTTATCATTTGACACAGCATGGCAAGTGAAAAATTGGGCACATTGCAGCATAGCTCACTAAATAAGGATGAGCGTGTTAAAATAGTTTTTGACAGTTTACAATAGATTTAAAAAATAACACTGTGTAACAAAGTGTTTCACTTGAGTAACTCGACAGGTGCACGATTTCATAATTCCAATACTTGAACTTGCCAGTTCAGCCTAAGGTTTAAGGTTCGTCAATCAAATTAACTTTACAAAGCCTAAGAATCTCCAGTGATAGCTTTAATGGTTTGACGACACGATTGGCGTAGTGCGCTGTAGCACGGTTTCTCGCCTCGATTTCCCTAGTGTCCCGGGTTCGATTCCCGGTCGGGTCAATTCAGGAAACGATCTTTTCTGAATTGACTCGGGTCTGGGTGTGCTGGGAGACGCCCCTGGCTTATTTCCTTGTGTGGTACCTCGTCACACAGGGATATTAATCCCTACTTCGAGACCAACAAGAGGTGTGTTGTCTGGCGCATATTTATTTATTTATATTAATGGCTGATGTTACTACACAACCTACGTGATATTAATAAGTGTTAAAATGTATTATTTATTACCTAGAGCCGAGCCCAAAAGTAGGAAGTAGCTATAAATTTACCAGGAACTAAATTGAAGTCATAATTCTTGCAACGCTCTCCTCGTAGTAGAAAGATTGCTAGAAGATTCTATGCTGAACATTTTAAGAGTAAGCACAAAATTATTTTCAAGCTTACACTGACTTTAATGAAAGAACTCTTGCGAGTGTTCTATCGTGTGTCCTTGCCTAAACTATACAAACAAACACACAAGTGACATCTGTTTTCAGCGCATTATTAATGACTTTATCTTATTAATTAACACACTGCCGGCTGGGCATTGGGTGCTTTTGGAGTATTTTGGCTATTTGGAGTATTCGAGGTAACAATGAATTGTTGTCGAAGACATTTTCATCTTCGGATTCTTACTATCCGCAAATTAAAGGGTGAGTTACTACCATTTTGCCCGAGATTGGGAATCACTGACAAAAATATTGTAACTACCTACTATCATTCATTCGGATTCTTACTATCCGCAAATTAAAGGGTGAGTTACTACCATTTTGCCCGAGAATGGGAATCACTGACAAAAATATTGTAACTACCTACTATCATTCATTCGGATTCTTACTATCCGCAAATTAAAGGGTGAGTTACTACCATTTTGCCCGAGAATGGGAATCACTGACAAAAATATTGTAACTACCTACTATCATTCATTATGACATTTTCGTCTACTATGAGTTTACGTCACATTAACGATAGGTAAATACAGCAACTTGTATGCCATTTTGAATTTACATTACTAATCACGAGGGGCACTGTACCGTAATCCCATAAAAATACTTATCTACCTACAGGCGTACGGGTATTCAAGTTCCCGCTTTTCGTTACATCTTCAGTTTGGATATCCTAAACAGCTCGAAATAGCGGTACTCGGTTGGCTTCAATGCGTCGTGAATAAAATATACAAGCAATCGATACTTCTCGCTTTGTTTCCGCCCGAAACATTGCTCCAAATTACTTAAGACTCTGTTTTAGTTTGAACACGGAATAAACGCGGTAAAACTTGCCTTAACTACACCTACGAGTAGCAATCTCGATATGTCATCTAGCTAAACATCCGCAGTGTTATTAAAAAATATATTTAAAAAATTTAAAGTCTCGGAAAATTCCATGTAAAGTTTTTTTTTTGTTAAAATAATAAATAAATAAATATGCGCCAGACAACACACCTCTTGTAATAGTCTCGAAATAGGGATTAATATCCCTGTGTTACGAGGTATCACACAAGGAAATAAGCCAGGGGCGTCTCCTAGCACACCCAGACCCGAGTCAATTCAGAAAAGATCGTTTCCTGAATTGACCCGACCGGGAATCGAACCCGGGATACAATGGTAATCGAGGCGAGAAACCGTGCTACTGCGCACTACGCCAACCGTGTCAAAGTCAAAGTCAAAGTTATATGTTGATTATACGTAATTATTTTAAATTAAATGTTTGGTAAAACTTACCTACATCAAGATCATCGAACCTCAGAATAAGAAGAGCTTGTTTACACCCAGTTGGAGACGAATAAACATATTTCAATAGATAATGACACCCAAACACAGAACAAACACAAATACTTGCCACTATCTTTTACTGGATGGTGACCGAACCTACATCCTTCGGTGCTATAAGTGGAAAGTCTACCATTTTCGCTAACGGGCCAGTCACAATCCCAGGTGAGGTTTCTGCTATATCTTATTTAACAACCGAACTTAAATACTCGTAATAAATGGAATGGTTGGGTTTCAGTATCTATAGAGTTTCTGGACCATCCATAACCTGGTGCCATACCCGACTCAAGCGTAGCAAAGTGTTCATTGATAGCAATGCTTTAAGCGGAATCTCTACCTTTTTCGCCAACGGGCCAGTAACGATCCCAGGTGAGGTTTCTGCTATATCTTATTTAACAACCGAACTTAAATACTCGTAATAAATTGAATGGTTGGGTTTCAGTATCTATAAAGTTTCTGGACCATCCATAACCTGGTGCAATACCCGACTCAAGCGTAGCAAAGTGTTCATTGATAGCAATGCTTTAAGCGGAATCTCTACCTTTTTCGCCAACGGGCCAGTAACGATCCCAGGTGAGGTTGCTGCTATATCTTATTTAACAACCGAACTTAAATACTCGTAATAAATGGAATGGTTGGGTTTCAGTATCTATAAAGTTTCTGGACCATCCATAACCTCGTACAATCCCCGACTCAAGCGTAGCAAAGTGTTCATTGATAGCAATGCTTTAAGCGGAATCTCTACCTTTTTCGCCAACGGGCCAGTAACGATCCCAGGTGAGGTTTCTGCCAGTTGCCGCAGGGTATCGTATTTAACAACCGGACTTAAATAATATATGGAATATTTGGGTTTCAGTATCTATAAAGTTTCTGGACCATCCATAACCTGGTACAGTCATCCTCGACTCAAACGTAGCAAAGTGTTAATTCATAGCAATAAGAACCCAACTTAAGCGTGTTACCGTAGACTGTACCTCCTGTAATGCTTTTGAAGTGCATTGCAGCAATAAAGTTATTTAAGTATAATGTTTAAGTACCTACTGTCAATGAAACAACTTTGGTTTATCGCAACCATCAACTTATATTACGAAAGCTCGAACTTTATTTTAGTTTATAATTTCATCAATTTCGGAATCGACCGAACGGCCAACTACGTTGTGTTGTGTTGTGGAAAACATTAATAAATATGCAAAAAATACGCATTTACCACGACACAAATATGCATGATGCATGCAGGAATAGGAAAGGATTTTCAACGTTACTTTAATATTTTTTGCAAAGGGAATTGTAAAATATTGTAAGTTTTCTTATATTCAAATAGGTAGCAAGCAAATAAGGTAAATACTTCCTTTACCTTGTTACTTGACTTAAAATTACTTAACAGATAAAGCACGGAATGGGTCCGACATCAAGCCCAGTGGTATACCTATGAAACACAATTTCCTAGGGATCAAAAATATCACATAATGCCAATGCTAATTAAAAGTGTGTTGACGTCATTCTAAGCACACTTTTTCTTTATTTACAATTTATAACTCACGAGCTGCCCCAACAGACTTCGTTTCTCGCCCGCCTTTCTCCGACTTGATTTACATTTTATGCTATTGTTCACTCCTAAATAGTTTAGCTTTCTATTAGAGAAAGATTTTTCACGATCGGATCAGTAGTGTCAGAGCCTATTCAATACAAACAAACAATCGAATCTTTCCTCTTTATAATATTAGTATAGTAGATATATGTCAGAAAGAAAAAGAAGGCAGGCTGTCACTGTCACGCGTGTGCAATGTTTCATAAAAAACATTATTGGCAAAGATGTACAAAACGCTAAATAGGTGTCTATTTATTTTAACGCGTTTGTTTTCCACACAAGCGCCTAATCACTACTTACTTCACAACTTAAAATAGAACAATAGACTGCATCATAGTTCAAATTGATATTGTTAGGGAAATAGTACACAATATGCATTATGCAATGCATCACACGCTGTCATAGAAATGAATTTCTGGACCAAGTATACAGTGACCCGTTCGTAGTGTGACGAACTTAAAGGCTGTTATCTAGAATTAAAATCGACAAAAAAATTTAAGATAAGAGCCCACAATTTTTTATTGTAAATTTTAGAGGGATTTCAATTTTTTTCAAATTCTTCTTTCATTTTGGTAAATAATTGTAATTTTGTGATTGTGAATTATAGAGCTATGATCATTTTTTAGTAAATACTTGTGTTAATATGCCTTAATTTATAAATAAAATGCCTACAAAATCTTCTTCATATGGGAAAAAAATATATTTTCTATCACACTTTTATTATTATTAGAAAACGAATCAATTGTATCGTGAGTCGTCGATTCTATTTATCCATGTGTCTATTGTATTGCTCTAATAAGATTGAACAAACGTTTCGTCAGACTAGAAATATCACAGCAAACGTTAAGAAATGGTTCGAAGGAATGAGCCACTACATCATGAGCTATCATAAGCAATCTTCACAAACAGACCACCCACCTCTATTTATTGCGTCGAACACCTACGCTAACTTACCGAAATCTAATGATATTCAATCAATCAACATACCTACCAACTCCTAAACTCTTCAATTACTAGCTGACTGACAGCCAACCCATAGCCAAAACTACTGACCATAGGAAGGTGAAATTTGGCACGTCAGTTCCTTGAGGAGTGTAGGGAACACTAACATCATGACATCCCGTAGTTCCTACGGGAACGGGCGTTCGAACTCGCAGGTAAAATCAGTTCGTAATTAATTATAAGAAGAGTAACCTTCGACATCCCTTTTCAATAAAATAAACGTTTGTTCCATCGTTCAAAACATAGTCGAATCGATGTAAATTGGTATTCGCTTAGACCAGACCAAGTGCACGATTGTTCGATTTTTGCGATCAGTGTTAGACTTCCTGGCACAAATGGCTGTGGTTCTGTTTATAACGCTTTATGGTCTTGAAGTCAATCCCTTCGCAGCACAAATATATAATCACTCTCTGCGTGTACACAAATAATTTTCACACTCTATGTTTATTCTGTGTTGAAACTCATCTTAGTGCTATTTCGAACTAAAAAGCTAATTTCCTACCGTATACACCCTGAGGACCTGAACAAATAGAGCTGGCGTAGCGCTAGTGGCAAACGCAATATAGGAGAAAAGTTTGTGATTGGCAAACTAAGGAACAAAGCAAGCCCAACAACCCCCTTTCATAGTTATCGTAAATTAACTTGACTTGTCCCTTGATAAATGCGAATGTAACTCTGTCTGTGTGTCCAATTGTGATGAAATTTGGTACAGGGATAGGCTAGCTAGAGCTTGGGAACTATTACCAATTCTATGATACTACCATTTATTGCGAAAAAAGACCTGAGGACCTGGGGGGATGATGGAAGTTTGGATGGAAGTTCGTCATCGTTAAAGATAAAACCAAGAAATTTTGTATTTAGGATTGATAAGAAATAAATAAACATATTTATTTTATCCTCTTTAGTTCGCTATCGCTAAAACAACGTGTATACAAAGACCTGTAACGAGCTCAGTTCCCGCCGAATCCCCAAATCGAATGAAGCCTAAAATTTGCATGAAAACCTGTCTGAAACAGACCCTGTCTGTCCGCATTGCCGCGCGTCCTGCGGATGAGTTGTGGCCCCCTACGGACACAGGGGATATCTGTTAAGGATACGATACAATAAAACTTGCTCTGCAGGGTGTTTTTGGGCAAATCAATTGTCTCAGTCTTTGCTTTATGTAAAACAAAAAAGATTAATCTAACCTAAGTCTGGGATGCGGATTGATTTACTTCTACTTTTTCCTATTGTACAAGCTTTGCTTTGTTTGGGGTCAGATGATCTTGGTGGACTACCGATGTTCTGTATTGGATTTGAGTAGCCACACTGCTTTCTTAGTGGATCACCGTGTAATAATAAGGAACAATACATTTCCCACTGTATTTGTAAGCTTCTTTTCCATTTTTGGTTATTAAAACCGCATTCACCATAAACTAAATATCTAAGAAAGAAGCATTTAATCATGTCACGTTATTTAGGTTCGATTCCCATTTTTAACCAATGTTTTTTAATACAGTTAAAATATGTACATTTTCAAAAAAAATGGGATAAAAGAAGACAAATATTCTTGATGGCACACCAAAAAATAACACAGTACGCTTATACTAGGCGACATTTTCAAAAAGAGGTGTGTCAGGACCGTAGCAAGTGGAAAGATGTGGTCTCTGCCTACTCCGTTGGGAAAAAGGCGTGATGGTATGTATGTATGTATGTTTTTTTTAAAAAGTCATTAAATGTGAATAGTTAAGTAAGTAAAATTAACTTAACATACGCCTATGAAATACGTTTCACTCTTCCGTGTGGAAAGAAAAGAATTCGCTATATAAAACTAACAATATTCGTTTTGTCTTCGATATCATCTTGTAGTTTTCACTCGTCTAGCTTAGTCGACTTTTTCAGCAAAGTCTCACAAGGGTTTAACCGCCTTAACGATTTCTTTCGACCTCCGTGGCTTAACGAAGTGCTTGTGTGAGCCAGCGTCTCCGGCTTCATACAGTTTCTTTCAAGTGCCTTTTGTATTTTTAAGTCTACCTTTGAGTTTGCTGAGAACTGCTTCTGCTTTAGACAGGAATTCACACTTTTGAGTGAGCGCTCGAGTAACTTGTTATGAAATTTTGAAATCTTGGTATAACTGAATTATAAGATTACTGGACCATCTACAAGAAGTTTCACAGCCAAATTACGCAAATCGCAGACCCTGATGCAAATCGGATAGCTTTCCAAATCTAAATTGGAGTCTTGTTTGTGCCAGCGTCTAGTAGTGTAATAGCAAACAAGTTAATCTTGTCAGCGAGGACTATACCTACACATAGTAATACTTAAAGTATACAACAACTATTGTGGCAAACCGAACTCATTTCCATCCCATAAAGATTTTAACTGTCGAAATCTTAATTCATATTTTCTTTGTTTCACTTCAGTCTGTAACTTCATAACTTACTCTTTGCCAATAACGTTTGCTTTAAAATATATTAAATATTTATTTACATATTTAACGGCGTTTGCGTCGTCCGATTCCCCGATCCCTCTACGTCCGCAACGACTATGTATTTCATTAAAATACTATCCGTTTCTCATTAGTAGTCCAGCTATTTTATTTCGTTAACCGTAACAAGCGTTGTTAATAATATATTTTTGACATTTTTCTTTGAGTACCTAGTTATAACTATTATCTTGTTTATAACCTATGCCCGAAACAAGCTGCTCTAAGTCTCTGACATCCATAGTACAGGCTTTGCTTAGTTTGATGTCTGGTTTGGAGTATCTTAGTGTAAGACGTTCACATATAATTTTTTGTTAAATTGTTCGCTTAGCCAGCTATTTACTAAATAATCCAAACAACGGCCTAAACGATGCCGTTTTTTGTAACCACTGCCTCGTATCCGGTTAAATAGCAGGCGAGAGTACAGGCAGATCTCTTTGAGCAGTAGTATTCAAATGAATGCAGAATGCGGCACGTGCCACGAAACTAGTGTTGCTACATGATACCTTAATATCGATAGCCGCAGATTGGGTAAAACCATTAAATATGCTACTCATACAACTGCGCTGATTGTTATCACTGACAAATTTCGTGTATAAACTTCGTAACCATACATTTTCCTGAAATAAATTTATTTTTCCTTGTTTCGAAATCAGACTTTCGTTTAACTGTTCTAGTTTTCTATACACCAATCACATGTGTTTAACCTATATTTCCCTGCTACCCTCTTCTTGCTAAGCTAAAGCTTTTAAAAAATTTGAAAATGGACAGTATCTATACTAATATTATAACGCTGAAGACTTTGTTTGTTTGTTTGCTTGAACGCGCTAATCTCAGGAACTACTGGTTCGATTTGAAAAAATATTTCAGTGTTAGATAGCCCATTTATTGAGAAAGGCTATATAGGCTATTTAACATCACGCTTAGACCAATAGGTGCAGAGCACCAATGAAGAATGTTTCAAAAGCGGGGTTTTTTTCCTTTTGAGAGCTTCCGCAGCGTGCTCTGCGTAAAAGTTCTAAAACAAAGTCCGCAACAGCATAGCATATGTCTATCTTTCAAGGCTGGCTCACTATAACCTTTTTATGCCAACCAAATTTGTTTTAAAATAATGCATTATTTGCGAAGGTGTTTTTAAAAACATGATATTAATCCATCCTTATCCAAATAAATACGTTACTCATCACAAGTATTTAATTATCAAACAAAATTGCCCCTTACATTATTCGGTTTCAATGAATATCTTAGGAGATATCGCAGTTTCAAAATAACCTCGCAGCAAAATAATGATCAAGTACCTACTGCGCGCGCATTTATGATTGTGCAAAGCTGGCGGGCAGTCATGACGGGGATGGGCGCGCGGGCGGTGGCCCCAGTAAAGTTAGTGTCAGCCCTAAGAAACTATTTCACGCGGATGAAATCGCGGGCAGAAGCTAGTTTTTGATAAAACGACAAGATTAAGTTTAACTATGGTAAATGACCCTGTGCAAGTGAGCATAGCTGATTTCCAATGGTGAGCCTATCGATAGCAGTCAAGCAACACTATAATGGGAAACTCGTGAACGAGCGAGGTAACCACTCTGTTAGGTTTAACTCGAAAGTTTGACTTAGTTTTGAAAAAAAATAGCATTTTTTGACTATGCCTCAAAATAACGTAAAAGCCATCAAAAGAACGTAAAACGCAACTTTGTTCCCTAAAATAAATAAATCCATTTTGTTTAACGGAACCAGTAGTAGCTACTATATTTGTTTCTGCTTATGTATAACTTCGTACACCTCGTAAGAAAACGACACAAAAAGAAAATTACAATGAAAACATTATATTAGAAACCATAAAAGTATCTACCAGTGAGTTTACTAAGGTAAACTCTCATAAGAAAGAGATATCTTTTAGGCTGTTTGTTATTTGACTGTATATTCAACTCGCCTTTCATTTTGCCGTGGTGGTCTAACAACCAGTAAGGCTGTATATAAACTACTAGCTTCTGCCCGCCACTTCGTCCGCGAAGAATGATGATATATAGCACATAGCCTTCCTCGATAAAAGGGCCTTCTACCACTGAAAGATTTTTTAAAACTGGACCTGCCGGTCCAGTTTCATTCGTTTCATTCGTCTACTATAATTTTTTACGCGAGCGATAACGTACATTCAAAGTGGCAACTCGTGGTAGATGTACTGTAGTTCCTGAGATTAGCGCGCTCAAGCAAGCAAGCAAACAAACAAACAAACTCTTCAGTTTTATAATATTATAGTATAGATACAGCCCCAGATTAACACTGAGTTTAGAACACAATAACTTATCAATAAACTTTAGGGCAGAAATAATATTAAGGTGGGTATAGAGTAGCTAGCGCATTTCTTTGTAATGTAACGGTGTGTTTACACCAAGCAAGGGAATGCTCATACTATCCCAACTCAATGAATTTTTTTATCGGTCTCTGTTTACACAAAGAAAATTTGGTGTAAACGCACCGCAACGTTCTTGCGAATGTTCAACGTTGTGTCTGACGGAATGCTCATGGCGAGTGAGCATATACCTGTAAGTATTTTGCGTGCACTCCATAGATAAGAATATGTAGTGACGTATAGATAGCCGTCATTCACGCTCGTGTGTTTGCTTGACAAAATGTTAAACCAAACCGCTCGTTGATATTTAATTGAAAAACTCGATGTTCTGTTACAAGTAAATGCTCCAGTCTATCAGCACCGTAATAAACGTTAGTTTATGTTGATTTCGCCGTCACTCTTACTCAAAACCAGCCTCAAGCTAAACTAGACTTTACGTAGGAATTATTCAGCTCAGCGTTCTTGATGTATGAGTGAGAAGGACTTCATTGTGTCTGCTCACTCAGCCGAGATTGAGCTGAGGGTGGCTCAGCTCAGTAGCTGAAGCGGCTCGTGTCTACAGTGTAAAACAAAGTTGTATGTCTTTGATGAAATTTTTATTTTTGTTTGAAAACACCCAAATTAATCCCTCCTGAAAAAAACCCGAGTGGTGAAATTCGTTCCCTAGGCTATGCGATACTGCGCTGTTAGTTAGCATATGGCAATACTCAGCCTGCCACGGAACTTACACAAAACTCCGTCAAAATTATGTTTGAGCTATGTAGTATGGGCTTCGAACCCACAGACAGTTGAGGAGCCCCAGATTGCTAACAATTACGCAAACAGCCAGGTTAAACTTTATTCCTTCAAAAAGTTTTTAACTACGTGCCGCCTGGTGCGTCCCTTTACACAATATGAAACTTTACTTCATCAGCAGTGTCGTATTTTGGTCTTTAAGGTCCAGTTGTATTTAAATTCATGATATTTATTGAGCATTTAATCCAGAAAACAAATACCCAAGAGTGTCAGCATTATTCCAACACAAGTGCTGTATAAGTTACATCACAACAAGGTAGAGCATGCAGAATCTCTCGTGCGTTCCACCAGCATATATACAATTTAAAATGTTTCCTACTGCGTATGTAAACAAACTTCCTCGTGTAGAATAATTATATTTCCAAAGGTAATGATATTTAAATAAATGCAAAACACGATGACGCCCGCCTAAGACGTGCGAATGGCGAACCACCCAGTTTATGGCGTTTATGAGACATAACTCTGCCGCGTGTCTCATACCTTATAAGACACAAACTTTTGTTATACGGGATATGGAACAGGCTTTTAATATTGCTGCAGTGGGGCTTCATATTTGGTGTTCACTGCAGTGACATAGACACGTAGCGCTGCGTTTTGAGATTTCGAAAATAGTAAAGTTCTTTTTGGCATGTAGTTTCGGAATCCTTTGTCCAACCTAATACATTAATTTTTGTCATATTAGGTAGTCGTATAGATATAAATGAAGGCATTTGTCTTTTCGGTCAGTATTGAAAGAAAAAAAAATTAGAGATGAAATTACTTTCATGATGATAACGAAGTAGTAACTGATGTACAGAGGCATTTTGTGACAGCTCTGTCCACAGGAACCCTGACATTTAACTAACACCTAACATGTCGCTCGACTAGCTCTAAAAGAATATTACAGTTGTTTAAATAGGTGTTTTGCGTTTTAGAATACTAATATCTGTTGTACAACGTATTTTGTGTCGTATTTAAAACGGCATTATACTTATTTTTCAGTTACAACTATCTGTACAAGACACAAAAAAAATGCAAGTTATCAAAGTTTACGTGTTTTTATTTATTTTGTTGTAATAGAGCACTAAATTCTTAATTTGTGTCATTTTCATCTACGAAATCATAATATTTGAAAAAGTCAGCTTTGTTCGATCGAAACGGTGCGAGAGTTGTAACTGTTGTAACTACATACTGACCTTAAGACAGTTTGCGCTGGACGAAGATGACACAAATTAGGTTTGCACACTCCGCAGGCTATACTAGATATGATACTATAAAGATTTTTACTTTAAATTAATTTTGACAGTTTTATTTCGAATAAAAAGTATGGCATACAAATAGTCGAATTCCTGATTATGCGACAGTCAGATGTAACACAAAACGCAATAATAAGCTTCTTATGTAAGTACGATTCTATCTACAGGCAGGAAATAAACAACTTTAGAATTTTTTAAACTCATGAATTTAATATAGCCTAGCGCTACGGGTCTAATATAGATATGAATAAACAATAGGCGATTGCAATTTATTTCAAGAAAGATGTTTGACTTGAGACGGCTGACTTATCGCTACATGTCAAAAAATAATTCAATGCACGCGAGCGGTAGTTTGAACTGTGGGTGACTGTTCCTGGTTATATATCCTGTTCAATTTAATTTCAACTGTCTCAGTTTATGTAATATTATTATATTTTCCTTAGATTGTCTTGTCATGTCCCTTTATCTTTAGTGAAAATATGTCACAGACTTTAAGTGATTAAAATATGTAATAACAATACAAACACAAGCTCTGTTTAGTTTGGGGTACACCCAGTAGGGTGTGTGACGTTAATTTTGTATCTTTTTGTCATCCAACATATTTAAAGTAAAGTAAAGTAAAAAAATAATTTATTCATTTAAGCTTGTACAAAGCACTTACGACATGTCAAAAAAAGTATATAGAAATAATAATAATAAACGTAAATAAAATAGTACAATATTAGTACACATCGTGAATATACATGATGTGAATCTACCACCGGTTCGGACGTTGCTTCTTATCGAGAAGACTCCGGCAAGAAACTCGATAGTTACTCTTTTGAACTTTGTTTGTTTTACAAAAAATAAATTCAGAGTACAGTCAATGAGAGTAGAAAAAAGAATACAACATTGAGCAGAGGAGCAGATTATTTCTACTATGACCATATACTTCTGTCGTTTAAGTAATCCTCTACATTATAATAACCTTGTTTCATTAACTTTGCTTTAATTGCAGACTTAAACTTGTGAAGGTAGGTAGATCAACAAGACTTTGAGGTATTTTGTTAGAGTATTTTACAGATTGACCCACAAATGAGTTTTCCACCTTGTGTAGCCTAAGACTGGGAGTTTTCAATTTGTTTTTATTTCTGGTATTATGTTTATGAGTATCACTGTTTTTTTTGAACAGATGCAAGTTTTTGCGCACATAAGTACATTATGTTATCTATAATATACTGACTTTTAACTTTTAACTGTGCATTTAAAATATCGATCTTCTTAAATACTTCCCTAAGCGAGTCGCGTGGTCTAAGTTTGTGAATGGAGTGGATTGTTTGTATTACAAGATCCAATGTGATTTGTTTACCTTCACAAGTAGTTCTACAAATCGCATGACTGAAGCTAAAACCAAAAGGCTTCGTCATGAAGGGAAATACAAGCAAAAATAACCCCTACTGTTAATTGTTTCCCGCCAAAACTACTCTTTGCTGTTGTCTTTCACACAATCGTATCTTGAAGGCAGAGGAAACGATAAATAAACAGCCCACACCCAACGCGGACGCGAGCAACAACTGTACTTACAAACAACAGCCTTTGGCTGTACGACTGCTGGTCCGTTCCATCAGAGCCAGTTTTCATTTGCGAGCCGTGTTCGTGTGACAAACGATATGGCAAGGGGTAATTGTGGTTTTAATTCACACTCTCATTTTCAACTTCCAAAAGGTCAGGAGTAATGAAAAATAATAAGTGATCTCAGTAGAATATCAGTCAACGAGTAATGGAGGCCCAGAATTTCACTACGAGATCGAAATAAAGAAATCCGTGATCCAAGTAATAGTGTAACTTTATTTTTTTACTGTGGGGCACTATGTCTAAGGAACCTATAATAAAATAGGTCTACTACAGCACTCTAGCATTCCACATTTTATAATCTCTTTCAAACCCTGGACAGAATTGACAAAAGCCAGCCGCATGACATAATTTTTCATATGCTCACCGCAAGCGGAACACGTACGAGGTCTTTTAGACCTACAGCCGCCTGTAAACGTGTGAGTTTTTCATGTTTTATAAATATTTTTTATATTTAAACTCATACAGTCTTTAAAAAAAAATGGTTAGCATGTTACCGCTGGATGGAGGCCACCTGCACCCGGTCGCTTCAGAAAACTATGGGTAGGTCTATGTCCAGTACTAGAGGTCTTTTGGCTGCTGAAAGATGAAAGTCTTATATGACAAACATTCACACAGTGGAATTCTTTGCAATCATACTTCGACAAGTAACTGATTTCTTGTTTTTGCTTGTTACTGTATTTCTAGTCGAAAAGCCGCTATTATTATTTGTACAGACATGACAAAATCAAAACTACTGTCGAAGGCACAGACTGAAGGCACTGAAGGTTAGTTTTAATAAAGGCGTCACCGCTTTGCACCAAACCTTTTATGTAAATATTCGATGCCAACGCCTGTTATGCGTATGAAGCTCAAACGGCGGATTTGTACAAAGTCACTGCGCCATGGACGGGTAGGTAATATCTGAAGTAAAACCGGGTTATGGACGGACAATAGCACCTGTTCAAAAGCACTTGCGAGACCGGTCTATGAAATTACTTTATGACTAACTACGACTGGAACCTCGTAGTGGTATTCATGAATGTTTTTGGTAAACTACTGTGCTTTGCCGCAGATTTTGACGTGAGCGATAAATTCAGAAGACTGCCAGCCAAAACTAAATCTTACGCCTTCGAGGAATACCCCATGATGGGGCATGGACAGTGGCTTTACCGAGAGGGGCAATAGGACATAACTTTTCGATGCTATTAAAAATCTTCATAAAGAAGCTTTATTTATTGCTGTCAGTGGCGTGGCGTAGCTAGGTTTTTTGTAGGAGACGCAAATGTTTTACTAATAGCCAACTAAGGGGTTCGATTTCACCGAATCGGCTTTTAGAAGGTAAAATTTTAAAAGCCTAAAACCTAAGATGGAAACTGAATAATTTTTATTTCGTTACGCTCTGTGTTGGTTCCTAAATCAAAAAAAAGTAAATGTATGTATGTACGTATGTATTTTTTTCATGCATGTCACTTTTGTAAAATAAGCCGTCGCTGCAAGCATCGTTTTCCAAACTTGATGGCACATTTTCGTGTATCATTTTGCCATATTTTACATCTAACTAGCGACCCGCCCGGCGTCACACTAAGAAATACTAAGGAAACCTAGAATCCGTAGTGTAGTTTGAAAAATTGAGCCTACAGATAGCGGGAAGCGACTTCGTTTATACTTTCCATGGGAATTCTAGAAAAATTCAGCTCGGCCCCACCCAGGTGACGACCAGGTGTAGATGGGTAATTATTACTTTTAGTAAATAAGAAATAACCGCCTGAAAGCGGCTTGCTACTAGGTGTATCGGGCCCTGATAACTCTAATAAGCACACATTAGGGGGCGCGCCTTCTGACAGCTAATTTCCCGCATTGCCCAATTCGCGTGGGCAGTGGCAGCGGCGGATCCTCGGCCGGAATTGGGCAACTTGTTAGATATTAACCGCCTTAAGGTCACAGCACACTATTACAGCGCAACATCAGCAATATCAGCGCTTCAACCCGGCAATTAACTTGCCATTCAAATAAGAGCATTGAACTGCAGAATGCGCCTTCCAACGCCGGTGGTAGAGTCATGTTTGTTTATGTTCTGTATATGTAGATGTATATATATTATTAATTCATATTTATTTTATTCATGTCTAATATTAAGTATAAATTATTTTGGCTAATGTAAATTTGACTATTTAAAAGTGCTTAAAACAGGTCAGTTTAAAGAAAGATATTTTGACTTTGACTTTTGACAATGCAATATGAAAAAGCGGACGGCGGGCGGGCAGCGCGGCCGCCTGCCTTTTTAACACGAGGCGATGACAGTATGGAGCGGAGCCGTTGCCGTGCTGTGATAGTGTGCTGTGACCTTTATACGTCCCCCTTAACTAAAAGGTTTAGTCTGCGCTTCCAAGGGTCCATGGAATAACAATTTGTTTCGAACAGTATAGTTGTCCAATTTGGTTGATATTTTAATGTTAGGGAATTTTGATTTTTCATTAATTTATAATGTAGAGGTGAATAAAATTTAATGCAGGTTATTATTAATTTTTGCTTGAAGAAGCATTAAATAAAAGGCATGCATGAATGTTTGAAAGTTTTTAAAACTACTATAAGAACCCCAAACTCAAAGTTGACTGAAGAGTCAACTTTGAGTTTGGGGTTCGCTTAGCACAAAAAAAATCTTGGTTATTATGATTTAGTCAATATTTAAGTTTGATAACTATCTAAGTTTGTGCGAATATCAGTTAAGACTGATTAGACTTATACCCATCTCCTCTGGTATCCGTGGTCAGCTCAGCTTAGTTCGAAGTAAGATACTTAGTCCATGTTTAAAGATGTCCTGGAAATGTTTCTACTTATTTGGATGAAAAGCTTGGCATGTCATAGCTTGTTGAAACAGAAGATATCTTTTGTATATTTAAATGATTACTCATTCACTTCCAACACTAGCTGTACTTTTATTCATACTTTCCTACCTACTTTCCTCCAACCACCGGGAGGCGGCACTTTCGAGAACTTTTTATACTAATTTGTCTCGCGGGAGCATCTTCACTCGAAATCACTTCTCGCCGGTCGGCGGTCGTTTGATCATGACTTAAAATTATTTTCTCAACTGACTTACTTTATAGGAGTAAATATTTTTTTGATTATCTTAATGTTACAGGAATTGATAAGATAAGATGAATGAATAATCTTTATTGCACAAACAAACAATGCCAACAAGTAATACAGTAAGCAGACATAACATATACAAGTTAAAGTGCCTTTCTATTTAGCATTTGTAAACTTATGACAAAGTTCATCTAAATACAGTTTTGGTAGGTGTTCAAGTTCATAAATAGGGAAAGCTAAAAGTAGATTGATATTTGTACATTTTCGGTCATTTCTATGAAATATTACTTGTGTAATATTCCAGCTATTAAATCGATCATCCATGAATATTAGGCATAGTTAGGTATTTAGTAAGTACCCATTAAGCAACCGTAAGAACCCACCTGCTTTTTCACTTATCAAATCATTGACTATGGGTATATATATACCCCTGCAAGGGGGGCCTGGGGAAATGGGTGAAATGGTCCACCACAAGCGGACCGATCACCCAGCCGGCCCATTGCAAGCGTCCCCAGTTGAAAATAATAATGGGTATATACACTGCTTTTGTGATATTCCTTATTCGAAAGTACTCAGACAATGACGATATAGGAGATCGTGCATTACGTACCTACCTACCTACTGACTGGGAATAATTATACGCAGCATGCCTCACTCAGCCGCCAGGGACGCAAATCATGAGGAAACTGATTTAATGATACACAGTTTTGCAACCGGAGTTTCGCTGGCAAACTCATTGAAAACCGCCTTCGCTGTTATGGACATATCAAACTAACAGTTTTGAAGAAATGCGTGAAAAAACATTAAATACAATGTATTCGTTTGTCTCCCTAAGTATATTTGTTATGAAGCGTGAAACTTTGGAAGGTTAAAAAGGACGCAAAACGTAGTATGTTATGAATGGGTTCTATGTATTTTGTACAATAAAAAACGGTTATTAAAAAACCAAAAAATCAACATCAATTTCGCACGTTAAGTATGTTTTTTAATGACAGAAAATTCTTGTAACTACGTGTACGACGAACGGGATAGCTTCAACGCATTCGCTAAGGGCAATGCATGTGGCTGAAAGGTGTATTTCTGTCAAAGTCATGTGACATGTGTCTCTGTGTTGGAAAGTAGGCGTCGGAGTGAGAAGGGCCGTCCATAACAAAGCGGCTCCCACGGGCGCCCGGCGTGGCCCGGCTCCCGGCGCATTGCGGATACCTCTGTCCTCCGTAGCCGATATTTCTCGCCTACTGCCGTCATTTAACGTCCGAAAGTACATTTCAAAGTAACGAGTATTCGAAATACGAATTTTCGAATTCAATTCTCATTTCAACGAAACCTTGAGCCTTAAAAGCTAATCCCTAGTGCAAAACCTCTTTTTGAATTTTGTGTCCGAATTGGGAGTTCTTCCTCTCAAAGCTGTTAGCTCTCTACGAGGATTATATTGAACCTAAACTGATAGCGTAAAGTAAGTAGCGTAGCGTAGTAGTTTGTAAGTACAAACTCCGCTAGAATCGCATAAGTAAATAAACATAAGACAATTTTCCCATGTGTATAGAAAACTAAAAAAAAAACTATTTCAAAACAATACACTTAAAAGTAAAAAAAAATATTGCGTATTCTTGTAAATTATCGTTAATATAATGTAGGTGCAATTATTGTTATTGTCGGAGTAGGGTCAGCCAAGGAAACACTACAATATTCTTAGCAATATAGCTATTTTTTACATCTCACGTTTAAGTATGTATGTTAAGTAAGTAGTTACAAACCTACATTGGCTTACACCGACAATAACAATAATTGTAATACATTATACTATCGTATAATTAACAAGAATACACAATCTTTTTTTTTTACTTTTTAGTGTTTTGTTTTGGAATAGTTTTTTTTAATGTTGGTTTTTTTTGTTAACATTTTTGTGTACAGTTTGATTTTCAGTGAATTGTTTTTGTTTATTTTATACGTCGAAAAAGTATCGTTCATTTGCTCCTTTGCAATTTTTGAAGAGTTCCGTTACTTTGTCATGGATCAGAACGTAACCAAACTCTCATCAAACTACCCTTGAATATATCCTTTCCAATAAAAAAGAAGCATCGAAATCGGTTCGCGTGAAATTGAGATTTTCGTCCATTTGTCGCGCATATAGTTTATCTAGATTTAAGACTTATATAGTTTTCTCATAGATGCTACTGTCAGAACTGGACTATATTAAAACGGAACCACACGGGCAGCATCAGCTTTCAAATAAAAAAAGAATCATCAAAATAGGTTGGCGTAATACTGAGATATTCGTCCATTTCTCGCGCATTTTGTTTATCTAGATTTAAGACCTATATGGTTTTCTCATGGTTGCCACTGTCAGTCAGAACTAGACCAAATTTCTCGACAGACTTCAGAAGTTAGCTCAAGTTATGATATAATAGACATATAAAATGACGAGAAAACTGAACTTAATGTCAATATAAATAAGTTTAAATTCGATTTTTACTTCCCGCATATATCTTCTGCTTTAGTGTTAAACACCATAATCGTAAACATAAATAATGCAAGCCCTTGTACCGCTTCACTTATCCGGTTAAGCCTTTGTCTTAGTTTAGTAGAATAGGAAGCTTTTATGTTTCTGCAGCTGCAATATAGAGGATTTTATTTCTATGCAGACTCTGTTCAAATAAGTGGTAATATATATTACCCCCACTATATATTTTTTGCATTTTGTGTTAGAGGTGTTTTGGAGCCCGCACTCTAATACCTATACAGATGTATCACTCATGTAACGATACCTTTAACCGTTGCCGAAAGATGTATGTATTTTTCTTTTTTTGATTTCTTTGCTTTGTATTTCAAGAACGTTTTTTGAAGAATAGCGTTTTCCAATTTAGTCGGATTTTCATCAAGGGATGCGATTTTAACAAAATATAGTTATTATCGGTCACTGGGGCATTATATATGATACGGACATTAGTACCAATTCCCACGGCATTTAAACACATGCTTGGACATGTGTCAAGTCAATTACTGTTTCGGTGTCAATCAGTAACACCATCATCAATCACTGTTCAAGAAACTTACACCTCGTTGCAGGACTTGAAACAATTTATTGTTTTATTCGTTTGTAAGTCGCACCATGCTTACATATTGTGTTTAATAATGTTCCCTCCTGTTGGTGATGTGGCTTCTCTTTTCCAAAACAATAGTATTAACATAGGTACACATTTTTTCCAATTATTATCATATCCAATCAATGTCACCGCTATCGTGAGTATCGTGAGTCATGACTGATTTCGTGGGCAGACAACCGGATAAATGATTAACGCTTGTTAAATGCACAATAAATAGATTTCGTTTGCGCGCCAAAACATGCATGTCAAACTAATTTTACCTAACCTCGTGCGTGCCCGCAGCCATCGCGCTACGCCGCGTCTACTCATTAAATTAAACGCCCTTTAACTATCTTGTTAACCCACGACATATTATCACTAATCTACTTTAATAAAATAAAATTAGAAATGTAATACTTTGATGTCACACTTCTGCTGGCGATTTTGACAGATGTTTACATTAACACACCATCGCGACCACTTTTCATAACATTTTATACAAACAGCCACAGCTGTTTAACGTAGGATGAGGACATTTTCGAAATAGAATATTGTTGATATGGGAAGTTAGAAAAGTTTTTCTTACATACCAGTATTTAGCCGCTGCTGTCACAGATAACAAAACTGCATCACTCAAAAAACTTTTCCCGCGAAAAGTTGACTTACCGGTCGGCGTTCTTTCCGGTGTGTACGGGTCATGGTGCGCGACGAGTTGCAGCGCGCGGTCGGTGCCGACCTCCTCGCTGCGCGGGCACGGCGTGTACGCGTACTTGGTCTTCGTGGCCGCCGGGACGGGCGCGACGCGATACTTGCCGCGGTCCGCCATGCGGCGTGTGCCCGACTGCCGCAAGCCGCAGCCGCCGCCGCCGCCAAGCGACTGCCGCGGATTGCGTTTTGAGGTTGTTTACGCGGGCGCACGGAGTACGGGTTAGGAGGAGTTACTTAGGCGCCTAAGCTTGGCCTAACAATCGGAGGGCTGCATGCGTACGAAGCCTATAACTTGTGAAAACGGTTTTCAAGGGCTTAACTAGAAAACATCGGCTGAGGCTGCGTACACGAAGGCTAAACGTTTGAGAACGGCATTTGAGAAGCTACATAAAATCTAACGGTGTTTTACGCATTAGCTGTACACAATAAGGTAATACTTGTTTAAAAACTACTGCCGATAAACTGTTTTGCAGTTCAATACTCAATACTTAAACTTTTAATTCCATTCCATACTCCATTAAAAGATGTTATAAAATGTTCAGTTTGGCAGATATTGTAATAAAGGTACTAAATTTCTGTTAAAGGACCAAATAAATAAATGAAAATAATGTTAATCTACTATCGCTTTAAGCAATTAAACTCGATTTAACTAAATGTTTATTTAAAAAAAATACATAAAGGTAAACTTACAAATAAGGCTTTTATTTACCCTTTCAGAGAAAAAAAATCAAATTATTTTAAATATAACGTGTTTTTAAAAAAATTAAAATCCAGTTCGAGTGCTACGAGAGATCCTATACAGGGTGTCCCAAAAAGAAGTGTCAAGCGGAAGTCCACAGATAGAGCATCTATGGGGGTACCCCAATGTATGTCGCGTAATGTAATCGCGGAACATACATCCCATGTAGGTATGTTCCGCGATTTTTGGTAGTTTTCGAGTTATGATTTTTTATACGAATTTTCGATAATTACAGGGTTGAGTCACTTTTTTGGTCACTGTGGCACGAATAATTGAGATACATGCATTCAGCTAACAATGAAAAAAAAATGGAGCACAAATGAATATATAAATTCGGGTACCCCAACTATCTGTGGACTTCCGCTTGACACTTCTTTTTGGGACACCCTGTCGACTACAAAATGGTCTATTTTTGTATGCATAGTTCAAAGTTTGCATTAGACTAATGGTACTGGCTGACGTTTTTACCCCAGCCTGGTTTTCAACCAAACATTGTTCAGTTTATGAAGATAATTTCACCTAAAATAATATTCTTAGTGTTTTGAATTGAAATGGTAAATATATTTTGCGAAGAGTTATTTAGCTATGTTTTAAAATATAATTGAAATAAAGTCATATTTGAATAGGTATATCCAATCCAATTAGGACCTGAATAACAAAATCTAATTATCTGTCGGTTTTACCATCAACTAAATAAATCAATAAAGTTTGAACTCTTGATACCTGAATTTGCAAATAAATGGCATTTGAATTTGAACTTATCAATCTCTACTAATATAATAAAGAGGAAAGATAAGTTGGTTTGTTTGTATTGAATAGGAACTGCTGGACCGATTTCAAAAATTCACTACTTACTAAAAGCTACTTTATCAGGCATGACCTAGGCTATACATAAAATAAAGCCTATGTCACTGCCTGATAATGTAGCTTTTGAAAAATCAAACAAACAAATCTTTCCTCTTTTATTAGTATAGAAATGTAATCTTACTAATACGTTTGTGAGTATGTTTGTATGTTACTGTTTCACGCAAAAACGACTGACCGGATTTAGATGAAACTTTACAGTAATACAGCTAATACATCTTTAAATTAATAGGCGAGTTTGGTTTGTTTATTCTGATTTCCATTTATCTAATTGAAAATAATGGGTTTATTTTTTATGTATTTACCAAGAATCCATCGTTGAACTATAAAGAGGCAGTTTCAATGTGCCATAACTACTTTGTCAAACTAGTACGAACACGGTGTAGTTTGCCATAAGCCTACATTAGATAATAAAACTGCCAGTAACCCTGGAACTCGCACGTTAGACACCCAGCTGCCATCAGCCCATCTGCAGAGTTTCCCGCTCAAAGTCAAGGTTAGTCGGCAGCCGCATCCGTCGGCGCGCGCAGAGCTGCCCGCGTCACGGTCAATACCACGTGCTGCCGGGCCTGCAGGGGACCAGCTGCACACATGGCCCTGCAGGTCTATTAGCTGCAATCTCTAGTTTGATGTATATGTGTCCTTGATGAGTGATACAGTTAATTATATTTCACTAGGGTTTTTTTTAATGTACGCAACCTCAAGTTATCAGTTATCACAAATGTTTTTAATACATTTTTATTGTGAATGACATGAAAATTAAAGCTTTAAATTAGTCAATGTTAGATGCTCGCGCCTTACAAGTTGTCTTTGTTCCCGTGGTGAACAAAACATTTCTAAGCCCACACTACCGGTAGGCGGTGGGCCTTGTCATGTAAATTTCCAATTTTCTGTACTAAAAAATACTGGCTGCTGGCATTGTTAGCAGTTATTGCTTTTTTTAACAACCTAAACGTACACAGTTACTTTTTGCTCACTGGAATTTGAGTTATATAAAAAAAACTAGCTAAACTTAATAAGTAGGTGTAAATATGCTACGTCTGCCCCTTTAAATAGCTATTTTACTGCTCGGGGGGTTTTTTCTAAGTATTAACTTTTATTAACTTCAGAATACCTACCTAGTTAATTAACACAATACTGAAGGTCCACTTAACTGCCAAAAAACCTCATAACGTTAATACCTCTAATTGAATTCTCTCAACCGGCCAACCACTTCTGTGTCTCTTTAAACATTCGGCGGAAGACGAAATAAAAATCTCACTGGCCAAACAATACCTAAGATGGCCTCCAATAAAACTGGACCTTGGCGGAATCAATTTGCTGTACAAGCACGATTGTAGAGGCCATAAAAAAAATGTTCTTAAACTGCAGTGTATATTTTGTTAAAACATATTTTTCTCGGCTTAAATATTAACAAACAAAAAGCCAATTAGCTTTAGGTTGCAGCGCTGTGAACGAAACGTAACGGAAGGGGCGGCAGGCAAAGGGAAATGCTTGAATAATTCATAGCTAATTGGTAGAAATGGTAGGAATTGCCGCTGCCCGATCATCTGCGATTTTGGTCAATTAATTACAAGTTAACACTTATAAAGTAATTAAAGGATAGTAAATCAGTCCGGTATTACTCAAGCATCAGTTTTTGAGTAGAAAATTTACACCGGGGATTTAAAAATACATAACCGTAAGGACTGTACCATGCTATACGCCGACGATAATGCTAGCGTCTGAGATAATATAGTACATTATTGCAAAGGCAGCGAAATAGGCAATTGCAGGTCGAGTATGAGTTCAATGATACGAGACAGGCAATTGCCATTTCGGCCGAGGCATATATAGTGCTTTTCCTAAAAAAATGCAAGGAAATAAAAAGGGCCTTTTACATAATAAATTTAATTAATATTATTAACAAAATAACAACTCCGCTTTACCGCACATTTGGTTTTTTTTATTTTACAATTTGTGCCGAAAGGTAAACGCATCTGTGGCTATACAGCCACGAGAACGCAATGTGTACGATAGATGAGAGAGTTCTAAATTCAAACAGCACACCGTTTCATACAACATTGCCGGCGCGCTCTTCGTTCGAAATTCAAAGAACGCGCCGGGAAGTGATTTTGGGTTTTCAGTCTACGTAAATATGATACTTCGCGTGTTCTTTATTCAAAAGTAATGACAATATTTCCGAGCATGTTTAAGAAAAGACATTTTGTGGTATTTCGGTTCCATCAGCACCTCTCGTGCTAGAATAGTAATGTAACTATAACTGAATCACAAGTTGCATAGTTTAGGTGACGTCATTTCATTTCATATCTATCAAAGTAGAACCGATATTGGTTCGGTAACGTTCTAACAAAAGTATGGTGCTTATAATCACTTTTGTAATAGGTCTTGTAGTTAATAATTGATAGTAAAGAAATAATAACCTAACACGACCGAGATCAATGATTGTTCAATTTTCCTCGACTCGAGTTCGCGATAGTTTTCTGGCCGCTGTGGCTACATTCAACAAGCAAAATAAACAAGACAAATTAAATTCCTCGCATATCGGTATTGCAGGTGAAAGACAGCCTATTTACATTATCGAGCACCTATCAGCTGCCAACAAATCCCTTCACGCCGCTACCAGGATCAAAAACAAGGAACTTGGATATAAATATGTCTGGACCCGGAACGGCAGAGTTTTTATGCGCAAAAGTGATGACACTTCGTATATAATTATCAAAGACAAAGACTTTTTAAATACGCTGCAGTAGGTTTTTTGGTGCATGCTTTTTAAATATATTTAAAGTTTTAAAATTCAATCGCTTAAGTATATATTATCAAAACTGTAGAGGTCTAAGGACAAAAATTAAGGAATTTTATGAAAGTGTTTTATGTAACTCTTATGATATTATAGTTTTAACTGAAACCTGGCTTAAAGACAATATATTTGACCGAGAACTGTTTGATGACAGGTATGTTGTTTATCGACGCGATAGAGATGGTTTAAGTAATGGAAAGGAGGATGGCGGCGGAGTATTAATTGCAGTACAGAATAAGTTTAAATCTAAAAGATTAAAACATTTTGAGAGCAGGTATGAAGATCTATGGGTAGCAATGGAATATAATTTTTCTAATTCGACTAAACAATTAACTATCTGTGCTGTATATCTCCCGCCACCTGTAACCTTATCACAAGTAGATAACTTTTTGGCCAACTGTAATCGAAGCTTTGAAGGTCCATCGAATGAAAGTTATAATATTGTAATAGGAGATTTTAATCTTCCGCAAATAAAATGGTTAGATGATAATTATTTTATGGTTGAAAACTTTTCTGCAAAGTCTACTATAAAAGAAAGTATAAAAGATTTCCTGACTTTAAATGAGTTTAAGCAATTGAACAGGGTGGCTAACGTGAGTGGTAATATTTTGGATTTGATACTTACTGATATCCCAAACGGCAATGCTATATTAGCAAGTGAAATCTTGTCGAAAATTGATTCAGCTCACCCTCCTATGGTTCTCGAAGTTTCTACTGTAAGCCAAAGTAACCTACCTTACAATAAATTAAGTAGTCGGTATAATTTTCACAAGGGTAATTATGAGTCAATCAAAAATGAGCTCAAAGATATAAATTGGTTAAGTAAATTCAGCCCTAAAAATAAAACCGTAAATGATCACGCACTGACCCTCCATCAAGAAATTTGGCAAGTTATAAAAAAATTCGTTCCAATAAAAAAACAGTCAAAGTTCAAGTACCCACCATGGTTCACAGTACAATTAATAAAACTGTTGCGTGAAAAAAATAACATTAGGCGTCGCTATAATAAATATAAAAATCCCTTGGACAAAATATCATTTGATCTGCTCAAAGCTAGATGTAAAGTGCTAGTAGCTACATGCCATAACCGCTATATGTAAGATATGAAGAATAATCTAATAAAAAATCTGAAACTTTTCTGGTCATACATGAAGGGAAAACGGAACGGAAAAGGTTGTTACCCAAGTTCTATCTCTGACGGCGATAAAACGGCTACAAGCGGGGAGGCTGTATGTCAGCTGTTTGCATCGTATTTTGCATCAGTCTACAATGGGGCACAACCTGATACAATTAAGGATGGCACCCCTTCAGTGGACTCTGGGAATGACTGTTTCGGAAGTATTCAATTCACTCGTGATATGGTACTAAAGAAATTAGAGTCTCTTGACGAAACTAAAGGAGCGGGATCCGACGACATCTCTCCATTTTTTATTAAACGGTGCTCCGATGTCCTGGTGGACCCTCTTCTTTTTATTTTTAATAAATCTATTGCCACTGGAATATTTCCGTCGCAGTGGAAGATAGCAAGGGTAGTACCTGTACCAAAAGGCGGAGATTCCAATTCTGTGAGCGACTATAGGCCAATATCTTTGCTTTGTATTTTCGGAAAGGTCTTCGAGTCCCTGATATGTCCACATTTACAATTCTATTGTAAACAAAAGTTCACCCCATACCAGCATGGCTTCATAGGGGCCAGATCGACCGTGACCAATTTGGCTTTGTTTGAGAGCGCACTGGTTGAAGCCTTTGAAGCACAGGGTCAAACAGATGTAATCTACACTGATTTTTGCAAGGCGTTTGACAAGGTTCTGCACTGTGTTTTGTTGAAAAAGTTAACGTCATTTGGTTTTTCGGGATCTATCTTAGAATGGTTTAGATCATACCTCACAGATCGTTCTTTTCGTGTTGTCGCTAATGGGTTTGAGTCGAATGTATTTCGCATTACATCTGGCGTACCGCAAGGCTCCCATTTGGGACCAATTTTGTTCAACATTTTCATAAATGATTTACCAAAATGCCTAGAAAACTCTACACCTTTCTTATACGCGGACGATTTGAAAGTTGCACGGTTAGTAAGAACGAAGGATGATGCTCATCTTCTGCAGCAAGATCTCAACAAACTATCAGAATGGTGTAGTAATAACGGTATGCAACTAAACGCCAAAAAATGTTCGCAACTAGTTTTTACACGTAAAGTTAGCCCGTTACAAACACAATATTCAATTGGTGGCATAGATTTAAAAGAAATGAGCACCATCAGGGACCTGGGCGTCTTGTTTGATAAAAAATTAACATTTGTTCCGCATATAGATGCCATCGCAAAGAAATCATATAAAATGTTAGGGTTTATAATCAGGAACACAAAGATGTTCAAGAATCCTAAAATGAAAATAATGTTGTACAACTGTTTGGTCCGAAGTATATTAGAGTATGGCAGCGTGGTATGGCGTCCACATTACGCGGTGCATATGTTGCGACTAGAACGAGTTCAAAAAAGGTTTATGTGGCACCTGGATTACTCGATAGGATTGGCTAAAGAAAAACGATCATATCATGAAAGACTGAATCATTTCTGTATGTTACCATTAAATAAAAGATTCGATCTGATAGATATTAAATTCACATACAATATATTTAATAACAAAATTGATAGTCCTACACTTTTAGACAAATTTAGGCTTAGAGTGCCTCGTTGTAACCCGCGTCAGCCAATTACACCACTATGCCCTCCACTTCGCCGTACTGTTCATGGTGCTAACGCTGCTATACCACGACTCTGCAGATTAGTGAATCAGCATAGCAAACATTTAGATCTGTTCAATGATTCAATTCAGGGAATTACGGGTACACTTAACAAAGAAATGCTATAAGCTGGTGATGTTAAATTTAGGTACCAAATATGTAAAGTTTTAGATGAGTATCAAAATTCAGTAAGTAGTTAAGTAAGTAGTTTTAAGTTATTAGTCTGTTTACTTTTCCATGTGGTGTTTACCAGTACATAGTTTTTGTATTTAATTTCTTTAAGTATTAAAGTTGTTTAAGTGCATGTATCAGTACATAAAACTGTTGGTAGACCTAAATAAATAAATAAAAAAAAAAAAAAATAACACACCTACAACAATTCAATCATTAATCAATATTTTTTTCAGAGAATAGAAAATACACAAATGTTACGTAAAGATGTTCGGGAATTATTATTTATTTCAATAGGTATTAAAAAGAATTAGTACATTTTACCATCTCCCGTGTAATTTTTTAACGCTTCACATTGATAAGCCGCTCTTACAAATACATATATAGCTGCAACTAGCGTTGCAGTGCAATCTTTCCCGTCAAAATATAACCTAAATTTAAAAAAAAAACCTATGTCACGTCCTGATAATGTAGCTTCATATTGTAGTAGTAAGTAGTAATTAGCCTATATACAGTCCCACTACTAGGCAGAGGCCTCCATCATTGAAATCAAGTCATCGCTACAATGGATGGGTATAGGCTTAATCACCACGCTTGCCAAATGTGGGTCGGTGATCACAAACCCGGGCTATGTTCCGAAAAATCCGAGAACACACTTTGCCCGACCTGGGAATTGAACCCGTGACCTTCGGGATTCGGTCCGAGCGCTGAAACCACTCGGCCACGAAGGCGTTCAGAGCTTATTCAATACAAACAAACTAACAAATCTTTTCTCTTTATAATATTACCATAGATAACTGTTAACTTACCTTGACTCATTACGGCCAAAAATTCAGGGGTCCGGCATCCGTAGTAACAGGCACTGGTATTTAAGATATAAATGTATTTATTCAAGTTATATTCCTGTTTAACTCCGAACGTTACTAATTATTAAAATCACCATAACGCTGAATAGACCCGTCATAAAATATTTCTTCCGGCAAAACGTTCCAAATAAACATCAAGGCAATTCCTCTTGGATATCGAATGAAGGTCGGCAGAGACTTGGGATGCCGCATGCGAATATGGCACGTGCGGCTGGTGGTGAACTGAAACCGCATCCAATTTGCAAAGTGCATAAAAACTAACGAATTCAGCGGACTGGCCGTATTCCTGTGTATCAATCGGAATAAACTATCGTAAAACCTGCATGGATGAAAACAAATTATTTTGTTGGCTCCTATCTATCCTGGCTTATTTCCTTGTGCGGTACCTCGTAACACAGGGATATTAATCCCTACTTCGAGACCATTACAAGAGGTGTGTTGTCTGGCGCATATTTATTATTTATTTATTTATTTGCATCCGTTTGCAAATCACGTAATGGTAAAATTTCGATATCCAAAGCAAAAGTCAATGTGACATGTCGTGTAGTCTAGCTTTTTTGTGCTTTTGTCTGTCTCAGACTCAGAAACAAGCTTGGATAATTATTTATTTACAAATCCAGGATAATTAACATACTATTTTTAAGTGAAGTCTGGACGAAACTGATCCCTAATAGCAAAACCACGTACGTTTTAAATTATATAAACTAAGAGAATTAACAGATTTTCGATATGTTCGAAATATCTCATGGATGAAACCAAACGTCCGCGTTAGCCGGATCACAGATTATTCATCAAAAATCAAAGCATTTTTCTTATCTATATCTATAAAGAGGAAAGATTTTGATTGTTTGTTTGTTTGTATTGAATAGGCTCCGAAACTACTGGACTGATTTTAAAAATTCTTTCACCAATATGAACCTACAATATCAGGGTGTGACACAGGCTATATTTGATTATGATTGAACAAAACATTCAGTGAAAATTGATAGTATACGAGTAAGTATGAAAATCAAGTCGGAGAAACGCAGGCGAGATGTGCTGCCGCGACGCCAGCATTTACTTTTGGCAGAATTAAGTCTGTCCAGGCAGCTAGTTAAACATAAACTAATTTAGCCGCTGGAACATGAACATGTTCAAAATAATGGATATTTTATAATTCATTAAAAAAACATTTAGCGGGTGTATATTTTTCTTCAAGGATCTTACCAACGCCACAGAGATTGGTTGTAAAAAGGTGAGGACAGAAGTTTCCACCACGGGCCCACGGATTTAAATATTTACATTTACAACCTGCTGTATTTATAAGGGTTCAAAAGAATCTAGTTGGTGCAGAAAAATGTATATCTGCTTAGAAATGAAGTTCTGAATACAATCAAGTTCATAACATGCGCAATGATGATTTGGCATTCCAGAATAATCCACTTTTGAATAAGGTTCATTTAGCTTCTTTCGTTTAACTCCAGTTTGGAGGATAACAGGTAAACCTTTACGAAAGTATTGCAAAATGGTTTCTGTGCTGATGACTTAAGGTGCACATGTGGAGCTTGAAGTGATGTCCTTTGTAGAAAAGTGTATTCTAGTATCTTAAAAATATGAGACCTTACTTTAAAAATGTAGTTTGTGTTAACAAAGTCAGCGTAAATTGACCCCAAAGACATAGACAACAAAATAGTACCAATTTAGAAAAATAAATGTGTTATACAATTTAGGTAGCCTTATCGAGAGGTAATGTATTTCTACCATTTTTTAGAAAGATGTGGAGGTTTTTTTGTATAAAATAAAGAAACATGGAGAAATAACATTTGTTTTGCACGTGGCTTTAAGCTGTAGATACGCCGGCATAAATAGAGTGGAAGCGGAGCTAGGAAACAATAAGATTTCAATATTATACCGGCGCCAGAACGGATTCAATTCAATATCCAGTATTTTTCGTATATGCAAAGCACAGAATATATTATTTTGTTTGAGAATCTTACAAAGCTGAAATTCATGCTAGTAGCTTTCAACATCATATTATATATATTATATTATTTTGGGGATTAATCTGCTTGCGTCCGTAAGGTAAACCTTAGCTAAAGCCCTCGATGCCTTACACGTGATCCCTGGGTGGCGCTAAATAAGCAGAAGCTTATGTGGTAGAGCCTAGCTACAGTCTAACTGGAGCTCATAAATGGGCTGGCTCAACCGGTGCAATACCACACTCCTGCAAAATACCAGCGTGAAGCAGAGATTACTCTCTGTGTTTCGTTCAGGTCAGCATGAGCCCCGGTAGCCCCAACCCCCTGCCCCCCTAGTATGAGTGCGATTTTAAAGAATGTAGTACCCCAGGAGGGTACCTGCTCCGTTGGAGTAGGAGAATCCCTCCCTGTGCTTAATCGCTCAGGCAAATGCCCATCGTATTCTGGGGTGGGCAAAAAATCGCGAAATACTGCCAAAAAAAAGAAGAGCAAACCAACTCCGGCATCACATTTACCTAATGTGGACTTTTGCAACATAAGGGGAGTTCACTCTAACCTTGCTGCCGTCCACCACCATCTTGAGACGGCCAGGCCTCGTTTGCTTTTTTTGACGGAGACCCAGATTTCTGCTCCTCTGGATACATCATATCTTCACTATCCCGGCTACAAACTCATGCATAACTTTGTGCCTCGTGCCGGGGTTTGTGTATATATCAGGGATGACATCTGTGGCCGACGTCTTGGCAGTCTTGAAGCCCTGGACCTGTCAACACTCTGGGTTCGCATTGAATGTGACGACCATCCTCGCATCTATGCGTGCCTCTACAGGTCCCACAGCGGTAATGCAGAGACGGAACGACTTATGGAGCACATCCAGACTGCGACTGACACCGTGCTTGAACACGCTCCCGCCGCCGAAGTCATTGTGTTGGGTGACTTTAACGCCCACCACGTCGAATGGCTTGGGTCTCGAACAACTGATTATGCCGGGAGAGCGGTTCACGACTTTGCGCTGGCTTATGGTCTGACACAGCTGGTTTCGTCGCCTACGCGAGTCCCTGATGTGGAAGATCACATCCCTTCCCTGTTGGACCTTCTGCTGACCTCGCATCCGGACAACTACCAGATCTCAGTTGGCGCTCCTCTTGGGTCGTCCGATCACTGCCTGGTACGAAGCACGGTGCCTCTTACGCGTGCCAAACGTCCGCGATCCGCAGGAAGCCGGCATGTTTGGCATTACAGGTCGGCAGATTGGGATGGAATGCGCATTTTCTTTGATTCCTACCAATGGGGGCAAGTTTGCTTCAAATCCGCAGATCCCAGTGCTTGTGCAGACTCAGTTGCCGATGTTCTGCTGCAGGGCATGGAAATGTTTATTCCAAACACTGCAGTGCCCATCGGTGGTAAGTCCCAGCCTTGGTTCGATCGGTCCTGTAAAGCTGCTTTGCGCCTGAAGCAGGACCGTTATCGTGCTTGGGCAGAAGCTCAAGCAACCGGGAATCCCAGCAGCTTGTCCCTTAAGAAGCTTTACAATCATGCCTCCAGGTCCTACAAAAGGACAATTGCCAGCGCAAAGGGCGATCACATCCGCAACATTGGCGCAAAGCTGGCACAGTTCCCCTCCGGCACTCGGGCTTTTTGGTCATTGGCCAAAGCGGTGCAGGGAAACTTTTGTCGGCCCACATTTCCACCTTTATGCCAAGAGGACGGTTCCGTTGCCCATTCTGCAAAAGAGATTGCACAACTTCTATGCTCTCTTTTTGCTACTAATTCGACGTTGGACGACCAAGGTAAGACACCACCCAGTATCCCACAGTGTCTAAGCTCTATGCCCGAAATCAAATTTCACCATCGTGCCGTACGTAGAGCTCTACTTTCACTGGACGTCCATAAGTCGTCTGGGCCGGACACTATCCCCGCTATAGTGCTAAAAATGTGCGCCCCGGAGTTAGCTCCTGTTCTCACGCGTTTGTTCCGGCTGTCATACTCATCTGGAGTGGTCCCGGCCTGTTGGAAGACAGCGCTTGTGCACCCGATCCCTAAAAAGGGTGACCGCTCTGACCCAAATAACTATAGGCCAATCGCCATTACCTCCCTACTTTCTAAGGTAATGGAAAGTATCATCAATGTTCAGCTATTGCGGTACTTGGAGTGCCACCAACTGATCAGCGACCGACAGTATGGCTTCCGTCATGGTCGGTCTGCAGGTGATCTTTTGGTTCTACTCACCCATCGCTGGGCTGAAGCTATTGAGAGCAAGGGAGAGGCTTTAGCGGTCAGCTTGGATATAGCGAAGGCATTTGATCGGGTCTGGCACAAAGCGCTCCTTGCCAAACTTCCATCATATGGGGTTCCCAAGGGATTATGCACGTGGATCGCAAGCTTCCTTTCAGGGCGAAGCATCAAAGTCGTTATCAACGGCTCATGCTCCGACTCCATGCCTGTAAATGCTGGCGTTCCACAAGGCTGTGTGTTGTCTCCGACCCTGTTTATCCTGCACATAAATGATATGTTGCAAACCAGCAACATTCATTGTTATGCGGATGACAGCACTGGGGACGCACTGTACGTTGGCCAACGCAATCTCTCCAAGACCGCAGTTGACGAAAACCGAAGACAGCTTGTGTCTGTAGTTGAGGCATCCCTCGAACAAGTCTCACAATGGGGTCAAAACAACATCGTCAGTTTTAACCCCGGTAAGACACAACTCTGCGCATTTACCGCGAAAAAAGCTCCATTTGTCTCATGTCCTACGTTTGAGAGCACTTCCTTGAGTATCGGGCCTAGCATCGGAATCCTTGGCGTTGACATTTCGAGTGATGTACAGTTCCGCAGTCATCTGGAGGGTAAAGCCAAATTGGCTTCAAAAAAAACTGGTGTGCTAAACAGGGCAAAGCAGTATTTCTTGCCGTCTCAGCGCCTTCAACTCTACAAGGCGCAAGTAAGGCCTCACATGGAGTACTGCTGCCATCTTTGGGCGGGAGCACCCCAGTATCTTCTCCTTCCTCTTGACCGTATACAGCGGAGAGCCGCTCGAATTGTCGACGACCCTGTGATCTCCGAACGCTTGGATCCCTTGGCCCTACGGAGAGACGTTGCATCACTCTGCGTGTTCTACCGTCTTTACGATGGGGAGTGTTCAGACGAACTGCATAATCTTATACCTGCCGCTGAATTTCATCACCGCACGACACGCCATAAGTTGAAATTCCATGCTTATCACCTGGATGGCTGGCGCTCAACAACCGTGCGTTTTTCGCGCCAATTTCTTCCACGTACAGCCAAGATATGGAATGATCTTCCTGCGGCGGTGTTCCCAAAGGGATATGACATCGGGGCTTTCAAGAAGAGAGCGTATTCCCATCTAAAAGGCAAGCAACGCATCGGTGACACCTCTGGTGTTGCAGTTGTCCATGAGCGGAGGTGATCACTCTCCATCAGGTGACCTTCTAGCTCGTTTGCTCCCTATTACATAAAAAAAAAATATATATTGAAGTTGTACAATAAATACTACTATTAGCATGATTTTTTAAATTGTTAAAATTAGCATGTTTGCACTCGATAGGTAATTTTCAAGCTTTCACTAATTACACATTCAAAATTATATTATAAAGAGGTAAGCGTTTGTGACGTTTTGAGTTTTTATGTTTGAGGCAGGTAAGTAATCTCCGAAACTACAGAACCGATTTCAAAAATCATTTTACTGTTAAAAAGCTACATTATCCCTGATTGCTACAGACATATATTTGTTCTGAAATATGTAATTCGTTTTCAGCTAGATCAATTAACACATAAAATATAAAGTATTCCGGAAAAAAAGCGCTATCGAAAATCTTCTAGTGCGTGCGCTGGCCCCACTGTTATACATGCATACAATGTACTACAAACACATATAGGTTTTTAGTAGATCCATAAAAAAGTTCATGACACAATACATCTATCTCTTATAAATAAGTAGCTATAAGGTATGTTATGTTGTGTTAAAAAATAATGTAATTTAAAAGGTAGATTTTGAGAAATGTTACTAGATAAGCATTTATCAATCCTGATGATTTGAAGTTATTTCATCATCAAGAGAATTTTACGGAGATACATTTTGTCTTTAAAGATTCTGATGTATCGGGAAATTTAAAAATAGTAGTGGCGGAAAGCTAGTTGTTTGTAAGTATTCGGCGTCCATGACCCACAATCGGATAATAATGATATATGATAAATTTTGTCCTTTACAACACATTATTTGGATTACTAGATTCTGATACTCGTATATCGTGAAATTAAAAAATTTGCAAAAAAATGAGTCCAATGAGCGGAAAGTTAGTTGTTTACATTCGGCGTCCATGACTCACAATCGCATAATATATTCGAAGGCTGACGATGTTGATGACTTTACTTTTATGGAAGACCTCGAATGTCCGCAACCAATTTTATTGAAACATGAAACAAAGGCTGGACCGCTCGCTCTTTCATGCCGTTCCCTTTTGCGAACATTGAAGTTCCCTCCCTTGAGACAAGCTCCATACACGCGTGACGTCATCATTAGTGATTCAACATCTTCACAAAAACCTTTGAGGACTTTAAGGTAGACTTCGTTGACGATTCAAATATTTACTCAATATAGTTTTTTTTTTTACACCAATATGATCTGACCCCAAACTAAGCAGTGCTTGTACTATGGGCGTCAGAGACTGATAAACATACTTAAATATTTTTAAATACATTCATATATAGATAATAACACCCAGACACACAACAAACACTCATGTTCGTCACACAAAATGTTTGTCATGGGTGGGGATCGAACCCACGACCCCCGGCGCTAAAGGCAGGATCGCTGCCATTGCGTCAACAGGCCAGTACTTACTTAGTATGTTTTTTTATTTATGTGAACAGCTGTCTGTCTGATTTCGTAACGCTTTAATATGTATCCTGTTCGGCCTGTTCCCATGGTCTGCTGGAAGAAATATTTGTGAACCTGTTGCTTTCCTTAATAATGTCTAGATACATCTTTATCAGCCCCAAAAAGTTCACTGCTAAACACCTAAACCTATCTTTATAGTCGCAGACCGTCTGCATTCTGCACCCTCTATCATGAGGGCTACCTACGATGCATGCCGTGAGAATTTTTTGTCTCGCGGTATTTCGCGTAACTTATATGAATGGGCGCGTTGAGAAGGCTTAAGATAATTATGTTGCCAAACGAATCTTAGCTTTGCAAGTCAACTATTTGCCTTTTTTCTGTTGAGTAACCCTAAGTTTTCTATTAGGCAAATGTGTACATTCCGTACGAATCCAATCTGTCACAGCGCCTTCATTTCTCCTCACCCACCCATCGCGCCTAACTCAAAAATATCAAGCGCTGTCGCAAGCACCCGGATTGCGGGTCAAGAGCCGCGTGGCTGTTTAAATATTTCATAGCCCTCCGGTTTGCTCTGACGTTTTTCGTAAACACTACTCAATTTTCCTCGGATTTTTCTGTTCATAGCCGGACGAGATTAGATATCAATAAATAAGCTTGTTATGTGAGTTTTTGTTGCTAATACTTTTATTTTGACATATTGCATAATTTAGAAATTTAGAACCCGGAATAAAATATTTTTGCATGGCTTGGCATGGACGCAAATAATTGATTAATCATTGAAATGAAACAACTTCAATTTTTTTTTTATTGATTTTATCGTCCAACGATGACTATAGTAGGTAAAGTTCTAATATACATCACGTAAGTATGTATTGTTGTATTATACTTGGCTTTTTCGTTATTTTTACTTTCTTTTAACTTGTAAGTGTTTTTTGAATTTTATATGCAAAAATAATTTTTGTTTTTATAATTTACCTAAAAACCTAAAAACATTTTCCTGCACGATGATATAAATACCTTTATTCAATCACATTCATTCAGTACCGTGTTTAAATTACCAAAACGTTGCCTTCAAACATGCTTTATCGTATCAAATGCCAAAATAGTACCTACCCTACAAAAAACAGTATCAACACTGAAACCTCTACGGTTCGTTTGCGGAAACACCAACGGGGACAGAGAATTACGGCACAGCTGGTTAACAAGATGAAAAAACCAACCATGTGGCACTTCCATAGATTGTGTGCCGAAAAACAAATGAATGCTGCAAGTTAAGGAGGCATGTATTTTTGAACTGCATTCAGACTTTGCGTTTCTAATAGCCAATGAAGTATTACAGCTTAGAAGCGCCAGAGAAAACTCTATCTTTAAGATTAACATGAAATGACGTGAAATTAATGTGGCAGTCTACATGGTATAGGTCAGTACTAAAAGTAAACACTTTATAACAATGTTGCATTAGCTTTGCTAAACTAGGCTGAAAAGAAATGTCAGGTTAGCTAATAAGACGAAGAACGAATGTCTTTAGCTACTTTTGTTGCTGACCTACAAAATTGTAGAGCAGCAAATCGAATTACTCATCCAAGATAGAACAGAAATGAAGTTTTTGCTAGGATGATGTACTCGTATCATCGTCCGATCCAAATGTTTGTTCCACAGGGACTTCATTAAGTCTAACATCTGATGCTGAAAAAAATTGAGTCGTGGAAAAGTTAATAGAACTGTTTTACCCAGTATTCAAATTTGTTATTTATCCTGCACCAGGTCTAACAACTCACACATTGTGCTAGATATAAACAACATTTGTTAAATATTCGCCTCGCGTACGTATTTTGCTCTAGAGACTAGTTTTTCCAAAGCTCTTTCAAATATAATGCGAAAAGCTGTTGCGGACGTGTTCCTTGAGAGTTTATCTAGTTAAACTCATTTAGCATTTACAGTAACATTATAAGAATAAGTATCTATTTCCTAAACATAAAGGAATGGTTTGACGGCATAAATGATTTGTTACTCGTTCTGAATAATGTTAGCTTAACAAAAATATTCATAGTCAGTCATATTGTGTATAAAAACGAGCCCTTTACCGAAGTGTTTTTGATCGAGCTATTTTAGCCGAAGTAAAGTTTTCCGTAAATTCATGTTCGATTGGCCATTAGGGATGATGATTAATGGGGAAAAATACTAAAAAAGTTTAATTCAGAGTTCAGCTGAGTACTGTTTGATAAAAAAAACGGGCGGTTAGTATACAGGAAGATGTAGTTTCTACATGTTGAATTCATGTTTTCATTAGGCAATGCCTAAACTAGTATGGAACTGTAAATTGGTGTTATTTTTGTGTTCCAACTGGTTAGTACGTTAGCCAGTGCTATAGTACCTTGGTCAGCAGCTTCTATAATAACACAACAGTTCTATCTCGTCTTACAGGATCAGCCACTAGCGAGGGTACCAGAGGTTTTTGTACGATCTCTCCGTACACCACGATGTCTTATTAAAAAAACATTTTTTGTGCTATTTTACGAATTCATTCATGCTGCAGCAAATTTCACTCATTCGTCCGGCCCTAGTGAACTTGCCATAATCTTGCAACAATACTCGCGAGAACAATTTATCGCTTTTCATTATTTTCTTATGAGAAGCGAAGCACGTTTCCATTTTAGCGGAAATTCTCGTTGCATAATAAATATCAGAACTACATTCTGAAACTTTTTTGCTAAATATGCATATCTTTAAATTTTATATTTTTGTTTGAATCAAGTTTACCATCTTTATTTACACAGTTTACACAGTTACTACATTTGGCAGTGCCATTGTTATTGTTCAGAATTGGAAAACAGAGCTGCAATTTGAAACAGTTCTTTTTGATTTATTTTCTTACACGTTTAGTCTTACCTTTACAAATAATTCACTTTCACAGTTCTCTTCAGTATGAGCTAGAATATTTCAGCAAGTGTTCTTGCAGAAATACAACTAGAACTACTTATAATCATGTTATTAGGCATCCTAATAGGTTCTGCTCAATGATTTAGGGTTTTGTGTCGTGAAACATTTAGATTTTGCAATTGAATTCTATTTTTATCACATTCTGGCCCTCATTAGATGAAATCGAATTAATTGTCTAAATGAATTGTAATCAAAAGCAACCCAAATTATCACATTATCTGCCTGCCTACTAGCCAATTAATAAATCGTCTATGCTCGATAACCGGCTGTTTGCTGTAGTAGCAAAGGTTAGAAAAAGGCTGAAACGGAATATTTTCCTAATTAGTAATGCGGGTTTCAGAGCCATAAGGTTACACAATATAATATATCATACGAGTACAACAGTATCACGCAAATGCCATGATAGCTTCATCCGTTTCACAGGTAAGTTAACTACAATAATTTTGTGTAAACATTAAATACTTTGCAAGTAGGATTACAATCCCCCAAAACGGATTCTGACTGTCGCGCATTGTTTCGGGAATCGCAGCAAAACACGCGAAACGATGAGATGCATTTTAATGTTAATTCGAATACAAAGCAAGAAAATTAGGCAAAGAAAAGATACCCTAACCCGATGACATAGAATTGGAAATAAGCTAACGTCACAAACAACAAAGAGTTTACACTTATACGAATTTATTTGTTCTTACAATTATAAGTTAATAAAAGCTACTGTATGTTTTTATTTAAATATTAATTCACAATTACCAAATGATTTACTAATTATCATGTTCTAAAACGTTGAAATGTTTTTATATTTGGGCTTTGACTCCCAGTTAGTTGATTTTTTTTAGCCTCCTGACAGTATACGCTTTGACAGAGAGGTTACAAAGAAATGTGATGATGTTTGTGACGTGATAATGACGCAAGCGATGAGGTGAAGGCCCGGCACGCGGTGCTCAGCAGAAGTGCATGTCGGTGAAGGTCTTCTTGTCCTTGTACATGGAACCCCAGGCTCCGTAGTCCTTCTTCTGCTCAGGTTTTTTAGCGGGCTGCTGGTTGGTCACAGCCGCTTTTCTGGAAAAATCAATATCAAAAGTTTGATCCATTACACATGAATATCATCTTCATATAAATACCTATTACAGTTAAAAAGCGCAGAATCGATTAAATGTTTAAACTAACCATTTCTATCATTAAGTGAACGGCTCTATTTCCTTTGCTTTGTATAGCTTTGTAATTTAGTTAATGTTAAAAGTTTTCCTTGATCGAAATTTGTGCTGGAGGTTATTTGACTAAATGGAATTAGCTATCGATTTCATTTATCGTTGAAAATTAAAGCAAAGCAATGCTTGTACTATAATTCCTTTTTATTAAGGTACCTCAAAACGTAAATTACGTTTCAAAAAGCAAAGCCGCCACTGTCCCTATGGCTGCCATAGGCACAGTGGCGGCTTTGCTTTTATACATCATTTATGATCTGATCAGAAACGCCTTTTCCTACTTTTAAGCGCAATACACACCAAAGCCGCCGACACGCCGACATATGTCGGCAAATTTTTGTAAAATAGTACCACCACTATAGCTCGAATGTCGCCAGGCAACTGAATACAGGCCGCCGACACGTGTCCGAGGGCTGTGTCGGCGGCTTGGGTGTGAATTGCGCTTTAGATTTTTTTAGTTTTCAATAATAATGTGAGATTTGCTTCCAATTCCAATGCGAAATTTCAAAGCCATATTCAATCCCGGATGCCAAATAAATATGATACTCGTAGCTGATGACAAACTAACTGTTTTGGAGAAGCTGCATCCGATCTTGCAGGCTCAGTTAGCCCCGGAAGCGGATTTACATCCATCGCTGCCATATCTCAATTCTCTTTACTCCAGGGAATAAAATGTCAAGAGATAACAGCTGTTAAACTTACTTTATGGGAGAAGCGACGTCCAAATTCTTGCAGGCATAGTTAGCCTTAGAGGCGGTTTTGCATTCGTCGCCGCGAGCCATTTTGCTTCTCTTTCAATCGTACGGTGCCGGGGCCGGTTGGAAGGAGATGGATGATGGCGGTGAGGAGGAGTGGCGACCTGTATCTAAGGTACGTGCTGTAGGTGCGTGAGCACCGCGTGTTCCAGACGGTTACCGGTGTTTGCCCGACGGCTTCCTTTGCGGGTGCACAGGTTCTTAGCGAGCCTGAAATTACAAACACATGCATTAATTAATATAACATTGGCGAGACTATTGGTGTGAAAACAGATCGTTAAAGATCATTCAGCGCGCTCCTGCGAACGACTTTACTTTCCTTATTTGAGGTTTTGTCAAGTCCTTATAAGCTTAACTGTAGTAGAGTCGGAAAGCGACATCATTCATTTAATGCAACATTTGCAAGTAAAAGCATACAATGCGAAAAGTTTCATTATTTTCGATAATTGTTTGACTCTGAAGGAACAATTAGCAATGGCATCAACAGAATGTTGACGAGTGGATTGATTTTTTTAACCTAATATGACCCGTATCTTCAAACAACTTTGAAACTCAATAGTGAAAACTAGCAGCTTTGGCGCACTCGAATCTAAACCTAACTCCACCCTGAGGCACTGCTAGTGCGGACCACCGTGAATTTAAAATTGAAGCGCCGCCATCGCAATGCATCTTAGAACTGCTAAGGTAAGGTTTTACTGTACCTATTGAAACTTTTTAGCTTTTTTGTAAGAAAATGTTTTGGAGGACGATTTACCTTAACTTAGCTTTTTTAAAATTGCATGTTAGTATGTTTACTTATATCATTCAACGTCGTTTTACATGGTTTGAGCAAAATAACAAAGATACATAGTACGTTAGTTTATCTACATGATAAACTTAATTTTCACTAACGGGTTAGTAGTACGAGGTAAATAATAAGTACGATCTGCACTGAACGCATCTATAAATCGCATAATTTCAATAAATAAGTAAACTGGTAAACAAGTCTGCATACATTAGAAACCGGCTGGAACACTGGAAATTCTAGATGATGCAACAATTGTAATAATTCTGTCATGAGACCTTCGTTCTGTTCTTTGTGTCCTTCAAGAAGGAAACTTGCGCGATCTTTGAATGATGTTAGGTTTATACGGCATTCATTGCTTAGCATTCAAATACACATCGTACATTTTGGAATAACAAAACAATAACGTTTGTTTCATTGAATTCATATGATAATCAACCCGGAACGCTGCTAACTTGTTTATTATCCCACAGTCCATTAAGGGCCGTATTCACTTTGATTAGTGCGAGTGCAAGAGATTAGTGCAGGTCATCATCATCTTCCGTGCGGTCTATCCCGGTTGTGAACCCACACTCCACACACGTATGTGGGGACCCAGGGTCCGCCTTTCTTGTTTTCTTGGCCTACTTCGCGCGGTCTTGTGCATGCTCAGTGGTGAGTCTGTTGGCACGCATGTCACCCTTAACGACGTCGAGCCATAGCTTCTTGGGTCGACCTCTTCTACCGGAACCTGGCGGGGGTATTTGTTGCCCATGTAGTTTACCGATCTCCGTGAGACATGACCAAACCAACGAAGGCGGCACTCCTGCAGCTTGTCTGCGATGTCACGAACACGAAGGCTGCCGCGGATGCGGGTGTTACGCACGCGATCTTTGCGTCAGATTCCACACATCCACCGCAGCATCTTCATTTCCGTGACGCGCAGCTCCTGCTTGTGTCGCTCTAATAACGGCCATGTTTCACTGCCATATAAAAGGGCAGGCCTACCAGGTGCATGTGCTTAGTGATTATGAGAAAACCCGTATAGACAGCGAAGGATTATTGGGATTGATTAGTATCCTGCGTCGTGGAGTGATTAGAAGCATGTTCTATTCAATCGCATTAATCAATTGCTGTCCACACGTGTTTTCTCATAGTCACTAAGGACCTGCGCTAATCACCTGCACTTACTACTAATCAAAGTGAATAGGGGCTTTATTTAGCATTAAATGTTTCTATTGTAGATTTTATTGAGCGGTCCTCCTAACGTTCCAATTGGCAAATGTTTCCGCCAAAACTTCTGTATTCACACACAAAGTTTCCGACGACTTGTGAAATCCAAACACCAACTTAAAGCCCCTAGTTTGCAGCTGCTTTGCCAAAATTCAAAGTTTCATTGACGATATGTTCAATTGTTTATGCAGTAATCCTGCATTTCAAATCATTTCATTTCGAAGAGGTCATTCTCAGCAGGCCTGCCAATTGAGCGTCCAGACGAATATCTGACTAGTTTGTAATATTTTGGAGCTGGCTTTTTTTTGGGACTAGGTCTAGACCAATTGTCTTCTAAGAATTGAATTCATATACAAATCATTTGTTAAAAAAAACAATCCATTTTTTTTTCTAAGTTGTCCTAAGTACCGTTCGCTGTCCAGAACCCAGAATCAAATTTTATACCTTCAACAGTTTCAAAGTAAGCTACGATTAGTAAATTTCAGTCATTCCATTTTTGAAGTTAATTATTGCATTTTATTATTCACAGAAAATAATCTTTAAAAAGTGTATTTTCTTAAATACGAGAACGAATAATATATTTGCCCTGTCATTATACATAATTTCCGTCACTAGTTAAAAAGTAGCGAATATCTAACTAGGGGAGTAAGCAATTCCCATCCCTACCGCATCGTCGTCTATTGTCAGTAGTGCCGAGGCGGGCAACTGAAACGGTCCTGTGTGCACCCGTGGTGTTCCTAGTTTCCGTCATCTGATTCCGTCACACTAAAACTTGACGAAAATTATAAAACACATAATAACATTTGTTTTTAGGGCGAAAACGGGGCCCTATTACTAAGATTGCGCCATCAGTCTGTCTGTCGCCAGGCTGTGTCCCATGAACCGCGATAGCTAGACAGTTGAAATTTTCACAGATGATGTATTTCTGTTGCCGATAAAACAAAAAATACTAAAAACAGAATAAAATGAATATTTAAGGGGGGCTCCCATACAATAACCATAAAAGTAGATGGGCGGAGATGGGTTTATGGCATATCTATAATAATAGAAGACCTACCCTCGTGCGTCTTATTAGACGTTCTAATAAATAGACTCCCAAAATTGTTCATCTATATCTGTTACTAAATTATTAGGAGGAAGGATTTGTCTGTTTTTGTTTGTTTGTTGGAGTTGAATAGGCTCCGAAACTAACGGGACCGATTTTAAAAATGTCTTAACCAATATAAAGCTTCATTATCAGGGAATGATATGGGCCATATTTTGATTAAAATTTAATTTAATTATTTTAATGTAAGTAAATAAAATGCTCCATGTATCCGATGGGAGCCACTGACACCCTCATTTTAAGTAAAAATGTATTCGCATTTTATGTAAACAGTTGTGTTTTTATGTGAATAAATTCTTTGAACGCATATTTTGACGGTAAAGGCAGTCTACGCCGGCGAAGCCGCTGACGGACAGCTAGTTTAGTTAAAAGACGTTTTGCACTCTAAAAATTATAGCCTGTTTGGTTGTTTCAGATACCTACCAAGGTAGTTTGTTTTTTTATTTTGTTGCCTGAACAATGACTTGTAAGGTTTACTTTACATTATTTTCTATTTATTTTCTGTTTGTGTCTTATGACAGTAACATTTCTATTTTTCAAAGAGCAATTGTCTTATTTACTTCTACTCGAATCTAATTTCCGTCACGCCCAAAACTTTTTGTTTCATAAGTCCTCAACCAGACCGTACATTGAAGTGCCAAATACATAATTTTTAATCGTTTTACATCTTTTCCAAACTTAACTGTCTTTTTTAGAAATAGTGAGAAAAAAAATTCGTGGCGGAAATCATACAAAGAACACCTTGTCGTGAGAATGACCGTTATTTCCTCACAGAATACTTAACGATTTCAAAGTTTAAAATGGCGTAATACGTTACACGCTTGTTTATGTAAGTAACTCCTTAGCGGTCATTGACCTGAAGTTTTGGATCACGACATTTCAGAACATTGAAAGAAATACAAGATTTTGCTTCTGACACCGGATATGAGAATAAAAACTATTTTGGATCTAATGAACCGTTTTGTCAGTTCCAAGTTATGGCTGCTGGAGCTTTAAATGTAATGGATAACGAAAAATATATGAAAACAGCGCTGTGATTCTCGGTTGTTCTTTTATGAATAAGGGGGCAAACTTTTCCACGATCATTATAATTTTGCATTTAGGTAGTCTATATTAATGCACGTAAACAACTTCCCAAACGTAAGTTGAAGGTGGATCGATTCTTAGAAATTCTCGTGTTTGACCCAAAGATTGATTTTGAAATCGATAGAGAGTTGAATAAAGTAGGTAATTACTTCATTCGAGAAGGCCATTATTACTTCGGGCTAGGTGTATGCCCTAATGGAAAATGCAACAGCTTTTTAGTCTCAAGGTAAATTATCCTTGAAAACACAAAATCACTTACCAAAATTCTGAACATAAAGTCTCTCATTGTCTAATGTCAAGACAAAAATAAATTGAAATCTGATGTTTCCTACTACTACTTAATTGAATATTAATAGGTAATTTAATATTATAGGAAATTGCCTACATATTAAAAAACATATTTATGTGACATTATATACATTGTACTATTCAATGAACAGTCGAACGATTCCATAATAGGTAGTAGGTATCACTCGCCGGGCGCGTGTGCGCGGGCGCAACGAATTTACATACGGCCGTAGTAAACAGCGGACCGGTTCGACCACATCCACATAACGATACTACTGATTTTTCAAAACTACGCTTTAACACAAATAAATAAAAAAGATTTTCCAAAACTGCTCTTTGTCTCGAGTTCGGAAGCACTGACGGTATTTGGGGACAAGTGAAAGAGGATGTCTGGTAAAAAACCTGGTAGATAGATGACTCAGATTGAAAGTATGACGGAATTAAAATGTATTTTATCAAGCAAAATATAATACACTACTAGTGTTTGTACACTTTTATATGATGATAAAAATGTCATTGAGATTCGCTTTACTTTTGAATTACATGCATAAAATAAACCAGTAAGTTATCTTTTTGCGTGACTTGTCTAAAATGCAGCTTTTTAGCAATTCTTTTATTTACCGACAAGGTAACGTTATTATCAAAAAATATATTGAAAAACAAATTAAAAACAACTGAAATACCTAATAAATAAAAATGTGCAAGAACGACAAATTGGTCTGAATTTCTTTATTTCACCAATCACGATACTTTTGTGTTTATTGTTAAAAATAAACTTTCTCCTTTGCCCACCTTTTTAAAAACTCTGTATTCTTCATAACACATTGCAATATGACCAAAGCAAGTGTCATGATAAGAAAAACATTTGTGACTGTTTATCCGATTCATTAAAAACAATAAATTAAGCTGAATTGAAATTAAATAATAGTAACACAGGCACCTTATTAATTAAAATAAAGTCACTCAACTTATTTTAACAGTAAGTAGTAAGTTCGAATACTTATTGCAGATGTTTATATTAAAAAGCTGTTAAGTTCAGTTTGTTATTTGCCTGACGTGGTGTGTAAATTATTCAATTGTTTCTGTTAGTGAAAATATCTGAATACAATGAGAAATAAAGATCCATAACCTAACTCTTAGGTTCAAGTCATGCGCACCAATTTTAAACAAAACCCAACCCCAAATTACATTATAATGTTATTTAACGTGCGGAAGATTGCCCGTTCAGTTGGGACAACACCATTTTGCCTATGTCAGCTCCTCACAACCCGCTAAAAGCACACCATCACGGCGACATCATCCATCACCCAACTGATTAAATAGCTAATAAAAAGGTACTGACCTTGGTAGAAATTTGTCGGTGATCGCAAACTTTCTCTGAGATCTTGTCATTGACACCTACTATTTTTTGAAGAAAAATAAAAACGACACTCCGAAAGAAATTTACTTTACGGCCAATTGGTTGAGGGAACTAAATCCGACTGTGGCTGGTTTCTGTTAACCAGTATTTAAGTAGATGTATCGTAAGTTGAGCCATATTTTCCCACCTTCAAATATAAACCCTGCATCTATAGCAATAAGACCTACCGAATCCCGTTGGCTGACCGGTTCTCTGACGTGATCTCGATGTATTTACATGAAGAACTTGATATCATTATCAATTCGACTAGATACATTGTTATCGACCGTTCCTCTGGTATTTTCCAATATACCTGAGATGAATAACGTCACGCAGTCAAGCCAAAGATGAAAAATCAATCCCAAAAAAACAAACAAAAAACCACTATTTACTTTTCGGATTCAGTTGAAATGAAAATATTGGTTGATATTTACGTCAAGCTTCTAAAGCTTTCGAAATAAACTGTAAGTACGATCTTATAATCTATATAAGTCATATTTTATTTAGATTACGTTCAGGAAATTGCATTGTGCAGACATAATTTACAACCAAAAACGAGTTTTACATAACAAAGCAAATTATTAGTGTTTACATATTGAAGTACAGATTTGATGATGTAAACAGCTAATTCTCAAGAACTTTTCATAGGTATTCAGTTAATCGAACTTTACTATCTTTGCAAATACCAAAGAATAAAAGATCATAAATCTAAGCGATATTAGAGGAGAGCGTCGTGGCCTAGTGGTTCAGCACCCGAACTCAGATCGTGGATCGTGTGATCACGAGTTCAGATCTGGCCAGAACCTTTGCGTTCATTGTTAAATATCCGTCTTACTCTTCGGTGATGGAAAATATCGATAAAAAACCAAATCAACCCGGATAACGGCGGAAGACTCATCACCTACCACGTTGGGTTCTAATACCATTGGCGAAAAGTGGGCTTCTGAGTGTTTTCCCGTTTGGGATAAAGATCTCGAATCCTCTAAATCTTTGCTACTTGAACTCTTGGCTTGCTACGTGACCGAAGCCACGCGGATAGTATCTGACGCCATCTAGATATTACCAAGGTAATTTAATGTATTCATGTTATACTGATACATCTGAATGCTAACCACTGGATCAGCATGTTCTCGCGAACAAATTATTTACCTTTTATATGAGTTAACATTAAACAAATTAATTAATTTTACCGTTAAACTGCGCACGTAAATGTAAGCATTTAATGCGGAACACCTTCCTGCCTCCTTAATCATTATCAGATTAGTAAGGTTTATTTACTTCTTTTTTTTATCATTAATAGTGCACAATTCTCTATCCAAAACTTTTTTATTAATCTTGTTCCTGTAACCGTGGTCTGCTGGAAGAAATCTCTTTTAAGAAATAAGCTCACCTGTACTTTTTTTTCCTCAATGTTATGAATTTTAATTGATGCGGACTGTTTTGCAGCCGCCTTTTTTATATAAGCGTTTCTTTTTATTTTTAAAGTATATTTTCTTGTGAGTGATAGACTTTTTGTAAATATGTCAGATTTGCTTTGTTTGTTTTGTGATTTAGTTGTGTCCAATAAAATATAAGTTAATATTTAAAGTTTTATAGTTTTCATTTATTTAGTAATACATCAAATTGTATTTTTTGCACGAAATAATAAACAAATAAATAAATTATTTCTGTTACAATTTCCTGTGTTTTGCATAATAAATACTTACCTTTACCAACAAAGAAAAGCCTTGAAATACGACTTTGTAAAAACAACATGGTATTTGTTGAATAGTTTGAAAGTCGGAATTCTTTGTTCAATTTATTTGTGATCCTGATGAAAAGCGTAATGTATAGCAATCCAGCAAATGTTCAGCATTATTTGTCAGGCCTACGTGAGGCGTTGTCGAACCTGCAAATCTGTGGGACCGGACGTGACGTCCTTCATCGGATCAATCATTCAGGAAGTGGCAATACTTTGACCCGTAAGACCGTGTGAAGGACTTATCATGCGTTAGTTTATCCGTTGTTAAACAAATATTGACATACATTGTTTTCTGTATTGGAGTTGTTTTTTTAATACGTGCCTGAAACAAAACATGGTTTGTTTTACACAGTACAAACAATGTGCATAGGTACCGAGAGATGGCCAGCCAAAAATGTAATTCGATTTGCAAAAGTAAAAAAAGTAAAAAATCATTCATTCACTTTAGCTTCTAGAAAGCACTTAAGAAATGTCAAAATTCACAAAGAAAATATATAAACAATTATAGACGTAAATAAAATAATACAATAATAGCACATATCCTAAATAAACATAATGCGAATCTACCACCGGTTCGGAAGTTGCTTCTTATCGCGAAGACTCCGGCAAGAAACTCGATAGTTACTCTTTTGAACTTTGTTTTGTTTTACAACAAATAAATTCAAAGTACAGTCAAAAGTACAATAAAAATACATTATTCGAGCAGAGGAGCAGATTATTCCTACTATGACCACAACCTCTTGTCTTTCAAGTAATCCTCCACATTATAATAATCTTGTTTTATCTACTATCTTACACTTGCTATTTGATAAATAAATTCAATAAATTAACTCACCTCTAAACGCTGCCTAAGCTCTCTAGGTGCTGCTTACGGAAACCTCTACAGGGATTTACAATACGTAAATATGTTTGAATCCTTGCTTAAACAGTGACAAAATCTGTTCTCGCAATCCATACAGACTGAAAAACTGCAAGTTTCGCAAACTTTTCCGTGTGACTCTATCATTGGCTCTCGGCCACTCTCGGTAAAGCTTTGAAGCTTTGCTCTGAGAATATTAGAATAGGTAGGTACAGTCAACAGCAGAAGTAGGTGATACTTTAACGTACCAAAATTGATGATTTTACAATAACCATTAAGTTTATATAAATACTAAGAATATAAATGAGATAGTTCATTCATTATAATGAATATTTGCTGCATGTGATCAATATTTTACGTCGTTTTCATTTATAAAAACAAATTGGAAGTTTGTTCAATCATCATTTACTTTTGCTGTTGACTCTATTTTAGCCATTTTTTATATTTTTTGTACCCCTGGCATAAATAAATAAATATGCGCCAGACAACACACCTCTTGTAATGGTCTCGAAGTAGGGATTAATATCCCTGTGCTACGAGGTACCACACAAGGAAATAAGCCAGGGGCGTCTCCCAGCACACCCAGACCAGAGTCAATTCAGAAAAGATAGTTTCCTAAATTGACCCGACCGGGAATCGAACCCGGGACACTACGGAAATTGGGCGAGAAACCGTGCTACAGCGCACTGCGCCAATCGTGTCGTCAAATAATAATTTATAAACTCATACTGTACAGCAAAATAACGTAAGCTGCATTTTAAGTAAAGGTGAAAAATTCCGTCTGGGCCTAAGAGTAAGTATATTCAACCAAAAAAGTTCAGCACTGAAGTAGCCACTATCGGCTTTTCACAGTACATGATAACGTAGTTTTCCGACATCCTTTTTGTACCAGCAGCAATTCTTGAATTCAGATATCAATTTCAAACTGTACTTATGTATCACCCTACTCCGGCATCATAATTTATCAGAATCGTTGTCGGATCCTGAGTTTGAGAACCAAATATGCGCATGTTTTCCAAGTTTTCAGATTGTTAGTTGCCTGACTTCTCTAAATTTGTTTTTTAGATGGCACTTTTTACATTTGCAGTTCACCCAGCGCGCTTAAAGGTGACTCGTCTGCTGTATGGTCACGCTTAGACCACATGGCACCTACGCTCTCACCGCGTGGTCACCACGTGACGGTCACTTACTCGTTTAAATTTAGAACTTTTATAACGGTGAATCCCTAGTAGACCTACAGACAGACGTCATTGAGGAGTTATTATTAACTTTTAGAGTTTTAGTAGCTTATTTCGCTGTTTTCCTTTTTCTTTTAAATATTATATGGTAGACCAGGATGTAATGATCAATGCATTCTGCGGCATACGAAACGGATGATCATGGCAAAAATCACACAGCTTGTCCAGGATAAATAAAAGAAAATTTTAGTGAAACCATCAAAAAAAATTGAATTACAGTGCAAAGTTTAGAGGGGAACATCATGACACAAAATGTAAAGTACTGGCAGCCTTGCAAGAGTACAGAGGTGAATAGGGTAAGTAGTTAAGTAAACTTTTTCCAATATGCGGTATTTCGAGAACTCTTTCAAAGTCAGTTAAAACACAACAACTTTCGACGGGATATTTCCATAAAATTGGCTTATCGCCTCAATACATTGATTTGAGACTTCTATTTGATGGTGTGTCCCTTGTTCGTGATGTTTTGCAAGGTGATCGAAATCAAGAAATGCCAATATACCGAGGCATGATTCTACTCTCTTCTTCGCCTTAGCTTATTCGTAACTTTAGCACTGAAACTGTTTTATTTAGGTACGGTAAATGTACACTATCAGCTGAAAGTAAGAGAAGGGGAACTCCTTAAAGGGAGTAAGCGAATATTTGCACACGAATAAAATAAAAATCTTCTTACTTCGACAGAGGTTACATCCCGGTAGTAATTGTTTCTAACATGAAATGTGAACCAATGCACAACATCAATATTTATTTATAATGCAATTCAGCTCTGTAACTCATAAGAAAAGTGTTTTGACAGCGCCATACAGGATGAAAGGTTTATTATTCTACGTAAGGCTTTATGATGACATCTTCGCTTCTCTGCTTACGCCGGTTGCAGAGCCACTCCAGCGTCAGCACCACAGACGCGGAGAAAAACCCTGAAACAATAGTTATCAATTAAAATATAATAGACTATTCATATATTTTATAAGATATGACGAAGAGTATAAAGGTAAAGAAGAAGGGCAGATTTCAGAATAGAACATCTGATTTGGTATCGTTGCTTTACTGGCAGGTGCTGTTTCCACTTAGTATAATACCAACACAACATAACAAAAAAAAATCCTTTTCACGAATGTCCAATCTCAGAATCGAAAAACGCGACCCTCGGCGCGGTAACAAGGATCTCTGACCATTGCGCCGACGAGCCAATCTACGCTAAGATTAATAACACTTATGAATAATTTTAAACAAATATGATTAAATTGTGAAATATATGAGATCCAAAGGCCATGTGTGTATGTTTAATTCTTCCCGGCGCCTGCGACACAGACTATGTCTAGTGTGCGAGCCACTGCCAATTATAACACTGAAACTGCCTCGATAAACAGTGTACCTTTTTTTATTTTCTAGCCTAGTTTGTCCATGTTTATTTATAGTAATCTGTTCATTTCAAACTAGCTGTTCGCCAGTGGCTTCGCCCGCGTAGACGATCTTTTCCGTCAATATATAGACTTAATTAAAAAAAAATAGCCTTTGTCGCTCCCTGAATGAATTAAATTCGAGTCTTTTCTGTTCGCAATTAGATCAATAAATTGTCTGATAGCAATCCTTAGTTTTTTACACTTGGTTTGGATCCCAAATGTAGAATAAATCAAAATAAATGCATGTAGTGCCCCGACGCCGGTTTAGAGGTCTTTCAACCGGCTATTTTGACTGATAACATAAAACTGGTATTTAATAAAACCACGAGTATTGTATGTAGAATATATAACACCTAGAAGTATAGTCCCATACGAAAAAGAGCGCTAATTGTGGTGCCAAAATAAATTGTCAAAATATTTATCCAATGTTTTAGTAAGTTAATGATAAAATGATGAATATTGTTTGTGCTTTTCTGAATGTTGAACCATTTATTTATTTATCTTATTTATTTATTCTTAAAATAATTAAAGCATTTTGAGGTACCTTAATTGGAGCCATAAATGGCTCCAAACGGACCGCTTTCCAGTGTTCATTATAGCTCTGCAATGTTCAACTTCGTGTGTGGAATACTGCTCTTATCTCTGGGACGGTTCCGCCAAGTAGCTACTCGAAGCTCTTGACAGGTTGCAGCGGCGTGCTATCCGTATTATTGGAAACCCAGAGGCAACTTTGACCCTTGAGCCTCTCCAATTGCGTAGAGACATTGCCAGGCTAAGTGTTCTCTATCGCTTCTACAATGGGGAATGCTCTGACGAGTTATTCCAGCTTTTCCCACCCTCACCTTTCCACTCCAGTACCACGCGTGCTGGACTACGGCGTCATCCACACACGATTCAACATTTGTTGGCCCGAACTAAAAGGTTCGGGGACTCGTTTCTTTGTCGTACCATCCAGACGTGGAACGCTCTTCCAGCACATGTGTTTCCTTCCTCTTATAGTCCCGGGTTCTTCAAGCGGGGTGTGAAAAGGCATTTCTGCACGCCTTCAAGGTGAGGATGGCCAGCCCAGTGATTCGTTTGAATGACTGGGCTTGTCAACCTTATATGTGGACCTCAGGACCGCTTTCCATCAGGTGGAGTGAGGTCATCTAGACGGGCAATATAAATAAAAAAAATCAAAGCGCGCTGCACGTGAGCAAGTAATAGTCACGCATGTGTGGATCGGATTAGTGCTTCATTTTTGACGGGGCGGTTACAACCTTCATACATGAAGACTATCCTTCTATACGGAATTTTTCTAAGCATTTATTGCATAAATTAATATCTTTTATGAGTTAACCACAAGAACTTCTTGAGATTAAAAGCACTAAAAGTAAGTCCAAATTAGACCGTGACGGCTACTTATAATAATTACACCTAGAAGGATAGTAGTCATAATTTTCAGTAATAACATGGATGAATACTAATTGTGCTTCTCTGATATGTTGTTACAACCACTTTTTTGAGGGAGCTCTTACCTCGGGAAATTGACATTGAGCACTAACGGTAAGTTCAACTTTATTTCGCCGTTACGGCTAAATATTTGTGGCAACAAAACGGCTGCCCAAACTCGCCTTCTATGCGTTATTATTCTGAATACATACCCAAAAAAAGTACGAAGAAAGATCCCTGCATGTCGCTCAGGTTGACTGTGTGGTTGTTGACCTCTTGAGCAATCGAGGAGGTCTTCCAGCAACGGTCGCGCTTCGGCAGATACGCGAACAACCATTTAGAGATGAGCCCTGCCTTATGCATACGGCTGATTCTGAAAATGAGGAAATAATTTTGTGAATTTAAACAAATTCACATTATACAGCATTAATTTAGTATTTTTTTATACAATGTCAACCTCACTCCACCTGATGGAAAGTGGTCGTGAGGCAAGCCCAGTCATTCAAACGAATCACGGGGATGGCCATCCTCACCTTGAAGGCCTGCAGAAATACCTTTTCCGGCCCCGCTTGAAGAACCCAGGACTATAAGAGAAAGAAAACACATGTGCTAGAAGCCTAGAAGAGCGTTCCACGTCTGGATGTACGACAAAGGAACGAGTCACCGAACCTTTTAGTGTGGGCCAACAAATGCAGGATTGTGTGCGGATGACTACGTAGTTCAGCACGCGTGGTGCAGGAGTGAGGAAGGGATAAGCTGGAATAACTCTTCAGAGCATTCCGCATTGTAAAAGCAATAGAGAACACTTAACCTGACAATGTCTCTACGCAATTGGAGAGGCTCAAGAGTCAAAGACGCCTCAGAACAGTAGTGGGAGCTCAGAAAGCTTTCCTCGAATTAGATGAAGAGAGGTTTTGCAAGTGTTCAAACTACGAGACCATCAGGCGGTCGTTTGGTTGTTGCCATATTCCTAGTATGTACATTTAAAAACCGATTTCATGTAGTTTCATTCATCCATTCAATTCCATGTCGTTGTGTGATTTTTCTTCTCGTGAACTTGCTCACAAAGATCTTTTAGGGTTAAGAGATAAATTATGATTGCACTGCTTCGTCATTTATACGAAATCAATCAAATATTCTTATATATTTAACCTGCTGCTGTAATTTACCAGCTACCTCTATGTTAATATTGTCTGACACAAAAAAATAGAATTTGTTCTGTGCTACTTTTTAGGAATCCCTATAAGATTTATTCTTAATTTACCTACTTATTTTTGTCAAATGTTGACCTATTTAAAAAAGCCCAGATTGAAATGCCGATGGCCTAAACAGAATTGCGTGCAGTTACATCGACAAGTTTATTATTTCTCTTTGCGTGTCGCATCAACTTACGATGCTTCATTAAATCAAACATGAATTCAAGTACTTACTCTTTATTGATGACTGGCAGGTAGGGGCTCCCAGCGGGCAGCACCATTGCTAGATGCTCTTCCATAAACTCGTCTACGCCTGGTGAATGAAGTCTTTATTACAAAAACGTATTGTTTTGTAATTAGCCTATTCTAAACAATCGCAGCTAGGCAAAGACCTGAAGTTAAATTATGCCTTACATTTTGGTCCTCCGAGTGTAATGGTATTTGTGCGGTGAACCTGTTCATATATTAAATGACACTGTTTTGGTAATTTGCCATCGATACAGCAGAGATAGCAACATACGACAGAGAGTTTTTCAGGAGCAACGCTTTACAATTAAAACTTAGTGGAATTTATTTACTTGTCCTTATAACGTGACCTTAGTATTTCCCCCAACCAGCCTACGCCAGTTTGGCATAGCCGTTCCGTAGGTACTACTTATTTCAATTAGGTCGGTTCGATTATGGTGTACTCACTGATGACAAAGTCACAAGTATCGGTGTTGATATGCTCGGCGCGCATGAGGTAGCTGAGCCGCAGCTTCCAGTCGAACAGCACGTGGCGGTTGTTCCGAACGCGGAGGAGCTGTTTCTTCCCTGAAGACGATAGGTCGAGATAGTAGATCTTATGTCGGTAACAACTCACATTTGAATTACAAGATCTAGCATCTGCGCGCTGTCAGCGGAACCACAAAAAGTGTGCTTGCTGACTTCATTCAGAGCACTTCTTTTAGTTACAATGTCTTTCTACTACATTCAATCGCACATGTCAGAAAGAGACAAGTTTCGGCTTTTTAATTATGTTGTATGACGTGCCAAAGCAGTGTATGGAAAATCTTTGTCACTACCCCATTCATAACAAAATAATCGACAAAAACTTTTGAAGTTTTGACAGGGAATTTACGAATTAAGTACCTAACACGTTTTGATCAGGCCCTATGTAAAAGTATTAGTATAATTTTCTTCATGAAATAGACCATTTTGAAACAAAATGCTGTTTTGACGCAAACTTCACTTTGTAAACTCGAATTTTGGATGAAATAAGACAGCTTGAAAAATTCATAGGTTCATTGAAGAAATGCGGAGAATCAAGTTACCAGTTTAAAAAAAACGTAAACTCAAATTAGGCCCTTTTGAAAAGACACTCCACAGTTATTTTACGAATAGTCTAATTCATTAATAAGTATTTTTACTCAGGCATTAGTTAGCATGAGCGCGGTCCAATTAATTTCTCGGATATCGCGACACCGCTGTCTGGTATTTAATTTTTATTTTGTTTCTTTTGTTTTGTTTTTCTTCTTGTAATTAGATATTGTTGTACTTTGTAATGCGATGTCCTTAAAAATAATGAATATATTAATTGTTTTCTTTCTTTCTTCACTTTTTTGTCTTCGTTCCATTTGGCTATTGGCGTTGTATAAAAATATGTACTACAAAATATTTTTAATTACGTATTCGTAGGGGCAACAATCCTAGAAGGTTGTAAAATTTCTCACTTCGTAATTCTGCTAGATTTTGCAGGATTGTTGTTAATCCTTAGATCATTTCGGAGCCCTACCTACAAGACGAGGGGTTTTTAGGCTTTTTAAAATAATACCTTATAACTTTTGAAATGTTATATGAGCATTTATCAAATAGTGCTAAAAAGTAAGTTAAATCATTTTTAACAAGTTTTTGTCAATTACGAAAGAAAGTAGCTTACATGAGTTAGCTTTCACTAACAATCTCGACAGTTAACAAGGTCTGGAGCAAGAATCAAATAAATATTTCTGGGACTTGTTCCTTCAAACCCATCCACCTGGCCCTAAATAGTTAGCAGAGCTCCGATATACATTATCTGATTGTATATTTCTGCAGAAGGTTCACAAATATTTTTCACTCGAATGTTGTTTATCCTAGGTGGGAATCAAACTCATAACGACAGAATTACTTCCACCGTTGAGTGGTTTGGGAACAAGCCGGGAACAGCCTCAACCAATGAGGAAATGAGCTTTTATATCTATAGCTTAGTCTAAGTTAAGTCTTTGTTACCTACTGATTGCAAGTGCAATTAGCGTAGTTAATGTAAATCAATATAGCCAATATCTCTATACTGGCATGCATGATCCACGTGCACGAGTAGTAGTAGCAACCCAACATTATGATTTAGCCTAAGGGTGCCTATCCACCAGAGATGTGCTATGCAGCTTGCTGCTTAGCTTCGAAAATGTTAGACAGTTTCCACCGATGCTACTTATAATAAATAACGGAGCGAGTAAGATGTGCTACGAACATGCGCCGCCGCAACCACAAGGCAACTGTGCGAAGATGCGTTGCTTGAGCTGTGCGATGTATCGACAGTAGGAAAGGCACAGCACGCATTCAAAGCACGCCTCCATAGCTTACATCCATTCAAATAAAAAGTATAGCTTAGTAGAACTCGTTTCCGCCAATGCTATGCTATGTGGACCAATGAATATGATTAGTGAAAATCAAAAGCCACGTAACATAGCACATCTCTGGTGAGTTCTGAAGCCTGCCGCAGCCTGCGAGACAAACTAGAGTATTTACCACCTGAGCAGTGCACACAGATATAGGTACACCGAAACTGATGACGCAAATTTAAGCACTCCTAATGAATTACTAAAAAGTCCAGCGCACAAGAGGTGCACTCATAAGACGCATTTAGTCCACGATTTAAACTTCGCATTCCTTTCTCTATCACTAAAACGCTACCGTGACGTCATAATAAGCGTCGCAAAAGTGACATACTTGGTTTTCATACAAACAAAACGCCTCGTTACGTTAGATAGATAGACTTTACTGCACAAAATTGAAAACAATAACAGTGATATTACATCACATTAAACAAACAATTTGTACAATATGTTATACTCGTATTACGAACGTTTTGTTGTTGTTTGTGCTACGACTTTTGTTTTATATTTATTTGTCAATGTAAGGTTGTCCAAGAATTAATAAATAATTTATTTATTTTTAACCCGGATAGCGGCGAAAAGCTCACCACCTACCACGTTGGGTTCTAATGCCATTTGTGACAAGTGGGCTTTTGAATGTTTCGTTCACCATGAAGGCAAACCAGTCGCTTGTCTCTGACTACCCTGTTTGAAATATAGTCGTGATGGTATGTTGTGTTATGTTTTGTTTCTTTCTTTGCGTTATCTATCTAATTTACGTCTGTGTGCCCGTATTAAAGCGTGTCACCGACATGATGATAGATTGCTGTCCGCGGCGCCCGGGCTGACGATAATCTCCGCTCCTTTGAGCAACGCAGCGTACTTTTGCTCATCTGAGTTCTGGAATTAATTAAAAATTAGTCATAAATTAGAATACTGTTAAAAAATTTAAGATTGAGATGAAATAAAATTTCTGAACGGCCATTGAAGCTTTTTACTTTTGGGGCATGATTCTGTACCCCCCTACCATAAGTTTACGCCAGTGACAGTTGCAGCTAGCATCTGTACGTCTACCATGAGTTTCGCGCGAGTTGCCAATTTAAATTTACGTTATCGTTTGCGTAAAAAAAATGTATTGGGATTTGACATGACATGACAATGTCAAATCCCAATACATTTTTTTACGTGAACGAAATTTAAAGTGGCAACTCGTGGGAGACGTACAGGTTGTGCGTTTGATCGACTTTATCAACAACATGTCGCGAATAATTAGGTTTTAAAATAATATTAAGAAAAAATGCAACTTCTAACATTAATGCCAATGGTTGGAGTCAGATGGTCATGTTTAAAAATTCTCAAACTAATAACCCACGTAAAAGAATTTATAACAATATTTGGTTCTTCATGGTTTGGTCACATATCCTTAAATAAGCACCCTAATAATTATTTTAGGTACTGCTAATAACCCACTTTCAATTCCATCTCTAAGTAGGAACCCTTGTTGACAGACCACGTGAACGTAGGTTGATTCTCCAGAAGCTCAGCGATGCTGGTGACTGGGATCTCTTGTTTCGGAAAGGTGAGGAAGGCAACCAGGTTGCCGGAGTAGGTGGTGACGACGACCAGGACGACCAGCCACCACGTGCCGACTACGAGGCGCCCGCTGTCTGCCCGTGGGAGGTACATTCCACCTGAATAGTGGTAAGTGTTTATTGTATTTAACTCTAGCACTTTCAAAAAATCGAAAAATTGATGAACCTAACTGAGAGGCTGAGACAAGATGAGACAAATAAATTTGGATGTAAATCCTACGAAATAAATAAATAAATATATGAGCCAGGCAAGACACCTCTTGACACCGTCACCCGCGAAGAGGTGGTGGCCGCAGTCGCGGCCAAGGGTGGTTGTGACCCGGCCCTGGTCAAGGCGGCTGAAATCCGTTTTAGGCCCCACGGGACCGGGTCAGTGGTGGTGAAGTGTCCGATTGCGGCGGCAAAGGCGCTCATCAACGCGGACGCCTTTTGGTAAGGTGGAGCTCGGTTCAGGTCCGAACTCTCGACACACTCCCCATGCGTTGCTTCAAGTGCATGGGGATCGGGCCCAGGACCTGCTCATGCAGTCCATGGCGCAGTGGGAGATAGATGTGGCGGTGGCTGCAGAGCCCTATTTTATTTCCCCCCAACCTAATTGGGATGGGGATATTTCTGGCTCTGTGGCCATAGTAGTCGGAGCAGGGTCTCGCTCACCACTAGAAGTGCGGGAAAGAGGGGCCGGTTATGTAGCCGCCACCTGGGGGGGCATAGCTGTCGTGGGAGTTTATGTCTCCCCCAACACTGGCCTTGCCAACTTAGAAAATTTCTTGAGGGTTCTTGGTTCGGTGATCCAGCGGTTGGCCCCTCTCCCAGTCTTGGTCATGGGCGACCTGAACGCATGGTCGACCCTCTGGGGGAGCGTGTCGACGAACGTGAGGGGGTTAGCCGTTGAGTCATGGGCTGTCAGCCACTCAATCAGGGGACATCCCTCACGTGTGTGCGCAGGGTCGGGGGGTCCGTGGTGGACGTAACGTTTGCTACCTCTTCCGTCGCGCGGCGCGTCCGGGGCTGGCGGGTGCTGAGTGAGGTGGAGACGATCTCGGACCACAAGTATATTAGGTTCGAGGTCTCCACCTCCGAAGGCTCAGCGGCGCCGAGAAGACGGGAGGGCCACGCCTTTTTTCCGCGGTGGGCCCTCACCAAGCTGGACTCCGAGCTGGCCGAGGAGGCGGCCATAGTGGCGGCCTGGGGCATGACCCCCACAACATCGGGGGTCGATGAGGCAGCGGGCCATTTTCGAGATCTCATCTCAAAGGTCTGTGATGCCGCCATGCCCCGAATTCGAGGACCCCCTCTGCGGCGCCACTAAGTTTACTGGTGGTCCACGGATATTGCCCAACTAAGGGAAAGGTGCTCCCATTCAAGAAGGGCCTATACGAGGGCCCTGAGGAGGAGCCACAGGGACCAGGAGAGGGAAGGCCAGCTGTACGTGGTTTATAAAGCCGACAAGAAGGCACTACAGCTGGCCATCTGGCAGGCCAAGACCAAGGCGCGGGAAGAGATGCTGGAGGGTCTGGACCGAGATCCATGGGGGCGGCCGTACCGCGCTGCGCGGGATAAACTGCGCTTTCAAGGCCCCCCTGTGATGGAGACCCTCCAGCCGGAGGTGTTGGAACGGGTGGTAGGGGAGCTTTTTCCGGAACCCCCGCCGTTCACCCCTCCCAGAATGGCTCTTCCCGCTAGAGCCCCGGATGGTGAGCCGATCCCACTCGTCTCCGACGAGGAAATGAAGACAGTACTGGATCGACTCAAGGGCAAGAAGAAGGCTCCTGGTCCCGATGGAGTGCCGGGCAAGGTCCTCGGCCTGGCCCTAAAACACCTGGGGGAGCAGCTTCGGGAAATTTTCAACGCCACGCTAACATCAGCATGGTTTCCGAAGCTGTGGAAGGAGGGGCGGCTTTGCCTCCTGCAGAAGGAGGGTAGGCCCCCAGGTGTCGCCGGCGCGTATCGGCCAATTGTCCTGCTGGACAAGGCTGGAAAGGTCTTCGAGAGACTCCTCTCTTTCCGCCTCGTCCAGCATCTAAACGGGAGGGGTCCAAATATTTCCGGGCAACAGTTCGGTTTTTGTGCGGGGCGCAGCACAATAGACGCGCTGGCGCAACTCAAGGAGGTTACGGAGGTAGCAACCGCTCGGGGCGAGCGGTCGTTGGCGGTAAGCCTGGATATCGCCAACGCCTTCAACAGCCTGCCGTTCAGCGTGATAAGGGAGGCACTTCAGTATTTTGAAGTGCCTACTTATCTCGGCAGGCTGTTGGAGGACTACCTCCGAGGGCGAGAGGTCCTCTATGAGGGAGGAGGAGCATTGGTTCGTCGCCCAATGCGATGTGGGGTTCCCCAGGGGTCCGTTGTAGGCTGGACAATCCCGCCCGACGTCGGAGGCGAGGCCGCCGGGGTGGTGGTGCGTAATCCCGGCGGTTCCCTGCGGTTAGGGGACGAGAATACTACCGAGGTATCCCTGCCTGTCGTAAGAGGCGACTAAAAGGGCCCTTGGGGTCGCGAAGCGCACGCGGGGGGCCTGCGTGTGTTTCGGTTTGCGATCCCGAGGATGACGGTAACGCGTGTCTTCGGACACAGTGGTCTGTGTTATCGTGCACTGGAGTTGAGCTTGCTCCTCCCGAGGCTGGCTGCCAGGCGGCCTTGCGCGCCGAAGGGTCCTGCGAGGAGTCTCTCCCTCGTTGGGGATCCCGGGTCCCTTCCATTCTGCGCCGAAGATGACCACCGTCAGGTTTTAGTGGGTAGGGGTCTCTGTTTTCCCAGGAGTTGCGAGTCCCACATATCCCAGGTGTCCCGAACCCAGGGCCTTGGGAATGCCTAAATGCATTTCCTGACGCAAAAAAAAAAAAAAAAAAAAAGGGGTCCGTTGTAGGGCCCCTGTTGTGGAACATGGGGTATGACTGGGTGCTCCGCGGCGCGCTCCTTCCGAGGATGCGCGTCATATGTTACGCGGATGACACCCTGGTCATTGCGGGAGGTAAGTCATTTGCAGAGGTGAAAAGACTGGCAGAAGTCGGCGCCAGTCTGGTGGTGGGCCGCATCGAGGCGTTAGGCCTGAAGCTGGACCTTAATAAGACTGAGGCCCTCCTCTTCCATGGGCCTCGGCAGGGACCGCCTCCAGGCGCGGTGGTCTGCCTCAACGGCGTTGATGTGAGGGTAGAGGCCCAGGTAAAATATCTGGGCCTAGTGTTGGATGGGCGGTGGCATTTTGCGGCCCATTTTTCCCGTCTCGCGCCCCGCTTATTCCGCGCCGCGGGTGCTCTGGGTCGACTCTTGCCCAACGAGCGCGGCCCGGGCCAGTCATGCCGGCGTCTCTACGCCGGCATCCTCAAAAGTATGGCGCCAATTCGGGCGGGTGTCCTCAACGCTGAAAATAGGCCCCTGTTACGGGCGCCTCAGAGGCTAATAGCGTTGAGGGCTATACGGGGTTACCGTACGGTGTCGGGAGGGGCTGCCTGTGTCCTGGCAGGCATGCCCCCCTGGGAACTGGAGGCGGATGTTCTCGCTGCTGTGTACCAGTCGCGCACAGCAGCAAGAGCAAGAGGAGAGCGCCCGTATTGGGACGAAGTTGAGGGAGTGCGCCGGCGTGCCCAGAGCGCGCTACTGCCGAGGTGGGCGGAGGACCTGGCCGACCCGCTCTATGGCCGACTAACCATAGAGGCGATCAGGCCAGTCCTCGACCAGTGGGTACGTAGGGAAAAGAGGCCCCTTACGTACCGGCTGGTGCAGGTACTTTCCGGACATGGATGTTTCGGAAAGTACCTGCATGACATCGCTCGGAGGGAGCCCACCCCGAGGTGCCACCAGTGCGACGCCGAGGAGGACACCGCCTAGCACACCCTTGAGGTGTGCACTGCTTGGGTGGTGCAGCGTCGCACATTAGTGAATGTGGTCGGCGCCGACCTCTCGCTCCCGGCCCTGATACGGGCCATGCTGGCGTGCGAGAGAGGATGGGAGGCGATGGTCACCTTCTGCGACGAGGTGAAGAAGGAGACAGCGGAGAGGGCCCGGGAGGAAGATCCTCAGGCGGCCCCTCTCCGACGCAGACGGCGGGGAGTGAGGAGACGGCGGTTTGCACGCCTTCTCCCTGCTCCCTAAAAGCAGCACCGGGGTGAAAGTCGGGGGACTTTCACCCCATTGCACGGTGCTCCTGTCTAGGGGTGTCCCCGTATACTGGGATGCCCCTGCTGCGTGAGGAGGCCCGGCGTGAAGTCTGGGCCGTCCGCCAGGGACGGCATGGTAATCCGAACTAGGCACCGTGTCTTCCCGTCAAGGCGATGAGGTATACCGGGGGTCTTTTTAGTGGGTATGCCGTCACCTTCAGGGACGGAGAGTCCCACACTCCCCCGCTGCCCCACCCAGGCAGTGGAATAGTGCATTTTTTTCCCCCGAAAGAAAAAAAAAAAAAGACAAGACACCTCTTGGAATAGTTTCGAAGTAGGGATTAATATCCCTGTGTTACGAGGTACCACACAAGGAAATCAGCCAGGGGCGTCTCCCAGCAAACCCAGACCCGAGTCAATTCAGAAAATATCGTTTCCTGAATTGATTCGACCGGGAATCGAACCCGGGATACTATGTAAATCGAGGCGTGAAACCGTGCTACAGCGCACTACGCCAAGGTAAAACAGTGTGAAACAAGAATGTGGTGGCCATAAAGAATAGGTTATAAGGTAAGCAAGTTAAGTATCTACTAGTTCATGAATAGGTACCCCACAGACCAAATGATCAGACAAGTATTACCTACTAACTAGATAAAGGAAGGTCTATCAATTTATTTCCTAGTGCACTTGTGTCTGTGTGGCCCTAGTTATAAACTTATCTGAGTACCTTTTCACGATACCAGTTCCAGATCATGTTTAAACTAAATACCTAGTACTTGGTTGGTTTTAATTACAATATTTACCTACCTAGAGGTGGATCTACGAGTGAGATATGTACATGAAAATAGTTTGGTTTTTTATCTTGTTCAAAAAAACATTAAGGAAATATACTATCCCTGCTCACCTTGTTGCAATAAAGCTCCGTAAACATACCACAAACAGTTATGTATGGTAGAAAGCCCCCCTTGCCGGGTGATCTCCATGGCTTCGTAATAGGGGCTCAATCTATGGATCACGTACAAAGTCGGACCCATTAGAATAACACCGAGACCCAAGCAGACCCAAGTCTGAAACATTAAAAATAAATATCTAGGCCCCGTAGACCACTGCAATATCATCAGCCGACGAACTAAGCAGGCCTTATGGATATAGTACATAATTACCGTGTCCTAAACGGATAAAAATATTTTAATATTTTTTGAAACATACATTTTTCAACATGTTTTTTAAAGATAAAAACAGACATCTCAGAATTAGATTTTAAGACGTTTAAAATTCTGTCAAATCCAATTAGTAGGTAATATAAATAAAATTTGGATTACAATTATTTATTTTAACATAAAACATTAAAAGTATTACCATCATTCTTTATTTTTATTTAGCTTTTATTGTCAACAAACACAAAATGTTTACTTCATCTTTTCTTCATAATTCCTCTATCTATCTACCTAATATCTTTTTGTATGTGTTGCTGTTAAAGTGCCCTACTTGTAATAAATGAAATAAAAATGGTTTCAGACATTTTATCGACTGCAAAATGTAGCTTTAAAAGGATATAATAGCATTCAAAAGCATTATCTAATGAGCGTATTCATCAACAACCTTGGTAAACGAGGCCATTTATCCTGCGAATAGCCGCTAAATGTTGCAACAAACTTTTGTTATTTATGGCCCTTTCAGCGACGTTAAACCATAAAACTTAAAAATTGTCTCTTTCCAACCAACCTCCCGGCGCGCGGCGTTTCGGTAAAACTCAAAAGGTCTTAAAAGGTAAAAAAAAAAAATAGAATTTTGAACTTCAGGTACTTGTAACATCCTTCATTAGTATTCCCTTTTACGAGTAGGTATTGCAGACATGGCATTGCGTATTTCATTAGGCACCTTATTTTCCAGACTTAGCTTTTCTAAGATTTATTCGAGAACAACCTCAAAGTATTAGGGCCTTGACGATCAATTTTCAATAAATAAATAGATATCTGGGACAATTGTCATTTTACTTGCAATGAAACAAGTATGTACATGGTTTCAGCAATAATCATTTGATCGTTTACGAATACATTGCTGAACTCTGAAGCATGCCTAAACCAATCCGAATAAAGGAAGTAAGCGCTCCATTAATTCAAGTAGGTACAGAGTTTATTCCGCCCAAGGGCGACCCTCGTTATGTCACTTTTAAGGCCTATAGGTTCATTTACATGCCCCCGTTGAATAGCTTTTTGGTCCGTTTGCAAAAAACGAGTGAATGCTTCAAATTAGGGGTCCTATTTAAATTCATGCACGACGGACATCCATTTGAAATTCATGTCATGTTACACAAGCCTACTTTACCTTGTAGTATTTTGTGAGTACTTAACGTCTAACCCTTTGTCTGTGCGAGAGGCAAGTGTTAAAGTTTGACTTGAAAGTGCGTGGGTGAACTGGTGCCTCGGCAAGAAACGCCTGCATTTTTTCTAGATGTCATTTTACTAACTGAAACACTTATTATGACAAACTAGCTGTTACTACTTAGCTGCTAACTGCGACTCCGTTGTGAAATTGCTGTATACGACTCACATCAGAAGTGAAAGGCAGCAAGAACAGCAGAGCACGACTCAGCTCCCTCGGACGCGCGATCAGGAAGCTGTAGGGCTGGCTGCTGATTGCTAACGTGTAATTAATGCCTGTCAAATTAAACACTCAAATACTTAATTTCATATTTTAAATTGTATCTTAGCAAGCACCATGTTGGGCGCCAAGCTTTTTTGCAAACATAATACAAGCATATTATAATGACATCTCGTTTACAGTGCCGGTACAACCCGAAATTCAGTCAAAACCTGCAAATGGTGTTAAAGTCATGAAAATCGTAACTATTTATCACTAGACCATACGAATCAATTTGACTCGTAGCACGGAAAAAAGAAAAAAACAGGGGAAGAGATATTATGGCGTTATCTGTTTTTTGTATGGAAATATTTTTTTGGCACTGAAATCCACCGTGTGTGGGCTTACTGAGCTAATTCTAAAAATAGATAACATCATTACCTTTAGTCACTTGTAATAAATTTAAATGAAAATCATTTTTCAAAACATACCAAGTTTGGGCTCCTCCTTAAATGATACGGTTGAATCATTTTTTCACCCTAAAAAAGGATTTTTGAAAATATTTACATCTTGTATTTTTTTATAATTTATTTTAATTTAAATACAAGTGACTAAAAGGTAATCATGTGATATTTTCCAGAATTGACTAAGTAAGCCCTTTCATTAGATACCACACACGATAGGTTTCAGAGCGAAAAAAAATGTTTTTCCCGTACACAAAAAAGATGGCGCCCTTACTATTCCTGCTACGGGTCGAATTGATTCGTATGGTCTAAAGATCAATCGTTCTGATTTTCATGCCTTTAACACCATTTGCAGGTTAATTTAGCAGACCGCTAGGACTATTAACAAATAACAAATATCTGTAGTTTAGCTTAGGGTGATTTAATAACCAAAGAGGCAAGGAAACAGCTTGTTAGAAAATAATTTAAAGATGAGCTAAAGTTATAGTTGCTGCGTTACTTTATGCCCGGTTCACATTATTCCAGTCCAGCGCTGGAGTGCCCCTGGAATGGCATGTACCTGTACTGGAATTTAGCATCCCAGTGATCAATCCACTCCAGTGCAGATTCACATTGTTCTGGCGCTGTGACTGAAATGCTGGACTAGAATAATGTGAGCAGGGAATTACTGATACATTTTGATAACTGGTCTAAAATTCAAGAAATGAAAACTAGTTATACAATTGCCTCACTAATCTTAAACACTAGTTAGGAAGATGTTGGTTCCTTGTTACACTACACCTAAACCTATGTGTTAGTACTTGATAGAACAACTAGATTCAAGTGGTGTGATATATGTTTTCGTATTAATCACTTTACCAGGTGGAGAATCGATGAGGACCGTGAAAGCCGCAGCCGCCATGGCCGCTTGCCCCCGCGCCACCGCTGTCAGCGTGACAGCTGCCTCTTGACTGTGCGACATCTACAATGGTACACTACAGTTAATTGAGATACATTTGCAGATATCAAAAGGAAAAACACGATTATAGGGTTGTACGTGAATAAACTGTTGTGACACTTGTGACGTCACTCGTTCATCATTTATTTGGGTATTCAAATTCATAGTTGAGCGAGCAATTTAAAAGGGAGTTGAGAGTCTGTTCGTCAAGGTTTGAGATAAATAATTTAATATTATAATCAATTATTAGTTTTTATGATACATTAGCTCTATTCTATTTAGCCTTTCGATACAAATAACTTACGGCTGCTTGCGTTTTATACTTACATCAGTTGTAGTTTCATTGGATGTGAGATACTTCACATGACTCGGGAGAATAACTTTGATTCTGAAACCAAATTAATAATATAATAACTAAAAAGGAGCATAAGTTTATAAGCTTTCAAGTCCTAAAGATAATTCAGATTTTTTGAATATGAATGAAGTATTTCCAAAAGAGTTAAAACATAGAAACATAGGCAACAAAGCACATCATATATCAAGCAAATAAATATACTTCAATGTTACTTTTTATGTAACGAGGTATTTTGACTAGTTGATAAAATTTTGCTATTTACGCAAGTCGGTGCTAGTTGGGATATAGGTACTTACGTAAAATTTTTGGTCTTGGCAAGTTGGTTGACTATATCAAATATGAGTCCACTATAGCTGACAATTGAGCCAGATTCGTTAACCTGCAGTATTGTCCAAGGAGGATTCTGTAATATAACAAGAACATCTTGGCACGGATATTTCAAAGTCAGCACCCTTGAAAATAATCTTTGCTAAGATGTAGGTAGAGTTTCAGTAGGTGCCTACTGTTTACGAATGATTTTACTTACATGATACGTAATTATGGGTAAATCTTTACCCCTAAAACCGTGCTCCACGTGAGGGAATAAAGCGTCGTCGAATCTCAATGCATCGATAGGTCTCCAGAACCCAACCTGTTCAAAAGCACAACTCAGTATTTGCTGGGGGTAGATCGTAAACTTCACATTTTTTGAAGATTTTCGTGATATATAGCTGAATTCAAATTTAAGTATTATTTATCTCTCTATTATCGTTTGCACCTTTTAATTTCATAATTATAACGTACCTGTATACAGTGAATTTTTACGTTACTTTTTTCATTTAATTTAGCAAATAATTAGCGACTACCTAATTTTAGACAATTCAATGTGTTTTTATATAGTAGATATTATGCAGACCATAATAGAGCGAAGAATTTCACAAACATCTTACAAAAATGCAACGTTTTCGATCCACCCCCAGCAAACGCTCTTAATGATAATAATTATTAGTTACAAGACTTCCACTGCTGAAAGGCTAGGTTATGCTATTGATTTCCTGTGTGGCTATTATGTTGCCTGCATATACCAAATTCTGCAATTGGCTACTTCACAGTTTTCGGAAGGTTATGGTAAAATTTTCGTAAGTTTATTTAATCCATCTTACAACTATATTTTTTTTGTAAAAGCTTTTTATTTTCTAGTAAAAATATATTTTAATTCATCAGTTTGAAATTCGCGCGAAAACAGCCAGTCACGTGACATTTGCTAGCTGTGACGTCACATTTCAATAAACAAACGAAACTGTCTACGACGCTGCTCTAAATCTCAGCAAACAGCAAACGATACAACACACGCCTTTTGGTTTGTTTATTGAAATGTGACGTTACACAATGGCCGCCCGCGTTTCGGTTCTTTTTATGTACAGACAAAAAAACTATTGTTTATTTTTCAAAATATAAAATACTTACAATTTATTTTAAAATAAAAAACGTTGTAAAGTAATGTGAACCTATAAGCTATCATTTAAAACATATTCCATAATTTATCGTTACAACTGTCAAATAGCATCCACCCTGCCATCCCACGTGTTTTGTAACTTTTCTGCACCAATCAGCCTGATGGTGGATGACGTTATGTTGATGTCTTTATCCACTAAGCAAAGATCTGAATTCTACCTTCAGTACTTCAGGATAGTTTAGTGGGTCATCTGAATTAACGTTTAAATAAACATACTTTGCATAGTTCATCTATTATCTCACTTGCAGCAGGTCGATATGTTCGATGACTCCTATAGTCATGTTACCGGGATCCTTGGACACATGGTCAGTTTCGGTAAATGTACGATAGGTGGCACCCCAAGTATCCGCTGCAAGTGCTCGCCAAGTACTGCAGTTACCACAACGGCTCTTAGCCGCTATGTGTTGCTGTTGAAATATAAAAAAAAGACAATACCATCAAAGGTTCTATGATAATTTCAAGCAGAAAAACTCGTGAAAAAAAAAATTTTTTTTTTATTAATTAATCAAAGGTATTCTATGATAATTTCAAGCAGAAAAACTCGTGTTAACTACAGTACCTGCATGTGTTTCAGTAGCATGCTCCTCCGTTGCACCTTATTAGGCCTGATAGCCTCCCACTCCTCGTCAGAAACCTGAGCTGCAACATCGAACTCATCCTGAACTGCTGCATCCAAAGCTGATATGAAGGCGTTCATCATCTCTTGGCAGTAGCACATGATACCATTCTGGACGGGAAAGTTTAAACGTTAGAGACAGTAAATGATTAGTAACAGTTGATCACTTTAATTACATATATATAATAATGACCTTGCATTCAGGATCATCATCAGTATTGTTGTACATAAAGGCTATGTTCTCGCCCTCGTTCAATGAGTTGATCACACTGGACAGGTTTCCGTGGTGTAAATCTGTGTCAGATAGGACGTAGAGCCACTGCGCCAGAGTGTGAGACATCAGGAGATCTCGTGCTATATCTGTCATCGTGGCCATCACCTCTGTTGTAACTATAGCTATGAAGTTTTCACCTGAAAAGTTGTGTGGTGATAAAATTGGTAACAATTTTCAAACTCCGAGCTTTACTTACTTAATTCACATCTACAGATAGAAAACTAAATTTCGAATTTTGGACCTTAATGATCTTGAGCGGGAATCGAACCCGCGTCTTGTACAATCTGGGTGAGGAATCTAACTACTGAGCTACTGAAACCCCAACGGACCGACCAAATATTTCTAGTATATGCTTACGTTGCAAGCCCACGTTATTATTCCATTGATGATTTTTTAAGGCAAAAAAAAGTATAGTAATTAGTCTATATACTCTGTTCGACTGCCGGGCAAAGGCCTCCATCTTATACGTAGTGTTTATATACTCTTTGTCCATCATTGAAATCAAGTCATCGCTACAAATTGATGGGTGGTTTTTTTAAGGCAAGTACCTTTAAACACTACTTATTTCAACCGAACTTAGTAAAATTCTCAAAACTAGCTGAAACTGGTGAAAGTTCAGGAACTTGGAGATTATTTTCAGAGAACTAACAACACAGTGTGTACTCCAGAATTAAACAGATGACGCTAGTGTACCCATTTTGGGCGTCCAGAGAAAGTATAATAAGGCTACTCCTTTCATGCGTTGTCGTCTGCGGCCCACCTGGGCAAACGATATCAAAATCAAATACAATTACGTTTACTATTCACCTGACAACCCTGACAATAAACTAGATTAAAATCCAATCAGCAATGGAGAATTCCTTCCTGTCACTTAAGCGCCAATGTCAACGGTGGGTTTAATACAGACGTTCATCGTCACCCACGTTCTCTACATAAATAAGAATAAGTATACTTCTATTCCTACGATTAACCGTTCTTACCTATGTACTTGACAGGCAATTTGGACAGCACCCTATGTATCTCCTTTCGCCTTAAGTACTCGTTTATCTCGTGCTTCATCTTGTACACAGACACTGAGACCGTGGTCGTTTTTGTTCCTTCGTCGATCTGCGACGTCAAAGACTGTACCACCCTCGATACCATGTCACGATCTGGGGGATGGAATAGCAGGCAGCTGCTCAACTTTAGCTCAGCAGTAAGCCATCGGAGTTTAATAAAGAAATCTTCTCTATATACCATCAAAAGTAATTACAGCAATTAAGTGAAGACGCATTTTTGGTGATTATGTAGTTCTTAATTTAGTGTTCAATACAGTTAGCCACTGAAAGGAACTGGTAAGATCGCCCAATATGGCGATGCAGCGGACTTACACATTAGGCCTGCGCTATCAAGCAGGGTTAACCAAAATAAATCAGGAATGCGTACTAACTTAACGTGTCATCGTGAAGAATTATAGCTGATTTCCACTTGAAAGCTCTCTCCGTCCTCATGTCTAGAAGGATCTGTGGCAACTCCTCGCCAGGTTCGACATACGTAACCGTGATGGCCGCATCTGAGGGTAGACGGGGACAGTCCACTTCCGTAAGGGCGAATAGGAGTAGCTCTTCCTCTTCGGTATGGGAGAAAAGAGCCCATGTGTCTTTGCATGACGCAATGCTGAATACAGCTAGAAATCCTAGAACATTGAATACAAAGTAAATTGGTACCTATGAGCTTTTTAATATTCGGTGATTGCATTTAATCTCGCTTAAAATAGGGTTAGCCACCTTGTTGGTAGTACGCAATGTACAGACAACGCCACATCAGGTCAAACTAACGGTATTTTTCTATTGCAGTCTTGAACTTTATCCGAGCTTTTGACGGTACAGGATTACTAGAGATACGAGTAGTACCTACTACAACATTATAATATGATTAACCTCGTTCGAGCATGCGAGATGTTGTAGTTCATTTATTTAGCAGTTAATTTATTTGTACCGCATATTTCGAAATATAACCTGCTTTCTGTCGTTCTATAGCAAATAGGTTTGTTGTGCAATATTCCGATCTTTATCTAGTTATGGGACTTTTAGAGCTCGTTTATTGGAGTACTTGACACTCAAATAACTACGAGAAACAACAAGATACACTTGCCTTTTTTCAGACTGATGGCCGTCCATGAGAAGTAGTGTACAGCAACGCCGCCGTGTTTGAGCTCAACCCTGGCTAACTCCTTGATGTAGTCCTTCAGCTGGTCCAGTACGGCTTGGTACTGGTCACCGAGGAACTGCCGGTCCAGCACTACCGCTGGAATTGGATAAATCGGGTGCCACTTAAATAAGTTATGTGCTAAAAAGTTAAGTTTGGAATTATTAAAATTAGATAAACGACTTCGCGTTTTTACTGAAAAATAAGTTATGTAACCGTGGCATCAGTTTGGATTTTAAATTTCGACAGCTTTGGGGATTTAGGTTCTGGGTTGAGTGCGAAAGTAGTTTTTTTATTTATTTATTCTTTATTTAAGAGGGGTTTTATCTGAAGACATGACACCCCTATAAGTTGTACTTAAATACACTAATTTATATAAAGTAGGAAAACAATACCTTATCTAGATTTAATAATAATTTGTATGGCTTCGTAAAGCATTCTAGCTGTAGGTGAATCAGGGAATGAAAGAATGTTGTTAGAGGCTCCAACTCATATCTATTTGTAAACAGTTTACCCCTCAAAGCCTCAGATCGAGAACATTCCATGGTTATATGGTAAACATCTTCTACAACGTTACAAATATCACAGTCGGGAGAAGGAATCATTTTCATCATAAAGCCAAAGCTATTTAATGGGATATGACCAGAACGAAGCCTCAAAGCCATAACCAAGTCATTTCTTTTGAACTCAAACTCGAATAACTTTATTCAAATAGACTTTCACAAGTACTTTCAAATCGTCAAATTTAAAGCAAGATATACTAAATAATAGACATAAATACTATAACAATATAGATTTAAAAATACACAGTATACAGACATGAGGTGCCCGTGGCTAAGTGACGGCAGCGGATTGGCTACGATCCGATGTTAAGCAACGCCAGTCAGGTCGGGTTATGGATGGGTGACCATCCCGACTGAAATTAAGTGATGTGTTTTTCAGGCATCTCCGTGCTTCGGAAGGCACCTTAAACAGTTGGTCCCGGCTGACGTCGCAAGATATCAGTCGTAAAGCCTAGTCAGAAGCCTAAAAAGGCGGCTTGATAACATCTGACGGTAAGGTTTATCACTGGCCTTACATTCACCTCTCCAACAATCCGCACTGAGCCCGCGTGTTGGAGTAACGCTCGTACCACCTCATAGTTGAGGTGAGGCCTGTGCCCAGCAGTGGGACGTATAAGGCTGTATGTGTAAAAAGGGCTATTATACTACAAAAGACTACCTTATAGATTTAAATGCCTGGGTGTGAGCTCTCTGCTCGATGCGGGATTAGATAACTCTATTGTAACAGATACTTTATTGTAATACCTAGTTAATACTTAGTTTGTACAGACTAACATTTTTTATTTTTTATTGTTTAAATGACCTCATGTTTATATTCTTTTATCCTTGTTTTTTTCCATTGTTTTATATTCTTTAGATTAGACTTTCAGTAGGTTTATTTGTATCAAAATGACACATTGTACTTTACTAACGCCTATTGTAAACCCAAAACAAGTTTAAAAGGGTAACTGCTGAGTTTCTCGCCGGGTCTTCTCAGCAAGATACAACTCCGACGCGGTGGTAGAGTCGCATTATGTCTATATACTGTATTATATATCCATATTATTATGGTATTTATGTCTATTATTTAGTATATTTTTCTGTAAATTAGACGATTTGAAAGTACTGATACAGTCTATTTGAATAAAGTTATTTAAGTTCGAGTTTATTTGTAGGTATCTAGCTGGTTTTGTATCATAAGAAGTTTAGATTTTAAAGAAGATAATTCCCAATTCAAATTAGGAAAATGTGTGATTTTCATTTGTTTTTCTTACTGTCAAGATGAGTAAATCTAATGAAGAAATTCGATACATTTGAAAATTTTACTACAAAAAAGGTGAAAATGCAACGCAAGCCGTGGAAAAAAAATGCGATGTTTATGGACCTAGTGCAGTGTCTGTGAGAGTAGCACAAATTTGGTTCAAGCGTTTTCAATCCGATAATTTGAAACCGAACCATTTTTGAAGAAGCTGATAACTGGTGATGAAAAGTGGATTACGTACGACCAGAACGTGCGATAAAGGTCGTGGTCAAAGGCTTGTCAGGCTTCACAGACTGTGGCGAAACCTGGGTTAACTCGCAACAAGGTGATGATGTGTGTATGGTGGGATTGGAAGGGCATTATTCATTATGAGCTGTTACCACCAGGCAGGACCATCAATTCTGAACTCTGCTTCGAACAACTCGTGAGATTAGGTAAAGCAAAAAGTTGAGAGAAAGCGGCCGGAATTAATCAACAGAAAGGGTGTGGTTTTTTATCATGATAGCAAAAATTAAGAGTTTGGCTGGGAGGTGTTAATGCATCCGCCGTATGGTCCTGACCTTGCACCTTCAGATTTCCACCTGTTTCGGTCTCCTAAAAATATTTTAGGCAGTGTCAGGTTAACATCACGAATTCACGAAAGGACTGCCAAAACCACATGTCGCGGTATTTCGATCTGAAGCCGCAAAATTGCTATAGCAATGGGATGATGTCCCTACCTACAAGATGCCAAAAAGTTATCGAACAAAATGGCACCTACATACTTTAGTTAAACGTAAATAAACTATATTAAAAAATGTTTTGAATTTTATTAAAAAATGCGAAGAAACTTTTTCCCCATTCTATTACTAGTAAATATTACATTTAAAGATATGCGGTTTTACAGTAAACTGAATGTTTCAAAACGAAAGTAGAAGCGACACGTAGTTACTTACCTATATTTCAAGATATAATGAATGGTTTAAAACAAAATTAAAAAAACACGTTGTTTCATTCGCGTCACGCCAGATCATAAAAAACGATTGCCGACCCTGCAACTTCGGGTCAAATAAAATATTTTTTTTACTTGCTGATAAATCGATGGTTGTTACGGGCATGTAAGTACGGTGAACAAGTATAATGCACTTTCCTACCTCAAGAATACGATGAATCCACCTCCCAGCTGGGGTCAATAGGTTCTGCACATTCGTCCAGGGTTGGTTTGTTGCTTGGAGAACGCACGCGTTAGCAGTCTGCGCGCTCACGCGTTTGTTCTTCTCCTCCCGTGTCGCTATCGCAGTTTGCCGATAACGATAGACGCAGGAGGCGCACAAGTTTAGCAACTACCCCTCACAAAGTAGGATATATTTCGGTAGGAAGGAAGCGCATAACTACCGACATTCGAGGTAGCTCTTGTCACCTGTACAATCACCCTTAAGGCAATCTCGATTTATATAATAATGCAATGACGAACGATTTACGGTTGTAAATAGGTTAACGGTTGTAAAAGTACGATGACGGAACACACGTGTCTATACTATGTAAATATCTCATAATAAATTATTTACTTTATGATATGATATCCAAATGAATTCAATATATGTAATAACACTCTGTGTCATTTTTGGACACGGGATATATCTAATCTTGCGACGCTCTGTGTACACACACAGCACATCATGCGTTACCTAAATGTAAACTTAGGCTGCCACCACAAGACCCATACTGCAATAATTGTACTTTTAAGGTTGACCTGCTATCAATACTACAATAAAATAAAACACAAGGACTTACCTATAGACGCATTCGCAGTTATAAGGGACGGGAAATCCTCTCCTGACACCCGCACCAAACATATCGAAAACAACAGCCATGTCTGCATTTTGGGACACGAACTGACCACAGACCCTTCCCGTACCGAGTGAACCACCAGTCATAATTCGTAAAAAATGAATTCAGTTCCAATCAAAAACGTCTTGAATATTACAAGTTCGATTAAACTGGACCTAATAAACCACCACACAGCTGGGTCATGTTAACTATTGAAGGGTATTGAAAGATAGGTGAAACATTACGTGTTTCGTAAGGAGATTTACAGGGTGCTTATATCGGGTAATTATCAAAAGACTTACAAAAACGATATAGCATAGATAGATAAATACTCTGTAAGTGATGTAGTAGCAATATCACTGTTTTTTTTAAAAACTAGTCTGTAATCTCTATAAAACCCACGACGATTGATCTCCATGTTTGTCCGGAGAAACATGCATGTGACGAAGATTTGTATTTTTGCTATGTTTAGCAACCTTTTGAAATAGAGACCTGTTCCTGTGGCCTCATTACGAACAATTTCGTAATATGATCTCCAGCCTAAACGTTGCGATAGTGCCTGGTAACCGCTGGCTGATTAGAAATGCAAGATCATATTAAGAAATTGCTCGCTACGCTCCTGTTTAAGGAAGGGAGTTAGGAGATTGTTATAGGGTAAATGACCACAGGGTTAGCACAGGCTGATTCAGTTAAATAACAATTGCACTAAATACCACTTAAAACCAAAAATAAACACCCTGGTTCGAACCGGCAAAAGGTCAGAAAGTAGTTAATAATGCACGTTAATTACCGCTGACTGAGCTGACCTGATTGCACGTGAGTCCTCATGCGTCACTCTGCGTCTTAGTCTTTCTTGAATGATTTTTGTAGGGCAAAAATACTTCAAAAGGATCGCTTTTAAAGACCAACCAAAACTAAAATGGGGTTATTTCACCCGCAGAGCCCAGGAGCCGAGAGGAAATCTAATTTTTCGCGGTTGGTTCTGAATTGCTAAACGCATGCTTTTTGATAACATCTAACCAATGACGATCCTGCGCAGACGTGTCTGCATAGGTGGTGAAATACTCTTGAGTGGCTTGTGGTTAAGTTTCCAGAATGGTTCGTATGGTGGAAGTGCTCTTGAGTGGAGGGTGCTCTTCCACGACTTTCGTCCGATATACTTGCTGGGGGGGTCCAGGTAAGAAGCCACGGTCACTGCGCCTTCGGGAACGAGATGGGGGCTGCAGAAAGGGCCAGATTACTTTTATTACTTTTAACACGAATGGCGTAGTGTGCTGTAGCACGGTTTCTCGCCTTTAATTCCGTAGTGTCCCGGGTTCGACCCCCGGTCAGGTCAATTCAGGAAATGATCTTTTCTAAATTGGCCTGGGTCTGGGTGTGCTGGGAGACGCCCCTGGCTTAATTCCTTGTCTGGTACACAGGGTTATTTATCCCTACTTCGAGACCATGACAAGAGGTGTGTTGTCTGGCGCATATTTATATTTATATTATTCAAATTCCAGGATTTTCATGCTGAGCAATCCGAGTAAAAGTGCCTTGCCCTTCATGGAGTGCGTTGGTCAGAGGGAGTCCCGTAAAAAGGGTGCACCCCGTCATATTGCCGTGGTCGACCCAAGTAGTAATAGAAAGTCCCAAAAGGGTATTGCAGATGTCTTTAAGGGAAGAAGATTAATTTCAGCTGTTGTCCAGGCTAAAACTATTGTCCCTTAAATCCCGCAAGGTTCAGTGAAGTAAAAGTGGGCACAGGAATTAGAAAAATAATAAGAAAGAGTTTTATACTACTGTTTAGACAGACTTTAACCCAACTTAAGAGTGTGGTTTTGCATAGCTCCGAACACTAGTTTCAAGTCAACTTGTAGATTGACTTTAGAAACAGAAATAGAAGTGGAGATATCTACAACACCTAGTAAATGCTTTCAATATTTAACTGCAGAGATACTATCATTACTTTATGAAGTAAAATGTTAAACTTTTTTTACTATAATAATAACTCTATTTCAGAAAATATGGTGTACATACTTTTATATAAATACTAAAACTTTATGAAGATTTATGGAAATGGCAATCAATCAACTAATTTTGATGTCTTTAAAAGGCTGTATTATGTGGTTGTATGCATTAGAAAATTTAATTTAAAGCATTGGAAATGAAAATTATTTGAACTATTTTGTCTTAAAGAGAATAATAACCATAAGAAATGCTTTTTGATTCAGCTAAATCCGACTTTAGTTAATGTACGGATATGTTAGATTTAATCACTATTTTTCTTTGCTACTTGGGGGTTCCGTGAGTACTCATCCTAGATCCTAGTATCCTAGAAATCTAATGTCTTTAAGAAAAATTAACGATATGGCTATTAGAAAAATGTTTTATAGTGTTACGGAAGTACAGTACGGAATACAGTTTTATTCAAAATTATGTAAAAACCAGCTAGTTTATACATTTACACGCCTGCATGCAGACCGAATACAATGGACAATTTATGCTATATTCTTAGACCTTTTTGACATTCGTGTACTCGTAAATAAATATTTTGACTTTGACTTTGACCTAAAGGATAATAAAAAACACAAAAGAGCCAGAGGGAGAAAAAATAATAATAATAAAAAACAGAAGGGGAAACCCATAATTTGTAACTGAGGCATGATCATGATATTGACTGGCCTGTTGGCGCAATGGCAGCGATCCTGCCTTTGACGCCGGAGGTCGTGGGTTCGATCCCCACCCATGACAAACATTTATGTGATGAACATTTGTGTTTGTTGTGTGTCTGGGTGTTATTATCTATTTAAGTATGTATTTAGAAATATTTAAGTATGTTTATCAGTCTCTGACACCCATAATACAAGCTCCGCTTAGTTTGGGGTCAGATGATCTTGGTGTGAATTGTCCCAGATATTTATTATTATTATTATTATTTAAATGCCTCATGATCTTTGCCTTATTATGGTTCTTTAGTGAAGTGGAATGAGCTCTCTTTCGAGATTTTCCCAACGAGGTATATCTGTAGTATGGAGTTTTGTAGATACTGATATTTAGACTGATGTGAATCTACCACCGGTTCGTAACCTAGATTCTGCTGAGAAGAGCCGGCAAGAAACTCAGCAGTCTTATTTATTACAATCATAATTTAGCATTTAACATAAAACCTTTTCTATTTTTTAGTTATTTATAAAATGGACATGGACAGTATTATGTATATAGGCGCGGGTACTTAGTTGTATTTCTCTTAAGAAATATTAATTATAAGTAGGGTAGGATGTGATAGTTTTGACATGACTGAGACACAGTACAGTGTGGATTGTCGTGATTGCTACCTAGCACAATAAATAATTAAATACAACAATAGAGTGTTTTAATGGACATAATAGTGGCGACGAGTAATAAAAATGGCATTAAGTGTGTGAAATTCCAGGAATTCAATCCGCAAACAGACAACTGGGACAATTACATTGACCGGTTGAAATTTTGTTTCGAAGCGAATGGCGTCATTACAGAAACGGAAAAACGTGCGATTTTTTTCACTGTACGCGGTGCGCAAGTGTTTGAGACAGTTTTAGCGTTAACTACACCTAAAAAATGTAGTGAAGTGACTTTTATGGAAATCGAGAAAGTCCTAACTAGACACTATAGCCCTAAACCCAATGAAATATCGATGTCGTACAAGTTTTGAAAAGAAACATGGTGAATTGGCGTCAGAATTTATGACGGAATTGAGAAAAATAAGCGTCGGTTGTAATTTCGTTGACTTAGAAAGAATGCTGCTTGATCGTTTAGTATGTGAAATGACTGATCAGTTGCAATACGAATTGTTGAAACGCGATACTCTGTTCTACAAAGATGTAGTGGATGCGATGTTGTCATCCGAGAGTGCAGGAAGAGGCGGCCATATGATCCGTGCAACTCAACAATAAACAAAAACAAAGTTGCCCTTCAAGTATTTTAAAAAACAAAATTAATAAATAAAATAAAATAAATATCCCTGGACATTATTCCATACAGCGCCATCTAGCCCCAAAGCAAGCTAATTAAAGCTTGTGTTATGGGATACTAGACAACGGATAAACATACTTAAATACATTTTCTTTTGTAAATACATACTTATTATACATAGGAGACACCCAGACCAGTACAAACAGACATGTTCATGCACACAAATGTTTGTACTGTGCGGGGATCGAACCCGCGACCTCTGGTGTAGTAGCCAACTTCTTAACCATTACACTGAGTCGGTCGTCATTAACCACGACCTAAATTAATTAAAATTAACAATTTAGTTTTTTTTTCATTTAATTTAACGCCACACAAGTAGTATTTATTAATAAGTCAAAACCAGTATCGTATTATTATATCTATGTAGTATGTATAGGTATGTAGGTATGTATTATAGATAACCACAAATGTTTAACACTGAGCATTAGCCGTATTAAGTCGAAATCAGATCATTATCTTATTATGTTTTTTTTTTCCTGTGATGCGAGAAATCTGTTCTTTATTTTAGAATGGTTGACAGTTGCTTCGTTTGGTTATAATCGAGATCAGTCAGCCAGTCAGTAACCTTCTTTTTGCATTCTAGTTTAGAAACGTTCAAAATGGATAGGATCTTAATAGCTTTATTGTATAATCTAGGTCCTCTAAAAAAGAAAAAGTTTTGGGCAAATGTAGAACGGGTCGAAAAAGTTGAGCAGACTTTATAATTGTTCCTTTTGATCTTAAAAGCTGGATTAAACGTTGAAATAACAGTTGAATGCTGTTGCATCATTACAGATATCTACTAAATATAATTTTCGTACTGTTAAAACTGCTGCCTCACGGTAGAGGTTTAATGTTTGGAAGAGGAATGGCTTTGATAACCATATCTTCAGGATAAGTCTCTGGGCTCTCTCAATCTCAACCATACAAGTTTTATTTGAGCCTCCCCACAGAAGAATACAATATGTCAAGATAGATTGGCAAAGTGATTGTTAGATTGATTTCAGGAGCTCCCAGTCCGCGGAATGCCTCAAGTTTTTGAAAATGTATACGAGTTTCCTAGTTTTTTGGCCTAGGTTATGTATGTGTTCTTTGAAGTTAAGGTTTCTGTCAACTATAACTCCCAAATATCGTATAGAATTGGTTTCCTCTATTTCAGGACATTTACAGACATCGTCGCCTGAAGCGTCACAGGAATGAGCAACAATTTGGTATTTATCCGATTTCAGAGTTGAATTACGCATCGAAAACCAAATGTATTTCTTAACTGTATTTAACGTAAGATAATTTTGTGCAAGCCATTTGCAAACTATACTGAAGCCATCCTGCGCAAATCCTATAACTTCATCCCATGTATTGCCATAAAAGGTTAGGGTAGTGTCATCAGCATTTCCCTGCGGTTGGGGAAGAGAATACTACCGAGGTATCCCTGCCTGTCGTAAGAGGCGACTCAAAGGGCCCTTGGGGTCGCAAAGCGCACGCGGGGGGCCTGCATGTGTTTCGGTTTGCGATCCCGAGGTAGACGGTAACGCGTGTCTTCGGACACAGTGGTCTGTGTTATCGTGCACTGGAGTTGAGCTTGCTCCTCCCGAGGCTGGCTGCCAGGCGGCCTTGCGCGCCGAAGGTTCCTGCGAGGAGTCTCTCCCTCGTTGGGGATCCCGGGTCCCTTCCATTCTGCGCCGAAGATAAGCACCGTCAGGTTTTAGTGGGTAGGGGTCTCTGTTTTCCCAGGAGTTCCGAGTCCCACATATCCCAGGTGTCCCGAACCCAGGGCCTTGGGAATGCCTAAATGCATTTCCTGACGCAAAAAAAAAGTGTCATCAGCATACGATACTATTTTGCAGTTTGTCAATTTAAGTTCACAGAGACCATTAATATAGCATAAAAATAGAGTAGGACCGAGTATGCTGCCTTGGGGCACCCCAGTGTTAATAGGTTTTTCATCACTTAAAACATCTCCTATCTTTACTCGTTGTGCACGGTTTTGCATGTAGTCTTCGAGTAGAAGTAGTTGTGATTCCCTAACACCCATTTTCTCTAATTTTGATATTAATTTATTACCATCGACGGTATCAAAATTTAGCCAAATCAATAATTATAGTTAGACATTTATTTAGTTTTTGTGCAATGAAGTCTGCAAAATCGTGTACTGCATGAGTCGTTGATTTTCCCTTTCTAAAACCGTATTGAGCTTCAGAGAGTTGTTTCTTTTTCTCCAGAAATTGTATAAGCCTGTTATTTATAATTCTCTCCAAAAGCTTTGAGATGGATGGAAGTAAGGAAATCGGACGATAGTTGGAAATAGAGTCTCTCTTACCCTTTCTGAATATTGGCACCACCAATGATTTCTTTAAAGAGAGCGGAAATACACTATGCTGAAGGCATTTATTAAAAATAAAGGCAAGCAAAGGAACAATATGAGTCTTTAAAGACTTTAATACTTTGGAAGAAATACCATCCCAGCCAGCACAGTTACTATCTTTAAGATTTAAGGGTGGCAACTTCCTTCTCATTAGTTTCCAAAAGAACAAACGAGTCCTAATTAGGAAATTCATTGGTGATGGAACATGGCAAAAGAGTAGTATTTCGTCGTATTTTTTCAGCTAGTTCAGAGCTAATATTAACAAAATATTCACTGACTAGATTTGCAGAATTTACAGGACGCCTGTGCAGTTTTAGTAGGTCAAGGGGAATTTCGTGAGGTTTGTTTAAGTTAGTGATATTTTTTATGGTTGCCCATAGTTTTTTGCTATCGTTTCGTGCTGCTATTAGTTCATTTTTTTCGTATTTTTTTAAGATAGAGTTGCAAAAATTTCTATATCTTTTGTACGTAGTTTTTAGGATTTCATTATTTGGTTTTTTTTTTGACTTGTTATGCATCCTATCTCTAGTGCGTATGCATCTTAATAATTCAGGTGTGATCCATGGTTTTTTAATTTCTTTGTTTCCAGAAATTTTGACTTTAGAAGAGCTACTGACAAAAAAAAATCTGCATGAGTTCCAAGAATAAATTAATTGACTCATTTGGATCATTACTGTTGTATATCGGACTAAAATCTAACTTCTCATACTCTCGGTGTAATGTTTAAAATTAATTTTATTTATGTATTGTGTTGTGAGCCGCATATTTCCTTCGTACTTAAACTTTAAGCAGAAAACAACTGGTAAGTGGTCTGTTATCGATGTCTCTAGACAGTCTAAGTCATAGAGGGCAATTTGTCTTTAGGATCACATGATCGAGACAGCTTTCTTCTCTTGTCGCTTCAAAGTATGCTGGAGTCATACCGGATAATGCTAAAATATCCAAATAAGTAGAGGTGTTTTGGTTCAGTTCCATTATGTTTATGTTTATGTCTCTAACCAGAATTACATTTGAAAGAGGAAAGGTCACATAGAAGTTCACGTAGCGAGTCGAGAAACACGTCTATGTTTTTGAAGCAATGGGGTCGGTACATTGCCAGAACTGCAGTTTTTATCTTTTATCTTAATCTTCTGATATTCATTTGCAAAATCTTTAGGTAGTTTTCAGAGTTTTGGATAATAGAATGACACTGTTCGGGTTCACAGGTATGTAACTCAGTGAGTTCGAGGTCATCAGAGGGTTAAATATATTATTATCTGCGATTTTGTTTATCGAAACACGAGATACGCTCGAAAAATTATGATTTTTGTGGTTATCAAGATTTAAAGTGTTAACATATGTTTTGTGTAATGAGATAAGCTGGAAAGTGAAAAAACAACAAATGCTAATAGTAATAACAGTGAAGCTAGCCCACCGATTACACGTCACTCAGAGAGCTATGGAAAGGTGCATGCTAGTAATCTCGTTATGGGACAAGGTCCGGAACGAGATAATCCGGCTAAGAACCAAAGTGACTGACGTAGTCCAGAAGTGTAGCAAACTGAAGTGGCAGTGGGCTGGTCACATCTGTCGCAGAACCAATGGTCGGTGGAGTAGACGGGTTCTCGAGTGGATACCACGACTCGGCAAGCGTAGTTTTGGACGTCCACCGGCACGTTGGACCGACGACCGAAAGAAAGTGGCTTGTAGTGACTGGATGACAAAAACGGGAGATCAGGCTTTGTGGCGCGCCCTGGGGCAGGCTTATGTCCAGCAGTGGACTGCTATAGGCTGAAAAGAAAAAAAAGAAGTATTCCTCCTGCACGATAACGCACACGTGCACAAGTTGAAAATTGCGATGGCTGCATGCTGTTCAAAGAGTTGACTTTGAAATCGTAAGCTTCCTCTCTATAGGCTAGATTAATCCCCGAAGAACTGTTTTCTTTTCTATTAAAAGAAAATGAGATTCGAGGGAAGAAATTTTCTAGCGATGCAGAGATGAAATTTCAGCGCAATTTCAGCCTATTTGGAGGACAAACACAAAATATTTTTTTCTAGCATATTAATGAATGCATTAATAGATTTAGAAAATGAATTTCAGTAGAGGAAGAATACATTAATAATAAAAAAAAAATTGAGTTCAATTTCTTACTCTTAACCCTCCATTCCGCGAACTTTTTGACCTCCCCTCGTATACAATTGGAGTGTGAGAAATATCTTAAATCTTACCCGAAAGTAGATGAATAAAATAGAAATACCGAGTGAATCACACTAATTCAAGTTATAAAACGACTTTGATGAGTGTGTCTGTTTATTCACTTAGATATCTAAACGTTATTTTCCAATGAAGTAGCACCAGCAGTCAGGAGTACAGAGGAATACAGGTCAACCATTACTAATCTTTTGCAAAATGGGTCTTAAGTCAGCAGCCTCAGGTGTCGTTAAATTCAATTGGGTATGAAAAAAATTAGGTATATATTTTTTAAATATTCTATACTATTTCGAGTAACTAATTTGACTGTTTTTTTGATTTAGCCGGTTGTTATTCTTTAATTAATTTGTAAACATTTTTAACTTATGGCGTTATAAATACGCTGAGTGTTCCCACATGTTTATTCCCCTGATTCGTGGCTGTTGTACGAGTATATTGTTAGTATTTATGGAGGTAGGTGCTTTGATGTCAAAAAGCATTTAATTTTCACCTAAGTAGTTGAAATTTATAACGGTCCTCCTGTGTTTTTTTAGGATTATAGTCATAATAGTCTTATTATTTTCACAGATTGGCAACAGATAGAAGAACTAATATATTTCAGAAAAGTTTTGGAAGGAGAATGGAGTACCTACCTACTGCTAAAGTAGAACAGTTTACATATCATGAGAATTATTGTGATTGTGATAAGGAGGAACCTAATTGTGTTGGAGTTAAATTATTTTAAGTTAGAGATATATATTTTTCCAAAAAAAAAATTTGAAATTGTTGGTCTCTTAATTTATTCATTTCAAAAAGATACATTTCCTGGATGGTTAGCACCAAAAAGTATCATTTTTTCATGCTTTCAAATCAAAACGTATTACATAATTCACACTAGTCGCACCAAAATGCAACATTTACAAAATGTATGTCAAAACCTTGGAGCTTGTAAACAATACATCCATACCATCACACCTTTTTCCCAACGGGGTAGGCAGAGACCACATCTTTTCACTTGCTACGGTGCTAATACACCTCTTGGGCTTCTTCTACTCTCATTAATCCTTTCATCATTCACCTTTCATCCTTTTTTTTCACCTCATTGACCTTTTCTGAGCACGTCTTGGACTTGTCCTAAGTACGTCCGTCTAGGCCTTCCCCTACCAAAAGCTTCATCCATCCTCGCCTTGTAAATTTGTTTCGTTAATCGCCTTTTTTTAAATTATTCGCCACCAAACCATCTTAGCATTCCCATCTCAATTTTTGTGACAACATCCTCTTTCACACCACAACGCTCTCTAATTATGCTATTCCTCACTTTATCACTCAATGTCACTCCTGCCATACTTCACAATACTCTCATTTCCACTGCATTTATCCCACTTTCATCCTTCTTTTGCCATACCCAACTCTCACTTCCGTACATAAGCGTCAGCTCAGCCAGTCGCGCTTTCTCTGACACCTTCTGATCTGACGGTTCATAAAGGCATCCAGCGCTGCATTTACCATATTCCATGCATTCATTCTTCTAGCAATATCACCTTCATGCCTTCCATCCCTCGTAACCCAGATTCACAAATTCTTTCTCTTGTTCTACCTTTTCACCTTCAATTAAAACATCACATTCAGTCATATCCTCCTCTCTTTCAAAAACCTTGGTTTTTGTTTTACTCACGTTCACTTTCATACCTCTCGCTTTTAATCAGTATTTGAAGATTTTATCGCAAAATAAAGCATGGTACTTACTTAAAGTTCACTTTTATAAACTGTAATATTTTTTATATAGTTTGGTCCTATATGCAGAAGTTTTATTGCCGCGACGCACTTATATGACGAATAAAATACATTTTTACATACATTTTACATACATTTTTACATTTTTTTCCGTCGCTAGTGCAGGTACTCTACTTGCACCCGTGAAGGACCAATCAGCGCAGGTAAATCAACACTAGGAACCAACTTAAGTAGCTTCGTAGGGTTGATTTACCTGCGCTCGAGCACAAACAATAGCGGCGCTTGCTTTGGTTACAATGCCATCAACCTGTTTTGTGTTGATGGCATTGCAATCGTTTTCAGAAAATGTGGCGTTTTATCAAAACGCATTACGCACACGAAATAATTGTTTTTATGTTCTATGAAATTCCATTATGTTTACAAGTAAATATATTTTTTCCTAAATGGATTGCAGTGGAACGTTCTTAGTAAAAGTTTTTCCTAGTTATCACTACTTTCATTTGACACTACTTTCATTAATGGCCGCCGACCGCCCAGAAGTGCCCATTCTTCTCTAAGTGGAAAGCAGTTTTTTAAACAATCCGAGGCAATCCAATAGTGAGATGTCAATTTGATTACCGTTGAAGAATACATATGTACCTACATAAAAAACCTTTCTAGCTGCCTATCTGAGGTCAAATAATAAATAAATAAATAAATAAATATCCCTGGACATTATTCCACACAGCGCCATCTAGCCCCAAAGTAAGCTAATTAAAGCTTGTGTTATGGGATACTAGACAACGGATAAACATACTTAAATACATTTTCTTTTGTAAATACATACTTATTATACATAGGAGACACCCAGACCAGTACAAACAGACATGTTCATGCACACAAATGTTTGTACTGTGCGGGGATCGAACCCGCGACCTCTGGTGTAGTAGCCAACTTCTTAACCATTACACCAAGTCGGTCGTCAAAAATGAAATGAAGGTCAAACTTACTTAATTAAAAATATCCTAGATCCTTTGCCTTTAAAAATGGTAAATATATAAATAAGGTATAAAATACAAATACCTCGAAATAGTTTTCGATTTAGGACACCTTTGATTTTTTTTTCCCATGATAGCTCACACACTGGCTATTTTAGGCAATATCAAAGTTGCGATTTCACCATAATCAAATACTTTAGTATTTTTATTTTTTGCACTTGCTTACCCTTTCCATCACATTTCCTCTGTATACAGAGGAAATGTGATTTCATTTCAGCAAAACCGCTTAAACAACCTAATGCTCTAAGCATAAACAGGACGATATGCCGGTGAAAATGATTCGTTTTGGAGCGAAGACATTATGTTTGACATTAAGTCAAAATAACATGACATGAACATCCAGGCTGTGTTCCAAAACGGGTGGAATTTCACTTATGGAGTGAAAATCACTCAAACCCGTTCCAAATTGACCCCGAGTGAAACCGTGGTTGACCGAGCTGTCACCTGAGAATTTCTTAATGGTTACGGAACGGGTTACGGTGGCGTTTATAAGGGGAGGGTGAAAATAAATTGATAGAAAGAGAAGAAAATTGGGTCGATTTGGAACGGGTTCGAGTGATTTTCATTCCTCAGAGTGTGATTTCCACTCGATTTGAAACGCAGCCCCAAAATTCAATCACCAATTCACCAATGACCAGTGTTGCCATTTTTAGAAGGATCCTGCTTTTTTAGCATTTTTAAGAGTAAAATTTAGGCTACAGCAGGATGTTTAGCATTATCGTAAAATTTAGCATATTTTGACATATTTCTGTAAAACTAATTTATGTCCATACAACCATACAATGTGGTTGCTTAGTTTTACATCAATGTTTGGTGAACATTGTCAATGACTTCTAATTTAGTAATTTTAGCAGTTTTAAAATTCTATATAAATAAAAAAAACACAACACCACACACACACACACACACTAAAGGCAACACCGCAAAACGCAACACTGTAACGCGTTGTTTGGGGATTCCCCTAAATGTATAAAACTCATAGTTGTGTGTGTAAATGTAACTATTATATTTGTATTCTTTCTTCATTCATTTGTCAACATGAAGCGCAAGTATGAGCAAGGCTACCGGAGCGAGTGGGAACAAAATCCTTTGTTTTGCACATGGTTATCGCGGGCTAAGGGTGATGATAAAAATGCATACTGCAAAGCATGTATAGTACGACCGTCTAAATCAGTCTTCGCCTGCGCGGTATAGGTGTGCGGGGGTAGGGCGACAACGGGGACCGAGAGAGATGCGGGCGGCAGGTGCATTTCTGTAACAACTCAGTACGCTCGCTGCACGGTTAGCGATCACTCGTGTTGATAGTTCTGGATGCTTTACGACAGTTATACATGAGATTACATTCTCAAGATGAGTCGAAATATCTTCGGACATAAAATTAATAGCCAGTGCAAGCAAATGGCTTTTAACGTATAAGAATATTTTAGAAAAAAGAAACTGGATCCAAATTCCACTGAATATCTGCAAGATATAAATTTGAACAAAACCGTAGCAGAGGTTACTGGACTATCGGATAAATCTGTATCTAGAATTGTACAACAAAGGAGACTATTGAAAGATAACGAAATATTTAAATCACCAAAAAAAACCAAAACAAGTGCGCAGAAAAAGAGTTGAAATAGACGATTTTGCAAAAGGAGTAGTAAGAAGAAAAGTCTCTCAATTTTATACAATTCATAAAAAAATAACAACTCTAAAAACTTTGAATGTTATACTTAGAGAAGAGAATATATTACACTGCGGAAGGGAATATCTAAGGCTATTATTACATGATCTTGGTTTCAAATTTAAGAAATGCGGATCCAAAAGGAAATCGAACAGCCAAATATAACATCATGGAGGTGGAAATACCTACAGTCTATAAAAAAATATCGTAGAGAAGGAAGAAATATTATATATCTTGACGAAACTTATGTGAATGCGTCTCATAACGTATCAAAGTGTTGGCAATCAAAGGATGAACACGGCGTGCTGTCTAATATCGGTAAAGGGGACCGTTTGATCATTGTTCATTGTGGAGGCCAAACTGGATTTGTAGACGGGGCACTTGTAATATTCAAATCCAAGTGTAAAACAGGTGATTATCACGATTCCATGAATTTTGTGAATTTCATGAAATGGATAAATGAAAAGCAGATGCCGAATATACCACCAAATTCTGTCATATTGATGGATAACGCTGCTTATCATTCGGTTCGAGAGGAGAAAAAGCCGAGTATGGCTTCTACTAAGCCAGCTAGGCAAGCATGGCTACGACGACATGACGTGCCATTTGATGATAAACTAAGGAAGGATGAGTTATATAAATTAATTAAAAGGCATTTCACAGAAGACATTTATAAAATTGACGAGTTATTAAAAAGAAACGGACATGAAGTACTTCGTTTGCCCCCTTACCATCCAGACCTGAACCCCATTGAGCTAGTCTGGGGTGATGTTAAAGGACAATTAGCTCAAAAAAGTGTCGACTCTAATTTGGACCAAAAAAAAAGTATATTAGAGGGATTATTTGCTGAATATTCTGCAGAAAAGTGGGAGCATTGCGTTAACCACGTAATTAAAATTGAGGACGAATACTGCAAACATGATAGTATTGTAGATGATGCTGTTGATTTTATTATTAATGTGCAGAACAATTCTGATGATTCTGAGGATGGCTGCTCCGAAAGTGAAGAATCAAGTTCAAGTGATATTGATATGGACATATGTGATTGATTTCGATGATTTGATTTTTGGTTTTGATGATTCTTGTAATAAACAATATAAAAGTTTGTTACCTAAATATTAAATTAGTTGTTTCATTCAAATTTGCCGTCCCTGCTTTAAAAAATATATAAAAATCCACTATGACTTCACTTAAATCTTAAGAACTGTCTATTACGCATTTCACCTCATGTGCGTAACGCTTCGCGCGCCCGCCCCCACACCTCTCTCGATCCCCGTTGTCGTACCCTCACCCCTGTACCGCGCAGGCGAAGACTGATTTAGACGGACGTACTATAACAGTGTGCTAGCTCCGCGTTTAAGTCTGATAAAAGAGCATTCGGAAACGAATAAACATAAAAAATTTATTATTGGATATAGCGGGCAATCGTCGGTAAGTAAAACTTTCCATTTTATTTAAACTAGCTCTAAGCAAAGAGTATTAAATAACTGTTTAGGTAGGTACTTATATAAATATAAGAAACTACGTGTTGCCAGCGACTCCGTCCGCGTGAATACCGTTCTCGCGTAAAATGTTCTATTAAGTAGGGAAGTAGTAAAATAAATAATTGTAGTCATAAATATAGGTTACTTATTTATTTTTATGTTTTTTTTTTGTTTCGAGTTAGGTAGGCAATAATAAGGTATAAATACTGTCTGATTGAATGCATAATTTTGAAACTTTGAGCGCATATTATGGATGAATATTTGATTTAGAATTTCGAGTCAAATTACGTGATTTCTTTAACGCCCTTTATACGTACCTAATCTTATTTCATTTTCAGGCGATGCACTTTAAGAAAAATACCGTATCCGATGAAGTGAAGAAAGCTGAACTGAAAATATGTGCAGTGTTAGCGGAGCACAATGTCTCGTTCCTAGTAATGGATCATCTTAGTGAGGTATTAGGGAAATGTTTTCACGATTCTGAAATGGCGCAGAAGTTTTCATGCAAACGCACAAAAGCTGCGTCAATAATATACAATGTTTTAGCGCCAGAATTAGAAAATAAATTTATTACTGAGATGGTGTCCAGTAACAGTTCCACAGGGCCTATATTTTCCCTAATTATTGACGAAAGCACAGATATATCTACAAAAAAAATCTTGCAATTGCCACAAAATATTATTCCAATGACAGTTTGAATGTAAAAACTAAAATGTTAACAATGGTAAAAATTGAGGGCGAAACTGCTCAGCAAATATACGATGCTCTCGTCAAAGCATTATCAGATAAAAATCTTGAATTAAAAAATTGTGTAGGATTTGCTGCAGACACTACCAACGTCATGTTTGGGCAACAGGGCGGTGTTGTGGCCAAAATAAGAGCTCATAACCCCAGCTGCGTTTTTTTAAAATGTGTGTGCCATTCTGTTGCACTAGCAACGAGTTATGCGACCAAAAAAATGCCTAGGGCCTTGGAACAAATCACAAAAGAGGTATATAACTATTTTTCATACAGTTCAAAAAGAAACCGTGAATTTGCTGAATATCAAGAATTTTTTGATAGCGAAATACACAACATTTTAAAACAATAAGACACAAGATGGTTATCATTTCATGCTTGCGTCGTTCGTATCTTAGAGCAATGGGCACCCCTAAAGTTATACTTCCAGAATGAATATCTTACAGAAAAATCAATATCAGCTGAATTTTTATAGAATAGTTTGAGTAATGAAGTGGTATACAAGTTATATTTTTATGCCCTTGATTATATTTTGCCTCTTGTGAATAAGTTTAATGTTATATTTCAAGGTGATTACGTGAACATACACAATCTAAAGACATGACTGAGATGTATTTGAAAGTATTAAGCTGTTTCATGAAAAACAGCTATATAAATTCGACAAATGTATGGGAGTTAGATTCTCAGGCAAATATGCATAATTTGCCACTGAATCAAATTTATTTGGGTGTGAAAGTAGGCCAACACGTTAATTCTATCCCAGCCCCTGAATTAAAGATATTTTTTCAGAGAACTCAATTATTTTTAATAGAACTCTGTATTCAACTAAAATCTCGGTTGCCATTTGAGAGTGAATTGTTACGGATTTTTTTTTTTTTAATCCACAGGAAGCCATCTTTGGAGAGTTTAAATCTCTTGCAAGTTCTGTCCAACTTTTCCCCAACATTATACCTGACTCAGATGTGCAAATAATTGATAACGAAAATCGACAACTAAAATTCGATCAAACTGTTGAAAGTTATTTCGAATCGAGTAGTAGCACTAGTAGCAGTGTCAGTAATTTGACAGTTGACAAATTTTGGGGCCATGTGGGAAAAATTACAGATGGCGACGCCAGTAACCAAAAAATTTAAGCATGAGGCTCTCAGCAGATTTGCTAAGGCTATGCTGGTGTTGCCCGCTTCAAATGTTGCTTGTGAAAGAATTTTCTCTCAAGTAAATTTAATTAAAACTAAACAAAGAAACAACTTTACAGTTGACCATGTAACGTCAATTTTACACGTTAAAGAAGGTATATCAGACCTTAATAATGATTGTACTGTAACGATGCCGTTTCCCTTCAGTCTCGTGGACGTTACAACCTCCACGATCGCTGGAAACTTCATGGTTTAACTGCTGGCCATTAAAAGTATTTTGTAACTTGTTTTTCAAAATTTGATTCAATTCGATTTTTGTTTCGCATTGTATGCGCAGCTTTTTTGATTCAGTCTTACCAAAACCATCGTACTGAACAGTTTGCGAGCATTTTACCAGATTACCAGTTTAAGTATAACTTACGTGATGGTGTATTTTTTAAATATTTTAAATAACCAATTATTGTAAACAGTTAAAACAGTTATAAGTAACAGGAACCCGTGTATCGGGGTAAGCATATCATACCTATTTACTTACCTATTACTATTAGATAATCTATTACCTCGGACTCTTTGTCTTCATTTATTGTTATTTTGTTACAGTTCTTCTTTCCTACCTATACTTTTACCCTATTTAATAAACAAGTCACTGGATTGGCTGATCTTTTATTAACTATTCCACAACTACATCTACTCCTAAATATTGTGTGACGAATCCCGGCGCTCCGGCTCCTGTACATAGTACTGCTGCGTGATTTCGTTATAGTACAACATTTGAGCCATCTTTAAAGATGATTAAAATGATGGACACCAAAACATTATATAAAAATACTAATGAAGATTAAAATTTGGTAACATAATACGGATTTAATGTTAACTTTATTAATGTAATAAAGTAAAGTAAAGTAAAAGTAAAAAATCATTTATTCACTTAAGCTTTTACAAAGAAGCACTTATGAAATGTCAAAATTCACAAAAAATATATATAAACGATAATAGACGTAAATAAAATAATACAATAATAGTACTTATACTAAATAAACATAATGCGAATCTACCACCGGTTCGGAAGTTGCTTCTTATCGAGAAGACTCCGGCAAGAAACTCGATAGTTACTCTTTTGAACTTTGTTTTGTTTTACAACAAATAAATTCAGAGTACAGTCAAAAGAACAATAAAAATACATTATTTGAGCAGAGGAGCAGATTATTCCTACTATGACCACAAATTCTTGTCGTTCAAGTAATCCTACACGTTATAATAACCTTGTTTTGTCAACTTTGTTTTAATTGTAGACTTGAACTGTGAAGAGGAAGATCAACAAGACTTTGAGGTATTTTGTTAAAGTACTTTACAGATTGACCCACAAAAGAATTTCCTACCTTATGTAGTTTGTTTTTATTTCTAGTATTGTGTGTATGAGTATCACAGTTTTTTTTGAACATATGCAAGTTTTTGCGCACATACATTATGTTATCGAAAATATACTGAGCGTGCACAGTTAAAATATCAATCTTCTTAAATACTTCTCTGAGCGAGTCGCGTGGCCTAAGGTTGTATATCGACCGAATAGCTCTTTTTTGGAGTACAAAAATGGTGTTAAGGTCTGCAGCTGAGCCCCACAACAGTAGACCATACGACATAACGCTATGAAAGTAACTAAAATACACTAGTCTTGCTGTTTCAATATCAGTCAGGAGTCTAATTTTTCGGACAGCACAAGCGGCCGAACTAAGTCTCCCTGCCAGAGCCGTTATATGTGGACCCCACTGTAACTTAGAATCTAGAGTAATTCCTAAAAATACCGTAGAGTTCGTAATTTCTAATGTCTCATCATTCATGTTGATAATGGTATCAACCTGTTTAACATTAGGCATAGTGAATTTAATACACTTCGTTTTCTTTGCATTTAGTAATAAATTGTTGCTTGTGAACCAACATAGTACTTTTGGAAGAGTATTATTTACATCGTCAAATGCTTGCTTACCTCTGTTGATTTTAAAAATCACCGAGGTATCATCAGCAAATAATACTATTTCACAAATGTCTTTGACAAAATAGGGAAGGTCATTTATATAAATAAGAAAAAGCAGTGGGCCCAATATCGATCCCTGGGGCACTCCCATGCTAATGGTGGCACCGGAAGAGGTGGTTCCGTTTATACTCACTTTTTGTTTTCTGTCTGTGAGATAAGATTGTAAAAAAATATAGAAGACTTATGTAACATTCTGTTATTATTTTGATGATCTGTTCTGTTGTTTACCGTTTTGTTGTTCTGTTATTATTTTGTTATTATACCAGCTGTACACGTTGGCCCAACCATTGGCCAATACATTGTACATTGACACTTTTGAAAGAACCTTTTTAAACTTGTTCGTTCAAAAGTGTCAATGTACGAAAAAGGTTCTTTCAAAAGTGTCAATGTACGATGTATTGGCCAATGGTTGGGCCAACGTGTACAGCCGGCATTCGAGTTACTTATTACCATTGTGATATAGTGCCTCAATGGTTGCTGTTACTTTAATAATTAGTATAAAAATCATTCCTATATTACGGCTACACTATAAACAATTTAGTATTGTATGTGACGGCGCGTCTATGAAAAATCACCTGAAATAATTTTAGAGACCGATCGATTAAATTACAATCGGACAGCGAATGAGTCGCATCGAGAGTGACTGTATGCCACTCTAGCGAAGCGTCGTGTCTGTGGTAGCGGGCGGCCATGTTGCGACACACTTTTTTGAACGAACGGCCGCCAGTACACCATGTTTGCGACGAATCGCTAACGATCGGCCCAATCACCTGATTTTGAGTGCTAATTTATGATTATTCGAAGTGTTAATACTAAAAGTGAACAGTTGGTAATTTAATTTTATAATTTTCATCAATAAAAGAAGTTTTCCTAGTTTTTGTTAGCAAAGTGACTTGTGTTAATTTCACGCCCACACGACCATGAATAATTCTGATAAGGGCCCTCAATTGCCTTCATCAGAAGTAGGATCGAACGATCAGCGAAATGAAAACCAGCAATTGGAAAATGAAACAAGTGCTATGAAGCTGTTGGGAAATATGGAGGCGTTGTTGTCCCGTGTGTTGGCCATACCCCAGATGCAACCTGTGAGTACAAATTCCACTCAACTATTGCAATTTAACCCCGATGAGCCTGATGCTGACATAGAGGGTTGGTGTAACGTAACAGAAGTTTTTGTGTTAAATAAAAGATTAGAAGGAGTTGAATTGCTCATGGCACTTACGAGCGCACTGAAAGGTCGTGCTGCAACCTGCATTACAAAGCTTAATCTGAGCGAATTATCATGGCCTATTGTTAAGCAAACTTTGCTCGCTAGATTTTCCAGGCCAAAACTTTTTCAAGATTATTTTGACGAGATTATGAGGTTTCAAATAGGAGCAAAAGAGACTGCATCTGAATCTGCTCTTCGTCTATGGAGCCTAATCGAGCGAATACCAAAAAC